>OZ012736.1:238259435-239459435 GCA_963859935.3 Lathyrus sativus
ATCCAGATTCCGGTCATTACATTGAGCGTTCAGGCTCCGGTCAGTTTCGTTGCGTATCCAGACTCCGGTTATTACGTTGAGAATTCAGGCTCTGTCAGTTTCGTTGGGTACCCAAACTCCGGTTATTACGTTGAGCGTTCAGGCTCCGGTCAGTTTCGTTGGGTATCCAGACTGCGGTTATTACGTTGAGTGTTCAGGCTCTGGTCAGTTTCTTTGGGTATCCAGACTCCGGTTATTACATTGAGCGTTCAGGCTCCGGTCAGTTTCTTTGGGTATCCAGACTCCGGTTATTACGTTGAGCGTTCAGGCTCCGGTCAGTTTCGTTGGGTATCCAGACTCCGGTTATTACGTTGAGCGTTCAGGCTCCGGTCAGTTTCGTTGGTTGTCCAGACTCCGGTTATTACGTTGAGCGTTCAGGCTCCGGTCAGTTTCGTTGGGTGTCCAGACTCCGGTTATTACGTTGAGCGTTCAGGCTCCGGTCAGTTTCGTTGGGTATCCAGACTTCGGTTATTACGTTGAGCGTTCAGGCTCCGGTCAGTTTCGTTGGGTATCCAGACTCCGGTTATTACGTTGAGCGTTCAGGCTCCGGTCAGTTTCGTTGGGTATCCAGATTCCGGTTATTACGTTGAGCGTTCAGGCTCCGGTCAGTTTCGTTGGGTATCCAGACTTCGGTTATTACGTTGAGCGTTCAGGCTCCGGTCAGGTTCGTTGGGTATCCAGACTCCGGTTATTACGTTGAGCCTTCAGGCTCCGGTCAGTTTCGTTGGGTATCCAGACTCCGGTTATTACGTTGAGCGTTCAGGCTCCGGTCAGTTTCGTTGGGTATCCAGATTCCGGTCATTACGTTGAGCGTTCAGGCTCCGGTCAGTTTCGTTGCGTATCCAGACTCCGGTTATTACGTTGAGCGTTCAGGCTCTGGTCAGTTTCGTTGGGTATCCAGACTCCGGTTATTACGTTGAGCGTTCAGGCTCCGGTCAGTTTCGTTGGGTATCCAGACTGCGGTTATTACGTTGAGTGTTCAGGCTCCGGTCAGTTTCTTTGGGTATCCAGACTCCGGTTATTACGTTGAGCGTTCAGGCTCCGGTCAGTTTCGTTGCGTATCCAGACTCCGGTTATTACGTTGAGCGTTCAGGCTCCGGTCAGTTTCGTTGAGTATCCAGATTCCGGTTATTACGTTGAGCGTTCAGGCTCCGGTCAGTTTCGTTGGGTATCCAGACTCCGGTTATTACGTTGAGCGTTCAGGCTCCGGTCAGTTTCGTTGGGTATCCAGACTTCGGTTATTACGTTGAGCGTTCAGGCTCCGGTCAGTTTCGTTGGGTATCCAGACTCCAGTTATTACGTTGAGCGTTCAGGCTCCGGTCAGATTTGTTGGGTATCCAGACTCCGGTTATTACGTTGAGCGTTTAGGCTCCGGTCAGTTTCGTTGGGTATCCAGACTCCGGTTATTACGTTGAGCATTCAGGCTCCGGTCAGTTTCTTTGGGTATCCAGACTCCGGTTATTACGTTAAGCGTTCAGGCTCTGGTCAGTTTCGTTGGGTATCCAGACTCCGGTTATTATGTTGAGCGTTCAGGCTCCGGTCAGTTTCGTTGGGTATCCAGACTTCGGTTATTACGTTGAACGTTCAGGCTCCGGTCAGTTTCGTTGGGTATCCAGACTCCGGTTATTACGTTGAGCGTTCAGGCTCTGGTCAGTTTCGTTGAGTATCCAGATTCCGGTTATTACGTTGAGCGTTCAGGCTCCGGTCAGTTTCGTTGGGTATCCAGACTTCGGTTATTACGTTGAACGTTCAGGCTCCGGTCAGTTTCGTTGGGTATCCAGACTCCGGTTATTACGTTGAGCGTTCAGGCTCCGGTCAGTTTCGTTGAGTATCCAGACTCCGGTTATTACGTTGAGCGTTCAGGCTCCGGTCAGTTTCGTTGGGTATCCAAACTTCGGTTATTACGTTGAGCGTTCAGGCTCCGGTCAGTTTCGTTGGGTATCCAGACTCCGGTTATTACGTTGAGCGTTCAGGCTCCGGTCAGTTTCTTTGAGTATCCAGATTCCGGTTATTACGTTGAGCGTTCAGGCTCCGGTCAGTTTCGTTGGGTATCCAGACTTCGGTTATTACGTTGAGCGTTCAGGCTCCGGTCAGTTTCGTTGGGTATCCAGACTCCGGTCATTACGTTGAGCCTTCAGGCTCCGGTCAGTTTCGTTGGGTATCCAGACTCCGGTTATTACGTTGAGCGTTCAGGCTCCGGTCAGTTTCGTTGGGTATCCAGATTCCGGTCATTACGTTGAGCGTTCAGGCTCCGGTCAGTTTCGTTGGGTATCCAGACTCCGGTTATTACGTTGAGCGTTCAAGCTCCGGTCAGTTTCGTTGGGTATCCAGACTGCGGTTATTACGTTGAGTGTTGAGGCTCCGGTCAGTTTCTTTGGGTATCCAGACTCCGGTTATTACATTGAGCGTTCAGGCTCCAGTCAGTTTCTTTGGGTATCCAGAATCCGGTTATTACGTTGAGCGTTCAGGCTCCGGTCAGTTTCGTTGAGTATACAGATTCCGGTTATTACGTTGAGCGTTCAGGCTCCGGTCAGTTTCGTTGGGTATCCAGACTCCGGTTATTACGTTGAGCGTTCAGGCTCCGGTCAGTTTCGTTGGGTATCCAGACTCCGGTTATTACGTTGAGCGTTCAGGCTCTGGTCAGTTTCTTTGGGTATCCAGACTTCGGTTATTACGTTGAGCGTTCAGGCTCCGGTCAGTTTCGTTGGGTATCCAGACTCCAGTTATTACGTTGAGCGTTCAGGCTCCGGTCAGATTTGTTGGGTATCCAGACTCCGGTTATTACGTTGAGTGTTCAGGCTCCGGTCAGTTTTGTTCGGTATCCAGACTCCGGTTATTACGTTGAGCATTCAGGCTCCGGTCCGTTTCTTTGGGTATCCAGACTCCGGTTATTACGTTGAGCATTCAGGCTCTGGTCAGTTTCGTTGGGTATCTAGACTCCGGTTATTACGTTGAGCGTTCAGGCTCCGGTCAGTTTCGTTGGGTATCCAGACTTCGGTTATTACGTTGAACGTTCAGGCTCCGGTCAGTTTCGTTGGGTATCCAGACTCCGGTTATTACGTTGAGCGTTCAGGCTCCGGTCAGTTTCGTTGGGTATCCAGACTCCGGTTATTACGTTGAGTGTTCAGGCTCCGGTCAGTTTCGTTGGGTATCCAGACTCCGGTTATTACGTTGAGCGTTCAGGCTCCGGTCAGTTTCGTTGGGTATCCAGACTCCGGTCATTACGTTGAGCGTTCAGGCTCCGGTCAGTTTCGTTGGGTATCCAGACTGCGGTTATTACGTTGAGCGTTCAGGCTCCGGTCAGTTTCGTTGCGTATCCAGACTCCGGTTATTACGTTGAGCGTTCAGGCTCTGGTCAGTTTCGTTGGGTATCCAGACTCCGGTTATTACGTTGAGCGTTCAGGCTCCGGTCAGTTTCGTTGGGTATCCAGACTGCGGTTATTACGTTGAGTGTCCAGGCTCCGGTCAGTTTCTTTGGGTATCCAGATTCCGGTGATTACGTTGAGCGTTCAGGCTCCGGTCAGTTTCTTTGGGTATCCAGACTCCGGTTATTACGTTGAGCGTTCAGGCTCCGGTTAGTTTCGTTGAGTATCCAGACTCCGGTTATTACGTTGAGCGTTCAGGCTCCGGTCAGTTTCGTTGGGTATCCAGACTCCGGTTATTACGTTGAGCGTTCAGGCTCCGGTCAGTTTCGTTGGGTATCCAGACTCCGGTTATTACGTTGAGCGTTCAGGCTCCGGTCAGATTTGTTCGGTATCCAGACTTCGGTTATTCCGTTGAGCGTTCAGGCTCCGGTCAGATTTGTTCGGTATCCAGACTCCGGTTATTACGTTGAGCGTTCAGGCTCCGGTCAGTTTCGTTGGGTATCCAGACTCCGGTTATTACGTTGAGCATTCAGGCTTCGGTCAGTTTCGTTGGGTATCCAGACTCCGTTTATTACGTTGAGCGTTCAGGCTCCGGTCAGATTTGTTCGGTATCCAGACTCCAGTTATTACGTTGAGCGTTCAGGCTCCATTCAATTTCGTTGGGTATCCAGACTCCGGTTATTACGTTGAACGTTCAGGCTCCGGTCAGTTTCGTTGGGTATCCAGACTCCGGTTATTACATTGAGCGTTCAGGCTCCGGTCAGTTTCGTTGGGTATCCAGACTCCGGTTATTAAGTTGAGCGTTCAGGCTCCGGTCAGTTTCGTTGGGTATCCAGACTCCGGTTATTACGTTGAGCGTTCAGGCTCCGGTCAGTTTCGTTGAGTATCCAGATTCCGGTTATTACGTTGAGCGTTCAGGCTCCGGTCAGTTTCGTTGGGTATCCAGACGTCGGTTATTACGTTGAACGTTCAGGCTCCGGTCAGTTTCGTTGGGTATCCAGACTCCGGTTATTACGTTGAGCGTTCAGGCTCCGGTCAGTTTCGTTGAGTATCCAGACTCCGGTTATTACGTTGAGCGTTCAGGCTCCGGTCAGTTTCGTTGGGTATCCAAACTTCGGTTATTACGTTGAGCGTTCAGGCTCCGGTCAGTTTCGTTGGGTATCCAGAATCCGGTTATTACGTTGAGCGTTCAGGCTTCGGTCAGTTTCTTTGAGTATCCAGATTCCGGTTATTACGTTGAGCGTTCAGGCTCCGGTCAGTTTCGTTGGGTATCCAGACTTCGGTTATTACGTTGAGCGTTCAGGCTCCGGTCAGTTTCGTTGGGTATCCAGACTCCGGTCATTACGTTGAGCCTTCAGGCTCCGGTCAGTTTCGTTGGGTATCCAGACTCCGGTTATTACGTTGAGCGTTCAGGCTCCGGTCAGTTTCGTTGGGTATCCAGATTCCGGTCATTACGTTGAGCGTTCAGGCTCCGGTCAGTTTCGTTGGGTATCCAGACTCCGGTTATTACGTTGAGCGTTCAAGCTCCGGTCAGTTTCGTTGGGTATCCAGACTGCGGTTATTACGTTGAGTGTTGAGGCTCCGGTCAGTTTCTTTGGGTATCCAGACTCCGGTTATTACATTGAGCGTTCAGGCTCCAGTCAGTTTCTTTGGGTATCCAGAATCCGGTTATTACGTTGAGCGTTCAGGCTCCGGTCAGTTTCGTTGAGTATACAGATTCCGGTTATTACGTTGAGCGTTCAGGCTCCGGTCAGTTTCGTTGGGTATCCAGACTCCGGTTATTACGTTGAGCGTTCAGGCTCCGACCAGTTTCGTTGGGTATCCAGACTCCGGTTATTACGTTGAGCGTTCAGGCTCTGGTCAGTTTCTTTGGGTATCCAGACTTCGGTTATTACGTTGAGCGTTCAGGCTCCGGTCAGTTTCGTTGGGTATCCAGACTCCAGTTATTACGTTGAGCGTTCAGGCTCCGGTCAGATTTGTTGGGTATCCAGACTCCGGTTATTACGTTGAGCGTTCAGGCTCCGGTCAGTTTTGTTCGGTATCCAGACTCCGGTTATTACGTTGAGCATTCAGGCTCCGGTCCGTTTCTTTGGGTATCCAGACTCCGGTTATTACGTTGAGCATTCAGGCTCTGGTCAGTTTCGTTGGGTATCTAGACTCCGGTTATTACGTTGAGCGTTCAGGCTCCGGTCAGTTTCGTTGGGTATCCAGACTTCGGTTATTACGTTGAACGTTCAGGCTCCGGTCAGTTTCGTTGGGTATCCAGACTCCGGTTATTACGTTGAGCGTTCAGGCTCCGGTCAGTTTCGTTGGGTATCCAGACTCCGGTTATTACGTTGAGTGTTCAGGCTCCGGTCAGTTTCGTTGGGTATCCAGACTCCGGTTATTACGTTGAGCGTTCAGGCTCCGGTCAGTTTCGTTGGGTATCCAGACTCCGGTCATTACGTTGAGCGTTCAGGCTCCGGTCAGTTTCGTTGGGTATCCAGACTGCGGTTATTACGTTGAGCGTTCAGGCTCCGGTCAGTTTCGTTGCGTATCCAGACTCCGGTTATTACGTTGAGCGTTCAGGCTCTGGTCAGTTTCGTTGGGTATCCAGACTCCGGTTATTACGTTGAGCGTTCAGGCTCCGGTCAGTTTCGTTGGGTATCCAGACTGCGGTTATTACGTTGAGTGTCCAGGCTCCGGTCAGTTTCTTTGGGTATCCAGATTCCGGTGATTACGTTGAGCGTTCAGGCTCCGGTCAGTTTCTTTGGGTATCCAGACTCCGGTTATTACGTTGAGCGTTCAGGATCCGGTTAGTTTCGTTGAGTATCCAGATTCCGGTTATTACGTTGAGCGTTCAGGCTCCGGTCAGTTTCGTTGGGTATCCAGACTCCGGTTATTACGTTGAGCGTTCAGGCTCCGGTCAGTTTCGTTGGGTATCCAGACTCCGGTTATTACGTTGAGCGTTCAGGCTCCGGTCAGTTTCGTTGGGTATCCAGACTTTGGTTATTACGTTGAGCGTTCAGGCTCCGGTCAGTTTCGTTGGGTATCCAGACTCTAGTTATTACGTTGAGCGTTCAGGCTCCGGTCAGATTTGTTCGGTATCCAGACTCCGGTTATTACGTTGAGCGTTCAGGCTCCGGTCAGTTTCGTTGGGTATCCACACTCCGGTTATTACGTTGAGCATTCAGGCTTCGGTCAGTTTCGTTGGGTATCCAGACTCCGTTTATTACGTTGAGCGTTCAGGCTCCGGTCAGATTTGTTCGGTATCCAGACTCCAGTTATTACGTTGAGCGTTCAGGCTCCATTCAATTTCGTTGGGTATCCAGACTCCGGTTATTACGTTGAACGTTCAGGCTCCGGTCAGTTTCGTTGGGTATCCAGACTCCGGTTATTACATTGAGCGTTCAGGCTCCGGTCAGTTTCGTTGGGTATCCAGACTCCGGTTATTAAGTTGAGCGTTCAGGCTCCGGTCAGTTTTGTTGGGTATCCAGACTTCGGTTATTACGTTGAGCGTTCAGGCTCCGTTCAGTTTCGTTGGGTATCCAGACTCTGGTTTTTCGTTGAGCGTTCAGGCTCTGGTCAGTTTTGTTGGGTATCCAGACTCTGGTTTTTACGTTGAGCGTTAAGGCTCCGGTCAGTTTTGTTGGGTATCCAGACTCCGGTTATTACGTTGAGCGTTCAGGCTCCGGTCAATTTCGTTGGGTATCCAGACTTCGGTTATTACATTGAGCGTTCAGGCTCCGATCGGTTTCGTTGGGTATCCAGACTCCGGTTATTACGTTGAGCGTTTAGGCTCCGGTCAGTTTCTTTGGGTATCCAGACTCCGGTTATTACGTTGAGCGTTCAGGCTCCGGTCAGTTTCGTTGGGTATCCAGACTTCGGTTATTACGTTGAGCGTTCAGGCTCCGGTCAGTTTCTTTGGGTATCCAGACTCCGGTTATTACGTTGAGCGTTCAGGCTCCGGTCAGTTTCGTTTGGTATCCAGACTGCAGTTATTGCGTTGAGCGTTCAGGCTCTGGTCAGTTTCGTTGTGTATCCAGACTGCGGTTATTACGTTGAGTGTTCAGGCTCCGGTCAGTTTCTTTGGGTATCCAGACTCCGGTTATTACGTTGAGCGTTCAGGCTCCGGTCAGTTTCGTTGGGTATCCAGACTCCGGTTATTACGTTGAGCGTTCAGGATCCTGTAAATTTCTTTGAGTATCCAGATTCCGGTTATTACATTCAGCGTTCAGGCTCCATTCAATTTCGTTGGGTATCCAGACTCCGGTTATTACGTTGAACGTTCAGGTTCCGGTCAGTTTCGTTGGGTATCCAGACTCCGGTTATTACGTTGCGCATTTAGGCTCCGGTCAGTTTCGTTGGGTAACCAGACTCCGGTTATTACGTTGAGCGTTCAGGCTCCGGTCAGTTTCGTTGGGTATCCAGACGTCGGTTATTACGTTGAGCATTCAGGCTCCAGTTAGTTTCGTTGGGTATCCAGACTCCGGTTATTACGTTGAGCGTTCAGGCTCCGGTCAGTTTCGTTGGGTATCCAGACTCCGGTTATTACATTGAGCGTTCAGGCTCCGGTCAGTTTCCTTGGGTATCTAGACTGCGGTTATTAAGTTGAGCGTTCAAGCTCCGGTCAATTTCTTTTGGTATCCAGACTCCTGTTATTACGTTGAGCGTTCAGGCTCCGGTCAGTTTCGTTGGGTATCCAGACTCCGGTTATTACGTTGAGCGTCCAGGCTCCGGTCAGTTTCGTTGAGTATCCAGATTCCTGTTATTACGTTGAGCGTTCAGGCTCCGGTCAGTTTCGTTGGGTATCCATACTTTGGTTATTACGTTGAGCGTTTAGGCTCCGGTCAGTTTCGTTGGG
Organism: Lathyrus sativus; assembly: GCA_963859935.3. Classification (NCBI taxonomy): domain Eukaryota; kingdom Viridiplantae; phylum Streptophyta; class Magnoliopsida; order Fabales; family Fabaceae; genus Lathyrus; species Lathyrus sativus. The sequence goes on from OZ012736.1 coordinate 238,267,683, forward strand.
TATCCAGACTCCGGTTATTACGTTGAGCCTTCAGGCTCGGGTCAGTTTCGTTGGGTATCCAAACTCCGGTTATTACGTTGAGCGTTCAGGCTCCGGTCAGTTTCACTGGGTATCCAGATTTCGGTCATTACGTTGAGCGTTCAAACTCCGATCAGTTTCGTTGGGTATCCAGACTCCGGTCATTACGTTGAGCGTTCAGGCTCCGGTCAGTTTCGTTGGGTATCCAGACTCCGGTTATTACGTTGAGCGTTCAAGCTCCGGTCAGTTTCGTTGGGTATCCAGACTGCGGTTATTACGTTGAGTGTTGAGGCTCCGGTCAGTTTCTTTGGGTATCCAGACTCCGGTTATTACATTGAGCGTTCAGGCTCCAGTCAGTTTCTTTGGGTATCCAGACTCCGGTTATTACGTTGAGCGTTCAGGCTCCGGTCAGTTTCGTTGAGTATCCAGATTCCGGTTATTACGTTGAGCGTTCAGGCTCCGGTCAGTTTCGTTGGGTATCCAGACTCCGGTTATTACGTTGAGCGTTCAGGCTCCGGTCAGTTTCGTTGGGTATCTAGACTCCGGTTATTACGTTGAGCGTTCAGGCTCTGGTCAGTTTCTTTGGGTATCCAGACTTCGGTTATTACGTTGAGCGTTCAGGCTGCGGTCAGTTTCGTTGGGTATCCAGACTCCAGTTATTACGTTGAGCGTTCAGGCTCCGGTCAGATTTGTTGGGTATCCAGACTCCGGTTATTACGTTGAGCGTTCAGGCTCCGGTCAGTTTTGTTCGGTATCCAGACTGCGGTTATTACGTTGAGCGTTCAGGCTCCGGTCAGTTTCGTTGCGTATCCAGACTCCGGTTATTACGTTGAGCGTTCAGGCTCTGGTCAGTTTCGTTGGGTATCCAGACTCCGGTTATTACGTTGAGCGTTCAGGCTCCGGTCAGTTTCGTTGGGTATCCAGACTGCGGTTATTACGTTGAGTGTCCAGGCTCCGGTCAGTTTCTTTGGGTATCCAGATTCCGGTGATTACGTTGAGCGTTCAGGCTCCGGTCAGTTTCTTTGGGTATCCAGACTCCGGTTATTACGTTGAGCGTTCAGGATCCGGTTAGTTTCGTTGAGTATCCAGATTCCGGTTATTACGTTGAGCGTTCAGGCTCCGGTCAGTTTCGTTGGGTATCCAGACTCCGGTTATTACGTTGAGCGTTCAGGCTCCGGTCAGTTTCGTTGGGTATCCAGACTCCGGTTATTACGTTGAGCGTTCAGGCTCCGGTCAGTTTCGTTGGGTATCCAGACTTTGGTTATTACGTTGAGCGTTCAGGCTCCGGTCAGTTTCGTTGGGTATCCAGACTCTAGTTATTACGTTGAGCGTTCAGGCTCCGGTCAGATTTGTTCGGTATCCAGACTCCGGTTATTACGTTGAGCGTTCAGGCTCCGGTCAGTTTCGTTGGGTATCCACACTCCGGTTATTACGTTGAGCATTCAGGCTTCGGTCAGTTTCGTTGGGTATCCAGACTCCGTTTATTACGTTGAGCGTTCAGGCTCCGGTCAGATTTGTTCGGTATCCAGACTCCAGTTATTACGTTGAGCGTTCAGGCTCCATTCAATTTCGTTGGGTATCCAGACTCCGGTTATTACGTTGAACGTTCAGGCTCCGGTCAGTTTCGTTGGGTATCCAGACTCCGGTTATTACATTGAGCGTTCAGGCTCCGGTCAGTTTCGTTGGGTATCCAGACTCCGGTTATTAAGTTGAGCGTTCAGGCTCCGGTCAGTTTTGTTGGGTATCCAGACTTCGGTTATTACGTTGAGCGTTCAGGCTCCGGTCAGTTTCGTTGGGTATCCAGACTCTGGTTTTTCGTTGAGCGTTCAGGCTCTGGTCAGTTTTGTTGGGTATCCAGACTCTGGTTTTTACGTTGAGCGTTAAGGCTCCGGTCAGTTTTGTTGGGTATCCAGACTCCGGTTATTACGTTGAGCGTTCAGGCTCCGGTCAATTTCGTTGGGTATCCAGACTTCGGTTATTACATTGAGCGTTCAGGCTCCGATCGGTTTCGTTGGGTATCCAGACTCCGGTTATTACGTTGAGCGTTTAGGCTCCGGTCAGTTTCTTTGGGTATCCAGACTCCGGTTATTACGTTGAGCGTTCAGGCTCCGGTCAGTTTCGTTGGGTATCCAGACTTCGGTTATTACGTTGAGCGTTCAGGCTCCGGTCAGTTTCTTTGGGTATCCAGACTCCGGTTATTACGTTGAGCGTTCAGGCTCCGGTCAGTTTCGTTTGGTATCCAGACTTTGGTTATTACGTTGAGCGTTCAGGCTCCGGTCAGTTTCGTTGGGTATCCAGACTCTAGTTATTACGTTGAGCGTTCAGGCTCCGGTCAGATTTGTTCGGTATCCAGACTCCGGTTATTACGTTGAGCGTTCAGGCTCCGGTCAGTTTCGTTGGGTATCCACACTCCGGTTATTACGTTGAGCATTCAGGCTTCGGTCAGTTTCGTTGGGTATCCAGACTCCGTTTATTACGTTGAGCGTTCAGGCTCCGGTCAGATTTGTTCGGTATCCAGACTCCAGTTATTACGTTGAGCGTTCAGGCTCCATTCAATTTCGTTGGGTATCCAGACTCCGGTTATTACGTTGAACGTTCAGGCTCCGGTCAGTTTCGTTGGGTATCCAGACTCCGGTTATTACATTGAGCGTTCAGGCTCCGGTCAGTTTCGTTGGGTATCCAGACTCCGGTTATTAAGTTGAGCGTTCAGGCTCCGGTCAGTTTTGTTGGGTATCCAGACTTCGGTTATTACGTTGAGCGTTCAGGCTCCGGTCAGTTTCGTTGGGTATCCAGACTCTGGTTTTTCGTTGAGCGTTCAGGCTCTGGTCAGTTTTGTTGGGTATCCAGACTCTGGTTTTTACGTTGAGCGTTAAGGCTCCGGTCAGTTTTGTTGGGTATCCAGACTCCGGTTATTACGTTGAGCGTTCAGGCTCCGGTCAATTTCGTTGGGTATCCAGACTTCGGTTATTACATTGAGCGTTCAGGCTCCGATCGGTTTCGTTGGGTATCCAGACTCCGGTTATTACGTTGAGCGTTTAGGCTCCGGTCAGTTTCTTTGGGTATCCAGACTCCGGTTATTACGTTGAGCGTTCAGGCTCCGGTCAGTTTCGTTGGGTATCCAGACTTCGGTTATTACGTTGAGCGTTCAGGCTCCGGTCAGTTTCTTTGGGTATCCAGACTCCGGTTATTACGTTGAGCGTTCAGGCTCCGGTCAGTTTCGTTTGGTATCCAGACTGCAGTTATTGCGTTGAGCGTTCAGGCTCTGGTCAGTTTCGTTGTGTATCCAGACTGCGGTTATTACGTTGAGTGTTCAGGCTCCGGTCAGTTTCTTTGGGTATCCAGACTCCGGTTATTACGTTGAGCGTTCAGGCTCCGGTCAGTTTCGTTGGGTATCCAGACTCCGGTTATTACGTTGAGCGTTCAGGATCCTGTAAATTTCTTTGAGTATCCAGATTCCGGTTATTACATTCAGCGTTCAGGCTCCATTCAATTTCGTTGGGTATCCAGACTCCGGTTATTACGTTGAACGTTCAGGTTCCGGTCAGTTTCGTTGGGTATCCAGACTCCGGTTATTACGTTGCGCATTTAGGCTCCGGTCAGTTTCGTTGGGTAACCAGACTCCGGTTATTACGTTGAGCGTTCAGGCTCCGGTCAGTTTCGTTGGGTATCCAGACGTCGGTTATTACGTTGAGCATTCAGGCTCCAGTTAGTTTCGTTGGGTATCCAGACTCCGGTTATTACGTTGAGCGTTCAGGCTCCGGTCAGTTTCGTTGGGTATCCAGACTCCGGTTATTACATTGAGCGTTCAGGCTCCGGTCAGTTTCCTTGGGTATCTAGACTGCGGTTATTAAGTTGAGCGTTCAAGCTCCGGTCAATTTCTTTTGGTATCCAGACTCCTGTTATTACGTTGAGCGTTCAGGCTCCGGTCAGTTTCGTTGGGTATCCAGACTCCGGTTATTACGTTGAGCGTCCAGGCTCCGGTCAGTTTCGTTGAGTATCCAGATTCCTGTTATTACGTTGAGCGTTCAGGCTCCGGTCAGTTTCGTTGGGTATCCATACTTTGGTTATTACGTTGAGCGTTTAGGCTCCGGTCAGTTTCGTTGGGTATCCAGACTCCGGTTATTACGTTGAGCCTTCAGGCTCGGGTCAGTTTCGTTGGGTATCCAAACTCCGGTTATTACGTTGAGCGTTCAGGCTCCGGTCAGTTTCACTGGGTATCCAGATTCCGGTCATTACGTTGAGCGTTCAAACTCCGATCAGTTTCGTTGGGTATCCAGACTCCGGTCATTACGTTGAGCGTTCAGGCTCCGGTCAGTTTCGTTGGGTATCCAGACTCCGGTTATTACGTTGAGCGTTCAAGCTCCGGTCAGTTTCGTTGGGTATCCAGACTGCGGTTATTACGTTGAGTGTTGAGGCTCCGGTCAGTTTCTTTGGGTATCCAGACTCCGGTTATTACATTGAGCGTTCAGGCTCCAGTCAGTTTCTTTGGGTATCCAGACTCCGGTTATTACGTTGAGCGTTCAGGCTCCGGTCAGTTTCGTTGAGTATCCAGATTCCGGTTATTACGTTGAGCGTTCAGGCTCCGGTCAGTTTCGTTGGGTATCCAGACTCCGGTTATTACGTTGAGCGTTCAGGCTCCGGTCAGTTTCGTTGGGTATCTAGACTCCGGTTATTACGTTGAGCGTTCAGGCTCTGGTCAGTTTCTTTGGGTATCCAGACTTCGGTTATTACGTTGAGCGTTCAGGCTCCGGTCAGTTTCGTTGGGTATCCAGACTCCAGTTATTACGTTGAGCGTTCAGGCTCCGGTCAGATTTGTTGGGTATCCAGACTCCGGTTATTACGTTGAGCGTTCAGGCTCCGGTCAGTTTTGTTCGGTATCCAGACTCCGGTTATTACGTTGAGCATTCAGGCTCCGGTCAGTTTCTTTGGGTATCCAGACTCCGGTTATTACGTTGAGCGTTCAGGCTCTGGTCAGTTTCGTTGGGTATCTAGACTCCGGTTATTACGTTGAGCGTTCAGGCTCCGGTGAGTTTCGTTGGGTATCCAGACTTCGGTTATTACGTTGAGCGTTCAGGATCCTGTAAATTTCTTTGAGTATCCAGATTCCGGTTATTACATTCAGCGTTCAGGCTCCATTCAATTTCGTTGGGTATCCAGACTCCGGTTATTACGTTGAACGTTCAGGTTCCGGTCAGTTTCGTTGGGTATCCAGACTCCGGTTATTACGTTGCGCATTTAGGCTCCGGTCAGTTTCGTTGGGTAACCAGACTCCGGTTATTACGTTGAGCGTTCAGGCTCCGGTCAGTTTCGTTGGGTATCCAGACGTCGGTTATTACGTTGAGCATTCAGGCTCCAGTTAGTTTCGTTGGGTATCCAGACTCCGGTTATTACGTTGAGCGTTCAGGCTCCGGTCAGTTTCGTTGGGTATCCAGACTCCGGTTATTACATTGAGCGTTCAGGCTCCGGTCAGTTTCCTTGGGTATCTAGACTGCGGTTATTAAGTTGAGCGTTCAAGCTCCGGTCAATTTCTTTTGGTATCCAGACTCCTGTTATTACGTTGAGCGTTCAGGCTCCGGTCAGTTTCGTTGGGTATCCAGACTCCGGTTATTACGTTGAGCGTTCAGGCTCCGGTCAGTTTCGTTGAGTATCCAGATTCCTGTTATTACGTTGAGCGTTCAGGCTCCGGTCAGTTTCGTTGGGTATCCATACTTTGGTTATTACGTTGAGCGTTTAGGCTCCGGTCAGTTTCGTTGGGTATCCAGACTCCGGTTATTACGTTGAGCCTTCAGGCTCGGGTCAGTTTCGTTGGGTATCCAAACTCCGGTTATTACGTTGAGCGTTCAGGCTCCGGTCAGTTTCACTGGGTATCCAGATTCCGGTCATTAGGTTGAGCGTTCAAACTCCGATCAGTTTCGTTGGGTATCCAGACTCCGGTCATTACGTTGAGCGTTCAGGCTCCGGTCAGTTTCGTTGGGTATCCAGACTCCGGTTATTACGTTGAGCGTTCAAGCTCCGGTCAGTTTCGTTGGGTATCCAGACTGCGGTTATTACGTTGAGTGTTGAGGCTCCGGTCAGTTTCTTTGGGTATCCAGACTCCGGTTATTACATTGAGCGTTCAGGCTCCAGTCAGTTTCTTTGGGTATCCAGACTCCGGTTATTACGTTGAGCGTTCAGGCTCCGGTCAGTTTCGTTGAGTATCCAGATTCCGGTTATTACGTTGAGCGTTCAGGCTCCGGTCAGTTTCGTTGGGTATCCAGACTCCGGTTATTACGTTGAGCGTTCAGGCTCCGGTCAGTTTCGTTGGGTATCCAGACTCCGGTTATTACGTTGAGCGTTCAGGCTCTGGTCAGTTTCTTTGGGTATCCAGACTTCGGTTATTACGTTGAGCGTTCAGGCTCCGGTCAGTTTCGTTGGGTATCCAGACTCCAGTTATTACGTTGAGCGTTCAGGCTCCGGTCAGATTTGTTGGGTATCCAGACTCCGGTTATTACGTTGAGCGTTCAGGCTCCGGTCAGTTTTGTTCGGTATCCAGACTCCGGTTATTACGTTGAGCATTCAGGCTCCGGTCAGTTTCTTTGGGTATCCAGACTCCGGTTATTACGTTGAGCGTTCAGGCTCTGGTCAGTTTCGTTGGGTATCTAGACTCCGGTTATTACGTTGAGCGTTCAGGCTCCGGTCAGTTTCGTTGGGTATCCAGACTTCGGTTATTACGTTGAACGTTCAGGCTCCGGTCAGTTTCGTTGGGTATCCAGACTCCGGTTATTACGTTGAGCGTTCAGGCTCCGGTCAGTTTCGTTGGGTATCCAGACTCCGGTTATTACGTTGAGTGTTCAGGCTCCGGTCAATTTCGTTGGGTATCCAGACTCCGGTTATTACGTTGAGCGTTCAGGCTCCGGTCAGTTTCGTTGGGTATCCAGACTCCGGTCATTACGTTGAGCGTTCAGGCTCCGGTCAGTTTCGTTGGGTATCCAGACTGCGGTTATTACGTTGAGCGTTCAGGCTACGGTCAGTTTCGTTGCGTATCCAGACTCCGGTTATTACGTTGAGCGTTCAGGCTCTGGTCAGTTTCGTTGGGTATCCAGACTCCGGTTATTACGTTGAGCGTTCAGGCTCCGGTCAGTTTCGTTGGGTATCCAGACTGCGGTTATTACGTTGAGTGTCCAGGCTCCGGTCAGTTTCTTTGGGTATCCAGACTCCGGTGATTACGTTGAGCGTTCAGGCTCCGGTCAGTTTCTTTGGGTATCCAGACTCCGGTTATTACGTTGAGCGTTCAGGCTCCGGTTAGTTTCGTTGAGTATCCAGATTCCGGTTATTACGTTGAGCGTTCAGGCTCCGGTCAGTTTCGTTGGGTATCCAGACTCCGGTTATTACGTTGAGCGTTCAGGCTCCGGTCAGTTTCGTTGGGTATCCAGACTCCGGTTATTACGTTGAGCGTTCAGGCTCCGGTCAGTTTCGTTGGGTATCCAGACTTTGGTTATTACGTTGAGCGTTCAGGCTCCGGTCAGTTTCGTTGGGTATCCAGACTCTAGTTATTACGTTGAGCGTTCAGGCTCCGGTCAGATTTGTTCGGTATCCAGACTCCGGTTATTACGTTGAGCGTTCAGGCTCCGGTCAGTTTCATTGGGTATCCAGACTCCGGTTATTACGTTGAGCATTCAGGCTTCGGTCAGTTTCGTTGGGTATCCAGACTCCGTTTATTACGTTGAGCGTTCAGGCTCCGGTCAGATTTGTTCGGTATCCAGACTCCAGTTATTACGTTGAGCGTTCAGGCTCCATTCAATTTTGTTGGGTATCCAGACTCCGGTTATTACGTTGAACGTTCAGGCTCCGGTAAGTTTCGTTGGGTATCCAGACTCCGGTTATTACATTGAGCGTTCAGGCTCCGGTCAGTTTCGTTGGATATCCAGACTCCGGTTATTAAGTTGAACGTTCAGGCTCCGGTCAGTTTTGTTGGGTATCCAGACTTCGGTTATTACGTTGAGCGTTCAGGCTCCGGTCAGTTTCGTTGGGTATCCAGACTCCGATTTTTCGTTGAGCGTTCAGGCTCTGGTCAGTTTTGTTGGGTATCCAGACTCTGGTTTTTACATTGAGCGTTCAGGCTCCGGTCAGTTTTGTTGGGTATCCAGACTCCGGTTATTACGTTGAGCGTTCAGGCTCCGGTCAGTTTCGTTGGGTATCCAGACTTCGGTTATTACATTGAGCGTTCAGGCTCCGATCGGTTTCGTTGGGTATCCAGACTCCGGTTATTACGTTGAGCGTTCAGGCTCCGGTCAGTTTCTTTGGGTATCCAGACTCCGGTTATTACGTTGAGCGTTCAGGCTCCGGTCAGTTTCGTTGGGTATCCAGACTTCGGTTATTACGTTGAGCGTTCAGGCTCCGGTCAGTTTCTTTGGGTATCCAGACTCCGGTTATTACGTTGAGCGTTCAGGCTCCGGTCAGTTTCGTTGGGTATCCAGACTGCGGTTATTGCGTTGAGCGTTCAGGCTCTGGTCAGTTTCGTTGTGTATCCAGACTGCGGTTATTACGTTGAGCGTTCAGGCTCCGGTCAGTTTCTTTGGGTATCCAGACTCCGGTTATTACGTTGAGGGTTCAGGATCCTGTCAATTTCTTTGAGTATCCAGATTCCGGTTATTACATTCAGCGTTCAGGCTCCATTCAATTTCGTTGGGTATCCAGACTCCGGTTATTACGTTGAACGTTCAGGTTCCGGTCAGTTTCGTTGGGTATCCAGACTCCGTTTATTACGTTGCGCATTTAGGCTCCGGTCAGTTTCGTTGGGTAACCAGACTCCGGTTATTACGTTGAGCGTTCAGGCTCCGGTCAGTTTCGTTGGGTATCCAGACGTCGGTTATTACGTTGAGCGTTCATGCTCCAGTTAGTTTCGTTGGGTATCCAGACTCCGGTTATTACGTTGAGCGTTCAGGCTCCGGTCAGTTTCGTTGGGTATCCAGACTCCGGTTATTACATTGAGCGTTCAGGCTCCGGTCAGTTTCGTTGGGTATCTAGACTGCGGTTATTAAGTTGAGCGTTCAAGCTCCGGTCAATTTCTTTTGGTATCCAGACTCCTGTTATTACGTTGAGCGTTCAGGCTCCGGTCAGTTTCGTTGGGTATCCAGACTCCGGTTATTACGTTGAGCGTTCAGGCTCCGGTCAGTTTCGTTGAGTATCCAGATTCCTGTTATTACGTTGAGCGTTCAGGCTCCGGTCAATTTCGTTGGGTATCCATACTTTGGTTATTACGTTGAGCGTTTAGGCTCCGGTCAGTTTCGTTGGGTATCCAGACTCCGGTTATTACGTTGAGCCTTCAGGCTCGGGTCAGTTTCGTTGGGTATCCAAACTCCGGTTATTACGTTGAGCGTTCAGGCTCCGGTCAGTTTCACTGGGTATCCAGATTCCGGTCATTACGTTGAGCGTTCAAACTCCGATCAGTTTCGTTGGGTATCCAGACTCCGGTCATTACGTTGAGCGTTCAGGCTCCGGTCAGTTTCGTTGGGTATCCAGACTGCGGTTATTGCGTTGAGCGTTCAGGCTCTGGTCAGTTTCGTTGTGTATCCAGACTGCGGTTATTACGTTGAGTGTTCAGGCTCCGGTCAGTTTCTTTGGGTATCCAGACTCCGGTTATTACGTTGAGCGTTCAGGCTCCGGTCAGTTTCGTTGGGTATCCAGACTCCGGTTATTACGTTGAGGGTTCAGGATCCTGTCAATTTCTTTGAGTATCCAGATTCCGGTTATTACATTCAGCGTTCAGGCTCCATTCAATTTCGTTGGGTATCCAGACTCCGGTTATTACGTTGAACGTTCAGGTTCCGGTCAGTTTCGTTGGGTATCCAGACTCCGTTTATTACGTTGCGCATTTAGGCTCCGGTCAGTTTCGTTGGGTAACCAGACTCCGGTTATTACGTTGAGCGTTCAGGCTCCGGTCAGTTTCGTTGGGTATCCAGACGTCGGTTATTACGTTGAGCGTTCAGGCTCCAGTTAGTTTCGTTGGGTATCCAGACTCCGGTTATTACGTTGAGCGTTCAGGCTCCGGTCAGTTTCGTTGGGTATCCAGACTCCAGTTATTACATTGAGCGTTCAGGCTCCGGTCAGTTTCGTTGGGTATCTAGACTGCGGTTATTAAGTTGAGCGTTCAAGCTCCGGTCAATTTCTTTTGGTATCCAGACTCCTGTTATTACGTTGAGCGTTCAGGCTCCGGTCAGTTTCGTTGGGTATCCAGACTCCGGTTATTACGTTGAGCGTTCAGGCTCCGGTCAGTTTCGTTGAGTATCCAGATTCCTGTTATTACGTTGAGCGTTCAGGCTCCGGTCAATTTCGTTGGGTATCCATACTTTGGTTATTACGTTGAGCGTTTAGGCTCCGGTCAGTTTCGTTGGGTATCCAGACTCCGGTTATTACGTTGAGCCTTCAGGCTCGGGTCAGTTTCGTTGGGTATCCAAACTCCGGTTATTACGTTGAGCGTTCAGGCTCCGGTCAGTTTCACTGGGTATCCAGATTCCGGTCATTACGTTGAGCGTTCAAACTCCGATCAGTTTCGTTGGGTATCCAGACTCCGGTCATTACGTTGAGCGTTCAGGCTCCGGTCAGTTTCGTTGGGTATCCAGACTCCGGTTATTACGTTGAGCGTTCAAGCTCCGGTCAGTTTCGTTGGGTATCCAGACTGCGGTTATTACGTTGAGTGTTAAGGCTCCGGTCAGTTTCTTTGGGTATCCAGACTCCGGTTATTACATTGAGCGTTCAGGCTCCAGTCAGTTTCTTTGGGTATCCAGACTCCGGTTATTACGTTGAGCGTTCAGGCTCCGGTCAGTTTCGTTGAGTATCCAGATTCCGGTTATTACGTTGAGCGTTCAGGCTCCGGTCAGTTTCGTTGGGTATCCAGACTCCGGTTATTACGTTGAGCGTTCAGGCTCCGGTCAGTTTCGTTGGGTATCCAGACTCCGGTTATTACGTTGAGCGTTCAGGCTCTGGTCAGTTTCTTTGGGTATCCAGACTTCGGTTATTACGTTGAGCATTCAGGCTCCGGTCAGTTTCGTTGGGTATCCAGACTCCAGTTATTACGTTGAGCGTTCAGGCTCCGGTCAGATTTGTTGGGTATCCAGACTCCGGTTATTACGTTGAGCGTTCAGGCTCCGGTCAGTTTTGTTCGGTATCCAGACTCCGGTTATTACGTTGAGCATTCAGGCTCCGGTCAGTTTCTTTGGGTATCCAGACTCCGGTTATTACGTTGAGCGTTCAGGCTCTGGTCAGTTTCGTTGGGTATCTAGACTCCGGTTATTACGTTGAGCGTTCAGGCTCCGGTCAGTTTCGTTGGGTATCCAGACTTCGGTTATTACGTTGAACGTTCAGGCTCCGGTCAGTTTCGTTGGGTATCCAGACTCCGGTTATTACGTTGAGCGTTCAGGCTCCGGTCAGTTTCGTTGGGTATCCAGACTCCGGTTATTACGTTGAGTGTTCAGGCTCCGGTCAGTTTCGTTGGGTATCCAGACTCCGGTTATTACGTTGAGCGTTCAGGCTCCGGTCAGTTTCGTTGGGTATCCAGACTCCGGTCATTACGTTGAGCATTCAGGCTCCGGTCAGTTTCGTTGGGTATCCAGACTGCGGTTATTACGTTGAGCGTTCAGGCTACGGTCAGTTTCGTTGCGTATCCAGACTCCGGTTATTACGTTGAGCGTTCAGGCTCTGGTCAGTTTCGTTGGGTATCCAGACTCCGGTTATTACGTTGAGCGTTCAGGCTCCGGTCAGTTTCGTTGGGTATCCAGACTGCGGTTATTACGTTGAGTGTCCAGGCTCCGGTCAGTTTCTTTGGGTATCCAGACTCCGGTGATTACGTTGAGCGTTCAGGCTCCGGTCAGTTTCTTTGGGTATCCAGACTCCGGTTATTACGTTGAGCGTTCAGGCTCCGGTTAGTTTCGTTGAGTATCCAGATTCCGGTTATTACGTTGAGCGTTCAGGCTCCGGTCAGTTTCGTTGGGTATCCAGACTCCGGTTATTACGTTGAGCGTTCAGGCTCCGGTCAGTTTCGTTGGGTATCCAGACTCCGGTTATTACGTTGAGCGTTCAGGCTCCGGTCAGTTTCGTTGGGTATCCAGACTTTGGTTATTACGTTGAGCGTTCAGGCTCCGGTCAGTTTCGTTGGGTATCCAGACTCTAGTTATTACGTTGAGCGTTCAGGCTCCGGTCAGATTTGTTCGGTATCCAGACTCCAGTTATTACGTTGAGCGTTCAGGCTCCATTCAATTTCGTTGGGTATCCAGACTCCGGTTATTACGTTGAACGTTCAGGCTCCGGTCAGTTTCGTTGGGTATCCAGACTCCGGTTATTACATTGAGCGTTCAGGCTCCGGTCAGTTTCGTTGGGTATCCAGACTCCGGTTATTAAGTTGAGCGTTCAGGCTCCGGTCAGTTTTGTTGGGTATCCAGACTTCGGTTATTACGTTGAGCGTTCAGGCTCCGGTCAGTTTCGTTGGGTATCCAGACTCCGATTTTTCGTTGAGCGTTCAGGCTCTGGTCAGTTTTGTTGGGTATCCAGACTCTGGTTTTTACATTGAGCGTTCAGGCTCCGGTCAGTTTTGTTGGGTATCCAGACTCCGGTTATTACGTTGAGCGTTCAGGCTCCGGTCAGTTTCGTTGGGTATCCAGACTTCGGTTATTACATTGAGCGTTCAGGCTCCGATCGGTTTCGTTGGGTATCCAGACTCCGGTTATTACGTTGAGCGTTCAGGCTCCGGTCAGTTTCTTTGGGTATCCAGACTCCGGTTATTACGTTGAGCGTTCAGGCTCCGGTCAGTTTCGTTGGGTATCCAGACTTCGGTTATTACGTTGAGCGTTCAGGCTCCGGTCAGTTTCTTTGGGTATCCAGACTCCGGTTATTACGTTGAGCGTTCAGGCTCCGGTCAGTTTCGTTGGGTATCCAGACTGCGGTTATTGCGTTGAGCGTTCAGGCTCTGGTCAGTTTCGTTGTGTATCCAGACTGCGGTTATTACGTTGAGTGTTCAGGCTCCGGTCAGTTTCTTTGGGTATCCAGACTCCGGTTATTACGTTGAGCGTTCAGGCTCCGGTCAGTTTCGTTGGGTATCCAGACTCCGGTTATTACGTTGAGCGTTCAGGATCCTGTCAATTTCTTTGAGTATCCAGATTCCGGTTATTACATTCAGCGTTCAGGCTCCATTCAATTTCGTTGGGTATCCAGACTCCGGTTATTATGTTGAACGTTCAGGTTCCGGTCAGTTTCGTTGGGTATCCAGACTCCGTTTATTACGTTGCGCATTTAGGCTCCGGTCAGTTTCGTTGGGTAACCAGACTCCGGTTATTACGTTGAGCGTTCAGGCTCCGGTCAGTTTCGTTGGGTATCCAGACGTCGGTTATTACGTTGAGCGTTCAGGCTCCAGTTAGTTTCGTTGGGTATCCAGACTCCGGTTATTACGTTGAGCGTTCAGGCTCCGGTCAGTTTCGTTGGGTATCCAGACTCCGGTTATTACATTGAGCGTTCAGGCTCCGGTCAGTTTCGTTGGGTATCTAGACTGCGGTTATTAAGTTGAGCGTTCAAGCTCCGGTCAATTTCTTTTGGTATCCAGACTCCTGTTATTACGTTGAGCGTTCAGGCTCCGGTCAGTTTCGTTGGGTATCCAGACTCCGGTTATTACGTTGAGCGTTCAGGCTCCGGTCAGTTTCGTTGAGTATCCAGATTCCTGTTATTACGTTGAGCGTTCAGGCTCCGGTCAATTTCGTTGGGTATCCATACTTTGGTTATTACGTTGAGCGTTTAGGCTCCGGTCAGTTTCGTTGGGTATCCAGACTCCGGTTATTACGTTGAGCCTTCAGGCTCGGGTCAGTTTCGTTGGGTATCCAAACTCCGGTTATTACGTTGAGCGTTCAGGCTCCGGTCAGTTTCACTGGGTATCCAGATTCCGGTCATTACGTTGAGCGTTCAAACTCCGATCAGTTTCGTTGGGTATCCAGACTCCGGTCATTACGTTGAGCGTTCAGGCTCCGGTCAGTTTCGTTGGGTATCCAGACTCCGGTTATTACGTTATGCGTTCAGGCTCCGGTCAGTTTCGTTGCGTATCCAGACTCCGGTTATTACGTTGAGCGTTCAGGCTCTGGTCAGTTTCGTTGGGTATCCAGACTCCGGTTATTACGTTGAGCGTTCAGGCTCCGGTCAATTTCGTTGGGTATCCAGACTGCGGTTATTACGTTGACTGTTCAGGCTCCGGTCAGTTTCTTTGGGTATCCAGACTCCGGTTATTACGTTGAGCGTTCAGGCTCCGGTCAGTTTCTTTGGGTATCCAGACTCCGGTTATTACGTTGAGCATTCAGGCTCTGGTCAGATTTGTTCGGTATCCAGACTCCGGTTATTACGTTGAGCGTTCAGGCTCCGGTCAATTTCGTTGGGTATCCACACTCCGGTTATTATGTTGAGCATTCAGGCTCCGGTCAGTTTCGTTGGGTATCCAGACTCCGTTTATTACGTTGAGCGTTTAGGCTCCGGTCAGTTTCGTTGGGTATCCATACTTCGATTATTACGTTGAGCGTTTAGGCTCCGGTCAGTTTCGTTGGGTATCCAGACTCCGGTCATTATGTTGAGCGTTCAGGCTCCGATCAGTTTCGTTGGCTATCCAGACTCCGGTTATTACGTTGAGCGTTCAGGCTCCGGTCAGTTTCGTTGAGTATCCAGATTCCTGTTATTACGTTGAGCATTCAGACTCCGGTCAGTTTCGTTGGGTATCCAGACTCCGGTCATTACGTTGAGCGTTCAGGCTCTGGTCAGTTTCGTTGGGTATCCAGACTCCGGTTATTACATTGAGCGTTCAGGCTCCGGTCAGTTTCGTTGGGTATCTAGACTGCGGTTATTAAGTTGAGCGTTCAAGCTCCGGTCAATTTCTTTTGGTATCCAGACTCCTGTTATTACGTTGAGCGTTCAGGCTCCGGTCAGTTTCGTTGGGTATCCAGAGTCCGGTTATTACGTTGAGCGTTCAGGCTCCGGTCAGTTTCGTTGAGTATCCAGATTCCTGTTATTACGTTGAGCGTTCAGGCTCCGGTCAGTTTCGTTGGGTATCCATACTTTGGTTATTACGTTGAGCGTTTAGGCTCCGGTTAGTTTCGTTGGGTATCCAGACTCCGGTTATTACGTTGAGCCTTCAGGCTCGGGTCAGTTTCGTTGGGTATCCAAACTCCGGTTATTACGTTGAGCGTTCAGGCTCCGGTCAGTTTCACTGGGTATCCAGATTCCGGTCATTACGTTGAGCGTTCAAACTCCGATCAGTTTCGTTGGGTATCCAGACTCCGGTCATTACGTTGAGCGTTCAGGCTCCGGTCAGTTTCGTTGGGTATCCAGACTCCGGTTATTACGTTATGCGTTCAGGCTCCGGTCAGTTTCGTTGCGTATCCAGACTCCGGTTATTACGTTGAGCGTTCAGGCTCTGGTCAGTTTCGTTGGGTATCCAGACTCCGGTTATTACGTTGAGCGTTCAGGCTCCGGTCAATTTCGTTGGGTATCCAGACTGCGGTTATTACGTTGAGTGTTCAGGCTCCGGTCAGTTTCTTTGGGTATCCAGACTCCGGTTATTACGTTGAGCGTTCAGGCTCCGGTCAGTTTCTTTGGGTATCCAGACTCCGGTTATTACGTTGAGCGTTCAGGCTCCGGTCAGATTTGTTCGGTATCCAGACTCCGGTTATTACGTTGAGCGTTCAGGCTCCGGTCAGTTTCGTTGGGTATCCACACTCCGGTTATTATGTTGAGCATTCAGGCTCCGGTCAGTTTCGTTGGGTATCCAGACTCCGTTTATTACGTTGAGCGTTTAGGCTCCGGTCAGTTTCGTTGGGTATCCATACTTCGGTTATTACGTTGAGCGTTCAGGCTCCGGTCAGTTTCGTTGGGTATCCAGACTCCGGTCATTACTTTGAGCGTTCA
The DNA here is from genome assembly GCA_963859935.3 of Lathyrus sativus. Taxonomy (NCBI): domain Eukaryota; kingdom Viridiplantae; phylum Streptophyta; class Magnoliopsida; order Fabales; family Fabaceae; genus Lathyrus; species Lathyrus sativus. Next base: position 238,283,607 of record OZ012736.1, read on the forward strand.
GGCTCCGGTCAATTTCGTTGGGTATCCAGACTGCGGTTATTACGTTGACTGTTCAGGCTCCGGTCAGTTTCTTTGGGTATCCAGACTCCGGTTATTACGTTGAGCGTTCAGGCTCCGGTCAGTTTCTTTGGGTATCCAGACTCCGGTTATTACGTTGAGCATTCAGGCTCTGGTCAGATTTGTTCGGTATCCAGACTCCGGTTATTACGTTGAGCGTTCAGGCTCCGGTCAGTTTCGTTGGGTATCCACACTCCGGTTATTATGTTGAGCATTCAGGCTCCGGTCAGTTTCGTTGGGTATCCAGACTCCGTTTATTACGTTGAGCGTTTAGGCTCCGGTCAGTTTCGTTGGGTATCCATACTTCGATTATTACGTTGAGCGTTTAGGCTCCGGTCAGTTTCGTTGGGTATCCAGACTCCGGTCATTATGTTGAGCGTTCAGGCTCCGATCAGTTTCGTTGGGTATCCAGACTCCGGTTATTACGTTGAGCGTTCAGGCTCCGGTCAGTTTCGTTGAGTATCCAGATTCCTGTTATTACGTTGAGCATTCAGACTCCGGTCAGTTTCGTTGGGTATCCAGACTCCGGTCATTACGTTGAGCGTTCAGGCTCTGGTCAGTTTCGTTGGGTATCCAGACTCCGGTTATTACATTGAGCGTTCAGGCTCCGGTCAGTTTCGTTGGGTATCTAGACTGCGGTTATTAAGTTGAGCGTTCAAGCTCCGGTCAATTTCTTTTGGTATCCAGACTCCTGTTATTACGTTGAGCGTTCAGGCTCCGGTCAGTTTCGTTGGGTATCCAGAGTCCGGTTATTACGTTGAGCGTTCAGGCTCCGGTCAGTTTCGTTGAGTATCCAGATTCCTGTTATTACGTTGAGCGTTCAGGCTCCGGTCAGTTTCGTTGGGTATCCATACTTTGGTTATTACGTTGAGCGTTTAGGCTCCGGTTAGTTTCGTTGGGTATCCAGACTCCGGTTATTACGTTGAGCCTTCAGGCTCGGGTCAGTTTCGTTGGGTATCCAAACTCCGGTTATTACGTTGAGCGTTCAGGCTCCGGTCAGTTTCACTGGGTATCCAGATTCCGGTCATTACGTTGAGCGTTCAAACTCCGATCAGTTTCGTTGGGTATCCAGACTCCGGTCATTACGTTGAGCGTTCAGGCTCCGGTCAGTTTCGTTGGGTATCCAGACTCCGGTTATTACGTTATGCGTTCAGGCTCCGGTCAGTTTCGTTGCGTATCCAGACTCCGGTTATTACGTTGAGCGTTCAGGCTCTGGTCAGTTTCGTTGGGTATCCAGACTCCGGTTATTACGTTGAGCGTTCAGGCTCCGGTCAATTTCGTTGGGTATCCAGACTGCGGTTATTACGTTGAGTGTTCAGGCTCCGGTCAGTTTCTTTGGGTATCCAGACTCCGGTTATTACGTTGAGCGTTCAGGCTCCGGTCAGTTTCTTTGGGTATCCAGACTCCGGTTATTACGTTGAGCGTTCAGGCTCCGGTCAGATTTGTTCGGTATCCAGACTCCGGTTATTACGTTGAGCGTTCAGGCTCCGGTCAGTTTCGTTGGGTATCCACACTCCGGTTATTATGTTGAGCATTCAGGCTCCGGTCAGTTTCGTTGGGTATCCAGACTCCGTTTATTACGTTGAGCGTTTAGGCTCCGGTCAGTTTCGTTGGGTATCCATACTTCGGTTATTACGTTGAGCGTTCAGGCTCCGGTCAGTTTCGTTGGGTATCCAGACTCCGGTCATTACTTTGAGCGTTCAGGCTCCGATCAGTTTCGTTAGGTATCCAGACTCCGGTTATTACGTTGAGCGTTCAGGCTCCGGTCAGTTTCGTTGAGTATCCAGATTCCTGTTATTACGTTGAGCATTCAGACTCCGGTCAGTTTCGTTGGGTATCCAGACTCCGGTCATTACGTTGAGCGTTCAGGCTCCGGTCAGTTTCGTTGGGTATCCAGACTCCGGTTATTACGTTGAGCGTTCAGGCTCCGGTCAGTTTCGTTGCGTATCCAGACTCCGGTTATTACGTTGAGCATTCAGGCTCTGGTCAGTTTCGTTGGGTATCCAGACTCCGGTTATTACGTTGAGCGTTCAGGCTCCGGTCAATTTCGTTGGGTGTCCAGACTGCGGTTATTACGTTGGGTGTTCAGGCTCCGGTCAGTTTCTTTGGGTATCCAGACTCCGGTTATTACGTTGAGCGTTCAGGCTCCGGTCAGTTTCTTTGGGTATCCAGACTCCGGTTATTACGTTGAGCGTTCAGGCTCCGGTCAGTTTCGTTGGGTATCCAGACTGCGGTTATTGCGTTGAGCGTTCAGGCTCTGGTCAGTTTCGTTGTGTATCCAGACTGCGGTTATTACGTTGAGTGTTCAGGCTCCGGTCAGTTTCTTTGGGTATCCAGACTCCGGTTATTACGTTGAGCGTTCAGGCTCCGGTCAGTTTCGTTGGGTATCCAGACTCCGGTTATTACGTTGAGCGTTCAGGATCCTGTCAATTTCTTTGAGTATCCAGATTCCGGTTATTACATTCAGCGTTCAGGCTCCATTCAATTTCGTTGGGTATCCAGACTCCGGTTATTACGTTGAACGTTCAGGTTCCGGTCAGTTTCGTTGGGTATCCAGACTCCGGTTATTACGTTGCGCATTTAGGCTCCGGTCAGTTTCGTTGGGTAACCAGACTCCGGTTATTACGTTGAGCGTTCAGGCTCCGGTCAGTTTCGTTGGGTATCCAGACGTCGGTTATTACGTTGAGCGTTCAGGCTCCAGTTAGTTTCGTTGGGTATCCAGACTCCGGTTATTACGTTGAGCGTTCAGGCTCCGGTCAGTTTCGTTGGGTATCCAGACTCCGGTTATTACATTGAGCGTTCAGGCTCCGGTGAGTTTCGTTGGGTATCTAGACTGCGGTTATTAAGTTGAGCGTTCAAGCTCCGGTCAATTTCTTTTGGTATCCAGACTCCTGTTATTACGTTGAGCGTTCAGGCTCCGGTCAGTTTCGTTGGGTATCCAGACTCCGGTTATTACGTTGAGCGTTCAGGCTCCGGTCAGTTTCGTTGAGTATCCAGATTCCTGTTATTACGTTGAGCGTTCAGGCTCCGGTCAGTTTCGTTGGGTATCCATACTTTGGTTATTACGTTGAGCGTTTAGGCTCCGGTCAGTTTCGTTGGGTATCCAGACTCCGGTTATTACGTTGAGCCTTCAGGCTCGGGTCAGTTTCGTTGGGTATCCAAACTCCGGTTATTACGTTGAGCGTTCAGGCTCCGGTCAGTTTCACTGGGTATCCAGATTCCGGTCATTACGTTGAGCGTTCAAACTCCGATCAGTTTCGTTGGGTATCCAGACTCCGGTCATTACGTTGAGCGTTCAGGCTCCGGTCAGTTTCGTTGGGTATCCAGACTCTGGTTATTACGTTATGCGTTCAGGCTCCGGTCAGTTTCGTTGCGTATCCAGACTCCGGTTATTACGTTGAGCGTTCAGGCTCTGGTCAGTTTCGTTGGGTATCCAGACTCCGGTTATTACGTTGAGCGTTCAGGCTCCGGTCAATTTCGTTGGGTATCCAGACTGCGGTTATTACGTTGAGTGTTCAGGCTCCGGTCAGTTTCTTTGGGTATCCAGACTCCGGTTATTACGTTGAGCGTTCAGGCTCCGGTCAGTTTCTTTGGGTATCCAGACTCCGGTTATTACGTTGAGCGTTCAGGCTTCGGTCAGATTTGTTCGGTGTCCAGACTCCGGTTATTACGTTGAGCGTTCAGGCTCCGGTCAGTTTCGTTGGGTATCCACACTCCGGTTATTATGTTGAGCATTCAGGCTCCGGTCAGTTTCGTTGGGTATCCAGACTCCGTTTATTACGTTGAGCGTTTAGGCTCCGGTCAGTTTCGTTGGGTATCCATACTTCGGTTATTACGTTGAGCGTTCAGGCTCCGGTCAGTTTCGTTGGGTATCCAGACTCCGGTCATTACGTTGAGCGTTCAGGCTCCGATCAGTTTCGTTGGGTATCCAGACTCCGGTTATTACGTTGAGCGTTCAGGCTCCGGTCAGTTTCGTTGAGTATCCAGATTCCTGTTATTACGTTGAGCATTCAGACTCCGGTCAGTTTCGTTGGGTATCCAGACTCCGGTCATTACGTTGAGCGTTCAGGCTCCGGTCAGTTTCGTTGGGTATCCAGACTCCGGTTATTACGTTGAGCGTTCAGGCTCCGGTCAGTTTCGTTGCGTATCCAGACTCCGGTTATTACGTTGAGCATTCAGGCTCTGGTCAGTTTCGTTGGGTATCCAGACTCCGGTTATTACGTTGAGCGTTCAGGCTCCGGTCAATTTCGTTGGGTGTCCAGACTGCGGTTATTACGTTGAGTGTTCAGGCTCCGGTCAGTTTCTTTGGGTATCCAGACTCCGGTTATTACGTTGAGCGTTCAGGCTCCGGTCAGTTTCTTTGGGTATCCAGACTCCGGTTATTACGTTGAGCGTTCAGGCTCCGGTCAGTTTCGTTGAGTATCCAGATTCCGGTTATTACGTTGAGCGTTCAGGCTCCGGTCAGTTTCGTTGGGTATCCAGACTCCGTTTATTACGTTGAGCGTTTAGGCTCCGGTCAGTTTCGTTGGGTATCCATACTTCGGTTATTACGTTGAGCGTTCAGGCTCCGGTCAGTTTCGTTGGGTATCCAGACTCCGGTCATTACGTTGAGCGTTCAGGCTCCGATCAGTTTCGTTGGGTATCCAGACTCCGGTTATTACGTTGAGCGTTCAGGCTCCGGTCAGTTTCGTTGAGTATCCAGATTCCTGTTATTACGTTGAGCATTCAGACTCCGGTCAGTTTCGTTGGGTATGCAGACTCCGGTCATTACGTTGAGCGTTCAGGCTCCGGTCAGTTTCGTTGGGTATCCAGACTCCGGTTATTACGTTGAGCGTTCAGGCTCCGGTCAGTTTCGTTGCGTATCCAGACTCCGGTTATTACGTTGAGCATTCAGGCTCTGGTCAGTTTCGTTGGGTATCCAGACTCCGGTTATTACGTTGAGCGTTCAGGCTCCGGTCAATTTCGTTGGGTGTCCAGACTGCGGTTATTACGTTGAGTGTTCAGGCTCCGGTCAGTTTCTTTGGGTATCCAGACTCCGGTTATTACGTTGAGCGTTCAGGCTCCGGTCAGTTTCTTTGGGTATCCAGACTCCGGTTATTACGTTGAGCGTTCAGGCTCCGTTCAGTTTCGTTGAGTATCCAGATTCTGGTTATTACGTTGAGCGTTCAGGCTCCGGTCAGTTTCGTTGGGTATCCAGACTCCGGTTAATACGTTGAGCGTTCAGGCTCCGGTCAGTTTCGTTGGGTATCCAGACTCCGGTTATTACGTTGAGTGTTCAGGCTCCGGTCAGTTTCGTTGGGTATCCAGACTTCGGTTATTACGTTGAGCGTTCAGGCTCCGGTCAGTTTCGTTGGGTATCCAGACTCCAGTTATTACGTTGAGCGTTCAGGCTCCGGTCAGATTTGTTCGGTATCCAGACTCCGGTTATTATGTTGAACGTTCAGGCTCCGACCAGTTTCGTTGGGTATCCAGACTCCGGTTATTACGTTGAGCATTCAGGCTCCGGTCAGTTTCTTTGGGTATCCAGACTCCGGTTATTACGTTGAGCGTTCAGGCTCTGGTCAGTTTCGTTGGGTATCCAGACTCCGGTTATTACGTTGAGCATTCAGGCTCCGGTCAGTTTCGTTGGGTATCCAGACTTCGGTTATTACGTTGAACGTTCAGGCTCCGGTCAGTTTCGTTGGGTATCCAGACTCCGGTTATTACGTTGAGCGTTCAGGCTCCGGTCAGTTTCGTTGGGTATCCAGACTCCGTTTATTACGTTGAGCGTTCAGGCTCCGGTCAGTTTCGTTGGGTATCCATACTTCGGTTATTACGTTGAGCGTTCAGGCTCCGGTCAGTTTCGTTGGGTATCCAGACTCCGGTCATTACGTTGAGCGTTCAGGAACGATCAGTTTCGTTGGGTATCCAGACTCCGGTTATTACGTTGAGCGTTCAGGCTCCGGTCAGTTTCGTTGGGTATCCAGATTCCTGTTATTACGTTGAGCGTTCAGACTCCGGTCAATTTCGTTGGGTATCCAGACTTCGGTCATTACGTTGAGCGTTCAGGCTCCGGTCAGTTTCGTTGGGTATCCAGACTCCGGTTATTACGTTGAGCGTTCAGGCTCCGGTCAGTTTCGTTGCGTATCCAAACTCCGGTTATTACGTTGAGCGTTCAGGCTCTGGTCAGTTTCGTTGGGTATCCAGACTCCAGTTATTACGTTGAGCGTTCAGGCTCCGGTCAGTTTCGTTGGGTATCCAGACTGCGGTTATTACGTTGAGTGTTCAGGCTCCGGTCAGTTTCTTTGGGTATCCAGACTCCGGTTATTACATTGAGCGTTCAGGCTTCGGTCAGTTTCTTTGGGTATCCAGACTCCGGTTATTACGTTGAGCGTTCAGGCTCCGGTCAGTTTCGTTGAGTATCCAGATTCGGTTATTACGTTGAGCGTTTAGGCTCCGGTCAGTTTCGTTGGGTATCCAGAATCCGGTTATTACGTTGAGCGTTCAGGCTCCGGTCAGTTTCGTTGGGTATCCAGACTCCGGTTATTACGTTGAGTGTTCAGGCTCCGGTCAGTTTCTTTGGGTATCCAGACTTCGGTTATTACGTTGAGCGTTCAGGCTCCGGTCAGTTTCGTTGGGTATCCAGACTCCAGTTATTACGTTGAGCGTTCAGGCTCCGGTCAGATTTGTTGGGTATCCAGACTCCGGTTTTTACGTTGAGCGTTCAGGCTCCGGTCAGTTTCGTTGGGTATCCAGACTCCGGTTATTACGTTAAGCGTTCAGGCTCCGGTCAGTTTCGTTGGGTATCCAGACTCCGGTTATTACGTTGAGCGTTCAGGCTCCGGTCAGTTTCGTTGGGTATCCAGACTTCGGTTATTACGTTGAGCGTTCAGGCTCCGGTCAGTTTCGTTGGGTATCCAGACTCCAGTTATTACGTTGAGCGTTTAGGCTCCGGTCAGATTTGTTGGGTATCTAGACTCCGGTTATTACGTTGAGCGTTCAGGCTCCGGTCAGTTTCGTTGGGTATCCAGACTCCGGTTATTACGTTGAGCATTCAGGCTCCGGTCAGTTTCTTTGGGTATCCAGACTCCGGTTATTACGTTGAGCGTTCAGGCTCTGGTCAGTTTCGTTGGGTATCCAGACTCCGGTTATTACGTTGAGCGTTCAGGCTCCGGTCAGTTTCGTTGGGTATCCAGACTTCGGTTATTACGTTGAATGTTCAGGCTCCGGTCAGTTTCGTTGGGTATCCAGACTCCGGTTATTACGTTGAACGTTCAAGCTCCGGTCAGTTTCGTTGAGTATCCAGATTCCGGTTATTACGTTGAGCGTTCAGGCTCCGGTCAGTTTCGTTGGGTATCCAGACTTCGGTTATTACGCTGAGCGTTCAGGCTCCAGTCAGTTTCGTTGGGTATCCAGACTCCAGTTATTACGTTGAGCCTTCAGGCTCCGGTCAGTTTCGTTGGGTATCCAGACTCCGGTTATTACGTTGAGCGTTCAGGCTCCGGTCAGTTTCGTTGGGTATCCAGATTCCGGTCATTACGTTGAGCGTTCAGGCTCCGGTCAGTTTCGTTGCATATCCAGACTCCGGTTATTACGTTGAGCGTTCAGGCTCTGGTCAGTTTCGTTGGGTATCCAGACTCCGGTTATTACGTTGAGCGTTCAGGCTCCGGTCAGTTTTGTTGGGTATCCAGACTGCGGTTATTACGTTGAGTGTTCAGGCTCCGGTCAGTTTCTTTGGGTATCCAGACTCCGGTTATTACATTGAGCGTTCAGGCTCCGGTCAGTTTCTTTGGGTATCCAGACTCCGGTTATTATGTTGAGCGTTCAGGCTCCGGTCAGTTTCGTTGAGTATCCAGATTCCGGTTATTACGTTGAGCGTTCAGGCTCCGGTCAGTTTCTTTGGGTATCCAGACTCCGGTTATTACGTTGAGCGTTCAGGCTCCGGTCAGTTTCGTTGAGTATCCAGATTCCGGTTATTACGTTGAGCGTTCAGGCTCCGGTCAGTTTCGTTGGGTATCCAGACTCCGGTTATTAAGTTGAGCGTTCAGGCTCCGGTCAGTTTCGTTGGGTATCCAGACTCCAGTTATTACGTTGAGCGTTCAGGCTCCGGTCAGTTTCGTTGGGTATCCAGACTCCAGTTATTACGTTGAGCGTTCAGGCTCCGGTCAAATTTGTTGGGTATCCAGACTCCGGTTATTACGTTGAGCGTTTAGGCTCCGGTCAGTTTCGTTGGGTATCCAGACTCCGGTTATTACGTTGAGCGTTCAGGCTCCGATCAGTTTCGTTGGGTATCCAGACTTCGGTTATTACGTTGAACGTTCAGGCTCCGGTCAGTTTCGTTGGGTATCCAGACTCCGGTTATTACGTTGAGCGTTCAGGCTCCGGTCAGTTTCGTTGAGTATCCAGATTCCAGTTATTACGTTGAGCGTTCAGGCTCCGGTCAGTTTCGTTGGGTATCCAGACTTCGGTTATTACGTTGAGCGTTCAGGCTCCGGTCAGTTTCGTTGGGTATCCAGACTCCGGTTATTACGTTGAGCCTTCAGGCTCCGGTCAGTTTCTTTGGGTATCCAGACTCCGGTTATTACGTTGAGCGTTCAGGCTCCGGTCAGTTTCTTTGGGTATCCAGACTCCGGTTATTACGTTGAGCATTCAGGCTCCGGTCAGTTTCTTTGGGTATCCAGACTCCGGTTATTACGTTGAGCGTTCAGGCTCTGGTCAGTTTCGTTGGGTATCCACACTCCGGTTATTACGTTGAGCGTTCAGGCTCCGGTCAGTTTCGTTGGGTATCCAGACTTCGGTTATTACGTTGAACGTTCAGGCTCCAGTCAGTTTCGTTGGGTATCCAGACTCCGGTTATTACGTTGAGCGTTCAGGCTCCGGTCAGTTTCGTTGAGTATCCAGATTCCGGTTATTACGTTGAGCGTTCAGGCTCCGGTCAGTTTCGTTGGGTATCCAGACTTCGGTTATTACGTTGAGCGTTCAGGCTCCGGTCAGTTTCGTTGGGTATCCAGACTCCGGTTATTACGTTGAGCCTTTAGGCTCCGGTCAGTTTCGTTGGGTATCCAGACTCCGGTTATTACGTTGAGCGTTCAGGCTCCGGTCAGTTTCGTTGGGTATCCAGATTCCGGTCATTACGTTGAGCGTTCAGACTCCGGTCAGTTTCGTTGGGTATCCAGACTCCTGTCATTACGTTGAGCATTCAGGCTCCGGTCAGTTTCGTTGGGTATCCAGACTCCGGTTATTACGTTGAGCGTTCAGGCTCCGATCAGTTTCGTTGCGTATCCAGACTCCGGTTATTACGTTGAGCGTTCAGGCTCTGGTCAGTTTCGTTCGGTATCCAGACTCCGGTTATTACGTTGAGCGTTCAGGCTCCGATCAGTTTCGTTGCGTATCCAGACTCCGGTTATTACGTTGAGCGTTCAGGCTCTGGTCAGTTTCGTTGGGTATCCAGACTCCGGTTATTACGTTGAGCGTTCAGGCTCCGGTCAGTTTCGTTGGGTATCCAGACTGCGGTTATTACGTTGAGTGTTCAGGCTCCGGTCAGTTTCTTTGGGTATCCAGACTCCGGTTATTACCTTGAGCGTTCAGGCTCCGGTCAGTTTCTTTGGGTATCCAGACTCCGGTTATTACGTTGAGCGTTCAGGCTCCGGTCAGTTTCGTTGAGTATCCAGATTCCGATTATTACGTTGAGCGTTCAGGCTCCGGTCAGTTTCGTTGGGTATCCAGACTCCGGTTATTACGTTGAGCGTTCAGGCTCCGGTCAGTTTCGTTGGGTATCCAGACTCCGGTTATTACGTTGAGCGTTCAGGCTCCGGTCAGTTTCTTTGGGTATCCAGACTTCGGTTATTACGTTAAGCGTTCAGGCTCCGGTCAGTTTCGTTGGGTATCCAGACTCCAGTTATTACGTTGAGCGTTCAGGCTCCGGTCAGTTTCGTTGGGTATCCAGACTTCGGTTATTACGTTGAATGTTCAGGCTCCGGTCAGTTTCGTTGGGTATCCAGACTCCGGTTATTACGTTGAACGTTCAGGCTCCGGTCAGTTTCGTTGAGTATCCAGATTCCGGTTATTACATTGAGCGTTCAGGCTCCGGTCAGTTTCGTTGGGTATCCAGACTTCGGTTATTACGCTGAGCGTTCAGGCTCCGGTCAGTTTCGTTGGGTATCCAGACTCCGGTTATTACGTTGAGCCTTCAGGCTCCGGTCAGTTTCGTTGGGTATCCAGACTCCGGTTATTACGTTGAGCGTTCAGGCTCCGGTCAGTTTCGTTGGGTATCCAGATTCCGGTCATTACGTTGAGCGTTCAGGCTCCGGTCAGTTTCGTTGCATATCCAGACTCCGGTTATTACGTTGAGTGTTCAGGCTCTGGTCAGTTTCGTTGGGTATCCAGACTCCGGTTATTACGTTGAGCGTTCAGGCTCCGGTCAGTTTCGTTGGGTATCCAGACTGCGGTTATTACGTTGAGTGTTCAGGCTCCGGTCAGTTTCTTTGGGTATCCAGACTCCGGTTATTACATTGAGCGTTCAGGCTCCGGTCAGTTTCTTTGGGTATCCAGACTCCGGTTATTACGTTGAGCGTTCAGGCTCCGGTCAGTTTCGTTGAGTATCCAGATTCCGGTTATTACGTTGAGCGTTCAGGCTCCGGTCAGTTTCTTTGGGTATCCAGACTCCGGTTATTACGTTGAGCGTTCAGGCTCCGGTCAGTTTCGTTGAGTATCCAGATTCCGGTTATTACGTTGAGCGTTCAGGCTCCGGTCAGTTTCGTTGGGTATCCAGACTCCGGTTATTACGTTGAGCGTTCAGGCTCCGGTCAGTTTCGTTGGGTATCCAAACTCCAGTTATTACGTTGAGCGTTCAGGCTACGGTCAGTTTCTTTGGGTATCCAGACTCCAGTTATTACGTTGAGCGTTCAGGCTCCGGTCAAATTTGTTGGGTATCCAGACTCCAGTTATTACGTTGAGCGTTTAGGCTCCGGTCAGTTTCGTTGGGTATCCAGACTCCGGTTATTACGTTGAGCGTTCAGGCTCCGGTCAGTTTCGTTGGGTATCCAGACTTCGGTTATTACGTTGAACGTTCAGGCTCCGGTCAGTTTCGTTGGGTATCCAGACTCCGGTTATTACGTTGAGCGTTCAGGCTCCGGTCAGTTTCGTTGAGTATCCAGATTCCGGTTATTACGTTGAGCGTTCAGGCTCCGGTCAGTTTCGTTGGGTATCCAGACTTCGGTTATTACGTTGAGCGTTCAGGCTCCGGTCAGTTTCGTTGGGTATCCAGACTCCGGTTATTACGTTGAGCCTTCAGGCTCCGGTCAGTTTCTTTGGGTATCCAGACTCCGGTTATTACGTTGAGCGTTCAGGCTCCGGTCAGTTTCTTTGGGTATCCAGACTCCGGTTATTACGTTGAGCATTCAGGCTCCGGTCAGTTTCTTTGGGTATCCAGACTCCGGTTATTACGTTGAGCGTTCAGGCTCTGGTCAGTTTCGTTGGGTATCCACACTCCGGTTATTACGTTGAGCGTTCAGGCTCCGGTCAGTTTCGTTGGGTATCCAGACTTCGGTTATTACGTTGAACGTTCAGGCTCCAGTCAGTTTCGTTGGGTATCCAGACTCCGGTTATTACGTTGAGCGTTCAGACTCCGGTCAGTTTCGTTGAGTATCCAGATTCCAGTTATTACGTTGAGCGTTCAGGCTCCGGTCAGTTTCGTTGGGTATCCAGACTTCGGTTATTACGTTGAGCGTTCAGGCTCCGGTCAGTTTCGTTGGGTATCCAGACTCCGGTTATTACGTTGAGCCTTTAGGCTCCGGTCAGTTTCGTTGGGTATCCAGACTCCGGTTATTACGTTGAGCGTTCAGGCTCCGGTCAGTTTCGTTGGGTATCCAGATTCCGGTCATTACGTTGAGCGTTCAGACTCCGGTCAGTTTCGTTCGGTATCCAGACTCCTGTCATTACGTTGAGCGTTCAGGCTCCGGTCAGTTTCGTTGGGTATCCAGACTCCGGTTATTACGTTGAGCGTTCAGGCTCCGATCAGTTTCGTTGCGTATCCAGACTCCGGTTATTACGTTGAGCGTTCAGGCTCTGGTCAGTTTCGTTGGGTATCCAGACTCCGGTTATTACGTTGAGCGTTCAGGCTCCGATCAGTTTCGTTGCGTATCCAGACTCCGGTTATTACGTTGAGCATTCAGGCTCTGGTCAGTTTCGTTGGGTATCCAGACTCCGGTTATTACGTTGAGCGTTCAGGCTCCGGTCAGTTTCGTTGGGTATCCAGACTGCGGTTATTACGTTGAGTGTTCAGGCTCCGGTCAGTTTCTTTGGGTATCCAGACTCCGGTTATTACCTTGAGCGTTCAGGCTCCGGTCAGTTTCTTTGGGTATCCAGACTCCGGTTATTACGTTGAGCGTTCAGGCTCCGGTCAGTTTCGTTGAGTATCCAGATTCTGATTATTACGTTGAGCGTTCAGGCTCCGGTCAGTTTCGTTGGGTATCCAGACTCCGGTTATTACGTTGAGCGTTCAGGCTCCGGTCAGTTTCGTTGGGTATCCAGACTCCGGTTATTACGTTGAGCGTTCAGGCTCCGGTCAGTTTCGTTGGGTATCCAGACTTCGGTTATTACGTTGAGCGTTCAGGCTCCGGTCAGTTTCGTTGGGTATCCAGACTCCAGTTATTACGTTGAGCGTTCAGGCTCCGGTCAGATTTGTTGGGTATCCAGACTCCGGTTATTACGTTGAGCGTTCAGGCTCCGGTCAGTTTCGTTGGGTATCCAGACTCCGGTTATTACGTTGAGCATTCAGGCTCCGGTCAGTTTCTTTGGGTATCCAGACTCCGGTTATTACGTTGAGCGTTCAGGCTCTGGTCAGTTTCGTTGGGTATCCAGACTCCGGTTATTACGTTGAGCGTTCAGGCTCCGGTCAGTTTCGTTGGGTATCCAGACTTCGGTTATTACGTTGAACGTTCAGGCTCCGGTCAGTTTCGTTGGGTATCCAGACTCCGGTTATTACGTTGAGCGTTCAGGCTCCGGTCAGTTTCGTTGAGTATCCAGATTCCGGTTATTACGTTGAGCGTTCAGGCTCCAGTCAGTTTCGTTGGGTATCCAGACTTCGGTTACTACGTTGAGCGTTCAGGCTCCGGTCAGTTTCGTTGGGTATCCAGACTCCGGTTATTACGTTGAGCCTTCAGGCTCCGGTCAGTTTCGTTGGGTATCCAGACTCCGGTTATTACGTTGAGCGTTCAGGCTCCGGTCAGTTTCTTTGGGTATCCAGACTCCGGTTATTACGTTGAGCGTTCAGGCTCCGGTCAGTTTCGTTGGGTATCCAGACTCCGGTTATTACGTTGAGCATTCAGGCTCCGGTCAGTTTCTTTGGGTATCCAGACTCCGGTTATTACGTTGAGCGTTCAGGCTCCGGTCAGTTTCGTTGGGTATCCAGACTCCGGTTATTACGTTGAGCGTTCAGGCTCCGGTCAGTTTCGTTGGGTATCCAGACTCCAGTTATTACGTTGAGCGTTCAGGCTCCGGTCAGTTTCGTTGGGTATCCAGACTCCAGTTATTACGTTGAGCGTTCAGGCTCCGGTCAGATTTGTTGGGTATCCAGACTCCGGTTATTACGTTGAGCGTTTAGGCTCCGGTCAGTTTCGTTGGGTATCCAGACTCCGGTTATTACGTTGAGCGTTCAGGCTCCGGTCAGTTTCGTTGGGTATCCAGACTTCGGTTATTACGTTGAACGTTCAGGCTCCGGTCAGTTTCGTTGGGTATCCAGACTCCGGTTATTACGTTGAGCGTTCAGGCTCCGGTCAGTTTCGTTGAGTATCCAGATTCGGGTTATTACGTTGAGCGTTCAGGCTCCGGTCAGTTTCGTTGGGTATCCAGACTTCGGTTATTACGTTGAGCGTTCAGGCTCCAGTCAGTTTCGTTGGGTATCCAGACTCCGGTTATTACGTTGAGCGTTCAGGCTCCGGTCAGTTTCGTTGGGTATCCAGACTCCGGTTATTACGTTGAGCGTTCAGGCTCCGGTCAGTTTCGTTGGGTATCCAGACTTCGGTTATTACGTTGAGCGTTCAGGCTCCGGTCAGTTTCGTTGGGTATCCAGACTCCAGTTATTACGTTGAGCGTTCAGGCTCCGGTCAGATTTGTTGGGTATCCAGACTCCGGTTATTACGTTGAGCCTTCAGGCTCCGGTCAGTTTCGTTGGGTATCCAGACTCCGGTTATTACGTTGAGCGTTCAGGCTCCGGTCAGTTTCTTTGGGTATCCAGACTCCGGTTATTACGTTGAGCGTTCAGGCTCCGGTCAGTTTCGTTGGGTATCCAGACTTCGGTTATTACGTTGAACGTTCAGGCTCCGGTCAGTTTCGTTGGGTATCCAGACTCCGGTTATTACGTTGAGCGTTCAGGCTCCGGTCAGTTTCGTTGAGTATCCAGATTCCGGTTATTACGTTGAGCGTTCAGGCTCCAGTCAGTTTCGTTGGGTATCCAGACTTCGGTTACTACGTTGAGCGTTCAGGCTCCGGTCAGTTTCGTTGGGTATCCAGACTCCGGTTATTACGTTGAGCCTTCAGGCTCCGGTCAGTTTCGTTGGGTATCCAGACTCCGGTTATTACGTTGAGCGTTCAGGCTCCGGTCAGTTTCTTTGGGTATCCAGACTCCGGTTATTACGTTGAGCGTTCAGGCTCCGGTCAGTTTCGTTGGGTATCCAGACTCCGGTTATTACGTTGAGCATTCAGGCTCCGGTCAGTTTCTTTGGGTATCCAGACTCCGGTTATTACGTTGAGCGTTCAGGCTCCAGTCAGTTTCGTTGGGTATCCAGACTCCGGTTATTACGTTGAGCGTTCAGGCTCCGGTCAGTTTCGTTGGGTATCCAGACTCCAGTTATTACGTTGAGCGTTCAGGCTCCGGTCAGTTTCGTTGGGTATCCAGACTCCAGTTATTACGTTGAGCGTTCAGGCTCCGGTCAGATTTGTTGGGTATCCAGACTCCGGTTATTACGTTGAGCGTTTAGGCTCCGGTCAGTTTCGTTGGGTATCCAGACTCCGGTTATTACGTTGAGCGTTCAGGCTCTGGTCAGTTTCGTTGGGTATCCAGACTTCGGTTATTACGTTGAACGTTCAGGCTCCGGTCAGTTTCGTTGGGTATCCAGACTCCGGTTATTACGTTGAGCGTTCAGGCTCCGGTCAGTTTCGTTGAGTATCCAGATTCGGGTTATTACGTTGAGCGTTCAGGCTCCGGTCAGTTTCGTTGGGTATCCAGACTTCGGTTATTACGTTGAGCGTTCAGGCTCCAGTCAGTTTCGTTGGGTATCCAGACTCCGGTTATTACGTTGAGCGTTCAGGCTCCGGTCAGTTTCGTTGGGTATCCAGACTCCGGTTATTACGTTGAGCGTTCAGGCTCCGGTCAGTTTCGTTGGGTATCCAGACTTCGGTTATTACGTTGAGCGTTCAGGCTCCGGTCAGTTTCGTTGGGTATCCAGACTCCAGTTATTACGTTGAGCGTTCAGGCTCCGGTCAGATTTGTTGGGTATCCAGACTCCGGTTATTACGTTGAGCGTTCAGGCTCCGGTCAGTTTCGTTGGGTATCCAGACTCCGGTTATTACGTTGAGCATTCAGGCTCCGGTCAGTTTCTTTGGGTATCCAGACTCCGGTTATTACATTGAGCGTTCAGGCTCTGGTCAGTTTTGTTGGGTATCCAGACTCCGGTTATTACGTTGAGCGTTCAGGCTCCGGTCAGTTTCGTTGGGTATCCAGACTTCGGTTATTACGTTGAACGTTCAGGCTCCGGTCAGTTTCGTTGGGTATCCAGACTCCGGTTATTACGTTGAGCGTTCAGGCTCCGGTCAGTTTCGTTGAGTATCCAGATTCCGGTTATTACGTTGAGCGTTCAGGCTCCAGTCAGTTTCGTTGGGTATCCAGACTTCGGTTACTACGTTGAGCGTTCAGGCTCCGGTCAGTTTCGTTGGGTATCCAGACTCCAGTTATTACGTTGAGCCTTCAGGCTCCGGTCAGTTTCGTTGGGTATCCAGACTCCGGTTATTACGTTGAGCGTTCAGGCTCCGGTCAGTTTCTTTGGGTATCCAGACTCCGATTATTACGTTGAGCGTTCAGGCTCCGGTCAGTTTCGTTGGGTATCCAGACTCCGGTTATTACGTTGAGCATTCAGGCTCCGGTCAGTTTCTTTGGGTATCCAGACTCCGGTTATTACGTTGAGCGTTCAGGCTCCGTTCAGTTTCGTTGGGTATCCAGACTCCGGTTATTACGTTGAGCGTTCAGGCTCCGGTCAGTTTCGTTGGGTATCCAGACTCCGGTTATTACGTTGAGCGTTCAGGCTCCGGTCAGTTTCGTTGGGTATCCAGACTCCAGTTATTACGTTGAGCGTTCAGGCTCCGGTCAGATTTGTTGGGTATCCAGACTCCGGTTATTACGTTGAGCGTTTAGGCTCCGGTCAGTTTCGTTGGGTATCCAGACTCCGGTTATTACGTTGAGCGTTCAGGCTCCGGTCAGTTTCGTTGGGTATCCAGACTTCGGTTATTACGTTGAACGTTCAGGCTCCAGTCAGTTTCGTTGGGTATCCAGACTCCGGTTATTACGTTGAGCGTTCAGGCTCCGGTCAGTTTCGTTGAGTATCCAGACTTCGGTTATTACGTTGAACGTTCAGGCTCCAGTCAGTTTCGTTGGGTATCCAGACTCCAGGTATTACGTTGAGCGTTCAGGCTCCGGTCAGTTTCGTTGAGTATCCAGATTCCGGTTATTACATTGAGCGTTCAGGCTCCGGTCAGTTTCGTTGGGTATCCAGACTTCGGTTATTACGTTGAGCGTTCAGGCTCCGGTCAGTTTCGTTGGGTATCCAGACTCCGGTTATTACGTTGAGCCTTTAGGCTCCGGTCAGTTTCGTTGGGTATCCAGACTCCGGTTATTACGTTGAGCGTTCAGGCTCCGGTCAGTTTCGTTGGGTATCCAGATTCCGGTCATTACGTTGAGCGTTCAGACTCCGGTCAGTTTCGTTGGGTATCCAGACTCCGGTCATTACGTTGAGCGTTCAGGCTCCGGTCAGTTTCGTTGGGTATCCAGACTCCGGTTATTACGTTGAGCGTTCAGGCTCCGATCAGTTTCGTTGCGTATCCAGACTCCGGTTATTACGTTGAGCGTTCAGGCTCTGGTCAGTTTCGTTGGGTATCCAGACTCCGGTTATTACGTTGAGCGTTCAGGCTCCGATCAGTTTCGTTGCGTATCCAGACTCCAGTTATTACGTTGAGCGTTCAGGCTCTGGTCAGTTTCGTTGGGTATACAGACTCCGGTTATTACGTTGAGCGTTCAGGCTCCGGTCAGTTTCGTTGGGTATCCAGACTGCGGTTATTACGTTGAGTGTTAAGGCTCCGGTCAGTTTCTTTGGGTATCCAGACTCCGGTTATTACCTTGAGCGTTCAGGCTCCGGTCAGTTTCGTTGGGTATCCAGACTCCCGTTATTACGTTAAGCGTACAGGCTCCGGTCAGTTTCGTTGGGTAACCAGACTCCGGTTATTACGTTGAGCGTTCAGGCTACGGTCAGTTTCGTTGGGTATCCAGACTCCGGTTATTACGTTGAGCATTCAGGCTCCGGTCAGTTTCTTTGGGTATCCAGACTCCGGTTATTACGTTGAGCGTTCAGGCTCCGGTCAGTTTCGTTGGGTATCCAGACTCCGGTTATTACGTTGAGCGTTCAGGCTCCGGTCAGTTTCGTTGGGTATCCAGACTCCGGTTATTACGTTGAGCGTTCAGGCTCCGGTCAGTTTCGTTGGGTATCCAGACTCCAGTTATTACGTTGAGCGTTCAGGCTCCGGTCAGATTTGTTGGGTATCCAGACTCCGGTTATTACGTTGAGCGTTTAGGCTCCGGTCAGTTTCGTTGGGTATCCAGACTCCGGTTATTACGTTGAGCGTTCAGGCTCCGGTCAGTTTCGTTGGGTATCCAGACTTCGGTTATTACGTTGAACGTTCAGGCTCCGGTCAGTTTCGTTGGGTATCCAGACTCCGGTTATTACGTTGAGCGTTCAGGCTCCGGTCAGTTTCGTTGAGTATCCAGATTCCGGTTATTACGTTGAGCGTTCAGGCTCCGGTCAGTTTCGTTGGGTATCCAGACTTCGGTTATTACGTTGAGCGTTAAGGCTCCGGTCAGTTTCGTTGGGTATCCAGACTCCGGTTATTACGTTGAGCCTTCAGGCTCCGGTCAGTTTCTTTGGGTATCCAGACTCCGGTTATTACGTTGAGCGTTCAGGCTCCGGTCAGTTTCTTTGGGTATCCAGACTCCGGTTATTACGTTGAGCATTCAGGCTCCGGTCAGTTTCTTTGGGTATCCAGACTCCGGTTATTACGTTGAGCGTTCAGGCTCTGGTCAGTTTCGTTGGGTATCCACACTTCGGTTATTACGTTGAGCGTTCAGGCTCCGGTCAGTTTCGTTAGGTATCCAGACTTCGGTAATTACGTTGAACGTTCAGGCTCCAGTCAGTTTCGTTGGGTATCCAGACTCCGGTTATTACGTTGAGCGTTCAGGCTCCGGTCAGTTTCGTTGAGTATCCAGATTCCGGTTATTACGTTGAGCGTTCAGGCTCCGGTCAGTTTCGTTGGGTATCCAGACTTCGGTTATTACGTTGAGCGTCAGGCTCCGGTCAGTTTCGTTGGGTATCCAGACTCCGGTTATTACGTTGAGCCTTTAGGCTCCGGTCAGTTTCGTTGGGTATCCAGACTCCGGTTATTACGTTGAGCGTTCAGGCTCCGGTCAGTTTCGTTGGGTATCCAGATTCCGGTCATTACGTTGAGCGTTCAGACTCCGGTCAGTTTCGTTGGGTATCCAGACTCCGGTCATTACGTTGAGCGTTCAGGCTCCGGTCAGTTTCGTTGGGTATCCAGACTCCGGTTATTACGTTGAGCGTTCAGGCTCCGATCAGTTTCGTTGCGTATCCAGACTCCGGTTATTACGTTGAGCGTTCAGGCTCTGGTCAGTTTCGTTGGGTATCCAGACTCCGGTTATTACGTTGAGCGTTCAGGCTCCGATCAGTTTCGTTGCGTATCCAGACTCCGGTTATTACGTTGAGCGTTCAGGCTCTGGTCAGTTTCGTTGGGTATCCAGACTCCGGTTATTACGTTGAGCGTTCAGGCTCCGGTCAGTTTCGTTGGGTATCCAGACTGCGGTTATTACGTTGAGTGTTCAGGCTCCGGTCAGTTTCTTTGGGTATCCAGACTCCGGTTATTACCTTGAGCGTTCAGGCTCCGGTCAGTTTCTTTGGGTATCCAGACTCCGGTTATTACGTTGAGCGTTCAGGCTCCGGTCAGTTTCGTTGAGTATCCAGATTCCGATTATTACGTTGAGCGTTCAGGCTCCGGTCAGTTTCATTGGGTATCCAGACTCCGGTTATTACGTTGAGCGTTCAGGCTCCGGTCAGTTTCTTTGGGTATCCAGACTCCGGTTATTACGTTGAGCGTTCAGGCTCTGGTCAGTTTCGTTGGGTATCCAGACTCCGGTTATTACGTTGAGCGTTCAGGCTCCGGTCAGTTTCGTTGGGTATCCAGACTCCAGTTATTACGTTGAGCGTTCAGGCTCCGGTCAGATTTGTTGGGTATCCAGACTCTGGTTTTTACGTTGAGCGTTCAGGCTCCAGTCAGTTTCGTTGGGTATCCAGACTCCGGTTATTACGTTGAGCGTTCAGGCTCCGGTCAGTTTCGTTGGGTATCCAGACTCCGGTTATTACGTTGAGCGTTCAGGCTCCGGTCAGTTTCGTTGGGTATCCAGACTTCGGTTATTACGTTGAGCGTTCAGGCTCCGGTCAGTTTCGTTGGGTATCCAGACTCCAGTTATTACGTTGAGCGTTCAGGCTCCGGTCAGATTTGTTGGGTATCCAGACTCCGGTTATTACGTTGAGCGTTCAGGCTCCGGTCAGTTTCGTTGGGTATCCAGACTCCGGTTATTACGTTGAGCCTTTAGGCTCCGGTCAGTTTCGTTGGGTATCCAGACTCCGGTTATTACGTTGAGCGTTCAGGCTCCGGTCAGTTTCGTTGGGTATCCAGATTCCGGTCATTACGTTGAGCGTTCAGACTCCGGTCAGTTTCGTTGGGTATCCAGACTCCGGTCATTACGTTGAGCGTTCAGGCTCCGGTCAGTTTCGTTGGGTATCCAGACTCCGGTTATTACGTTGAGCGTTCAGGCTCCGATCAGTTTCGTTGCGTATCCAGACTCCGGTTATTACGTTGAGCGTTCAGGCTCTGGTCAGTTTCGTTGGGTATCCAGACTCCGGTTATTACGTTGAGCGTTCAGGCTCCGATCAGTTTCGTTGCGTATCCAGACTCCAGTTATTACGTTGAGCGTTCAGGCTCTGGTCAGTTTCGTTGGGTATACAGACTCCGGTTATTACGTTGAGCGTTCAGGCTCCGGTCAGTTTCGTTGGGTATCCAGACTGCGGTTATTACGTTGAGTGTTAAGGCTCCGGTCAGTTTCTTTGGGTATCCAGACTCCGGTTATTACCTTGAGCGTTCAGGCTCCGGTCAGTTTCGTTGGGTATCCAGACTCCCGTTATTACGTTAAGCGTACAGGCTCCGGTCAGTTTCGTTGGGTAACCAGACTCCGGTTATTACGTTGAGCGTTCAGGCTACGGTCAGTTTCGTTGGGTATCCAGACTCCGGTTATTACGTTGAGCATTCAGGCTCCGGTCAGTTTCTTTGGGTATCCAGACTCCGGTTATTACGTTGAGCGTTCAGGCTCCGGTCAGTTTCGTTGGGTATCCAGACTCCGGTTATTACGTTGAGCGTTCAGGCTCCGGTCAGTTTCGTTGGGTATCCAGACTCCGGTTATTACGTTGAGCGTTCAGGCTCCGGTCAGTTTCGTTGGGTATCCAGACTCCAGTTATTACGTTGAGCGTTCAGGCTCCGGTCAGATTTGTTGGGTATCCAGACTCCGGTTATTACGTTGAGCGTTTAGGCTCCGGTCAGTTTCGTTGGGTATCCAGACTCCGGTTATTACGTTGAGCGTTCAGGCTCCGGTCAGTTTCGTTGGGTATCCAGACTTCGGTTATTACGTTGAACGTTCAGGCTCCGGTCAGTTTCGTTGGGTATCCAGACTCCGGTTATTACGTTGAGCGTTCAGGCTCCGGTCAGTTTCGTTGAGTATCCAGATTCCGGTTATTACGTTGAGCGTTCAGGCTCCGGTCAGTTTCGTTGGGTATCCAGACTTCGGTTATTACGTTGAGCGTTCAGGCTCCGGTCAGTTTCGTTGGGTATCCAGACTCCGGTTATTACGTTGAGCCTTCAGGCTCCGGTCAGTTTCTTTGGGTATCCAGACTCCGGTTATTACGTTGAGCGTTCAGGCTCCGGTCAGTTTCTTTGGGTATCCAGACTCCGGTTATTACGTTGAGCATTCAGGCTCCGGTCAGTTTCTTTGGGTATCCAGACTCCGGTTATTACGTTGAGCGTTCAGGCTCTGGTCAGTTTCGTTGGGTATCCACACTTCGGTTATTACGTTGAGCGTTCAGGCTCCGGTCAGTTTCGTTAGGTATCCAGACTTCGGTAATTACGTTGAACGTTCAGGCTCCAGTCAGTTTCGTTGGGTATCCAGACTCCG
Source organism: Lathyrus sativus (assembly GCA_963859935.3). Lineage (NCBI taxonomy): Eukaryota > Viridiplantae > Streptophyta > Magnoliopsida > Fabales > Fabaceae > Lathyrus > Lathyrus sativus. The sequence goes on from OZ012736.1 coordinate 238,305,199, forward strand.
GTTATTACGTTGAGCGTTCAGGCTCCGGTCAGTTTCGTTGAGTATCCAGATTCCGGTTATTACGTTGAGCGTTCAGGCTCCGGTCAGTTTCGTTGGGTATCCAGACTTCGGTTATTACGTTGAGCGTCAGGCTCCGGTCAGTTTCGTTGGGTATCCAGACTCCGGTTATTACGTTGAGCCTTTAGGCTCCGGTCAGTTTCGTTGGGTATCCAGACTCCGGTTATTACGTTGAGCGTTCAGGCTCCGGTCAGTTTCGTTGGGTATCCAGATTCCGGTCATTACGTTGAGCGTTCAGACTCCGGTCAGTTTCGTTGGGTATCCAGACTCCGGTCATTACGTTGAGCGTTCAGGCTCCGGTCAGTTTCGTTGGGTATCCAGACTCCGGTTATTACGTTGAGCGTTCAGGCTCCGATCAGTTTCGTTGCGTATCCAGACTCCGGTTATTACGTTGAGCGTTCAGGCTCTGGTCAGTTTCGTTGGGTATCCAGACTCCGGTTATTACGTTGAGCGTTCAGGCTCCGATCAGTTTCGTTGCGTATCCAGACTCCGGTTATTACGTTGAGCGTTCAGGCTCTGGTCAGTTTCGTTGGGTATCCAGACTCCGGTTATTACGTTGAGCGTTCAGGCTCCGGTCAGTTTCGTTGGGTATCCAGACTGCGGTTATTACGTTGAGTGTTCAGGCTCCGGTCAGTTTCTTTGGGTATCCAGACTCCGGTTATTACCTTGAGCGTTCAGGCTCCGGTCAGTTTCTTTGGGTATCCAGACTCCGGTTATTACGTTGAGCGTTCAGGCTCCGGTCAGTTTCGTTGAGTATCCAGATTCCGATTATTACGTTGAGCGTTCAGGCTCCGGTCAGTTTCATTGGGTATCCAGACTCCGGTTATTACGTTGAGCGTTCAGGCTCCGGTCAGTTTCTTTGGGTATCCAGACTCCGGTTATTACGTTGAGCGTTCAGGCTCTGGTCAGTTTCGTTGGGTATCCAGACTCCGGTTATTACGTTGAGCGTTCAGGCTCCGGTCAGTTTCGTTGGGTATCCAGACTCCAGTTATTACGTTGAGCGTTCAGGCTCCGGTCAGATTTGTTGGGTATCCAGACTCTGGTTTTTACGTTGAGCGTTCAGGCTCCAGTCAGTTTCGTTGGGTATCCAGACTCCGGTTATTACGTTGAGCGTTCAGGCTCCGGTCAGTTTCGTTGGGTATCCAGACTCCGGTTATTACGTTGAGCGTTCAGGCTCCGGTCAGTTTCGTTGGGTATCCAGACTTCGGTTATTACGTTGAGCGTTCAGGCTCCAGTCAGTTTCGTTGGGTATCCAGACTCCAGTTATTACGTTGAGCGTTCAGGCTCCGGTCAGATTTGTTGGGTATCCAGACTCCGGTTATTACGTTGAGCGTTCAGGCTCCGGTCAGTTTCGTTGGGTATCCAGACTCCGGTTATTACGTTGAGCATTCAGGCTCCGGTCAGTTTCTTTGGGTATCCAGACTCCGGTTATTACGTTGAGCGTTCAGGCTCTGGTCAGTTTCGTTGGGTATCCAGACTCCGGTTATTACGTTGAGCGTTCAGGCTCCGGTCAGTTTCGTTGGGTATCCAGACTTCGGTTATTACGTTGAACGTTCAGGCTCCGGTCAGTTTCGTTGGGTATCCAGACTCCGGTTATTAAGTTGAGCGTTCAGGCTCTGGTCGGTTTCGTTGAGTATCCAGATTCCGGTTATTACGTTGAGCGTTCAGGCTCCGGTCAGTTTCGTTGGGTATCCAGACTTCGGTTACTACGTTGAGCGTTCAGGCTCCGGTCAGTTTCGTTGAGTATCCAGACTCCGGTTATTACGTTGAGCCTTCAGGCTCCGGTCAGTTTCGTTGGGTATCCAGACTCCGGTTATTACGTTGAGCGTTCAGGCTCCGGTCAGTTTCTTTGGGTATCCAGACTCCGGTTATTACGTTGAGCGTTCAGGCTCCGGTTAGTTTCGTTGGGTATCCAGACTCCGGTTATTACGTTGAGCATTCAGGCTCCGGTCAGTTTCTTTGGGTTTCCAGACTCCGGTTATTACGTTGAGCGTTCAGGCTCTGGTCAGTTTCGTTTGGTATCCACACTCCGGTTATTACGTTGAGCGTTCAGGCTCCGGTCAGTTTCGTTGGGTATCCAGACTTCGGTTATTACGTTGAACGTTCAGGCTCCGGTCAGTTTCGTTGGGTATCCAGACTCCGGTTATTACGTTGAGCGTTCAGGCTCCGGTCAGTTTCGTTGAGTATCCAGATTCCTGTTATTACGTTGAGCGTTTAGGCTCCGGTCAGTTTCGTTGGGTATCCAGACTTCGGTTATTACGTTGAGCGTTCAGGCTCCGGTCAGTTTCGTTGGGTATCCAGACTCCGGTTATTACGTTGAGCCTTCAGGCTCCGGTCAGTTTCGTTGGGTATCCAGACTCCGGTTATTACGTTGAGCGTTCAGGCTCCGGTCAGTTTCGTTGGGTATCCAGATTCCGGTCATTACGTTGAGCGTTCAGACTCCGGTCAGTTTCGTTGGGTATCCATACTCTGGTCATTACGTTGAGCGTTCAGGCTCCGGTCAGTTTCGTTGGGTATCCAGACTCCGGTTATTACGTTGAGCGTTCAGGCTCCGATCAGTTTCGTTGCGTATCCAGACTCCGGTTATTACGTTGAGCGTTCAGGCTCTGGTCAAATTCGTTGGGTATCCAGACTCCGGTTATTACGTTGAGCGTTCAGGCTCCGGTCAGTTTCGTTGGGTATCCAGACTGCGGTTATTACGTTGAGTGTTCAGGCTCCGGTCAGTTTCTTTGGGTATCCAGACTCCGGTTATTAGATTGAGCGTTCAGGCTCCGGTCAGTTTCTTTGGGTATCCAGACTCCGGTTATTACGTTGAGCGTTCAGGCTCCGGTCAGTTTCGTTGAGTATCCAGATTCCGGTTATTACGTTGAGCGTTCAGGCTCCGGTCAGTTTCGTTGGGTATCCAGACTCCGGTTATTACGTTGAGCGTTCAGGCTCCGGTCAGTTTCGTTGGGTATCCAGACTCCGGTTATTACGTTGAGCGTTCAGGCTCTGGTCAGTTTCTTTGGGTATCCAGACTTCGGTTATTACGTTAAGTGTTCAGGCTCCGGTCAGTTTCGTTGGGTATCCAGACTCCAGTTATTACGTTGAGCGTTCAGGCTCCGGTCAGATTTGTTGGGTATCTAGACTCCGGTTATTACGTTGAGCGTTCAAGCTCCGGTCAGTTTCGTTGGGTATCCAGACTCCGGTTATTACGTTGAGCATTCAGGCTCCGGTCAGTTTCTTTGGGTATCCAGACTCCGGTTATTACGTTGAGCGTTCAGGCTCTGGTCAGTTTCGTTGGGTATCCAGACTCCGGTTATTAAGTTGAGCGTTCAGGCTCTGGTCGGTTTCGTTGAGTATCCAGATTCCGGTTATTACGTTGAGCGTTCAGGCTCCGGTCAGTTTCGTTGGGTATCCAGACTTCGGTTACTACGTTGAGCGTTCAGGCTCCGGTCAGTTTCGTTGAGTATCCAGACTCCGGTTATTACGTTGAGCCTTCAGGCTCCGGTCAGTTTCGTTGGGTATCCAGACTCCGGTTATTACGTTGAGCGTTCAGGCTCCGGTCAGTTTCTTTGGGTATCCAGACTCCGGTTATTACGTTGAGCGTTCAGGCTCCGGTTAGTTTCGTTGGGTATCCAGACTCCGGTTATTACGTTGAGCATTCAGGCTCCGGTCAGTTTCTTTGGGTTTCCAGACTCCGGTTATTACGTTGAGCGTTCAGGCTCTGGTCAGTTTCGTTTGGTATCCACACTCCGGTTATTACGTTGAGCGTTCAGGCTCCGGTCAGTTTCGTTGGGTATCCAGACTTCGGTTATTACGTTGAACGTTCAGGCTCCGGTCAGTTTCGTTGGGTATCCAGACTCCGGTTATTACGTTGAGCGTTCAGGCTCCGGTCAGTTTCGTTGAGTATCCAGATTCCTGTTATTACGTTGAGCGTTCAGGCTCCGGTCAGTTTCGTTGGGTATCCAGACTTCGGTTATTACGTTGAGCGTTCAGGCTCCGGTCAGTTTCGTTGGGTATCCAGACTCCGGTTATTACGTTGAGCCTTCAGGCTCCGGTCAGTTTCGTTGGGTATCCAGACTCCGGTTATTACGTTGAGCGTTCAGGCTCCGGTCAGTTTCGTTGGGTATCCAGATTCCGGTCATTACGTTGAGCGTTCAGACTCCGGTCAGTTTCGTTGGGTATCCATACTCCGGTCATTACGTTGAGCGTTCAGGCTCCGGTCAGTTTCGTTGGGTATCCAGACTCCGGTTATTACGTTGAGCGTTCAGGCTCCGATCAGTTTCGTTGCGTATCCAGACTCCGGTTATTACGTTGAGCGTTCAGGCTCTGGTCAAATTCGTTGGGTATCCAGACTCCGGTTATTACGTTGAGCGTTCAGGCTCCGGTCAGTTTCGTTGGGTATCCAGACTGCGGTTATTACGTTGAGTGTTCAGGCTCCGGTCAGTTTCTTTGGGTATCCAGACTCCGGTTAGTACATTGAGCGTTCAGGCTCCGGTCAGTTTCTTTGGGTATCCAGACTCCGGTTATTACGTTGAGCGTTCAGGCTCCGGTCAGTTTCGTTGAGTATCCAGATTCCGGTTATTACGTTGAGCGTTCAGGCTCCGGTCAGTTTCGTTGGGTATCCAGACTCCGGTTATTACGTTGAGCGTTCAGGCTCCGGTCAGTTTCGTTGGGTATCCAGACTCCGGTTATTACGTTGAGCGTTCAGGCTCTGGTCAGTTTCTTTGGGTATCCAGACTTTGGTTATTACGTTAAGTGTTCAGGCTCCGGTCAGTTTCGTTGGGTATCCAGACTCCAGTTATTACGTTGAGCGTTCAGGCTCCGGTCAGATTTGTTGGGTATCTAGACTCCGGTTATTACGTTGAGCGTTCAAGCTCCGGTCAGTTTCGTTGGGTATCCAGACTCCGGTTATTACGTTGAGCATTCAGGCTCCGGTCAGTTTCTTTGGGTATCCAGACTCCGGTTATTACGTTGAGCGTTCAGGCTCTGGTCAGTTTCGTTGGGTATCCAGACTCCGGTTATTACGTTGAGCGTTCAGGCTCCGGTCAGTTTCGTTGGGTATCCAGACTTCGGTTATTACGTTGAACGTTCAGGCTCCGGTCAGTTTCGTTGGGTATCCAGACTCCGGTTATTACGTTGAGCGTTCAGGCTCCTGTCAGTTTCGTTGGGTATCCAGACTCCGGTTATTACGTTGAGTGTTCAGGCTCCGGTCAGTTTCGTTGGGTATCCAGACTCCGGTTATTACGTTGAGCGTTCAGGCTCCGGTCAGTTTCGTTGGGTATCCAGACTCCGGTCATTACGTTCAGCGTTCAGGCTCCGGTCAGTTTCGTTGGGTATCCAGACTGCGGTTATTACGTTGAGCGTTCAGGCTCCGGTCAGTTTCGTTGGGTATCCAGACTTCGGTTACTACGTTGAGCGTTCAGGCTCTGGTCAGTTTCGTTGGGTATCCAGACTCCGGTTATTACGTTGAGCGTTCAGGCTCCGGTCAGTTTCGTTGGGTATCCAGACTGCGGTTATTACGTTGAGTGTCCAGGCTCCGGTCAGTTTCTTTGGGTATCCAGACTCCGGTTATTACGTTGAGCGTTCAGGCTCCGGTCAGTTTCTTTGGGTATCCAGACTCCGGTTATTACGTTGAGCGTTTAGGCTCCGGTTAGTTTCGTTGAGTATCCAGATTCTGGTTATTACGTTGAGTGTTCAGGCTCCGGTCAGTTTTGTTGGGTATCCAGACTCCGGTTATTACGTTGAGCGTTCAGGCTCCGGTCAGTTTCGTTGGGTATCCAGACTCCGGTTATTACGTTGAGCGTTCAGGCTCCGGTCAGTTTCGTTGGGTATCCATACTTTGGTTATTATGTTGAGCGTTCAGGCTCCGGTCAGTTTCGTTGGGTATCCAGACTCCAGTTATTACGTTGAGCGTTCAGGCTCCGGTCAGATTTGTTCGGTATCCAGACTCCGGTTATTACGTTGAGCGTTCAGGCTCCGGTCAGTTTCGTTGGGTATCCAGACTCCGGTTATTACGTTGAGCATTCAGGCTTCGGTCAGTTTCGTTGGGTATCCAGACTCCGTTTATTACGTTGAGCATTCAGGCTCCGGTCAGATTTGTTCGGTATCCAGACTCCAGTTATTACGTTGAGCGTTCAGGCTCCATTCAATTTCGTTGGGTATCCAGACTCCGGTTATTACGTTGAACGTTCAGGCTCCGGTCAGTTTCGTTGGGTATCCAGACTCCGGTTATTACGTTGAGCGTTCAGGCTCCGGTCAGTTTCGTTGGGTATCCAGACTCCGGTTATTAAGTTGAGCGTTCAGGCTCCGGTCAGTTTTGTTGGGTATCCAGACTTCGGTTATTACGTTGAGCGTTCAGGCTCCGGTCAGTTTCGTTGGGTATCCAGACTCCGGTTTTTCGTTGAGCGTTCAGGCTCTGGTCAGTTTTGTTGGGTATCCAGACTCTGGTTTTTACGTTGAGCGTTCAGCCTCCGGTCAGTTTTGTTGGGTATCCAGACTCCGGTTATTACGTTGAGCGTTCAGGCTCCGGTCAGTTTCGTTGGGTTTCCAGACTTCGGTTATTACATTGAGCGTTCAGGCTCCGATCGGTTTCGTTGGGTATCCAGACTCCGGTTATTACGTTGAGCGTTTAGCCTCCGGTCAGTTTCTTTGGGTATCCAGACTTCGGTTATTACATTGAGCGTTCAGGCTCCGGTCAGTTTCGCTGGGTATCCAGACTTCGGTTATTACGTTGAGCGTTCAGGCTCCGGTCAGTTTCTTTGGGTATCCAGACTCCGGTTATTACGTTGAGCGTTCAGGCTCCGGTCAGTTTCGTTGGGTATCCAGATTGCGGTTATTGCGTTGAGCGTTCAGGCTCTGGTCAGTTTCGTTGGGTATCCAGACTGCGGTTATTACGTTGAGTGTTCAGGCTCCGGTCAGTTTCTTTGGGTATCCAGACTCCGGTTATTACGTTGAGCGTTCAGGCTCCGGTCAGTTTCGTTGGGTATCCAGACTCCGGTTATTACGTTGAGCGTTCAGGATCCTGTCAATTTCTTTGAGTATCCAGATTCCGGTTATTACATTCAGCGGCTCCGGTCAGTTTCGTTTGGTATCCAGACTCCGGTTATTACGTTGAGCGTTCAGGCTCCGATCATTTTCGTTGAGTATCCAGACTCTGATTATTACGTTGAGCGTTCAGGTTCCGGTCATTTTTGTTGAGTATCCAGACTCCGGTTATTACGTTGAGCGTTCAGGCTCTGGTCATTTTTGTTAAGTATCCAGACTCCGGTTATTAAGTTGAGCGTTCAGACTCCGATCATTTTGGTTGAGTATTCAGACTCCGGTTTTTACATTGAGCGTTCAGGCTCCGGTCTTTTTCGTTGAGTATCCAGACCCCGGTTATTACGTTGAGGGTTCAGACTTCGGTCATTTTTGTTGAGTATCCAGACTCCGGTTATTACATTGAGCGTTCAGGCTCCGATCATTTTCGTTGAGTATCCAGACTCCGGTCAATACGTTGAGCGTTCAGGCTCCGGTCATTTTTGTTGAGTATCCAGACTCCAGTCGTTACATGGAGCATTCAGGATCCAGTCATTTTCGTTGAGTATCATAACTCCGGTTATTACATTGAGCGTCCAGGCTCCGGTCAATTTCGTTGAGTATCCAGATTCCGGTTATTACAATGAGCGTTCAGACTCCGGTCAGTTTCGTTGGGTATAAAGACACTAGTTATTACGTTGAACGTTTAGGCTCCGGTCAGTTTCGTTGGGTATCCAGACACCGGTTATTACGTTGAGCGTTCAGGCTCCGATCATTTTCGTTGAGTATCCAGACTTCAGTCAATACGTTGAGCGTTCAGGCTCCGGTCATTTTTGTTGAGTATCCAGACTCTGGTCATTACGTTGAGCGTTCAGGATCCAGTCAGTTTCGTTGGGTATCCAGACTCCGGTTATTACGTTGAGCGTTCAGGCTCCGGTCAGTTTCGTTGGGTATCCAGACTCCGGTTTTTACGTTGAGCGTTCAGGCTCCAGTCAGTTTCGTTGGGTATCCAGACTCCGGTTATTACGTTGAGCGTTCAGGCTCCGGTCAGTTTCGTTGGGTATCCAGACTCCGGTTATTACGTTGAGCGTTCAGGCTCCGGTCAGTTTCGTTGGGTATCCAGACTTCGGTTATTACGTTGAGCGTTCAGGCTCCGGTCAGTTTCGTTGGGTATCCAGACTCCAGTTATTACGTTGAGCGTTCAGGCTCCGGTCAGATTTGTTGGGTATCCAGACTCCGGTTATTACGTTGAGCGTTCAGACTCCGGTCAGTTTCGTTGGGTATCCAGACTCCGGTTATTACGTTGAGCATTCAGGCTCCGGTCAGTTTCTTTGGGTATCCAGACTCCGGTTATTACGTTGAGCGTTCAGGCTCTGGTCAGTTTCGTTGGGTATCCAGACTCCGGTTATTACGTTGAGCGTTCAGGCTCCGGTCAGTTTCGTTGGGTATCCAGACTTCGGTTATTACGTTGAACGTTCAGGCTCCGGTCAGTTTCGTTGGGTATCCAGACTCCGGTTATTAAGTTGAGTGTTCAGGCTCTGGTCAGTTTCGTTGAGTATCCAGATTCCGGTTATTACGTTGAGCGTTCAGGCTCCGGTCAGTTTCGTTGGGTATCCAGACTTCGGTTACTACGTTGAGCGTTCAGGCTCCGGTCAGTTTCGTTGGGTATCCAGACTCCGGTTATTACGTTGAGCCTTCAGGCTCCGGTCAGTTTCGTTGGGTATCCAGACTCCGGTTATTACGTTGAGCGTTCAGGCTCCGGTCAGTTTCTTTGGGTATCCAGACTCCGGTTATTACGTTGAGAGTTCAGGCTCCGGTCAGTTTCGTTGGGTATCCAGACTCCGGTTATTACGTTGAGCATTCAGGCTCCGGTCAGTTTCTTTGGGTATCCAGACTCCGGTTATTACGTTGAGCGTTCAGGCTCTGGTCAGTTTCGTTGGGTATCCACACTCCGGTTATTACGTTGAGCGTTCAGGCTCCGGTCAGTTTCGTTGGGTATCCAGACTTCGGTTATTACGTTGAACGTTTAGGCTCTGGTCAGTTTCGTTGGGTATCCAGACTCCGGTTATTACGTTGAGCGTTCAGGCTCCGGTCAGATTTGTTGGGTATCCAGACTCCGGTTATTACGTTGAGCGTTCAGGCTCCGGTCAGTTTCGTTGGGTATCCAGACTCCGGTTATTACGTTGAGCATTCAGGCTCCGGTCAGTTTCTTTGGGTATCCAGACTCCGGTTATTACGTTGAGCGTTCAGGCTCTGGTCAGTTTCGTTGGGTATCCAGACTCCGGTTATTACGTTGAGCGTTCAGGCTCCGGTCAGTTTCGTTAGGTATCCAGACTTCGGTTATTACGTTGAACGTTCAGGCTCCGGTCAGTTTCGTTGGGTATCCAGACTCTGGTTATTAAGTTGAGCGTTCAGGCTCTGGTCAGTTTCGTTGAGTATCCAGATTCCGGTTATTACGTTGAGCGTTCAGGCTCCGGTCAGTTTCGTTGGATATCCAGACTCCGGTTATTAAGTTGAGCGTTCAGGCTCCGGTCAGTTTTGTTGGGTATCCAGACTTCGGTTATTACGTTGAGCGTTCAGGCTCCGATCAGTTTCGTTGGGTATCCAGACTCCGGTTTTTCGTTGAGCGTTCAGGCTCTGGTCAGTTTTGTTGGGTATCCAGACTCTGGTTTTTACGTTGAGCGTTCAGCCTCCGGTCAGTTTTGTTGGGTATCCAGACTCCGGTTATTACGTTGAGCATTCAGGCTCCGGTCAGTTTCGTTGGGTATCCAGACTTCGGTTATTACATTGAGCGTTCAGGCTCCGATCGGTTTCGTTGGGTATCCAGACTCCGGTTATTACGTTGAGCGTTCAGCCTCCGGTCAGTTTCTTTGGGTATCCAGACTTCGGTTATTACATTGAGCGTTCAGGCTCCGGTCAGTTTCGTTGGGTATCCAGACTTCGGTTATTACGTTGAGCGTTCAGGCTCCGGTCAGTTTCTTTGGGTATCCAGACTCCGGTTATTACGTTGAGCGTTCAGGCTCCGGTCAGTTTCGTTGGGTATCCAGATTGCGGTTATTGTGTTGAGCGTTTAGGCTCTGGTCAGTTTCGTTGGGTATCCAGACTGCGGTTATTACGTTGAGTGTTCAGGCTCCGGTCAGTTTCTTTGGGTATCCAGACTCTGGTTATTACGTTGAGCGTTCAGGCTCCGGTCAGTTTCGTTGGGTATCCAGACTCCGGTTATTACGTTGAGCGTTCAGGATCCTGTCAATTTCTTTGAGTATCCAGATTCAGGTTATTACATTCAGCGGCTCCGGTCAGTTTCGTTTGGTATCCAGACTCCGGTTATTACGTTGAGCGTTCAGGCTCCAATCATTTTCGTTGAGTATCCAGACTCTGATTATTACGTTGAGCGTTCAGGTTCCGGTCATTTTTGTTGAGTATCCAGACTCCGGTTATTACGTTGAGCGTTCATGCTCTGGTCATTTTTGTTAAGTATCCAGACTCCGGTTATTAAGTTGAGCGTTCAGACTCCGATCATTTTGGTTGAGTATTCAGACTCCGGTTATTACGTTGAGCGTTCAGGCTCCGGTCTTTTTCGTTGAGTATCCAGACCCCGGTTATTACGTTGAGGGTTCAGATTTCAGTCATTTTTGTTGAGTATCCAGACTCCGGTTATTACATTGAGTGTTCAGGCTCCGATCATTTTCGTTGAGTATCCAGACTCCGGTCAATACGTTGAGCGTTCAGGCTCCGGTCATTTTTGTTGAGTATCCAGACTCCAGTCATTATGTTGAGCATTCAGGATCCAGTCATTTTCGTTGAGTATCATAACTCCGGTTATTACGTTGAGCGTCCAGGCTCCGGTCAATTTCGTTGAGTATCCAGATTCCGGTTATTACAATGAGCGTTCAGACTCCGGTCAGTTTCGTTGGGTATAAAGACACTAGTTATTACGTTGAACGTTTAGGCTCCGGTCAGTTTCGTTGGGTATCCAGACACCGGTTATTAGGTTGAGCGTTCAGGCTCCGATCATTTTCGTTGAGTATCCAGACTTCAGTCAATACGTTGAGCGTTCAGGCTCCGGTCATTTTTGTTGAGTATCCAGACTCTGGTCATTACGTTGAGCGTTCAGGATCCAGTCATTTTCTTTGAGTATCTTAACTCTAGTTATTATATTGAGTGTTCAGGCTCGGGTCAGTTTCGTTGAGTATCCAAACTCTGATTATTACGTTGAGCGTTCAGGCTCCGGTCATTTTCGTTGAGCATCCAGACTCCAGTTATTACATTGAACGTTCAGGCTCCGGTCAGTTTCGTTGTGTATCCACACTCTGATTATTACGTTGAGCGTTCAGGCTCCGTTCAGTTTCGTTGGGTATCCAGACTCCGGTTATTACGTTGAGCGTTCAGGCTCCGGTCAGTTTCGTAGGGTATCTAGACTCCGGTTATTACATTGAGCGTTCAGGCTCCGATCATTTTCGTTGAGTATCCAGACTCTGATTATTACATTGAGCGTTCAGGTTCTGGTCATTTTTGTTGAGTATCCAGACTCTGGTTATTACGTTGAGCGTTCAGGCTCTGGTCATTTTTGTTAAGTATCCAGACTCCGGTTATTAAGTTGAGCGTTCAGACTCCGATCATTTTCGTTGAGTATTCAGACTCCGGTTATTACGTTGAGCGTTCAGGCTCCGGTCTTTTTCGTTGAGTATCCAGACCCCGGTTATTACGTTGAGGGTTCAGACTTCGGTCATTTTTGTTGAGTATCCAGGCTCCGGTCATTACGTTGAGCGTTCAGGCTCCGATCATTTTCGTTGAGTATCCAGACTCCGGTCAATACGTTGAGCGTTCAGGCTCCGGTCATTTTCGTTGAGTATCCAGACTCCGGTCATTACGTTGAGCGTTCAGGATCCAGTCATTTTCGTTGAGTATCATAACTCCGGTTATTACGTTGAGCGTTCAGGCTCCGGTCAGTTTCATTGAGTATCCAGACTCCGGTTATTACGTTGAGCGTTCAGGCTCCGGTCAGTTTCGTTGGGTATCCAGACTCCGGTTATTACATTGAGCGTGCAGGCTCCGGTCAGTTTCGTTGAGTATCCAGACACCGGTTATTACGTTGAGCGTTCAGGCTCCGATCATTTTCGTTGATTATCCAGACTTCAGTCAATACGTTGAGCGTTCAGGCTCCGGTCATTTTTGTTGAGTATCCAGACTCTGGTCATTACGTTGAGCGTTCAGGATCCAGTCATTTTCTTTGAGTATCTTAACTCTAGTTATTACGTTGAGTGTTCAGGCTCGGGTCAGTTTCGTTGAGTATCCAAACTCTGATTATTACGTTGAGCGTTCAGGCTCCGGTCATTTTCGTTGAGCGTCCAGACTCCAGTTATTACGTTGAGCGTTCAGGCTCCGGTCAGTTTCGTTGTGTATCCACACTCCGATTATTACGTTGAGCGTTCAGGCTCCGTTCAGTTTCGTTGGGTATCCAGACTCCGGTTATTACGTTGAGCGTTCAGGCTCCGGTCAGTTTCGTAGGGTATCTAGACTCCGGTTATTACGTTGAGCGTTAAGGCTTCGATCATTTTCGTTGAGTATCCAGACTCTGATTATTACATTGAGCGTTCAGGTTCCGGTCATTTTTGTTGAGTATCCAGACTCTGGTTATTACGTTGAGCGTTCAGGCTCTGGTCATTTTTGTTAAGTATCCAGACTTCGGTTATTAAGTTGAGCGTTCAGACTCCAATCATTTTCGTTGAGTATTCAGACTCCGGTTATTACGTTGAGCGTTCAGGCTCCGGTCATTTTCATTGAGTATCCAGACTCCGGTTATTACGTTGAGCGTTCAGGCTCCGGTCAGTTTCGTTGGGTATAAAGACACTAGTTATTACGTTGAGCGTTTAGGCTCCAGTCAGTTTCGTTGGGTATCCAGACACCGGTTATTACGTTGAGCGTTCAGGCTCCGATCATTTTCGTTGAGTATCCAGACTTCAGTCAATACGTTGAGCGTTCAGGCTCCGGTCATTTTTGTTGAGTATCCAGACTCTGGTCATTACGTTGAGCGTTCAGGATCCAGTCATTTTCTTTGAGTATCTTAACTCTAGTTATTACGTTGAGCGTTCAGGCTCGGGTCAGTTTCGTTGAGTATCCAAACACTGATTATTACGTTGAGCGTTCAGGCTCCGGTCATTTTCGTTGAGCATCCAGACTCCAGTTATTACGTTGAGCGTTCAGGCTCCGGTCAGTTTCGTTGTGTATCCACACTCCGATTATTACGTGGAGCGTTCAGGCTCCGTTCAGTTTCGTTGGGTATCCAGACTCCGGTTATTACGTTGAGCGTTCAGGCTCCGATCAGTTTTGTAGGGTATCTAGACTCCGGTTATTACGTTGAGCGTTCAGGCTCCGATCATTTTCGTTGAGTATCCAGACTCTGATTATTACATTGAGCGTTCAGGTTCTGGTCATTTTTGTTGAGTATCCAGACTCTGGTTATTACGTTGAGCGTTCAGGCTCTGGTCATTTTTGTTAAGTATCCAGACTCCGGTTATTAAGTTGAGCGTTCAGACTTCGATCATTTTCGTTGAGTATTCAGACTCCGGTTATTACGTTGAGCGTTCAGGCTCCGGTCTTTTTCGTTGAGTATCCAGACCCCGGTTATTACGTTGAGGGTTCAGACTTCGGTCATTTTTATTGAGTATCCAGACTCCGGTCATTACGTTGAGCGTTCAGGCTTCGATCATTTTCGTTGAGTATCCAGACTCCGGTCAATACGTTGAGCGTTCAGGCTCCGGAAATTTTCGTTGAGTATCCAGACTCCGGTCATTACGTTGAGCGTTCAGGATCCAGTCATTTTCGTTGAGTATCATAACTCCGGTTATTACGTTGAGCGTTCAGGCTCTGGTCAGTTTCATTGAGTATCTAGACTCCGGTTATTACGTTGAGCGTTCAGGCACCGGTCAGTTTCGTTGGGTATCCAGACTCCGGTTATTACATTGAGCGTTCAGGCTCCGGTCATTTTTGTTGAGTATCCAGACTCCAGTCATTTTCGTTGAGTATCCAGACTCCGGTTATTACGTTGAGCGTTCAGGCTCCGGTCAGTTTCGTTGGGTATCCAGGCTCCGGTCATTTTGGTTGAGTATCCAGACTCCAGTCATTTTCGTTGAGTAACCAGACTCCGGTTATTACGTTGAGCGTTCAGGCTCCGGTCAGTTTCGTTGGGTATCCAGACTCCGGTTATTACATTGAGCGTTCAGGCTCCGGTCATTTTTGTTGAGTATCCAGACTCAAGTCATTTTCGTTGAGTATCCAGACTCCGGTTATTACGTTGAGCGTTCAGGCTCCGTTCTTTTTCGTTGAGTATCCAGACCCCGGTTATTACATTGAGGGTTCAGACTTCGGTCATTTTTGTAGAGTATCCAGACTCCGGTCATTACGTTGAGCGTTCAGGCTCCGATAATTTTCGTTGAGTATCCAAACTTCGGTCAATACGTTGAGCGTTCAGGATCCGGTCATTTTCGTTGAGTATCCAGACTCCGGTCATTACGTTGAGCGTTCAGGATCCAGTCATTTTCGTTGAGTATCATAACTCCGGTTATTACATTGAGCGTTCAGGCTCCGGTCAGTTTCGTTGAGTATCCAGACTCCGGTTATCACGTTGAGCGTTCAGGCTCCGGTCAGTTTCGTTGGGTATCCAGACTCCGGTTATTACATTGAGCGTTCAGACTCCGGTCATTTTCGTTGAGTATCCAGACTCCGGTTATTACGTTGAGCGTTCTGGCTCCGTTCAGTTTCGTTGGGTATCTAGACTCCGGTATTTACGTTGAGCGTTCATCCTCTGGTTAGTTTCATTGGGTATCCAGGCTCAGGTTATTAAGTTAAGCGTTCAGGCTCCGGTCATTTTCATTGAGTATCCGGCCTCTGGTTATTACGTTGAGCGTTCAGGCTCCGGTCAATTTCGTTGAGTATCCAAATTCCGGTTATTATGTTGAGCGTTCAGACTCCGGTCAGTTTCGTTAGGTATAAAGAAACTAGTTATTACGTTGAGCGTTTAGGCTCCGGTCAGTTTCGTTGCGTATCCAGACATCGGTTATTACGTTGAGCGTTCAGGCTCCGATCATTTTCGTTGAGTATCCAGACTTCAGTCAATACGTTGAGCGTTCAGGCTCCTGTCATTTTTGTTGAGTATCCAGACTCCGGTCATTACGTTGAGCGTTCAGGATCCAGTCATTTTCGTTGAGTATCATAACTCCAGTTATTACGTTGAGTGTTCAGGCTCGGGTCAGTTTCGTTGAGTATCCAGACTCCGGTTATTACGTTGAGCGTTCAGGCTCCGGTCAATTTCTTTGGGTATCTAGACTCTGGTTATTACGTTCAGCGTTTAGGCTCCGGTCATTTTCGTTTAGCATCCAGACTCCGGTTATTACGTTGAGCGTTCAGGCTCCGGTCAGTTTCGTTGGGTATCCAGACTCCGGTTATCACGTTGAGCGTTTAGGCTCCAGTCAGTTTCGTTGGGTATCCAGACTCCGGTTTTTACGTTGAGCGTTCAAGCTCCGGTCAGTTTCGTTGGGTATCCAAACTCCGGTTATTACGTTGAGCGTCCAGGCTCCGATCATTTTCGTTGAGTATCCAGACTCTGATTATTACGTTGAGTGTTCAGGTTCCGGTCATTTTTGTTGAGTATCCAGACTCTGGTTATTACGTTGAGCGTTCAGGCTCTGGTCATTTTTGTTAAGTATCCAGACTCCGGTTATTAAGTTGAGCGTTCAGACTCCGATCATTTTGGTTGAGTATTCAGACTCCGGTTATTACGTTGAGCGTTCAGGCTCCGGTCTTTTTCGTTGAGTATCCAGACCCCAGTTATTACGTTGAGGGTTCAGACTTCGGTCATTTTTGTTGAGTATCCAGACTCCGGTTATTACATTGAGCGTCCAGGCTCCGATCATTTTCGTTGAGTATCCAGACTCCGGTCAATACGTTGAGCGTTCAGGCTCCGGTCATTTTTGTTGAGTATCCAGACTCCAGTCATTACGTTGAGCATTCAGGATCCAGTCATTTTCGTTGAGTATCATAACTCCGGTTATTACGTTGAGCGTCCAGGCTCCGGTCAATTTCGTTGAGTATCCAAATTCCGGTTATTACAATGAGCGTTCAGACTCCGGTCAGTTTCGTTGGGTATAAAGACACTAGTTATTACGTTGAACGTTTAGGCTCCGGTCAGTTTCGTTGGGTATCCAGACACCGGTTATTACGTTGAGCGTTCAGGCTCCGGTCAGTTTCGTTGGGTATCCAGACTCCGGTTATCACGTTGAGCGTTTAGGCTCCAGTCAGTTTCGTTGGGTATCCAGACTCCGGTTATTACGTTGAACGTTCAGGCTCCGGTCAGTTTCGTTGGGTATCTAGACTCTGGTTATTACGTTGAGCGTTCAGGCTCCGGTCAGTTTCGTTGGGTATCCAGACTCCGGTTATTAAGTTGAGCGTTCAGGCTCCGGTCAGTTTTGTTGGGTATCCAGACTTCGGTTATTACGTTGAGCGTTCAGGCTCCGGTCAGTTTCGTTGGGTATCCAGACTCCGGTTTTTCGTTGAGCGTTCAGGCTCTGGTCAGTTTTGTTGGGTATCCAGACTCTGGTTTTTACGCTGAGCGTTCAGCCTCCGGTCAGTTTTGTTGGGTATCCAGACTCCGGTTATTACGTTGAGCGTTCAGGCTCCGGTCAGTTTCGTTGGGTATCCAGACTTCGGTTATTACATTGAGCGTTCAGGCTCCGATCGGTTTCGTTGGGTATCCAGACTCCGGTTATTACGTTGAGCGTTCAGCCTCCGGTCAGTTTCTTTGGGTATCCAGACTTCGGTTATTACATTGAGCGTTCAGGCTCCGGTCAGTTTCGTTGGGTATCCAGACTTCGGTTATTACGTTGAGCGTTCAGGCTCCGGTCAGTTTCTTTGGGTATCCAGACTCCGGTTATTACGTTGAGCGTTCAGGCTCCGGTCAGTTTCGTTGGGTATCCAGATTGCGGTTATTGCGTTGAGCGTTTAGGCTCTGGTCAGTTTCGTTGGGTATCCAGACTGCGGTTATTACGTTGAGTGTTCAGGCTCCGGTCAGTTTCTTTGGGTATCCAGACTCCGGTTATTACGTTGAGCGTTCAGGCTCCGGTCAGTTTCGTTGGGTATCCAGACTCCGGTTATTACGTTGAGCGTTCAGGATCCTGTCAATTTCTTTGAGTATCCAGATTCCGGTTATTACATTCAGCGGCTCCGGTCAGTTTCGTTTGGTATCCAGACTCCGGTTATTACGTTGAGCGTTCAGGCTCCGATCATTTTCGTTGAGTATCCAGACTCTGATTATTACGTTGAGCGTTCAGGTTCCGGTCATTTTTGTTGAGTATCCAGACTCCAGTTATTACGTTGAGCGTTCAGACTTCGGTCTTTTTTGTTGAGTATCCAGACTCGGGTCATTACGTTGAGCGTTCAGGATCCAGTTGTATTCGTTGAGTATCATAACTCCAATTATTACGTTGAGTGTTCAGGCTCGGGTAAGTTTCGTTGAGTATCTAGACTCCGGTTATTACGTTGAGCGTTCAGGCTCCGGTCAGTATCTTTGGGTATCTAGACTCAGGTTATTACGTTCAGCGTTCAGGCTCCGGTCATATTCGTTGAGCATCCAGACTCCGGTTATTACTTTGAGCGTTCAGGCTCCGGTCAGTTTCGTTGAGTATCCAGACTCCGATTATTACGTTGAGCGTTCAGGCTCCGTTCAGTTTCGTTGGGTATCCAGACTCCGGTTATTACGTTGAGCGTTCAGGCTCCGGTCAGTTTCTTTGGGTATCCAGACTCCGATTATTACATTGAGCGTTCAGGCTCCGGTCATTTTTGTTGAGTATCCAGACTCCAGTTATTACGTTGAGCGTTCAGGCTCTGGTCAGTTTCGTTGAGTATCCAGACTCCGGTTATTACGTTGAGCGTTCAGGCTCCGATCATTTTCGTTGAGTATCCAGACTCTGATTATTACATTGAGCGTTCAGGTTCCGGTCATTTTTGTTGAGTATCCAGACTCTGGTAATTACGTTGAGCGTTCAGGCTCCGGTCTTTTTTGTTGAGTATCCAGACCCCGGTTATTACGTTGAGGGTTCAGGCTCCGGTCAATTTCATTGAGTATCCAGACTCCAGTCATTACGTTGAGCGTTCTGACTCCGATCATTTTCGTTGAGTATCCAGACTCCGGTTATTACGTTGAGCGTTCAGGCTCCGGTCAGTTTCGTTGGGTATCCAGACTCCAGTCATTTTCGTTGAGTATCCAGACTCCGGTTATTACGTTGAGCGTTCAGGCTCTGGTCAGTTTCGTTGGGTATCCAGACTCCGGTTATGACATTGAGCATTCAGGCTCCGGTCATTTTGGTTGAGTATCCAGACTCCAGTCATTTTCGTTGAGTAACCAGACTCCGGTTATTACGTTGAGCGTTCAGGCTCCGGTCAGTTTCGTTGGGTATCCAGACTCCGGTTATTACATTGAGCATTCAGGCTCTGGTCATTTTTGTTGAGTATCCAGACTCCGGTCATTACGTTGAGCGTTCAGGCTCCGATAATTTTCGTTGAGTATCCAAACTCCGGTCAATACGTTGAGCGTTCAGGCTCCGGTCATTTTCGTTGAGTATCCAGACTCCGGTCATTACGTTGAGCGTTCAGGATCCAGTCATTTTCGTTGAGTATCATAACTCCGGTTATTACATTGAGCGTTCAGGCTCCGGTCAGTTTCGTTGAGTATCCAGACTCCGGTTATCACGTTGAGCGTTCAGGCTCCGGTCAGTTTCGTTGGGTATCCAGACTCCGGTTTTTACGTTGAGCGTTCAGGCTCCGGTCAGTTTCGTTGGGTATCCAAACTCCGGTTATTACGTTGAGCGTCCAGGCTCCGATCATTTTCGTTGAGTATCCAGACTCTGATTATTACGTTGAGCGTTCAGGTTCCGGTCATTTTTGTTGAGTATCCAGACTCTGGTTATTACGTTGAGCGTTCAGGCTCTGGTCATTTTTGTTAAGTATCCAGACTCCGGTTATTAAGTTGAGCGTTCAGGCTCCGATCATTTTCGTTGAGTATTCAGACTCCGGTTATTACGTTGAGCGTTCAGGCTCCGATCATTTTCGTTGAGTATCCAGACTTCAGTCAATGTGTTGAGCGTTCAGGCTCCGGTCATTTTTGTTGAGTATCCAGACTCCGGTCATTACGTTGAGCGTTCAGGATCCAGTTATATTCGTTGATTATCATAACTCCAATTATTACGTTGAGTGTTCAGGCTCGGGTAAGTTTCGTTGAGTATCCAGACTCCGGTTATTACGTTGAGCGTTCAGGCTCCGGTCAGTATCTTTGGGTATCTAGACTCTGGTTATTACGTTCAGCGTTCAGGCTCCGGTCATATTCGTTGAGCATCCAGACTCTGGTTATTACTTTGAACGTTCAGGCTCCGGTCAGTTTCGTTGAGTATCCAGACTCCGATTATTACGTTGAGCGTTCAGGCTCCGTTCAGTTTCGTTGGGTATCCAGACTCCGGTTATTACGTTGAGCGTTCAGGCTCCGGTCAGTTTCTTTGGGTATCCAGACTCCGATTATTACATTGAGCGTTCAGGCTCCGGTCATTTTTGTTGAGTATCCAGACTCCAGTTATTACGTTGAGCGTTCAGGCTCTGGTCAGTTTCGTTGAGTATCCAGACTCCGGTTATTACGTTGAGCGTTCAGGCTCCGATCATTTTCGTTGAGTATCCAGACTCTGATTATTACATTGAGCGTTCAGGTTCCGGTCATTTTTGTTGAGTATCCAGACTCTGGTAATTACGTTGAGCGTTCAGGCTCCGGTCTTTTTTGTTGAGTATCCAGACCCCGGTTATTACGTTGAGGGTTCAGGCTCCGGTCAATTTCATTGAGTATCCAGACTCCAGTCATTACGTTGAGCGTTCTGACTCCGATCATTTTCGTTGAGTATCCAGACTCCGGTTATTACGTTGAGCGTTCAGGCTCCGGTCAGTTTCGTTGGGTATCCAGACTCCAGTCATTTTCGTTGAGTATCCAGACTCCGGTTATTACGTTGAGCGTTCAGGCTCTGGTCAGTTTCGTTGGGTATCCAGACTCCGGTTATGACATTGAGCATTCAGGCTCCGGTCATTTTGGTTGAGTATCCAGACTCCAGTCATTTTCGTTGAGTAACCAGACTCCGGTTATTACGTTGAGCGTTCAGGCTCCGGTCAGTTTCGTTGGGTATCCAGACTCCGGTTATTACATTGAGCATTCAGGCTCTGGTCATTTTTGTTGAGTATCCAGACTCCGGTCATTACGTTGAGCGTTCAGGCTCCGATAATTTTCGTTGAGTATCCAAACTCCGGTCAATACGTTGAGCGTTCAGGCTCCGGTCATTTTCGTTGAGTATCCAGACTCCGGTCATTACGTTGAGCGTTCAGGATCCAGTCATTTTCGTTGAGTATCATAACTCCGGTTATTACATTGAGCGTTCAGGCTCCGGTCAGTTTCGTTGAGTATCCAGACTCCGGTTATCACGTTGAGCGTTCAGGCTCCGGTCAGTTTCGTTGGGTATCCAGACTCCGGTTTTTACGTTGAGCGTTCAGGCTCCGGTCAGTTTCGTTGGGTATCCAAACTCCGGTTATTACGTTGAGCGTCCAGGCTCCGATCATTTTCGTTGAGTATCCAGACTCTGATTATTACGTTGAGCGTTCAGGTTCCGGTCATTTTTGTTGAGTATCCAGACTCTGGTTATTACGTTGAGCGTTCAGGCTCTGGTCATTTTTGTTAAGTATCCAGACTCCGGTTATTAAGTTGAGCGTTCAGGCTCCGATCATTTTCGTTGAGTATTCAGACTCCGGTTATTACGTTGAGCGTTCAGGCTCCGATCATTTTCGTTGAGTATCCAGACTTCAGTCAATGTGTTGAGCGTTCAGGCTCCGGTCATTTTTGTTGAGTATCCAGACTCCGGTCATTACGTTGAGCGTTCAGGATCCAGTTATATTCGTTGATTATCATAACTCCAATTATTACGTTGAGTGTTCAGGCTCGGGTAAGTTTCGTTGAGTATCCAGACTCCGGTTATTACGTTGAGCGTTCAGGCTCCGGTCAGTATCTTTGGGTATCTAGACTCTGGTTATTACGTTCAGCGTTCAGGCTCCGGTCATATTCGTTGAGCATCCAGACTCTGGTTATTACTTTGAACGTTCAGGCTCCGGTCAGTTTCGTTGAGTATCCAGACTCCGATTATTACGTTGAGCGTTCAGGCTCCGTTCAGTTTCGTTGGGTATCCAGACTCCGGTTATTACGTTGAGCGTTCAGGCTCCGGTCAGTTTCTTTGGGTATCCAGACTCCGATTATTACATTGAGCGTTCAGGCTCCGGTCATTTTTGTTGAGTATCCAGACTCCAGTTATTACGTTGAGCGTTTAGGCTCTGTTCAGTTTCGTTGAGTATCCAGACTCCGGTTATTACGTTGAGCGTTCAGGCTCCGATCATTTTCGTTGAGTATCCAGACTCTGATTATTACGTTGAGCGTTCAGGTTCCGGTCATTTTTGTTGAGTATCCAGACTCTGGTAATTACGTTGAGCGTTCAGGCTCCGGTCTTTTTTGTTGAGTATCCAGACCCCGGTTATTACGTTGAGGGTTCAGGCTCCGGTCAGTTTCATTGAGTATCCAGACTCCGGTCATTACGTTGAGCGTTCTGGCTCCGATCATTTTCGTTGAGTATCCAGACTCCGGTTATTACGTTGAGCGTTCAGGCTCCGGTCAGTTTTGTTGGGTATCCAGACTCCAGTCATTTTCGTTGAGTATCCAGACTCCGGTTATTACGTTGAGCGTTCAGGCTCCGGTCAGTTTCGTTGGGTATCCAGACTCCGGTTATGACATTGAGCATTCAGGCTCCGGTCATTTTGGTTGAGTATCCAGACTCCAGTCATTTTCGTTGAGTAACCAGACTCTGGTTATTACGTTGAGCATTCAGGCTCCGGTCAGTTTCGTTGGGTATCCAGACTCCGGTTATTACATTGAGCATTCAGGCTCCGGTCATTTTTGTTGAGTATCCAGACTCAAGTCATTTTCGTTGAGTATCCAGACTCCGGTTATTACATTGAGGGTTCAGACTTCGGTCATTTTTGTTGAGTATCCAGACTCCGGTCATTACGTTGAGCGTTTAGGCTCCGATAATTTTCGTTGAGTATCCAGACTCCGGTCATTACGTTGAGCGTTCAGGATCCATTCATTTTCGTTGAGTATCATAACTCTGGTTATTACATTGAGCGTTCAGGCTCCGGTCAGTTTCGTTGAGTATCCAGACTCCGGTTATCACGTTGAGCGTTCAGGCTCCGGTCAGTTTCGTTGGGTATCCAGACTCCGGTTATAACATTGAGCGTTCAGACTCCGGTCATTTTCGTTGAGTATCCAGACTTCGGTTATTACGTTGAGCGTTCTGGCTCCGTTCAGTTTCGTTGGGTATCTAGACTCCGGTATTTACGTTGAGCGTTCATCCTCTGGTTAGTTTCATTGGGTATCCAGGCTCAGGTTATTAAGTTAAGCGTTCAGACTCAGATCATTTTCATTGAGTATCCAGACTCTGGTTATTACGTTGAGCGTTCAGGCTCCGGTCAGTTTCGTTGAGTATCCAAATTCCGATTATTATGTTGAGCGTTCAGACTCCGGTCAGTTTCGTTGGGTATAAAGAAACTAGTCACTACGTTGAGCGTTCAGGCTCCGGTCAGTTTCATTGCGTATCCAGACACCGGTTATTACGTTGAGCGTTCAGGCTCCGATCATTTTCGTTGAGTATCCAGACTTCAGTCAATGTGTTGAGCGTTCAGGCTCCGGTCATTTTTGTTGAGTATCCAGACTCCGGTCATTACGTTGAGCGTTCAGGATCCAGTCATTTTCGTTGAGTATCATAACTCCAGTTATTACGTTGAGTGTTCAGGCTCGGGTCAGTTTCGTTGAGTATCCAGACTCCGGTTATTACGTTGAGCGTTCAGGCTCCGGTCAATTTCTTTGGGTATCTAGACTCTGGTTATTACGTTCAGCGTTCAGGCTCCGGTCATTTTCGTTTAGCATCCAGACTCTGGTTATTACGTTGAGCGTTCAAGCTCCGGTCAGTTTCGTTGGGTATCCAGAATCCGGTTATTACGTTGAGCGTTCAGGCTCCGGTCAGTTTCGTTGGGTATCCAGACTCCGGTTATTACGTTGAGCGTTCAGGCTCCAGTCAGTTTCGTTGGGTATCCAAACTCCGGTTATTACGTTGAGCGTTCAGGCTCCGATCATTTTCTTTGAGTATCCAGACTCTGATTATTACGTTGAGCGTTCAGGTTCCGGTCATTTTTGTTGAGTATCCAGACTGTGGTTATTACGTTGAGCGTTCAGGCTCTAGTCATTTTTGTTAAGTATCCAGACTCCGGTTATTAAGTTGAGCGTTCAGGCTCCGATCATTTTCGTTGAGTATTCAGACTCCGGTTATTACGTTGAGGGTTCAGGCTCCGGTCTTTTTCTTTAAGTATCCAGACCCCATTTTTTACGTTGAGGGTTCAGACTTCGGTCTTTTTTGTTGAGTATCCAGACTCGGGTCATTACGTTGAGCGTTCAGGATCCAGTTATTTTTGTTGAGTATCATAACTCCAATTATTACGTTGAGTGTTCAGGCTCGGGTCAGTTTCGTTGAGTATCCAGACTCCGGTTATTACGTTGAGCGTTTAGGCTCCGGTCAGTATCTTTGGGTATCTAGACTCTAGTTATTACGTTCAGCGTTCAGGCTCCGGTCATTTTCATTGAGCATCCAGACTCCGGTTATTACTTTGAGCGTTCAGGCTCCGGTCAGTTTCGTTGAGTATCCAGACTCCGATTATTACGTTGAGCGTTCAGGCTCCGTTCAGTTTCGTTGGGTATCCAGACTCTGGTTATTACGTTGAGCGTTCAGGCTCCGGTCAGTTTCTTTGGGTATCCAGACTCCGATTATTACATTGAGCGTTCAGGCTCTGGTCATTTTTGTTGAGTATCCAGACTCCAGTTATTACGTTGAGCGTTCAGGCTCTGGTCAGTTTCGTTGAGTATCTAGACTCCGGTTATTACGTTGAGCGTTCAGGCTCCGATCATTTTCGTTGAGTATCCAGACTCTGATTATTACGTTGAGCGTTCAAGTTCCGGTCATTTTTGTTGAGTATCCAGACTCTGGTTATTACCTTGAGCGTTCAGGCTCCGGTCTTTTTTGTTGAGTATCCTGACCCCGGTTATTACGTTGAGGGTTCAGACTTCGGTCATTTTTGTTGAGTATCCAGACTCCGGTCATTACGTTGAGCGTTCTGGCTCCGATCATTTTCGTTGAGTATCCAGACTCCGGTCAATACGTTGAGCGTTCAGGCTCTGGTCATTTTCGTTGAGTATCCAGACTCCGGTCATTACGTTGAGCGTTCAGGATCCAGTCATTTGCGTTGAGTATCAGAACTCCGGTCAGTTTCATTGAGTATCCAGACTCCGGTTATTACGTTGAGCGTTCAGGCTCCGGTCAGTTTCGTTGGGTATCCAGACTCCGGTTATTACATTGAGCGTTCAGGCTCCGGTCATTTTTGTTGAGTATCCAGACTCCAGTCATTTTCGTTGAGTATCCAGACTCCGGTTATTACGTTGAGCGTTCAGGCTCCGGTCAGTTTCGTTGGGTATCCAGACTCCGGTTATGACATTGAGCGTTCAGGCTCCGGTCATTTTGGTTGAGTATCCAGACTCCAGTCATTTTTGTTGAGTAACCACACTCCGGTTATTACGTTGAGCGTTCAGGCTCCGGTCAGTTTCGTTGGGTATCCAGACTCCGGTTATTACATTGAGCATTCAGGCTCCGGTCATTTTTGTTGAGTATCCAGACTCCGGTTATTACGTTGAGCGTTCAGGCTCTAGTCATTTTTGTTAAGTATCCAGACTCCGGTTATTAAGTTGAGCGTTCAGGCTCCGATCATTTTCGTTGAGTATTCAGACTCCGGTTATTACGTTGAGCGTTCAGGCTCCGATCATTTTCGTTGAGTATCCAGACTTCAGTCAATGTGTTGAGCGTTCAGGCTCCGGTCATTTTTGTTGAGTATCCAGACTCCGGTCATTACGTTGAGCGTTCAGGATCCAGTTATATTCGTTGAGTATCATAACTCCAATTATTACGTTGAGTGTTCAGGCTCGGGTAAGTTTCGTTGAGTATCCAGACTCCGGTTATTACGTTGAGCGTTCAGGCTCCGGTCAGTATCTTTGGGTATCTAGACTCTGGTTATTACGTTCAGCGTTCAGGCTCCGGTCATATTCGTTGAGCATCCAGACTCCGGTTATTACTTTGAACGTTCAGGCTCCGGTCAGTTTCGTTGAGTATCCAGACTCCGATTATTACGTTGAGCGTTCAGGCTCCGTTCAGTTTCGTTGGGTATCCAGACTCCGGTTATTACGTTGAGCGTTCAGGCTCCGGTCAGTTTCTTTGGGTATCCAGACTCCGATTATTACATTGAGCGTTCAGGCTCCGGTCATTTTTGTTGAGTATCCAGACTCCAGTTATTACGTTGAGCGTTTAGGCTCTGTTCAGTTTCGTTGAGTATCCAGACTCCGGTTATTACGTTGAGCGTTCAGGCTCCGATCATTTTCGTTGAGTATCCAGACTCTGATTATTACGTTGAGCGTTCAGGTTCCGGTCATTTTTGTTGAGTATCCAGACTCTGGTAATTACGTTGAGCGTTCAGGCTCCGGTCTTTTTTGTTGAGTATCCAGACCCCGGTTATTACGTTGAGGGTTCAGGCTCCGGTCAGTTTCATTGAGTATCCAGACTCCGGTCATTACGTTGAGCGTTCTGGCTCCGATCATTTTCGTTGAGTATCCAGACTCCGGTTATTACGTTGAGCGTTCAGGCTCCGGTCATTTTTGTTGAGTATCCAGACTCCAGTCATTTTCGTTGAGTATCCAGACTCCGGTTATTACGTTGAGCGTTCAGGCTCCGGTCAGTTTCGTTGGGTATCCAGACTCCGGTTATGACATTGAGCATTCAGGCTCCGGTCATTTTGGTTGAGTATCCAGACTCCAGTCATTTTTGTTGAGTAACCACACTCCGGTTATTACGTTGAGCGTTCAGGCTCCGGTCAGTTTCGTTGGGTATCCAGACTCCGGTTATTACATTGAGCATTCAGGCTCCGGTCATTTTTGTTGAGTATCCAGACTCAAGTCATTTTCGTTGAGTATCCAGACTCCGGTTATTATGTTGAGCGTTCAGGCTCCGGTCTTTTTCGTTGAGTATCCAGACCCCGGTTATTACATTGAGGGTTCAGACTTCGGTCATTTTTGTTGAGTATCCAGACTCCGGTCATTACGTTGAGCGTTCAGGCTCCGATAATTTTCGTTGAGTATCCAAACTCCGGTCAATACGTTGAGCGTTCAGGCTCCGGCCATTTTCGTTGAGTATCCAGACTCCGGTCATTACGTTGAGCGTTCAGGATCCAGTCATTTTCGTTGAGTATCATAACTCCGGTTATTACATTGAGCGTTCAGGCTCCGGTCAGTTTCGTTGAGTATCCAGACTCCGGTTATCACGTTGAGCGTTCAGGCTCCGGTCAGTTTCGTTGGGTATCCAGACTCCGGTTATTACATTGAGCGTTCAGACTCCGGTCATTTTCGTTGAGTATCCAGACTCCGGTTATTACGTTGAGCGTTCTGGCTCCGTTCAGTTTCGTTGGGTATCTAGACTCCGGTATTTACGTTGAGCGTTCATCCTCTGGTTAGTTTCATTGGGTATCCAGGCTCAGGTTATTAAGTTAAGCGTTCAGGCTCCGGTCATTTTCATTGAGTATCCAGACTCTGGTTATTACGTTGAGCGTTCAGGCTCCGGTCAGTTTCGTTGAGTATCCAGATTCTGGTTATTATGTTGAGCGTTCAGACTCCGGTCAGTTTCGTTGGGTATAAAGAAACTAGTTATTACGTTGAGCGTTTAGGCTCCGGTCAGTTTCGTTGCGTATCCAGACACCGGTTATTACGTTGAGCGTTCAGGCTCCGATCATTTTCGTTGAGTATCCAGACTTCAGTCAATACGTTGAGCGTTCAGGCTCCGGTCATTTTTGTTGAGTATCCAGACTCCGGTCATTACGTTGAGCGTTCAGGATCCAGTCATTTTCGTTGAGTATCATAACTCCAGTTATTACGTTGAGTATTCAGGCTCGGGTCAGTTTCGTTGAGTATCCAGACTCCGGTTATTACGTTGAGCGTTCAGGCTCCGGTCAATTTCTTTGGGTATCTAAACTCTGGTTATTACGTTCAGCGTTCAGGCTCCGGTCATTTTCGTTTAGCATCCAGACTCCGGTTATTACGTTGAGCGTTCAGGATCCGGTCAGTTTCGTTGGGTATCCAAACTCCGGTTATTACGTTGAGCGTTCAGGCTCCGATCATTTTCGTTTAGTATCCAGACTCTGATTATTACGTTGAGCGTTCAGGTTCCGGTCATTTTTGTTGAGTATCCAGACTCTGGTTATTACGTTGAGCGTTCAGGCTCTGGTCATTTTTGTTAAGTATCCAGACTCCGGTTATTAAGTTGAGCGTTCAGGCTCCGATCATTTTCGTTAAGTATTCAGACTCCGGTTATTACGTTGAGGGTTCAGGCTCCGGTCTTTTTCGTTGAGTATCCAGACCCCGGTTATTACGTTGAGGGTTCAGACTTCGGTCTTTTTTGTTGAGTATCCAGACTCGGGTCATTACGTTGAGCATTCAGGATCCAGTTATTTTCGTTGAGTATCATAACTCCAATTATTACGTTGAGTGTTCAGGCTCGGGTCAGTTTCGTTGAGTATCCATACTCCGGTTATTACGTTGAGCGTTAAGGCTCCGGTCAGTATCTTTGGGTATCTAGACTCTGGTTATTACGTTCAGCGTTCAGGCTCTGGTCATTTTCGTTGAGCATCCAGACTCCGGTTATTACTTTGAGCGTTCAGGCTCCGGTCAGTTTCGTTGAGTATCCAGACTCCGATTATTACGTTGAGCGTTCAGGCTCCGTTCAGTTTCGTTGGGTATCCAGACTCCGGTTATTACGTTGAGCGTTCAGGCTCCGGTCAGTTTCGTTGGGTATCCAGACTCCGATTATTACATTCAGCGTTCAGGCTCCGGTCATTTTTGTTGAGTATCCAGACTCCAGTTATTACGTTGAGCGTTCAGGCTCCGGTCAGTTTCGTTGAGTATCCAGACTCCGGTTATTACATTGAGCGTTTAGGCTCCGGTCATTTTTGTTGAGTATCCAGACTCAAGTCATTTTCGTTGAGTATCCAGACTCCGGTTATTATGTTGAGCGTTCAGGCTCCGGTCTTTTTCGTTGAGTATCCAGACCCCGGTTATTACATTGAGGGTTCAGACATCGGTCATTTTTGTTGAGTATCCAGACTCCGGTCATTACGTTGAGCGTTCAGGCTCCGATAATTTTCGTTGAGTATCCAAACTCCGGTCAATACGTTGAGCGTTCAGGCTCCGGCCATTTTCGTTGAGTATCCAGACTCCGGTCATTACATTGAGCCTTCAGGATCCAGTCATTTTCGTTGAGTATCATAACTCCGGTTATTACATTGAGCGTTCAGGCTCCGGTCAGTTTTGTTGAGTATCCAGACTCCGGTTATCACGTTGAGCGTTCTGGCTCCGGTCAGTTTCGTTGGGTATCCAGTCTCCGGTTATTACATTGAGCGTTCAGACTCCGGTCATTTTCGTTGAGTGTCCAGACTCCGGTTATTACGTTGAGCGTTCTGGCTCCGTTCAGTTTCGTTGGGTATCTAGACTTCGGTATTTACGTTGAGCGTTCATCCTCTGGTTAGTTTCATTGGGTATCCAGGCTCAGGTTATTAAGTTAAGCGTTCAGGCTCCGGTCATTTTCATTGAGTATCCAGACTCTGGTTATTACGTTGAGCGTTCAGGCTCCGGTCAGTTTTGTTGAGTATCTAGATTCCGGTTATTATGTTGAGCGTTCAGACTCCGGTCAGTTTCGTTGGGTATAAAGAAACTAGTTATTACGTTGAGCGTTTAGGCTCCGGTCAGTTTCGTTGCGTATCCAAACACCGGTTATTACGTTGAGCGTTCAGGCTCCGATCATTTTCGTTGAGTATCCAGACTTCAGTCAATACGTTGAGCGTTCAGGCTCCGGTCATTTTTGTTGAGTATCTAGACTCCGGTCATTACGTTGAGCGTTCAGGATCCAGTCATTTTCGTTGAGCATCATAACTCCAGTTATTACGTTGAGTGTTCAGGCTCGGGTCAGTTTCGTTGAGTATCCAGACTCTGGTTATTACGTTGAGCGTTCAGGCTCCGGTCAATTTCTTTGGGTATCTAGACTCTGGTTATTACGTTCAGCGTTCAGGCTCCGGTCATTTTCGTTTAGCATCCAGACTCCGGTTATTATGTTGAGCGTTCAGGCTCCGGTCAGTTTCGTTGGGTATCCAGACTCCGGTTATTACGTTGATCGTTCAGGCTCCGGTCAGTTTCGTTGGGTATCCAGACTCCGGTTATTACGTTGAGCGTTCAGGCTCCAGTCAGTTTCGTTGGGTATCCAAACTCCGGTTATTACGTTGAGCGTTCAGGCTCCGATCATTTTCGTAGAGTATCCAGACTCTGATTATTACGTTGAGCGTTCAGGTTCCGGTCATTTTTGTTGAGTATCCAGACTCTGGTTATTACGTTGAGCGTTCAGGCTCTGGTCATTTTTGTTAAGTATCCAGACTCCGGTTATTAAGTTGAGCGTTCAGGCTCTGATCATTTTCGTTGAGTATTCAGACTCCGGTTATTACGTTGAGGGTTCAGGCTCCGGTCTTTTTCGTTGAGTATCCAGACCCCGGTTATTACGTTGAGGGTTCAGACTTCGGTCTTTTTTGTTGAGTATCCAGACTCGGGTCATTACGTTGAGCGTTCAGGATCCAGTTATTTTCGTTGAGTATCATAACTCCAATTATTACGTTGAGTGTTCAGGCTCGGGTCAGTTTCGTTGAGTATCCATACTCCAGTTATTACGTTGAGCGTTAAGGCTCCGGTCAGTATCTTTGGGTATCTAGACTCTGGTTATTACGTTCAGCGTTTAGGCTCTGGTCATTTTCGTTGAGCATCCAGACTCCGGTTATTACTTTGAGCGTTCAGGCTCCGGTCAGTTTCGTTGAGTATCCAGACTCCGATTATTACGTAGAGCGTTCAGGCTCCGTTCAGTTTCGTTGGGTATCCAGACTTCGGTTATTACGTTGAGCGTTCAGGCTCCGGTCAGTTTCGTTGGGTATCTAGACTCCGATTATTACATTGAGCGTTCAGGCTCCGGTCATTTTTGTTGAGTATCCAGACTCCAGTTATTACGTTGAGCGTTCAGGCTCCGGTCAGTTTCGTTGAGTATCCAGACTCCGGTTATTACGTTGAGCGTTCAGGCTCCGATCATTTTCGTTGAGTATCCAGACT
The DNA here is from genome assembly GCA_963859935.3 of Lathyrus sativus. Classification (NCBI taxonomy): domain Eukaryota; kingdom Viridiplantae; phylum Streptophyta; class Magnoliopsida; order Fabales; family Fabaceae; genus Lathyrus; species Lathyrus sativus. Next base: position 238,335,656 of record OZ012736.1, read on the forward strand.
CTGATTATTACGTTGAGCGTTCAGGTTCCGGTCATTTTTGTTGAGTATCCAGACTCTGGTTATTACGTTGAGCGTTCAGGCTCTGGTCATTTTTGTTAAGTATCCAGACTCCGGTTATTAAGTTGAGCGTTCAGGCTCTGGTCAGTTTTGTTGAGCATCCAGATTCCGGTTATTACGTTGAGGGTTCAGGCTCCGGTCAGTTTCGTTGGGTATCCAGACACCGGTTATTACGTTGAGGGTTCAAACTTCGGTCTTTTTTGTTGAGTATCCAGACTCCGGTCATTACGTTGAGCGTTCAGGCTCCGATCATTTTCGTTGAGTATCCAGACTCCAGTCAATACGTTAAGCGTTCAGGCTCCGGTCATTTTTGTTGAGTATCCAGACTCCGGTAATTACGTTGAGCGTTCAGGATCCAGTCATTTTCGTTGAGTATCATAACTCCAGTTATTACGTTGAGTGTTCAGGCTCGGGTCATTTTCGTTGAGTATCATAACTCCAGTTATTACGTTGGGTATCTAGACTCTGGTTATTACGTTCAGCTTTCAGGCTCCAGTCATTTTCGTTGAGCATCCAGACTCCAGTTATTACTTTGAGCGTTCAGGCTCCGGTCGGTTTCGTTGAGTATCCAGACTCTGATTATTACGTTGAGCGTTCAGGCTCCGTTCAGTTTCGTTGGGTATCCAGACTCCGGTTATTACGTTGAGCGTTCAGGCTCCGGTCAGTTTCGTTGGGTATCCAGACTCCGGTTATTACGTTGAGCGTTCAGGCTCCGGTCAGTTTCATTGGGTATCCAGACTCCGGTTATTACGTTTAGCGTTCAGGCTCCGGTCAGTTTCGTTGGGTATCCAAACTCCGGTTATTATGTTGAGCGTTCAGGCTCCGATCATTTTCGTTGAGTATCCAGACTCTGATTATTACGTTGAGCGTTCAGGTTTCGGTCATTTTTGTTGAGTATCCAGACTCTGGTTATTACGTTGAGCGTTCAGGCTCTGGTCATTTTTGTTAAGTATCCAGACTCCGGTTATTACGTTGAGCGTTCAGGGTCCGATCATTTTCGTTGAGTATTCAGACTCCGGTTATTACGTTGAGGGTTCAGACTTCGGTCTTTTTTGTTGAGTATCCAGACTCCGGTCATTACGTTGAGCGTTCAGGCTCCGATCATTTTCGTTGAGTATCCAGACTCCGGTCAATACGTTGAGCGTTCAGGCTCCGATCATTTTCGTTGAGTATCCAGACTCCGATAATTACGTTTAGCGTTTAGGATCCAGTCATTTTCGTTGAGTATCATAACTCCAGTTATTACGTTGAGTGTTCAGGCTCGGGTCAGTTTCGTTGAGTATCCAGACTCCGTTTATCACGTTGAGCGTTCAGGCTCCGGTCAGTTTCTTTGGGTATCTAGACTCTGGTTATTACGTTCAGCGTTCAGGCTCCGTTCAGTTTCGTTGGGTATCCAGACTCCGGTTATTACGTTGAGCGTTCAGGCTCCGGTCAGTTTCGTTGGGTATCCAGACTCCGGTTATTATGTTGAGCGTTCAGGCTCCGGTCAGTTTTGTTGGGTATCCAGACTCCGGTTATTACGTTGAGCGTTCAGGCTCTGGTCAGTTTCGTTGGGTATCCAGACTCCGGTTATTACGTTGAGCGTTCAGGCTCCGATCATTTTCGTTGAGTATCCAGACTCTGATTATTACGTTGAGCGTTCAGGTGCCGGTCATTTTTGTTGAGTATCCAGACTCTGGTTATTACGTTGAGCGTTCAGGCTCTGGTCATTTTTGTTAAGTATCCAGACTCCGGTTATTAAGTTGAGCGTTCAGACTCCGATCATTTTCGTTGAGTATTCAGACTCTGGTTATTACGTTGATCGTTCAGGCTCCGGTCTTTTTCGGTGAGTATCCAGACCCCGGTTATTACGTTGAGGGTTCAGACTTCGGTCATTTTTGTTGAGTATCCAGACTCCGGTCATTACGTTGAGCGTTCAGGCTCCGATCATTTTCGTTGAGTATCCAGACTCCGGTCAATACGTTGAGCGTTCAGGCTCCGATCATTTTCGTTGAGTATCCAGACTCCGGTAATTACGTTGAGCGTTCAGGATCCAGTCATTTTCGTTGAGTATCATAACTCCAGTTATTACGTTGAGCGTTCAGGTCCCGATCATTTTCGTGTAGTATCCAGACTCTGATTATTACGTTGAGCGTTCAGGTTCCGGTCATTTTTGTTGAGCATCCAGACTCTGGTTATTACGTTGAGCGTTCAGGCTCTGGTCATTTTTGTTAAGTATCCAGACTCCGGTTATTAAGTTGAGCGTTCAGACTCTGATTATTTTCGTTGAGTATTCAGACTCCGGTTAATACGTTGAGCGTTCAGGCTGCGGTCTTTTTCGTTGAGTATCCAGACCCCGGTTATTACGTTGAGGGTTAAGACTTCGGTCATTTTTGTTGGGTATCCAGACTCCGGTTATTTCGTTGAGCGTTCAGACTCCGATTATTTTCGTTGAGTATTCAGACTCCGGTCAATACGTTAAGCGTTCAGGCTCCGGTCATTTTCGTTGAGTATCCAGACTCCGACCATTATGTTGAGCGTTCAGGATCCAGTCATTTTCGTTGAGTATCATAACTCTGGTTATTACGTTGAGCGTTCAGGCTCCGGTCAGTTTCGTTGGGTATCTAGACTCCGGTTATTACATTGAGCATTCAGGCTCCGGTCATATTTGTTGAGTATCCAGACTCCAGTTATTACGTTGAGGGTTCAGACTCCGGTCATTTTCGTTGACTATCCAGACTCCGGTTATTACGTTGAGCGTTCAGGCTCCGTTCAGTTTCGTTGGGTATCTAGACTCCGGTATTTACGTTGAGCGTTCAGCCTCAGGTTAGTTTCGTTGGGTATCCTGACTCTGGTTATTAAGTTAAGCATTCAGGCTCCGGTCATTTTCGTTGACTATCCAGACTCTGGTTTTTACGTTGAGCATTCAGGCTCCGGTCAGTTTCGTTGAGTATCCAGATTCCGGTTATTACATTGAGCGTTCAGACTCCGGTCAGTTTCGTTGGGTATCAAGACACTAGTTATTACGTTGAGCGTTTAGGCTACGGTCAGTTTCGTTGGGTATCCAGACACCGATTATTACGATGAGCGTTCAGGCTCCGATCATTTTCGTTGAGTATCCAGACTCCAGTCAATACGTTGAGCGTTCAGGCTACGGTCATTTTTGTTGAGTATCCAGACTCTGGTCATTACGTTGAGCGTTCAGGATCCAGTCATTTTCGTTGAGTATCATAACTCCAGTTATTACGTTGAGTGTTCAGGCTCGGGTCAGTTTCGTTGAGTATCCAGACTCCGTTTATCACGTTGAGCGTTCAGGCTCCGATCATTTTCGTTGAGTTTCCAGACTCTGATTATTACGTTGAGCGTTCAGGTGCCGGTCATTTTTGTTGAGTATCCAGACTCTGGTTATTACGTTGAGCGTTTAGGCTCTGGTAATTTTTGTTAAGTATCCAGACTCCGGTTATTAAGTTGAGCGTTCAGACTCCGATCATTTTCGTTGAGTATTCAGACTCTGGTTATTACGTTGATCGTTCAGGCTCCGGTCTTTTTCGGTGAGTATTCAGACCCCGGTTATTACGTTGAGGGTTCAGACTTCGGTCATTTTTGTTGAGTATCCAGACTCCGGTCATTACGTTGAGCGTTCAGGCTCCGATCATTTTCGTTGAGTATCCAGACTCCGGTCAATACGTTGAGCGTTCAGGCTCCGATCATTTTCGTTGAGTATCCAGACTCCGGTAATTACGTTGAGCGTTCAGGATCCAGTCATTTTCGTTGAGTATCATAACTCCAGTTATTACGTTGAGCGTTCAGGTCCCGATCATTTTCGTGTAGTATCCAGACTCTGATTATTACGTTGAGCGTTCAGGTTCCGGTCATTTTTGTTGAGCATCCAGACTCTGGTTATTACGTTGAGCGTTCAGGCTCTGGTCATTTTTGTTAAGTATCCAGACTCCGGTTATTAAGTCGAGCGTTCAGACTCTGATTATTTTCGTTGAGTATTCAGACTCCGGTTAATACGTTGAGCGTTCAGGCTGCGGTCTTTTTCGTTGAGTATCCAGACCCCGGTTATTACGTTGAGGGTTAAGACTTCGGTCATTTTTGTTGGGTATCCAGACTCCGGTTATTTCGTTGAGCGTTCAGACTCCGATTATTTTCGTTGAGTATTCAGACTCCGGTCAATACGATAAGCGTTCAGGCTCCGGTCATTTTCGTTGAGTATCCAGACTCCGACCATTATGTTGAGCGTTCAGGATCCAGTCATTTTCGTTGAGTATCATAACTCTGGTTATTACGTTGAGCGTTCAGGCTCCGGTCAGTTTCGTTGAGTATCCAGACTCCGGTTATTACGTTGAGCGTTCAGGCTCCGGTCAGTTTCGTTGGGTATCTAGACTCCGGTTATTACATTGAGCATTCAGGCTCCGGTCATATTTGTTGAGTATCCAGACTCCAGTTATTACGTTGAGGGTTCAGACTCCGGTCATTTTCGTTGACTATCCAGACTCCGGTTATTACGTTGAGCGTTCAGGCTCCGTTCAGTTTCGTTGGGTATCTAGACTCCGGTATTTACGTTGAGCGTTCAGCCTCAGGTTAGTTTCGTTGGGTATCCTGACTCTGGTTATTAAGTTAAGCGTTCAGGCTCCGGTCATTTTCGTTGACTATCCAGACTCTGGTTTTTACGTTGAGCGTTCAGGCTCCGGTCAGTTTCGTTGAGTATCCAGATTCCGGTTATTACATTGAGCGTTCAGACTCCGGTCAGTTTCGTTGGGTATCAAGACACTAGTTATTACGTTGAGCGTTTAGGCTACGGTCAGTTTCGTTGGGTATCCAGACACCGATTATTACGATGAGCGTTCAGGCTCCGATCATTTTCGTTGAGTATCCAGACTCCAGTCAATACGTTGAGCGTTCAGGCTACGGTCATTTTTGTTGAGTATCCAGACTCCGGTCATTATGTTGAGCGTTCAGGATCCAGTCATTTTCGTTGAGTATCATAACTCCAGTTATTACGTTGAGTGTTCAGGCTCGGGTCAGTTTCGTTGAGTATCCAGACTCCGTTTATCACGTTGAGCGTTCAGGCTCCGGTCAGTTTCTTTGGGTATCTAGACTCTGGTTATTACGTTCAGCGTTCAGGCTCCGGTTATTTTCGTTGAGCATCCAGTATCCAGTTATTATGTTGAGCGTTCAGGCTACTGTCAGTTTCGTTGAGTATCCAGACTCCGATTATTACGTTGAGTGTTCAGGCTGCGTTCAGTTTTGTTGGGTATCCAGACTCCGGTTATTACGTTGAGCGTTCAGGCTCCGGTCAGTTTCGTTGGGTATCCAGACTCCGGTTATTACGTTGAGCGTTCAGGCTCCGATCATTTTTGTTGAGTATCCAGACTCTGATTATTACGTTGAGCGTTCAGGATCCAGTCATTTTCGTTGAGTATCATAACTCCAGTTATTACGTTGAGCGTTTAGGCTCGGGTCAGTTTCGTTGAGTATCCAGACTCCGGTTATTACGTTGAGCGTTCAGGCTCCGATCATTTTCGTTGAGTATCCAGACTCTGGTTATTACGTTCAGCGTTCAGGCTCCAGTCATTTTCGTTGAGTATCCAGACTCCGGTCATTACGTTGAGCGTTCAGGATCCAGTCATTTTCGTTGAGTATCATAACTCCGGTTATTACGTTGATCGTTCAGGCTCGGGTCAGTTTCTTTGGGTATCCAGACTCCGGTTATTACGTTGAGCGTTCAGGCTCCGGTCAGTTTCGTTGGGTATCCAAACTCCGGTTATTACGTTGAGCGTTCAGGCTCCGATCATTTTCGTTTAGCATCCAGACTCCGGTTATTACGTTGAGCGTTCAGGCTCCGGTCAGTTTCGTTGGGTATCCAGACTCCGGTTATTACGTTGATCGTTAAGGCTCCGGTCAGTTTCGTTGGGTATCCAGACTCCGGTTATTACGTTGAGCGTTCAGGCTCCGGTCAGTTTCGTTGGGTATCCAAACTCCGGTTATTACGTTGAGCATTCAGGCTCCGATCATTTTCGTTGAGTATCCAGACTCTGATTATTACGTTGAGCGTTCAGGTTCCGGTCATTTTTGTTGAGTATCCAGACTCTGGTTATTACGTTGAGCGTTCAGGCTCTGGTCATTTTTGTTAAGTATCCAGACTCCGGTTATTAAGTTGAGCGTTCAGGCTCCGATCATTTTCGTTGAGTATTCAGACTCCAGTTATTACGTTGAGGGTTCAGGCTCCGGTCTTTTTCGTTGAGTATCCAGACCCCGGTTATTACGTTGAGGGTTCAGACTTTGGTCTTTTTTGTTGAGTATCCAGACTCGGGTCATTACGTTGAGCGTTCAGGATCCAGTTATTTTTGTTGAGTATCATAACTCCAATTATTACGTTGAGTGTTCAGGCTCGGGTCAGTTTCGTTGAGTAACCATACTCCGGTTATTACGTTGAGCGTTCAGGCTCCGGTCAGTATCTTTGGGTATCTAGACTCTAGTTATTACGTTCAGCGTTCAGGCTCTTGTCCTTTTCGTTGAGCATCCAGACTCCGGTTATTACTTTGAGCGTTCAGGCTCCGGTCAGTTTCGTTGAGTATCCAGACTCCGATTATTACGTTGAGCGTTCAGGCTCCGGTCAGTTTCGTTGGGTATCCAGACTCCGGTTATTACGTTCAGCGTTCAGGCTCCGGTCAGTTTCGTTGGGTATCCAGACTCCGATTATTACATTGAGCGTTCAGGCTCCGGTCATTTTTGTTGAGTATCCAGACTCCAGTTATTACGTTGAGCGTTCAGGCTCCGGTCAGTTTCGTTGAGTATCCAGACTCCGGTTATTACGTTGAGCGTTCAGGCTCCGATCATTTTCGTTGAGTATCCAGACTCTGATTATTACGTTGAGCGTTCAGGTTCCGGTCATTTTTGTTGAGTATCCAGACTCTGGTTATTACGTTGAGCGTTCAGGCTCTGGTCATTTTTGTTAAGTATCCAGACTCCGGTTATTAAGTTGAGCGTTCAGGCTCCGGTCAGTTTTGTTAAGCATCCAGATTCCGGTTATTACGTTAAAGGTTCAGGCTCCGGTCAGTTTCGTTGGGTATCCAAACCCCGGTTATTACGTTGAGGGTTCAGACTTCGGTCTTTTTTGTTGAGTATCCAGACTCCGGTCATTACGTTGAGCGTTTAGGCTCCGATCATTTTCGTTGAGTATCCAGACTCCAGTCAATACGTTAAGCGTTCAGGCTCCGGTCATTTTTGTTGAGTATCCAGACTCCGGTAATTACGTTGAGCGTTCAGGATCCAGTCATTTTCGTTGAGTATCATAACTCCAGTTATTACGTTGAGTGTTCAGGCTCGGGTCAGTTTCGTTTAGTATCCAGACTCCGGTTATTACGTTGAGCGTTCAGGCTCCGGTCAGTTTCTTTGGGTATCTAGACTCTGGTTATTACGTTCAGCTTTCAGGCTCCAGTCATTTTCGTTGAGCATCCAGACTCCAGTTATTACTTTGAGCGTTCAGGCTCCGGTCAGTTTCGTTGAGTATCCAGACTCTGATTATTACGTTGAGCGTTCAGGCTCCGTTCAGTTTCGTTGGGTATCAAGAATCCGGTTATTACGTTGAGCGTTCAGGCTCCGGTCAGTTTCGTTGGGTATCCAGACTCCGGTTATTACGTTGAGCGTTCAGGCTCCGGTCAGTTTCGTTGGGTATCCAGACTCCGGTTATTACGTTGAGCGTTTAGGCTCCGGTCAGTTTCGTTGGGTATCCAAACTCCGGTTATTATGTTGAGCGTTCAGGCTCCGATCATTTTCGTTGAGTATCCAGACTCTGATTATTACGTTGAGCGTTCAGGTTCCGGTCATTTTTGTTGAGTATCCAGACTCTGGTTATTACGTTGAGCGTTCAGGCTCTGGTCATTTTTGTTAAGTATCCAGACTCCGGTTATTACGTTGAGCGTTCAGGCTCCGATCATTTTCGTTGAGTATTCAGACTCCGGTTATTATGTTGAGGGTTCAGACTTCGGTCTTTTTTGTTGAGTATCCAGACTCTGGTCGTTACGTTGAGCGTTCAGGCTCCGATCATTTTCGTTGAGTATCCAGACTCCGGTCAATACGTTGAGCGTTCAGGCTCCGATCATTTTCGTTGAGTATCCAGACTCCGGTAATTACGTTTAGCGTTTAGGATTCGGTCATTTTCGTTGAGTATCATAACTCCAGATATTACGTTGAGTGTTCAGGCTCGGGTCAGTTTCGTTGAGTATCCAGACTCCGTTTATCACGTTGAGCGTTCAGGCTCCGGTCAGTTTCTTTGGGTATCTAGACTCTGGTTATTACGTTCAGCGTTCAGGCTCCGTTCAATTTCGTTGGGTATCCAGACTCCGGTTATTACGTTGAGCGTTCAGGCTCCGGTCAGTTTCGTTGGGTATCCAGACTCCGGTTATTACGTTGAGCGTTCAGGCTTCGGTCAGTTTCGTTGGGTATCCAGACTCCGGTTATTACGTTGAGCGTTCAGGCTCTGGTCAGTTTCGTTGGGTATCCAGACTCCGGTTATTACGTTGAGCGTTCAGGCTCCGATCATTTTCGTTGAGTATCCAGACTCTGATTATTACGTTGAGCGTTCAGGTGCCGGTCATTTTTGTTGAGTATCCAGACTCTGGTTATTACGTTGAGCGTTCAGGCTCTGGTCATTTTTGTTAAGTATCCAGACTCCGGTTATTAAGTTGAGCGTTCAGACTCCGATCATTTTCGTTGAGTATTCAGACTCCGGTTATTACGTTGATCGTTCAGGCTCCGGTCTTTTTCGGTGAGTATCCAGACCCCGGTTATTACGTTGAGGGTTTAGACATCGGTCATTTTCGTTGAGTATCCAAACTCCGGTAATTACGTTGAGCGTTCAGGATCCAGTCATTTTCGTTGAGTATCATAACTCCAGTTATTACGTTGAGCGTTCAGGTCCCGATCATTTTCGTGTAGTATCGAGACTCTGATTATTACGTTGAGCGTTCAGGTTCCGGTCATTTTTGTTGAGCATCCAGACTCTGGTTATTACGTTGAGCGTTCAGGCTCTGGTCATTTTTGTTAAGTATCCAGACTCCGGTTATTAAGTTGAGCGTTCAGACTCCGATTATTTTCGTTGAGTATTCAGACTCCGGTTAATACGTTGAGCGTTCAGGCTGCGGTCTTTTTCGTTGAGTATCCAGACCCCGGTATTACGTTGAGGGTTCAGACTTCGGTCATTTTTGTTGGGTATCCAGACTCCGGTTATTTTGTTGAGCGTTCAGACTCCGATTATTTTCGTTGAGTATTCAGACTCCGGTCAATACGTTTAGCGTTCAGGCTCCCGTCATTTTCGTTGAGTATCCAGACTCCGACCATTATGTTAAGCGTTCAGGATCCAGTCTTTTTCGTTGAGTATCATAACTCTGGTTATTACGTTGAGCGTTCAGGCTCCGGTCAGTTTCGTTGAGTATCCAGACTCCGGTTATTACGTTGAGCGTTCAGGCTCCGGTCAGTTTCGTTGGGTATCTAGACTCCGGTTATTACATTGAGCGTTCAGGCTCCGGTCATATTTGTTGAGTATCCAGACTCCAGTTATTACGTTGAGGGTTCAGACTCCGGTCATTTTCGTTGACTATCCAGACTCCGGTTATTACGTTGAGCGTTCAGGCTCCGTTCAGTTTCGTTGGGTATCTAGACTCCGGTATTTACGTTGAGCGTTCAGCCTCAGGTTAGTTTCGTTGGGTATCCTGACTCTGGTTATTAAGTTAAGCGTTCAGGCTCCGGTGATTTTCGTTGACTATCCAGACTCTGGTTTTTACGTTGAACGTTCAGGCTCCGGTCAGTTTCGTTGAGTATCCAGATTCCGGTTATTACATTGAGCGTTCAGACTCCGGTCAGCTTCGTTGGGTATCAAGACACTAGTTATTACGTTGAGCGTTTAGGCTACGGTCAGTTTCGTTGGGTATCCAGACACCGATTATTACGATGAGCGTTCAGGCTCCGATCATTTTCGTTGAGTATCCAGACTCCAGTCAATACGTTGAGCGTTCAGGCTACGGTCATTTTTGTTGAGTATCCAGACTCCGGTCATTACGTTGAGCGTTCAGGATCCAGTCATTTTCGTTGAGTATCATAACTCCAGTTATTATATTGAGCGTTCAGGCTACTGTCAGTTTCGTTGAGTATCCAGACTCCGTTTATCACGTTGAGCGTTCAGGCTCCGGTCAGTTTCTTTGGGTATCTAGACTCTGGTTATTACGTTCAGCGTTCAGGCTCTGGTCAGTTTCGTTGGGTATCCAGACTCCGGTTATTACGTTGAGCGTTCAGGCTCCAATCATTTTTGTTGAGTATCCAGACTCTGATTATTACGTTGAGCGTTCAGGTGCCAGTCATTTTTGTTGAGTATCCAGACTCTGGTTATTACGTTGAGCATTCAGGCTCTGGTCATTTTTGTTAAGTATCCAGACTCCGGTTATTAAGTTGAGCGTTCAGACTCCGATCATTTTCGTTGAGTATTCAGACTCCGGTTATTACGTTGATCGTTCAGGCTCCGGTCTTTTTCGGTGGGTATCCAGACCCCGGTTATTACGTTGAGGATTCAGACTTCGGTCATTTTTGTTGAGTATCCAGACTCCAGTCATTACGTTGAGCGTTCTGGCTCCGATCATTTTCGTTGAGTATCCAGACTCCGGTCAATACGTTGAGCGTTCAGGCTCTGGTCATTTTCGTTGAGTATCCAGACTCCGGTCATTACGTTGAGCGTTCAGGATCCAGTCATTTTCGTTGAGTATCATAACTCCGGTTATTACGTTGAGCGTTCAGGCTCCGGTCAGTTTCGTTGAGTATCCAGACTCCGGTTATTACGTTGAGCGTTCAGGCTCCGGTCAGTTTCGTTGGGTATCCAGACTCCGGTTATTACATTGAGCGTTCAGGCTCTGGTCATTTTTGTTGAGTATCCAGACTACAGTTATTACGTTGAGGGTTCAGACTCCGGTCATTTTCGTTGAGTATCCAGACTCCGGTCATTACGTTGAACGTTCAGGCTCCGATCATTTTCGTTGAGTATCCAGACTCCGGTCAATACGTTGAGCGTTCAGGCTCCGATCATTTTCGTTGAGTATCCAGACTCCGGTCATTACGTTGAGCGTTCAGGATCCAGTCATTTTCGTTGAGTATCATAACTCCGGTTATTACGTTGAGCGTTCAGGCTCCGGTCAGTTTCATTGAGTATCCAGACTCCGGTTATTACGTTGAGCGTTCAGGCTCCGGTCAGTTTCGTTGGGTATCCAGACTCCGATTATTACGTTGAGCGTTCAGGCTCCGTTCAGTTTCGTTGGGTATCCAGACTCCAGTTATTACGTTCAGCGTTCAGGCTCCGGTCAGTTTCGTTGGGTATCCAGACTCCGATTATTACATTGAGCGTTCAGGCTCCGGTCATTTTTGTTGAGTATCCAGACTCCAGTTATTACGTTGAGCGTTCAGGCTCCGGTCAGTTTCGTTGAGTATCCAGACTCCGGTTATTACGTTGAGCAATCAGGCTCCGATCATTTTCGTTGAGTATCCAGACTCTGATTATTACGTTGAGCGTTCAGGTTCCGGTCATTTTTGTTGAGTATCCAGACTCTGGTTATTACGTTGAGCGTTCAGGCTCTGGTCATTTTTGTTAAGTATCCAGACTCCGGTTATTAAGTTGAGCGTTCAGGCTCCGGTCAGTTTTGTTGAGCATCCAGATTCCGGTTATTACGTTAAAGGTTCAGGCTCCGGTCAGTTTCGTTGGGTATCCAAACCCCGGTTATTACGTTGAGGGTTCAGACTTCGGTCTTTTTTGTTGAGTATCCAGACTCCGGTCATTACGTTGAGCGTTCAGGCTCCGATCATTTTCGTTGAGTATCCAGACTCCAGTCAATACGTTAAGCGTTCAGGCTCCGGTCATTTTTGTTGAGTATCCAGACTCCGGTAATTACGTTGAGCGTTCAGGATCCAGTCATTTTCGTTGAGTATCATAACTCCAGTTATTACGTTGAGTGTTCAGGCTCGGGTCAGTTTCGTTGAGTATCCAGACTCCGGTTATTACGTTAAGCGTTCAGGCTCCGGTCAGTTTCTTTGGGTATCTAGACTCTGGTTATTACGTTCAGCTTTCAGGCTCCAGTCATTTTCGTTGAGCATCCAGACTCCAGTTATTACTTTGAGCGTTCAGGCTCCGGTCAGTTTCGTTGAGTATCCAGACTCTGATTATTACGTTGAGCGTTCAGGCTCCGTTCAGTTTCGTTGGGTATCAAGACTCCGGTTATTACGTTGAGCGTTCAGGCTCCGGTCAGTTTCGTTGGGTATCCAGACTCCGGTTATTACGTTGAGCGTTCAGGCTCCGGTCAGTTTCGTTGGGTATCCAGACTCCGGTTATTACGTTGAGCGTTCAGGCTCCGGTCAGTTTCGTTGGGTATCCAAACTCCGGTTATTATGTTGAGCGTTCAGGCTCCGATCATTTTCGTTGAGTATCCAGACTCTGATTATTACGTTGAGCGTTCAGGTTCCGGTCATTTTTGTTAAGTATCCAGACTCTGGTTATTACGTTGAGCGTTCAGGCTCTGATCATTTTTGTTAAGTATCCAGACTCCGGTTATTACGTTGAGCGTTCAGGCTCCGATCATTTTCGTTGAGTATTCAGACTCCGGTTATTACGTTGAGGGTTCAGACTTCGGTCTTTTTTGTTGAGTATCCAGACTCCGGTCGTTACGTTGAGCGTTCAGGCTCCGATCATTTTCGTTGAGTATCCAGACTCCGGTCAATACGTTGAGCGTTCAGGCTCCGATCATTTTCGTTGAGTATCCAGACTCCGGCAATTACGTTTAGCGTTTAGGATCCGGTCATTTCCGTTGAGTATCATAACTCCAGATATTACGTTGAGTGTTCAGGCTCGGGTCAGTTTCGTTGAGTATCCAGACTCCGTTTATCACGTTGAGCGTTCAGGCTCCGGTCAGTTTCTTTGGGTATCTAGACTCTGGTTATTACGTTCAGCGTTCAGGCTCCGTTCAATTTCGTTGGGTATCCAGAGTCCGGTTATTACGTTGAGCGTTCAGGCTCCGGTCAGTTTTGTTGGGTATCCAGACTCCGGTTATTACGTTGAGCGTTCAGGCTCCGGTCAGTTTCGTTGGGTATCCAGACTCCGGTTATTACGTTGAGCGTTCAGGCTCTGGTCAGTTTCGTTGGGTATCCAGACACCGGTTATTACGTTGAGCGTTCAGGCTCCGATCATTATCGTTGAGTATCCAGACTCTGATTATTACGTTGAGCGTTCAGGTGCCGGTCATTTTTGTTGAGTATCCAGACTCTGGTTATTACGTTGAGCGTTCAGGCTCTGGTCATTTTTGTTAAGTATCCAGACTCCGGTTATTAAGTTGAGCGTTCAGACTCCGATCATTTTCGTTGAGTATTCAGACTCTGATTATTACGTTGAGCGTTCAGGTTCCGGTCATTTTTGTTAAGTATCCAGACTCTGGTTATTACGTTGAGCGTTCAGGCTCTGATCATTTTTGTTAAGTATCCAGACTCCGGTTATTACGTTGAGCGTTCAGGCTCCGATCATTTTCGTTGAGTATTCAGACTCCGGTTATTACGTTGAGGGTTCAGACTTCGGTCTTTTTTGTTGAGTATCCAGACTCCGGTCGTTACGTTGAGCATTCAGGCTCCGATCATTTTCGTTGAGTATCCAGACTCCGGTCAATACGTTGAGCGTTCAGGCTCCGATCATTTTCGTTGAGTATCCAGACTCCGGCAATTACGTTTAGCGTTTAGGATCCGGTCATTTCCGTTGAGTATCATAACTCCAGATATTACGTTGAGTGTTCAGGCTCGGGTCAGTTTCGTTGAGTATCCAGACTCCGTTTATCACGTTGAGCGTTCAGGCTCCGGTCAGTTTCTTTGGGTATCTAGACTCTGGTTATTACGTTCAGCGTTCAGGCTCCGTTCAATTTCGTTGGGTATCCAGAGTCCGGTTATTACGTTGAGCGTTCAGGCTCCGGTCAGTTTTGTTGGGTATCCAGACTCCGGTTATTACGTTGAGCGTTCAGGCTCCGGTCAGTTTCGTTGGGTATCCAGACTCCGGTTATTACGTTGAGCGTTCAGGCTCTGGTCAGTTTCGTTGGGTATCCAGACTCCGGTTATTACGTTGAGCGTTCAGGCTCCGATCATTTTCGTTGAGTATCCAGACTCTGATTATTACGTTGAGCGTTCAGGTGCCGGTCATTTTTGTTGAGTATCCAGACTCTGGTTATTACGTTGAGCGTTCAGGCTCTGGTCATTTTTGTTAAGTATCCAGACTCCGGTTATTAAGTTGAGCGTTCAGACTCCATCATTTTCGTTGAGTATTCAGACTCCGGTTATTACGTTGATCGTTCAGGCTCCGGTCTTTTTCGGTGAGTATCCAGACCCCGGTTATTACGTTGAGGGTTTAGACATCGGTCATTTTTGTTGAGTATCCAGACTCCGGTCATTACGTTGAGCGTTCAGGCTCCGATCATTTTCGTTGAGTATCCAGACTCCGGTCAATACGTTGAGCGTTCAGGCTCCGATCATTTTCGTTGAGTATCCAAACTCCGGTAATTACGTTGAGCGTTCAGGATCCAGTCATTTTCGTTGAGTATCATAACTCCAGTTATTACGTTGAGCGTTCAGGTCCCGATCATTTTCTTGTAGTATCCAGACTCTGATTATTACGTTGAGCGTTCAGGTTCCGGTCATTTTTGTTGAGCATCCAGACTCTGGTTATTACGTTGAGCGTTCAGGCTCTGGTCATTTTTGTTAAGTATCCAGACTCCGGTTATTAAGTTGAGCGTTCAGACTCCGATTATTTTCGTTGAGTATTCAGACTCCGGTTAATACGTTGAGCGTTCAGGCTGCGGTCTTTTTCGTTGAGTATCCAGACCCCGGTTATTACGTTGAGGGTTCAGACTTCGGTCATTTTTGTTGGGTATCCAGACTCCGGTTATTTCGTTGAGCGTTCAGACTCCGATTATTTTCGTTGAGTATTCAGACTCCGGTCAATACGTTAAGCGTTCAGGCTCCCGTCATTTTCGTTGAGTATCCAGACTCCGACCATTATGTTAAGCGTTCAGGATCCAGTCTTTTTCGTTGAGTATCATAACTCTGGTTATTACGTTGAGCGTTCAGGCTCCGGTCAGTATCGTTGAGTATCCAGACTCCGGTTATTACGTTGAGCGTTCAGGCTCCGGTCAGTTTCGTTGGGTATCTAGACTCCGGTTATTACATTGAGCGTTCAGGCTCCGGTCATATTTGTTGAGTATCCAGACTCCAGTTATTACGTTGAGGGTTCAGACTCCGGTCATTTTCGTTGACTCTCCAGACTCCGGTTATTACGTTGAGCGTTCAGGCTCCGTTCAGTTTCGTTGGGTATCTAGACTCCGG
The DNA here is from genome assembly GCA_963859935.3 of Lathyrus sativus. Lineage (NCBI taxonomy): Eukaryota > Viridiplantae > Streptophyta > Magnoliopsida > Fabales > Fabaceae > Lathyrus > Lathyrus sativus. The sequence continues at coordinate 238,351,085 of OZ012736.1, forward strand.
TATTTACGTTGAGCGTTCAGCCTCAGGTTAGTTTCGTTGGGTATCCTGACTCTGGTTATTAAGTTAAGCGTTCAGGCTCCGGTGATTTTCGTTGACTATCCAGACTCTGGTTTTTACGTTGAACGTTCAGGCTCCGGTCAGTTTCGTTGAGTATCCAGATTCCGGTTATTACATTGAGCGTTCAGACTCCGGTCAGTTTCGTTGGGTATCAAGACACTAGTTATTACGTTGAGCGTTTAGGCTACGGTCAGTTTCGTTGGGTATCCAGACACCGATTATTACGATGAGCGTTCAGGCTCCGATCATTTTCGTTGAGTATCCAGACTCCAGTCAATACGTTGAGCGTTCAGGCTACGGTCATTTTTGTTGAGTATCCAGACTCCGGTCATTACGTTGAGCGTTCAGGATCCAGTCATTTTCGTTGAGTATCATAACTCCAGTAATTACGTTGAGTGTTCAGGCTCGGGTCAGTTTCGTTGAGTATCCAGACTCCGTTTATCACGTTGAGCGTTCAGGCTCCGGTCAGTTTCTTTGGGTATCTAGACTCTGGTTATTACGTTCAGCGTTCAGGCTCTAGTTATTTTCGTTGAGCATCCAGTATCCAGTTATTATGTTGAGCGTTCAGGCTACTGTCAGTTTCGTTGAGTATCCAGACTCCGATTATTACGTTGAGTGTTCAGGCTCCGTTCAGTTTTGTTGGGTATCCAGACTCCGGTTATTACGTGGAGCGTTCAGGCTCCGGTCAGTTTCGTTGGGTATCCAGACTCCGGTTATTACGTTGAGCGTTCAGGCTCCGATCATTTTTGTTGAGTATCCAGACTCTGATTATTACGTTGAGCGTTCAGGTTCCGGTCATTTTTGTTGAGTATCCAGACTCTGGTTATTACGTTGAGCGTTCAGGCTCTGGTCATTTTTGTTAAGTATCCAGACTCTGGTTATTACGTTGAGCGTTCAGGCTCCGATCATTTTCGTTGAGTATTCAGACTCCGGTTATTACGTTGAGGGTTCAGACTTCGGTCTTTTTTGTTGAGTATCCAGACTCCGGTCGTTACGTTGAGCGTTCAGGCTCCGATCATTTTCGTTGAGTATCCAGACTCCGGTCAATACGTTGAGCGTTCAGGCTCCGATCATTTTCGTTGAGTATCCAGACTCCGGTCAATACGTTGAGCGTTCAGGCTCCGGTCATTTTCGTTGAGTATCCAGACTCCGGTCATTACGTTGAGCGTTCAGGATCCAGTCATTTTCGTTGAGTATCATAACTCCGGTTATTACGTTGAGCGTTCAGGCTCCGGTCAGTTTCGTTGAGTATCCAGACTCCGGTTATTACGTTGAGCGTTCAGGCTCCGGTCAGTTTCGTTGGGTATCCAGACTCCGGTTATTACATTGAGCGTTCAGGCTCTGGTCATTTTTGTTGAGTATCCAGACTACAGTTATTACGTTGAGGGTTCAGACTCCGGTCATTTTCGTTGAGTATCCAGACTCCGGTTATTACGTTGAACGTTCAGGCTCCGATCATTTTCGTTGAGTATCCAGACTCCGGTCAATACGTTGAGCGTTCAGGCTCCGATCATTTTCGTTGAGTATCCAGACTCCGGTCATTACGTTGAGCGTTCAGGATCCAGTCATTTTCGTTGAGTATCATAACTCCGGTTATTACGTTGAGCGTTCAGGCTCCGGTCAGTTTCATTGAGTATCCAGACTCCGGTCATTACGTTGAGCGTTCAGGCTCCGGTCAGTTTCGTTGGGTATCCAGACTCCGGTTATTACATTGAGCGTTCAGGCTCCGGTCATTTTTGTTGAGTATCCAGACTCCAGTTATTACGTTGGGCGTTCAGGCTCCGGTCAGTTTCGTTGGGTATCCAGACTCCGGTTATTACATTGAGCGTTCAGGCTCCGGTCATTTTTGTTGAGTATCCAGACACCAGTTATTACTTTGAGGGTTCAGACTCCAGTCATTTTCGTTGAGTATCCAAACTCCAGTCATTATGTTGAGCTATCAGGCTCCGATCATTTTCGTTGAGTATCCAGACTACGGTCAATACGTTGAGCATTCAGGCTCCGGTCATTTTTGTTGAGTATTCAAACTCCGGTCATTACGTTGAGTGTTCAGGATCCAGTCATTTTCGTAGAGTATCATAACTCCGGTTATTACGTTGAGCGTTCAGGCTCCGGTCAGTTTCTTTGAGTATCCAGACTCTGGTTATTACGTTGAGCGTTCAGGCTCTGGTCAGTTTTGTTGGGTATCCAGACTACGGTTATTACGTTGATCATTCAGGCTCTGGTTATTTTCGTTGACTATCCAGACTCTGGTTATTACGTTGAGCGTTCAAGCTCTGGTCAGTTTTGTTGAGTATCCAGATTACCAATCGAGGGCTACACAAGAGTTTGAAGCTAGCTAAGAGGGTTGTTCAAGTGCTCAAGGGTTAATATCCTTGTCAGAGAAATTAAAAGATCCCCAGAGAGACTGGTTGAAACCAAAAGTCGGTGGGCCTCCTAGCTTGAGAGTTATGGGGAAGTCCTCAGATGATTATGAGGTCATAAAGTTAGACTTGAGGTCTTGAGAGAGCTCATGAGAAGTGTTTAAGGTCACTTTGAGGCCAAGACAGGTCATTGTGCAAGATTAAGAAGACTCAGCCATGAGTGTTGCAGTTAGGGTTTGACTGTGTCAACCCTAAGTCAACTGATGATTTGGAGAAGGTTGAGACCTAATCCAAGGGCCATGTGATTATGTATTGATACATGGGGATGTTATAAGGATTATTCCAAGGTCAACTCATCATGATTGAAGAGTTTGAGAAGTTGCAAGCTAGGGTTTCTAAGGCTTGACAGTGTAAAATCCCCTAGTTTGACCCCTATCTTCAAGGCAGTTTAGCTCAAGATGTGATTGTGATCTCATCTTGCCCCCAACATGAATGTTGTAGAGCATGATCTTAGCTTTTATTTGAGTTCTAGGAGTCCTTGATAGGATTTGTAGAACTCAAGTTATGACTTTGACAAGTTACAGGTCATATGAGGTATGTGAATTTGGAGCTTGAAAGTTGTCCAACTTGCATGAAACGTTTGCCCCAGAAGGATGATTCCTATGAACTTTTGGTAAACATGAATGTTGTTCCTTATCCTCTTAGCTTTCTACAGAGTACTAGAAGTCCTTGATAGGATTTGTAGAACTCATGTTATGGCTTTGACAAGTCAAGGGCATTTTGGTCATTTGGAGATTATAGCTCATTTCAAGCATAAGGCTATAACTCCCATTTCCAAGCTTCAAATGGGAAAATGTTCAACATCAAACTTGTTCAAAATGATGTTTTAAGTCTATTCAAGAGGTCATGAGATGTTGTAATTGCTTGTAGCTCAAAGTTGCAAAAATGGCCTAAAATAAGGATGATTTTCAAATGAACCAAAGATGGAAATTGGTATTCTTGACCTACATGTCCAAACCAAGGCATGTAATATATCATTTTGACTCTAAAACACATTTTAAGAACATTGGTTTAGCCACATTTTTGAATTGAAGTTTAATTTGTGGACTTGCTTTGAAAAGTAGTTACTTACATCATAAGTAACATTTGCAAAACCCAAACTCAAGGCATGATCAAGGTCCCTTGCAAGCCAAAGACTTCCAAAATGTCATGAGGGGAGAAATTGGAAGGAATTGAGAATGATTTCAAGCTGTTAGAAGAGTTGTGCATACCATGGCATATCATGAGAATTCAAGTGACACGAGAAATTGAATTTCTCATTAGAAGGATCTAGAGCTTTCTAGATCATCCCTACACACTCTATATATTGAATAAAAGTGGTTCAGATCATTTTTTGGGTGAGAATTGAGAAGAAAAAGAGAGAGTGAGTTTTGAAACTTCCATTTTGCAACTGAATTCGCTTACTCCAATTGAGTTCACTTCAATCCATTCTCTTGATCCCAATAGCTTCCATTTGCATTGTTGAATGATCCCAGAGTGAAATCATAGCAAAAACATTGAGGATTTGAGTGTTAGCATTTGGATTTTTCAACCTGCAACTCACTATCGGGTTTCAAGTTCCAGGAGGTTTCAACCAGTTCTTGTGCATACAGAAGCAAGGAAATGATTCATTGATCGTGTCTGGAAGGTTTGAGAGCTTGATTTGAAGATTTTGTACATCTGTTCATCAAGAATTGACAGGTATGTAAACTTCTTCCTCCAGCATAAATTAAGTAGAATTAGCACGGTTTGTTAGGTTAGAATGATTGTAGGTTAGTATGTGAAGCTTTCTGGTAGCATTTGATTAGGTTTAGAGACATTAAGTTGGGTGCCACAATTTCTGTTCTTGATCATATCTTGGTGGTTCTTGAGAGTTAACCCTAGCTAGATGGTGGAATCAACTCAGGATAACATGGTGATGATGTTAGGCACTTTAATTTAGAGAATGGTGATGATTGGATCTTGGTCAGTTTCTGAGCTTTTGATCGTGTTTTGAGAATGGTGATGATTCAATAAGAATGATTGGCATGGTTAGAATCAGGGTGAAAAATGGAGTGGATTAGGGTTTCCAACTTTGATTTTTGGTGGAGATTTGAGGGGATACGAATTTGGAGAAGATGAAGTTCTTGGTTGTTCATCAATGGAGGTTATTCCCTCCAGATTTTCAAATTGGGGAAGATGACCCCAGAACCATTAGATCATAGGTGGACCTTTGACTGAAGAAGTAACCCAACAGCCACGCATGCTTCTGAATTTGTGAAGAGTTTGAACTAAAATGAAACGCAACGTTTCATTTAAGTTGTGTTTTGGGCTTAAGACACTAGCTGATAACCGCACCCCCCTTATGGCCCAATTGACAGAATGAACTGATTTTCATTACTATCTGCACCGTGTGTTTGTCATTTTAATTGGATTTTCTTCATTTTATTCATGGTTCTTGATAAAATCATAAAAAATGGAAATTGATTCAATTGACCCCATTCTTTTTGCATTGAATTCATGATAGAATCTAGTATTTTTTAGATAAAAAATATTTTTATTTCATGCATTTTCTGATTTTATGGGAATTTTTACATTTTAATTGATATTAAAATAGTCATGTTTGATACTTGATTTTGTGGAATTTTGTGTGATCATGTGATGATGATTCTGATCTTGATTTTTTGTGAGTAGTTATCATATATATGCATGCTCCCCATAGATATTTATCACATTTTTGTGATGAACATAAGTGGTAGTTTAGGTTTAAACCTTTAGATGCTCCATTTTTAGGGTTTATGGTTGATACCTTGTGATTTAGATTTTATTTTTGTAACTAGGTGGATGATTCAACCTCTGATTTTTGTAGGGTACATTCATGATTGAATTAGGATCCCTTAGGAATTTTTATAGGATTTTTCAAGGTTGTTTACTATTTTTGCTTGATTTTAGCTTAAGTGCTAGTTTTAGATGATTCCAATGCACTAATTCAACTAGATTGACTTCTTTAGTTCCCTTAGATTAGGGTTTTGCTTTGCTTGCTCTTGGGTGATGATGAAGACAAGTTGAAGTGGCTTGGATTTGAAGATCTTCCCTTCTTTTGGTGTAGTTTGATTAGGTATTAAGATTAGGGTTTTTGTAGGCAGAGCTTCTAGATAGATTCTTGTCCTTCATAAACATGGATGATGTTGATCACTTCCATTCTTCCCTATGATGCAAGGTCCCCTTGTAAAGGCCTCATCCCTCCTTTGGTAGGATGTGTGGATCTTTGCAAATTGGTAGAACCTTTGAGGGTCCTTTTCTCTGATGATAGGAGGCTTAGTGGTGACCTTTGGTCTTCACTCTGCTACCAATCATCCAAACTTTGCTCTTGATAGATGCATCTTTCTCCCTTGTCAGAGGATGGAGTTCCTTGCTTGAAGAAGATTGAAGGATGGAGTTGATACTTCTTGGTGTTTGAAGACTACTATGAGAAGCTGAAGCTTGTAGATGAAGAGGAACTAGTTGATACAGGTAAATAAGAGAGAGCTGAAGCTTGAAGAACAAGTTAACACTTATGAAGAGGATTCAATTGAGATTGAGTGAAGAGCTGAGGCTTGAAGAATAAAGGATAAGCTGATATTTATGTTGATGCATTGAGAGCCTGAAGAAACAAGTTGATACTTGCAGTTAGTAATGGAGCCTGAAGGTGGAATGGACTGGAGAGCTGAAGCTTGAAGAAGAAAGAATAAGTTGATACCTATGTTTGGTGTATTGAAAACTTGGAGAAGCAAGTTGATACTTGCTATTGTAGATGATATCCTTGAAGGGTAGGTGAGGTCTGAAGGCTGAATTACTGAAGAGCTGAAGCTTGAAGTTGTATGGGTGGTTGATCTGCTTTCTTTTCTGTCTGTTTGCTTGCTGTGCAACTGTATTGCTGTGACTTGTTTGACTTGCTTGATGCATTAGTATAAGTTAATGTTTAGATTGTGTTAAGCTAGGAGCATGATTGCACTAGGGGTTGAGTCGCTCCCTCTGCTTGTATTTTTACTGTGTGGCTTTGCTTGTGGGTATTCGGTAGAGCCCTGCTCCCTTGCCTATGTGGTTTGTGTTGCTTGATAGCATTCCATTTCTTCTGTATGATTGCAGTTATTGTGTTTGCTTGATAGCATGTTATTTCTTCCTGTATGATTGCAGTTATTCATATCTGGCTTGAGGTTGAGACGAGCTTGTGGAGGCTGCTGCCCCACATACATTTCCTCCCTCACTTGCATTGCATGCATTTTATAGTCGTTTACTGTTTACTGTTTAAGCTGATGCTTTATCTGTTTCTGTTTATCATTGACATGATCCCTTAGGAATCTCACTTCCTTTGACAAGGAAGTGATGATTAGAACTTTAGGTTGAAACCTATGCATGATAACTTCTAGGAGTTCCCTGTTTCAAACCTCAACCATAGGATGAATCCTTGGCATGACAACATTAGGACTTGATAGTCTCCCCTTAGTTGAACCTGTTCGTTCTCTCTTCTCATCTCGAAACAAACTAAAAAACAGTGATAAAGGTTAACTGACATCGTACGTTACGAGCCTTAAGCTATCTGAGAAAGGATTATTGGAGAGTTTCTTTTCAACAGTCTGGATGTTTAGTATGGCACCCTTTGGGTGACATGTGACGCATTCACTCTCAGGTCATAGTCTCTAGTGCGATACTAGTTGCAAACATCCATAAAAAACAGTTCTTCCATAAAAGACAGAAAACAAACTTCAAACCTTTTTGCCCCGTGGGCCCGTAATTCAAAGGAAGCTTTTTTGAAGAAAAGAGTGTTGTTAATTCCTAGTTCTACCGCAGACGGTAACGCATAAGTCTCCAAGGGTCGAGTTGCGTACACCAAACTGCTGGAACTTTTTGTTAACCCTACTCGATAAAACAGATGAATCTGAATTCCCGTAATCCGTATTATCTCGAACTACGTAAGCTCTGATCTCTCATACCTGTTGAGAGTACGTAGGCATAATACTGATGTATTGGCGAGCCACCTTCCCCATAACCCGTAGTTAGTCGAACTACGTTGACTCTGATTTCTCATTCTCTGATGAGAATACGTAGGCATAAAGTGCGACGCTTTGCCGAGTCATTTTCTTTTCTTTTCAAACCAGCCTTGATAGGTAGATAGATAAACCAACCCGTCCAGTAAACACACCAAGCGTGGATCTCATCGAGTACGATGGACGTGAGGGGTGCTAATACCTTCCCCTTGCGTAACCGACTCCCGAACCCAGACAACGGTTGCGATGACCTTGTCTTATACCTTTTCATCAGGTTTTTCCGATCGTTTCCTATCCCGTTCTGAGGGATAAATAACGAAAGATGGCGACTCTTCTGTTTTGCCGGCAACTTATTTTCGCGGAAGCGATAGCTGGCGACTCTGCTGGGGACTTGATAGTTTCCTGGGATCCAACGTCCCTTATGCGAGTCAGTGTGGGGATCCAACGTCCCCCGTGAGAGTCAATCCTAGCGCTTGTATGATCACTTGTTGGGTTGTGTTTATTTATCGCACTTTATTTCCCGCATTTTATTTTCAGTATGATATGATTATCTGTGCTATTGTGGGAGGGGCATTCTAATGAGTGAAAAGCCAGACCCGGGCTTGAGTGTACCTAGCATTAGTTGTGGAAATTAGTGGGCGCGTGCTTGCTTTGCAGGAACTAGTGTCTCATGAAATCCACGCTCAGACGAGGTTCTCCCGGTTGACTTCTTTTTCAACCCTTTGGGTTGAGGAGGTTGTTGGTTTGGAGGATTGTCGAATCTGGGGACCGATCATTTGGGATTCAGCCGAGTGAGGCCGCTTCAGGAGCTGGTGATGCCACACCTTCTGGGTATCGTATCACCCCTCTTGAATGTCTGTGACGCTGATGACCGCATAGGATGCCGAACTTGTGTCAGTTTAGGTCCATACCTGTGAGCAGGGTTGGGTTTGGTGCAGGAAACCTTAACCTTCAGATTACCTGGTTTTCTTGATAGTGAATCAGTTTTGTTGGTGTCAGAGGTTCTCATCATCAGATGTATATGTTGTTCTTGACAGAGCAGGTTTATGGTTGGGATCAGAGGATCTCATCAGCAGATGTATGTTTGTTCTTGACAGAGCAGAGTTTTGGTCCTGCATCAGAGGTCCTTATTATCAGATGTTTGTTCTTGATAGAGCAGAGTTTTGGTCCTGCATCAGAGGTCCTTATTATCAGATGTTTGTTCTTGACAGAACAGGTTTTGGTCCTGTATCAGAGGTCCTTATTATCAGATGTTTGTTCTTGACAGAACAGATTTTGGTCCTGTATCGGAGGTCCTTATTATCAGATATGGGTGTTCTTGACAGAACAGATTTGTGGTCCGATACCAGGGTTTTCTTCTTATCAGAGATAGTGGTTGTTCTTGATAGAGCAGCATTGTGGTTTAGTTGATACAGAATCTTCCTCTCTTCACCAGCACAGTTGTCTTAATCTCATGCTGCATGACTGCATTTTACATTGCTTTGCATACTCATTTGCATTTCATTAACGTGTGTCTGTGTTGCAGGTACCGTTTCCCCCGATTCAGGTTTTCTTGCCTTCTATTGTGCTATCATGGGTTCTCTGAAGAAGACAGTGGCTTACAAGCTCCCTGCTCCTGATGTTGTTCAGCTGACTGGTTTGATTGCTTTAGTAGATGATTCTGTGAAAGATGAATTCAGAAAGTCTTACGGTAAATTGCTCAGTTTGGTTCGTAAACCCTCTGTGTTTGAGTTGAATGGGTTGCACGCCTTGCTGCAGTTCTACGACCCTCTGTTGAGATGCTTTACTTTCCAGGATTTTGTTCTTGCACCCACACTAGAGGAGTATGTTGATTTGTTAGGTGTGCCTATCAAGAGTCAGATGCCTTTTGTTCATATGGATGCTGAGCCTAATCTGGCTAGTCTAGCTCCTTCACTTCATCTGGATGCCTCCGAGTTGATCTTGTCTAGTTGGAATAGGGTTCCCGGTTTCTCCTTGCAGTTCTTAGTGGGAAAGGCTCAGCAGTGCGCCAAAGATGGATGTTGGGTCGTGTTCAATGCCATCCTCGCTCTGTGCATACACGGCATCATTCTGTTCCCCAATATGCCCGACTTTGTAGACTTCGACGCCTTCCACATCTTTGCCTCAGGGAATCCAGTCCCTACCTTGATAGGAGATGTCTATCATTCCGTCCACTACAAAAACAAGAACAGAAGGGGTAAGAACATCTCGTGCTGTGTGCCCCTGCTCTATAGATGGCTTGATAGTCACCTACCCAAGAAGGGTCCCTTTGCTTCCTCTGCAGCCACAGCTGAGTGGTCCGAGCGTTTGATGAGTTTGTCAGCGGAGGATATTACCTGGTTTGACAGAGATAGATTGGGTACTGAGATCATCTTCAGCTGCAGTGGGTTTCCAAACGTGCCTTTGATAGGCAGGAAGGGTTGTATCAATTATAATCCATCTCTGCTGGTCCGACAGTTTGCTTATGCTTTGAGAGCTCCGCCGAAGGATGAAGAGGTGCAGGAATCTTTGTACCTCACTGGTCTTCTAGAGGGGGATATGTTATCTAAGCTTCAGCACGCTTGGAATGGTATCAGTAAGAGGGGAAAACCATTGCTGGGGAAAAGTAATAGTCAAGCCTACACTCCGTATGTGACTTGGATCAGAGCCAGAGTAGATGCTATAGGGATGTTGTTTCCTCCTGCCAAGCCAGAAAGCCCTCCAGTGATCAAAGAGCCTACCACTGTGCCTATTCAGCAGCATAATCAGGTGTTAGCTGAGAGAGATGAGCTGAAAAAGGCAAATGAAGAACTGGAGAAAGAATTGGCTCAGCTCAGAAGCGAGAGAAACGAAGCTGTTCATTCTTTCAAGAGGCAGACAGAGCTGGTGAACCAGCTGGGGACAGATTTGACTAAGCAGATAGCTGAGTGCGAGCGCATGGGTCGAGACTTCAAGGCTGTCAATGATGTACTGGCCACTAAGAAGCAGCACTTGGATGAAGCGTATCGGAGAATATCAAAGTTCAACCAGCACTGGAAGGCCACCCTAGCCAACGGGAAAGAACGGGAGGATAAGCTGAAGCAGCAGATCTCCAAGCTGAAAGCCCAGGTGAAGGCCAGTGAGAAGAGGTTTGATGAAGAAACCGCTCGCAGATATGCCGCTGAAGGCCAGCTCAACAAAGCTCTCGCTAACCTGAAGGAGCGCAAACTGACGTTTGGATCCAAGAAGTGGAAGCTAGAAGATTGTTTCGGCGAAGGAGCATGAGAAGATTCGGTCGAAGGTCTTCAGTACACCATTGTGCAGAGGGAGTTACTCGTCGAAGGGTTGCTCACTCGGCCTGATCATCCAGAAACGAAGGGGTTGTTAGAAGAGTTTCGCGCCCGTGGCCGTGCTTGACTATTTGTATTCCTTTTGTTTTGATCGTTGTTGTATGCTGACCATCGCCAGGCTTGTTGGTCGAGGTCATGCTATTGATTCCATTTGTACTCAGTGACGTTGTGTACTGCCTTGATGGGCTTTCTTTATATATGAGATGTTATTTCCATGACTGGACTGGGACTTTTTATTATCAGCACTGGCACTCAGGCACTAGGATCGGGGGATACCTCCCTAACGCACAGACACACGTTTGCATTTGCATGAAGCATTTGCATGACGAGCACTTTGTTGTTTTTCTAACCCTCTTGTGTATGCAGGTTGTTTCAGGTTGTTCCAGGATTGATCAGAGACCTATCCACCACTATCCGACCAGAGCAAATCAAACCAGAATTATGGAGCAAATGCAAACTGACGTTCAGGAACTCCGCGAAAGAATGGACCGCTTCATGGAGCTCATGCAAGCGGTCGCCAATGGCCAGGATCAGCTCAGAACCTTGGTTCAGCCTCTGATTTCAAGGGTCGATAGCAATGGTGTACTCCACGGTGGGACCATGCCTACCCCTCCACCAGTTGAAACTCCTCAGAATGGCGTCCCCATGACCGGGGGGAATGGCAGTGCCAACGGCAATATGATAGCTAACATGGGACCCAACGGTAATACGACGGGCGTCGGTAATGGGAATTTTGAAGCTAACGTCAATGTTGGGCTGGGCAATGGCACTGCTGGTGTTGGAAATCTGCTTGGGCCTCAGCCATGGTTAGAAGACCGTCAAGACGATGTGTTCTCTCAGAGAGGTGCTGAAGGGGAGCTGACTGCTGAAGCACGGCTTAGGTTCAAGGCACTCGAGGACAAGATGAGGAATATCGAGAACCAGAACACCATGGGTGTTGATATGTCCAAGTTGGGATTGATCGCTGATTTCAAGGTGCCTCCCAAGTTCAAGGTACCTGACTTTGAAAAGTACAAGGGCACCACTTGCCCTCGCGTCCACCTGAGATCATACTACCGGAAAATGTCCGCTCATTCTGAGGACGAGAAGTTGCTGATGCACTTCTTTCAAGACAGTCTGTCCAGACCCTCCCTCGAATGGTACATGAGTCTGGAACCTACCAGTGTGCGCACGTGGAAGGAACTTGCTGAAGCATTCGTGCACCACTACCAATATAACAGTGACTTGGCTCCGAACCGAGTCCAACTGCAGAATTTGTCGCAAAGGAACAATGAAGGGTTCAAGGAATACGCCCAGCGGTGGCGTGAATTGGCAGCCAGGGTTCAGCTGCCGATGGTTGAACGCGAGCTTGTGGAAATGTTCGTAGCCATCCTCCCAGGGGTTTATTATGAGAAACTGGTCAGCAGTATGTCTGGAAGCTTCTCAGATCTCATTATCACGGGTGAGCACGTCGAAAATGGGATCAAACTGGGGAAAATTCAAGGTGATTCATCCTCAGCTGGAGGAGGAAAGAAACCTTATGGTGGCAAAAGGAGGGAAGGAGAGACGAGCGCCGTGTCCAACGCTCGAAGGAAGGGTAAGGGCCCTCACCAGCAGGTGGCCAGTATAACTATCCCGGCAGTTCAACAACCCCAGCCACAGCAGCAGCAACCGAATCAACAAGGGTACAGAAAGTATCAGAACAGGGCACCTCTGTCGAGCCGTCACCTCGAGACACCGCCCATGCCCTATGCTCAACTATTGCAGACTTTGCTTCAGCTACAGTTGATCCAGAAGAGAACCCTGGCTCCCTTGACAGGGGCACCAGGCCATACGATAGAAAATTGCAAAGCCTTCAAGCATAAGGTGCAGGATATGGTGGACGCTAAGATCATCAATTTCTCAGATAATGTGCCAAACGTCACGAAGAACCCTATGCCGAATCATAGGGGAGGTGGAGTAAATGCCATTATTGAAGACGAGAGCTTAGATTTGTTGACTGACGTCAGAGATCTGAAGACACCGCTTAGCTTCGTTAAAGCTAAGCTGATGAAAAGGGGTTTCTTTCCAGGTTGCGGAGAGTTGTGTATGGGTTGTGCGACAACTCATGATGGATGTGAACAGTTGATAGAAGGGATTCAGAGTCTGATGACCGAAGGAATCCTGCAGTTTAGCCGAAGGGCCGAAAGCGGATTGGGAGAGGTAATGCTGAAGCAAGATGATGAGGTTGCCACCATCACCATCCCTCGCCGGACGATAACTATTTCTGCACCCAGACCGCCCACAATTACTATCACCAAAGCTGGGCCGATACCCTTCGAAAGCACTAACGTTGTCCCATGGCATTATGGGGCAGAGGTCTACTGCAATGGACAGAAGTTGGAGCTGGAGCCATCAGGGTCGTCTATGGAGAACCTAGCGGGCGTTAGCGGAATTACTCGCAGCGGAAGAATATTTGCTCCACCTGAGATCGTGGCGGACAAAGCGGACAAAGCTGATGCAACTGATAAAGGGAAGAGTAAAGTCGTTGAAGAGATCCCCCGTGGGGTAGAAAAATACTTACTCGTTAAAGACGCCGAGGAATTTATGAGGTTGATTAAAAAGAGTGACTAAAAGATTGTGGATCATCTCCATCAAACACCCTCGAAGATTTCCATCCTGAACCTGTTGCTGTGTTCTGAGGCGCACCGCAACGTGCTGCTGAAGGTGTTGAACGCCGCGTACGTACCGCAGGAAATATTGGTAAACCAGTTGGAAGGGGTCGTAGCCCACGTGAATGCTGGAAATGGGTTAGGGTTCACTGACCTGGAGCTGACGCCGAAGGGGAGGAACCACAATAGTTATGTGCACATCTCGATAGAGTGTAGGGGAACGATTATGTCTCATGTGTTGGTGGACACGGGGTCGTCGCTCAATGTTCTTCCGAAGAAAGCATTGATGAAGTTAGATACTCGCGGATTGATTTGCACACCTAGTGATCTGGTTGTGAAAGCGTTCGATGGAACCAAACGCCATGTTTTCGGGGAGGTGACGTTGCCAATCCAGGTCGGGCCGGAAGCATTCGACGCGGTCTTTTATATTATGGACATCATGCCTGCCTACAGCTGTCTCTTAGGCCGGCCATGGATCCATTCTGCGGGTGCCGTGACCTCCACGTTGCACCAGAAGCTCAAGTATGCTGTCGGAGGTAGCATCGTGACTGTGTGTAGCGAGGAAGATATAATGGTGAGCCATTTGTCGTCCTTCAAGTATGTTGAGATGGACGGGGAAATCCACGAAACCCTATGTCAAGCGTTCGAAGCTGTTAAAGTCAAAAACGTAGCTCCTGCGATCACTAAAAAGCCAGAGATGACTCTCTCATCCTTCAAGGAAGCCCGGGCCGTTGTCCAAGCCGGATCTACCCCAGGCTGGGGGCGAATTTTGGAGATACCTAACAAGCAAGACAAGTTTGGGTTGGGATATTCTCCTGCGGCTGAAGCCTCCTCTTCGTCTAGCAGTGTGTCACGAGGTAAAGGGCCGATCCAGTTTACTAGTGGCGGGGTGATATTTGAAAGCGTCAACGCGGTGTCTGAAGACAGCGGAGACAGCGACTGTGACTTAGACTCTTGGATCCAGCCAAGCAAGCCAGGCGAGAGCCTCAACAACTGGTCCGTCAGGGATATCATCCAAATGACAAGCAAAGAGTAATGATTTACCTTTTTCCAATTGTTGTACAACCCTATGTCCTACCCGGGGCATAGTGGTTTTATTGTCAGGGCCTTGTTTGATTATGTACATGCATTTTATCAATAAATCAAAAGGCGTTTTTCCTCGTATTCAAATATTGTGATCTTTGTCATTCCTGTTTTATATTTGTTTTGAAAAACAATAAGATGGCAATGGGGTTTGTGCTAACCTGCATATCCTTGTCTTAAGCTTAACCCTTGTTATTACAGGATCCACATAGCAGATGACATCGACTCTGGACCTTCTATGACTCACTTCGACTTCGACTGCCCGATCTATCAAGCCGAATAAGAGATTGATGAAGACAAAGACCTTCCCGAGGAGTTGGCCCGCTTGTTGAAACAAGAAGAGAAAGTTATTCTGCCTCACGAAGAAGAGATCGAGATTGTGAATCTGGGTTCTGAAGAACTTGTCAGGAACGTCAGGATAGGGGCCGCATTGCAGAGTGATGTCAAGCAGAAATTGGTCGAGATGCTAAGAGAGTATAGTGACGTCTTTGGTTGGTCATACGAAGATATGCCCGGACTTGATACTGACATCGTGGTCCATCACTTGCCGCTGCGAGAAGATTGTCCTCCCGTTAAGCAGAAGCTTAGGAGGACTCGACCAGATATGGCCGTTAAGATCAAAGAAGAAGTGCAGAAGCAGCTTGATGCTGGCTTCTTAGCGGTCACTACTTACCCTCCGTGGGTCGCCAACATAGTGCCTATACCGAAGAAGGACGGTAAGGTGCGAATGTGCGTCGATTATCGGGATTTGAATAGGGCGAGCCCTAAGGATGATTTCCCGCTCCCTCATATTGATGTGTTGGTCGACAATACAGCCCAGTTCTCCGTATTTTCGTTCATGGATGGTTTCTCCGGCTACAATCAGATCAAGATGGCGCCGGAGGACATGGAGAAAACTAGTTTATCACTCCTTGGGGAACATTTTGCTATAAGGTAATGCCTTTCGGTCTGAAGAATGCAGGGGCCACTTACCAACGAGCAATGGTTACTTTGTTTCATGACAGGATTCACCATGAGATTGAAGTCTATGTTGATGACATGATTGCGAAGTCCCAAACGGAGGAGGGACATCTGGTCAATTTGCTGAAGCTTTTTGAGAGGCTTAGGAAGTTCAAGTTGAGGCTGAATCCTAACAAGTGTACTTTCAGAGTACGGTCTGGAAAACTACTGGGGTTTCTCGTGAGTGAAAGAGGCATTGAGGTTGATCCTGCGAAGATAAAAGCAATACAAGAAATGCCTGCGCCAAAAACCGAGAAAGAAGTTCGTGGTTTCCTGGGCAGAATAAACTACATTGCAAGGTTTATTTCTCAGCTCACCGCCACGTGTGAACCGATGTTCAAACTGCTAAAGAAAGATCAGGAAATTATCTGGAACGAGGATTGCCAGAAGGCATTTGATAAGATAAAACAGTATCTACAGGAACCTCCGATCTTGATACCCCCGGTAGCCGGAAGACCCTTAATCATGTACTTGACAGTTCTTGAGAATAGTATGGAGTGTGTTCTCGGTCAGCACGACGAGACGGGCAGAAAGGAGCATGCCATTTACTACTTGAGTAAAAAGTTCACAGACTGTGAATCTCGTTACTCGATGCTGGAGAAAACGTGTTGTGCACTAGCCTGGGCTGCCAAACGTTTACGACAGTACATGCTCAATCACACGACCATGCTAATTTCGAAGATGGATCCGACCAAGTACGTCTTCGAGAAGCAAGCGCTTTCGGGCAGGATTGCCAGATGGCAAATGGTCTTGACAGAGTACGACATTCAGTACGTTTCCCAAAAGGCCATCAAGGGAAGCGTATTGTCTGAATACCTTGCCGAACAGACGATCGAGGATTATCAGCTGATGAAATTTGAATTCCCTGACGAGGATATCATGTTTCTCAAGGTGAAAGATTGTGATGAACCGTTGCCCGACGAGGGTCCAGACAGGAAATCCCAGTGGAAATTGATATTTGACGGGGCGGTTAATTCTTACGGAAGTGGCATTGGGGCGATCATCACGACTCCCCACGGATCCCATATCCCGTTCACTGCGAGACTGACGTTTCCAGTCAGCAATAATGAAGCAGAATACGAAGCATGCATCATGGGGCTAGAAGAAGCAATTGATTTGAGAATCAAGAACCTAGACGTATATGGTGACTCGGCACTTGTGATTAACCAGATTAAAGGGGAGTGGGAGACTCGTCAATCGAATTTGGTGTTGTACATGAATTATGCCAGAAGGCTGCTTCCGTTCTTTGATCGAGTGGAACTCCATCATGTGCCCAGAGCAGAAAACCAGATGGCTGATGCCTTAGCCATGTTGGCTTCGATGTATAAAGTCAATTTTTGGAATGAAGCTCCAAGAATTGTCCTTTCTCGTCTTGATAGACCTGCCTTTGTCTTTGCGATCGAGGAAGCCTCCAATGGCAAGCCATGGTTCCATGACATCCAGACTTTCCTTATGACTAAGGAATATCCTGAGGGAGCGTTAACCCAGGATAAAAAGACTCTGAGGAGGCTGTCTGGAAATTTCTATCTCAATCCTGATGGAGTTTTGTATAAAAGAAACCACGATCTCGTGCTACTCAGATGTGTAGATGAGAAAGAAGCGAGTATGCTCATGGAAGAAGTCCATGAAGGCACATTTGGTACGCACGCCGGCGGGCATGCTATGACAAGAAAGATCCTGAGAGCAGGATATTACTGGCTGACGATGGAATCGGATTGCTTCAAATTCGTGAAGAGATGTCATAAATGCCAGATTTATGCTGATAAGATTCATGTGCCGCCGTGCCCGTTAAATTTCATGTCCTCCCCGTGGTCGTTCTCCATGTGGGGCATCGACATGATAGGCAAGATCGAGCCCACTGCATCTAACGGTCATCGCTTCATTCTAGTAGCTATCGACTACTTCACCAAGTGGGTGAAGGCAGCCTCATATGCTAATGTGACCAAGCAGGTGGTGGCTGTCGCTACTGCGAAAATCGGCGCCGGCTGAACAGAAGAGTCGCCACCGTGCGTTATTTATCCCACGGGAGGGAAAGGAAACGCTCAGAGTAAACCTCGCACAACACGGGAAAGGTATGGTCGTCGCAACCAAAACCTGGATTCGGGAGTCGGTTACGCAAGGGGAAGGTATTAGCACCCCTCACGTCCGTCGTACTCGACGGGATCCACGCTTGTTTTCGAGTATGGATTGTTATTCTATCTAAACTATAGGTCAAGGGTTAAAAAGAAAATAAAATGAAAATAAAAATGACTCGGCAAAGTATCGCACTTTATGCCTACGTATTCCCGCCTGGAACGAGAAATCAGAGTCAACGTAGTTCGCCTACCTACGGGAAAGGAGGGGAAGGTTGCTCGCCAGGATATCGCATCCTATGCCTACGTACTTCCACACAGCATGGAAGATCAGAGCAAACGTAGTTCGGGCCACGTACGACACAAGTCTGTCCTTGATTGATTTTATTCCTTCTGAAAAAGGTTTTCTTGATTAACAGTCCCGGCGGACAAAAATGACGCTTTGATGAGTTCACATTCTTTTACGGAAGAAGTGTCTTTTATTGTGTTTGAAATCTTTATGTGTTTTTCTGTTTGTTTTGAGAAAGAAGAGATAGAACTCTAACCTACGGTTGCGAAGGGAAACAAACTAACCTAATGTTATCATGCATGGGTTAAGACCTAGTGTCTATCATGCTCCTCTCTTGCACAGAGAGAAACAGAGATCCTACGGGATAGGCAGAAACAGAAACAACATCAGATATATACAGTAAAGCAGTAAAATGCATGGATGCAACAATACAAGCGAGGCAAGGGAGTCCCACTCAACCTCGAACCTAGAAAACAATAGGCAAAAGTGAACAGGCTTCACTTTCAACCCAACAGGGTAAACAACACACAATACAGTCCAGAAAACCAATCAATACATCAGCAATAAAATACAGCAAAAAGATAAACAGCTTCAGCAGCTCTGAATCACCATCTGGCTTCAAGAAATCTCCAATCAGCTACAGGCTTCAACAAGCATCAATCTCCATCTTCATGACCTTCAGGCAAGGGCTTTGATCATCAGTCTTCTATCTGCAATAGCTTTTCTTCAAGCTCAAACCTCCAGGATGAGGAAACAGTCACAAGAGTGGATTGGGTGTTAAGCAATCAGTTGACTACCAAGGGTGGTGAACAGACTGCTTCTAACACAAAAGACATTTTCTCTCAAGAGTTCCATCTCTTAGACACTATCACCAAGCCTTCCAAAGGAAGGGGGTGAGTGTCTTAGAGAGACTCTGAATCACAGAGAAGAATGGATGCAGACAAGGCAATCCATGTTTGAGAAACAAACTTTCTAACCTAGAGCTCTGCCTAGCTCCTAAACCCTAGTCTCCTCAGCATCTGCTAGCAAGAACCTCCTCTCCAACTCTGGCAGTTGATCCTCAATCTCTGAATATCCAAAGGTCTTCATCTCCTCAAGCCTTCAACTCTCCCAAATCCCCAGACAATCCCAATACCCAAGCAAACAAGCAATAATCCCCAGAGGGCACACCACACCAGTCAATCAGACATACACAGAGTATTAATAGCAGTAGGGGAATCCTGATTTTTCTAAGGGGATCTAATAACTACCCATAGCCCCTATAGTCCCATAACTAAACTAGTCAAACCCTAAGTCCTAAGGGAAAGAATCAAACCTCCTAAGTTATCACCTAAAAAACCCTAATTTGTTCATGTTGTTCAAGCCTACATTAATCACCTAAAATTAATTCCTAAAAATTGGAACTAAATTGTTTCTACAAGTTCAATATCTAATCTAAACAACCTAAAAAGAATGAACAAAAAATATGAAAGCATTTAATAGAACAAAAATTAATAAAATCATGCATGAAATGAACTATTTAAAATGACATTTATTTAGAAAATATGGAAAAAATATCAAATCAAAATAAAAATGCAATTTTATTTAATGACAATTTTCTACACATTCTAATGAAAATGATGTAAAAAGAATGAATTGAAAATGATTTTCTATGAATTTATTATGAATTTTTTAAAGTTGGTAAAATTAAAGTGAATTAAAAAATTAAATTGAATTAAAATGAGGGAGGGGGGTTAGAATAGAAGACACGCCTAGTTAATAATCCAGTGGGCCAGCAAACAGGGGGGTGTGCGTAGCACATTGCACTGGGCCCAGAACAACTTCAGAAATAATGAAAATAAAAACCACGCAGGGGGGGTGAAAATAGCACAGGATATCACGTTCAAATGAAGTTGGGCTCATGCACTGGGGGTGGGAATATCACTCACTCAGGCCCGCCCGTTTCAATTAATGAAACGGTGCGTTTAGGGCACCAACGCTTCCCTCCAAAATCAGAATCAAATAGGGGCCACACGATTGGCTTGGAGGTCAATGGTCCAACATGAAATGAACGCACACGATTTCGTCTTCCTCATCAGTTCAAAAGAGAGCTAGGGTTTTCTCTCCATGGCAGCCATGCACGAGCCAATTTCTACCAGTCTGTTCTCACTCTACAATCCATGAAACGCCACGCTATAAACATGAAAATCACTCTACATCTCTCCCTCTACACGTCTATGGTCATAGATTGGTTTGAAACTCATCACAACTCTCAACCCGAGCGCAACAATTTCTGGCTCCATGAAAATACACTGAGATGCATCAGCACAATTCTCACTCAAACTTACACTAATCTAATCTATGACTAATGGTGATTATCCTGCGCTAACAATCTAATATTCTAATGCACTAATCCACGAGTTCTAGGTCCTAACAGTTTGGTGCACCTGCTAACAATCATCATCAAACCACTCCAAACTCATCCTAATTGCTCTACTAACATCCTACATCACATTTATACTAACAAATCTATGCTAAACTAACTACATCAAGCTGTGGCAGAGAAAATGCACCTGGTGTGAAATCTTGTGGATGATGATGAATCTTGTGGATCTGAGGCTTGTGAGGCTTGGATCTTGATCTACACTTGCACTACTTGATTCTGTATGCAACACTTGAATGAAACTTGGCTTGAATTGTGCTGTCAACTTGAAATTGCAATCTTGATGTTGATGATGGAAGTGCTCGAAAATGGATTGATCACACCTTGTTCTTGGTTGAATTCTGATCTATGATGATGAATCAGTATAATGAAGTTGATTTTGATGATGATTGGTGAAGAATTTGAGGAATTGAAGTGAAAATGCAATGAGAAAGAATGAGAGAATTTGGGAAATTCTTGGTGAAAAATGAGTCCAACCCTTGATCAATCTTCATTTCATGAATATATAGTGTTCAATGGTAACTTCTAGATCCCTCTTACACATTCCCTTGCCTTCCAACTTTGATTCATTTTGGCTATGTTTCTTAAAATGCAAGTAACCAAGGATAACTTTGAAATCTTCCACTAAACTCAAAAAAGTGCTTGAACCATTGTCTTTAGAATGTCTTTTCCATTCAAAATCATATATTGGAAGTCTCCATTTGGACTTATAAATCTCCCAAACCATTTTTCCTTTTGACTTTATTCAAATTATAAGCCATTTTAGTTCAAATTTGGACCAATCATGCAACTTCATGTTATGAGCTTTTCCAACAATTTGTGACCTTCTTTCTAGACTCAAAATCCCATTTGGAGCAAGTTTGATGTTGTAAGTTTTTCCATTTGAAGCCTCCTTGTATGAGTTTTGGACATAGGTTAAAATGACCTGTAATTCACAAATGCCCAAAATACCCTTTGCTTGTCAAGACCATAAGTTGAGTTCCACACATCATATGAAGGCATTCTATACCATTCTAGAAAGCTAAGACAATGAGGAACAATTCTTATGTTGACCAAGAATTCATTTGAAATCTCCTTGAGGGGTAAAACTAGCTTGGAAGTCAAGTCACTTTCACAGACAAAATTTCAGATACCTCAGATGACCTGTAACTTGCAAGGACCATAACCTGAGTTCTATAAATCTCCTTGATGTCTTCCACCACTAAAATTAAAGGTCTTGAGATCCTCTACAAGATTCATGTTGGCCAAGAAGCCATTTGAAGCTAGCATTTTGACTTATCTTGCTTGGAAATTTGACCTAAACTAGGGGATTTTACACAGAAACCCTAATTTAGAAACTCCTCTTCTCCTTGATTTCTCTTGAATTCTCCTTGGCATATCTCCATATCCTTCTTTATATGTCCAATGATGAACCCCACATCTCTCCACTAGACTTGAATGCTCCTTAAATCAGTCAATTGACCTAGGGTTGACCTAGGGTTGACCCAGATGAAACCCTAGTTGACTGTCTTCAACTGCAATACTTGTGATCACACCAATGACTTGTCTCCTTCTCCAAATGACTTTCTAAGTCTCACATAATGTCTAGATGCTCTCCATGCCTTCAACTCACAGCTCACAACCCTCTTGTTGACCCTCAAATATCCTCAGCTAGGAGATGGACTCAAGGCTTGATCTGCTGAACTCTTTGCTTTCAAATTCTTTCCTGATGACTTGAATGAGATTGAATTGGGATAATAGCCTCTTGATAGGCTTCTAGAGATGAGAATAATGATTGGTCCCCTGTTGAATGACTTGCTATGCTTATGCTATGCAGATGGTTAGTCTATGTACATGACTCTATATGCAAATGCTAATGATAATGAAACATAAACCAAGTGAATAAGGTTGGGCAAATTTTAGGGTGCAACAGCTGCCCCTATTCAAGCGACATGGACCCGATTGGGTGAAGAGCCCGGAGCCTTCAGACATTCGTGGTACGAGACGGTTGAATACTAGTGAAACCAGAAATTTGACAACCGCAAAACTAAATTGTGCTCCTGCTTGGGGAACGACATTCATCAGCTGAATCTGACTGTTACAGTAACCCACTGATCTCGTGCGACTGTGCTGGGGATTGTCTTCATCGTTCTGAAAAGGATTCTGTCATAACAGATTGCTTGCTTGTCCACGTTAGGACTCTGTCCGTCATCAATGCGAAGAAATCTCAACTAAAACCTGTCCCCGTTAGGACTCCATTTGCTGTTAACCCAGAAAAATCTCGGCAACTCCGCTGGGGATAATTCGTCTGCATTTCCATAAACTGAATCGTCCACGTTAGGAATAAAACTCTTCCACATTAGGAGTAACATCTGTCCATGTTAGGAATAACATCGTCCACGTTAGGAGAACTATATCAATCTGTCCACGTAGGGACTCCAATATCACTTAACATGTCCGCGTCAGGACTCCAATCTTTCCACGTAAGGAATTCAACTTTGGTTCTAAACTTGTCCCCGTCAGGACTCAACTTTCCACGTAAGGAGTACATCATTCTTCCACGTCAGGAATCAACTTTTCTTGAATCTGTCCACGTTAGGACCCTAATTTTTTCCACGTGAGGAGTAATCTCTTTCTTTCCTCGTCAGGAATAACTTCTTTGATCTGTCCGCGTCAGGACTAAACTCTTCCACGTCAGGAATAATCCCTTTCTTTTCCACGTTAGGAACACAATCTTAATCTGTCCACGTAAGGACTCCAATCTTTCCGCGTTAGGAATCACCTCTTTTGATTTGTCCGCGTAAGGACTACACCGTCCACGTTAGGAATAAACTTCTCCACGTTAGGAATAATAATCTCTTTGACTTGTCCACGTGAGGACACTGATCTCGTCTTGATTTGTCCACGTTAGGGCATCAACACAAGGAGTAATTACTTTTGTCAACGTCATGACCTCCCATTCCCCTAATTTCGAGAAACCGAATCTGTCCACGTTAGGACTAACGCACCTCGCCAATCCGGGGAAATAAACCTGTCCACGTTAGGACGCCCACTTCTGAAGAAATCTCTTCAATCTAGGAGTAAATTGTCCACGTCAGGACTTAGTTCTCCAATGATCCTCACCCACAAACTTCTTAACACTGACGTGACAGCGACTTTGAGGCGGACTCTACTGGGGACATTTGGAAACCCAAACTATCGAACACCTGCTCTGATAACTAGCGGTGGCCTCTGAAATTCTGATTCATGGAACCCTTGATGACAACTGATTCTGCCTGGGAACAAAGAGAAACTTATCCTGGCAACTCTGGCGGGGAAAATAAGAGACATTTGCATAAATGACTCTGTTATAGACAAAGAGAATCTCATCATGCTAACTCTGTGGGGGAATACTGCCGAAACTGACATTATCATTGGATGTCTCATGCCGAGATCTTGAAAGTTTGATTGTTCACTTGAGCAAGAGCTCTCTTCACCTGAACTGCTAGAGTACAGAAACTGTTTCAGCAAAATAAATGCTGGAAGGATAATGCCGACTCCGCCGGGGATAGCCAGATGCTACAGAATTATTCCAGCAAAATAAATGCTGAAAGAGTGAAGTCGACTCATCTGGGAAATTGGGAGCTCCAACTGAGCACCCTGTTGAGATAACCCCCTGCTGGGGAATAGCAGATGTGCATAGTATGATCGGACTTCTGCTGGAAAGTGAACTGATATCACCAGTATCTCTGACGAAATAAATGACAGGACCCACCATCAACTCTGCCTTGGAGAGTCTTGATCTTCGAGTTCCACGGGAAGGAATGAAAACACTTGCGAAGAGAATTCCGCTGGGGATGGGATGATTCTCTTGGGGAAAATTAACTGACTCCGCTGGGGGAGAGTGCATGACCCTGCGGGGAAAGACGAACCTGTCTGAATACAGCCTTACGATCTTGGAATTACCAAACTCTGTTGAGGACGAATAGCTTTTCTGGAGCACGTCCTTTGGATAAGCTACGGCTAGCTGGGGAATTCTATCCTTCTTCAGGAAGAACATGCATGACCTGCGTGGGGATCAAGTCTTTCGTTATCGCAATCTTTTGATCACCTTCTTTGTATGGTTATGAAACCTGCAACAACACAAACAAGACACGACAAGCCTGTGCAATCAAGTCAACTCAGGTTAGTGACGTTATTTTCAGTTAATTCAAAGCTTTAACAATTGTTGGCAAGGGCCAGTGATGTTATACCCATGCTAGTTTCATCAAACTTAGGCGCTTTATCATGCACAAAACAGTAAAGAACCAGCATCAAGTACTGAATAACATATTTTCATTGATTGGGCCCTTGAATGGGCGGAGTTTTGGTACACGGGATGTAACTCCTGAAATGAGGAAGCTACAGCAAAGCAAATACAGAAGTATGCACAGGAAGCATAAATATTGACAACTTAAATTTGTACACATGTCGGCAACGGGATGCAGATGAACACCACGAACTGATCCTCCCATGACTCGTCCGACTCTAATGCTTTCCCGGTATCCCCACTTCTGAAGAGATTGTATCCGATAACTGACTCCTCAAATATATTCCCCCGCATTGATGCTCATTGAATTCGGACCGCAGTCATTTGCTTTTCAAACCCCTAACTTTTGCGTGAACCGCCCTTTACGGGTTTTCAGTTCACCGGGATACCCTTTTTTGCCGAAGCCGCCCAGTGTAGGTTTTCAACTTCGCGGGTGTACATTTTTTCAATTTTATCCCTAACTTTTGCCCGAACCTTTCATTCTGTTTTTGGTTCGTCAGGATGCCCCATTTTTGCCTGGACTCTCTTTTTTCTGTCCAGCGGGTCTATTTTAAGCAAAGTATTTTTTAACTGCGTCCGAATTCACAGGTGACGCAAAGTCTTCTCCGTCCATGGTGGACAACAATAAAGCTCCTCCTGAAAAGACTTTTCTGACAACGTATGGCCCTTCGTAGTTGGGGGTCCACTTGCCCCTGTGATCTGCTTGCGGCGGGAGAATCCTTTTTAGCACAAGGTCGCCCGTCTGAAAGCTTCGCGGAAGTATCTTCTTGTCATACGCTTTCTTCATTCGTCTTTGGTACAAACGACCGTATGCCAGAGAAGCTAGCCTCTTCTCATCCATCAAACTCAGTTGGTTCAATCTATTCGTTACCCATTCTGCCTCGTCCAGCTGAACGTCTCGCAATACCCTCAGAGAAGGGATCTCAACTTCCAATGGTAGTACCGCTTCCATTCCGTATACCAACGAGAACGGAGTTGCCCCGGTTGATGTGCGTACCGTCGTATGATAACCGTGCAAAGCAAAAGGTAGCATTTCATGCCAATCCTTATAAGTCACCCCCATTTTCTGGACGATCTTCTTGATATTCTTATTGGCCGCCTCAACAGCGCCATTCATCTTGGGTCGGTAAGGGGAGGAGTTGTGATGTTCGATCTTGAAATTCTGACAGAGCTCCTTCATCATTTTGTTGTTCAAATTTGAACCATTATCCGTGATTATCCGCTCGGGGATCCCATATCGGCAAATGATATCTCTCTTGATGAATCTAGCCACCACTTGCTTCGTGACATTCGCGTAAGACGCCGCTTCCACCCACTTGGTGAAATAATCGATTGCTACTAGGATGAACCGATGCCCGTTAGAAGCCGTCGGCTCGATCTTTCCAATCATATCGATTCCCCACATCGAGAATGGCCATGGAGATGACATCACATTTAGAGGGCTCGGGGGCACGTGTATCTTGTCAGCATATATTTGGCACTTGTGGCACTTCCTCGCGAACTTGAAACAATCAGTTTCCATCGTCAACCAAAAGTAACCTGCCCTCAGCAGCTTTCTCGTCATAGCATGCCCACCAGCATGCGTACCAAAGGCACCTTCGTGAATTTCCTCCATGAGAAGTTTCGCCTCTTTCTCGTCTACACAACGCAACAACACCAAATCGTGGTTTCTTCTGTATAAGACGCCATCCGGATTCAAGTAGAAATTACCCGCTAATCTCCTGAGAGTCTTCTGATCTTGACTGGATGCCCCAGCAGGATACTCTTTATTCTTCAGGAAATTAAGGATATCGAAATACCACGGTTTGTCATCAGATGCTTCATCAATAGCGAATACATAAGCTGGCCTGTCCAACCGAGAGATAGTGATTTGGGGAGCTTCGTTCCAGAAGTTGACTTTGTACATGGAAGACAAAGTGGCAAGGGCGTCAGCCATTTGATTTTCTGCCCGCGGTACGTGATGCAATTCAACCTTGTCGAAGAAAGGCAACAATCTCCTTGCATAATTCATGTAATGTATCAAATTGGGCTGACGTGTCTCCCATTCCCCTTTTATCTGGTTCACCACCAGAGCTGAGTCTCCGTATACGTCTAAATTCTTGATTCGCAAATCAATGGCTTCTTCAAGCCCCATTATACAAGCTTCGTATTCGGCCTCATTGTTGGTAACGGCAAAGGTCAATCGGGCAGTAAACGGGATGTGCGACCCGTGTGGCGTAGTGATGATTGCCCCTATTCCGCTACCGTAAGCATTTACAGCTCCATCAAATATCATCTTCCACTGGGACCCCAACTCTGGCCCCTCGTCTGGCAACGGTTCTTCACAATCTTTCATCTTTAGGTACATGATATCCTCGTCAGGAAAATCAAACCTCATCGATTGGTACTCTTCAATAGGCTGCTCCGCCAGATACTCAGACAGCACACTCCCCTTTATAGCCTTTTGCGAGACGTATTGAATATCATATTCAGTCAAGACCATCTGCCACCGGGCAATTCTACCCGACAACGCCTGCTTTTCGAATACATATTTGATAGGATCCATCTTCGAGATTAGCATGGTTGTATGGTTCAGCATGTACTGCCTCAAACGCTTGGCGGCCCAGGCTAGCGCGCAACAAGTTTTCTCCAGCATTGAGTATCGAGATTCACAGTCTGTAAATTTCTTACTCAGGTAATAGATCGCATGCTCTTTTCTCCCCGTCTCGTCGTGTTGACCGAGAACACAACCCATGCTTCCCTCAAGAACCGTCAAATACATTATCAAGGGTCTACCTGCTACTGGGGGTATCAAAATAGGAGGCTCCTGCAGATACTTCTTTATTTTATCGAACGCCTTTTGACAATTTTCGTTCCACGTTACAGCTTGATCTTTCTTTAGCAACTTGAATAATGGTTCACACGTGGCCGTTAGGTGAGATATGAACCAGGCAATGTAGTTCAACCTCCCTAAAAACCCGCGCACCTCTTTCTCTGTTTTAGGCGTCGGCATTTCTTGAATCGCTTTTATTTTGGCAGGATCGACCTCTATTCCTCTTTCGCTTACGATAAACCCCAGCAGTTTACCCGATCTCACCCCGAAGGTGCATTTATTAGGGTTCAGCCTCAGCCTGAACTTCCTAAGTCTTTTAAATAACTTCAACAGATTCACCAGATGCTCTTCCTCCGTCTGGGATTTGGCAATCATATCGTCCACATAAACTTCGATCTCTTTATGCATCATGTCATGAAAAAGAGTCGTCATCGCACGCTGATATGTTGCCCCAGCATTTTTCAAACCAAAGGGCATCACTTTGTAGCAAAATGTTCCCCATGGTGTTATGAAAGTAGTCTTCTCCATATCCTCTGGCGCCATTTTAATTTGATTATAGCCTGAAAAGCCATCCATGAAGGAAAATACGGAGTACTGAGCAGTATTATCAACCAACACGTCAATGTGAGGAAGTGGAAAATCGTCTTTTGGGCTTGCTTTATTCAAATCTCTATAATCCACGCACATCCGAACCTTGCCATCTTTCTTTGGCACTGGTACGATGTTGGCAACCCATGAGGGATACTTCGTCACAGCCAGGAAACCAGCGTCCCACTGTTTCTGAACCTCCTCTTTGATCTTCATTGCCATATCTGGTCGTGTTCTGCGAAGTTTTTGTTTGACCGGCGGGCAATCTTCTTTTAGTGGCAGACGATGCACAACCATATCTGTATCGAGCCCTGGCATATCTTCATATGACCAAGCGAATACATCATTATACTCTCGGAGCATTTCAACCAGTCTCCGCTTGATATCGCTCTGCAGCGCGGCTCCGATGCGAATGTTTTTCTCAACCCCTTCCGATCCCAAATTGATAATTTCGATGACCTCGTCGTGAGGCAGAATGGCTCTTTCCTCTTGCTTCACTAACCAAGACAGTTCCTCAGGAACGTCGCTATCTTCGACAACCTCTTCTTCAGCCTGAAACACTGGGCGCTCAAAGTCGGGACGAGTCATAGGTGGTTCAAGGATGTCATCTGAAAATGTTATCCTGCAAAAGGAATGGTTAAGTGCTTCAAAATGCGTATAAAGCGAATAACCACGTTGCCATTTTATTGAAAAATATAAAACAAGAAAGACAGGGATTACAGTATTTGCACATGAAAAAACGCCATTTATTTAATGATTAACACGCAATGTTATAACAACACAGCCCTAAGCAAATCCCGATGCCCCGGGCAAGACATCAGATTATTCAACAATTAATAAAGCAAAGCATTACTGTTTAAAAGTCACAGGAACAAGCTCCTGAATGGACCAGTTGCACAGTCCTTGTCCTGGCGTGCTTGGCTGAATCCAGGCATCCATATCACAGTCGCTGTCTCCTTCATCAGACTCTGAAGCAGCATTGACAGTTTCATGACATACTCCACTGGCAGAGATGGTAATTGGCTTTCTGAAACGGGGGGCTCCCACGGAAGGAGTTGATGACGACGGTCGGTACCCCAGTCCGAACCGGTCCATCTTCACAGGAATGTCCAGCACTTTGCCCCAGCCCTTGGCTTCTCCTGCTTCCACTAGCGCTTGAGCTTCTTTATACGATGAGACAGCTACCTCTGGCACTTTGCTCGGCCCGGGACTCTTGTCCTTGATGCGCAAACCTTCGAATGCCTGGCATGGTGTCTCGTGGATCTCCCCGTCGACTTCCACATATTTGAACGAAGATAGATGGCTGACCAGGATGTCTTCTTCTCCGCACACGGTGACTACGCTGTCTCCGACCATATATTTTAACTTCTGATGCAGGGTAGATGTGACAGCCCCTGCCCCATGAATCCAGGGTCTTCCAAGCAAGCAGCTGTACGCAGGCTGTATATCCATGATATAAAACTCAGTTGCAAACACTTCTGGCCCCACTTGCAGAGGCAAGGTAATCGATCCGAAGACTGTTCTCCGCGTACCGTCAAACGCTCTGACTACCAAATCACTGGGTGTACACAAAATCCCTCGAACATCCAGCTTCATCATCGCCTTCTTAGGCAGCACATTCAAAGATGATCCGGTGTCAACCAATACGTGCGACATTACTGATCCCCTACACTCAACAGATACGTGTAATGCCATATTATGATCCCTCCCTTTCGGAGTCAAGTCAAAATCGGTAAAACCCAGACTGTGGCCTGCATTCACATGTGCCAATACTCCTTCTAGCTGATTTACGGAGACATCCTGGGGTACAAAAGAAGTGTCCAGGACTTTCAGCAAAGCGTTTCTGTGGGCTTCCGAACATAAGAGCAATGACAAGATAGATATTTTGGACGGTGTCTGCTGCAGATGCTCCACAATCTTATAATCACCTTTCCGAATCAAGCGCATGAATTCTTCCACATCCTTCGATGCTGCTTCTTTTTCACTTGCTTGTACCGGAACATTTTCAACCACTTTCCCTTTTCCTTTCGCTAGCCTTTCAGCCTCCACTTCAGGAGATATAAAGATCCTGCCGCTCCTCGTCATGCCTCCTGAACCAACAACATTATCCACAATCTCCACTGGCTGCTTGTTAACATCGATCTTTATCCCATCACAATACACCTCTAACCCATATGACCATGGGACTGCTTTCGTGTTCTCATACGGGGTTGGCCCGGCCTTAGTTATGGTGATCGGAGGTCGCTGAGCTGGTGCTGCAATAGTGATCGTCTTCCGAGGAATCGTTACTGTGGCCACATCACTCCGATTATCCACTACTGCCCCTGCAGGCTCGTCAGTTGCCGCTCGATCAAACTGCAATATGCCATCATCAATTAAAGCCTGAATGCCTTTCTTCAAATCTTCACACCCCCCAGCTAGGGTCGAACAGTCTAAGCAATACTCGTTACATCCTGGGTAAACACCTCCTCGTAACAGTCGGCTCTTTATCTCGCTCAGCGGCGTCTTCAAATCTTCAACATTCATAATAAGATTCAGACCTTCCTCAGTCAGAACAGCGTTAGCCCCATGATTAGGCATGGGTTTCTGGACTATATTCGGACCTGCCGTTCCGAAATTGATAGTCTTGTTGTCCAAGAGATCCTGCACAACGTGCTTAAAAGCATGGCAACCTTCTATATCGTGGCCCGGGGCCCCAGAATGAAACTCGCAGTGCCTGCTTGCATCGTAGCCGAACGGGGGAGTTCCCGTTATAGGTGCCAAAGTTCTTTTCTCTACCAGATTCAATCCCAACAATGTCTGCAACAAATCGGCATATGTTGAGGGAGGCTTCTCAAACACTCTTCTCGGTTTGCCACCCTGGAATCTTCGTTGAGCCTGCTGTGCCCCCTGCTGAGGCTGCTGCTGCTGTGGCATTAGTTGCTGCTGAACCGGTTGTTGTTGCTGGAATGGTTGTTGCTGATAGGGAATAGTAACACTCGACACCTGCTGCGGCTGACGATATTGACCTCGTCCCCTGCCTCGGCCTCGGCCTCGGCCTCCAAATACCGCGCTTGCCTCGCCCTGACGGCGCCCACCATAAGCTTTCCTATTACTGCCAGATGCAGTTGATTCCTCGACTTGGAACATTCCTTGCTTAATATTACGTTCAATCTTTTCCCCCATCAGAATCAGGTCTGAAAAACTGGCCAGAGACGTATGAAACAGCATATCATGAAACAGCCCTGTGAACGTGCCAACAAACATATCATTCATTTCCTTATCGTCCACAGGAGGACGGACCCTGGCAGCCATATCGCGCCACCTTTGCGCGTACTCTTTAAAACTCTCCCCCTTCTTCTGCGAAAGCCCGACCAACTGGACCCGATTGGGCGCCAGGTCGCTGTTATACTTGTAATGGGCTACAAATGCCTCTGCTAATTGCTTCCATGTCTTGATATCAGTTGGCTCCAACCCCATGTACCACTCTAGGGAAGGGCCCGATAGGCTATCCTGAAAGAAATGCATTAGCATTCTTTCATCAGTGGAGTATGCAGACATCTTTCTGTAATAAGCTCGTACATGCACTTTCGGACATGTGTCTCCTTTGTACTTGTCGAACGCAGGAGCTTTGAATTTAATTGGCACCCTCAAGCCAGGTACCAGACCCATGGTTGCCATGTCCAATCCCACAGCACTTTGATTTAAGACTCCCTTCATCTGCTCTTCCAGCATTCTAATCTTTTGGGAATCATCCATCGGCCCTTCAAAACCTCCTCCGGAGAAGGCGTCCTCCTGCTGATCCTCTTGCCACATACCATTTCCAGCCCCGTACCCGTCATATCCATTATTACGTCCAGCTCTGATCTGATTCATCCCCGGGCCTCGGCCTCTGTTGCCGTACCCTTGAACACCTCCAGCGGGACCAAAAGCCATAAATCCAGTACCATTTCCGTTTCCAAAGCCTCCGTAACACTGATTGACCATACCATAACCATCTTGCCCAAAGCCTTGAGCATTAAAGCCATACTTGCCAGTGTTATCGAATCCCTGATCGTTGAATCCGAATCCAGTATTGACAAAGCCATTACCTCCGAGATTATCTCCCAAATTGACATCACCCAGCCCAACATTATGGACAGCAGTTTCATTCCCGACTCCGACGTTACCATTCACAGCAGCGGTAGCGTTGTTGACGTTAGTAGCAGGTATATTGATTACGGGCGGAGCCACTGGCGTGGGAGTGCCGTCTCCATGAGCAGTATCAACCCGGACAGACTGATGATCTTCATTACCATGACCAGCGTTGCGAGCCAACAGAGGCTGGACCATGGCCTGCAAGTTCTCCTGCCCTTTTGCTATAGCTTCCATGGTCTGCATGAAGAGGGCGAGCTTCTCGCGCACGTCCTGCATCTCGTTCTGTATTTGGTCCATGACTTTTCGACAATTGGAGCGTGTAGAATAGCGGTGCGGATGTTGATCTGGAATCCTGTTAAGTACCTGATACAGAGCAGGAAATAAGACACCATCCAAAGATTACCTGGTGCAATATGAATATGAATGCAATGCAATGTGTCTGTGCATTAGGGAAGTTCATTCCCCCAGTTCTAGTGCGAAGGTGCCGGTGCAGTGACAGTGCTGACAAAAGGAATATCGGAACTGAATCAGAGAAAGCCTCATATATTGCAGGGAGAATCAATAAGCCCAAGGTACAATATCACTGAGAATACAAAGAAGGCATGACCTCAACCAACAATCCTGGTGATGGTCAGCACTTATGCAAATAAAGCATACAAGTTACTACATGCAATGATCAAATCCTCCCAAAAGTTTGGTACTCCTCTATCAACTTCTTGGTCTCCGGATGGCTTGGTCGATCAAGCAGCCCTTCAACAAGCTGGTTCCTCCTCTTAAGGACACGGCGTACGTCTTCAGCAGTTTCTTCCCATGTTGCTTCTCCGAAGCAATCTTCTAGCTTTCGCTTCTGAGACACCGCTTCATCTCTGGATTTGATTGCCTTGTTCAGTGCATGCTGGACACTATACCGGGTCATCACTTCTTCCTCACACTTCTTGATGCTAGACTTCAACTTCTCTTCGAGGTCGGAGATTTGCTGCTTCAACTTATCTTCCCTCTTCTTATTGTTGGTGAGTGTAGCATTCCAAGTCTTATTGCAAGAGGATATCTCTCGGTGTGCTGCGTCGAGCGCTTTCTTTTTGGCTTCCAGCATGTCATGGGAACTTCTGAACTCTTGCCCCAGACGTTCACGCTTTTTCTTTTCCTCAGTCAACTCAGCCCCTAGTCTGTTTACTAGCTCGATCTGTTGCTGGAAAGCATATACGGCCTTGTTTTTCTCACTGCGTACTTGAGCTAGCTCTTGCTCTAACCCTTCGTTGATCTTCATCAAGGCTTCTTTTTCCTTCACAACTTGCTCGTAGACTTCCCTAGAAACAGTAGTTGGCTCTGCTGCCGGAATAAGAGCGAGGATTGGTGCGTCTGGAAATGGCATCTTCAACTGACTTGCTCGTTCCTGGATCCAAACCCTGTAAGGTTCATAAGCCTGGCAATCGTTCTTACCTAACAGTGGCTTCCCTTTGCGGTTAATACGTGTCCAGGCATGCTGCAGCTTGGCTAATAACTCCCCCTTCAAATCCCCTGTGAAGTACAGAGATTCCTGTACTTCTTCCTCCTGAGGTGGATTCTTCAGTGCGTATCCGAACTGGCGAATGAATAGAGAAGGGTTGTAATTGATACACCCTTTTCTTCCTATCAGCGGTACATTAGGGTACCCAGAACAACTGAAGATGAGCTCAGATCCTAACAGGTCCCGATCAAACCACTCAATGTCTTCCGACGATAGCCTCATCAGGCGCTCTGGCCAACCAGTTGGGACTGTAGTCTCTGCAACAGATCTTCTCTTAGGAAGGTGACTCTCAAACCACATACTCAACAAGGGTACACACAGATGAACATTCTTTCCTCTTCCCTTCTCATTCTTGTAATGCAGTGAGTGGTAGAGATCTCCGAGTAAGGTAGGTACAGGATTACCAGCGGCAAACAAGTAGAAAGCATCAAAGTCCACAAAATCCGGTATGTTGGGAAACAAAATTATGCCATAAATGCACAAAGCCAACACAACATTGAAAGCAACCCAGCACCCGCTCTTGGCATACTCCTGGGCTTTACCAACTAAGAACTGGAGTGAGAAGCCTGGAACTCCACGGGAGACAGTAGTCACAAGTTCAGAAGCATCAATATGCAAAGCTTTTGCCAAGTCCTCCGGCTTGGGCTTGGCGTCATAATGAATGAATGGAACCTGGTTCTGCACGGGCAGCTCAACATACTCAGCGTATTCCTCCAGGGTTGGTCCCATAATAAAGTCAGAGAACGTAAAGCACCTCAAAGCAGGGTCGTAGAATTGCATCAAAGCATACAGCCCATCTAACTCTACCTCTGTAGGTTTGCACACCAATCTCAATAATCTACCATAGCTCATCCGGAAGCTCCTACGAACACCCTCATCAGCAAGAGAGATCAACCCAAGTAGAGGAACAATATCAGGCGTAGGCAATTTGTAAGCAACCGTTCGCCTTAAGCTAGTCATGATCAAAACTCAGAAGTCTGGGCACTAGAACTAGGGAAATGCAAATGCACCTGCAGCACAGACACACATTAGTGAAATGCAAATGGTAATGGATATACAGGCAATGCAATGCGAGTAACATGCAACAGGGACCAAAGCTGTAGCTGAATAGCCTGAACCCAATCAAGAAAGGTCTCAGATAGACCATCCAGAAGTCCTCAAGCCCTGGTCTCAGATAGACCTAAAATAAAATTCCAACACTGGTCTCTGACAGACCTCAAGCCATAACTCCAACTGGTCTCTGATAGACCTCAAATCACATCTCTAATTGGTCTCTGACAGACCTCAGAACTCTCCAACTGGTCTCTGACAGACCTCAAAACACATCTCCAAATGGTCTCTGACAGACCTCATAACTCTCCATAAATACCCAGGATAAACGGTAGTCTGAGGGTCTAGTTACCTGCATAACCCCAAATCCCCTCACAGGTGGGTGGCCCTATAACTGGCACAAGGTACGGCATCCTATGCGGTCGTTCGGCGTCACAGACTTTCAGGGTTGATGATACGATTCCCAGAAGGAGTGGCATCATCAATCCCTGAAGAGGCCTCACTCAGCCAACTTCCAAGTGATCGGTCCCCAGAGTCGACAATCCAACTAACCAGCAACCCACGCCAACCAAAGGAAGGGGCAGGAGGCCAACCAGAGGAACCTCGTCTGAGTGTAGATTTCATGGGACACCAAAGCAAGCAAAGCAAGCGGGCGCCCACTAATTTCTACTCTAATTCTATGTGCACTCAAGCCCAGGTCCGGCTTATCTCTCAATATCAGAACACCCGTCACACCCCGATACAGCAATAATAAACAATATATAAAGCTGAAAATACAAGGTTAGAAATATAAAAATAACTCCATGCAAAATCCTCGACGGGAAAACAAGCGTTAGGATTGACTCTCTTAAGGGACGTTGGATCCCAAATGCATAAGGACTATCGCAGTCCTTAGCAGCCAGGGGACGTTGGATCCCCAGCAGAGTCGCCAGCTGTCGCTACTGCGAAAATCGGCACCGGCTGAACAGAAGAGTCGCCACCGTGCGTTATTTATCCCACGGGAGGGAAAGGAAACGCTCAGAGTAAACCTCGCACAACACGGGAAAGGTATGGTCGTCGCAACCAAAACCTGGATTCGGGAGTCGGTTACGCAAGGGAAAGGTATTAGCACCCCTCACGTCCGTCGTACTCGACGGGATCCACGCTTGTTTTCGAGTATGGATTGTTATTCTATCTAAACTATAGGTCAAGGGTTAAAAAGAAAATAAAATGAAAATAAAAATGACTCGGCAAAGTATCGCACTTTATGCCTACGTATTCCCGCCTGGAACGAGAAATCAGAGTCAACGTAGTTCGCCTACCTACGGGAAAGGAGGGGAAGGTTGCTCGCCAGGATATCACATCCTATGCCTACGTACTTCCACACAGCATGGAAGATCAGAGCAAACGTAGTTCGGGCCACGTACGACACAAGTCTGTCCTTGATTGATTTTATTCCTTCTGAAAAAGGTTTTCTTGATTAACAGTCCCGGCGGACAAAAATGACGCTTTGATGAGTTCACATTCTTTTACGGAAGAAGTGTCTTTTATTGTGTTTGAAATCTTTATGTGTTTTTCTGTTTGTTTTGAGAAAGAAGAGATAGAACTCTAACCTACGGTTGCGAAGGGAAACAAACTAACCTAATGTTATCATGCATGGGTTAAGACCTAGTGTCTATCATGCTCCTCTCTTGCACAGAGAGAAACAGAGATCCTACGGGATAGGCAGAAACAGAAACAACATCAGATATATACAGTAAAGCAGTAAAATGCATGGATGCAACAATACAAGCGAGGCAAGGGAGTCCCACTCAACCTCGAACCTAGAAAACAATAGGCAAAAGTGAACAGGCTTCACTTTCAACCCAACAGGGTAAACAACACACAATACAGTCCAGAAAACCAATCAATACATCAGCAATAAAATACAGCAAAAAGATAAACAGCTTCAGCAGCTCTGAATCACCATCTGGCTTCAAGAAATCTCCAATCAGCTACAGGCTTCAACAAGCATCAATCTCCATCTTCATGACCTTCAGGCAAGGGCTTTGATCATCAGTCTTCTATCTGCAATAGCTTTTCTTCAAGCTCAAACCTCCAGGATGAGGAAACAGTCACAAGAGTGGATTGGGTGTTAAGCAATCAGTTGACTACCAAGGGTGGTGAACAGACTGCTTCTAACACAAAAGACATTTTCTCTCAAGAGTTCCATCTCTTAGACACTATCACCAAGCCTTCCAAAGGAAGGGGGTGAGTGTCTTAGAGAGACTCTGAATCACAGAGAAGAATGGATGCAGACAAGGCAATCCATGTTTGAGAAACAAACTTTCTAACCTAGAGCTCTGCCTAGCTCCTAAACCCTAGTCTCCTCAGCATCTGCTAGCAAGAACCTCCTCTCCAACTCTGGCAGTTGATCCTCAATCTCTGAATATCCAAAGGTCTTCATCTCCTCAAGCCTTCAACTCTCCCAAATCCCCAGACAATCCCAATACCCAAGCAAACAAGCAATAATCCCCAGAGGGCACACCACACCAGTCAATCAGACATACACAGAGTATTAATAGCAGTAGGGGAATCCTGATTTTTCTAAGGGGATCTAATAACTACCCATAGCCCCTATAGTCCCATAACTAAACTAGTCAAACCCTAAGTCCTAAGGGAAAGAATCAAACCTCCTAAGTTATCACCTAAAAAACCCTAATTTGTTCATGTTGTTCAAGCCTACATTAATCACCTAAAATTAATTCCTAAAAATTGGAACTAAATTGTTTCTACAAGTTCAATATCTAATCTAAACAACCTAAAAAGAATGAACAAAAAATATGAAAGCATTTAATAGAACAAAAATTAATAAAATCATGCATGAAATGAACTATTTAAAATGACATTTATTTAGAAAATATGGAAAAAATATCAAATCAAAATAAAAATGCAATTTTATTTAATGACAATTTTCTACACATTCTAATGAAAATGATGTAAAAAGAATGAATTGAAAATGATTTTCTATGAATTTATTATGAATTTTTTAAAGTTGGTAAAATTAAAGTGAATTAAAAAATTAAATTGAATTAAAATGAGGGAGGGGGGTTAGAATAGAAGACACGCCTAGTTAATAATCCAGTGGGCCAGCAAACAGGGGGGTGTGCGTAGCACATTGCACTGGGCCCAGAACAACTTCAGAAATAATGAAAATAAAAACCACGCAGGGGGGGTGAAAATAGCACAGGATATCACGTTCAAATGAAGTTGGGCTCATGCACTGGGGGTGGGAATATCACTCACTCAGGCCCGCCCGTTTCAATTAATGAAACGGTGCGTTTAGGGCACCAACGCTTCCCTCCAAAATCAGAATCAAATAGGGGCCACACGATTGGCTTGGAGGTCAATGGTCCAACATGAAATGAACGCACACGATTTCGTCTTCCTCATCAGTTCAAAAGAGAGCTAGGGTTTTCTCTCCATGGCAGCCATGCACGAGCCAATTTCTACCAGTCTGTTCTCACTCTACAATCCATGAAACGCCACGCTATAAACATGAAAATCACTCTACATCTCTCCCTCTACACGTCTATGGTCATAGATTGGTTTGAAACTCATCACAACTCTCAACATGAGCGCAACAATTTCTGGCTCCATGAAAATACACTGAGATGCATCAGCACAATTCTCACTCAAACTTACACTAATCTAATCTATGACTAATGGTGATTATCCTGCGCTAACAATCTAATATTCTAATGCACTAATCCACGAGTTCTAGGTCCTAACAGTTTGGTGCACCTGCTAACAATCATCATCAAACCACTCCAAACTCATCCTAATTGCTCTACTAACATCCTACATCACATTTATACTAACAAATCTATGCTAAACTAACTACATCAAGCTGTGGCAGAGAAAATGCACCTGGTGTGAAATCTTGTGGATGATGATGAATCTTGTGGATCTGAGGCTTGTGAGGCTTGGATCTTGATCTACACTTGCACTACTTGATTCTGTATGCAACACTTGAATGAAACTTGGCTTGAATTGTGCTGCCAACTTGAAATTGCAATCTTGATGTTGATGATGGAAGTGCTCGAAAATGGATTGATCACACCTTGTTCTTGGTTGAATTCTGATCTATGATGATGAATCAGTATAATGAAGTTGATTTTGATGATGATTGGTGAAGAATTTGAGGAATTGAAGTGAAAATGCAATGAGAAAGAATGAGAGAATTTGGGAAATTCTTGGTGAAAAATGAGTCCAACCCTTGATCAATCTTCATTTCATGAATATATAGTGTTCAATGGTAACTTCTAGATCCCTCTTACACATTCCCTTGCCTTCCAACTTTGATTCATTTTGGCTATGTTTCTTAAAATGCAAGTAACCAAGGATAACTTTGAAATCTTCCACTAAACTCAAAAAAGTGCTTGAACCATTGTCTTTAGAATGTCTTTTCCATTCAAAATCATATATTGGAAGTCTCCATTTGGACTTATAAATCTCCCAAACCATTTTTCCTTTTGACTTTATTCAAATTATAAGCCATTTTAGTTCAAATTTGGACCAATCATGCAACTTCATGTTATGAGCTTTTCCAACAATTTGTGACCTTCTTTCTAGACTCAAAATCCCATTTGGAGCAAGTTTGATGTTGTAAGTTTTTCCATTTGAAGCCTCCTTGTATGAGTTTTGGACATAGGTTAAAATGACCTGTAATTCACAAATGCCCAAAATACCCTTTGCTTGTCAAGACCATAAGTTGAGTTCCACACATCATATGAAGGCATGCTATACCATTATAGAAAGCTAAGACAATGAGGAACAATTCTTATGTTGACCAAGAATTCATTTGAAATCTCCTTGAGGGGTAAAACTAGCTTGGAAGTCAAGTCACTTTCACAGACAAAATTTCAGATACCTCAGATGACCTGTAACTTGCAAGGACCATAACCTGAGTTCTATAAATCTCCTTGATGTCTTCCACCACTAAAATTAAAGGTCTTGAGATCCTCTACAAGATTCATGTTGGCCAAGAAGCCATTTGAAGCTAGCAGTTTGACTTATCTTGCTTGGAAATTTGACCTAAACTAGGGGATTTTACACAGAAACCCTAATTTAGAAACTCCTCTTCTCCTTGATTTCTCTTGAATTCTCCTTGGCATATCTCCATATCCTTCTTTATATGTCCAATGATGAACCCCACATCTCTCCACTAGACTTGAATGCTCCTTAAATCAGTCAATTGACCTAGGGTTGACCTAGGGTTGACCCAGATGAAACCCTAGTTGACTGTCTTCAACTGCAATACTTGTGATCACACCAATGACTTGTCTCCTTCTCCAAATGACTTTCTAAGTCTCACATAATGTCTAGATGCTCTCCATGCCTTCAACTCACAGCTCACAACCCTCTTGTTGACCCTCAAATATCCTCAGCTAGGAGATGGACTCAAGGCTTGATCTGCTGAACTCTTTGCTTTCAAATTCTTTCCTGATGACTTGAATGAGATTGAATTGGGATAATAGCCTCTTGATAGGCTTCTAGAGATGAGAATAATGATTGGTCCCCTGTTGAATGACTTGCTATGCTTATGCTATGCAGATGGTTAGTCTATGTACATGACTCTATATGCAAATGCTAATGATAATGAAACATAAACCAAGTGAATAAGGTTGGGCAAATTTTAGGGTGCAACAGTGGCTAAATTCATAAAGAGGGACATCATATGTCGTTACGGAATTCTCGAGCGGATCATTACTGATAATGGTTCGAATCTGAATAACAAGATGATGAAGGAGTTGTGCCAGAATTTCAAGATTGAACATCACAACTCATCTCCTTACCGGCCGAAGATGAATGGCGCCGTTGAAGCGGCCAATAAGAACATCAAGAAGATTGTACAGAAGATGGTTGTGACCTATAAAGATTGGCACGCGATGTTGCCATTTGCACTGCACGGTTATCGTACCAAGATACGTACATCAACCGGGGCAACTCCTTTCTCACTGGTGTACGGTATGGAAGTTGTCCTACCATTAGAAGTTGAGATTCCTTCTTTGCGAGTTTTGGTTGACATGAAACTCGATGAGGCAGAATGGATTAAGAACCGACTAAACCAACTCAGCCTGATGGACGAGAAGAGATTAGCGTCGATTGCATATGGTCGTCTGTACCAAAGCCGAATGAAGAAAGCTTATGATAATAAGGTGCGTCCTAGAAGCTTTCAGACGGGTGATCTCGTCCTGAAGAAGATTCTTCCTCCACACTCCGATCACCGGGGCAAGTGGACTCCTAATTACGAAGGTCCGTACGTCGTCAGCAAGGTCTTTTCGGGAGGAGCCTTGTTGTTATCCACGATGGATGGCGAAGATTTTGCATCCCTGGTGAACGCGGACGCAGTTAAAAAATACTTTGCTTAAAAACGACCCGCTGGAAAGAAAAAGAATATCCAGGCAAAAATGGGGCATCCCGGCAAACCATAAAAAGGAAAAAGGTTCGGGCAAAAATTAGGGATATAAAGAAAAGAATGTACACCCGCAAAGTCGAAAACCTGGAAGGGCGACTTTGGCAAAAAAGGGTATCCCGTTGAATCGAAAACCCGAAAGGGCGATTCAGGCAAAAGTTAGGGATTTGAAAAAGCAAATGACTGCGTTCCACGTGTGGACTTTCATTGTTTAGTGGTTTGGAAGACCTGAGGGTCGTTTATCTGAATCAATCTCTTCTAAAGCTGAAGCGTCAGAGAAGTATCGAAGTCGAGTGGGTCATAGAGGGATCAACTCATGGTGTTCGTCTACGCCTCGTTGCCGACATTTGTATATACTGATGTATATTTATGTTTTATTTTTTGCGCAGCTTCCTCATTCCAGGGGCTTGCATCTGTTGTAAAACATTTTTACCCATTCAGGGGTTCGTTATCAATAAAATGTACACTATTCAGCAATTTTGTTTGCCTGTTTAGCATTTATCTGTTTTGTTTACGAAAAAGAACGCCGATGTTTTTGATAAAATGCGCATATATAAACTTACTGGCCCCGGCCACTGATTGTTGAAACAATGAATTACTTGAACATTGTCACAAGATGATAACCTTGATAGGTCCCTTTG
Organism: Lathyrus sativus; assembly: GCA_963859935.3. Taxonomy (NCBI): domain Eukaryota; kingdom Viridiplantae; phylum Streptophyta; class Magnoliopsida; order Fabales; family Fabaceae; genus Lathyrus; species Lathyrus sativus. The sequence goes on from OZ012736.1 coordinate 238,392,770, forward strand.
AGAAGGGTATCTTGTCTGTTTGTTTGTGTTGTTGCAGGTGTGGCATATACCAGGCAGTACGCCGTATGCGTCCCCAAGCAGGATGATTCCTTCTCCTCCAGCAAAGTTCAGCAGCCTCTCCCCACAGAGTCTGAACATGAGATCGTAAAGCATTGATATGTCTCCCCAGGCAGAGAAGATTCTCTCTCCAATCAGATGTATCCTGAAGGATCACCATCCCCCAGCTGTGTCATATACTGAAGTGTGCAGCAACTGACAGTTCAGACTGAAATCTCCAGCGGAATTGAAATTCCCTACAGAGTTGTATTCCCCCTGGCATGCAGGACGATTCCTGCGTCCCCAGCCGAGTACGCAGATCCCCAAGAGAGCCGAGTTCTTGGAAGCCATCTGGGCCATGATTGGTTTTCCCCAGTAGAGTGTTGAATGGTTGATGCTGTATCTCCCCACCGGAGTCGTTATCTCCAGGAAAGATTTAGCCGCGGAGGCTGTGCAGTTCATTTCTGCGATTGATATCGTTTCCTCGACAATTTGTGGTTCGAATACCTGGTTGAGCAGGTTCAGATTCTCGTAGAGCTTTATTCCCCTGCAGCAGTCGACTGAAGTTCGTTTCCCCAGGCGGAGTCTAATTGAGATTGGCATGATTTCTTCTCCTCGGCAAGATGATTCCTTTCCCCACCAGAGTGGTTCTTTCCCCTTGAAAGGAGGATGCTCCCTTCAGCATTTATTTTGCTGATGGGGTCGTAGCGTTTTGCATGATTGCATAGCATTTACCCTAAAAACTCGTAGGATTTCCACCGTGTGGAGCATGGCGCCATTGTCAAAGCATATGCATACTAAACATGAGCTAGGTCGTTACTGTGCTTGTTTTGCAGGTGTTCCTCCGCAGAGTCGCTTGCTCAAGATGATTCTTGAATCCCCCAGCAAAAGTCGTTTGCCCAAGATGATTCTTGAATTCTCCAGCGAAGGCGCTCGTTTAAGATGATTCTTAAAATCCCCAGTGAAGTCGCAAGAGTTGGTTGCTCAAGTGGATGCTTAGAGTCCCCGGCAGAGCATTTGCTCAGGATGATTCCTAAAATTGCCCGCAGAGTTATCGGTTCAGGATGATTCTTGAAGCACCCGGCGAAGTTGTTTGTCCAAGATGAGTCTTGAAGTCCTCAGCAGAGATGATTCACCCAGAATGATTGCTGGATCCCCGAAGCAGAGTTACTTGATAGTTCTCCAGAATCCCCAGCGGAGATGTGTCATCCCCAGCAGGTTTCTGAACAGCGAAGTTGAAACTTCCCTCGAAGACTTGATGATTGAAGTCCAACCGTATTGACGAAGCAGTTCTCTCAGCTGATGCGGAGTGCCTGATGGCAGAAGTTTGGATATCCCCAATTGGTTCATGATTGACTGAGAATTCTATTCCCGACTTAGTGATGAAGTCCGGTTGATGCCCGAAAATTTCTTTGAATGCCCGATGGCATGATTAAATTGATGGATGACCTGATGAGTCCCAAGGAGTCTTGATGCCTGACGGCATGATCGACCGTGTATCACCGGTTACCGTGCGACCAATTCCCCAGCTAGTTACCGTGCAACTATTATTTCAGTTTCCGAATATTTGTTCTCATTAGAGTACCGTGTACTTGTGTAGTTGGCAAATTTTTGGGTTTGTTGGTATTCAACCGTCTCGTACCTTGATTGTTTGAGATCCGTTCGCTTCTCACCCAGTCAGGTCCAAGCCGTTTGAATAGGGGCAGCTGTTGCACCCCAAAATTTGCCCAACATTTCTTTACCTAGCTTATGTTTCATTTCATTCACATTAGCATTATCATTTGCATTTCATTGACATGTATGCAGGAGATCAAAAGGTATGATTACCAATCGAGGGCTACACAAGAGTTTGAAGCTAGCTAAGAGGGTTGTTCAAGTGTTCAAGGGTTAATATCCTTGTTAGAGAAATTAAAAGATCCCCAGAGAGACTGGTTGAAACCAAAATTGGGTGGGCCTCCTAGCTTGAGAGTTATGGGGAAGTCCTCAGATGATTATGAGGTCATAAAGTTAGACTTGAGGTCTTGATAGAGCTCATGAGAAGTGTTGAAGGTCACTTTGAGGCCAAGACAGGTCATTGTGCAAGATTAAGAAGACTCATCCATGAGTGTTGCAGTTAGGGTTTGACTGTGTCAACCCTAAGTCAACTGATGATTTGGAGAAGGTTGAGACCTAATCCAAGGGCCATGTGATTATGGATTGATACATGTGGATGTTATAAGGATGATTCCAAGGTCAACTCATCATGATTGAAGAGTTTGAGAAGTTGCAAGCTAGGGTTTCTAAGGCTTGACAGTGTAAAATCCCCTAGTTTGACCCCTATCTTCAAGGCAGTTTAGCTCAAGATGTGATTGTCATCTCATATTGCCCCCAACATGAATGTTGTAGAGCATGATCTTAGATTTTATTTGAGTGCTAGGAGTCCTTGATAGGATTTGTAGAACTCAAGTTATGACTTTGACAAGTTACAGGTCATCTGAGGTATGTGAATTTGGAGCTTGAAAGTTGTCCAACTTGCATGAAACGTTTGCCCCAGAAGGATGATTCCTATGAACTTTTGGTCAACATTAATGTTGTTCCTTATCCTCTTAGCTTTCTACAGAGTACTAGAAGTCCTTGATAGGATTTGTAGAACTCATGTTATGGCTTTGACAAGTCAAGGGCATTTTGGTCATTTGGAGATTATAGGTCATTTCAAGCATAAGGCTATAACTCCCATTTCCAAGCTTCAAATGGGAAAATGTTCAACATCAAACTTGTTCAAAATGATGTTTTAAGTCTATTAAAGAGGTCATGAGATGTTGTAATTGCTTGTAGCTCAAAGTTGCAAAAATGGCCTAAAATAAGGATGATTTTCAAATGAACCAAAGATGGAAATTGGTATTCTTGACCTACATGTCCAAACCAAGGCATGTAATATATCATTTTGACTCTAAAACACATTTTAAGAACATTGGTTTAGCCACATTTTTGAATTGAAGTTTAATTTGTGGACTTGCTTTGAAAAGTAGTTACTTACATCATAAGTAACATTTGCAAAACCCAAACTCAAGGCATGATCAAGGTCCCTTGCAAGCCAAAGACTTCCAAAATGTCATGAGGGGAGAAATTGGAAGGAATTGAGAATGATTTCAAGCTGTTAGAAGAGTTGTGCATACCATGGCATATCATGAGAATTCAAGTGACATGAGAAATTGAATTTCTCATTAGAAGGATCTAGAGCTTTCTAGATCATCCCTACACACTCTATATATTGAATAAAAGTGGTTCAGATCATTTTTTGGGTGAGAATTGAGAAGAAAAAGAGAGAGTGAGTTTTGAAACTTCCATTTTGCAACTGAATTCGGTTACTCCAATTGAGTTCACTTCAATCCATTCTCTTGATCCCAATAGCTTCCATTTGCATTGTTGAATGATCCCAGAGTGAAATCATAGCAAAAACATTGAGGATTTGAGTGTTAGCATTTGGATTTTTCAACCTGCAACTCACTATCGGGTTTCAAGTTCCAGGAGGTTTCAACCAGTTCTTGTGCATACAGAAGCAAGGAAATGATTCATTGATCGTGTCTGGAAGGTTTGAGAGCTTGATTTGAAGATTTTGTACATCTGTTCATCAAGAATTGACAGGTATGTAAACTTCTTCCTCCAGCATAAATTAAGTAGAATTAGCACGGTTTGTTAGGTTAGAATGATTGTAGGTTAGTATGTGAAGCTTTCTGGTAGCATTTGGTTAGGTTTAGAGACATTAAGTTGGGTGCCACAATTTCTGTTCTTGATCATATCTTGGTGGTTCTTGAGAGTTAACCCTAGCTAGATGGTGGAATCAACTCAGGATAACATGGTGATGATGTTAGGCACTTTAATTTTGAGAATGGTGATGATTCAATAAGAATGATTGGCATGGTTAGAATCAGGGTGAAAAATGGAGTGGATTAGGGTTTCCAACTTTGATTTTTGGTGGAGATTTGAGGGGATACGAATTTGGAGAAGATGAAGTTCTTGGCTGTTCATCAATGGAGGTTCTTCCCTCCAGATTTTCAAATTGGGGAAGATGACCCCATAACCATTAGATCATAGGTGGACCTTTGACTGAAGAAGTAATCCAACGGCCACGCATGCTTCTGAATTTGTGAAGAGTTTGAACTAAAATGAAACGCAACGTTTCATTTAAGTTATGTTTTGGGCTTAAGACACTAGCTAATAACCGCACCCCCCTTATGGCCCAATTGCCAGAATGAACTGATTTTCATTACTATCTGCACCGTGTGTTTGTCATTTTATTTGGATTTTCTTCATTTTATTCATGGTTCTTGATAAAATCATAAAAAATGGAAAAATGATTCAATTTACCCCATTCTTTTTGCATTGAATTCATGATAGAATCTAGTATTTTTTAGATAAAAAATATTTTTTATTCATGCATTTTCTGATTTTATGGTAATTTTTACATTTTAATTGATATTAAAATAGTCATGTTTGATACTTGATTTTGTGGAATTTTGTGTGATCATGTGATGATGATTCTGATCTTGATTTTTTGTGAGTTGTTAGCATAGATATGCATGCTCCCCATAGATTTTTCTCACATTTTTGTGATGAACATAAGTGGTAGTTTAGGTTGAAACCTTTAGATGCTCCATTTTTAGGGTTTATGGTTGATACCTTGTGATTTAGATTTTATTTTTGTAACTAGGTGGATGATTCAACCTCTGAATTTTGTAGGGTACATTCATGATTGAATTAGGACCCCTTAGGAATTTTTATAGGATTTTTCAAGGTAGTTTACTATTTTTGCTTGATTTTAGCTTAAGTGCTAGTTTTAGATGATTCTAATGCACTAATTCAACTAGATTGACTTCTTTAGTTCCCTTAGATTAGGATTTTGCTTTGCTTGCTCTTGGGTGATGATGAAGACAAGTTGAAGATGCATTGGATTTCTTGAAGAGGCTTGGATTTGAATATCTTCCCTTCTTTTGGTGTAGTTTGATTAGGTATTAAGATTAGGGTTTTTGTAGGCAGAGCTTCTAGATAGATTCTTGTCCTTCATAAACATGGATGATGTTGATCACTTCCATTCTTCCCTATGATGCAAGGTCCCCTTGTAAAGGCCTCATCCCTCCTTTGGTAGGATGTGTGGCTCTTTTCAAATTGGTAGAACCTTTGAGGGTCCTTTTCTCTGATGATAGGAGGCTTAGTGGTGACCTTTGGTCTTCACTCTGCTACCAATCATCCAAACTTTGCTCTTGATAGATGCATCTTTCTCCCTTGCCAGAGGATGGAGTTCCTTGCTTGAAGAAGATTGAAGGATGGAGTTGATACTTCTTGGTGTTTGAAGACTACTCTGAGAAGCTGAAGCTTGTAGATAAAGAGGAACTAGTTGATACTGGTAAAGAAGAGAGAGCTGAAGCTTGAAGAACAAGTTGACACTTATGAAGAGGATTTAATTGAGATTGAGTGAAGAGCTGAGGCTTGAAGAATAAAGGATAAGCTGATATTTATGTTGATGCATTGAGAGCCTGAAGAAACAAATTGATACTTGCAGTTAGGAATGGAGCCTGAAGGTGGAATGGACTGGAGAGCTGAAGCTTGAAGAAGAAAGAATAAGTTGATACTTATGTTTGGTGTATTGAAAACTTGGAGAAGAAAGTTGATACTTGTTATTGCAGATGATAGCCTTGAAGGGTAGGTGAGGTCTGAAGGCTGAATTACTGAAGAGCTGAAGCTTGAAGTTGTAGGGGTGGTTGATCTGCTTTCTTTTTCTGTCTGTTTGCTTGCTGTGCAACTGTATTGTTGTGACTTGTTTGACTTGTTTGATGCATTAGAATAAGTTCATGTTTAGATTGTGTTAAGCTAGGAGCATGATTTCACTAGGAGTTGAGTCGCTCCCTCTGCTTGTATTTTTACTGTGTGGCTTTGCTTGCGGGTATTCGGTAGAGCCCTGCTCCCTTGCCTATGTGGTTTGTGTTGCTTGATAGCATTCCATTTCTTTTGTATGATTGCAGTTATTGTGTTTGCTTGATAGCATGTTATTTCTTCCTGTATGATTGCAGTTATTCATATCTAGCTTGAGGTTGAGACGAGCTTGTGGAGGCTGCTGCCCCACACACATTTCCTCCCTCACTTGCATTGCATGCATTTTACAGTCGTTTACTGTTTACTGTTTAAGCTGATGCTTTATCTGTTTCTGTTTATCATTGACATGATCCCTTAGGAATCTCACTTCCTTTGACAAGGAAGTGATGATTAGAACTTTAGGTTGAAACCTATGCATGATAACTTCTAGGAGTTCCCTGTTTCAAACCTCAACCATAGGGTGAATCCTTGGCATGACAACATTAGGACTTGATAGTCTCCCCTTAGTTGAACCTGTTCGTTCTCTCTTCTCATCTCGAAACAAACTAAAAAACAGTGATAAAGGTTAACTGACGTCGTACGTTACGAGCCTTAAGCTATCTGAGAAAGGATTGTTGGAGAGTTTATTTTCAACAGTCTGGATGTTTAGTATGGCACCCTTTGGGTGACATACGACGCATTCACTCTCAGGTCATAGTCTCTAGTGCGATACTAGTTGCAAACATCCATAAAAAACATTTCTTCCGTAAAAGACAGAAAACAAACTTCAAACCTTTTTGCCCCGTGGGCCCGTAATTCAAAGGAAGCTTTTTTGAAGAAAAGAGTGTTGTTAACTCCTAGTTCTACCGCAAACGGTAACGCATAAGTCTCCAAGGGTCGAGCTGCGTACACCAAACTGTTGGAACTGTTTGTTAACCCTATTTGATAAAACAGATGAATCTGAATTCCCGTAATCCGTATTATCCCGAACTACGTAAGCTCTGATCTCTCATACCTGTTGAGAGTACGTAGGCACAATACTGATGTATTGGCGAGCCACCTTCCCCATAACCCGTAGTTAGTCGAACTACGTTGACTCTGATTTCTCATTCTCTGATGAGAATACGTAGGCATAAAGTGCGACGTTTTGCCGAGTCATTTTCTTTTCTTTTCAGACCAGCCTTGATAGGTAGATAGATAAACCAACCCGTCCAGTAAACACACCAAGCGTGGATCCCATCGAGTACGATGGACGTGAGGGGTGCTAATTCCTTCCCCTTGCGTAACCGACTCCCGAACCCAGACAACGGTTGCGATGACCTTGTCTTATACCTTTTCGTCAGTTTTTTCCGATCGTTTCCTTTCCCGTTCTGAGGGATAAATAACGAAAGGTGGCGACTCTTCTATTTTGCCGGCACCTTATTTTCGCGGAAGCGACAAGGCTCCGATCATTTTTGTTGAGTATCCAGACTCCAGTTATTACGTTGCGGGTTCAAACTCCGGTCATTTTCGTTGAGTATCCAGACTCCAGTTATTAAGTTGAGTGTTCAGGCTCCGGTCAGTTTCGTTGGATATCTAGACTCCGATTATTATGTTGATCGTTTAGGCTCCGGTCAGTTTTGTTGAGCATCTAGACTCCGGTTATTACAATGAGCGTTCAGGCTCCGGTTATTACGTTGAGCGTTCAGGCTCAGGTTAGTTTTGTTGGGTATCCAGACTCCGGTTATTAAGTTAAGCGTTCAGGCTCCGGTCATTTTCATTGAGTATCCAGACTCTGGTTATTACGTTGAGCGTTCAGGCTCCGGTCAGTTTTGTTGAGTATCCAGATTTCGGTTATTACAATGAGCGTTAAGACTCCGGTCAGTTTCGTTGGGTATCAAGACATTAGTTATTACGTTCAGCGTTCATGCTCCGGTCAGTTTCGTTGGGTATCCAGACACCGGTCAATACGTTGAGCGTTCAGGCTCCGGTCATTTTCGTTGAGTATCCAGACTCCGGTCATTACGTTGAGCATTCAGGATCCAGTCATTTTTGTTGAGTATCATAACTCCGGTTATTACGTTGAGCATTCAGGCTCCGATCAGTTTCGTTGAGTATCCAGACACCTGTTATTACGTTGAGCGTTCAGGCTCCGGTCAGTTTTGTTGGGTATCCAGACTCCGATTATTACATTGAGCGTTCAGGCTCCGGTCATTTTTGTTGAGTATCCAGACTCCAGTTATTACGTTGAGGGTTCAGACTCCGGTCATTTTCGTTGAGTATCCAGACTCCAGTTATTACGTTGAGTGTTCAGGCTCTGGTCAGTTTCATTGGGTATCTAGACTCCGATTATTACGTTGATCATTCAGGCTCCGGTCAGTTTTGTTGAGCATCCAGACTCCGGTTATTACGTTGAGCGTTCAGGCTCCGTTCAGTTTCGTTGGGTATCTAGACTCCGGTTATTACGTTGAGCGTTCAGGCTTAGGTTAGTTTTGTTGGGTATCTAGACTCCGGTTATTAAGTTAAGCGTTCAGGCTCCGGTCATTTTCATTGAGTATCCAGACTCTAGTTATTACGTTTAGCGTTCAGGCTCTGGTCAGTTTTGTTGAGTATCCAGATTTCGGTTATTACGTTGAGCATTCAGACTCCGTTCAGTTTTGTTGGGTATCAAGTCACTAGTTATTACGTTGAGCGTTCGCGCTCTGGTTAGTTTCGTTGGGTATCCAGACACCGGTCAATTCGTTGAGTGTTCAGGCTCCGGTCATTTTTGTTGAGTATCCAGACTACGGTCATTATGTTGAGCATTCAGGATCCAGTCATTTTCATTGAGTATCATAACTCTGGTTATTACGTTGAGCGTTCAGGCTCCGGTCAGTTTCGTTGAGTATCTGGACTCCGGTTATTACAATGAGCGTTCAGGCTCCGGTCAGTTTCGTTGGGTATCCAGACTCTGGTTATTACATTGAGCATTCAGGCTCTGGTCATTTTTGTTGAGTATCAAGACTCCAGTTATTACGTTGAGGGTTCAGACTCCGGTCATTTTCGTTGAGTATCCAGACTCCAGTTATTACGTTGAGTGTTCAGGCTCCGGTCAGTTTCGTTGGGTATCTAGACTCCGATTTTTACGTTGATCGTTCAGGCTCCGGTCAGTTTCGTTGAGCATCCAGACTCCAGTTATTACGTTGAGCGTTCAGGCTCCGTTCAGTTTCGTTGGGTATCTAGACTCCAGTTATTACGTTGAGCGTTCAGGCTCAGGTTAGTTTCGTTGGGTATCCAGACTCCGGTTATTAAGTAAAGCCTTCAGGTTCTAGTCATTTTCATTGAGTATCCAGACTCTGGTAATTACGTTGAGCATTCAGGCTCCGGTCAGTTTCGTTGAGTATCCAGATTCCAGTTATTACGTTGAGCGTTCAGGCTCCGGTCAGTTTTGTTGGGTATCAAGACACTAGTTATTATGTTGAGCGTTCACGCTCCGGTCAGTTTCGTTGGGTATCCAGACACCGGTTATTACGTTGAGCGTTCAGGCTCCGATCATTTTCATTGAGTATCCAGACTTTAATCAATACGTTGAGCGTTCAGGCTTCGGTCATTTTTGTTGAGTATCCAGACTCCGGTCATTACGTTGAGTGTTCAGGATCCAGTCATTTTCGTTGGGTATTATAACTCTAGTTATTACGTTGAGTGTTCAGGCTCGGGTCAGTTTCGTTGAGTATCCAGACTCCGGTTATTACGTTGAACGTTCAGGCTCCGGTCAGTTTCTTTGGGTATCTAGACTCTGGTTATTACGTTGAGCGTTCAGGCTCCGGTCATTTTCGTTGAGCATCCAGACTCCAGTTATTACGTTGAGCGTTCAGGCTCCGGTCAGTTTCGTTGAGTATCCAGACTCTGGTTATTACGTTGAGCGTTCAGGCTCCGTTCAGTTTGGTTGGGTATCTAGACTCTGGTTATTACGTGGAGCGTTTAGGCTCCGATCATTTTTGTTGAGTATCTAGACTCCTATTATTACATTGACCGTTCAGGCTCCGGTCATTTTTGTTGAGTATCAAGACTCTGGTTATTACGTTGAGCGTTCAGGCTCTGGTCATTTTTGTTAAGTATCTAGACCCCGGTTATTAAGTTGAGCGTTCAGACTCCGATCATTTTCCTTGAGTATTCAGACTCCGGTTATTACGTTGAGCGTTCAGGCTCCAGTCTTTTTCATTGAGTATCCAGACCCCGGTTATTACATTGAGGGTTCAGACTTTGCTCATTTTTGTTGAGTATCCAGACTCCGACCATTACCTTGAGCGTTCAGGCTCCGATCATTTTCATTGAGTATCCAGACTCCGGTTATTACGTTAAGCGTTCAGGCTCCAGTCTTTTTCATTGAGTATCCAGACCCCGGTTATTACATTGAGGGTTCAGACTCCGGTCATTTTCGTTGAGTATCCAGACTCCGGTCATTACGTTGAGCATTCAGGATCCAGTCATTTTCGTTGATTATCATAACTTCGGTTATTACGTTGAGCGTTCAGGCTCTGGTTAGTTTCGTTGAGTATCCAGACTCCGATTATTACGTTGAGCGTTCAGGCTCCGGTCAGTTTCGTTGGGTATCTAGACCCCGGTTATTACATTGAGCGTGCAGGCTCCGGTCATTTTTGTTGAGTATCCAGACTCCAGTTATTACATTGAGGGTTGAGACTCTGGTCATTTTCGTTGAGTATCCAGACTCCGGTCATTATGTTGAGCGTTTAGGCTCCGATCATTTTCGTGGAGTATCCAGACTCCAGTCAATACGTTGAGCGTTCAGGCTCCAGTCATTTTTGTTGAGTATTCAAACTCCGGTCATTACGTTGAGCGTCTAGGATCCAGTCATTTTCGTTGAGTATCATAACTCCGGTTATTACATTGAGCGTTCAGGCTCCGGTCAGTTTCTTTGAGTATCCAGACTCTAGTTATTACGTTGAGCGTTCAGGCTCCGGTCAGTTTTGTTGGGTATCCAGACTGCGGTTATTACGTTGATTGTTCTGGCTCCGGTCATTTTCGTTGACTATCCAGACTCTGGTTATTACGTTGAGCGTTCAGGCTACGGTCAGTTTTGTTGAGTATCCAGATTCCGATTATTATGTTGAGCGTTCAGGCTCTTGTCAGTTTCATTGAGTATCCAGACTCCAGTTATTACATTGAGTGTTCAGGCTCCGGTCAGATTCGTTGAGCATCCAGACTCTAGTTTTTACGTTGATCGCTCAGGCTCCGGTCAGTTTCGTTGAGTATCCAGACTCCGGTTATTATGTTGAGCGTTCAGGCTCTGGTCAGTTTTGTTGAGTATTCAGACTCCGGTTATTACATTGAGCGTTCAGGCTCCGGTCAGTTTCGTTGAGCATCCAGACTTCGGTTATTGTGTTGAGCGTTCAGGCTCCATTCGATTTCGTTGGGTATCAAGACTCCGGTTATTACGTTGAGCGTTCAGGCTCAGGTTAGTTTCGTTGGGTATCCAGACTCCGGTTATTAAGTTAAGCGTACAGGCTCCGGTCATTTTCATTGAGTATTCAGACTCTGGTTATTACGTTGAGCATTCAGGCTCCGGTCAGTTTCATTGAGTATCCAGATTCCGGTTATTACGTAAAGCGTTCAAACTCCGGTCAGTTTCGTTGGGTATCAAGACACTAGTTATTACCTTAAGCGTCCAGGCTCCGGTCAGTTTCGTTGGGTATCCAGACACCGGTTATTACGTTGAGCGTTCAGGCTCCGATCATTTTCGTTGAGTATCCATACTTCGGTCAATACATTGAGCGTTCAGGCTCTGGTCATTTTTGTTGAGTATCCAGACTCCGGTCATTACGTTGAGCATTCAGGACCCAGTCATTTTCGTTAAGTATCATAACTCCAGTTATTACGTTAAGTGTTCAGGCTCGGGTTAGTTTCATTGAGTATCCAGACTCCGGTTATTACGTTGAGCGTTCAGACTCTAGTTATTACGTTGATCGTTCAGGCTCCGGTCAGATTCGTTTAGTATCCAGACTCCGGTTATTATGTTGAGCGTTCAGGCTCTGGTCAGTTTTGTTGAGTATCTAGACTCCGGTTATTACATTGAGCGTTCAGGCTCCGGTCAATTTCGTTGAGCATTCAGACTCTAGTTATTACGTTGATCGTTCAGGCTCCGGTCAGTTTCGTTTAGTATCCAGACTCTGGTTATTATGTTGAGCGTTCAGGCTCTGGTCAGTTTTATTGAGTATTTAGACTCCGGTTATTACATTGAGCTTCAGGCTCCGGTCAGTTTCGTTGAGCATCCAGACTCCGGTTATTACGTTGAGCGTTCAGGCTCCATTCAGTTTTGTTGGGTATCAAGACCCTGGTTATTACGTTGAGCGTTCAGGCTCAGGTCAGTTTCGTTGAGTATCCAGACTCTGGTTGTTACGTTGAGCGTTCAGGCTCCGGTCATTTTTGTTGAGTATCCAGACTCCGGTCATTACGTTGAGCATTCAGGATCCAGTCATTTTCGTTGAGTATCATAACTCTGGTTATTACGTTGAGCATTCAGGCTCCGATCAGTTTCGTTGAGTATCCAGACTCCTGTTATTACGTTGAGCGTTCAGGCTCCGGTCAGTTTTGTTGGGTATCCAGACTCCGGTTATTACATTGAGCGTTCAGGCCCCGGTCATTTTTGTTGAGTATCCAGACTCCAGTTATTACGTTGAGGGTTCAGACTCCGGTCATTTTCGTTGAGAATCCAGACTCCAGTTATTACGTTGAGTGTTCAGGCTCCGGTCAGTTTCGTTGGGTATCTAGACTCCGATTATTACGTTGATCGTTCAGGCTCCGGTCAGTTTCGTTCAGCATCCAGACTCCAGTTATTACGTTGAGCGTTCAGGCTCCGTTCAGTTTCGTTGGGTATCTAGACTCCAGTTATTACGTTGAGCATTCAGGCTCAGGTTAGTTTCGTTGGGTATCCAGACTCCGGTTATTAACTTAAGCGTTCAGGCACCGGTCATTTTCATTGAGTATCCAGACTATAGTTATTACGTTGAGCGTTCAGGCTCTAGTCAGTTTCGTTGAGTATCCAGATTCCAATTATTACGTTGAGCTTTCAGGCTCCAGTCAGTTTCGTTGGGTATCCAGACTTCGGTTATTACATTGAGCGTTCAGGCTCCGTTCAGTTTCGTTGGGTATCCAGACTCCAGTTATTACGTTGAGTGTTCAGGCTCCGGTCAGATTCGTTGAGCATTCAGACTCTAGTTATTACGTTAATCGTTCAGGCTCCAGTCAGTTTCGTTTAGTATCCAGACTCCGGTTATTATGTTGAGCGTTCAGGCTCTGGTCAGTTTTGTTGAGTATCTAGACTCCAGTTATTACATTGAGCGTTCAGGCTCCGGTCAGTTTCGTTGAGCATCCAGACTCCGGTTATTACGTTGAGCGTTCAGGCTCCATTCAGTTTTGTTGGGTATCAAGACTCTGGTTATTACGTTGAGCGTTCAGGCTCAGGTCAGTTTCGTTTAGTATCCAAACTCCGGTTGTTACGTTGAGCGTTCAGGCTCCGGTCATTTTCGTTGAGTATCCAGACTCCGGTCATTACGTTGAGCATTCAGGATCCAGTCATTTTCGTTGAGTATCATAACTCCGGTTATTACGTTGAGCATTCAGGCTCCGATCAGTTTCGTTGAGTATCCAGAATCCTGTTATTACGTTGAGCGTTCAGGCTCCGGTCAGTTTTGTTGGGTATCCAGACTCCGGTTATTACATTGAGCGTTCAGGCTCCGGTCAGTTTCGTTGAGCATCCAGACTCCGGTTATTACGTTGGGCGTTCAGGCTCCGTTCAGTTTCGTTGGGTATCCAGACTCCGGTTATTACGTTGAGCGTTCAGGCTCCGTTCAATTTCGTTGGGTATCCAGACTCCAGTTCTTACGTTGAGTGTTCAGGCTCCGGTCAGATTCGTTGACCATTCAGACTCTAGTTATTACGTTGATCGTTCAGGCTCCGGTCAGTTTCGTTTAGTATCCAGACTCCGGTTATTATGTTGAGCGTTCAGGCTCTGGTCAGTTTTGTTGAGTATCTAGACTCCGGTTATTACATTGAGCGTTCAGGCTCCGGTCAGTTTCGTTGAGCATCCAGAGTCCGGTTATTACGTTGAGCGTTCAGGCTCCATTCAGTTTTGTTGGGTATCAAGACGCTGATTATTACGTTGAGCATTCAAGCTCAGGTCAGTTTCGTTGGGTATCCAGACTCCGGTTATTACATTGAGCGTTCAGGCTCCGGTCATTTTTGTTGAGTATCCAGACTCCAATTATTACGTTGAGGGTTCAGACTCCAGTCATTTTCGTTAAGTATCCAGACTCCAGTTATTACGTTGAGTGTTCAGGCTCTGGTCAGTTTCGTTGGGTATCTAGACTTCGATTATTACGTTGATCGTTCATGCTCCGATCAGTTTCGTTCAGCATCTAGACTCCAGTTATTACGTTGAGCGTTCAGGCTCCGTTCAGTTTAGTTGGGTATCTAGACTCCAGTTATTACGTTTAGCATTCAGGCTCAGGTTAGTTTCGTTGGGTATCCAGACTCCGGTTATTAAGTTAAGTGTTCAGGCACCGGTCATTTTCATTGAGTATCCAGACTATGGTTATTACGTTGAGCGTTCAGGCTCCGGTCAGTTTCGTTGAGTATCCAGATTCCGGTTATTACGTTGAGCTTTCAGGCTCCGGTCAGTTTCGTTGGGTATCCAGACTCCGGTTATTACATTGAGGGTTCAGACTCCAGTCATTTTTGCTGAGTATCCAGACTCCGGTTATTACGTTGAGTGTTCAGGCTCCATTCAGTTTCGTTGGGTATCTAGACTCCGGTTATTACGTTGAGCGTTCAGGCTCAGGTTAGTTTCGTTGGGTATCCAGACTCCGGTTATTATGTTGAGCGTTCAGGCTCCGGTCAGTTTTGTTGAGTATCGAGACTCCGGTTATTACATTGAGCATTCAGCCTCCGTTCAGTTTTGTTGAGCATCCAGACTCCGGTTATTACGTTGGGCGTTCAGGCTCCGTTCAGTTTCGTTGGGTATCCAGACTTCGGTTATTACGTTGAGCGTTCAAGCTCCGTTCAGTTTCGTTGGGTATCCAGACTCCAGTTATTACGTTGAGTGTTCAGGCTCCGGTTAGATTCGTTGAGCATTCAGACTCTAGTTATTACGTTGATCGTTCAGGCTCCGGTCAGTTTCGTTTAGTATCCAGACTCCGGTTATTATGTTGAGCGTTCAGGCTTTGGTCGGTTTTGTTGAGTATCTAGACTCCGGTTATTACGTTGAGCGTTCAGGCTCCGGTCAGTTTCATTGAGCATCAAGACTTCGGTTATTACGTTGAGCGTTCAGGCTGCATTTAGTTTTGTTGGGTATCAAGACTCTGGTTATTACGTTGATCGTTCAGGCTCAGGTCAGTTTCGTTGAGTATCCAGACTCCGGTTGTTACGTTGAGCGTTCAGGCTCCGGTCATTTTCGTTGAGTATCCAGACTCCGGTCATTACGTTGAGCATTCAGGATCCAGTCATTTTTGTTGAGTATCATAACTCCGGTTTTTACGTTGAGCATTCAGGCTCCGATCAGTTTCGTTGAGTATCCAGACTCCTGTTATTACGTTGAGCGTTCAGGCTCCGGTCAGTTTTGTTAGGTATCCAGACTCCGGTTATTACATTGAGCATTCAGTCTCCGGTCATTTTTGTTAAGTATCCAGACTCCAGTTATTACGTTGAGGGTTCAGACTCCGGTCATTTTTGTTGAGTATCCAGACTCCAGTTATTACGTTGAGTGTTCAGGCTCCGGTCAGTTTCGTTGGGTATCTAGACTCCGATTATTACGTTGATCGTTCAGGCTCTGGTCAGTTTCGTTCAGCATCCAGACTCCAGTTATTACGTTGAGCGTTCAGGCTCCGTTCTGTTTCGTTGAGTATCTAGACTCCAGTTATTACGTTGAGCATTATGGCTCAGGTTAGTTTCGTTGGGTATCCAGACTCCGGTTATTAAGTTAAGCGTTCAGGCACCGGTCATTTTCATTGAGTATCCAGACTATGCTTATTACGTTGAGCGTTCAGGCTCCGGTCAGTTTCGTTGAGTATCCAGATTCCGGTTATTACATTGAGCTTTCAGGCTCCGGTCAGTTTCGTTGGGTATCCAGACTCCGGTTTTTACATTGAGCGTTCAGGCTCCGGTTTTTACATTGAGTATCCAGACTCCAGTTATTACGTTGAGGGTTCAGACTCCGGTCATTTTCGTTGAGTATCCAGACTCCAGTTATTACATTGAGCGTTCAGGCTCCGGTCAGTTTCGTTGGGTATCTAGACTCCGATTATTACGTTGATCGTTCAGGCTCCGGTCAGTTTTGTTGAGCATCCAGACTCCGGTTATTACGTTGAGCGCTCAGGCTCCATTCAGTTTCATTGGGTATCTAGACTCCGGTTATCACGTTGAGCGTTCAGGCTCAGGTTAGTTTCGTTGGGTATCCAGACTCCGGTTATTATGTTGAGCGTTCAGGCTCCGGTCAATTTTGTTGAGTATCCAGACTTCGGTTATTACATTGAGCGTTCAGGCTCCGTTCAGTTTCGTTGAGCATCCAGACTCCGGTTATTTCGTTGGGCGTTCAAGCTCCGTTCAGTTTCGTTGGGTATCCAGACTCCGGTTATTACGTTGAGCGTTCAGGTTCCGTTCAGTTTCGTTGGGTATCCAGACTCCAGTTATTACGTTGAGTGTTCAGGCTCAGGTCAGATTCGTTGAGCATTCAGACTCTAGTTATTACGTTGATCGTTCAGGCTCCGGTCAGTTTCGTTTAGTATCCAAACTCCGGTTATCATGTTGAGCGTTCAGGCTCTGGTCAGTTTTGTTGAGTATCTAGACTCCGGTTATTACATTGAGCGTTCAGGCTCCGGTCAATTTCGTTGAGCATCCAGACTCCGGTTATTACGTTGAGCGTTCAGGCTGCATTCAGTTTTGTTGGGTATCAAGACTCTGGTTATTACGTTGAGCGTTCAAGCTCAGGTCAGTTTCGTTGAGTATCCAGACTCCGGTTGTTACGTTGAGCGTTCAGGCTCCGGTCATTTTCGTTGAGTATCCAGACTCCGGTCATTACATTGAGCATTCAGGATCCAATCATTTTCGTTGAGTATCATAACTCCGGTTATTACGTTGAGCATTCAGGCTCCGATCAGTTTCATTGAGTATCCAGACTCCTGTTATTAAATTGAGCGTTCAGGCTTCGGTCAGTTTTGTTGGGTATCCAGACTTCGGTTATTACATTGAGCGTTCAGGCTCCGGTCATTTTTGTTGAGTATCCAGACTCTAGTTATTACGTTGAGGGTTCAGACTCCGGTCATTTTCGTTGAGTATCCAGACTCCAGTTATTACGTTGAGTGTTCAGGCTCCGGTCAGTTTCGTTGGGTATCTAGACTCCGATTAGTACGTTGATCGTTCAGGCTCCAGTCAGTTTCGTTCAGCATCCAGACTCCAGTTATTACGTTGAGCGTTCAGGCTCCGTTCAGTTTCGTTGAGTATCTAGACTCCAGTTATTACATTGAGCATTCAGGCTCAGGTTAGTTTCGTTGGGTATCCAGACTCCGGTTATTAAGTTAAGCGTTCAGGCACCGGTCATTTTCATTGAGTATCCAGACTATGGTTATTACGTTGAGCGTTCAGGCTCCGGTCAGTTTCGTTGAGTATCCAGATTCCGGTTATTACGTTGAGCTTTCAGGCTCCGGTCAGTTTTGTTGGGTATCCAGACTTCGGTCTTTACATTGAGCGTTCAGGCTCCGGTCATTTTTGTTGAGTATCCAGACTCCAGTTATTACGTTAAGGGTTCAGACTCCGGTCATTTTCGTTGAGTATCTAGACTCCAGTTATTACGTTGAGTGTTCAGGCTCCGGTCAGTTTCGTTGGGTATCTAGACTCCGATTATTACGTTGATCGTTCAGGCTCCGGTCAGTTTTGTTGAGCATCCAGACTCCGGTTATTACGTTGAGCGTTCAGGCTCCATTCAGTTTCGTTGGGTATCTAGACTCCGGTTATTACGTTGAGCGTTCAGGCTCAGGTTAGTTTCGTTGGGGATCCAGACTCCGGTTATTATGTTGAGCGTTCAGGCTCCGGTTAATTTTGTTGAGTATCCTAACTTTGATTATTACATTGAGCGTTCAGGCTCCGTTCAGTTTCGTTGAGCATCCAGACTCCGGTTATTTCGTTGGGCGTTCAAGCTCCGTTCAGTTTCGTTGGGTATCCAGACTCCGGTTATTACGTTGAGCGTTCAGGCTCCGTTCAGTTTCGTTGGGTATCCAGACTCCAGTTATTACGTTGAGTGTTCAGGCTCCGGTCAGATTCGTTGAGCATTCAGACTCTAGTTATTACGTTGATCGTTCAGGCTCCGGTCAGTTTCATTTAGTATCCAAACTCCGGTTATCATGTTGAGCGTTCAGGCTCTGGTCAGTTTTGTTGAGTATCTAGACTCCGGTTATTACATTGAGCGTTCAGGCTCCGGTCAGTTTCGTTGAGCATCCAGACTCCGGTTATTACGTTGAGCGTTCAGGCTGCATTCAGTTTTGTTGGGTATCAAGACTCTGGTTATTACGTTGAGCGTTCAGGCTCAGGTCAGTTTCGTTGAGTATCCAGACTCCGATTGTTACGTTGAGCGTTCAGGCTCCGGTCATTTTCGTTGAGTATCCAGACTCCGGTCATTACGTTGAGCATTCAGGATCCAATCATTTTCGTTGAGTATCATAACTCCGATTATTACGTTGAGCATTCAGGCTCTGATCAGTTTCGTTGAGTATCCAGACTCCTGTTATTACATTGAGCGTTCAGGCTCCGGTCACTTTTGTTGGGTATCCAGACTCCGGTTATTACATTGAGCGTTCAGGCTCCGGTCATTTTTGTTGAGTATCCAGACTCCAGTTATTACGTTGAGGGTTCAGACTCCGGTCATTTTCGTTGAGTATCCAGACTCCAGTTATTACGTTGAGTGTTCAGGCTCCGGTCAGTTTCGTTGGGTATCTAGACTCCGATTATTACGTTGATCATTCAGGCTCCGGTCAGTTTCGTTCAGCATCCAGACTCCAGTTATTACGTTGAGCGTTCAGGCTCCGTTCAATTTCGTTGGGTATCTAGACTCCAGTTATTACGTTGAGCATTCAGGCTCAGGTTAGTTTCGTTGGGTATCCAGACTCCGGTTATTAAGTTAAGCGTTCAGGCACCGGTCATTTTCATTGAGTATCCAGACTATGGTTATTACGTTGAGCGTTCAGGCTCCGGTCAGTTTCGTTGAGTATCCAGATTCCGGTTATTACGTTGAGCTTTCAGGCTCCGGTCAGTTTCGTTGGGTATCCAGACTCCGGTTATTACATTGAGCGTTCAGGCTCCGGTCATTTTTGTTGAGTATCCAGACTCCAGTTATTACATTGAGGGTTCAGACTCCAGTCATTTTCGTTGAGTATCCAGACTCCAGTTATTACGTTGAGTGTTCAGGCTCCGGTCAGTTTCGTTGGGTATCTAGACTCCGATTATTACGTTGATCGTTCAGTCTCCGGTCAGTTTTGTTGAGCATCCAGACTCCGGTTATTACGTTGATCGTTCAGGCTCCGGTCAGTTTCGTTGGGCATCCAGACTCCAGTTATTACGTTGAGCGTTCAGGCTCCGGTCAGTTTCTTTGGGTATCTAGACTCTGGTTATTATGTTGAGCGTTCAGGCTCCGGTCATTTTCGTTGAGCATCCAGACTCCAGTTATTACGTTAAGCGTTCAGGCTCCGGTCAATTTTATTGAGTATCCAGACTCCGGTTATTACGTTGACCGTTCAGACTCCTTTCAATTTGGTTGGGTATCTAGACTCCGGTTATTACGTTGAGCGTTCAGGCTGCGGTCAGTTTCGTTGGGTATCCAGACTCCGATTATTACGTTGAGCGTTCAGGCTCAGGTCATTTTTGTTGAGTACCAAGACTCTGGTTATTATGTTGAGCGTTCAGGGTCTGGTCAGTTTCGTGGAGTATCTAGACTATGGTTATTACGTTGAGCGTTCAGGCTCCGGTCAGTTTCGTTGAGTATCCAGACTCCAGTTATTACGTTGAGTGTTCAGGCTCCGGTCAGTTTCGTTGGGTATCTAGACTCCGATTATTACGTTGATCGTTCAGGCTCCGGTCAGTTTCGTTCAGCATCCAGACTCCAGTTATCACGTTGAGCGTTCAGGCTCCGTTCAGTTTCGTTGAGTATCTAGACTCCAGTTATTACGTTGAGCATTCAGGCTCAGGTTAGTTTCGTTGGGTATCCAGACTCCGGTTATTAAGTTAAGCGTTCAGGCACCGGTCATTTTCATTGAGTATCCAGACTATGGTTATTACGTTGAGCGTTCAGGCTCCGGTCAGTTTCGTTGAGTATCCAGATTCCGCTTATTACGTTGAGCTTTCAGGCTCCGGTCAGTTTCGTTGGGTATCCAGACTCCGGTCTTTACATTGAGCGTTCAGGCTCCGGTCATTTTTGTTGAGTATCCAGACTCCAGTTATTACGTTGAGGGTTCAGACTCCGGTCATTTTCGTTGAGTATCCAGACTCCAGTTATTACGTTGAGTGTTCAGGCTCCGGTCAGTTTCGTTGGGTATCTAGACTCCGATTATTACGTTGATCGTTCAGGCTCCAGTCAGTTTTGTTGAGCATCCAGACTCCGGTTATTACGTTGAGCGTTCAGGCTCCATTCAGTTTCGTTGGGTATCTAGACTCCGGTTATTACGTTGAGCGTTCAGGCTCAGGTTAGTTTCGTTGGGTATCCAGACTCCGGTTATTATGTTGAGCGTTCAGGCTCCGGTTAATTTTGTTGAGTATCCTGACTTCGATTATTACATTGAGCGTTCAGGCTCCGTTCAGTTTCGTTGAGCATCCAGACTCCGGTTATTTCGTTGGGCGTTCAAGCTCCGTTCAGTTTCATTGGGTATCCAGACTCCGGTTATTACGTTGAGCGTTCAGGCTCCGTTCAGTTACATTGGGTATCCAGACTCCAGTTATTACGTTGAGTGTTCAGGCTCCGGTCAGATTCGTTGAGCATTCAGACTCTAGTTATTACGTTGATCGTTCAGGCTCCGGTCAGTTTCATTTAGTATCCAAACTTCGGTTATCATGTTGAGCGTTCAGGCTCTGGTCAGTTTTGTTGAGTATCTAGACTCCGGTTATTACATTGAGCGTTCAGGCTCCGGTCAGTTTCGTTGAGCATCCAGACTCCGGTTATTACGTTGAGCGTTCAGGCTGCATTCAGTTTTGTTGGGTATCAAGACTCTGGTTATTACGTTGAGCGTTCAGGCTCAGGTCAGTTTCGTTGAGTATCCAGACTCCGGTTGTTACGTTGAGCGTTCAGGCTCCGGTCATTTTCATTGAGTATCCAGACTCCGGTCATTACGTTGAGCATTCAGGATCCAATCATTTTCGTTGAGTATCATAACTCCGATTATTACGTTGAGCATTCAGGCTCCGATCAGTTTCGTTGAGTATCCAGACTCCTGTTATTACATTGAGCGTTCAGGCTCCGGTCAGTTTTGTTGGGTATCCAGACTCCGGTTATTACATTGAGCGTTCAGGCTCCGGTCATTTTTGTTGAGTATCCAGACTCCAGTTATTACGTTGAGTGTTCAGGCTCCGGTCAGTTTCGTTGGGTATCTAGACTCCGATTATTACGTTGATCGTTCAGGCTCCGGTTAGTTTCGTTCAGCATCCAGACTCTAGTTATTACGTTGAGCGTTCAGGCTCCGTTCAGTTTCGTTGGGTATCTAGACTCCAGTTATTACGTTGAGCATTCAGGCTCAGGTTAGTTTCGTTGGGTATCCAGACTCCGGTTATTAAGTTAAGCGTTCAGGCACCGGTCATTTTCATTGAGTATCCAGACTATGGTTATTACGTTGAGCGTTCAGGCTCCGGTCAGTTTCGTTGAGTATCCAGATTCCGGTTATTACGTTGAGCTTTCAGGCTCCGGTCAGTTTCGTTGGGTATCCAGACTCCGGTTATTACATTGAGCGTTCAGGCTCCGGTCATTTTTGTTGAGTATCCAGACTCCAGTTATTACATTGAGGGTTCAGACTCCAGTCATTTTCGTTGAGTATCCAGACTCCAGTTATTACGTTGAGTGTTCAGGCTCCGGTCAGTTTCGTTGGGTATCTAGACTCCGATTATTACGTTGATCGTTCAGTCTCCGGTCAGTTTTGTTGAGCATCCAGACTCCGGTTATTACGTTGATCGTTCAGGCTCCGGTCAGTTTCGTTGTGCATCCAGACTCCAGTTATTACGTTGAGCGTTCAGGCTCCGGTCAGTTTCTTTGGGTATCTAGACTCTGGTTATTATGTTGAGCGTTCAGGCTCCGGTCATTTTCGTTGAGCATCCAGACTCCAGTTATTACGTTAAGCGTTCAGGCTCCGGTCAATTTTATTGAGTATCCAGACTCCGGTTATTACGTTGACCGTTCAGACTCCGTTCAATTTGGTTGGGTATCTAGACTCCGGTTATTACGTTGAGCGTTCAGGCTGCGGTCAGTTTCGTTGGGTATCCAGACTCCGATTATTACGTTGAGCGTTCAGGCTCAGGTCATTTTTGTTGAGTACCAAGACTCTGGTTATTACGTTGAGCGTTCAGGCTCTGGTCAGCTTCGTGGAGTATCTAGACTCCGGTTATTACGTTGAGCGTTCAGGCTCCGGTCAGTTTCGTTGGGTATCCAGACTCCGGTTATTACATTGAGCCTTCAGGCTCCGGTCATTTTTGTTGAGTATCCAGACTCCAGTAATTACGTTGAGGGTTCAGACTCCGGTCATTTTCGTTGAGTATCCAGACTCCAGTTATTACGTTGAGTGTTCAGGCTCCGGTCAGTTTCGTTGGGTATCTAGACTCCGATTATTACGTTGATCGTTCAGGCTCCGGTCAGTTTTGTTGAGCATCCAGACTCCAGTTATTACGTTGAGCGTTCAGGCTCCGGTCAGTTTCTTTGGGTATCTAGACTCTGGTTATTATGTTGAGCGTTCAGGCTCCGATCATTTTCGTTGAGCATCCAGACTCCAGTTATTACGTTGAGCGTTCAGGCTCCGTTCAATTTGGTTGGGTATCTAGACTCCGGTTATTACGTTGAGCATTCAGGCTGCGGTCAGTTTCGTTGGGTATCCAGACTCCGGTTATTACGTTGAGCGTTTAGGCTCCGATCATTTTCGTTGAGTATCCAGACTCCGATTATTACGTTGAGCGTTCAGGCTCAGGTCATTTTTGTTGAGTACCAAGACTCTGGTTATTACGTTGAGCGTTCAGGCTCTGGTCATTTTTGTTAAGTATCTAGACCCCGGTTATTAAGTTGAGCGTTCAGACTCCTATCATTTTCCTTGAGTATTCAGACTCCGGTTATTACGTTGGGCGTTCAGGCTCCGGTCTTTTTCGTTGAGTATCCAGACCCCGGTTATTACATTGAGGGTTCAGACTTCGGTCATTTTTGTTGAGTATCTAGACTCCGGCCATTACATTGAGCGTTCAGGCTCCGATCATTTTCATTAAGTATCCAGACTCCGGTCAATACGTTGAGCGTTCAGGCTCTGGTCATTTTCGTTGAGTATCCAGACTCCGGTCATTATGTTGAGCATTATGGATCCAGTCATTTTCGTTGAGTATCATAACTCCGGTTATTACGTTGAGCGTTCAGGCTCCGGTCAATTTCGTTGAGTATCCAGACTCCGATTATTATGTTGAGCGTTCAGGCTCCGGTCAGTTTCGTTGGGTATCCAGACTTCGGTTATTACGTTGTGGGTTGAGACTCCGGTCATTTTCGTTCAGTATCCAGACTCCGGTCATTATGATGAGCGTTTAGGCTCCGATCATTTTCGTGGAGTATCCAGACTCCGGTCAATACGTTGAGCGTTCAGGCTACGGTCATTTTTATTGAGTATTCAAACTCCGGTCATTACGTCGAGCGTCTAGGATCCAGTCATTTTCGTTGAGTATCATAACTCCGGTTATTACGTTGAGTGTTCAGGCTCCGGTCAGTTTCTTTGAGTATCCAGACTCTGGTTATTACGTTGAGCGTTCAGGCTCCGGTCAGTTTTGTTGGGTATCCAGACTACGGTTATTACGTTGATCGTTTTGGCTCTGGTCATTTTCGTTGACTATCCAGACTCTGGTTATTACGTTGAGTGTTTAGGCTACGGTCAGTTTTGTTGAGTATCCAGATTCCGATTATTACGTTGAGCGTTCAGGCTCTTGTCAGTTTCGTTGATTATCCAGACTCGAGTTATTATGTTGAGTGTTTAGGCTCCGGTCAGATTCGTTAAGCATCCAGACTCTAGTTATTACGTTGATCGTTTAGGCTCCGGTCAGTTTCGTTGAGTATCCAGACTCCGGTTATTATGTTGAGCGTTCAGGCTCCGGTCAGTTTTGTTGAGTATCCAGACTCCGGTTATTACATTGAGCGTTCAGGCTCCGGCCAGTTTCGTTGAGCATCCAGACTCCGGTTATTACGTTGGGCGTTCAAGCTCCGTTCAGTTTCGTTGGGTATCCAGACTCCGGTTATTACGTTGAGCGTTCAGGCTCCGTTCAGTTTCGTTGGGTATCCAGACTCCAGTTATTACGTTGAGTGTTCAGGCTCCGGTCAGATCGTTGAGCATTCAGACTCTAGTTATTACGTTGATCGTTCAGGCTCCGTTCAGTTTCGTTTAGTATCCAGACTCCGGTTATTTTGTTGATCGTTCAGGCTCTGGTCAGTTTTGTTGAGTATCTAGACTCCGGTTATTACATTGAGCGTTCAGGCTCCTGTCAGTTTCGTTGAGCATCCAGACTCCGGTTATTACGTTGAGCGTTCATGCTCCATTCAGTTTTGTTGGGTATCAAGACTCTGGTTATTACGTTGAGCGTTCAGGCTCAGGTCAGTTTCGTTGAGTATCCAGACTCCGGTTGTTACGTTGAGCGTTCAGGCTCCGGTCATTTTCGTTGAGTATCCAGACTCCGGTCATTACGTTGAGCATTCAGGATCCAGTCATTTTCGTTGAGTATCATAACTCCGGTTATTACGTTGAGCATTCAGGCTCCGGTCAGTTTTGTTGGGTATCCATACTCCGGTTATTACATTGAGCGTTCAGGCTCCGGTCATTTTTGTTGAGTATCCAGACTCCAGTTATTACGTTGAGGGTTCAGACTCCGGTCATTTTCGTTGAGTATCCAGACTCCAGTTATTACGTTGAGTTTTCAGGCTCCGGTCAGTTTCGTTGGGTATCTAGACTCTGATTATTACGTTTATCGTTCAGGCTCCGGTCAGTTTCTTTCAGCATCCAGACTCCAGTTATTACGTTGAGCGTTCAGGCTCCGGTCAGTTTCGTTGGATATCTAGACTCCAGTTATTACGTTGAGCATTCAGGCTCAGGTTAGTTTCGTTGGGTATCCAGACTCCGGTTATTAAGTTAAACGTTCAGGCACCGGTCATTTTCATTGAGTATCCAGACTCTGGTTATTACGTTGAGCGTTCAGGCTCCGGTCAGTTTCGTTGATTATCTAGACTCCGGTTATTACGTTGAGCGTTTAGGCTCCGGTCAGTTTCGTTGGGTATCCAGACTCTAGTTATTACATTGAGCGTTCAGGCTCCGGTCATTTTTGTTGAGTATCCAGACTCCAGTTATCACGTTGAGGGTTCAGACTCTGGTCATTTTCGTTGAGTATCCAGACTCCAGTTACTACGTTGAGTGTTCAGGCTCCCGTCAGTTTCGTTGGGTATCTAGACTCCGATTATTACGTTGATCGTTCAGGCTCCGGTAAGTTTCGTTGAGCATCCAGACTCCAGTTATTACGTTGAGCGTTCAGGCTCCGGTCAGTTTCTTTGGGTATCTAGACTCTGGTTATTATGTTGAGCGTTCAGGCTCAGGTTAGTTTCGTTGGGTATCCAGACTCCGGTTATTAAGTTAAGCGTTCAGGCTCCGGTCAGTTTTGTTGAGTATCCAGACTCCGGTTATTACGTTGACCGTTCAGGCTCCGTTCATTTTGGTTGGGTATCTAGACTTCGGTAATTACGTTGAGCATTCAGGCTGCGGTCAGTTTCGTTGGGTATCCAGACTCCGGTTATTACGTTGAGCGTTTAGGCTCCGATCATTTTCGTTGAGTATCCAGACTCCGATTATTACGTTGAGCGTTCAGGCTCAGGTCATTTTTGTTGAGTACCAAGACTCTGGTTATTATGTTGAGCGTTCAGGCTCTGGTCAGTTTCGTTGAGTATCTAGACTCCGGTTATTACGTTGAGCGTTCAGGCTCCTGTTAGTTTCGTTGGGTATCCAGACTCCGGTTATTACATTGAGCGTTCAGGCTCCGGTCATTTTTGTTGAGTATCCAGACTCCAGTTATTACGTTGAGGGTTCAGACTCCGGTCATTTTCGTTGAGTATCCAGACTCCAGTTATTACGTTGAGTGTTCAGGCTCCGGTCAGTTTCGTTGGGTATCTAGACTCCGATTATTACGTTGATCGTTCAGGCTCCGGTCAGTTTCGTTGAGCATCCAGACTACAGTTATTACGTTGAGCGTTCAGGCTCCGGTCAGTTTCTTTGGGTATCTAGACTCTGGTTATTATGTTGAGCGTTCAGGCTCCGGTCATTTTCGTTGAGCATCCAGACTCCAGTTATTACGTTGAGCGTTCAGGCTCTGGTCAGTTTTGTTGAGTATTCAGACTCCGGTTATTACGTTGAGCATTCAGGCTGCGGTCAGTTTCGTTGGGTATCCAGACTCTGGTTATTACGTTGAGCGTTTAGGCTCAGATCATTTTCGTTGAGTATCCAGACTCCGATTATTACGTTGAGCGTTCAGGCTCAGGTCATTTTTGTTGAGTACCAAGACTCTGGTTATTACGTTGAGCGTTCAGGCTTTGGTTATTTTTGTTAAGTATCTAGACCCCGGTTATTAAGTTGAGCGTTCAGACTCCGATCATTTTCCTTGAGTATTCAGACTCCGGTTATCACGTTATGCGTTCAGGCTCCGGTCTTTTTCGTTGAGTATCCAGACCCCGGTTATTACATTGAGGGTTCAGACTTCGGTCATTTTTGTTGAGTATCCAGACTCCGGCCATTACATTGAGCGTTCAGGCTCCGATCATTTTCATTGAGTATCCAGACTTCGGTCAATACGTTGAGCGTTCAGGCTCCGGTCATTTTCATTGAGTATCCAGACTCCGGTCATTATGTTGAGCATTCTGGATCCAGTCATTTTCGTTGAGTATCATAACTCCGGTTATTACGTTGAGCGTTCAGGCTCCGGTAAGTTTCGTTGAGTATCTAGACTCCGATTATTACGTTGAGCGTTCAGGCTCCGGTCAGTTTCGTTGGGTATCTGTTGCACCCCAAAATTTGACCAACAATTATTTATCCATCAAGTGTTTGAAGTTTGATAGCTTCATCAGAAAGTTCAAGAGATCCTCAGAGGAATGGGTTGAAACCAAGGTTGTGTGCTTCATAGCTTGAGAGTTGTGGGAGCTCCTCAGATGATTCTGAGACTTTGAGAATGAACTTTAAGCTTTGAGGAAGTCTATGAGATGTCTTGAAAGCCATCATGGAGCATAGAGAGGTCATTATGCAAGAATTCAGAAGATTCAACCATGAATGGTAGAATTAGGGTTTTGACTGGGTCAACCCTAGGATAACTGAAGATTTTGAGAAGGTTGAGACCTAATCTAAGGGACATGAAATCATGGAATGATGCATAGAGATGTTATAAAGATGATTCCTAGACCAACTCATCATGATTGAGGAGTTTGAGAAGTTTCAAGTTAGGGTTTCTGAGGATTGTCAGTGAAAAAACCCTAATTTGATCCCTATCTTCCAGGCAGTTTTAGCTCAAGATGTGATTGATATCTCATCTTCCCCATAACATGAATGTTGTAGAGCTTGTTCTTAGCTTTAATTTGAGTGGTGGAAGTCCTTGATAGGAGTTGCAGAGCTCAAGTTATGGTTTTGACAAATTACAGGTCAGCTGAGGTGTGGGAATCTGGGTCCTTGAAAGTCACCCAACTTGCAGACAACGTTTTCCCTAGTAGGAGGATTCCTATGATCTCTTGGTCAACATGAATGTTTAAGAGCATCTTCTTAGCTTTCTAGAGAGTACTATAAGTCCTTGATAGGATTTGTAGAACTCAACTTATGGTTTGAACAAGACAGGGGTATTTTGGTCATTTGGAAGTTATAGGTCATTTTAAGCAAAGGCCATATCTCCTATTTCCAAGCCTCAAATGAAAAAACTCAAAACATCAAAGTTGTTCAAAATGGGATTTTAAGCCTATAAAAGTTGTCATGAGTTAGTGAAAGAGCTTGTAGAAAGGATTTTCATGATTGGGTAAAAATGACCTAAAAAATGGCTTATAAGTTGAAAAAGTTGAAATGGAATTTTGGTTTAGGAGATGTACAAATCCAAAATGGGTCATCCAATATGTCATTTTGACTCCAAACAATATTTTAAAAACAATGGTTCAAGTAGAATTTTGATTGGAGGTCTCAAAATGGGGGTTGCTTTGTAATTTTCATTCTTGCATAATAAGGCAATTTGAGAAACTTGGCATAAGGCAAAGGTTAGCTTGTTTTTTCACTCATTCTCTTTCAATATCTCACAAGGGGAGATTTTAAATCCAAATTGACAAGCTTAAGGCATGAGATATGAGATATACCATGTATCACTTCAAGAGAAGTTCTAAAACTTTCTAGATGATTCCATAAGTTTCTAGATGAATCTAGACTCTTCTTTGGATTGCTATAAGAAGGGTAGATCAGCACGAGAAAAAGGTTGGTGATGATTGTTGGTGAGTGGTGAGATTAGAGTGAAAAAAAGTGAGATTCCTCCATTTGCAAAATCACAACAAACTCTCTTTCTCTTCCCTTTCCATTCTTTTCTTCTCCACAAACACATTCTTCTGATCCTTATGATTGCTTGCATACTGAGTTAGAGGAAGATCCATGGAGATTTGAAGCTTTGTTGAAGAATTTGCAAGAAAAGCATATTGATATCAAACACAAGATTCAAGCATTGTTCATCAATCTTTTTGCATGCAGAATTCTTATCTTCCATTAGAGATCAATCAGGGAAGGTTGCAGGCATTGAATTGGAGTGAAACCACATCCACCATTACAACTTGACAGGTTGGTGATTTTACTCGTATCACCTTATTTATATGCATTCCACCATAGTTCTAGGGTTAGACTTGTTAAGATAGGGTAGAGGACTGTTTTCTGAGAATTTGAGGAAGTTTCATGAAGTTCCATGGCAGACCCTAATTTCTTTCAGTTTCAAGAATGAGTCGTGTGTTGGGTATTGATGGACATGGTATGGTTTAGAATGGTCAGGGTAATATGAGGAACAGGATTATATCATTAGAATTAAGTTGCATTAAGGTTGATCACAGAGAATCATGTTGGAACCCTAACTTTCACGCGTTCTGTTTGGATGATACAAGATGTTTCAGTGAAAACTATGCATATGATCATGTTCCTGGTGAGTAGTAGAGCAACTTTGGCTTTGGAATTTTCGATTTTCATGGAGAAATGGAGGAGAACGAGCAGGTAGAAGATTAGGGTATGAGGGCTGTTTCAGGGAGCTCGCATGGTGAAACCCTAAGTTCTTTGGGGACGATGACTCTCCACCGTTGGATTACTCTGAGAAATTGACTTAATAATCTCATCCAACGGGCCAGATTCAAACTTGCAAATGGAGGGAGGCTGAAAGCGCGCTAAACGCAGCGTTCTACTAATCAAAACGCGTCGTTTTGTTTAGTTGTTAGACTTGGGCTTCAGCAAAGCATTTCTATCCCCACCCCCCTGATTTGGCCCATCTCATATAACAACTGGGCGCAGTTACTCATGACACCCCCATCCCTTTTTCTTATATTTTTATATTTTAATTTCTTTTATTTTTCTTGCATATTAAAAAAATTCATATAAAATAGGAAAATTGATATTTTTCACTTCTTGTTTTTTTCACATATTCATAATCATGTCTAGAAAAATGTAAATAAATAAAATTCCATTTCATTTTTCTTTTAATATTTTTTGCATATTATTCTTGTAAATAGTATTTTTAATTGATTTAGTTGATGCTCAATTTTGTATAATTTCTTTTAGGACTTTCCCTTAGGATTTTTGAGCCATTCTTTTTGGCATAGTTAGGTATTGAATCATAGTTCATATAGGATTTAATTCTCAATTTGTAGATTAAAAGTTGATATAGTTTGCTTGTTTGACATTTAGGTGATCAAATTAGGGTTTTAGGTTGTATAGGTAGATTTAACCATTTTGTTTTGGGGTTTATAGGCCAAATTAGTGTATGGGGAATATATGGGTTAAGGGTAAGTATGTATAGACTCCCATAGAATTTTACTAGAATATTGTATGGTGTTTTAGTATTTTAATTGATTTTTGAATGTATGGATAGTATGTGTGTTGCTTAAGGGCATAGTTTGTATTGTTTTGTTTTCTTTTCTTCTCCTTTGAGTGTGTGAGCTTTGAAGATTGAGTTGAAGACCTTGTGGATCATCATTGAAGCTTTGAAGACCTTGAAGAGGAGCTTAGCTTAGCTTTTGTTTGTTTTGTTTATAGGTTTATAGGTGCATAGGTAGAGCCTTAGATAGGATACTTCCATTCAATAAACAAGGGGTGTCTTGTTCACCTCCTTCCTTCTCTATGACATAAAGTCCCTTAAGGGTATTCACCTCTCTCCTTTGGAGGGATTAGTGACCTTGCCCTCTGAGGTAGAACTTTGAGAGAGCCTTTCCTTTTGATGTTAAGTCCTTAATGGCATCCTTTGGAAGTCAGTGAGCACTGTAACAT
Source organism: Lathyrus sativus (assembly GCA_963859935.3). NCBI lineage: Eukaryota > Viridiplantae > Streptophyta > Magnoliopsida > Fabales > Fabaceae > Lathyrus > Lathyrus sativus. The sequence goes on from OZ012736.1 coordinate 238,423,375, forward strand.
CCTCACCTCATCCTGTTGACTGAATCTTGTTTGCTGGAGCATTTGAGCCATTGAAGATAGAAGCTGAAGCTTTGAAGAGGATGATTCCTTGAAGATTGTTGAAGTCTGAAGACTTTGTGAAGATCAAGTTGATACCTGAAGATCCCTGAAGATAGTGAAGCCTGAAGGTGGAGCTGATCAAAGAAGCTGAAGCTCAAGGGAGAAGATGAGTTGATACTCATGTTGTAGGGTAGATACCTGGAAAGTAAGTGATCTCTGAAGTCTGAAGACTGAGTTGCTGCTGAAGGAGCTGAAGCTTTCTTCTGTTTTCTTTTCTGTATTGTGTGTTTTGTTTGATTTGTCTGTTGCATTAGACTAAGTTCATCTAGAATAAGTTCAGTCTAGGAGCATGATTGCATTAGAGGTTGAGTTGCTCCCTCTGCTTGTATTGTTATTGCGTGGCTTTGCTTGCGGGTATTCGGTAGAGCCCAGCTCCCTTGCCCATGTGTTTATTTTGCCTGATGGTATTTCTTTCTTTTATCTGTATGATTGCAGTTTACTGTATATTGCTTGATAGCATGTTGTTTATTTTTCAGTATGATTACTGTTATTTCATGACTGGCTTGAGGTTGAGATGAGCTTGTGGAGGCTGAAGCCCCACACACATTTCCTCCCTCACTTGCATTGCATGCATTTTACTGTTAAGCTGATGCTTTGTCTGTTTTGGTGTATCATTGACATGATCCCTTAGGACTCTCACTTCCTTTGATAAGGATTTGATGATAGACTTTTAGGTTGAAACCTATGCATGACAACATCTAGGAGTTCCCTGTTCAAACCTCAACCATAGGATGAATCCATGGCATGATAACAGTAGGACTTGATAGTCTCCCTCCTAGTTGGGCCTGTTCTCTTCTCATCTCAAAACAGTTTAAGATACAGTAATCATGAATGATTTCTTTCGTATGTTACGAGCCTTAAGCTATCTGAGAAAGGATTATGGGAGAGTTTCTTTTCCACAGTCTGGATGTTTAGTATGGTACCCTTTGGGTGACATGCGACGCATTCACTCTCAGGTCATAGTCTCTAGTGCGGTTGAAATCGCAAACACAATAAAAAACACTTCTTTCAGGAGATAACCCGTAGTTTCCCGAACTACGTTTGCTCTGATCTTCCATACAGTGTGGAAGTACGTAGGCATAGGATGCGACGTCCTAGCGAGCAACCTTCCCCCGTAATCCTTCGTAGGTCGAACTACGTTGACTCTGATTTCTCATTCTCTGATGAGAATACGTAGGCATAAAGTGCGACGCTTTGCCGAGTCATTTTTCTTTTCTTTTTCAGCCAGCCTTGATAGGTAGATAGATTATAACCAACCCGTCCAAGTAAACAAACAAGCGAGGATCCCGTCGAGTACGACGGACGTGAGGGGTGCTAATACCTTCCCCTTGCGTAACCGACTCCCGAACCCAGACAACGGTTGCGATGACCTTGTCTTACCCTTTTTTCGTCAGGTTTTTCCGATCGTTTCCTTTCCCGCTCTGAGGGATAAATAACGAAAGGTGGCGACTCTTCTGTCATGCCGACACCTTATTTTCGCGCAAGCGACAGCTGGCGACTCTGCTGGGGACTCCAACGGTTCCCTGCGAGTCAGTCCTATCGTTTGTGTGTTTGCTTGTTGGGTTGCGTTTATTTATCGCATTTTTTACTTCTCGCACTTTATTTCCCGCATTTTATTTTCAGTATAATATGATTATTTGTGCTGTTGTGGGATGGGAGTTCTGATGAGTGAGAAGCCAGACCCAGGCTTGAGTGCACTATAGACTTAGAATGGAAATTAGTGGGCGCGTGCTTGCTTTGCAGGCACTAGTGTCTCATGAAATCCATGCTCAGACGAGGTTCATCCGGTTGGCTTCACTTTCAACCCTTTGGGTTGAGACGGTTGCTGGTTTGGTGGATTGTCGACTCTGGGGACCGATCATTTGTGATTCAGCTAAGTGAGGCCTCTTCAAGACTTGATGATGCCACTCCTTCTGGGAATCGTATCATCAGTTTTGAAAGTCTGTGACGCTGATGAACGCATAGGATTCCGTACCTTGAGTCAGTCTAGGTCCATACCCGTGAGCGGGACTGGGTTTATTGCAGGAAACTTAGACCTTCAGACTACCCGGTTTTCTTGACAGTGAATCAGTTATGTTGGTACCAAAGTTCCCAGTTGCAGATTTGACTGTTCTTGACAGAGCAAGTTTTTGATCAGAGGACCTTATCATCGGGTGTTTGTCTGTTCTTGATAGAGCAGGCTTTGATCAGTGTATTATCATCAGTGGTTTGTTCTGGATGGAGCAGATTTTGAGTGAGGTCTGAAGATCTCATCAGCAAATGTTATTTGTTCTTGATAGGCCAGATTTTTGAGTGAGGTCTGAAGATCTCATCAGCAGATGTTATTTGTTCTTGATAGGGCAGATTTTGAGTGGGGTCTGAAGATCTCATCAGCAGCTGTGTGTTTGTTCTCGATAGAGCAGATTTTTGATTTGGGGTCTGAAGACTTCATCAACAGATGTTCCTTGATCTTGCACCCAGGGTCCTTATTATCAGGCACTTATTCTTGTCAGAGCAGAATTTTGATCTCGGTCCTATCAGATGGTTATTCTCAGCGGATCAGATTAGTAGTCTTACACCGGGGTTTCCTTCTCATCAGCGACTGTTGATACAGAATCTCCATAGCAGCTATCCGGATATATTATTGCATGCCTGCATTTTGCATTAGTTTGCGCATTCATCTGCATTCCATTAACGTGTGTCTGTGTTGCAGGTACCGTTTCCCCGATCCCGGATTTCTCGCCTCCTACTGTTATTATGGCCTCCTTCAGGAAGACTGTTGCGTACAAGTTCCCGAACCCCGATGTGTCGAAGCTGACTGGTTTGATAACCCTGGCAGGGGATTCTGTGAAGGATAGGTTCAGGAAGTCTTATGGCAGGTTTCTTAGTCTGGTTTGCAAACCTTCTACGTCCGAGCTGAGTGGGTTACATGCTCTTCTGCAGTTCTATGACCCTCCTTTGAGGTGTTTTACTTTTCACGACTTCATTCTCGCGCCGACATTGGAAGAATATGCTGATATGTTGGGTGTGCCTATCAAAGGGCAGATGTCTTTCGTCCACATGGATGCTGAGCCTGATCTGGCTGGTTTAGCTTCCTCACTCCATTTGAGCGCTTCTGAGTTAGTGGTGACGAGCTGGAACAAGGTCCCAGGGTTCTCTCTGCAGTTTCTGATAGCTAAGGCTCAGCAGTGTGCTAAGGACAAATGTTGGGACGCATTCAATGCCATCCTTGCTTTATGCATATATGGCATTATCCTGTTCCCCAACATGCCCGATTTCGTGGACTTTGATGCATTCCACATCTTCGCCTCAGGGAATCCAGTCCCTACTCTGATTGGAGACGTCTACCATTCAGTGCATTACAAGAATGAGAACCGGAGAGGGAAGAATGTCTCATGCTGCGTACCATTGTTGTACAAGTGGTTTGACAGTCATTTGCCCAAGAGGGGTTCTTCTGTCTTGTCTGCAGCCACAGCTGAGTGGCCTGAGCGTCTGATGAGTTTGTCGGCAGAAGATATTGATTGGTTCGTTAACAGAGACAGGTTAGGCACCGAGGTGATCTTCAGTTGTAGTGGGTTTCCTAACGTACCTCTGATAGGTAGGAAGGGTTGCATCAACTACAATCCATCATTGCTAGTTCGTCAGTTCGCATATGCTTTGAGGACTCCACCGAAGGAGGAAGAGGTACAGGAATCTCTGTACCTCACGGGTACTCTAGAGGGGGATTTGTTGTCCAAGCTTCAGCATGCGTGGAACAATATCAGCACGAGAGGAAAGCCTTTGTTGGGAAAGAGCAACAGCCAAGCCTACCCTCCTTATTCAGATTGGATCAGAGCCAGAGCCAGCGCTATAGGGATGCCGTTCCCTCATGTCAGACCAGAGAGTCCTCCACCAGTCGAAGAGCCTACCACTGTGTCCATTCATCAGCACAACCAGGTATTGGCTGAGCGAGATGAACTGAAGCGGGCAAATGCAGAATTAGAGAAGGAGTTAGCTCAGCTTCGAAGTGAGAGGAACAAAGACGTGCATGCCTTCAAAAAGCAAACAGAGTCGGTGAACCAACTGGGTGCAGACTTGGCAAAGCAAATTGCTGATCGTGAACGCTTAGGTCAAGACTTCAGGGCTGCTAATGATGTACTAGCTACGAAGAAGCAGCATCTGGAAGAGGCATATCGGAGGATATCTAAGTTCGACCAGCATTGGAAGACCTCCATGGCCACCAGGAAGGAGCGAGAGGACAAGCTGATGCTGCAGATCTCTAAGCTGGAAGCCGAAGTAAAGGATAGTGAGCGGAGGTTTGATGAAGAGACCGCCCGCAGGTACGCCGCCGAAAGCCGTCTCAACAAAGCTCTTGCTAACCTGAAGGAGCATAAGCTGATGTTTGAGTCTAAGAAGCGGAAACTGGAGGATTGCTTTGGCGAAGGAGCTTGGGAGAGTTCAGTTCAGGGGCTTCAGCATACCATCAGGCAGAGAGAACTACTCGTCGAGGGGTTGCTCACTTCGCCAGATCATTCAGAGACAAAGGAGTTATTAGCAGAGTATCGCGCCCGCGACCATACTTGACTAGTTGTATTCCTGTTGTTTTGATCTTTGATGTATGCTAACCATCACCAGACTTGTTGGCTGAGGTCATGCTGTTGATCTGTTTGTACTCGCTGATACTGTGTACTGCCTTGACAGGCCTTTCCATATATATATGAGATTGATGTTTCCATGATTGGGATCGGATTTCTTCTTCCTATTATTATTATCAGCACTGGCACTAAGGCACTAGGATCGGGGGGAAATCTCCCACGCACACAGACACACGCATGCATCTGCATGAAGCATATTTGCATGGTGTATATCTTATTGCTTTTCCTAACCTTTATTGTTGACAGGTTTTTCAGGTTCCGAGTTGTCTCCGGTCTCCAGGATTGATCAAAGACTCATCCACCGCTACTCAACTCGCGCTAATCAGACAAGGATTATGGACCAGGTGGAGTCAGATGTTCAAGAGCTCCGTGAGCGGATGGATCGTTTTATGGAACTGATGCAGGTGGTCGCTAATGGTCAGGACCAGCTTCGCACTTTGGTTCAACCTCTGATCTCCAAGGTTGACAGTAATGGCATACTTCATGGAGGGGCTGTGCCTACTCCTCCTCCAGTGGACGCTCCACAAAATGTTGTTCCTGTCGCCGGGGGCAACGACAGTGCTAACGGCAATCTGATGACTAATATCGGGCTCAACGCGGCAGGCGTCGGCAATGGTAGTCTGGGAGCCAATGTTAACATAGGACCGATCAACGGCAATGCTGGTGCAGGAAATCTGTTGGTGCCTCAACCGTGGCTGGAGGACCATCAGGATGACGTATTCTCTCAGAGAGGTGTGGAAGCAGAGTTGAATGCTGAAGCTCGACTCAGGTTCAAGGCGCTGGAAGACAAGATGAGAGACATTGAAAATCAGAATATGTTGGGCGTCGATATGTCCAAGCTCGGGTTGATTGTTGATTTTAAGGTACCTCATAAGTTCAAGGTGCCTGTCTTTGAGAAGTATAAGGGTACTACTTGCCCCCGTGTCCACCTTCGATCTTATTATAGAAAGATGTCCGCTTATTCTGACGATGAGAAGTTGCTGATGCACTTCTTCCAGGATAGTCTTTCTGGTCCATCGCTCGAATGGTATATGGGTTTGGAGCCCGCTACTGTGCGCACCTGGAAAGACCTCGCTGAAGCGTTCGTCCTCCACTATCAATACAATAGCGACTTGGCTCCCAACCGAGTTCAGCTTCAGAATCTCTCACAGCGGAACAATGAAAGCTTTAAAGAGTACGCCCATCAGTGGCGTGAATTGGCTGCTCGGGTTCAACCGCCGATGGTTGAGCGTGAGCTAGTGCAAATGTTCGTGGCTACCCTTCCGGGAATCTACTATGAAAAGCTGGTCAGTGGCATGTCTAGGACTTTCTCGGCTCTCATCACTATGGGTGAGCATGTTGAGAACGGTATAAAGATTGGAAAGATTCAAGGCGAATCATCCTCAGCTGGAGGAAGTAGCAAGAAACCTTACGCTGGCAAGCGTCGAGAGGGGGATGCAAGTGCTGTCACTAATGCTCGGAGAAAGGGCAAGGGCCCTCAGCAGCAGATTGCTAGCATAAATATCCCAGCAGCTCCACCGCAGCAGCAGCAGCAGCAGCCCCAGCAGCAGAATCAGCAGAGGTATAGAAGATATCAGAATCAGGCTCCTCTGACAAATCGTCATTTTGAAACTCCACCTATGTCGTATGCACAGCTCTTGCAAACGTTGCTTCAGCTTCAGTTAGTTCAAAAGAGGACAATGGCTCCCTTAACAGGGGCACCACCACCGGGGTATGACGCCAATGCTACTTGTGATTTCCATACTGGGGCACCAGGCCATACGATTGAGAATTGTAAAGCTTTTAAGCACAAAGTGCAGGACTTGGTGGACGCCAAGGTTATTAACTTTTCTGATAGTGTGCCCAACGTTACCAAAAACCCTATGCCTCATCATAAGGGAGGCGGAGTGAACGCCGTTATCACTGAGGAGGGTGCAGACTTGCTGACTGATGTTAAAGATTTGAAGACGCCGCTTAGTTTTGTCAAGGCTAAGTTGCTGAAGAAGCGCTTCTTTCCTGGATGCGGAGAGTTATGTATGGCTTGTGCTACGCTTCCTGATGGGTGTGAGCAGCTTGTGGAAGGTATCCAAAGTCTGATGTCCGAGGGTATTTTGCAGTTCAGCCGGAGCATAGAAAGTGCATCAGGGGAGATCGTGCTGAAGCAGGCAGATGAAGTTGCTACCATTACCATTCTTCGTCAACCTATTACTATTTCTGCACCCCGACCGCCTACTATTACTATCACCAGGGCCGGACCAATCCCATTCGAGAGTACTAATGCTGTTCCATGGCATTACGGCGCCGAAGTCTACTGCAATGGTCAGAAGATAGAGCTTGAGCCGTACGGATCGACTGTGCAGAATCTTGCCGGAGTCAGTGGCATTACTCGAAGCGGTAGAGTGTTTGCGCCAGCAGAGGTTGCAGCAGAGAAAGTGGTCCGAGCTGACGCTGTAGACAAGGGTAAAGGCAAAGCTGTCGAGGAGGTCCCTTCTGGGGCAGAAAAAGATTTGCTGGTTAAAGATGCTGAGGAGTTCATGCGTTTAATCAAGAAGAGCGACTACAAGATTGTAGATCATCTTCATCAGACTCCGTCAAAGATCTCTATTCTTAACTTGTTGTTGTGTTCTGAAGCGCACCGCAACGCGTTACTGAAGGTATTGAACGCTGCATACGTGCCGCAGGAGATATCAGTAAATCAACTGGAAGAGGTGGTAGCCCATGTTAATGCTGGTAATGGGCTGGGATTTACAGATCTAGAGCTGACTCCTAAAGGAAGAGACCACAACAGCGCCTTGCACGTCTCGATAGAGTGCAGAGGCACGATCATGTCGCATGTCCTGGTGGACACGGGTTCGTCGCTTAATGTGCTTCCGAAGAAGGCATTGATGAAATTGGACACTCGTGGATTGCTTTGCACGCCCAGTGATCTGGTGGTGAAGGCCTTTGATGGAACTAAGCGTCACGTTTTCGGAGAGTTGACCCTGCCAATTCAAGTTGGTCCAGAGACGTTCAATACGGTCTTCTATATCATGGACATCATGTCTGCCTACAGTTGCCTCTTAGGTCGGCCATGGATCCATGCTGCTGGTGCCGTGACGTCCACGCTGCATCAAAAGCTTAAATATGCTGTTGGGGGCAGCATAGTAACCGTCTGTGGTGAGGAGGACATTATGGTGAGCCACTTGTCATCCTTTAAGTATGTTGAAATGGATGGCGAAATCCATGAAACTCTCTGCCAAGCATTTGAAACCGTCAAGGTGAAAGAGGTGGCTCCTGTCGTCGCAGAGAAGCAAGAGATGAATCTCTCCTCGTTTAAAGAAGCTCGGGCCGTTGTCGAAGCCGGTTCCACCCCAGGCTGGGGGCATGTTTTGGATATACCAATCAAGCAGGATAAGTTCGGATTGGGGTATTCTCCTAAAGCTGAAGCTTCATCTTCTTCTAGCAGTTCGTCTCGCGAGAAGGGGCCGATCCTATTCACCAAGGGCGGAGTGATTTTCGAAAGCATCAACGCAGCGTCCGAGGACAGCGGGGATAGCGATTATGATCTTGACGCCTGGATTCAACCGAGCAAGCCGGGCGAGCGCCTCAACAATTGGACCATCAAGGAGATTATCCAGCTGACAAGTGAAGAGTAATGATTTGCTTTTTACAATCTTTGTACAACCCTATGTCCTGCCCGGGGCATAGTGGTTTTATTGTCAGGGCCTTGTTGGATTATGTACATGCATTTTGTTAATAAATAAAAGGCATTTTCTTCGTACTCAAATATTGTGTTCTCTGTTATTCCTGTTTTGTGTTTATTTTGAAAAATAGCAAAATGGCAACGAGGTTTGTGCTAACCTGCATATTCTTGCTTTAAACTTAACCCTTGTTATTGCAGGATCCACATAACAGACGACATCGACTCTGGACCCTCTACGGCTCACTACGACTTCGATTGCCCGATTTATCAAGCCGAGGATGAGATTGATGAAGACGAAGACCTTCCGGAAGAGTTGGCCCGCTTGTTGAGACAAGAAGAAAAGGTTATTCTGCCTCATGAGGAGGATATTGAGATTGTAAATCTGGGTTCTGAGGAGCTCGTCAGAAATGTCAGAGTAGGGGCTGCGCTGCAGAATGATGTCAAGCATAGACTGGTCGAGATGCTTCGAGAGTATAGTGACGTCTTTACTTGGTCATACGAAGATATGCCCGGACTTGACACAGATATCGTGGTTCATCGCTTGCCGTTGCGAGAAGATTACCCTCCAGTCAAGCAGAAGCTTAGGAGGACGAGACCAGACATGGCTGTAAAAATCAAAGAAGAAGTCCAGAAGCAGTTGGACGCAGGATTTCTAGCCGTTACCACTTACCCTCCGTGGGTCGCCAACATAGTGCCTGTACCGAAGAAGGACGGTAAGGTACGCATGTGCGTCGATTATCGGGATTTGAATAGGGCGAGCCCTAAGGACGATTTCTCGTTGCCTCATATCGATGTGTTGGTCGACAATACAGCCCAGTTCTCCGTGTTTTCGTTCATGGATGGCTTCTCCGGTTACAATCAGATTAAGATGGCACCGGAGGACATGGAGAAAACGACGTTTATCACCCCCTGGGGAACATTTTGCTATAAGGTAATGCCCTTCGGTCTGAAGAACGTAGGGGCCACTTACCAGCGAGCAATGGTAACTTTGTTTCATGATATGATTCATCATGAGATCAAGGTCTATGTTGATGACATGATTGCAAAGTCCCAAACGGAGGAGGAGCATCTGGTCAACTTATTGAAGCTGTTTGAGAGGCTTAGGAAGTTCAGGCTGAGGCTGAATCCTAACAAGTGCACTTTCGGAGTGCGGTCCGGAAAGTTATTGGGGTTTATCGTTAGTGAACGAGGTATTGAAGTTGATCCTGCGAAAATAAAGGCTATTCAAGAAATGCCAGCGCCGAAAACAGAAAGAGAAGTTCGTGGTTTCTTGGGCCGAATAAACTACATTGCAAGGTTTATTTCTCAGCTCACGGCCACTTGTGAACCGATGTTCAAGCTTTTAAAGAAAGATCAGGCGATTACTTGGAATGAGGATTGCCAGAAGGCATTCGACAAAATAAAGCAGTATCTTCAAGAACCTCCAATCTTGATACCCCCATTGGCTGGACGGCCATTGATCATGTACCTGACGGTTCTGGAGAATAGTATGGGGTGTGTTCTCGGTCAGCACGACGAGACGGGCAGAAAAGAGCATGCCATTTATTATTTGAGTAAAAAGTTCACTGAGTGTGAATCTCGATACTCGATGCTGGAGAAGACGTGTTGTGCATTAGCTTGGGCCGCCAAACGTCTACGACAGTATATGCTCAACCACACCACTATGCTAATTTCGAAGATGGATCTGATCAAGTACGTCTTCGAGAAGCAGGCTCTTTCGGGCAGGATTGCCAGATGGCAAATGGTGTTAACGGAATATGATATTCAGTACGTCTCTCAGAAAGCCATTAAGGGAAGCGTATTGTCTGATTACCTTGCCGAACAGCCAATCGAAGACTACCAGCCGATGAAGTTCGAATTCCCTGACGAGGATATTATGTTTCTCAAAGCGAAGGATTGCGATGAGCCATTGCCTGATGAGGGGCCAGATAGGAAGTCTCAGTGGAAGTTGATATTCGACGGAGCGGTTAATTCCTATGGAAGTGGTATCGGGGCTATCATCACGACTCCTCACGGATCCCACATCCCGTTTACTGCGAGACTGACGTTTCCAGTTACTAACAATGAAGCAGAGTATGAAGCTTGTATTATGGGTCTAGAAGAGGCAATTGATTTGAGAATCAAGAATCTAGACGTATATGGTGACTCAACGCTTGTAATCAATCAGATTAAAGGGGAGTGGGAAACTCGTCAAGCGAATTTGGTGCCGTACATGAATTATGCCAGGAGGCTGCTTCCATTCTTCGATCGAGTGGAACTTCATCATGTACCCAGGGCTGAAAATCAGATGGCTGATGCCTTAGCCACGTTGGCTTCAATGTATAAAGTCAATTATTGGAATGAGGCTCCAAGAATTGTGCTTTCGCGTCTTGACAGACCGGCATTTGTCTTTGCAATTGAGGATGCCGCCGACGGCAAACCATGGTTCCACGACATCCAGACCTTCCTTATGACTAAGGAGTATCCTGCGGGTGCGTCAACCCAGGATAAGAAGACTCTGAGGAGGCTATCTGGAAACTTTTATCTCAATCGTGATGGAGTGCTGTATAAGAGAAACCACGATCTCGTGCTACTCAGATGTGTAGATGAGAAAGAGGCGAGTATGCTCATGGAAGAAGTCCATGAGGGCACATTTGGTACGCACGCCGGTGGGCATGCCATGACGAGAAAGATCCTGAGAGCAGGGTATTACTGGCTGACTATGGAGTCGGATTGCTTCAGATTCGCGAAGAAATGTCACAAATGCCAGATTTATGCTGATAAAGTTCATGTGCCGCCGTGCCCATTGAATGTCATGTCCTCCCCTTGGCCGTTCTCCATGTGGGGCATCGACATGATAGGCAAGATCGAGCCCACTGCATCCAACGGTCATCGTTTCATTCTGGTAGCCATCGACTACTTCACCAAATGGGTGGAGGCAGCCTCGTATGCTAATGTGACCAAGCAGGTGGTAGCTAAATTCATAAAGAGGGACATCATCTGTCGCTATGGAATTCCCGAGCGGATCATTACTGATAATGGTTCGAATTTGAATAACAAGATGATGAAGGAGTTGTGCCAGAGCTTCAAGATTGAACACCACAACTCATCTCCTTACCGGCCAAAGATGAATGGCGCTGTTGAAGCGGCCAACAAGAATATAAAGAAGATTGTTCAGAAGATGGTTGTGACGTACAAAGATTGGCACGAGATGTTGTCGTTCGCCTTGCACGGTTATCATACGACGGTGCGTACGTCGACCGGGGAAACTCCTTTCTCCTTGGTGTACGGTATGGAAGCGGTCCTACCGTTAGAAGTGGAGATCCATTCTTTGCGAGTTTTGGTTGATGTGAAAATCGACGAGGCAGAATGGATTACGAATCGTTTGAACCAACTCAGCCTGATGGACGAGAAGAGGTTAGCATCGATTGCATTTGGTCGCCTGTACCAAAGCCGAATGAAGAAAGCTTATGATAAGAAGGTGCGCCCAAGAAGCTTTCAGACGGGTGATCTCGTCTTGAAAAAGATTCTTCCACCACACTCCGATCACCGGGGCAAGTGGACTCCGAATTACGAAGGGCCGTATGTCGTCAGCAAGGTCTTCTCAGGAGGAGCTTTGTTGTTATCCACGATGGATGGTGAAGATTTTGCATCCCTGGTGAACGCGGACGCAGTTAAAAAATACTTTGCTTGAAAGAGACCCGCTGGACAAAAAAGAAGGAGTCCAGGCAAAAAAGGGGCATCCCGGCGAACCAAAAACAGAATAAAAGGTTCGGGCAAAAATTAGGGATATATTGAAAAAATGTACACCCGCGAAGTCGAAAACCTACATTGGGCGGCTTCGGCAGAAAAGGGTATCCCGGTGAACTGAAAACCCGTAAAGGGCGGTTCACGCAAAAGTTAGGGATTTGAATAAGCAAATGACTGCGTTCCGTGTGGACTTTCATTGTTTAGTGGTTTGGAGGACCTGAGGGCCGTTTATCTAAGTCAATCTCTTCCGAAGCTGAAGTGTCGGAGAAGTATCGAAGTCTAGTGGGTCTTAGAGGGATCAACTCATGGTGTTCGTCTACGCCTCGTTGCCGACATTTGTATATACTGATGTATATTTATGTTTTATTTTTGCGCGGCTTCCTCATTCCAGGAGCTTGCCTCTGTTGTAAAACATTTTTTTACCCATTCAGAGGTCCACCATCAATAAAATGCACATTATTCAGCAATTCTGCTTGTCTGTTTAGCATTTATCTGTTTTGTTTGCGAATGAAAACGCCGATGTTTTTTGATAAAATGCGCATACATAAACTTACGGGCCTAGGCCCATTGATTGTTGAAACAATTAATTACCTGAGTGTTGTCACGAGATAATAACCTTGACAGGCCCCTTTGAGGAGGGTACCGTGTCTGTTTGTTTGTTTTGTTGCAGGTGTAGCACCTTCCAGACAGTGCGCCAGGCACATCCCCGAAGCAGGGCGAGCCCTCCTTCTCCAGCAGTGTTCAGAAGTCTCTCCTCTGCAGGATCTGAACGCAAGATAGTAAGCATTGATATGCCTCCCCAGGCAGAGATGATTCTCTTCCCCAAGCAGACGCATCCTGAAGGAACGTCACCTCATCAGCTGAGTCAAGGGTCGAAGCTCGTATGTCCCCCAGCACCGGGTCACAAGTGCAGATTTCATAGAAATGTTCGGGTACCGAAGCTCGTATTTTCCCCAGTAAAGTCGCTGCAGCAGGTGTCTCTCCCCCAGCACCGGTTCACAAGTGCAGGATTCACGGGAAGTTGTTCGTATGCCGAAGGATGCAGTAACTGATGGTGCCGGACTGAAGTCTCCAGCGGAATTGAGATTCCCCACCAGAGCCGTATTCTCTCCCGAAGTAGAATGACTTCTCCTTCCCCAGTAGAGTGTTGGAACAGCTGATGTTGTATTCCCCTGCAGAAGTGTACTCTCCCCCGAAGTCAGATGATTCTTTCTTCCCCAGCGAAACTGAAATTCCTCATCAGAGTCGTACTCTCCAATGAAGTAGAATGATTTCTCTCCCCGGCTGAGTCCGCAAAAAAAAAAAGCCGAATCCTTGAAAGCAGTTGGGACCATGAGTGGATTTTCCCTAACAGAGCATTCAACAGTTGATGCGGTATTTCTCCAGAGTCGTATTCTCTCCAGCGAAGCAGAATGATTTCTCCTTCCTCAGCCGAGTTTGCAGATGTCCAAGAGAGCCGAGTCCTTGGAAGTTGATCAGATCATGATTGGTTTTTCCCCAGTGGAGTGTGAAGCAGCTGAAGTTGTCTCCCCACAGAGTTATCCTCCCCAGAAGAGTAGCCGAGACGACCACGCAGTTTATTCTCGCGATTGATATCAGCAGGACCAGGTTCTCGTAGAGCTTTGTTCCCATGCAGCAATCAACTGAAGTTGTTTTCCCTGCAGCAGTCAACGGAAGATTAATTCCCCAGACAGAGTCCGGTTGATATTGGCGTGTCCACGTTCTCCTCAGCAGGATGATTCCTGTATCTGAGTAGTTCTTTCTCCTTGACAGGAGAACTTCCCCCCGACATTTATTTTGCTGACGGGATCGCATCACTGTGCATGATTGCATAGCATTTAGCATAAACGCATAGCATTTCCACCGTGTGGGGCATGGCGCCGAAGCATATGCATCATAAGCATGATCTAGGTTACTATCATTCTTGTCTTACAGGTGTTCCACCAAGAGACCATCTGCTCAGGATGATTCCTGACATTCTCCCCAACGAGGTCGCTTTCTTAAGATGATTCTTAAAGACCCCGGTGTAATCCCCACAGTCGCTCGCTCAAGATGATTTTTGAGATCCCCAGCGAAGTCTTCAGTTCAAGACGATTCTTGAATTCCTCAGCAGGGCCGTTTGCTTAAGATGATTCTTAAGACCTCAGCGCAATTTCCCGAGTTGTTCGCCTAGTGTGATGCTTGAGATCCCCAGTAGCGGCCCCAGCAAGGGCTGCCCAGGAAGATTCCTGGAATACCCAGCAGAATAAAGTCTCCAGAATGGTTATCGGTTCAGGATGATTCTTGAAGGTGCCCGACGGAGTTGTTGGTTCAAGATGATTCTTGAAGTCCTTAGCAGCGTGATATGTCTGCTCCAACAGTGATGTCTAATCTGAAGATTGACTCCATAAACGCCTGAAGGCGATATCAGAAGGTTCCTGTGAATTCGGATTTCCGTGTTGATGAATCAACGTGTGGCTGAAGACAAGGTTCCAAAGTTTGTAGATATAACAAGATGATCCGTGTTGGCCTGAAGACCAAGTCAGTTGTCCTGAGGTGATGATTGATCGCGATCAAGTGAATAGTGTTTCTTCTGACTGAAGTCGAAGATGTTTCTCCTGCTGAAGCGGAGTTTTGCCTGAAGGCAAAGTGTTTGAATCCCCGTAGAGTCATGAATGGCTCAGGATACCATTTCTCTGACTAAAGTCATAGATTTCCCAAGCTGAAGCGAAGGTGCCTGAAGGCAAGGTTATCCCCAAGGTCATGAATGACCTAGGATTCATTTTTCGGACTGAAGGCCGAAGTATATCCCTGACCGAAGTCTCGGATGCTCTATAGCAGAGGTGGAGTTGCCTGAAGGCAGATTCATGTATCCTTGACGGCCAAGGATCATTTCTTTAGACTGAAGTCGAAGATACCTCCTACAGAGTTGCCGACGGGCAAAGTTTATATCCTTGAAGGTCAAGGATGTTTATCTTCAGAAGTACTTGAAGATCTTTTCTAGCTGAAGCTGGAATCGCCGACGGGCAAGGTTTATATCCTTGAAGGCCAAGGATGTCTATCTTCAGAAGAGCGTGAAGACTCTCCAGCGGATCTGGAGTGGCCAGGGGCCAGGGTTTCACCTATCCTTGAAGGCCAAGGATTCTATCTTCAGAAGAACTTGAAGATTTTCTCCAGCGGATCTGGAGTGGCCAGGGGCCAGGGATTCCATCTTCAGAAGTACTTGAAGATTTTTCTAGCTGAAGCTGGAAGTGGCCAGGGGCCAGGGTTTCATATATCTTTAATGTTGAAGTTCTACGGTGGGTCAGTTGTGCAACAGTATTCCGATGTTCGTTATGGTTCTGAGGGTGAACCCAGATCAGAGTGTGCTCGGTTAAGTCTCTCATTCCCAGCGGAGTAGTTTCAAATACGCAAGTGTACCTTTTGTTCCATTTACCAGGGGTGAACCCCAGGTCAGAATCGTTCAGTGTTGTATTTTCTCCAGCGGCGACGCAGGGTATTTTGGATTTGAAGGCGAGGTCAGATTATGTTTGTTTCCGACGGCGAGGTTGGATGTTCGTTCGACGGCGAGGTTGAATGTCTGTTTTGACGGCGAGGTCAGATTATGTTTGTGTTCGACGGCGAGGTTGAATGTTTGTTTCCAACGGCGAGGTTGAATGTCTGTTTTGACGGCGAGGTCAGATTATGTTTGTGTTCGACGACGAGGTTGAATGTTTGTTTCCAACGGCGAGGTTGAATGTTTGTTTGACGGCGAGGTCAGATTATGAATGTGTTCGACGGCGAGGTTGAATGTTTGTTTTGACGGCGAGGTCAGATTATGTTTGTGTTCGACAGCGAGGTTGGATGTTTGTTCAACGGCGAGGTTGAATGTTTGTTTCTAACGGCGAGGTTGAATGTCTGTTTTGACGGCGAGGTCAGATTATGTTTGTGTTCGACGGCGAGGTTGAATGTTTGTTTCCAACGGCGAGGTTGAATGTTTGTTTGACGGCGAGGTCAGATTATGAATGTGTTCGACGGCGAGGTTGAATGTCTGTTTTGACGGCGAGGACAGATTATGTTTGTGTTCGACGGCGAGGTTGGATGTTTGTTCGACGGCGAGGTTGAATGTTTGTTTCCAACGGCAAGGTTGAATGTCTGTTTTGACGGCGAGGTCAGATTATGTTTGTGTTCGACGGCGAGGTTGAATGTTTGTTTCCAACGGCGAGGTTGAATGTTTGTTTGACGGCGAGGTCAGATAATGAATCTGTTCGACGACGAGGTTGAATGTCTGTTTTGACGGCGAGGTCAGATTATGTTTGTGTTCGACGACGAGGTTGAATGTGTTCGACGGAGAGGTTGAATGTTTGTTTGACGGCGAGGTCAGATTATGATTGGTTCGACGGCGATGTTGAATGTGTTCGACGGCGAGGTTGAATGTCTGTTTTGACGGCGAGGTCAGATTAGGTTTGTTTCAACGGCGATGTCAGACTCTTTAAGTCCCCAGCAGAGATGATGTTTGTACGACGGCGATGTCGAGTGTCTCTCAGAGTGATGTTTGTGTACGACGGCGATGTCGAGTGTCTCTCAGAGTGATGTTTGTGTCCGACGGCGATGTCTAGTGTCTCTCAAAGTGATGTGTGTTTCCGACGGCGACGTCAGATTCAGTTCTCCAGCGGCGAGGTTGGGTGTCGTGGTCGTCTGAAGACAATGTCAGAAGAATTTAATGTGGATAATTGACGGCGATGTCAGATTGGTATCTCTCCAGCTGTTGAGCAGCTAATGTTGCAGTGTTCGAAGATTTGTTCCCCGCAGAGTATCGTGTGCTCGTGCAGTTGGCAAATTTTCGGGTTTACCGGTATTCAACCGTCTCGCACCTTGATTGGCTGAGAGTCGTCCGCTCCTCACCCAGTCAGGTTCAAGCCGTTTGAATAGGGGCAGCTGTTGCACCCCAAAATTTGACCAACAATTATTTATCCATCAAGTGTTTGAAGTTTGATACCTTCATCAGAAAGTTCAAGAGATCCTCAGAGGAATGGGTTGAAACCAAGGTTGTGTGCTTCATAGCTTGAGAGTTGTGGGAGCTCCTCAGATGATTCTGAGACTTTGAGAATGAACTTTAAGCTTTGAGGAAGTCTATGAGATGTCTTGAAAGCCATCATGGAGCATAGAGAGGTCATTATGCAAGAATTCAGAAGATTCAACCATGAATGGTAGAATTAGGGTTTTGACTGGGTCAACCCTAGGATAACTGAAGATTTTGAGAAGGTTGAGACCTAATCTAAGGGCCATGAGATCATGGAATGATGCATAGAGATGTTATAAAGATGATTCCTAGACCAACTCATCATGATTGAGGAGTTTGAGAAGTTTCAAGTTAGGGTTTCTGAGGATTGTCAGTGAAAAAACCCTAATTTGATCCCTATCTTCCAGGCAGTTTTAGCTCAAGATGTGATTGATATCTCATCTTCCCCACAACATGAATGTTGTAGATCTTGTTCTTAGCTTTAATTTGAGTGGTGGAAGTCCTTGATAGGAGTTGCAGAGCTCAAGTTATGGTTTTGACAAATTACAGGTCAGCTGAGGTGTGTGAATCTGGGTCCTTGAAAGTCACCCAACTTGCAGACAACTTTTTCCCTAGTAGGAGGATTCCTATGATCTCTTGGTCAATATGAATGTTGAAGAGCATCTTCTTAGATTTCTAGAGAGTACTATAAGTCCTTGATAGGATTTGTAGAACTCAACTTATGGTTTGAACAAGACAGGGGTATTTTGGTCATTTGGAAGTTATAGGTCATTTTAAGCAAAGGCCATATCTCCTATTTCCAAGCCTCAAATGAAAAAACTCAAAACATCAAAGTTGTTCAAAATGGGATTTTAAGCCTATAAAAGTGGTCATGAGTTAGTGAAAGAGCTTGTAGCAAGGATTTTCATGATTGGGTAAAAATGACCTAAAAAATGGCTTATAAGTTGAAAAAGTTGAAATGGAATTTTGGTTTAGGAGATGTACAAATCCAAAATGGGTCATCCAATATGTCATTTTGACTCCAAACAATATTTTAAAAACAATGGTTCAAGTAGAATTTTGATTGGAGGTCTCAAAATGGGGGTTGCTTTGTAATTTTCATTCTTGCATAATAAGGCAATTTGAGAAACTTGGCATAAGGCAAAGGTTAGCTTGTTTTTTCACTCATTCTCTTTCAATATCTCACAAGGGGAGGTTTTAAAGCCAAATTGACAAGCTTAAGGCATGAGATATGAGATATACCATGTATCACTTCAAGAGAAGTTCTAAAACTTTCTAGATGATTCCATAAGTTTCTAGATGAATCTAGACTCTTCTTTGGATTGCTATAAGAAGGGTAGATCACCATGAGAAAAAGGTTGGTGATGATTGTTGGTGAGTGGTGAGATTAGATTGTAAAAAAGTGAGATTCCTCCATTTGCAAAATCACAACAAACTCTCTTTCTCTTCCCTTTCCATTCTTTTCTTCTCCACAAACACATTCTTCTGATCCTTATGATTGCTTGCATACTGAGTTAGAGGAAGATCCATGGAGATTTGAAGCTTTGTTGAAGAATTTGCAAGAAAAGCATATTGATATCAAACACAAGATTCAAGCATTGTTCATCAATCTTTTTGCATACAGAATTCTTATCTTCCATTAGAGATCAATCAGGGAAGGTTGCAGGCATTGAATTGGAGTGAAACCACATCCACCATTAAAACTTGACAGGTTGGTGATTTTACTCGTATCACCTTATTTATATGCATTCCACCATAGTTCTAGGGTTAGACTTGTTAAGATAGGGTAGAGGACTGTTTTCTGAGAATTTGAGGAAGTTTCATGAAGTTCCATGGCAGACCCTAATTTCTTTCAGTTTCAAGAATGAGTCGTGTGTTGGGTATTGATGGACATGGTATGGTTTAGAATGGTCAGGGTTATATGAGGAACAGGATTATACCATTAGAATTAAGTTGCATTAAGGTTGATCACAGAGAATCATGTTGGAACCCTAACTTTCACGCGTTCTGTTTGGATGATACAAGATGTTTCAGTGAAAACTATGCATATGATCATGTTCCTGGTGAGTAGTAGAGCAACTTTGGCTTTGGAATTTTCGATTTTCATGGAGAAATGGAGGAGAACGAGCAGGTAGAAGATTAGGGTATGAGGGCTGTTTCAGGGAGCTCGCATGGTGAAACCCTAAGTTCTTTGGGGACGATGACTCTCCACCGTTGGATTACTCTGAGAAATTGACTTAATAATCTCATCCAACGGGCCAGATTCAAACTTGCAAATGGAGGGAGGCTGAAAGCGCACTAAACGCAGCGTTCCACTAATCAAAACGCGTCGTTTTGTTTAGTTGTTAGACTTGGGCTTCAGCAAAGCATTTCTATCCCCACCCCCTGATTTGGCCCATCTCATATAACAACTGGGCGCAGTTACTCATGACACCCCCCATCCCTTTTTCTTATATTTTTATATTTTAATTTCTTTTATTTTTCTTGCATATTAAAAAAATTCATATAAAATAGGAAAATTGATATTTTTCACTTCTTGTTTTTTTTACATATTCATAATCATGTCTAGAAAAATGTAAATAAATAAAATTCCATTTTATTTTTCTTTTAATATTTTTTGCATATTATTCTTGTAAATAGTATTTTTAATTGATTTAGTTGATGCTCAATTTTGTATAATTTCTTTTAGGACTTTCCCTTAGGATTTTTGAGCCATTCTTTTTGGCATAGTTAGGTATTGAATCATAGTTCATATAGGATTTAATTCTCAATTTGTAGATTAAAATTTGATATAGTTTGCTTGTTTGACATTTAGGTGATCAAATTAGGGTTTTAGGTTGTATAGGTAGATTTAACCATTTTGTTTTGGGGTTTATAGGCCAAATTAGTGTATGGGTAATATATGGGTTAAGGGTAAGTATGTATAGACTCCCATAGAATTTTACTAGAATATTGTATGGTGTTTTAGTATTTTTAATTGATTTTTGAATGTATGGATAGTATGTGTGTTGCTTAAGGGCATAGTTTGTATTGTTTTGTTTTCTTTTCTTCTCCTTTGAGTGTGTGAGCTTTGAAGATTGAGTTGAAGACCTTGTGGATCATCATTGAAGCTTTGAAGACCTTGCAGAGGAGCTTAGCTTAGCTTTTGTTTGTTTTGTTTATAGGTTTATAGGTGCATAGGTAGAGCCTTAGATAAGATACTTCCATTCAATAAACAAGGGGTGTCTTGTTCACCTCCTTCCTTCTCTATGACATAAAGTCCCTTAAGGGTATTCACCTCTCTCCTTTGGAGGGATTAGTGACCTTGCCCTCTGAGGTAGAACTTTGAGAGAGCCTTTACTTTTGATGTTAAGTCCTTAATGGCATCCTTTGGAAGTCAGTGAGCACTGTAACATCCTCACCTCATCCTGTTGACTGAATCTTGTTTGCTGGAGCATTTGAGCCATTGAAGATAGAAGCTGAAGCTTTGAAGAGGATAATTCCTTGAAGATTGTTGAAGTCTGAAGACTTTGTGAAGATCAAGTTGATACCTGAAGATCCCTGAAGATAGTGAAGCCTGAAGGTGGAGCTGATCAAAGAAGCTGAAGCTCAAGGGAGAAGATGAGTTGATACTCATGTTGTAGGGTTGATACCTGGAAAGCAAGTGATCTCTGAAGTCTGAAGACTGAGTTGCTGCTGAAGAAGCTGAAGCTTTCTTCTGTTTTCTTTTCTGTATTGTGTGTTTTGTTTGATTTGTCTGTTGCATTAGACTAAGTTCATCTAGAATAAGTTCAGTCTAGGAGCATGATTGCATTAGAGGTTGAGTTGCTCCCTCTGCTTGTATTGTTATTGCGTGGCTTTGCTTGCGGGTATTCAGTAGAGCCCAGCTCCCTTGCCCATGTGTTTATTTTGCCTGATGGTATTTCTTTCTTTTATCTGTATGATTGCAGTTTACTGTATATTGCTTGATAGCATGTTGTTTATTTTTCAGTATGATTACTGTTATTTCATGACTGGCTTGAGGTTGAGATGAGCTTGTGGAGGCTGAAGCCCCACACACATTTCCTCCCTCACTTGCATTGCATGCATTTTACTGTTAAGCTGATGCTTTGTCTATTTTGGTGTATCATTGACATGATCCCTTAGGACTCTCACTTCCTTTGATAAGGATTTGATGATAGACTTTTAGGTTGAAACCTATGCATGACAACATCTAGGAGTTCCCTGTTCAAACCTCAACCATAGGATGAATCCATGGCATGATAACAGTAGGACTTGATAGTCTCCCTCCTAGTTGGGCCTGTTCTCTTCTCATCTCAAAACAGTTTAAGATACAGTAATCATGAATGATTTCTTTCGTACGTTACGAGCCTTAAGCTATCTGAGAAAGGATTATGGGAGAGTTTCTTTTCCACAGTCTGGATGTTTAGTATGTGTAATACCCCAAATTTTACCCTTTCTTTTTTATTTTATTTTATTTTTTTATTTTATTTTAAATTCTTATTTAATAAATTAACCTTTTTTTTTTAGATCTTGTTTTTTTTAACTAATAATAATTTAATTAACCTTTTTTATAACTTTACTAATGTTTGTTTATTAACTTTTTTTTATTTAGTTTATTTATTTAAATCATTTTAAGCTCTTCTTACTAACTTTTAGGATTTAGATTAAAATTTAACTTTTTTTTTCTTTTCTTTAAAGAGTAAATTTTTTATAACCTTTTTAAATTAATTTCTAACACTTTTTTTTTAATCAAATTCTAATACTTTTTTTTAAATAAAAATCTAATACTTTTTTTTAAAATTAAATCTTTTTTTTCTAACTTTTTTAAAGCTAAATCTTTTTTCTAACTCCTTTTTAAAGTTAAACCTTTTTTCTAACTTTTTTAAAGCTAAATCTTTTTTTTTCTAACTTTTTTAAAGTTAAATATCTTTTTTTCTAAATTTTTTTTAAAAAAAAATCAAATCTTTTTTCTAACTTTTTTAAAGTTAAATCTTTTTTCTAACTACTTTTTTAAAATTAAATCTTTTTGTCTAACTCTTTTTAAAAATTAAATCTTTTTTTCTCTAACTTCTCTTTTTAAAAATTAAATCTTTTTTCTCTAACTTCTTTTTTAAAAATTAAATCTTTTTTTCTCTAGCTTCTTTTTAAAATTAATTTTTTTTCTAACTTTTTTTTAAAATTAAATCTAAATCTTTTTTTGACACCTTTATTTTTCAAATTAAAATTCTAAATTCCTTTTAAAATTAAATTCTAATGCCATTTTATTTTCTTTTTTAAAATTAAGATCTAAATTCCTTTTAAAATTAAATTCTAACAGTTTTTAAAATAATTCTAACATTTTTTAAAATCAACATTCAAATATATTTTTTTATTTTATTTTAAATTTCTAACTCATTTTTTTTTAAACTTAAAACTCTAATTTTTATTTAACTTGAAACTCTTATTTTCTTTGCTAACTTTTTAAATTTAAATCCCAACATTTTTTTTTATCAAATCTAATCACAATAAATCACAGATGGAGCAAAATCAAATCAATCAGATCATATCATCATCATAAGAAAATCAGATCTAAATATCAACATCACCATCATTGAATCAAATATGAAATCATCATAAAAATTCATTCAAATCAAATCAGAGATTGAAAAAGATTGAGATATTCAAATCAAATCTGAGATTGAAAAAGATTTAAAAATCAAGTATAAAAGGACCCTCAGAAGCAACAAAACGGGGGGATCGACAAGCATCAAAAACTCTTACAGTCTTCATCAAAAGTAACTAACTCTTCTTTTTTTTAATTTCTAATCTTTTTTTATATCTTTTTTTCAAAATTTCTACAATTTTTTCTTAATTAAAATTCTAACATTCTAACTCTTTTTTTATTAAAATTCTAACCTTTTCTCTTTTATTTTCAAACTTTTATTTTTATTTTCTAACCTTTTTTTAAAACCAAATTTCGAAGTTCTATTTTTTTTGCTAACTTTTAATTCTAACTTTTAATCTATTTTCTTTTTCTTAATCACATTAAAAACTCTAACTTTTCCAAATCTCATAAAAAAAAACCTAATTCTATTCTAACTCTTTTCTAATTACCTAAATTCTCACTGTCTCAAAACATTCATCACTTAACTTCTAATTATCGTCAATTCCAATTTTCATCCTTCATTCCTAACAGTATTCTTGATTATCCATGAACCTGTTCACTAATATTTATTTATTTATTTTTGTATTTATTTTTATATTTGTACATAATCTGACATCATCGTTGCTATTTCATATTCCATTATCACTTGTATATTATCGCCATCTTCTTTGCATATCAATTTTCATTGTTTATTATTTTTTCGCTAACATCCTCATTTTTAAGATCCAAATTTCTAACTTTTTTTCTTGTTTCGTTAAAATTATAATTTTCTACTTAAATTCCTAACATTCCCGTCTAATTTTTCGTCTAACCCCGTATAATAACAGTCTCTGTTTGTTTTAGTTTTTTGCAGCTGACTAATTTCAATTGATTTTATTTTCAGTTTAAATATTCAATTATCATATTTGTAACTGCTTATGGGATGTAATTTTGCGAGACAATTGTCGCATTTATCTTTCCGCACTTTATGTTCTGCCATTGTATGTTTATCGCGTCTTTACCAATAATCTCACTCCTCCGAAGGAATTAGGTCTAGCCGTTTGACCGCCGTGTCAATAGTCCTCACCTTCAACCCTTACACCTTTTCAACCCTAAATTTTCACAAATGCCTCGCCGTAGGCAAGATTACAATTTTACCCCTAGCATTAGGTCAAAGAGCCGTCGCGCTCATTTTAGGGTTTCCCGCCGTGGAATCCCTAATTTAACCCTAATTACAACTTAACAATTCAACGTAGAGATTTGGAGTTTCTACACTCCACGTAAGCGTGTCCTTAAGACATGTTTATTCCCCGTGAGACCTTGACCACAGTCAAGAAGTCTCTAACCTCCCTTTTGAGGGGAACTACGATTACTCTGATTCCACTCCCGTAAGGATATGCAGGCACAAGATGCAATGTCTTGCCGAGTAAACTTAGAATTAACCCCTTAGGTCTTCTTTCTCACTTTTAATCCTTTGTACATATACCTTAAGCAAATAAATAAAGCAAATAGTAAACATCTGAACAAAAGGTTCCTGTAGAGTACTACAGAAGTTTAGGGTGCTAATACCTTCCCTAAATTTAACCAACCCCCGAACCCTAGATTTTTCCCCGCATTGTGTTTACGATGCAAAATAGGTTTTCCCTCTTTTGACCTTTTCCTTCGGATAAATCAAAGAGCGGTTGTGAATTGAATTGCGATTCAAACTCATTAATAGTTTGTGATCCTATTTCCACCGCAACAGAAAATGGCGACTTCACTGGGGAGTCTTAAACTTTTGAGGGTTATCCCTAATTTGTCCGTATTTATTACTATTTGTTTACTATTCATTTGCATGTATATATTGTACTTTGATTTTGGGACTGTTCCTTGTGTTGTGAGATAAGTCCTACGCCCGGACTAGTGACATTATTATAGGATGGGGATATATTCGATGAGGCTTATAGGGAGTTGAATCCCGACCAAGCTGATTCGAGAATCACCGCTCAGTTGAGACCTTTTCGAAAATGGTTCGGTTGAACGAGTAATCGTGAAAACTTTTTCCATGGTCGATTGGAGTCTGTGATATTGGGAACCGTAGTACCTTTACACCACCTCGGCCTTATTTAGGACGTAGTGCGGGAACTATGTGGGAGTAATCCTACCATGGTTGCTACGCGATACTACACTCAAAAGAGGTTCTCTTGAGAATATTATTAACCCCCGAGTCAATCGGAAGGTTGATAATATCCGAAAGATGGGCTGATGACTTTGGGCACTTTTTAGAACCTTGTTCTGCAGGTACAACTAACCTATAGTACACTCCTTTTCAGGGATGGGTAGACCTTAACTCCACTCACGTTCTTTTAACCTAGGACTTTATGTGTTTTCATGCATTGCATCCATAAAGCATCATATTACATTAAGACTTCATGGAATTCAAACTCTATTTATGAATATTGCAGGATACCATGGATCACTCTAGGAAGCATACTTTGAAATTTACTTTTAAGGGTTTTAATTTGGAAGTCCTAGAGAAGCTAAGAGATTTGGTTCAAGATCAAGAAAAGTTCCAAGACAGATATGGAAGGCTATTGTCTTTGTTGAAGGTTCAAGTAAGCGAAGGACTTCTTGCGACTTTGCTACAGTTTTATGATCCAGATTATCATTGCTTCACCTTTCCAGATTATCAGCTTTTACCTACCTTAGAAGAGTACTCTTAGTTGGTGGGATTACCTATCTTGGATAAGTCTCCGTTCCCTTTCTTGGAGGAAGACCCTAAAGAACGAGATATTGCTAAAGCCATTTGTCTAAGGATATCCGATGTCAAAAACAATATGATCACCAAAGGGGGGACCTCCGGTTTTCCCAGGGACTTCCTAGTTAAGAAGGCCCAATTTTATGCCGATCATAAAGACATGTTTGCCTTTGAGACAATATTTGCTTTGCTTATTTATGGGTTGCTGCTTTTTCCTAGTTTTGAGGGGTTTGTGGACCTTAATGCAATCAAGACCTTCATGAGGAGAAATCCAGTTCCAACGCTATCGGGTAATACTTATCATTTAGTACATCTTCGAAACTCTCATGGTGGAGGGATGATTACATGTTGTGTGCCATTACTATACAAGTGGTTTATTTCTCACTTACCCAAGTCCGGTCTGTTCTGGAGACCTAATCAAGAACGTTGGTCGCAAAAAGTTATGGCTTTGACTCACTCTGATATTGATTGGTATAATCGCATGTATGATGGGATATCGATCATTGATAGTTGTGGAAACTTCAACAATGTGCCTTTGCTCAGTTTCAATGGAGGAATTAGCTACAATCCAGTCTTAGCTCGCCGACAGTTGGGATACCCCTTGAAGGAACCGCCTAAAGGTATTCATGTGGAGAAAATCTTTTTCAAAGACGACCAAAAGCTTCAAGATCAGATTCTATCTTCTTGGAATCATCTGCATAGGAAAGACAAAGAAAGTTTGGGAAGACCTAATTGTGTGTCCATGGAACCATACCTTCAATGGGTCCGAGGAAGAGCTATTGAGTTGAAGATGCCCTACTCTCGCCAAGATCCTTTACCTCAAAGAGAAGAACATGTCCAGTATTTCATGACTGAAGCTGAGACTTTGAAGATCACTTTGAATAAATCACAACGCGAAACAGAATCATGGAAGAACAAATACCATGTGATGGTCAGCGAGTACGAAGAACTTCAAAAGCAGATTCAGTCGAAGAATGATGAGATACAATCCTACAAGAAGAGAAGGCTCTACGAATATTTATTTTCCTCCGGATCTCCGTCTGCTCACTGAAGTTGTGGAAGATGCTTCTCTAGGATTTTCTAGGCTTTTATTTAGCTATTTTGGTTGCAAGAATATTATTTGTAATTTGTCTTCAATGAATTAAAAGTTTCCTGGGTATTCCGCAATATTCGTAAATATTTGAATTCCATGAAATCTTCATTTTCATTCACATTTTAGCATCATACTTTTGCATTGCATGTGTCTCCCGATTTCTCATACTCGGTTCTCTCACCTTCCAGTTTTGTCACCCTAAGTTCTCTGCATCAATACAACCCTTCAAAAGGATGGAAGATCAAAACCAAGAGATCAACCGTGTCAGCCATGAACTCGAAGATCTTCGAGGAAGTGTAGGGCAGATTTTGGAGATGCTACGAGCTCTTAGTGTGAAGGTGGACACTCGGTCTACTGTTGTTTCTGAGACTACTAATACCGTTATGGAACCTCAACAAGCTGTTACTGTCAAGAATGTACCTCCTCACGGTCTTCAATCCGGTTTGGTGCCTCTTAGTGCTCAACCAGTTCGACGAGCTACCCCTCCAAAGTGCAAAACTCCTAACTCCGACCATGGTAAAGGACCTACACGTTCAAAGAACCGCAAAAAGGCTACTCCTCAACCTTTACAATATCAGCAGAGTTATGTTCAAGGTTATCCGTTTCTATATGTTCAACAACCCTATGTAGCTACTGTTGCACCTCCTTTCGATCAGCAGTTTCCTGCATGCCAACCTGTACAGTCAGCTCCGGTATATCAGGCACCAGTTTATCAACAACCTTCCGGTTATTCGCCTATGCAAGTTCCTATAAACAGTCAACGAGCGCCCAACGCTCCTGTTCTCCAACAATCACAGAATCAGGTTCCTTATCCCCGTAAGAGGCAGTATAAGCCTTGTCCTCCAATTCCGATAACTTTCACCGAGTTATACCCCCATTTGGTACAACAGGGTCTGATCACCACCCGTGCTTTGGGTCCTCCGCCTAATCCGTTACCTGCAGGTTACAACGCTGCCGCTCATTGTTTATTTCATGAGGGTGCGCCCGACCATAATCTAGAGAATTGCTATGCTCTTAAGAAAGTTGTCAGAAATTTGCTAGAAGCGAAGAAGTTGTCTTTTAGCGATGCTCAGATGAAGATCGAGACTCCTCTCGGGGTCCCTCGCTTGTCAAACTTAAATTCTGCAAAGCATGTTGTTACCTCAGCAAATCAGTCGAATCCAGTAATTATTCAAGGGCCTAGCTCGCTTCATTTCAGTAACCCTCAAGGTGATATGACCGGGATCAACAAAGAATCTGGGAAAGTTATTTTGAAGCAACGACTGAAAACTGTTGAAGATGTGACCAACGTAACTGAGGCAAGCCATGACGGCTCACAGTGATCGTAAACCCGACGTCCCTTCCATTGAGGCTCCGCCAAAGGAAACTGTTACTCTCGAATGCAAGATTTCATAAACATTTAGAAGGATTTTTCCGACAGTTCATTTGTTTATTTATATGCATTTCTCTTTGATTAAGCATATTTAGCATGTACGAATTTGTTTATCTTTGATTAATTAATGCAACGCATAGGTTTGTCTTGAATAAATCCATTCGTTTCACTCATTCAAAATATATTTTTCATAAATTATAATGCCAACTTTACCCGATCTCTTGTTCTGATGGAGAATTGGGGGGAGGATGACGAACCCAAAACGGCAGATTCCTTGTCGTATGCTTTCGATTGAAACCCGCTGATGATGTAGGGCATTGTTTCAAATCCCAAACACTGGAGATATAAGGATGTTAATCCCTCGTTAACCTCCTTTGAGCCTTGAAGTAGGAGTTTTTCTTTCTTTTTAAGAACCTTCATCCTAACCTGGGGAAGGGTAGGTTTTAGTTAAACCGATCGAGCGCTTAGACTCTTAAAAAGGAAGAGCCAACCTTCGAGAATTTATCCTTAGCATCTTAAGAAGTCCAATACAATGGCTATCCCTCGGTTACCTAAGGAGTGGGGCAGTCACAAGCCTTTCGAAAGATTTACACGACTTGTGCATAAAAGAATATTCAAAAAATAATAAAAGCCCGCTAAGTCAAAACCTATGAAGGAGACTTAGGCAAAACTGGGGCATCCCGCTGGACTCCAAAGTCAAATCAAAAGACGTTGTCCAGGCAAAAGTTAGGGAATAAGAACAACAAACCAGTAGTTTTTAGAACCCCTATAAAGAACAAGGTCGTGTGACCAATTTCCAAAAGAAATAGGTGAGTGACTGCCATGTCCAAAGCCTTGATAAGTTCTCGACCATAGCAAATCCGCTTGAGATATGAGCGTTCGTATCCGGTTAACTGAATTAGGATTGGAGAACATCACGAAGAATGGGTGGGTACAAATATAACTTTGAGCCTTTATCCTTTGTTTCTTAAACCGTGAACCGAGCCACGATACAACCTTTAAAAGACCTAATTGAAGTAGGACTTCGGTTGAAAGCATACTTGACAAAATCACGTTTCCTGACTCCTACGAGCTATGCTCAGAAAAAATTCATGTTGGCATTATAATTAAAACTTATATCCTAACTAGTGATTTCGGTCACAAGTTATTGCGATATCTTTTTCAAAACAAAAGTTCAAGACAAATATATGTGTACATTGACAAGCTCAAGATAGGCATTTCAGGCATGACGACTTTGCTTGATATCTTAGAGATTTACATATGGACACAACCCATGGAACTTGAAGATCCTGCTAAACAGGGGCAGACAGTTTCCCAGTTCGCTTACCAACGCGAGGCTGACGTTCTTAAGAGCTATTTTTCAAAGACTTCGTCGTAACGCGATTAATTTGTGCCAGTTACGTCGAGACCTGACAAACCTCTCAAAGAGTTTGAAAACAGTGGGGCAACCAGACTCCATGTTCTCTATAAAATCCTCTTGAGATGACTCTACTTCACAACACAAGTATCCTGGGGCACCTTGTTTTTAAAAAGAAACAAATGGCGACTACTATAAGATCCTTCAGGATCAAAACCATGTGGTTTCACAACTTTTCTTCATGCACCCGATGGATTTTACTCACGGCGGCCTTCATTCCCCAGTAAACCTCAGTGTTGCAACAGACTCCTAAACTATTGCCTCATCACAGTCCCCAGAGAGACTATAAGCTGACAACTTTTTCTTGGGTAACTCAAAAGTGTCCCTCAAGTTTTCTTCTCCCCATGTGAAGACATGATACTGTGCACTCAAGCAGATTACTTTCTCCCCAGAGAATTCAGAACTTTAAAACCAGATTTGGTTCCACCATTGATCCTTCCCACCCATGATTGACGTATTGGTTGCAGAGAACGCAGGGTATTTCCGTCGAGATGTTTATTTCATCTCTCGTCCCGTCTCTAGTCTGTTTCGTCAGCATACGCAAGGGCATAAGCATCACATGCCTATTTCATTACATATTCATTACATATTCATTACATATTCATTACATACTCATTACATACTCATTTCATAACATCTTGCATACATAAACATTAACATACATTCACATTAACATATGCATCAACATATGCGTTAGCATTCACAGGTTCATTGCGTCTCTATCATTGGTCGTTACCGCCGAGTAACTGGGTTCGTCCATTCTCTCCAAATAGATTGTCAGCCCTAAGCATAAAATACTTACTTGTTTCCAGTTTCCCCACAGAGCTCGATCCTCGTGGATGACGGTTACTTCAGCTATCTTTCCTCGCCAGGATAAGATATCTACCCTTCGGGTTCATTCCCTCGATGGAGTTTTGATTTCCAGTCTTCTTTCTAGCTCGATCCTAGATTGAATCTCAGTCTTGTCGGTCGTCAATCCCAACCGGACGTGCATTTATTTTGCACCATCTAAAGATTTTCACCATACCATAACGGATACGCGACTGTTCTTGCCCGAGAAGGTTATTATTGTACCCGGATGTGCATTTATTTTGCACTATCTTTCAAGAAAACCAACTACAATCCTTTACAGATACACGCCAGTTCACGCCTGGAAAATCTATCATTACAACACTACAACACTTTACAATCCTACATGTTACAACATCGGTACAACACTTTACATCTTACAACATTGGTATACGACATTTCTCACCTAAGAAGCCGATCCTATCTTCGTTATGACTTGCAGCAAATGGCCATCTCCATGGAGCAGTTGGGCTTCCATTTTCCCTGTTGTCTTGAAGTATAGGGAGGTTTGAACCAAATCGTATTCAGGAGAGCACGATCTTGAAGTACGGGGAGGTTTGAGCGGAATCATATTCAGGAGAGCACGATCTTGAAGTATGAAGAAGTTTATTTACCCTTTAGTAAAAGAAGGAACCGAATCATATTCAGGAGAGCACGATCTTGAAGTATGAGGAAGTTTATTTACCCTTTAGTATAAGAAGGAGCAGAATCATATTCAGGAGAGCACAGATCTTGAAGTATGAAGAAGTTCATTTACCCTTTAGTAAAAGAAGGAGCATAATCATATTCAGGAGAGCATGAATCTTGAAGTATGAGGAAGTTCAGTTTACCCTTTAGTAAAAGAAGAAGTGGAATCATGCCCGACGCGCTGTCCTCGGAAGTATGAAGAAGTTTATTTTATCCTTTAGTAAAAGAAGAATCTGAAACGTATTCCAGGCACCGACCTTAAGTACGAGAAGATTTATATATCAGATAAGCAGCAGCCTCTTTATTTGAGTGCTTATTCGTTTTGGCATGTAAGTCCCTTCCAACGATAAGTGACAGTTCTCCCTCGAGAAGCTTATCAGGGCATTTCCACTTAAAGCCCATTTATTTTGGCATACAGCCGGTTTTTACCCTGTATATCTGATATGGATTTCTGAAAAGTCCATTCGATCCCATCACGAAGGATAGTTTATAGAAGCTTGGATGTTATTCTTTGCTCAATGCTCCAGCATTCTGTAATCGATCTTACAACCGTGTAGATCCAGTCTTATTGTTAGACATTCCCAAGTGGAGGTCATCTCATAGGTGCCATCTCCATTTAAGGATCTTATTCTTAAAGTCCATTTATTTTGGCATACAGCCGGTTTTTACCCTGTATATTTGCTACGGATTCCCGAAAAGTCCGTTTGATCCTGTCACGAGGGATAGGTTACAGAAGCCTGGATGTTATTCTTTGCTCAATGCTCCAGCATTCTGTGACCGATCTTGCAGTCGTACATGATCCAGTTTTACTTTTAGATTCCCCAGTGGAGGCCGTCTCATAGGTACCATCTCCATTTGAGAATCTCGTTCCTTTTCTAAAAATGACAATTGGACGTAGCCGTACCAGTTGACCATCATTTTAGGATTCCCCAGTGTTGTGCTGCTGTCCCAGCGCGTCGTTTTCCCCAGTGTTTGGTCGTCATGTCCGTCCCATGCGCCGTCATGTCGTCTGTATCCTTGCATTTATCACTTGCATCTTACGCATCATACCATATTCACAGTGTGTCAGCATTACATTTCATTTCGTGTTATCCATAGCATTTTCATATCATTGCATCTAAGGGCAAAATTTTCGGTTATCTATATTTAAATCCCTCCACCATGATTCCTTGAGTCTCGGCCACTCAAATCATCCGGTGTAGTTATTTAAATAGGGGCAACTGTAATACCCCAAATTTTACCCTTTCTTTTTTTATTTTATTTTATTTTTTTATTTTATTTTAAATTCTTATTTAATAAATTAACCTTTTTTTTTTATTTTTAGATCTTGTTTTTTTTAACTAATAATAATTTAATTAACATTTTTTATAACTTTACTAATGTTTGTTTATTAACTTTTTTTTATTTAGTTTATTTATTTAAATCATTATAAGCTCTTCTTACTAACTTTTAGGATTTAGATTAAAATTTAACTTTTTTTTTCTTTTCTTTAAAGAGTAAATTTTTTATAACCTTTTTAAATTAATTTCTAACACTTTTTTTTTAATCAAATTCTAATACTTTTTTTTTAAATAAAAATCTAATACTTTTTTTTAAAATTAAATCTTTTTTTCTAACTTTTTTAAAGCTAAATCTTTTTTCTAACTCCTTTTTAAAGTTAAACCTTTTTTCTAACTTTTTTAAAGCTAAATCTTTTTTTTTCTAACTTTTTTAAAGTTAAATATCTTTTTTTCTAAATTTTTTTTTTAAAAAAATCAAATCTTTTTTCTAACTTTTTTAAAGTTAAATCTTTTTTCTAACTACTTTTTTAAAATTAAATCTTTTTGTCTAACTCTTTTTAAAAATTAAATCTTTTTTTCTCTAACTTCTCTTTTTAAAAATTAAATCTTTTTTCTCTAACTTCTTTTTTAAAAATTAAATCTTTTTTTCTCTAGCTTCTTTTAAAAATTAATTTTTTTTCTAACTTTTTTTTAAAATTAAATCTAAATCTTTTTTTGACACCTTTATTTTTCAAATTAAAATTCTAAATTCCTTTTAAAATTAAATTCTAATGCCATTTTATTTTCTTTTTTAAAATTAAGATCTAAATTCCTTTTAAAATTAAATTCTAACAGTTTTTAAAATAATTCTAACATTTTTTAAAATCAACATTCAAATATATTTTTTTATTTTATTTTAAATTTCTAACTCATTTTTTTTTAAACTTAAAACTCTAATTTTTATTTAACTTGAAACTCTTATTTTCTTTGCTAACTTTTTAAATTTAAATCCCAACATTTTTTTTTATCAAATCCAATCACAATAAATCACAGATGGAGCAAAATCAAATCAATCAGATCATATCATCATCATAAGAAAATCAGATCTAAATATCAACATCACCATCATTGAATTAAATCTGAAATCATCATAAAAATTCATTCAAATCAAATCAGAGATTGAAAAAGATTGAGATATTCAAATCAAATCTGAGATTGAAAAAGATTTAAAAATCAAGTATAAAAGGACCCTCAGAAGCAACAAAACGGGGGGATCGACAAGCATCAAAAACTCTTACAGTCTTCATCAAAAGTAACTAACTCTTCTTTTTTTTAATTTCTAATCTTTTTTTATATCTTTTTTTCAAAATTTCTACAATTTTTTCTTAATTAAAATTCTAACATTCTAACTCTTTTTTTATTAAAATTCTAACCTTTTCTCTTTTATTTTCAAACTTTTATTTTTATTTTCTAACCTTTTTTTAAAACCAAATTTCGAAGTTCTAATTTTTTTGCTAACTTTTAATTCTAACTTTTAATCTATTTTCTTTTTCTTAATCACATTAAAAACTCTAACTTTTCCAAATCTCACAAAAAAAAACCTAATTCTATTCTAACTCTTTTCTAATTACCTAAATTCTCACTGTCTCAAAACATTCATCACTTAACTTCTAATTATCGTCAATTCCAATTTTCATCCTTCATTCCTAACAGTATTCTTGATTATCCATGAACCTGTTCACTAATATTTATTTATTTATTTTTGTATTTATTTTTATATTTGTACATAATCTGACATCATCGTTGCTATTTCATATTCCATTATCACTTGTATATTATCGCCATCTTCTTTGCATATCAATTTTCATTGTTTATTATTTTTTCGCTAACATCCTCATTTTTAAGATCCAAATTTCTAACTTTTTTTCTTGTTTCGTTAAAATTATAATTTTCTACTTAAATTCCTAACATTCCCGTCTAATTTTTCGTCTAACCCCGTATAATAACAGTCTCTGTTTGTTTTAGTTTTTTGCAGCTGACTAATTTCAATTGATTTTATTTTCAGTTTAAATATTCAATTATCATATTTGTAACTGCTTATGTGATGTAATTTTGCGAGACAATTGTCGCATTTATTTTTCTGCACTTTATGTTCTGCCATTGTATGTTTATCGCGTCTTTACCAATAATCTCACTCCTCCGAAGGAATTAGGTCTAGCCGTTTGACCGCCGTGTCAATAGTCCTCACCTTCAACCCTTACACCTTTTCAACCCTAAATTTTCACAAATGCCTCGCCGTAGGCAAGATTACAATTTTACCCCTAGCATTAGGTCAAAGAGCCGTCGCGCTCATTTTAGGGTTTCCCGCCGTGGAATCTCTAATTTAACCCTAATTACAACTTAACAATTCAACGTAGAGATTTGGAGTTTCTACACTCCACGTAAGCGTGTCCTTAAGACATGTTTATTCCCCGTGAGACCTTGACCACAGTCAAGAAGTCTCTAACCTCCCTTTTGAGGGGAACTACGATTACTCTGATTCCACTCCCGTAAGGATATGCAGGCACAAGATGCGATGTCTTGCCGAGTAAACTTAGAATTAACCCCTTAGGTCTTCTTTCTCACTTTTAATCCTTTGTACATATACCTTAAGCAAATAAATAAAGCAAATAGTAAACATCTGAACAAAAGGTTCCTGTAGAGTACTACAGAAGTTTAGGGTGCTAATACCTTCCCTAAATTTAACCAACCCCCGAACCCTAGATCTTTCCCCGCATTGTGTTTACGATGCAAAATAGGTTTTCCCTCTTTTGACCTTTTCCTTCGGATAAATCAAAGAGCGGTTGTGAATTGAATTGCGATTCAAACTCATTAATAGTTTGTGATCCTATTTCCACCGCAACAGTATGGTACCCTTTGGGTGACATGTGACGCATTCACTCTCAGGTCATAGTCTCTAGTGCGGTTGAAATCGCAAACACAATAAAAAACACTTCTTTCAGGAGATAACCCGTAGTTTCCCGAACTACGTTTGCTCTGATCTTCCATACAGTGTGGAAGTACGTAGGCATAAGATGCGACGTCCTAGCGAGCAACCTTCCCCCGTAATCCTTCGTAGGCCGAACTACGTTGACTCTGATTTCTCATTCTCTGATGAGAATACGTAGGCATAAAGTGCGACGCTTTGCCGAGTCATTTTTCTTTTCTTTTTCAGCCAGCCTTGATAGGTAGATAGATTATAACCAACCCGTCCAAGTAAACAAACAAGCGAGGATCCCGTCGAGTACGACGGACGTGAGGGGTGCTAATACCTTCCCCTTGCGTAACCGACTCCCGAATCCAGACAACGGTTGCGATGACCTTGTCTTACCCTTTTTTCGTCAGGTTTTTCTGATCGTTTCCTTTCCCGCCGGTGGCGACTCTTCTGTCATGCCGGCTCCTTATTTTCGCGCAAGCGACAGTATCCAGACTCCGGTTATTACATTGAGCGTTCAGTCTCCGGTCATTTTTGTTGAGTATCCAGACTCCAGTTATTACGTTGTGGGTTGAGACTCCGATCATTTTCGTTGAGTATCCAGACTCCGATCATTATGTTGAGCGTTTAGGCTCCGATCATTTTCGTGGAGTATCCAGACTCCGGTCATTACGTTGAGCGTTCAGGCTACGATCATTTTTATTGAGTATTCAAACTCCGGTCATTACGTCGAGCGTCTAGGATCCAGTCATTTTCGTTTAGTATCATAACTCCGGTTATTACGTTGAGCGTTCAGGCTCCGGTCAGTTTCTTTGAGTATCCAGACTCTAGTTATTACATTGAGCGTTCAGGCTCCGGTCAGTTTTGTTGGGTATCCAGACTACGGTTATTACGTTGATCGTTCTGGCTCCGGTCATTTTCGTTGACTATCTAGACTCTGGTTATTACGTTGAGTGTTCAGGCTACGGTCAGTTTTGTTGAGTATCCAGATTCCGATTATTACGTTGAGCGTTCAGGCTCTTGTCAGTTTCGTTGAGTATCCAGACTCCAGTTATTATGTTGAGTGTTTAGGCTCCGGTCAGATTCGTTGAGCATCCAGACTCTAGTTATTACGTTGATCATTTAGGCTCCGGTCAGTTTCGTTGAGTATCCAGACTCCGGTTATTATGTTGAGCGTTCAAGCTCCAGTCAGTTTTGTCGAGTATTCAGACTCCGGTTATTACATTGAGCGTTCAGGCTCCGGTCAGTTTCGTTGAGCATCCAGACTCCGGTTATTACGTTGGGCGTTTAGGCTCCGTTCAGTTTCGTTGGGTATCCAGACTCCGATTATTACGTTGAGCGTTCAGGCTCCGTTCAGTTTCGTTGGGTATCCAGACTCCAGTTATTACGTTGAGTGTTCAGGCACCGGTCAAATTCGTTGAGCATTCAGACTCTAGTTATTACGTTGATCGTTCAGGCTCCGGTCAGTTTCGTTGAGTATCCAGACTCTGGTTATTATGTTGAGCGTTCAGGCTCTGGTCAGTTTTGTTGAGTATCTAGACTCCGGTTATTACATTGAGCGTTCAGGCTCCGGTCAGTTTCGTTGAGCATCCAGACTCCGGTTATTACGTTGAGCGTTCAGGCTCCATTCAGTTTTGTTGGGTATCAAGACTCTGGTTATTACGTTGAGCGTTCAGGCTCAGGTCAATTTCGTTGAGTATCCAGACTCCGGTTGTTACGTTGAGCGTTCAGGCTCCGGTCATTTTCGTTGAGTATCCAGACTCCGGTCATTACGTTGAGCATTCAGGATCCAGTCATTTTCATTGAGTATCATAACTCCGGTTATTACGTTGAGCATTCAGGCTCCGATCAGTTTCGTTGAGTATCCAGACTCCTGTTATTACGTTGAGCGTTCAGGCTCCGGTCAGTTTTGTTGGGTATCCAGACTCCGGTTATTACATTGAGCGTTCAGGCTCCGGTCATTTTTGTTGAGTATCCAGACTCCAGTTATTACGTTGAGGGTTCAGCCTCCGGTCATTTTATTTGAGTATCCAGACTCCAGTTATTACGTTGAATGTTCAGGCTCCGGTCAGTTTCGTTGGGTATCTAGACTCCGATTATTACGTTGATCGTTCAGGCTCCGGTCAGTTTCTTTCAGCATCCAGACTCCAGTTATTACGTTGAGCATTCAGGCTCCGTTCAGTTTCGTTGGGTATCTAGACTCCAGTTATTACGTTGAGCATTCAGGCTCAGGTTAGTTTCGTTGGGTAT
The DNA here is from genome assembly GCA_963859935.3 of Lathyrus sativus. NCBI lineage: Eukaryota > Viridiplantae > Streptophyta > Magnoliopsida > Fabales > Fabaceae > Lathyrus > Lathyrus sativus. The sequence goes on from OZ012736.1 coordinate 238,460,701, forward strand.
CCAGACTCCGTTTATTAAGTTAAGCGTTCAGGCACCGGTCATTTTCATTGAGTATCCAGACTCTGGTTATTACGTTGAGCGTTCAGGCTCCGGTCAGTTTCGTTGAGTATCCGAATTTCGGTTATTATGTTGAGCTTTCAGGCTCCGGTTAGTTTCGTTGGGTATCCAGACTCCGGTTATTACATTGAGCGTTCAGGCTCCGGTCATTTTTGTTGAGTATCCAAACTCCAGTTATTACGTTGAGGGTTCAGACTCCGGTCATTTTCGTTGAGTATCCAGACTCCAGTTATTACGTTGAGTGTTCAGACTCTGGTCAGTTTCGTTGGGTATCTAGACTCCGATTATTACGTTGATCGTTCAGGCTCCGGTCAGTTTCGTTGAGCATCCAGACTATAGTTATTACGTTGAGCGTTCAGGCTCCGGTCAGTTTCTTTGGGTATCTAGACTCTGGTTATTTTGTTGAGCGTTCAGGCTCCGGTCATTTTTGTTGAGCATCCAGACTCCAGTTATTACGTTGAGCGTTCAGGCTCCGGTCAGTTTTGTTGAGTATCCAGACTCCGGTTATTACGTTGACCGTTCAGGCTCCGTTCAATTTGGTTGGGTATCTAGACTCCGGTTATTACGTTGAGCGTTTAGGCTCCGGTCAGTTTCGTTGGGTATCCAGACTCCGGGTATTACGTTGAGCGTTTAGGATCTGATCATTTTCGTTGAGTATCTAGACTCCGATTATTACGTTGAGCGTTCAGGCTCAGGTCATTTTTGTTGAGTACCAAGACTCTGGTTATTACGTTGAGCGTTCAGGCTCTGGTCATTTTTGTTAAGTATCTAGACCCCGGTTATTAAGTTGAGCGTTCAGACTCCGATCATTTTCCTTGAGTATTCAGACTCCGGTTATTACGTTGGGCGTTCAGGCTCCGGTCTTTTTCGTTGAGTATCCAGACCCCAGTTATTACATTGAGGGTTCAAACTTCAGTCATTTTTGTTGAGTATCCAGACTCCGGCCATTACATTGAGCGTTCAGGCTCCGATCATTTTCATTGAGTATCCAGACTCCGGTCAATACGTTGAGCGTTCAGGCTCCGGTCATTTTCGTTGAGTATCCAGACTCCAGTCATTATGTTGAGCATTCTGGATCCAGTCATTTTCGTTGAGTATCATAACTCCGGTTATTACGTTGAGCATTCAGGCTCCGGTCAGTTTCGTTGAGTATCCAGACTCCGATTATTACGTTGAGCGTTCAGGCTCCGGTCAGTTTCGTTGGGTATCCAGACTCCGGTTATTACATTGAGCGTTCAGTCTCCGGTCATTTTTGTTGAGTATCTAAACTCCAGTTATTACGTTGTGGGTTGAGACTCCGATCATTTTCGTTGAGTATCCAGACTCTGGTCATTATGTTGAGCGTTTAGGCTCCGATCATTTTCGTGGAATATCCGGACTCCGGTCAATACGTTGAGCGTTCAGGCTACGGTCATTTTTATTGAGTATTCAAACTCCGGTCATTACGTCGAGCGTCTAGGATCCAGTCATTTTCGTTGAGTATCATAACTCCGGTTATTACGTTGAGCGTTCAGGCTCCGGTCAGTTTCTTTGAGTATCCAGACTCTGGTTATTACGTTGAGCGTTCAGGCTCCGGTCAGTTTTGTTGGGTATCCAGACTACGGTTATTACGTTGATCGTTCTGGCTCCGGTCATTTTCGTTGACTATCCAGACTCTGGTTATTACGTTAAGTGTTCAGGCTACGGTCAGTTTTGTTGAGTATCCAGATTCCGATTATTACGTTGAGCGTTCAGACTCTTGTCAGTTTCGTCGAGTATCCAGACTCCAGTTATTATGTTGAGTGTTTAGGCTCCGGTCAGATTCGTTGAGCATCCAGACTCTAGTTATTACGTTGATCGTTTAGGCTCCGGTCAGTTTCGTTGAGTATCCAGACTCCGGTTATTATGTTGAGCGTTCAGGCTCTGGTCAGTTTTGTTGAGTATCCAGACTCCGGTTATTACATTGAGCGTTCAGGCTCCGGTCAGTTTCGTTGAGCATCCAGACTCCGGTTATTACGTTGGGCGTTCAGGCTCCGTTCAGTTTCGTTGGGTATCCAGACTCCGGTTATTACGTTGAGCATTCAGGCTCCGTTCAGTTTCGTTGGGTATCCAGACTCCAGTTATTACGTTGAGTGTTCAGGCTCCGGTCAGATTCGTTGAGCATTCAGACTCTAGTTATTACGTTGATCGTTCAGGCTCCGGTCAGTTTCATTTAGTATCCAAACTCCGGTTATCATGTTGAGCGTTCAGGCTCTGGTCAGTTTTGTTGAGTATCTAGACTCCGGTTATTACATTGAGCGTTCAGGCTCCTGTCAGTTTCGTTGAGCATCCAGACTCTGGTTATTACTTTGAGCGTTCAGGCTCCATTCAGTTTTGTTGGGTATCAAGACTCTGGTTATTACGTTGAGCGTTCAGGCTCAAGTCAGTTTCGTTGAGTATCCAGACTCCGGTTGTTACGTTGAGCGTTTAGGCTCCGGTCATTTTCGTTGAGTATCCAGACTCCGGTCATTACGTTGAGCATTCAGGATCCAGTCATTTTCGTTGAGTATCATAACTCCAGTTATTACGTTGAGCATTCAGGCTCCGGTCAGTTTTGTTGGGTATCCAGACTCCGGTTATTACATTGAGCGTTCAGGCTCCGGTCATTTTTGTTGAGTATCCAGACTCCAGTTATTACGTTGAGGGTTCAGACTCCGGTCATTTTCGTTGAGTATCCAGACTCCAGTTATTACGTTGAGTTTTCAGGCTCCGGTCAGTTTCGTTGGGTATCTAGACTCTGATTATTACGTTGATCGTTCAGGCTCCGGTCAGTTTCTTTCAGCATCCAGACTCCAATTATTACGTTGAGCGTTCAGGCTCCGTTCAGTTTCATTGGATATCTAGACTCCAGTTATTACGTTGAGCATTCAGGCTCAGGTTAGTTTCGTTGGGTATCCAGACTCCGGTTATTAAGTTAAGCGTTCAGGCACCGGTCATTTTCATTGAGTATCCAGACTCTGGTTATTACGTTGAGCGTTCAGGCTCCGGTCAGTTTCGTTGAGTATCTAGACTTCGGTTATTACGTTGAGCGTTCAGGCTCCGGTCAGTTTCGTTGGGTATCCAGAATCCAGTTATTACATTGAGCGTTCAGGCTCCGGTCATTTTTGTTGAGTATCCAGACTCCAGTTATTACGTTGAGGGTTCAGACTCCGGTCATTTTCGTTGAGTATCCAAACTCCAGTTATTATGTTGAGTGTTCAGGCTCCCGTCAGTTTCGTTGGGTATCTAGACTCCGATTATTACGTTGATTGTTCAGGCTCCGGTCAGTTTCGTTGAGCATCCAGACTCCAGTTATTACGTTGAGCGTTCAGGATCCGGTCAGTTTCTTTGGGTATCTAGACTCTGGTTATTATGTTGAGCATTCAGGCTCAGGTTAGTTTCGTTGGGTATCCAGACTCCGGTTATTAAGTTAAGCGTTCAGGCTCCGGTCATTTTCGTTGAGTATCCAGACTCCGGTTATTACGTTGAGCGTTCAGGCTCCGGTCAGTTTCGTTGCGTATCCAGATTCTGGTTATTACGTTGAGCGTTCGGGCTCCGGTCATTTTCGTTGACTATCCAGACTCTGGTTATTACGTTGAGCGTTCAGGCTCCGGTCAGTTTCGTTGAGTATCCAGATTCCGGTTATTACGTTGAGCGTTTAGGCTCCGGTCAGTTTCGTTGAGCATCCAGACTCCGGTTATTACGTTGAGCGTTCAGGCTCCATTCAGTTTCGTTGGGTATCTAGTCTCCGGTTATTACGTTGAGCGTCCAGGCTCAGGTCAGTTACGTTGGGTATCCAGACTCCGGTTATTAAGTTGAGCGTTCAGGCTCTGGTCATTTTCGTTGAGTATCCAGACTCTGGTTATTACGTTAAGCGTTCAGGCTCCGGTCATTTTCGTTGAGTATCCAGACTCCGGTTATTACGTTGAGCGTTAAGACTCCGGTCATTTTTGTTGAGTATCCAGACTCCAGTTATTACGTTGAGCGTTCAGGCTCCGGTCATTTTCGTTGAGTATCCAGACTCTGGTTATTACGTTGAGCGTTCAGGCTCCGGTCAGTTTCGTTGGGTATTTAGACTCCGATTATTACGTTGATCGTCAGGCTCCGGTCAGTTTCGTTGAGTATCCAGACTCCGGTTATTACGTTGAGCGTTCAAGCTCCGGTCAGTTTCATTGGGTATTCAGACTCCGGTATTTACGTTGATGGTTCAGTCTCCGGTCAGTTTTGTTGAGTATCCAGACTCTAGTTATTACGTTGAGCGTTCAAGCTCCGGTCAGTTTCATTGAGTATCCAGATTCCGCTTATTACTTTGAGCGTTCAGGCTCTGGTCATTTTCGTTGACTATCCAGACTCTGGTTATTACGTTGAGCGTTCAGGCTCCGGTCAGTTTCGTTGAGTATCCAGATTCCGGTTATTACGTTGAGCGTTCTGGCTCCGGTCAGTTTTGTTGGGTATCAAGACTCCGGTATTTACGTTGATGGTTCAATCTCCGGTCAGTTTCGTTGAGTATCCAGACTCCAGCTATTACGTTGAACGTTTAGGCTCCGGTCAGTTTCGTTGAGCATCCAGACTCCGGTTATTACGTTGAGCGTTTAGGCTTCATTCAGTTTCGTTGGGTATCTAGTCTCCGGTTATTACATTGAGCGTTCAGGCTCAGGTCAGTTTCATTGGGTATCCAGAATCCGGTTATTAAGTTGAGCATTCAGGCTCTGGTGATTTTCGTTGAGTATCCAGATTCCGGTTAATACGTTGAGCGTTTAGGCTCCGGTCGGTTTCTTTGGGTATCAAGACACCGATTATTCCGTTGAGTGTTCAGGCTCCGGTCAGTTTCGATGGGTATTCAGACTCCGGTTATTATGTTGATCATTCAGTCTCCGGTCATTTTCGTTCAGTATCTAGACTCTGGTTATTACGTTGAGTGTTCACGCTCTAGTAAGTTTCGTTGGGTATCCAAACTCCATTTATTATGTTGAGCATTCAGGCTCCTGTCATTTTCGTTGAGTATCCAGACTCCGGTTATTACGTTGAGCGTTAAGACTCCGGTCATTTTCGTTGAGTATCCAGACTCCGGTTATTACGTTGAGCGTTCAGGCTCCGGTCAGTTTTGTTGGGTATCTAGACTCCGATTATTACGTTGATCGTTCAGACTCCGGTCAGTTTCGTTGAGTATCCAGACTTCGGTTGTTACGTTGAGCGTTCAGGCTCCGGTCAGTTTCATTGGGTATTCAGACTCCGGTATTTACGTTGATGGTTCAGTCTCCGGTCAGTTTCGTTGAGTATCCAGACTCTGGTTATTACGTTGAGCGTTCAGGCTCCGATCAGTTTCGTTGAGTATGCAGATTCCGGTTATTACATTGAGCGTTCGGGCTCAGGTCAGTTTCGTTGGGTATCCAGACTCCGGTTATTAAGTTGAGCGTTCAGGCTCTGGTCATTTTCGTTGAGTATCCAGACTCTCTTTATTACGTTAAGCGTTCAGGCTCCGGTCATTTTCGTTGAGTATCCAGACTCCGGTTATTACGTTGAGCGTTAAGACTCCGGTCATTTCCGTTGAGTATCCAGACTCCAGTTATTACGTTGAGCGTTCAGGCTCCGGTCATTTTCGTTGAGTATCCAGACTCCGGTTATTACGTTGAGCGTTCAAGCTCCGAGCAGTTTCGTTGGGTATCTAGACTCCGATTATTACGTTGATCGTTCAGGCTCCGGTCAGTTTCGTTGAGTATCTAGACTCTGGTTATTACGTTGAGCGTTCAGGCTCCGGTCAGTTTCATTGGGTATTCAGACTCCGGTATTTACATTGATGGTTCAGTCTTCGGTCAGTTTCGTTGAGTATCTAGACTCTGGTTATTACGTTGAGCGTTCAAGCTCCGGTCAGTTTCGTTGAGTATCTAGATTTCGGTTATTTCGTTGAGCGTTCAGGCTCCGGTCATTTTCTTTGACTATCCAGACTCTGGTTATTACGTTGAGCGTTCAGGCTCCGGTCAGTTTCGTTGAGTATCCAGATTCCGGTTATTACGTTGAGCGTTCTGGCTCCGGTCAGTTTAGTTGAGTATCCAGACTCCGGTTATTACGTTGAGCATTCAGGCTCCGGTCATTTTTGTTGACTATCCAGACTCTGGTTATTACGTTGAGCGTTCAGGCTCCGGACAGTTTAGTTGAGTGTCCAGATTCCAGTTATTACATTGAGCGTTCAAGCTCCGGTCAGTTTCGTTGAGTATCCAGACTCCGGTTATTACGTTGAGTATCAAGACTCCGGTATTTACGTTGATGGTTCAGTCTCCGGTCAGTTTCGTTGAGTATCCAGACTCCGGTTATTACGTTGAACATTTAGGCTCCGGTCAGTTTCGTTGGGTATCAAGACTCCGGTTATTACGTTGAGCGTTCAGGCTTCATTCAGTTTCGTTGGGTATCTATTCTCCGGTTATTACGTTGAGCATTCAGGCTCAGGTCAGTTTCGTTGGGTGTCCAGACTCCGGTTATTAAGTTGAGCGTTCAGGCTCTGGTGATTTTCGTTGAGTATCCAGACTCTGGTTATTACGTTAATCGTTCAGGCTCCGGTCATTTTCGTTGAGTATCCAGATTCCGCTTATTACGTTGAGCGTTTAGGCTCCGGTCGGTTTCGTTGGGTATCAAGACACCGATTATTCCGTTGAGCGTTCAGGCTCCGGTCAGTTTCGATGGGTATTCAGACTTCGGTTATTATGTTGATCGTTCAGTCTCCGGTCATTTTCGTTCAGTATCTAGACTCCGGTTATTACGTTGAGCGTTCAGGCTCTAGTAAGTTTCGTTGGGTATCTAAACTCCGTTTATTACGTTGAGCATTCAGGCTCCAGTCATTTTCGTTGAGTATCCAGACTCCGGTTATTACGTTGAGCTTTCAGACTCCGGTCATTTTCGTTGAGTATTCAGACTCCAGTTATTACGTTGAGCGTTCAGGCTTCGGTCAGTTTTGTTGGGTATCTAGACTCCGATTATTACGTTGATCGTTCAGACTCCGGTCAGTTTCGTTGAGTATCCAGACTCCGGTTATTACGTTGAGCGTTCAGGCTCTGGTCAGTTTCATTGGGTATTCAGACTCCGGTATTTACGTTGATGGTTTAGTCTCCGGTCAATTTCGTTGAGTATCCAGACTCTGGTTATTACGTTGAGCGTTCAGGCTACGATCAGTTTTGTTGAGTATCCAGATTCCGGTTATTACATTGAGCGTTCGGGCTCCGGTCATTTTTTTTGACTATCCAGACTCTGGTTATTACGTTGAACGTTCAGGCTCCGGTCAGTTTCGTTGAGTATCCGATTCCGGTTATTACATTGAGTATTCAGGCTCCAGTAAGTTTCGTTGGGTATCCAAACTCCGTTTATTACGTTGACCATTCAGGCTCCAGTCATTTTTGTTGAGTATCCAGACTCCGGTTATTACGTTGAGCATTCAGACTCCGGTCATTTTCGTTGAGTATCCAGACTCCGGTTATTACGTTGAGCGTTTAGACTACGGTCATTTTCGTTGAGTATCCAGACTCCGGTTATTACGTTGAGCGTTCAGGCTCCGGTCAGTTTTGATAGGTATCTAGACTCCGATTATTATGTTGAGCATTCAGACTCCGGTCATTTTCGTTGAGTATCCAGACTCCGGTTATTACGTTGAGCGTTCAGACTCGGGTCATTTTCGTTGAGTATCCAGACTCCGGTTATTACGTTGAGCGTTCAGGCTCCGGTCAGTTTCGATAGGTATCTAGACTTCGATTATTACGTTGATCGTTCAGGCTCCGGTCAGTTTCATTGAGTATCCAGACTCCGATTATTACGTTGAGCATTCAGGCTCCGGTCAGTTTCATTGGGTATTCAGACTTCGGTATTAACGTTGATGGTTCAATCTCCGGTCAGTTCCGTTGAGTATCCAGACTCTGGTTATTACGTTTATCGTTCAGGCTCTGGTAAGTTTCGTTGAGTATCCAGATTCCGGTTATTACGTTGAGCGTTCAGGCTCCGGTCATTTTCGTTGACTATCCAGACTCTGGTTATTACATTGAGCGTTCAGGCTCCGGTCAACTTCGTTGAGTGTCCAGATTCCAGTTATTACGTTGAGCGTTCAGGCTCCGATAAGTTTCGTTGAGTATCCAGTCTCCGGTTATTACGTTGAACATTCAGGCTCCGGTCATTTTCATTGACTATCCAGACTCTGGTTATTACGTTGAGCGTTCAGGCTCCGGTCAGTTTAGTTGAGTGTCCAGATTCCGGTTATTACGTTAAGCGTTCAGGCTCCATGCAGTTTTGTTGAGTATCCAGACTCCGGTTAGTACGTTGAGCGTTCAGGCTCCGGTCAGTTTCGTTAGGTATCCAGACTCTGATTATTACGTTGATGGTTCAGTCTCCGGTCAGTTTCGTTGAGTATCTAGACTCCGGTTATTACGTTGAGCGTTCAGGCTCCGGTCAGTTTCGATGGGTATTCAGACTCCGGTTATTAAGTTGAGCGTTCAGGCTCTGGTCATTTTCGTTGAGTATCCAGACTCTGTTTATTACGTTAAGCGTTCAGGCTCCGGTCATTTTCGTTGAGTATCCAGACTCCGGTTATTACGTTGAGCGTTAAGACTCCGGTCATTTCCGTTGAGTATCCAGACTCCAGTTATTACGTTGAGCGTTCAGGCTCCAGTCATTTTCGTTGAGTATCCAGACTCCGGTTATTACGTTGAGCGTTCAAGCTCCGAGCAGTTTCGTTGGGTATCTAGACTCCGATTATTACGTTGATCGTTCAGGCTCCGGTCAGTTTTGTTGAGTATCTAGACTCTGGTTATTACGTTGAGCGTTCAGGCTCCGGTCAGTTTCATTGGGTATTCAGACTCCGGTATTTACATTGATGGTTCAGTCTTCGGTCAGTTTCGTTGAGTATCTAGACTCTGGTTATTACGTTGAGCGTTCAAGCTCCGGTCAGTTTCGTTGAGTATCTAGATTTCGGTTATTATGTTGAGCGTTCAGGCTCCGGTCATTTTCTTTGACTATCCAGACTCTGGTTATTACATTGAGCGTTCAGGCTCCGGTCAGTTTCGTTGAGTATCCAGATTCCGGTTATTACGTTGAGCGTTCTGGCTCCGGTCAGTTTAGTTGAGTATCCAGACTCCGGTTATTACGTTGAGCATTCAGGCTCCGGTCATTTTTGTTGACTATCCAGACTCTGGTTATTACGTTGAGCGTTCAGGCTCCGGACAGTTTAGTTGAGTGTCCAGATTCCAGTTATTACATTGAGCTTTCAGGCTCCGGTCAGTTTCGTTGAGTATCCAGACTCCGGTTATTACGTTGAGTATCAAGACTCCGGTATTTACGTTGATGGTTCAGTCTCCGGTCAGTTTCGTTGAGTATCCAGACTCCGGTTATTACGTTGAACGTTTAGGCTCCGGTCAGTTTCGTTGGGTATCAAGACTCCGGTTATTACGTTGAGCGTTCAGGCTTCATTCAGTTTCGTTGGGTATCTATTCTCCGGTTATTACGTTGAGCGTTCAGGCTCAGGTCAGTTTTGTTGGGTATCCAGACTCCGGTTATTAAGTTGAGCGTTCAGGCTCTGGTGATTTTCGTTGAGTATCCAGACTCTGGTTATTACGTTAATCGTTCAGGCTCCGGTCATTTTCGTTGAGTATCCAGATTCCGCTTATTACGTTGAGCGTTTAGGCTCCGGTCGGTTTCGTTGGGTATCAAGACACCGATTATTCCGTTGAGCGTTCAGGCTCCGGTCAGTTTTGATGGGTATTCAGACTCCGGTTATTATGTTGATCGTTCAGTCTCCGGTCATTTTCGTTCAGTATCTAGACTCCGGTTATTACGTTGAGCGTTCAGGCTCTAGTAAGTTTCGTTGGGTATCTAAACTCCGTTTATTACGTTGAGCATTCAGGCTCCAGTCATTTTCGTTGAGTATCCAGACTCCGGTTATTACGTTGAGCTTTCAGACTCCGGTCATTTTCGTTGAGTATTCAGACTCCAGTTATTACGTTGAGCGTTCAGGTTTCGGTCAGTTTTGTTGGGTATCTAGACTCCGATTATTACGTTGATCGTTCAGACTCCGGTCAGTTTCGTTGAGTATCCAGACTCCGGTTATTACGTTGAGCGTTCAGGCTCTGGTCAGTTTCATTGGGTATTCAGACTCCGGTATTTACGTTGATGGTTCAGTCTCCGGTCAATTTCGTTGAGTATCCAGACTCTGGTTATTACGTTGAGCGTTCAGGCTACGATCAGTTTTGTTGAGTATCCAGATTCCGGTTATTACATTGAGCGTTCGGGCTCCGGTCATTTTTGTTGACTATCCAGACTCTGGTTATTACGTTGAACGTTCAGGCTCCGGTCAGTTTCGTTGAGTATCCAATTCCGGTTATTACATTGAGTATTCAGGCTCCAGTAAGTTTCGTTGGGTATCCAAACTCAGTTTATTACGTTGACCATTCAGGCTCCAGTCATTTTTGTTGAGTATCCAGACTCCGGTTATTACGTTGAGCATTCAGACTCCGGTCATTTTCATTGAGTATCCAGACTCCGGTTATTACGTTGAGCGTTCAGACTACGGTCATTTTCGTTGAGTATCCAGACTCCGGTTATTACATTGAGCGTTCAGGCTCCGGTCAGTTTTGATAGGTATTTAGACTCCGATTATTACGTTGAGTATTCAGACTCCGGTCATTTTCGTTGAGTATCCAGACTCCGGTTATTACGTTGAGCGTTCAGACTCCGGTCATTTTCGTTGAGTATCCAGACTCCGGTTATTACGTTGAGCGTTCAGGCTCCGGTCAGTTTCGATAGGTATCTAGACTTCGATTATTACGTTGATCGTTCAGGCTCCGGTCAGTTTCATTGAGTATCCAGACTCCGATTATTACGTTGGGCGTTCAGGCTCCGGTCAGTTTCATTGGGTATTCAGACTCCGGTATTTACGTTGATGGTTCAGTCTCCGGTCAGTTCCTTTGAGTATCCAGACTCTGGTTATTACGTTTATCATTCAGGCTCCGGTAAGTTTCGTTGAGTATCCAGATTCCGGTTATTACGTTGAGCGTTCAGGCTCCGGTCATTTTCGTTGACTATCCAGACTCTGGTTATTACATTGAGCGTTCAGGCTCCGGTCAACTTCGTTGAGTGTCCAGATTCCAGTTATTACGTTGAGCGTTCAGGCTCCGGTAAGTTTCGTTGTGTATCCAGTCTCCGGTTATTACGTTGAACATTCAGGCTCCGGTCATTTTCATTGACTATCCAGACTCTGGTTATTACGTTGAGCGTTCAGGCTCCGGTCAGTTTAGTTGAGTGTCCAGATTCCGGTTATTACGTTAAGCGTTCAGGCTCCATGCAGTTTTGTTGAGTATCCAGACTCCGGTTATTACGTTGAGCGTTCAGGCTCCGGTCAATTTCGTTAGGTATCCAGACTCTGATTATTACGTTGATGGTTCAGTCTCCGGTCAGTTTCGTTGAGTATCTAGACTCCGGTTATTACGTTGAGCGTTCAGGCTCCAGTAAGTTTCGTTGGGTATCCAAACTCCGTTTATTACGTCGAGCATTAAGGCTCCAGTCATTTTCGTTGAGTATCCAGACTCCGGTTATTACGTTGAGCGTTCAGGCTCCGGTCAGTTTCGTTGGATAGCCAGACTCCGGTTATTACGTTGAGAGTTCAGGCTCCAGTAAGTTTCGTTGGGTATCCAAACTCCGTTTATTACGTTGACCATTCAGGCTCCAGTCATTTTCGTTGAGTATCCAGACTCTGGTTATTACGTTGAGCATTCAGACTCTGGTGATTTTCGTTGAGTATCCAGACTCCGGTTATTACGTTGAGCGTTCAGGCTCCGGTCAGTTTCGTTGGGTATCTAGACTCCGATTATTATGTTGATCGTTCAAGCTCTGGTCAGTTTCGTTGAGTATCCAGACTTCGGTTATTACGTTGAGCGTTCAGGCTCCGGTCAGTTTCATTGGGTATTCAGACTCCGGTATTTACGTTGATGGTTCAGTCTCCGGTCAGTTTCGTTTAGTATCCAGACTCTGGTTATTACATTGAGCGTTCAGGCTCCGGTCAGTTTCGTTGAGTATCCAGATTCCGGTTATTACATTGAGCGTTCGGGCTCCGGTCATTTTCGTTGACTATCCAGACTCTGGTTATTACGTTGAGCGTTCAGGCTCCGGTCAGTTTCGTTGAGTATCCAGATTCCGGTTATTACGTTGAGCGTTCAGGCTCCGGTCAGTTTTGTTGAGTATCCAGACTCCGATTATTACGTTGAGCGTTCAGGCTCCGGTCAGTTTTGTTGGGTATCCAAACTCCGTTTATTACGTTGAGCGTTCAGGCTCTAGTCATTTTTCGTTGAGTATCCATACTCCGGTTATTACATTGTGCGTTTAGGCTCTGGTCATTTTCGTTGAGTATCCAGACTCTTGTTATTACGTTGATCGTTCAAGCTCCGGTCAGTTTCGTTGAGTATCCAGACTCCGGTTATTACGTTGAGCGTTCAGGCTCCGATCAGTTTCATTGGGTATTCAGACTCCGGTATTTACGTTGATGGTTCAGTCTCCGGTCAGTTCCGTTGAGTATCCGGACTCTGGTTATTACGTTGATCGTTCAGGCGCTAGTAAGTTTCATTGGGTATCCAAACTCCGTTTATTACGTTGAACGTTCAGGCTCCGGTCATTTTTGTTGACTATCCAGACTCTGGTTATTACGTAGAGCGTTCAGGCTCCGGACAGTTTAGTTGAGTGTCCAGATTCCGGTTATTACGTTGAGCGTTCAGGCTCCGGTCAGTTTCGTTGAGTATCCAGACTCCGGTTATTACGTTGAGCGTTTAGGCTCCGGTCAATTTTGTTGGGTATCAAGACTCCGGTATTTACGTTGATGGTTCAGTCTCCGGTCAGTTTCGTTGAGTATCCAGACTCCGGTTATTACGTTGAATGTTTAGGCTCCGGTCAGTTTCGTTGAGCATCCAGACTTCGGTTATTACGTTGAGCGTTCAGGCTTCATTCAGTTTCGTCTAGTATCTAGTCTCCGGTTATTACGTTGAGCGTTCAGGCTCAGGTCAGTTTCGTTGGGTATCCAGACTCCGGTTATTAAGTTGAGCGTTCAGGCTCTTGTCATTTTCGTTGAGTATCCAGACTCCGGTTATTACGTTGAGCGTTCAGGCTCCGGTCAGTTTCGTTGGGTATCTAGACTCCGATTATTACGTTGATCGTTCAGGCTTCGGTCAGTTTCGTTGAGTATCCAGGCTCCGGTTATTACGTTGAGCGTTCAGGTTCTGGTCAGTTTCATTGGGTATTCAGACTCCGGTATTTACGTTGATGGTTCAGTCTCTGGTCAGTTTCGTTGAGTATCCAGACTATGGTTATTATGTTGAGCGTTCAAGCTCCGGTCAGTTTCTTTGAGTATCCAGATTCCGGTTATTACATTGAGCATTCGGGCTCTGGTCATTTTCGTTGACTATCCAGACTCTGGTTATTACATTGAGCGTTCAGGCTCCAGTCATTTTCGTTGACTATCCAGACTCTGGTTATTACGTTGAGCATTCAGGCTCCAGTAAGTTTCGTTAGGTATCCAAACTCCGTTTATTACGTTGAGCGTTCAGGCTACGGTCATTTTTGTTGACTATCCAGACTCTGGTTATTACGTAGAGCGTTCAGGCTCCGGACAGTTTAGTACAGTGTCCAGATTCCGGTTATTACGTTGAGCGTTCAGGCTCCGGTCAGTTTCGTTGAGTATCCAGACTCCGGTTATTACGTTGAGCGTTCAGGCTCTGGTCAATTTTGTTGGGTATCAAGACTCCGGTATTTACGTTGATGGTTCAGTCTCCGGTCAGTTTCGTTGAGTATCCAGACTCCGGTTATTACGTTGAACGTTTAGGCTCCGGTCAGTTTCGTTGAGCATCCAGACTTCGGTTATTACGTTGAGCGTTCAGGCTTCATTCAGTTTCGTCTAGTATCTAGTCTCCGGTTATTACGTTCAGCGTTCAGGCTCAGGTCAGTTTCGTTGGGTATCCAGACTCCGGTTATTAAGTTGAGCGTTCAGGCTCTTGTCATTTTCGTTGAGTATCCAGACTCTGGTTATTACGTTAAGCGTTAAGGCTCCGGTCATTTTCGTTGAGTATCCAGATTCTGGTTATTACGTTGAGCGTTCAGGCTCCGGTCGGTTTCGTTGGGTGTCAAGACACTGGTTATTCCGTTGAGCGTTCAGGCTCCGGTCAGTTTCGATGGGTATTCAGACTCCGGTTATTACGTTGATCGTTCAGTCTACGATCAGTTTCGTTGAGTATCCAGACGCCGGATATTACGTTGAGCGTTCAGGCTCCAGTAAGTTTCGTTGGGTATCCAAACTCAGTTTATTACGTTGAGCATTCAGGCTCCAGTCATTTTCGTTGACTATCCAGACTCTGGTTATTACATTGAGCGTTCAGGCTCCGATCATTTTCGTTGACTATCCAGACTCTGGTTATTACGTTGAGCATTCAGGCTCCAGTAAGTTTCATTGGGTATCCAAACTCCGTTTATTACGTTGAAAGTTCAGGCTCCGGTCATTTTTGTTGACTATCCAGACTCTGGTTATTACGTAGAGCGTTCAGGCTCCGGACAGTTTAGTTGAGTGTCCAGATTCCGGTTATTACGTTGAGCGTTCAGGCTCCGGTCAGTTTCGTTGAGTATCCAGACTCCGGTTATTACGTTGAGCGTTTAGGCTCCGGTCAATTTTGTTGGGTATCAAGACTCCGGTATTTACGTTGATGGTTCAGTCTCCGGTCAGTTTCGTTGAGTATCCAGACTCCGGTTATTACGTTGAACGTTTAGGCTCCGGTCAGTTTCGTTGAGCATCCAGACTTCGGTTATTACGTTGAGCGTTCAGGCTTCATTCAGTTTCGTCTAGTATCTAGTCTCCGGTTATTACGTTGAGCGTTCAGGCTCAGGTCAGTTTCGTTGGGTATCCAGACTCCGGTTATTAAGTTGAGCGTTCAGGCTCTTGTCATTTTCGTTGAGTATCCAGACTCCGATTATTACGTTGAGCGTTCAGGCTCCGGTCAGTTTCGTTGGGTATCTAGACTCCGATTATTACGTTGATCGTTCAGGCTCCGGTCAGTTTCGTTGAGTATCCAGGCTCCGGTTATTACGTTGAGCGTTCAGGTTCTGGTCAGTTTCATTGGGTATTCAGACTCCGGTATTTACGTTGATGGTTCAGTCTCTGGTCAGTTTCGTTGACTATCCAGACTCTGGTTATTACATTGAGCGTTCAAGCTCCGGTCAGTTTCGTTGACTATCCAGACTCTGGTTATTACGTTGAGCATTCAGGCTCCAGTAAGTTTCATTGGGTATCCAAACTCCGTTTATTACGTTGAACGTTCAGGCTCCGGTCATTTTTGTTGACTATCCAGACTCTGGTTATTACGTAGAGCGTTCAGGCTCCGGACATTTTTGTTGAGTATCCAGATTCCGGTTATTACGTTGAGCGTTCAGGCTACGGTAAGTTTCGTTGGGTATCTAGACTCCGATTATTACGTTGATCGTTCAGGCTCCGGTCAATTTCGTTGAGTATCCAGACTCTGGTTATTACGTTGAGCGTTCAGGCTCCGGCCAGTTTCATTGGGTATCCAAACTCTGGTATTTAAGTCGATGGTTCAGTCTCCGGTCAGTTTCGTTGAGTATCCAGACTCCGGTTATTACGTTGAGCGTTCAGGCTCCGGCCAGTTTCGTTGAGTATCCAGATTCCCATTATTACGTTGAGCGCTCAGGCTCGGGTCATTTTTGTTGAGTATCCAGACTCCGGTTATTACGTTGAGCGTTCAGACACCAGTCAGTTTCGTTGAGTATCCAGACTCCGGTTATTACGTTGATCGTTCAGGCTCCGATCATTTTCGTTGAGTATCCAGACTCTGGTTATTACGTTGAGCGTTCAGGCTCCGGTTATTTTCGTTGAGTATCCAGATTCCGGTTATTATGTTGAGTGTTTAGCCTCCGGTCAGTTTCATTGAGTATCCAGACTCCGGTTATTACGTTGACTCAGGCTCCAGTCAGTTTCGTTGTGTATCCAGACTCCGTTTATTACGTTGAACGTTCAGGCTCCGGTCATTTTTGTTGACTATCCAGACTCTGGTTATTACGTTGTGCGTTTAGGCTCCGGTCAGTTTATTTGAGTTTCCAGATTCCGGTTA
This sequence comes from Lathyrus sativus, assembly GCA_963859935.3. Taxonomy (NCBI): domain Eukaryota; kingdom Viridiplantae; phylum Streptophyta; class Magnoliopsida; order Fabales; family Fabaceae; genus Lathyrus; species Lathyrus sativus. Next base: position 238,476,879 of record OZ012736.1, read on the forward strand.
TTACGTTGAGCGTTCAGGCTCCGGTCAGTTTCGTTGGGTATCCAGACTCCGGTATTTATGTTGATCGTTCAGTCTCCGGTCAGTTTCGTTGAGTATCCAGACTCTGGTTATTAGGTTGAGCGTTTAGGCTCCGGTCAGTTTCGTTGAGCATCCAGACTCCGGTTATTACGTTGAGCGTTCAGGCTCCATTCAGTTTCGTTGGGTATCTAGTCTCCGGTTATTACGTTGAGCGTTCAGGCTCAAGTCAGTTTTGTTGGGTATCCAGACTCCGGTTATTAAGTTGAGCGTTCAGGCTCTGGTCATTTTCGTTGAGTATCCAGACTCTGGTTATTACGTTAAGCGTTCAGGCACCGGTCATTTTTGTTGGGTATCAAGACACCGGTTATTCCGTTGAGCGTTTAGGCTCCGGTCAGTTTCGATGGGTATTCAGACTCCGGTTATTACGTTGATCGTTCAGTCTCCGGTCAGTTTCGTTGAGTATCCAGACTCCGGTTATTACGTTGAGCGTTCAGGCTCCAGTAAGTTTCGTTGGATATCCAAACTCCGTTTATTACGTTGAGCATTCAGGCTCCAGTCATTTTCGTTGAGTATCCAGACGCCGGTTATTACGTTGAGCGTTCAGACTCCGGTCATTTTCGTTGAGTATCCAGACTCCGGTTATCACGTTGAGCGTTCAGGCTCCGATCAGTTTCATTGGGTATCTAGACTCCGATTATTACGTTGATCGTTCAGGCTCCAGTCAGTTTCGTTGAGTATCCAGACTCCGGTTATTACGTTGAGCGTTCAGGCTCCTGTAACACCCCCTTCTCTCAGCATGTGAGTCCCTAGTCTCACCTTGTTCCCTTCAGCACAATCCATCACCCTAAAGATCCTCTCAATTTCCTTTAACCATATCTGAGCACCATCCGGATCAAATCTCCCTTTGAACACCGGTGGTTGGTTCTTCCTGAACTCATCATTCGCATTCACGTTAGGTGCACCCTGCACAGCTCTAGCCATAACCTCTAACGCCGCTGCCATAGCATTTTCATTACGACCTGCCATATTCTGAGGATTCCCAAAAATAACAACAAGGTTAAACAACCGTTCAACCAACACAACAACAAGACAGACACGACTGACTCAACACTGGCTCTGATACCACTTAATGTAACACCCCCTTTCTATACCCCCAAATTAATTCATTTAATCAATTAGGCACTTGGAAAATTTATTTCATCAGAGTTTAATTAAAACATGGTATATAAGAGGCGCATCACATTATCATGAAATTAAACACATACGATACCTGCTCAAGATAGATATGCAACAATGGGTAACCCACATCTCAGTATTTAGACTAATAGCGGAAACATCCAAATATTGAATCAATCACATTCATAAATGTATATACATCCATTCAATCAATTCATGATATACAACATATCCACAGCAGATACATACACATATGTATCACAAAAGAATCAAAACAAATGTAACTCCAAAAGAGTCAAAGGCTTCCTAACTACCCAGGTGTTACATATCAGAGCCATTGACCAAAAAGAATGAAGACATCGCTTCACAAAAAGAACCTCCAGCTTCCTACTCTGCAATGCCTCATAGAGCATTATAAAACAGCAGAAGGGTGAGAAACAATATCATAACAGTTAATGCATAAAATTGTATATATACATATACTCATATTTGTACAAGTCATACTCAAATTATGTTCTCACCACATAAAGCATATACAATTAATCATGCCTCTACACATGCTCATGAACATCCACAATATGTTCCTCCAAACAATCATATATAACATACACAGCTATACTCATTCAACCAATGCATCATGCACAGATGACTCATGCAACTCATAGAGACCGACACACGACTCTATGCAGATGCAAATGCGGTACCGACTCATTCAACAGATTCTCTACGGAATCGAGTATTCACCAGATTCTCCACGGAATCAAGTACTCAGCAGATTCTCCACGGAATCAAATACTCTAGCCAATCCTCCACGGGATTACATGTTATGACCGATTCTCCGAGGAATCACACAATGCAATCGATTCTCCAAGGAATCACACAATGCAACCGATTCTCCGAGGAATCTAATATAACCATCGTATCATACGAGGTTCTGCAAATCCTCCGAGGGATCATTCAACACAGAATGCATACTATGTTCACAAATATACTCATTGCATTTATCACATACATAGCATATATCTATCATGCATTCACATTATGCACCATTTCACACATGGTTTACACACATATCAGCCTATCAATGCGTTTCTATTCAATTCAAGCAAATACACAAGATTATCAAACGTTCAAGATTCATCATTGGCTCTACAATCTAGGATTCACGCCTTTCGGCCACCCACAGCACGACATATCGAAACAGTTCACACATCAATCATTCATATAAGCATTAATCATAATTGAATCAACCAAACATCATGCTATGAACAAAACATCAAAACAAATAACACTGCCAGGTTCGCCAACCTTCGCCTGGCGAAGCCACGCAGCGAATGCTCGCTGGCCTTCGCCTGGCGAACTTCCCTGCGAAGTCCACTGGGAGTAATTCTGGAATTACTCGCTGAGGCTCGCTACACACTCACCTGGCGAACCTTCGCCAACTAACCTCGCCTGGCGAACTTGCCAGCGAATACAGGGTGTTAGCTTCTGACTTGCTTCGCTACAGCTCGCTGGGCTTCGCCTGGCGAAGCTTCGCTGCCATTCGCCTGGCGAGCCTGCGAAGACAGAACTTCCATGGCTGTCTCAAGAGCCCAAACTCCACAAAACCAACCGATTAAATCCAAACCAGTCACAGTGGCACAACCCAACCATCACCCGACTAAACTACATTGTCTAATCCGAGTTCTAACTGATTAAAACCTCATTCTACTCACAAAACCAACTTCTAACCTAAGTGGAAAAGAGTAGAAACTCTACAAAATCCAAACACATATACATATAATCATATACATTAAAGAGATGATAGAGTTTCACACCCTTACCGATCGATTGCAAGCTTTGGTGATGATCTCTTGATGATTCTAGGTTTTCCTCTCCACTTTCTCTTCTCTTTCTCTTCTCCTCTTTTCTTTCTCTTGTTTTTCTTCTTATGTTACTATCTTTCTTTCTTTTCCTCTCTTATTCTATTTCTATCTCTATTTCTTTCCTCTCAAATTCTTTCCAACACTTACCAATCAATTCTCACACTAAATTGCTAAATGTCTAAAATGCCCTTTTTACTCTAATTCCCCGAAAACTCTCCGAATCGGTAAAAATAGATAAAATAAGCAAACACCACATGATAATACATAATTTCTCAATTTAAAACAAACATCAATTAAATAAATTAAAATACTCAACAATTAATGGGAATTCAGAATCGGGGCGTTACAGCTCCAATCAGTTTCATTGGGTATTCAGACTCTGGTATTTACGTTGATGGTTCAGTCTCCGGTCAGTTTCTTTGAGTATCCAGACTCTGGTTATTACGTTGAGCAGTCAGGCTCCGGTCAGTTTCGTTGAGTATCCATATTCCGGTTATTACGTTGAGCGTTCAGGCTCCGGTCATTTTCGTTGAGTATCCAGACTCCGGTTATTACGTTGAGCATTCAGGCACCGGTCAGTTTCGTTGAGTATCCAGACTCCGGTTATTATGTTGATCGTTCAAGCTATGCTCAGTTTTGTTGAGCATCCAGACTGCGGTTATTACGTTGAGCATTCAGGCTCCGGTCAGTTTCGTTGGGTATCTAGACTCCGATTATTACGTTGATCGTTCAGGCTCCGGTCAATTTTGTTGAGTATCCAGACTCCGGTTATTACGTTGAGCGTTCAGGCTCCATTCAGTTTCGTTGGGTATCTAGTCTCCGGTTATTACGTTGAACGTTCAGGCTCAGGTCAGTTTCCTTGGGTATCCAGACTCCGGTTTTTAAGTTGAGCGTTTAGGCTCTGGTCATTTTCGTTGAGTATCCAGACTCTAGTTATTACGTTAAGCGTTCAGGCTCTGGTCATTTTCGTTGAGTATCCAGATTCTGGTTATTACGTTGAGCCTTCAGGCTCCGGTCAGTTTCGTTGGGTATCAAGACACCGGTTATTCCGTTGAGCGTTCAGGCTCCGGTCAGTTTCGATGGGTATTCAGACTCCGGTTATTACGTTGATCGTTCAGTCTCCGGTCAGTTTCGTTGAGTATCCAGACTCCGGTTATTACATTGAGCGTTCAGGCTCCAGTAAGTTTCGTTGGGTATCCAAACTCCGTTTATTACGTTGAGCATTCAGGCTCTAGTCATTTTCGTTGAGTATCCAGACGCCGGTTATTACGTTGAGCGTTCAGACTCCGGTCATTTTAGTTGAGTATCCAGACTCCGGTTATCACGTTGAGTGTTTAGGCTCCGATCAGTTTCGTTGGGTATCTAGACTCCGATTATTACGTTGATCGTTCAGGCTCTGGTCAGTTTCATTGAGTATCCAGACTCCGGTTATTACGTTGAGCGTTCAGGCTCCAGCCAGTTTCATTGGGTATTCAGACTCCGGTATTTACGTTGATGGTTCAGTCTCCAGTCAGTTTCTTTGAGTATCCAGACTCTGGTTATTACGTTGAGCAGTCAGGCTCCGGTCAGTTTTGTTGAGTATCCAGATTCCGGTTATTACATTGATCGTTCAGGCCCCGGTCATTTTCGTAGAGTATCCAGACTCCGGTTATTATGTTGAGCATTCAGGCACCGGTCAGTTTCGTTGATTATCCAGACTCCGGTTATTATTTTGATCGTTCAAGCTATGATCAGTTTCGTTGAGCATCCAGACTGCGGTTATTACGTTGAGCGTTCAGGCTCCGGTCAGTTTCGTTGGGTATCTAGACTCCGATTATTACGTTGATCATTTAGGCTCCGGTCAATTTCGTTGAGTATCCAGACTCCGGTTATTACGTTGAGCGTTCAGGCTCCGGTCAGTTTCATTGGGTATCCAGACTCCGGTATTTACGTTGATGGTTCAGTCTCCGGTCAGTTTCGTTGAGTATCCAGACTCTGGTTAATACGTTGAGCGTTCAAGCTCCGGCAAGTTTCATTGAGTATCCAGATTCCGGTTATTACGTTGATCGTTCAGGCTCTGATCATTTTCGTTGAGTATCCAGACTGTGGTATTTACATTGAGCGTTCAGGCTCCGATCATTTTCATTGAGTATCCAGATTCCGGTTATTATGATGAGCGTTCAGGCTCCGGTCAGTTTCATTGAGTATCCAGACTCCGGTTATTACGTTGACTCAGGCTCCGGTCAGTTTCGTTGTGTATCCAGACTCCGTTTATTACGTTGATCGTTCAGGCTCCAGTCAGTTTTGTTGGGTATCAAGACTCAGTTTATTACATTGAGCGTTCAAGCTTCAGTCAGTTTCTTTGGGTATCCAAACTACGGTTATTACGTTGATCGTTCAGGCTCCGGTCATTTTCGTTGACTATCCAGACTATGGTTATTACATTGAGTGTTCAGGCTCCGGTCATTTTAGTTGAGTGTCCAGATTCTGGTTATTACATTGAGCATTCAGGCTCCGATCAGTTTCTTTGAGTATCCAGACTCCGGTTATTACGTTGAGCGTTCAGGCTCCGGTCAGTTTCGTTGGGTATCCAGACTCCGGTATTTACGTTGATCGTTCAGTCTCCGGTCAGTTTCGTTGAGTATCCAGACTCCGGTTATTAGGTTGAGCGTTTAGGCTCCGGTCAGTTTCGTTGAGCATCCAGACTCCGGTTATTACGTTGAGCGTTCAGGCTCCATTCAGTTTCGTTGGGTATCTAGTCTCCGGTTATTACGTTGAGCGTTCAGGCTCAGGTCAGTTTTGTTGGGTATCCAGACTCCGGTTATTAAGTTGAGCGTTCAGGCTCTGGTCATTTTCGTTGAGTATCCAGACTCTGGTTATTACGTTAAGCGTTCAGGCACCGGTCATTTTCGTTGGGTATCAAGACACCGGTTATTCCGTTGAGCGTTTAGGCTCCGGTCAGTTTCGATGGGTATTCAGACTCCGGTTATTCCGTTGAGCGTTCCGGCTCCGGTCAGTTTCGTTGGGTATCCATACTCCGGTTATTACGTTGAGCGTTCAGGCTCCAGTAAGTTTCGTTGGGTATCCAAACTCCGTTTATTACGTTGATCATTCAGGCTCCAGTCATTTTCGTTGAGTATCCGGACGCCGGTTATTACGTTGAGCGTTCAGACTCCGGTAATTTTTGTTGAGTATCCATACTCCAGTTATTACGTTGAGCGTTCAGGCTCCGGTCAGTTTCGTTGGGTATCTAGACTCCGATTATTACGTTGATCGTTCAGGCTACGGTCAGTTTCGTTGAGTATCCAGACTCCGGTTATTACGTTGATCATTCAGGCTCCATTCAGTTTCATTGGGTATTCAGACTCTGGTATTTACGTTGATGGTTCAGTCTCCGGTCAGTTTCGTTGAGCATCCAGACTCTGGTTATTACGTTTAGCATTCAGGCTCCGGTCAGTTTCGTTGAGTATCCAGATTCCGGTTATTACATCGAGCATTCAGGCACCGGTCAGTTTCGTTGAGTATCCAGACTCCGGTTATTATGTTGATCGTTCAAGCTATGGTCAGTTTCATTGAGCATCCAGACTCAGGTTATTCCGTTGAGCGTTCAGGCTCCGGTCAGTTTTGTTGGGTATCTAGACTCCGATTATTACGTTGATCATTCAGGCTCCGGTCAATTTTGTTGAGTATCCAGACTCTTGTTATTACGTTGAGCGTTCAGGCTCCGGTCAGTTTCATTGGGTATACAGACTCCGGTATTAACGTTGATGGTTCAGTCTCCGGTCAGTTTCGTTGAGTATCCAGACTCTGGTTATTACGTTGAGCGTTCAGGCTCCGGCCAGTTTCGTTGACTATCCAGATTCCGGTTATTACGTTGAGCGCTCAGGCTCCGGTCATTTTCGTTGAGTATCCAGACTCCTAATATTACGTTGATCGTTCAGGCTCCGATCATTTTCGTTGAGTATCCAGACTCTGGTTATTACGTTGAGCGTTCAGGCTCCGGTCATTTTCGTTGAGTATCCAGATTCCAGTTATTATGTTGAGCGTTCATGCTCCGGTCAGTTTCATTGAGTATCCAGACTCCGGTTATTACGTTGACTCAGGCTCCGGTCAGTTTCGTTGTGTATCCAGCCTCCGTTTATTACGTTGATCGTTCAGGCTCCGGTCAGTTTCGTTGGGTATCAAGACTCAGGTTATTACATTGAGCGTTCAAGCTCCAGTCAGTTTCTTTGGGTATCCAGACTACGGTTATTACGTTGATCGTTCAGGCTCCGGTCATTTTCGTTGAGTATCCAGACTCCGTTTATTACGTTGAGCGTTCAGGCTCCGGTCAGTTTCATTGGATATCCAAACTCCGGTATTTATCTTGATGGTTCAGTCTCCGAACAATTTCGTTGAGCATCCAGACTCCGGTTATTAGGTTGAGCGTTTAGGCTCCGGTCAGTTTCGTTGAGCATCCAGACTCCGGTTATTACGTTGAACGTTCAGGCTCCATTCAGTTTCGTTGGGTATCTAGTCTCCGGTTATTACGTTGAGCGTTCAGGCTTAGGTCAGTTTCGTTGGGTATCTAGACATCGGTTATTAAGTTGAGCATTTAGGCTCTGGTCATTTTCGTTGAGTATCCAGACTCTGGTTATTACGTTAAGCGTTCAGGCTCCGGTCATTTTCGTTGAGTATCCAGATTCTGGTTATTACGTTGAGCCTTCAGGCTCCGGTCAGTTTCGTTGGGTATCAAGACACCGGTTATTCCGTTGAGCGTTCAGGCTCCGGTCAGTTTCGATGGGTATTCAGACTCCGGTTATTACGTTGATCGTTCAGTCTCCAGTCAGTTTCGTTGAGTATCCAGACTCCGGTTATTACGTTGAGCATTCAGGCTCCAGTAAGTTTTGTTAGGTATCCAAACTCCGTTTATTACGTTGAGCATATAGGCTCCAGTCATTTTCGTTAGGTATCCAGACGCCGGTTATTACGTTGAGCGTTCAGACTCCGGTCATTTTTGTTGAGTATCCAGACTCCGGGTATTACGTTGAGCGTTCAGGCTCCGGTCAGTTTCGTTGGGTATCTAGACTCCGATTATTATGTTGATCGTTCAGGCTTCGGTCAGTTTAGTTGAGTATCCAGACTCCGGTTATTACGTTGAGCGTTCAGGCTCCAGTCAGTTTCATTGGGTATTCAGACTCCTGTATTTACGTTGATGGCTCAGTCTCCGGTCAGTTTCCTTGAGTATCCAGACTCTGGTTATTACGTTGAGCGTTCAGGCTCCGGTCAGTTTCATTGAGTATCCAGATTCCGGTTATTACGTTGAGCGTTCAGGCTCCGGTCATTTTCTTTGAGTATCCAGACTCCGGTTATTACGTTGAGCATTCAGGCACCGGTCAGTTTCGTTGAGTATCCAGACTCCGGTTATTACGTTAAGCATTCAATTTATGGTCAGTTTCATTGAGCATCCAGACTCCGGTTATTCCGTTGAGCGTTCAGGCTCCGTTCAGTTTCGTTGTGTATCAAGACACCGGTTATTCTGTTGAGCGTTCAGGCTCCGGTCAGTTTCGATGGGTATTCAGACTCCGGTTATTACATTGATCGTTCAGTCTACGGTCAGTTTCGTTGAGTATCCAGACGCCGAATATTATGTTGAGCGTTCAGGCTCCAGTAAGTTTCGTTGGGTATCCAAACTCCGATTATTACGTTGATCGTTCAGGCTCCGGTAAGTTTTGATGAGTATCCAGACTCCGGTTATTATGTTGAGCGTTCAGGCTCCGGTCAGTTTCATTAGGTATCCAGACTCCGGTATTTACGCTGATGGTTCAGTCTCCGGTCAGTTTCGTTGAGTATCCAGACACTGGTTATTACGTTGAACGTTCATGCTCCGGTCAGTTTCATTGAGTATCCACACTCCGGTTATTACGTTGAGCGTTCAGGCTCCGGTCAGTTTCATTGGGTATCCAGACTCCGGTTATTACATTGATGCATTCAGGCACCGGTCAGTTTCGTTGAGTACCCAGACTCCGGTTATTACATTGATCGTTCAAGCTCTGGTCAGTTTCGTTGAGCATCCAGACTCAGGTTATTATGTTGAGCGTTCAGGCTCCGTTCAGTTTCATTGGGTATCTAGTCTCCGGTTATTACGTTGAGCGTTCAGGCTCTGGTCAGTTTAGTTGGGTATCCAGACTCCGGTTATTAAGTTGAGCGTATAGGCTCTGGTCATTTTCGTTTAGTATCCAGACTCTGGTTATCACGTTGAGCGTTCAGGCTCCGGTAATTTTCGTTGAGTATCCAGATTCCGGTTACTACGTTGAGCGTTCAGGCTCCGGTCAGTTTCGTTGGGTATCAAGACACCTGTTATTTCGTTGAGCGTTCAGGCTCCGGTCAGTTTTGTTGGATATTCAGACTCCGATTATTATGTTGATCATTCAGTCTCCAGTCAGTTTCATTGAGTATCCAGACTTCGGTTATTACGTTGAACGTTCAGGCTCCAGTTAGTTTCGTTGGGTATCCAAACTCCGTTTATTACGTTGAGCAATCAGGCTCCCATCATTTTCGTTGAGTATCCAGACTCCGGTTATCACTTTGAGCGTTCAGGCTCCGGTCATTTTCGTTGAGTATCCAGACTCCAGTTATTACATTGAGCGTTCAGGCTCCGGTCAGTTTCGTTGGGTATCTAGACTCCGATTATTACGTTGATCGTTCAGGCTCCGGTCAATTTCGTTGAGTATCCAGACTTCGGTTATTACGTTGAGCGTTCAGGCTCCGGTCAGTTTCATTGGGTATCCAGACTCCGGTATTTACGTTGATGGTTCAGTCTCTGGTCAGTTTCGTTGATTATCCAGACTCTGGTTATTACGTTGAGCGTTCAGGCTCCGGTCAGTTTCGTTGAGTATCAAAATTCCGGTTATTACGTTGAATGCTCAGGCTCCGCTCATTTTCGTTGAGTATCCAGACTCCGGTTATTACGTTGAGCGTTCAGGCACCGGTCAGTTTCGTTGAGTATCCAGACTCCGGTTATTACGTTAATCGTTCGGGCTCCGATCATTTTCGTTGAGTATCCAGACTCTGGTTATTACGTTGAGTGTACAGGCTCCGGTCATTTTTGTTGGGTATCCAGATTACGATTATTATGTTGAGCGTTCAGGCTCCGGTCAGTTTCTTTGAGTATCCAGACTCCGGTTATTACGTTGACTCAGGTTCCGGTCAGTTTCGTTGTGTATCCAGATTCCGTTTATTACGTTGATCGTTCAGGCTCCGGTAGGTTTCGTTGGGTATCAAGACTCAGGTTATTACATTGAGCGTTCCAGCTCAAGTCAGTTTCTTTGGGTATCCAGACTACGGTTATTACGTTGATCGTTCAGGCTCCGGTCATTTTCGTTGAGTATCCAGACTCCGGTTATTACGTTGAGCGTTCAGGCTCCGGTCAGTTTCATTGGGTATCCAGACTCCGGTATTTACATTGATGGTTCAGTCTCCGAAAAATTTCGTTGAGCATCCAGACTCCGGTTATTAGGTTGAGCGTTTAGGCTCCGGTCAGTTTCGTTGAGCATCCAGACTCCGGTTATTACGTTGAACGTTCAGGCTCCATTCAGTTTCGTTGGGTATCTAGTCTCCGGTTATTACGTTGAGCGTTCAGGCTTAGGTCAGTTTCGTTGGGTATCTAGACTTCGGTTATTAAGTTGAGCATTCAGGCTCTGGTCATTTTCGTTGAGTATCCAGACTCTGGTTATTACGTTAAGCGTTCAGGCTCCGGTCATTTTCGTTGAGTATCCAGATTCTGGTTATTACGTTGAGCCTTCAGGCTCCGGTCAGTTTCGTTGGGTATCAAGACACCGGTTATTCTGTTGAGCGTTCAGGCTCCGGTCAGTTTCGATGGGTATTAAGACTCCGGTTATTACGTTGATCATTCAGTCTCCAGTCAGTTTCGTTGAGTATCCAGACTCCGGTTATTACGTTGAGCATTCAGGCTCCAGTAAGTTTTGTTAGGTATCCAAACTCCGTTTATTACGTTGAGCATATAGGCTCCAGTCATTTTCGTTGAGTATCCAGACGCCGGTTATTACGTTGAGCGTTCAGACTCCGGTCATTTTCGTTGAGTATCCAGACTCCGGGTATTACGTTGAGCGTTCAGGCTCCGGTCAGTTTCGTTGGGTATCTAGACTCCGATTATTACGTTGATCGTTCAGGCTCCGGTCAGTTTCGTTGAGTATCCAGAATCCGGTTATTACGTTGAGCGTTCAGTCTCCGGTCAGTTTCATTGGGTATCCAGACTCCGGTATTTACGTTGATGGTTCAGTCTCCGGTCAGTTTCGTTGATTATCCAGACTCTGGTTATTACGTTGAGCGTTCAGGCTCCGGTCAGTTTCGTTGAGTATCAAAATTCCGGTTATTACGTTGAATGCTCAGGCTCCGCTCATTTTCGTTGAGTATCCAGACTCCGGTTATTACGTTGAGCGTTCAGGCACCGGTCAGTTTCGTTGAGTATCCAGACTCCGGTTATTACGTTAATCGTTCGGGCTCCGATCATTTTCGTTGAGTATCCAGACTCTGGTTATTACGTTGAGTGTACAGGCTCCGGTCATTTTCGTTGGGTATCCAGATTACGATTATTATGTTGAGCGTTCAGGCTCCGGTCAGTTTCTTTGAGTATCCAGACTCCGGTTATTACGTTGACTCAGGTTCCGGTCAGTTCCGTTGTGTATCCAGATTCCGTTTATTACGTTGATCGTTCAGGCTCCGGTAGGTTTCGTTGGGTATCAAGACTCAGGTTATTACATTGAGCGTTCCAGCTCAAGTCAGTTTCTTTGGGTATCCAGACTACGGTTATTACGTTGATCGTTCAGGCTCCGGTCATTTTCGTTGAGTATCCAGACTCCGGTTATTACGTTGAGCGTTCAGGCTCCGGTCAGTTTCATTGGGTATCCAGACTCCGGTATTTACATTGATGGTTCAGTCTCCGAACAATTTCGTTGAGCATCCAGACTCCAGTTATTAGGTTGAGGGTTTAGGCTCCGGTCAGTTTCGTTGAGCATCCAGACTCCAGTTATTACGTTGAACGTTCAGGCTCCATTCAGTTTCGTTGGGTATCTAGTCTCCGGTTATTACGTTGAGCGTCCAGGCTTAGGTCAGTTTCGTTGGGTATCTAGACTTCGGTTATTAAGTTGAGCATTCAGGCTCAGGTCATTTTCGTTGAGTATCCAGACTCTGGTTATTACGTTAAGCGTTCAGGCTCCGGTCATTTTCGTTGAGTATCCAGATTCTGGTTATTACGTTGAGCCTTCAGGCTCCGGTCAGTTTCGTTGGGTATCAAGACACCGGTTATTCCGTTGAGCGTTTAGGCTCCAGTCAGTTTCGATGGGTATTCAGACTCCGGTTATTACGTTGATCGTTCAGTCTCCAGTCAGTTTCGTTGAGTATCCAGACTCCGGTTATTACGTTGAGCATTCAGGCTCCAGTAAGTTTTGTTAGGTATCCAAACTCCGTTTATTACGTTGAGCATATAGGCTCCAGTCATTTTCGTTGAGTATCCAGACGCCGGTTATTACGTTGAGCGTTCAGACTCCGGTCATTTTCGTTGAGTATCCAGACTCCGGGTATTACGTTGAGCGTTCAGGCTCCGGTCAGTTTCTTTGAGTATCCAGACTCCGGTTATTACGTTGACTCAGGTTCCGGTCAGTTCCGTTGTGTATCCAGATTCCGTTTATTACGTTGATCGTTCAGGCTCCGGTAGGTTTCGTTGGGTATCAAGACTCAGGTTATTACATTGAGCGTTCCAGCTCAAGTCAGTTTCTTTGGGTATCCAGACTACGGTTATTACGTTGATCGTTCAGGCTCCGGTCATTTTCGTTGAGTATCCAGACTCCGGTTATTACGTTGAGCGTTCAGGCTCCGGTCAGTTTCATTGGGTATCCAGACTCCGGTATTTACATTGATGGTTCAGTCTCCGAAAAATTTCGTTGAGCATCCAGACTCCGGTTATTAGGTTGAGCGTTTAGGCTCCGGTCAGTTTCGTTGAGCATCCAGACTCCGGTTATTACGTTGAACGTTCAGGCTCCATTCAGTTTCGTTGGGTATCTAGTCTCCGGTTATTACGTTGAGCGTTCAGGCTTAGGTCAGTTTCGTTGGGTATCTAGACTTCGGTTATTAAGTTGAGCATTCAGGCTCTGGTCATTTTCGTTGAGTATCCAGACTCTGGTTATTACGTTAAGCGTTCAGGCTCCGGTCATTTTCGTTGAGTATCCAGATTCTGGTTATTACGTTGAGCCTTCAGGCTCCGGTCAGTTTCGTTGGGTATCAAGACACCGGTTATTCCGTTGAGCGTTCAGGCTCCGGTCAGTTTCGATGGGTATTAAGACTCCGGTTATTACGTTGATCATTCAGTCTCCAGTCAGTTTCGTTGAGTATCCAGACTCCGGTTATTACGTTGAGCATTCAGGCTCCAGTAAGTTTTGTTAGGTATCCAAACTCCATTTATTACGTTGAGCATATAGGCTCCAGTCATTTTCGTTGAGTATCCAGACGCCGGTTATTACGTTGAGCGTTCAGACTCCGGTCATTTTCGTTGAGTATCCAGACTCCGGGTATTACGTTGAGCGTTCAGGCTCCGGTCAGTTTCGTTGGGTATCTAGACTCCGATTATTACGTTGATCGTTCAGGCTCCGGTCAGTTTCGTTGAGTATCCAGAATCCGGTTATTACGTTGAGCGTTCAGTCTCCGGTCAGTTTCATTGGGTATCCAGACTCCGGTATTTACGTTGATGGTTCAGTCTCCGATCAGTTTCGTTGATTATCCAGACTCTGGTTATTACGTTGAGCGTTCAGGCTCCGGTCAGTTTCGTTGAGTATCAAAATTCCGGTTATTACGTTGAATGCTCAGGCTCCGCTCATTTTCGTTGAGTATCCAGACTCCGGTTATTACGTTGAGCGTTCAGGCACCGGTCAGTTTCGTTGAGTATCCAGACTCCGGTTATTACGTTAATCGTTCGGGCTCCGATCATTTTCGTTGAGTATCCAGACTCTGGTTATTACGTTGAGTGTACAGGCTCCGGTCATTTTCGTTGGGTATCCAGATTACGATTATTATGTTGAGCGTTCAGGCTCCGGTCAGTTTCTTTGAGTATCCAGACTCCGGTTATTACGTTGACTCAGGTTCCGGTCAGTTCCGTTGTGTATCCAGATTCCGTTTATTACGTTGATCGTTCAGGCTCCGGTAGGTTTCGTTGGGTATCAAGACTCAGGTTATTACATTGAGCGTTCCGGCTCAAGTCAGTTTCTTTGGGTATCCAGACTACGGTTATTACGTTGATCGTTCAGGCTCCGGTCATTTTCGTTGAGTATCCAGACTCCGGTTATTACGTTGAGCGTTCAGGCTCCGGTCAGTTTCATTGGGTATCCAGACTCCGGTATTTACATTGATGGTTCAGTCTCCGAACAATTTCGTTGAGCATCCAGACTCCGGTTATTAGGTTGAGCGTTTAGGCTCCGGTCAGTTTCGTTGAGCATCCAGACTCCAGTTATTACGTTGAACGTTCAGGCTCCATTCAGTTTCGTTGGGTATCTAGTCTCCGGTTATTACGTTGAGCGTTCAGGCTTAGGTCAGTTTCGTTGGGTATCTAGACTTCGGTTATTAAGTTGAGCATTCAGGCTCAGGTCATTTTCGTTGAGTATCCAGACTCTGGTTATTACGTTAAGCGTTCAGGCTCCGGTCATTTTCGTTGAGTATCCAGATTCTGGTTATTACGTTGAGCCTTCAGGCTCCGGTCAGTTTCGTTGGGTATCAAGACACCGGTTATTCCGTTGAGCGTTCAGGCTCCAGTCAGTTTCGATGGGTATTCAGACTCCGGTTATTACGTTGATCGTTCAGTCTCCAGTCAGTTTCGTTGAGTATCCAGACTCCGGTTATTACGTTGAGCATTCAGGCTCCAGTAAGTTTTGTTAGGTATCCAAACTCCGTTTATTACGTTGAGCATATAGGCTCCAGTCATTTTCGTTGAGTATCCAGATGCCGGTTATTACGTTGAGCGTTCAGACTCCGGTCATTTTCGTTGAGTATCCAGACTCCGGGTATTACGTTGAGCGTTCAGGCTCCGGTCAGTTTCGTTGGGTATCTAGACTCCGATTATTACGTTGATCGTTCAGGCTCCGGTCAGTTTCGTTGAGTATCCAGACTCCGGTTATTACGTTGAGCGTTCAGGCTCTAGTCAGTTTGATTGGGTATTCAGACTCCGGTATTTACGTTGATGGCTCAGTCTCCAGTCAGTTTCGTTGAGTATCCAGACTCTGGTTATTACGTTGAGCGTTCAGGCTCCGGTCAGTTTCATTAAGTATCCAGATTCCGGTTATTACGTTGAGCGTTCAGGCTCCGGTCATTTTCTTTGAGTATCCAGACTCCGGTTATTACGTTGAGCATTCAGGCACCGGTCAGTTTCGTTGAGTATCCAGACTCCGGTTATTACGTTAAGCATTCAAGTTATGGTCAGTTTCATTGAGCATCCAGACTCCGGTTATTCCGTTGAGCGTTCAGGCTCCGTTCAGTTTCGTTGGGTATCAAGACACCGGTTATTCTGTTGAGCGTTCAGGCTCCGGTCAGTTTCGATGGGTATTCAGACTCCGGTTATTACATTGATCGTTCAGTCTACGGTCAGTTTCGTTGAGTATCCAGACGCCGGATATTATGTTGAGCGTTCAGGCTCCAGTAAGTTTCGTTGGGTATCCAAACTCCGATTATTACGTTGATCGTTCAGGCTCCGGTAAGTTTCGATGAGTATCCAGACTCCGGTTATTATGTTGAGCGTTCAGGCTCCGGTCAGTTTCATTGGGTATCCAGACTCCGGTATTTACGCTGATGGTTCAGTCTCCGGTCAGTTTCGTTGAGTATCCAGACACTGGTTATTACGTTGAACGTTCAGGCTCCGGTCAGTTTCGTTGAGTATCCAGACTCCGGTTATTACGTTGAGCGTTCAGGCTCCGGTCAGTTTCATTGGGTATCCAGACTCCGGTTATTACATTGATGCATTCAGGCACCGGTCAGTTTCGTTGAGTACCCAGACTCCGGTTATTACGTTGATCGTTCAAGCTCTGGTCAGTTTCGTTGAGCATCCAGACTCCGGTTATTATGTTGAGCGTTCAGGCTCCGTTCAGTTTCATTGGGTATCTAGTCTCCGGTTATTACGTTGAGCGTTCAGGCTCTGGTCAGTTTAGTTGGGTATCCAGACTCCGGTTATTAAGTTGAGCATATAGGCTCTGGTCATTTTCGTTTAGTATCCAGACTCTAGTTATCACGTTGAGCGTTCAGGCTCCGGTAATTTTCGTTGAGTATCCAGATTCCGGTTACTACGTTGAGCGTTCAGGCTCCGGTCAGTTTCGTTGGGTATCAAGACACCTGTTATTCCGTTGAGCGTTCAGGCTCCGGTCAGTTTTGTTGGATATTCAGACTCCGATTATTATGTTGATCATTCAGTCTCCAGTCAGTTTCATTGAGTATCCAGACTTCGGTTATTACGTTGAGCGTTCAGGCTCCAGTTAGTTTCGTTGGGTATCCAAACTCCGTTTATTACGTTGAGCAATCAGGCTCCCATCATTTTCGTTGAGTATCCAGACTCCGGTTATTACTTTGAGCGTTCAGGCTCCGGTCAGTTTCGTTGGGTATCTAGACTCCGATTATTACGTTGATCGTTCAGGCTCCGGTCAATTTCGTTGAGTATCCAGACTCCGGTTATTACGTTGAGCGTTCAGGCTCCGGTCAGTTTCATTGGGTATCCAGACTCCGGTATTTACGTTGAGCGTTCAGGCTCCGGTCAATTTCGTTGAGTATCCAGACTCCGGTTATTACGTTGAGCGTTCAGGCTCCGGTCAGTTTCATTGGGTATCCAGACTCCGGTATTTACGTTGATGGTTCAGTCTCCGGTCAGTTTCGTTGATTATCCAGACTCTGGTTATTACGTTGAGCGTTCAGGCTCCGGTCAGTTTCGTTGAGTATCAAAATTCTGGTTATTACGTTGAATGCTCAGGCTCCGCTCATTTTCGTTGAGTATCCAGACTCCGGTTATTACGTTGAGCGTTCAGGCACCGGTCAGTTTCGTTGAGTATCCAGACTCCGGTTATTACGTTAATCGTTCGGGCTCCGATCATTTTCGTTGAGTATCCAGACTCTGGTTATTACGTTGAGTGTACAGGCTCCGGTCATTTTCGTTGGGTATCCAGATTATGATTATTATGTTGAGCGTTCAGGCTCCGGTCAGTTTCTTTGAGTATCCAGACTCCGGTTATTACGTTGACTCAGGTTCCGGTCAGTTCCGTTGTGTATCCAGATTCCGTTTATTAGGTTGATCGTTCAGGCTCCGGTAGGTTTCGTTGGGTATCAAGACTCAGGTTATTACATTGAGCGTTCCAGCTCAAGTCAGTTTCTTTGGGTATCCAGACTACGGTTATTACGTTGATCGTTCAGGCTCCGGTCAGTTTCATTGGGTATCCAGACTCCGGTATTTACATTGATGGTTCAGTCTCCGAACAATTTCGTTGAGCATCCAGACTCCGGTTATTAGGTTGAGCGTTTAGGCTCCGGTCAGTTTCGTTGAGCATCCAGACTCCAGTTATTACGTTGAACGTTCAGGCTCCATTCAGTTTCGTTGGGTATCTAGTCTCCGGTTATTACGTTGAGCGTTCAGGCTTAGGTCAGTTTCGTTGGGTATCTAGACTTCGGTTATTAAGTTGAGCATTCAGGCTCAGGTCATTTTCGTTGAGTATCCAGACTCTGGTTATTACGTTAAGCGTTCAGGCTCCGGTCATTTTCGTTGAGTATCCAGATTCTGGTTATTACGTTGAGCCTTCAGGCTCCGGTCAGTTTCGTTGGGTATCAAGACACCGGTTATTCCGTTGAGCGTTCAGGCTCCAGTCAGTTTCGATGGGTATTCAGACTCCGGTTATTACGTTGATCGTTCAGTCTCCAGTCAGTTTCGTTGAGTATCCAGACTCCGGTTATTACGTTGAGCATTCAGGCTCCAGTAAGTTTTGTTAGGTATCCAAACTCCGTTTATTACGTTGAGCATATAGGCTCCAGTCATTTTCGTTGAGTATCCAGACGCCGGTTATTACGTTGAGCGTTCAGACTCCGGTCATTTTCGTTGAGTATCCAGACTCCGGGTATTACGTTGAGCGTTCAGGCTCCGGTCAGTTTCGTTGGGTATCTAGACTCTGATTATTACGTTGATCGTTCAGGCTCCGGTCAGTTTCGTTGAGTATCCAGACTCCAGTTATTACGTTGAGCGTTCAGGCTCTAGTCAGTTTGATTGGGTATTCAGACTCCGGTATTTACGTTGATGGCTCAGTCTCCAGTCAGTTTCGTTGAGTATCCAGACTCTGGTTATTACGTTGAGCGTTCAGGCTCTGGTCAGTTTCATTAAGTATCCAGATTCCGGTTATTACGTTGAGCGTTCAGGCTCCGGTCATTTTCTTTGAGTATCCAGACTCCGGTTATTACGTTGAGCATTCAGGCACCGGTCAGTTTCGTTGAGTATCCAGACTCCGGTTATTACGTTAAGCATTCAAGTTATGGTCAGTTTCATTGAGCATCCAGACTCCGGTTATTCCGTTGAGCGTTCAGGCTCCGTTCAGTTTCGTTGGGTATCAAGACACCGGTTATTCTGTTGAGCGTTCAGGCTCCGGTCAGTTTCGATGGGTATTCAGACTCCGGTTATTACATTGATCGTTCAGTCTACGGTCAGTTTCGTTGAGTATCCAGACGCCGGATATTATGTTGAGCGTTCAGGCTCCAGTAAGTTTCGTTGGGTATCCAAACTCCGATTATTACGTTGATCGTTCAGGCTCCGGTAAGTTTCGATGAGTATCCAGACTCCGGTTATTATGTTGAGCGTTCAGGCTCCGGTCAGTTTCATTGGGTATCCAGACTCCGGTATTTACGCTGATGGTTCAGTCTCCGGTTAGTTTCGTTGAGTATCCAGACACTGGTTATTACGTTGAACGTTCAGGCTCCGGTCAGTTTCGTTGAGTATCCAGACTCCGGTTATTACGTTGAGCGTTCAGGCTCCGGTCAGTTTCATTGGGTATCCAGACTCCGGTTATTACATTGATGCATTCAGGCACCGATCAGTTTCGTTGAGTACCCAGACTCCGGTTATTACGTTGATCGTTCAAGCTCTGGTCAGTTTCGTTGAGCATCCAGACTCCGGTTATTATGTTGAGCGTTCAGGCTCCGTTCAGTTTCATTGGGTATCTAGTCTCCGGTTATTACGTTGAGCGTTCAGGCTCTGGTCAGTTTAGTTGGGTATCCAGACTCCGGTTATTAAGTTGAGCATATAGGCTCTGGTCATTTTCGTTTAGTATCCAGACTCTAGTTATCACGTTGAGCGTTCAGGCTCCGGTAATTTTCGTTGAGTATCCAGATTCCGGTTACTACGTTGAGCGTTCAGGCTCCGGTCAGTTTCGTTGGGTATCAAGACACCTGTTATTCCGTTGAGCGTTCAGGCTCCGGTCAGTTTTGTTGGATATTCAGACTCCGATTATTATGTTGATCATTCAGTCTCCAGTCAGTTTCATTGAGTATCCAGACTTCGGTTATTACGTTGAGCGTTCAGGCTCCAGTTAGTTTCGTTGGGTATCCAAACTCCGTTTATTACGTTGAGCAATCAGGCTCCCATCATTTTCGTTGAGTATCCAGACTCCGGTTATTACTTTGAGCGTTCAGGCTCCGGTCAGTTTCGTTGGGTATCTAGACTCCGATTATTACGTTGATCGTTCAGGCTCCGGTCAATTTCGTTGAGTATCCAGACTCCGGTTATTACGTTGAGCGTTCAGGCTCCGGTCAGTTTCATTGGGTATCCAGACTCCGGTATTTACGTTGATGGTTCAGTCTCCGGTCAGTTTCGTTGATTATCCAGACTCTGGTTATTACGTTGAGCGTTCAGGCTCCGGTCAGTTTCGTTGAGTATCAAAATTCTGGTTATTACGTTGAATGCTCAGGCTCCGCTCATTTTCGTTGAGTATCCAGACTCCGGTTATTACGTTGAGCGTTCAGGCACCGGTCAGTTTCGTTGAGTATCCAGACTCCGGTTATTACGTTAATCGTTCGGGCTCCGATCATTTTCGTTGAGTATCCAGACTCTGGTTATTACGTTGAGTGTACAGGCTCCGGTCATTTTCGTTGGGTATCCAGATTACGATTATTATGTTGAGCGTTCAGGCTCCGGTCAGTTTCTTTGAGTATCCAGACTCCGGTTATTACGTTGACTCAGGTTCCGGTCAGTTCCGTTGTGTATCCAGATTCCGTTTATTACGTTGATCGTTCAGGCTCCGGTAGGTTTCGTTGGGTATCAAGACTCAGGTTATTACATTGAGCGTTCCAGCTCAAGTCAGTTTCTTTGGGTATCCAGACTACGGTTATTACGTTGATCGTTCAGGCTCCGGTCATTTTCGTTGATTATCCAGACTCTGGTTATTACGTAGAGCATTCAGGCTCCGGTCAGTTTAGTTGAGTGTCCAGATTCCGGTCAGTTTCGTTGAGTATCCAGACTCCGGTCAGTTTCGTTGAGTATCCAGACTCCGGTTATTACGTTGAGTGTTTAGGCTCCGGTCAGTTTCGTTGGGTATCCAGACACCGGTATTTACGTTGACGGTTCAGTCTCCGGTCAGTTTCGTTGAGTATCCAGACTCCGGTTATTAGGTTGAGTATTTAGGCTCCGGTCAGTTTCGTTGAGCATCCAGACTCCGGTTATTACGTTGAGCGTTCAGGCTCCATTCAGTTTCGTTGGGTATCTAGTCTTCGGTTATTACGTTGAGCATTCAGGCTCAGGTCAGTTTCGTTGCGTATCCAGACTCCGGTTATTAAGTTGAGCATTCAGGCTCTGGTCATTTTCGTTGAGTAGCCAGACTCTGGTTATTACGTTAAGCATTCAGGCTCTGGTCATTTTCGTTGAGTATCCAGATTCCGGTTATTACGTTGAGCCTTCAGGCTCCGGTCAGTTTCGTTGGGTATCAAGACACCGGTTATTCCGTTGAGCGTTTAGGCTCCAGTCAGTTTCGATGGGTATTCA
Source organism: Lathyrus sativus (assembly GCA_963859935.3). NCBI lineage: Eukaryota > Viridiplantae > Streptophyta > Magnoliopsida > Fabales > Fabaceae > Lathyrus > Lathyrus sativus. Next base: position 238,497,948 of record OZ012736.1, read on the forward strand.
GACTCCTGTTATTACGTTGATCGTTCAGTCTACGGTCAGTTTCGTTGAGTATCCAGACGCCGGATATTACGTTGAGCGTTCAGGCTCCAGTAAGTTTCGTTGGGTATCAAAACTCCGATTATTACGTTGAGCATTCAGGCTCCAGTCATTTTCGTTGAGTATCCAGACTCCGGTTATTACGTTGAGCGTTCAGGCTTCGGTCAGTTTCATTGGGTATTCAGACTCCGGTATTTACGTTGATGGTTCAGTCTCCGTTCAGTTTCGTTGAGTATCCAGACTCTGGTTATTACGTTGAGCGTTCAGGCTCCGGTCAGTTTTGTTGAGTATCTAGATTCCGGTTATTACGTTGAGCGTTCAAGCTCTGGTTAGTTTCGTTGAGCATTCATACTCCGGTTATTACGTTGAGCGTTCAGGCTCCGTTCAGTTTCATTGGGTATCTAGTCTCCGGTTATTACGTTGGGTGTTCAGGCTCAGGTCAATTTCGTTGGGTATTTAGACTCCGGTTATTAAGTTGAGCATTCAGGCTCTGGTCATTTTCGTTGAGTATCCAGACTCTGGTTATCACGTTGAGCATTCAGGCTCTGGTCATTTTCGTTGAGTATCCAGATTCCGGTTATTACGTTGAGCGTTCAGGCTCCAGTCAGTTTCGTTGGGTATCAAGACACCGGTTATTCCGTTGAGCGTTCAGGCTCCGGTCAGTTTCGTTGGGTATTCAAACTCCGGTTATTACGTTGATCGTTCAGTCCCCAGTCAGTTTCGTTGAGTATCCAGACGCCGGATATTATGTTGAGCGTTCAGGCTCCAGTAAGTTTCGTTGGGTATCCAAACTCCGATTATTACGTTGATCGTTCAGGCTCCGGTAAGTTTCGATGAGTATCCAGACTCCGGTTATTATGTTGAGCGTTCAGGCTCCGGTCAGTTTCATTGGGTATCCAGACTCCGGTATTTACGCTGATGGTTCAGTCTCCGGTCAGTTTCGTTGAGTATCCAGACACTGGTTATTACGTTGAACGTTCAGGCTCCGGTCAGTTTCGTTGAGTATCCAGACTCCGGTTATTACGTTGAGCGTTCAGGCTCCGGTCAGTTTCATTGGGTATCCAGACTCCGGTTATTACATTGATGCATTCAGGCACCGGTCAGTTTCGTTGAGTACCCAGACTCCGGTTATTACGTTGATCGTTCAAGCTCTGGTCAGTTTCGTTGAGCATCCAGACTCCGGTTATTATGTTGAGCGTTCAGGCTCCGTTCAGTTTCATTGGGTATCTAGTCTCCGGTTATTACGTTGAGCGTTCAGGCTCTGGTCAGTTTAGTTGGGTATCCAGACTCCGGTTATTAAGTTGAGCATATAGGCTCTGGTCATTTTCGTTTAGTATCCAGACTCTAGTTATCACGTTGAGCGTTCAGGCTCCGGTAATTTTCGTTGAGTATCCAGATTCCGGTTACTACGTTGAGCGTTCAGGCTCCGGTCAGTTTCGTTGGGTATCAAGACACCTGTTATTCCGTTGAGCGTTCAGGCTCCGGTCAGTTTTGTTGGATATTCAGACTCCGATTATTATGTTGATCATTCAGTCTCCAGTCAGTTTCATTGAGTATCCAGACTTCGGTTATTACGTTGAGCGTTCAGGCTCCAGTTAGTTTCGTTGGGTATCCAAACTCCGTTTATTACGTTGAGCAATCAGGCTCCCATCATTTTCGTTGAGTATCCAGACTCCGGTTATTACTTTGAGCGTTCAGGCTCCGGTCAGTTTCGTTGGGTATCTAGACTCCGATTATTACGTTGAATGTTCAGGCTCCGGTCAATTTCGTTGAGTATCCAGACTCCGGTTATTACGTTGAGCGTTCAGGCTCCGGTCAGTTTCATTGGGTATCCAGACTCCGGTATTTACGTTGATGGTTCAGTCTCCGGTCAGTTTCGTTGATTATCCAGACTCTGGTTATTACGTTGAGCGTTCAGGCTCCGGTCAGTTTCGTTGAGTATCAAAATTCTGGTTATTACGTTGAATGCTCAGGCTCCGCTCATTTTCGTTGAGTATCCAGACTCCGGTTATTACGTTGAGCGTTCAGGCACCGGTCAGTTTCGTTGAGTATCCAGACTCCGGTTATTACGTTAATCGTTCGGGCTCCGATCATTTTCGTTGAGTATCCAGACTCTGGTTATTACGTTGAGTGTACAGGCTCCGGTCATTTTCGTTGGGTATCCAGATTACGATTATTATGTTGAGCGTTCAGGCTCCGGTCAGTTTCTTTGAGTATCCAGACTCCGGTTATTACGTTGACTCAGGTTCCGGTCAGTTCCGTTGTGTATCCAGATTCCGTTTATTACGTTGATCGTTCAGGCTCCGGTAGGTTTCGTTGGGTATCAAGACTCAGGTTATTACATTGAGCGTTCCAGCTCAAGTCAGTTTCTTTGGGTATCCAGACTACGGTTATTACGTTGATCGTTCAGGCTCCGGTCATTTTCGTTGAGTATCCAGACTCCGGTTATTACGTTGAGCGTTCAGGCTCCGGTCAGTTTCATTGGGTATCCAGACTCCGGTATTTACATTGATGGTTCAGTCTCCGAACAATTTCGTTGAGCATCCAGACTCCGGTTATTAGGTTGAGCGTTTAGGCTCCGGTCAGTTTCGTTGAGCATCCAGACTCCAGTTATTACGTTGAACGTTCAGGCTCCATTCAGTTTCGTTGGGTATCTAGTCTCCGGTTATTACGTTGAGCGTTCAGGCTTAGGTCAGTTTCGTTGGGTATCTAGACTTCGGTTATTAAGTTGAGCATTCAGGCTCAGGTCATTTTCGTTGAGTATCCAGACTCTGGTTATTACGTTAAGCGTTCAGGCTCCGGTCATTTTCGTTGAGTATCCAGATTCTGGTTATTACGTTGAGCCTTCAGGCTCCGGTCAGTTTCGTTGGGTATCAAGACACCGGTTATTCCGTTGAGCGTTCAGGCTCCAGTCATTTTCGATGGGTATTCAGACTCCGGTTATTACGTTGATCGTTCAGTCTCCAGTCAGTTTCGTTGAGTATCCAGACTCCGGTTATTACGTTGAGCATTCAGGCTCCAGTAAGTTTTGTTAGGTATCCAAACTCCGTTTATTACGTTGAGCATATAGGCTCCAGTCATTTTCGTTGAGTATCCAGACGCCGGTTATTACGTTGAGCGTTCAGACTCCGGTCATTTTCGTTGAGTATCCAGACTCCGGGTATTACGTTGAGCGTTCAGGCTCCGGTCAGTTTCGTTGGGTATCTAGACTCCGATTATTATGTTGATCGTTCAGGCTCCGGTCAGTTTCGTTGAGTATCCAGACTCCGGTTATTACGTTGAGCGTTCAGGCTCTAGTCAGTTTGATTGGGTATTCAGACTCCGGTATTTACGTTGATGGCTCAGTCTCCAGTCAGTTTCGTTGAGTATCCAGACTCTGGTTATTACGTTGAGCGTTCAGGCTCCGGTCAGTTTCATTAAGTATCCAGATTCCGGTTATTACGTTGAGCGTTCAGGCTCCGGTCATTTTCTTTGAGTATCCAGACTCCGGTTATTACGTTGAGCATTCAGGCACCGGTCAGTTTCGTTGAGTATCCAGACTCCGGTTATTACGTTAAGCATTCAAGTTATGGTCAGTTTCATTGAGCATCCAGACTCCGGTTATTCCGTTGAGCGTTCAGGCTCCGTTCAGTTTCGTTGGGTATCAAGACACCGGTTATTCTGTTGAGCGTTCAGGCTCCGGTCAGTTTCGATGGGTATTCAGACTCCGGTTATTACATTGATCGTTCAGTCTACGGTCAGTTTCTTTGAGTATCCAGACGCCGGATATTATGTTGAGCGTTCAGGCTCCAGTAAGTTTCGTTGGGTATCCAAACTCCGATTATTACGTTGATCGTTCAGGCTCCGGTAAGTTTCGATGAGTATCCAGACTCCGGTTATTATGTTGAGCGTTCAGGCTCCGGTCAGTTTCATTGGGTATCCAGACTCCGGTATTTACGCTGATGGTTCAGTCTCCGGTCAGTTTCGTTGAGTATCCAGACACTGGTTATTACGTTGAACGTTCAGGCTCCGGTCAGTTTCGTTCAGTATCCAGACTCCGGTTATTACGTTGAGCGTTCAGGCTCCGGTCAGTTTCATTGGGTATCCAGACTCCGGTTATTACATTGATGCATTCAGGCACCGGTCAGTTTCGTTGAGTACCCAGACTCCGGTTATTACGTTGATCGTTCAAGCTCTGGTCAGTTTCGTTGAGCATCCAGACTCCGGTTATTATGTTGAGCGTTCAGGCTCCGTTCAGTTTCATTGGGTATCTAGTCTCCGGTTATTACGTTGAGCGTTCAGGCTCTGGTCAGTTTAGTTGGGTATCCAGACTCCGGTTATTAAGTTGAGCATATAGGCTCTGGTCATTTTCGTTTAGTATCCAGACTCTAGTTATCACGTTGAGCGTTCAGGCTCCGGTAATTTTCGTTGAGTATCCAGATTCCGGTTACTACGTTGAGCGTTCAGGCTCCGGTCAGTTTCGTTGGGTATCAAGACACCTGTTATTCCGTTGAGCGTTCAGGCTCCGGTCAGTTTTGTTGGATATTCAGACTCCGATTATTGAGTATCCAGACTTCGGTTATTACGTTGAGCGTTCAGGCTCCAGTTAGGTTCGTTGGGTATCCAAACTCCGTTTATTACGTTGAGCAATCAGGCTCCCATCATTTTCGTTGAGTGTCCAGACTCCGGTTATTACTTTGAGCGTTCAGGCTCCGGTCAGTTTCGTTGGGTATCTAGACTTCGATTATTACGTTGATCGTTCAGGCTCCGGTCAATTTCGTTGAGTATCCAGACTCCGGTTATTACGTTGAGCGTTCAGGCTCCGGTCAGTTTCATTGGGTATCCAGACTCCGGTATTTACGTTGATGGTTCAGTCTCCGGTCAGTTTCGTTGATTATCCAGACTCTGGTTATTACGTTGAGCGTTCAGGCTCCGGTCAGTTTCGTTGAGTATCAAAATTCTGGTTATTACGTTGAATGCTCAGGCTCCGCTCATTTTCGTTGAGTATCCAGACTCCGGTTATTACGTTGAGCGTTCAGGCACCGGTCAGTTTCGTTGAGTATCCAGACTCCGGTTATTACGTTAATCGTTCGGGCTCCGATCATTTTCGTTGAGTATCCAGACTCTGGTTATTACGTTGAGTGTACAGGCTCCGGTCATTTTCGTTGGGTATCCAGATTACGATTATTATGTTGAGCGTTCAGGCTCCGGTCAGTTTCTTTGAGTATCCAGACTCCGGTTATTACGTTGACTCAGGTTCCGGTCAGTTCCGTTGTGTATCCAGATTCCGTTTATTACGTTGATCGTTCAGGCTCCGGTAGGTTTCGTTGGGTATCAAGACTCAGGTTATTACATTGAGCGTTCCAGCTCAAGTCAGTTTCTTTGGGTATCCAGACTACGGTTATTACGTTGATCGTTCAGGCTCCGGTCATTTTCGTTGATTATCCAGACTCTGGTTATTACGTAGAGCATTCAGGCTCCGGTCAGTTTAGTTGAGTGTCCAGATTCCGGTCAGTTTCGTTGAGTATCCAGACTCCGGTCAGTTTCGTTGAGTATCCAGACTCCGGTTATTACGTTGAGTGTTTAGGCTCCGGTCAGTTTCGTTGGGTATCCAGACACCGGTATTTACGTTGACGGTTCAGTCTCCAGTCAGTTTCGTTGAGTATCCAGACTCCGGTTATTAGGTTGAGTATTTAGGCTCCGGTCAGTTTCGTTGAGCATCCAGACTCCGGTTATTACGTTGAGCGTTCAGGCTCCATTCAGTTTCGTTGGGTATCTAGTCTTCGGTTATTACGTTGAGCATTCAGGCTCAGGTCAGTTTCGTTGCGTATCCAGACTCCGGTTATTAAGTTGAGCATTCAGGCTCTGGTCATTTTCGTTGAGTATCCAGACTCTGGTTATTACGTTAAGCATTCAGGCTCTGGTCATTTTCGTTGAGTATCCAGATTCCGGTTATTACGTTGAGCCTTCAGGCTCCGGTCAGTTTCGTTGGGTATCAAGACACCGGTTATTCCGTTGAGCGTTTAGGCTCCGGTCAGTTTCGATGGGTATTCAGACTCCTGTTATTACGTTGATCGTTCAGTCTACGGTCAGTTTCGTTGAGTATCCAGACGCCGGATATTACGTTGAGCGTTCAGGCTCCAGTAAGTTTCGTTGGGTATCAAAACTCCGATTATTACGTTGAGCATTCAGGCTCCAGTCATTTTCGTTGAGTATCCAGACTCCGGTTATTACGTTGAGCGTTAAGACTGCAGTCATTTTCGTTGAGTATCTAGACTCCGGTTATTACGTTGAGCGTTCAGGCTCCGGTCAGTTTCGTTGGGTATCTAGACTCCGATTATTACGTTGATCGTTCAGGTTCCGGTCAGTTTTGTTGAGTATCCAGACTCCGGTTATTACTTTGAATGTTCAGGCTTCGGTCAGTTTCATTGGGTATTCAGACTCCGGTATTTACGTTGATGGTTCAGTCTCCGTTCAGTTTCGTTGAGTATCCAGACTCTGGTTATTACGTTGAGCGTTCAGGCTCCGGTCGGTTTCATTGAGTATCTAGATTCCGGTTATTACGTTGAGCGTTCAAGCTCTGGTTAGTTTCGTTGAGCATTCATACTCCGGTTATTACGTTGAGCGTTCAGGCTCCGTTCAGTTTCATTGGGTATCTAGTCTCCGGTTATTACGTTGGGTGTTCAGGCTCAGGTCAATTTCGTTGGGTATTTAGACTCCGGTTATTAAGTTGAGCATTCAGGCTCTGGTCATTTTCGTTGAGTATCCAGACTCTGGTTATCACGTTGAGCATTCAGGCTCTGGTCATTTTCGTTGAGTATCCAGATTCCGGTTATTACGTTGAGCGTTCAGGCTCCAGTCAGTTTCGTTGGGTATCAAGACACCGGTTATTCCGTTGAGCGTTCAGGCTCCGGTCAGTTTCGTTGGGTATTCAAACTCCGGTTATTACGTTGATCGTTCAGTCCCCAGTCAGTTTCGTTGAGTATCCAGACTCTGGTTATTACGTTGAGCGTTCAGGCTCCAGTAAGTTTCGTTGGGTATCCAAACTCCGTTTATTACGTTGAGCATTCAGGCTCCCATCATTTTCATTGAGTGTCCAGACTCCGGTTATTACGTTGAGCATTCAGCCTCCGGTCATTTTCGTTGAGTATCCAGACTCCGGTTATTACGTTGAGCATTCAGGCTCCGGTCAGTTTCGTTGGGTATCTAGACTCCGATTATTACGTTGATCGTTCAGGCTCCGGTCAATTTCGTTGAGTATCCAGACTCCGGTTATTACGTTGAGCGTTCAGGCTCTGGTCATTTTCGTTGAGTATCCAGATTCCGGTTATTACGTTGAGCGCTTAGGCTCCGATCATTTTCGTTGAGTATCCAGACTCCGGTTATTACGTTGAGCATTCAGGCACCGGTCAGTTTCGTTGAGTATCTAGACTACGGTTATCACGTTGATCGTTCAGGCTCCGATCATTTTCGTTGAGTATCCAGACTCTGGTTATTACGTTGAGCGTTCAGGCTCCGGTCAGTTTCGTTGAGTATCCAGATTCCGGTTATTATGTTGAGCTTTCAGGCTCCGGTCAGTTTCATTGAGTATCCAGACTCCGGTTATTACGTTGACTCAGGCTCCGGTCAGTTTCGCTGGGTATCCAGACTCCGGTTATTACGTTGATCGTTCAGGCTCCGGTCCGTTTCGTTGGGTATTGTTGCACCCCAAAATTTGCTCAACCTTTTCTTGCTTGATTTATTTTCCGTTGCATTTCATTTGCATAGTTACATCATGTAAATAGTTCAATCATTGGCATATCATTTGCATAGCATGCATCCAACAAGGGATCAGTGTGTCTATCAAGGGAAGAGCCTAGCAAGGTGTGGTATCTAAAATGAGAAATCATCCAGGCCATCAAGAAAGGGTTTGAAGTCTTGAGAAGTCTGAGTGCTTACCTGTGGGTTTTGCTCCTATCTTGAAGAATGTGGGGAATCATCAATGGAATGTGAATGTGAGGTGGGTATGGATCTCATGGGATGTCTAGAGGGCCATATTGAAGCTGGGACAAGTCATTGATTCAAGTACAAGAGCCACAGTTGAGGTGCAGTCAACTAGGGTTTCATCTGGGTCAACCCTAATTCAATTGTGCAATGGGAGAGCATTAAGGCCTACCTTGAGGTCAAGGGATTCATGGATTGTTATGTTGATATATGTGTGGTGTTGTGCCAAGGTTAAGCAAAGAAAGATCAAGAATGTGGGAAGTTGCTAAATTAGGGTTTCAGTGTAAAATCCCCTGTTAGTGCCCAACTTCAAAGCCACATAAGTCAAAATAAATGTTTCAAATGGATCTTTGGCCAACATGAAACTTGTAGAGCTTCTCAATACCTTTAATTTGATTACTAGAAGTCTTCAAGAAGATTTGTAGAACTCAAGTTATGGTCTTTGCAAATTACAGGTCATCAGAGGACACTGAGATTTATCTGTGAAAGTCACTTGACTTCCAAGCAACTTTTTCCATTCAAGGGGTTTTCAAATGGATTCTTGGCCAAGATGAGAGTTGTAGATCTTGATCTTAGCTTTCCATAGAGTATTAGAAGTCCTCAAGGGGATTTATGGAACTCAAGTTATGATCTTGGCAATCTAGGGGTATTTTGGGCATTTGTGATTATAGGTCATTTGTATTTAGGTGCTGATTGAAACCTTTACACATTTTGAATATTGATTCGGTTTTGAAAATCTATGAGGATTCATGAGATTTGAACTGGAGATTTGAGATCCTGATGAAATTCTGGTTAAGATTGGTATAAGGCACATGATTTCTAGTCACCTGCAACCCTGGCTCGCCGGAGAAGACGGTGGTTGGCCCACCGGACCACCGTCTGAAAGATTGACCTTCACCTGAGTTCGTTTGGAGAAGATGAGGTCTTCACCCTTGGATCATCCTGAATTTGAGACTTGTTATGTTGATCGTGTGGCTAGGATTCAAACTGAGATTGCCTCCCCTTGAGCAAAACGCACCGTTTCACTAATCCCAGTCAGCGTGTGACTGGGATGCATGAGTGGACACGCTCTGAGGCTTTGGATTCGTTTACCAGTCAATTGATCTAGTGGCTCCCATTTAATTCAGCATTTTAAATTCTTTATTTTATTTTTGCTTTATTTTTAATCCATTTTGATTCTAAAATTCATATAAAATAGAAAAATAAATCTTTTTAGGCTAGATTTTTTCCCCTAATTCCTTAGAATATGTAGAATTTAATAGGAGTAAAAAATGACTAATTCATGCATTTTAGAATTTAATTGTATTTTTTTCATTTTTATTGCTTTTATTTTCAATATCGTTGATACATGATTTTGTGGGTTTTATTGTGAATGATTGGTGATGAATTTTGAGGTGATTCTTTTTGGAATAGTTAGCTTAGATATGCATGTACCAACAGTAATTTTATCATATTTTTGTGAGATAAGTTTAGGCTAATTTGAGCATTAAACAATAGGTGGTTTAGAATTAGGGTTTTAAGATGATACCTTTAGGTTTAGGGCATAGTTTTAGGACCAAATGAATGGTTAACCCCCTGGTTTTTGCATGAGAGATTCTTAAGAGGTTTAGGAACCCTCAGTAATTTTTGTAGGATTTTACAATCATGTTTGGTATTTTAAGTAGAATTAGTTTTAGAACTAACTTCTAGGTGTTTCTGATGAACTAATGTGACTAGTTTAATTCAATAGTTCCCCTTAGACCAGGGTGGTGTTGCTTTTGAGCTTGGGTGAAGATGAAGACCAATTGAAGGTGCTTTGGAGAGCTTGAAGGAGCTTGGAGTTGAAGATTTCTCATCTTGTGGAGTGCTTGTCAGGGGCTTAGGGAAATTAGGGTTTTAAGAAGAGCATTAGACTAGTTTTGCTTCTTTCTTCAAACATGGAGCATCTTGTCCATCTCCATTTTATCCAATGACATAAAGTACTCATTGGGAAGCTCCATCTCTTCTTAGGAGGGATGAGTGGTATGCCCAAGTGAGTAGAACTTTGAGGATGCCAGTCCCTCACAGTGTTAAGTTCTCAGTGACTTCCCTTGGTTGTTATTGAGCTTCTTAACATTTCAACTTGATCTTGTTGACTGATTCTCCCTTGGAGGTGCTTGTTGAAGCTTAGTAAAGGAAAAGATGGGGTAGCTTGTTGAAGCTGGTTGCTTGTTGAAGCCAGGGTTTTACTGCTTGTTGAAGTTGAGGTCAGGAGATTGTTGAAGCTGGTTACTGGTTGGGGTTTGAGCTTGTTTAAGCTGGTAGCTTGTTGAAGTTTGGTGTCTATTGAAGATTGAAAGTTTATTGAAGCTTGAAGATGGGAGTTATTCATGAAGATGAAGGTTATTGCTGTCAACTTTTTTTGGTTAATCATCTGTTGCTGTCAGAGCTGCTGTTTGCTGTAGGAGTTTGGTGCTGCTGCTTGGGGCTGCTTCCTCTGCTTTGGGGTTTTGTTTTCTGTATTGTTTGTTGGCTTGTGTAGCTTGCCCCCTAGGTTTTAGGTGAATGTTGATTCACTTTGCCTGTTGTTTTCCCAGGTTCGAGATTGAGTGAGACTCCCTTGCCTCGCTTGTATTGCTGCATTGCATGCATTTTACTGTATTTGCTTGCTTTCTTTTCTATTTATCCCCTAGGATCTCTGATTTCCTCTGTGCAGGAGGGAATTATGACAGAAATTAGGATTCTTATCCATGCATGACAACATTAGATTAGTTTTTATTCCCCTTTCAACCCTAGGTTTTTAAGAGCTTCTTTCTCTTCTTATCTCAAAACAATTCAAAAGTACGGTAATAAGGTTAATCGATGTCGTACGTTACGAGCCTTAAGCTATTTGAGAAAAGGTTGCTGGAGGGTCACTCTTCAGTAATCTGACTGCTTAGTATGGTACCCTTAGGGTGACATGCGACGTAGTCACTCTCAAACCATAGTCTCTAGTGCGTCAGAGATTGCAAACAAACTAAAAAACACTTCTTTCGTAAAAGATTCAAAACAGTCAGACAAGCTTGTGTCTTCCGTAGCCTGAACTATGTTTGCTCTGATCTTTCATGTTGTATGAAAGTACGTAGGCATAGGATGCTGTATCCTAGCGAGCAACCTTCCCCCCTTAACCCGTAGGTAGGCGAACTACGTTGACTCTGATTTCTCGTTCTAGACGGGAATACGTAGGCATAAAGTGCGATACTTTGCCGAGTCATTTTCTTTTCCTTTTTGTCCCTTGACCTTTAGAATAGATAGAATAACAATCCATACTAGAAAACAAGCGTGGATCCCGTCGAGTACGACGGACGTGAGGGGTGCTAATACCTTCCCCTTGCGTAACCGACTCCCGAATCCAGGATTTGGTTGCGATGACCATTCCTTTCCCTCTTTGCGTTAGGTTTACTCTGAGTGTTTCCTTTCCCTTTTGTGTGATAAATAACGCACGGTGGCGACTCTTCTGTCATAGCCGGCGCCGATTTTCGCAGTAGCAACAACTGGCGACTCTGCTGGGGACTCTAACGGTTCCCTACGCGAGTCAATCCTAGCGCTTGTTTTCCCGTCGTGGGTTTTGTATGGATTTACATTTCTGCCTTTACTTTCTGCATTTTATTGTCAGCTTTATATTATTATTGCTGTTGTGGGGAGGGGGTGATCTGTTGAGAGATAAGTCGAACCTGGGCTTGAGTGCACCTAGAATTAGTTGTGGGAGATAGTGGGCGCGTGCATGCCTTGCATGTACTAGTGTCCCACAAAATCCACGCTCAAACGAGGTTCTTCTGGTTGACTTCTTTTTCAACCCTTTGGGTTGAGGGGTTGTTGGTTAGTTGGATTGTCGACTCTGGGGACCGATCAATTGGAAGGTGGCTAAGTGAGGCCTCTTCAGGACATGATGATGCCACACCTTCTGGGTATCGTATCATCAGAATTGAAAGTTTGTGACGCCAACGACCGCATAGGATGCCGTACCTTGTGTCAGTTGATAGGACACCTACCTGTGAGAGGGATTGGGACATGCATGAAACTTGACCTCCAGACTACCCGGTTTTCTTAATATTGGATCAGTATGTGTGGTTACTTGGGGTTCTTCATCAGGACAGTGTTATAGGCCTGTTGAGACCAGGTTGGAGCTTTGTTATAGGTCTGTTGAGATCAGAGTGGAGCATTGTTATGGGTCTGTTGAGACCAGGGTTGAGCAGTATTGTGGGTCTGTTGAGACATATATTGTGGATGGATCTCTTCAGCAATATATCACTTGATCCCTGTTGCATGTTTGCATATTGCATTGTTGCATACTCATTTTGCATGTCATTAACGTGTGTCTGTGCTGCAGGTGCATTTCATACCCTCTGATTCTAGTTGCCCGGATTTCTGTCTGCTACTATTATGGATACTTTGAAGAAGACTGTGGCATACAAGTTGCCTACTCCAGATGTTACTTCTTTGCTTGGGTTGATGTCTTTAGCTGATGATGATGTGAAGAGAAGCTTCAGGAAGATTTATGGGAAACTGCTTAGGTTGGTTTGCAAACCATCCACGTATGAGTTGAGCGGATTGTACACGCTTATGCAGTTTTATGATCCCTCGCTGAGGTGTTTTACTTTCCCTTACTTCATTCTGGCTTCGACCATGGAGGAATATGCTGAGATCTTGGAGTTGACCATTCAGAACAGGGTACCCTTCATTCATATGGGTGCTGAGCCCAAGCTGGAGGATTTGGCTGTTGCTTTGCATTTAGACTCCTCAGGGTTGATGTTAACCTCGTGGAATGGAGTTCCTGGTTTCTTTCTTAAGTTCTTGGTTGGGAAAGCACAAGAGTATGCCAAGAGTGGCTGTTGTATTGTGTTTAATGCTATCCTTGCTTTGTGTATATATGGCATTGTACTGTTCCCTAGCATGCCTGACTTCGTTGATTTCGATGCATTCCATATATTTGCTTCAGGCAATCCTGTGCCAACACTGATTGGAGACTTCTATCACTCTCTGCATTATAAGAACGAGAATAGGAGGGGAAAGAACGTCTCTTGTTGTGTGCCTCTGTTGTATATGTGGTTTGATAGTCACTTGCCCAAGAAGGGTATCTTTGCTGAGTCCGCAGCTACGGTGGAATGGTCTGAGCGTCTGATGGGGCTTTCTTCAGAAGATGTTGTCTGGTTTGATAGGGATTTACTGGGATCTGAGATTATCTACAGCTACACAGGATATCCTAACGTTCCTCTGATTGGAAGGAAAGGGTGCGTTAACTACAATCCGTCATTGTTGATCAGGCAATTCGGTTATGCTTTGAAAAGCCCGCCAAGAGAGGAGGAAGTGCAAGAATCTCTGTACTTCACAGGTGGTTTGAAGGGAGAATTGTTATCCAAGCTTCAGCATGCTTGGAATAATATCAACAAAAGGGGTAAGCCATTGTTGGGTAAGAATGATTGTCAAGCCTATGCTCCGTACAAGGTCTGGATCCGAGACAGGGCAAAGCAGGCGCTGATGTCGTTTCCTGCAGTATTACATCCTACTCCCCTCGTGGTTGAGGAGCCAACTACTGTGTCTATGGAGAGATATGAGCAGGTTGTGAAGGAGAAAGAAGAGCTGATGAAAGGCAACAAGAAGTTGGAAGAAGAACTATTGCAACTCAGGAACGAAAGGAATGAAGCCGTATATTCCTTCAAGCAGCAAACAAAGCTGGTGAACCAGTTAGGGGCAGAACTGACTAAACAATGAAAGAAGTGTGAACGTTTGGGGATAGATTTCAAGAGCTCTCACGACATGCTGGAGTCCAAGAAGAAAGCACTTGATGTAGCCTACCGGGAGATCTCCACATTCAACAAAACCTGGAATGCCACACTGACCAGTAATAAAGAAAGAGAAGACAAACTGAAGCTGCAGATCTCTGAACTGGAAGATCAGTTGAAAGCTAGCCAGAAAAAGTTTGAAGAAGAGGTTATGCGGAGATACGACGTTCAGAATTCGTTGAACAAAGTTATCAAGCGCAAGAAAGAGTCTGCATCCCAGAAGCGAAAGCTGGAGGAGTGCTTTGGAGAAGGTGTTTGGGAGGAATCCATTGGGGATCTCCAGCGCGTTATCAGGCAGAGAGACTCGCTCGTTGAAGGGTTGCTTTCCCAGCCGGATCATCCCAAGACTAAGAGATTGTTAGAGGATTATCGGGCATATGGTCGCATTTGATTTCCTTATGCACTGTTGTATATGCTTTATTTGCATTGTGCTGGCCATCACCAGGATTGTTGGTTGAGGTCATGCCTTCTTGTTATTGTACACTCAGTGATATTGTATTTCTACCTTGTTGGGCTCTTTTCAGCAATATATGAGGAACTTTATCCCCATGAATGGATTTCGGCTTCTTATCATTGTCACTACACTAGCACTTTGGCACTAGAATCAGGGGTTGATCTCCCTAACGCACCGACACATACTGCATCTGCATATTCATTTTGCATTGCCCGTTACTTGTTGAATATGTATCTTATTTCCTGTATCTCACAGGTTTTTTCAGGATTGACGACCAAAGAATCCACCGCTACTCAACCAGAAACAACTGCAAGAAGATAATGGATCAAGTTCAAGTCGAGATGCAGGAAATCCGTGAGAAGTTGACTCTATTCATGAAAGATATGGAGAGTATGGCCAAGGGCCAGGAGAATCTTCAGACTTTGGTGCAACCGCTGCTGACGCGGGCAAACGGAAATGGCAATACGGACCACATTTCTGTTGGAACTCCTCATCGGGAGGATGAGATACCGGCAGTTGTTACTCCACCTGTTGTGACTGTCAACGGAAACGCTGGTACTGGTGCAGGTGCTGGCGCTGGTAATGGCAATAGTGGAAATGGTGGTGATGGGCATGTTGTTAACAACAAAGGCAACACTGTAGATGCCGATCAAGGATTCGTTGACAATGTTGGCTTTGGAAACAATGGGTATGGCAATGTCAATCAGGATGGGAACTTCGGGTTCAACAATCAAGGCTTCGGTAATGACGGTTACGGCAACAATCAGGGGTATGGCTAGGGTAATGGTGGATTCGGTAATGTGAACAGTGCTGGAGCATTTCCTTTCAACAATGGTTTTGGACCTGCTGGGATCAGTCAAGGGTTCGGCAACCGAGGACAGGGTCCTGTGTTCAATCAGCAAGGATTTGGCGATAACATGGGTTACGATGGGTATGGCAATGAATAGAAGGTGGATCAACAGGAGGACGCTTTTTCAGAAAGAGGTATGGGACCTGAAGGCCCTATTGACCCTATTCAGAGGATCAGAATGCTAGAAGAACAGATGAAAGGGGTGGTTGATCAGAACTCCGTTGGGTTAGACATGACTACTATGGGGTTGGTACCAGGGCTAAGGGTGCCATTAAAATTCAAGGCTCCAACATTCGACAAATACAAAGGGGATACCTGCCCAAAGGTCCATGTACGTTCTTATTATAGAAGGATGTCTACATATTCCAATGATGAAAGGATGCTCATGCATTTCTTTCAAGACAGCTTATCGGGACCATCTTTGGAATGGTACATGGGACTGGAGCCCACTCAGATTAGAAGCTGGAAGCAGCTGGCTGATGCTTTCGTTATGCATTACAAATATAATAGTGATTTGGCGCCAAACAGAGTTCAGTTGCAGAGTCTGTCACAGAAAAGCGGTGAAAGCTTCAAAGAGTACGCGCAGCGGTGACGCGATATGGCGGCTCGGGTGCACCCTCCTTTGGTTGAAAGGGAGATGAATGACATGTTTGTGGGGACATTTACAGGATTGTACTATGACAAGTTACTCAGTGTTTCGATGGGTAGCTTCTCCGATAGGATCCTTATGGGAGAAAGGATCGAGAATGGAATTAAAATTGGGAAGATTCAGGCAGGTGAATCTACTTCAGCTGGGGGCGCGAGAAAAGCGTTCGGCGGAAAACGAAAAGGTGATGCAAGCGCTGTATTCGGTGGCAGAGGCCGGGGCAGAAGTAGAAATCAGCATAGTCAACCTCAACAAATAGCCAGTGTTACTATTCCAATTCCTCAACAACAATAACAGCAGCAGCAGCAACCGCCGCCGCAGCAGCAAAGGCAGAATCAGGGTCAGAGAAGGTTTCAGAATGCAAAGCCGAAGAGGGTATTTGATAAGCCTCCGTCGACATATGCAGAGCTTCTTCAGACACTGCTGGGGTTGAAGCTGGTTGAGAAAAGAACTTTAGAACCGCCTCCAGGACCGGTACTTCCTTATGTGTACGACGCTAATAAGCACTGCGAATTCCATTCCGAGGCGCCCGAACATGATGTAGAATCTTGTCATGCTTTCAAGCATAAAGTTCAAGACTTGTTGGACAGTAAAGCCATCAATTTTGGTCAAACTGGGCCTAATATCATACAACAGCCTATGCCTAATCATGGGGCAAACACTATCTTGATAGAAGAAAATTTGAACTTGGTGATGGATGTTCACGAACTGAAGACACCATTGAGTGAGGTGAAAAGCAGGTTGCTCAGAGGGGGAGTATTCCCTGGTTGTGATGAATATTGTTTAGAGTGTTGGACCCAGCCCGAGGGTTGTACTGATTTGAAGCAGGGCATTCTGGCCATGATCGACAAAGGGACCTTGCAATTTGATAGAACTGTGGTTGAGAAGCATGTGGAGGCATTATGTGATAAGCAGAATGATATTGCAACAGTGACGATCCCGAGAAAGACTATAACGATAACGGCGCCCGCCAAGCGGCCAACTATTACAATTACCAAAGCAGGGTCTGTTCCCTTTGAGAGTACGAAAGCTGTCCCGTGGACATATGGATTAGAAGTGTATTGCAACGGTGAAAAGATTGTGGTGAATAGCCAGCCAGCTGGGGCTGTTGATAATGTTGTTGGAACGGGGGGCATGACCCGTAGCGGAAGGATCTTCACCTCACCTGAAATAGAAGCAGAGAGGTTGGCCAAAGGCAAAGCCAATGTAAATGAAAGCGGGCCTACTCATTCAAAAGAAAAGGATACGTCGCTCAAAGAAGTAGAGGAGTTCATGAGACTGATTCGTAAAAGTGACTACAAAATTGTTGAACACCTACAGCAGACGCCATCGAAGATTTCTATCTTGTCGTTGTTGTTATGTTCCGAAGCCCATAGGAACGCCTTGCTGAAGATACTGGATACGTCATTCGTACCCCCAAGAAGTTTCTGTAAATCAGTTAGAGGGGGTAATGGCACATGTCAATGCTGGACATAGCCTGGGTTTCACAGATTTTGACCTAACACCCAGGGGTCGAGAGCACAACATGGCTTTGCATATATCAGTGGAATGTCGGGACACTGTAATGTCGCGTGTATTGGTGGATACTGGATCGTCGTTGAACATACTGCCAAAGAAAGCCATGATGAAATTGGACGTACGGGGAATTATCTGCACGCCCAGCGATTTGGTTGTGAGGGCGTTTGACGGGACGAAAAGATCAGTGTTTGGGTCAATAACATTACCGCTTCAGGTGGGGCCGAAAATTTTTGATACCGAGTTCTACATCATGGATATCCATCCAGCTTATAGTTGTCTTCTTGGGCGCCCATGGGTCCACGCTGTAGGGGCTGTAACGTCCACATTGCATCAGAAGCTGAAGTATATGGTGGGTGATAATGTTGTTACCGTTTGCGGGGAGGAGGATATTTTGGTCAGTCACCTATCATCATTCAGATATGTGGAGGTTGACGGAGAAATACACGAGACACCTTGTCAAGCTTTCGAAGGGTTGCGGATTAAAGACAAAGCTCAGGGTTCCAGTAAAATATCAGATGTGGCAATGTCATCCTATAAAGAGGCTCAGGCTTTAGTGCAGACTGGTGAGACTAAAGGCTGGGGGCAGGTACTGGAGATTCCCGTGAAGAACGACAAGTTTGGGCTAGGGTACCGGCCGACGTCGTCAGCATCATCTTCAGGAGCGCCCAGGTTCAAGGGACCGGTCACGATTACGCCAAGCGGGGTGTGCTTTGAAACTATCAACGCTACTTCTGATGCCGAAGACGGAGATAGCGACTGCGATATGGACGCGTGGATCAAGCAAAGCGTGCCAGGACAAAGTCTCTGCAACTGGTCCATCCGGGAAACTGTCCCGGTGACTTTTAAACAGTAATAATTTGTTTTATCAATTATTGAATAAACCTATGTCCTACCCAGGTCATAGTAATTTTACCTTAGGACTACTTGATTATGTGTATTGCACTATTTTAATCATGAAATAAAGGCGTTTTTCATATTCAAATATTGTGATCCCAGTCTTTCTTGTTTTTTACTTTAACAATAAATGGCAACGTGGTTATTTGCTTTGTTTGTGTGTTGAAGCGTTTAACCATTTCCTTTGCAGGACTAATATTTTAGATGACATCTCCTACAAACTGCCTATGACTCGTTTCGACTTCGAGCACCCGGTATTCCAAGCAGAGGAAGAGACTGTTGAGGATAGCGACCTGCCAGAGGAGCTGACTTGTTTGTTGAAACAGGAAGAGAGAATCATTCTGCCTCATCAGGAGAAAATTGAGATTATCAACTTGGGGTCGGAAGAAGTTGTGAGAAATATCCGTTTAGGGGCTGCGCTGCAGAGCGACGTCAAGCAAAGGCTGATTGAGATACTGCAAGAGTATAGTGATATATTTGCTTGGTCGTACGAGGATATGCCGGGGTTGGATACGGACATGGTTGTGCACCGTCTGCTGTTGCGAGAGGAATGTCCGCCTGTTAAACAGAAACTCAGAAGAACCAGACCAGACATGGCTGTGAAAATCAAAGAGGAAGTGCAAAAACAGTGGGATGCTGGTTTCCTAGCCGTTACAACTTATCCGTCATGGGTCGCTAATATAGTACCAGTGCCGAAGAAAGACGGTAAAGTGCGAATGTGTGTAGATTACCGTGATTTGAATAGGGCGAGCCCGAAAGACGACTTTCCACTTCCTCACATTGATGTGCTGGTTGATAACACTGCTCAGTTCTCTGTATTCTCCTTCATGGACGGCTTCTCAGGCTATAATCAGATCAAAATGGCGCCAGAAGACATGGAGAAGACTACCTTCATTACTCCCTGGGGAACATTTTGCTACAAAGTGATGCCCTTCGGACTGAAGAACGCCGGGGCAACATATCAACGTGCTATGACGACTCTCTTTTATGACATGATGCACAAAGAGATCAAGGTTTATGTTGATGATATGATTGCCAAATCCCAGACGGAGGAAGAACATTTGGTTAATCTGCTGAAACTGTTCAAAAGACTTAGGAAGTTCAGGTTGAGACTAAACCCTAATAAGTGCACCTTCGGGGTGAGATCGGGTAAACTGCTGGGGTTTATTGTGAGCGAAAAGGGAATAGAGGTTGATCCTGCGAAGATAAAAGCAATACAAGAAATGCCGACGCCTAAAACAGAAAAAGAAGTGCGTGGGTTTTTAGGGAGGTTGAACTACATCGCTCGGTTCATATCTCACCTAACTGCGACATGCGAGCCGTTGTTCAAGTTGTTGAAAAAGGATCAGGTGTTGACCTGGAATGAAAATTGTCAAAAGGCGTTCGACAAGATAAAAGAATACTTGCAGAAACCTCCTGTTTTGATACCCCCAGTGGCCGGGAGACCTTTGATTATGTATTTGACAGTCCTTGAGGAAAGTATGGGTTGTGTTCTCGGTCAACACGAAGAGATCGGACGTAAAGAGCATGCGATATACTATTTGAGTAAGAAGTTCACAGACTGTGAGTCCAGATACTCAATGCTCGAGAAGACGTGTTGCGCGCTAGCCTGGGCCGCCAAATGTTTGAAGCAATACATGCTGAATCATACGACCCTGCTAATCTCAAAGATGGATCCAATCAAATACGTGTTTGAGAAGCAAGCACTCTCCGGAAGCATTGCCCGATGGCAGATGGTGTTAACAGAATATGATATCCAGTATGTCTCACAAAAGGCTATTAAAGGTAACGTGCTGTCAGAGTACCTTGCGGAGCAACCTGTTGAGGACTACCAATCAATGAGGTTTGATTTTCCTGACGAGGATATCATGTACCTGAAAATGAAGGATTGTGAAGAACCGTTGCCGGACGAAGGACCAGAGTTGGGTTCCAAGTGGCAGTTGATATTTGACGGAGCTGTTAATTCCTATGGTAGCGGAATAGGTGCAATTATCACCACTCCTCAGGGGTCGCACATCCCCTTTACTGCCTGATTGACCTTTCCGGTTACCAAGAATGAGGCTGAATATGAGGCTTGCATCATGGGTCTGGAAGAAGCTATTGATTTGTGATTCAAACATCTGGATGTCTACGGAGACTCAGCTCTAGTGGTGAACCAGATTAAAGGAATGGGAGACACGTCAGCCCAATTTAATACCATCTATGAATTATGCAAGGAGATTGTTGCCTTTCTTTGACAAGGTGGAATTGCATCACGTGCCACGAGCAGAAAATTAAATGGTTGACGCCCTGGCGACATTGTCTTTAATGTATAAAGTTAACTTCTGGAACGAGGCTCCCCGAATTGTTATCTCTCGGCTCGATAGGCCTGCCTTCATATTCGCCATTGACGAAGCTCCTGATGGTAAACCCTGGTACTTTGACATCCAGAGTTTCCTGAAGAACAAGGAGTATCTGGCTGGGGCATCCAGTCGAGATCAGAAGACTCTCAGGAGATTGGCTGGAAATTTCTATCTGAATCCGGACGGTGTCCTATACAGAAGAAACCACGACTTGGTGTTGCTACAGTGTGTAGATGAGAAAGAGGCGAAGTTGCTCATGGAAGAGATACATGAGGGTACATTTGGTACACATGCTGGCGGGCATGCTATGACAAGACAATTGTTGCGGGCTGGTTATTATTGGCTAACTATGGAAACAGATTGTTTCAAGTTTGCAAAGAGGTGTCATAAATGCCAGATTTATGCGGACAAGATCCATGTGCCTCCAAGTCCTCTGAATGTGATGTCATCACCGTGGCCTTTCTCGATGTGGGGGATTGATATGATTGGTAAGATCGAGCCCACGACATCAAACGGGCACCGGTTCATTTTGGTGGCAATTGATTACTTCACCAAATGGGTGGAAGCAACGTCAAATGCTTATGTGACCAAACAAGTGGTAGCCAGATTTATCAAACGAGATATTATCTGCAGATATGGAATCCCTGAGCGGATTATCACCGACAACGGTTCAAATTTGAATAATAAAATGATGAAAGAGCTGTGTCAGAATTTTAAGATTTAACATCACAACTCTTCTCCTTACCGGCCCAATATGAATGGCGCTGTTGAGGCGGCCAATAAGAACATAAAGAAGATTGTTCAGAAGATGGTTGTGATGTATAAGGACTGGCACGAGATGCTACCTTTTGCTTTGCACGATTATCGTACGATGGTATGCACATCAACCGGGGCAACCCCTTTCTCATTGGTATACGGAATGGAGGCGGTGTTACCGTTGGAGGTCGAGATTCCTTCCCTGAGGGTTTTACGTGATGTCCAACTCGATGAGGCAGAATGGGTTAAAGATAGAGTGAATCAGCTCAGTTTAATGGATGAGAAGAGACTGGCTTCTTTAGCCTACGGTCGGTTATATCAGAGTCGGATGAAGAAAGCTTACGACAAGAAGGTGTGCCTTCGAAGCTTTCAGACGGGCGATCTTGTTTTGAAAAAGATTCTCCCACCACAAACAGATCACAGGGGCAAGTGGACTCCCAATTACGAAGGTCCCTACGTTGTCAGAAAAGTCTTCTCTGGAGGAGCCTTGTTACTATCCACCATGGATGGTGAAGACTTTACGTCTCCTGTGAATTCGGACGCAGTTAAAAAATACTTTGCTTGAAAGTGACCCGCTGGACAGTAAAAAGAGAGTCCAGGCAAAAATGGGGCATCCCGGCGAACCATAAAAAATGAATAAAAGGTTCGGGAAAAAGTTAGGGATAAAATTGAAAAGTACACCCACAGAGTCGAAAACCTGAAAAGGGCGACTTCGGCAAAAAAGGGTATCCCGGTGAATTGAAAACCCGCAAAGGGCGGTTCACGCAAAAGTTAGGGATTGAAAAAGCAAATGACTGCGGTCCGGATTTGACACGGCATTGCTTAGTGGTTTGGGGGTACCTTGGGGCCGTCTATTCAAAAACAATCTCTTCCGAAGATCGAGTACCGGGAAAGCGCAGAGTCAGGCGAGTCATAGGAGGATCAGCTCATGGTGTTTGTCTGTACCACGTCGCCGACATGTATACAAATATTGTTTTGTATTTTATTTATGCTTCTTGTGCATATATGTATGTATGTGTGTGCGTAACTTCCTCTTTTCAGGAGTTGCATCCAGTGTACAAAACTTTGCCTATTCAGAGGCCCATTATCAATAAAACATGTTATTCAGTACTTGATGCTTGTTCTTTACTGTTTTGTTTGTGAAAGACGCCGATGTTTTTGATAAACTTGCACTTACATAATCTTGCTGGCCCTTGCCAATAATTGCTAAAACTTCGAATTGACTGAAGTAATGTCACAGATGATAACCCGGATAAATTCTATTGTATAGGCATGTTTTGTCTCGTTTGTGTTTTGCAGGGTTCTTACCTTTGGAGCAAACGGTCAGGAATTGTATTCCCCAGCCAAGGTCGCTTGACGTAAGACCTGACTCCAGTTGATGTCATTTCCACAACTAGTCGCAGCTTATCCCCTGAGATTTGAAATGACGTTTATCCCTTCCCGAAGCAGGGAATTATTTTCCCCAGGAGAGTGTCCTCATGGAAAGCCGTCCATAGGATTAATCCCAGCAAGTCAAAATCAGTGTCCCCTGCAGAGGTTGCGCTCCTCAGCGAATCGAAGATGTGCACGTTCAATCTCCAGCATGGGAGATTCCCGCAATAGTTAACCAAGTGGTTGGTTTGAAAGGTCTGTATCCGCAAAGGAGGGTGTTCTTGCTCCCCACAGGTTGTCATGCCATTGATAGGATGTTGATCCTCAGCGGAGTCCGAGGTTCCGAGTTTGTAAACTGTGCCCAGACAGTGTGTTTTTCCTAGAAGTGTCGCTTCTTTCCCCAAATGAGTTGGTTCAGCAGCAGGGTGGTTTGTTCTTTCTTCCTAGTGGAAATTGGTGTTTAATCTCTCCCCGACAGAGATGGTTGTGTTTCTGGCGTTTATTTCGCCAAGATATTTTGTGATACTTGTTCTCCCCAGCGGAGTTGGCTTTATCCTCAGCGTTCATGTTGTTGAGACATCATTATCAGAATGGCCCTGGCAGCTTGAGCCTGCATTTGCATTTACATATATCGTCATATTTGCATCTACTCAAACGTGTAGCATTTCCGTGCCGTACGAAGCATTACGCCATTTTCAAACATACGCATTTTGAAACATAAATCAAGTTGGTTAACCTTTTGATTTCAGGTGTATTTTTCTTAGCAGCAGGGGCATTGAGGTCAAAGAGCCAGTTGGCACGATCCTGTTGGTGCATCCGGGTGCATGATGGCATGATGATACTTCTGACGATTTTGCCACGCACGACCGGGTGGTACTTTCCATCGGCCCTGGAATGGATGAGGTGAGAGGCTCTGCAGTGGTAGGTGTCGAGGAATACCGAGGGAATGGCATGGAGATGCTGGAGGCGGTCACCAAGGTTCAGCCCGAGTGCAATGGAGGTGACAATCCCGCCAAAGTAAAATGGCTTAGAGCCACGGTTGCAGTTGGCCTGAATGTAGGCCAGGAGGAACGGAGCGGCGTTGATGGGCTCTGAATGGAACACACAGCGGAGAAAGAAGAGCTCTTTGGAGTTCACCTTATGGTTGCTATCCCTTGCGAAGATGATGTTGCTCAGTGCTCGGTGGAAATACCGGATGGTCGGGTTGTGGATGTGTGTTGCATGCAGAGAATCCCAGCCGTCGGCATTGATTCTGGTCAACTGGTACCAAAGTGCAAAGGCTTCATGCTGAAACTGTTCGGTGATGCGGCGGTGAGCATTGTCGCCGCAAGGGAATTGTAGGATGTCGGCAATCTGGTTTTGGTTCAGTTGATAGTTCGTGCCGAACATACGGAAGCATGCGGCGCCGGAGTGTTGGCTGAGGTCGTCGCTGGAAGTGAAGTAGCTGAACGGACTGAGGAACTCGAGGGTGAGTTGTTCGTACGTCGGCTGCGGATTTGTGCAGAGGTGCCAGATGCCGGCTCTCTGGAGCATCCAAGTGACGCCGTCAAGGAGGCCGAGCTCCGTGAGGGATGGTAGGTGCGGATAGTGGGTCGGCTGTAGCGACCGTTGATGGAAGGCGATATAGTTGGCTCGCTGTTTCTCGCCGGAGTCGCCGTCGCTGAACACGATATTGCTGAGGTCTGGGGTTTCGTTGTTTCTCGCCATTGTTGGAGGATGCTGATGAAATGTGGATGGAGTTGGTTCTGTGGAATGAAAAATGTCACAGAAGTGGATTAGGAAGTTGAAATGGGAGTTGGAATATATGGAGCAAAGAGGGAAAACGAAAGTAGGGAGTGGGGTTTGAGTTTGTGATGATTGGAAGTTGAATAGATGGGAGTGGGAGAGAAAACGCAACCTCTGTTATAGCAGATAACAATTTTGGGCTCGTGACGATCGTCACGCATCTGTGACGGTCGTCACCCGTGTGACGGGCGTCAGGCTTCTGTGACGGTCGTCACACCAGCAAAATCTGCAGTACGCAGAATTTTGCTATGGGGGTGTTCTTGCAATGGTTTTTAGGCCTAGGATTGATATGGCAATGTAATATATCGGTCAAGAAACATAGGATAACGTAAAAACAGAATCAATGAATAAAGAATAAAATTGAAATAACATGTAATTAGAATGATTGTTTGGAATGTAATACATAAGGGAAATAAACAATGCAAAAATCAAAATAATTGAAAACGGACGGAAAACAGAGAAAAACTAAACTAAACTAAACTAAAGCTAATATCTCAGTCTTTTCGTGCCTTCAATTCGTCAAACTTTCGGGCGTAGTAGTCGAGCTGGTCACAGACTAAGTCCATGAAGACTGCGAGTTCGCTGTGTATGCTTGTGATGTCTTCTTTTACGGTGGTCAGAGCTGCGTCGATGTTGTCTAATCAGTTCAGAACAATATCCATTTTGTCAGTGGTTTCCTCAAGAATGGGCTCAGGATAGGTGTTGTAATGCGGAGGGGTCGTAGGGTCTACCTCAGCTTCTGATACAGCATCCTCATAGTACATATAATCATGTGCTTCAGAGATGTGATCACTGTCGTACATGTAATTCTGTGGTGTTGATTGAGGTGAAGGAGGTCCCATAGGCTCATCCAATTCATAAACCCAGTTGTCCTTGTTATGGATACTTGTCATCTGATGATTTGGCAATGTGAATAGCTGGACAGGTTTGTCATTGATGAGGTACTCGTAAGGTCCAGGTCCCATAGTTCTTAAAATGCGCCTGTTAAAGCAAAACTGGATATTCATGGGTCGGATGGTGCCAAAACTAGTGCTTGCATTTAGGTGGAATCTAAGGCCAAGCTCGTGGGCAATCATTGTCACGAGGCCTCCTATTAGAATAAGTGATTGTGGGTCCTGAGTGAGGCGTCAGAAGGATCTCATCATAAAAGGTACGACATTCACTGTACGACCCTGAGAAGCACAGAACATGATAAATAACTCTTTTTTAGATACTGTAGTAATGTTTTCTTCTTTTCCGAAAAGGGTGTGAGCTAGGATCTTATGAATGTATCTGAAAGCTGGGTTATGAATCTCATCATTATACATGCTGTTTGGGTCAGGGTGATAGTCGTCTGTGATTCTACCCCAGAACTGGTTGAGTTCAAAATCAAGATCGTCATCTTCGGCACTGATGAACACATGTGGTCAGCTAGGAAATCCTAGGAGGTTAGCTAATGACATCCGGCTATGGGTTTGGTCCATTCCAAACATCCTAAAGGTGATCAGCTCTGTGTTGGATCCGAAACCATAGTTGGGTAAGTACCTGAAGGAACTAAGGAATTCGTAGGTGAGGTCCTTATAGGTAGCAAAACGGGTTTTCAAGGAAGTGTTCTCCCAGCCTAATTGATTGAACAGGTATTGGATGCTATCAGTAATTCCTAGTTTATCCATGGTAGACTTATCATAATACAGTGTTAAGGCTATGTCGTGCTCAGTTAATGCTTCAAATCTTGCCTTTTGAGCTAATCCTCGAAAATGAACCTTTGTGAAGTCGTACGCGGCCATACTCGCAGGTTAGTCGGAGAAAAACAAGAGGAAGGTTTGAAGTCTTTTAAAATCCTAAAAAGTTTAAAACAAAAATTTGAAGTCAGAATTTTTAGAGACAAAAGGTGGTAAAAACAAAGTTTAAATAAAAGAGAAAAATAAAATAAAATAAGGTAAAATAAAGTAAAAATAGTAGGAACTTTAAGTTTAGAATTTTTGTTAAAGTTTCAAAGTAGCATTTTAAATAAAAATGAGAATGAAATACAGTAAAGAGGGAAATACGGGAAAATTGGGTTGCCTCCCATTAAGCGCTGTTTTTAACGTCTAAAGCCAGACGATAGCTTGGTGACAAGCGATTCGGGTGTTTGAGCAGGAAGCTCAAGCAATGTTATACTGCTGACTTGAGGGCTGTTTTCGTTCTTATTATAATGTTTTAGACGTTGCCCGTTTACGATAAACGGTGCATTCGTCTTATCGGTAATTTCAACAGCTCCACTCTGAAGTACTTTGGTCACTTCAAAAGGTCCAGACCACCTAGACTTTAGTTTACTTGGGAAAAGTTTTAATCTTGAATTAAATAGAAGTACGATGTCTCCCACACTGAATTGTTTCTTGACCGAATGTTTATCATGCCATCTTTTAGTTCGTTCTTTATAGATACGGGCATTTTCGTAAGCGTCCAATCGAAGTTCTTCTAATTCGTGTAAGTTCAAGATTTGTTTTTCTCCAACCTCGGTGTAGTTGAAATTAAGTGTCTTAATGGCCCAGAAGGCTTTATGCTCTAATTCTACAGGGAGATGGCAGGATTTACCATAAACTAATTTGTAGGGTGTAGTACCTATTGGTGTCTTAAAAGCGGTCCTATAAGCCCATAAAGCTTCATTTAGCTTTGATGACCAATCTTTCCTTGATGTATCGACAGTCTTTTCCAAAATCTGTTTTATTTCCCTGTTCGAGACCTCTACTTGTCCGCTAGTTTGCGGATGATAAGGTGTAGCTACTCGGTGTCAGACTCCATATTTAGAAAGAAGTTTATCAAAGATTCGCGATATGAAGTGTGATCTGCCGTCACTAATGACGAGTCTGGGTACACCGAATCTAGGAAAGATTGTGTTTTTGAAGAGTTTGATTACTACTCGTGCGTCATTTGTTGGAGAAGCTATGGCTTCTGTCCATTTAGACACATAGTCTACAGCGACGAGTATGTAGTTATTACCAAAAGAAGGCGGGAATGGTCCCATAAAATCTATTCCCCATACGTCAAAGATTTCTACCTCTAAGATTCCTTTCTGAGGCATTTCATCGCGTCGTGAGATGTTGCCAGTTCGTTGGCATCGATCACATTTTAGAACAGCGATGTGAACGTCTTTCCAGAGGTTAGGCCAGAATAAGCCGGCTTGGAGAATCTTAGCGCACATCTTGGATGTACTAGCATGACCACCATATGGTGCTGAATGGCATTGGGAAATGATATTTTCTATTTCTTCCTCTGGGACACATCGACGGTATATGTTGTCGGCCCCTCTCTTGAAGAGTAGAGGTTCGTCCCAATAATAGTGTTTCAGATCGTGGAAGAATTTCTTCTTTTGCTGATAAGTGAGATCCGGTGGAAGCACGCCTGCAGCTAGGTAATTAACGATGTCAGCATACCAAGGTAAAGTGACTTGTGCATAGACGGCTTCTACGGCTTTTTCGAGTTCTGGATCTTCCGAGATTAAGTTAGGCATGTCACTTTCTAATTTGTCTATCAGATGTTCATACGGGAAATCGTCATTTATCAGTACTGGTTCATGTTTGATGCCTTCTATTCGGGATAAGTGATCTGCAACAACGTTCTCGGTTCCTTTCTTATCTTTGATTTCTAAGTCAAACTCTTGTAATAATAGGATCCATCTCAATAATCTTGGTTTGGCATCCTTTTTGCTTATTAGGTACCTGATGGCAGCGTGGTCTGTGTATATGATAATTTTTGCTCCTACTAAGTAAGAACGGAATTTGTCAAGCGCAAATATAACTGCTAGAAGTTCCTTTTCTGTTGTAGCGTAGTTCATTTGGGCAGGGTGTAAGGTTCTACTAGCATAGTAGATGGCATGGAGCTTCTTGTCCTTCCTTTGTCCTAGAACTGTCCCTACGGCATAATCACTCGCATCGCACATGATTTCGAACGGTAGTCGCCAATCGGGTGGTTGCATAATCGGTGCGGTGATAAGGGCTGATTTTAATGTTTCGAATGCTTTTAGACAGTTGTCGTCAAAGACGAACTCAACATCTTTCATCAACAGGCCGGTCAAAGGTTTTGTGATTTTTGAAAAATCTTTTATAAATCTGCGGTAGAAACCGGCATGTCTTAGAAAACTCCGTATTTCTCGTACGGATTTTGGAGGTTGGAGGTCTTTTATAATCTCTATTTTAGCTTTGTCGACCTCAATTCCTTTATTTGATATGACATGTCCTAGAACTATTCCTTGTCGGATCATAAAATGGCATTTTTCCCAATTTAGGACGAGGTTCACTTTTACACAACGTTCTAATACCATTTCTAAGTTTTGTAAGCATCCTTCGAAACTTTGTCCACATACTGAGAAATCGTCCATAAATACTTCCATGATGTTGTCTATGAAATCTGTGAAGATTGCCATCATGCATCTTTGGAAGGTTGCTGGAGCATTACAAAGTCCGAACGGCATTCGGCGGTAAGCAAAAGTACCATAAGGACATGTGAATGTAGTCTTTTCTTGGTCATCAGGATGAATGGGAATTTGGAAAAATCCTGAATAGCCATCTAGATAGCAGAAATATGAATGTTTGGCTAATCTTTCCAACATTTGGTCTATGAAGGGCAAAGGGAAGTGATCTTTTTGTGTGGCTTTGTTAAGCTTTCTATAATCAATGCACATCCTGCTTCCAGTCACGACTCTTTTTGTTATTGATTCACCTTTTTCATTCTTAACTACTGTGACTCCTTCTTTCTTAGGTACGACATGAACTGGGCTAACCCATTCACTATCGGAGATTGAATAGATGATTCCTGCATCTAGAAATTTCTTTACTTCGTCTCTGACTACAGTGCTTAGGATGGGGTTCAGTCTCCTCTGATGCTCTCTAGAGGTTTTACAGTCTTCCTCTATTGTAATTCGATGCATACATATCGAAGGACTTATACCTTTTAGATCGCTTATGTTATAGCCTAACGCAATAGGGTACTTCTTTAGGACTTCTAATAGCTTTACGGTTTCTAGTTGTCCTAAGTCGGCGTTGACTATCACTGGTCTTTTTAGTTCATCGTCTAGGAATTCATATCTAAGGTTTTTGGGTAGTGTTTTAAGTTCTAAAGATGGGTTCTTCGGACCTGGCATATGGTTTGGGGTCAGTGCTAAGCTTTCGCTTAGGCTGTCGTCTTTATACGGTTTACGCCAATCATCGTCTTCAGAAATATCGGGTATTTGAATCATTATTATTTCTGAATACGTGGTATCTTCATTTTCAAGTTCTCTTATGCATTCATCAATTACATCTACTAAATAGCAGGTATCGTCTATGGCTGGTGCTTGTAAGAACTTGGTGAGAATGAACTCTATCTTTTCTTGTCCTACTTCGAATGTTAGCCTTCCTTTCTTCACGTCTATAATAGCTCCGGCTGTAGCTAGGAACGGTCTTCCTAGGATAATTGGGGTAACAGAGTCCTCTTTGATGTCCATGATTATGAAGTCGGTTGGGATGTAGAATTATCCTATGCGTACTGGAACGTTTTCCAGTATTCCGACGGGATATTTTACTGATCGGTCAGCTAATTGTACGGACATTTTGGTTGGTCTAAGGTCTCCCATATTCAGCTTTTTGCATATAGATAAAGGCATAACACTGATACTGGCTCCTAAATTGCATAGAGCTTTGTCTATTACGAACTTTCCTATGACGCAGGGTATGGAGAAACTACCTGGGTCTTTTAATTTAGGAGGCATGCGGTTTTGAATAATAGCGCTACACTCTGCAGTAAGTGTAACTGTTTCGTTATCCTCGATCTTTCTCTTATTTGACAGGATTTCTTTGAGGAATTTAGCGTATGACTGCATTTGAGTTATCGCTTCTGTAAAAGGAATAGTGATATTCAACTGTTTAAGGAGCTCTACAAATTTCTTAAATTGTCCTGAAGTTTTGGAGTTTATTAATCTTTGAGGATAAGGGATAGGTGGTTTATATGGCGCTGGAGGTGCTAGCATTTTTTCACTTGCGGTGTCCTCCTTCTCGCTGTCTTCCTTCTTCTCTAACTCAGATTCCTTTTCTGCTTGTTCAGTTGGTTTTTGTTGCATGGCTGAGTTTTCGGTCCTTGGATCGATCGGTTCGTCCAATTCTTTTCCGCTTCTTAGTATTACAGCATTTGCTTGACCTTTTGGATTTTGTTCGGGTTGTCCAGGAAATGTGCCGGCGGGTGCAGCAGCAGAGGCTTGTTGTTGAGCCACTTGTGATATCTGTGTTTCTAACATTTTGTTGTGGGTGGCTAAAGCGTCTACTTTTCCGGTCAACTGTTTAATTTGCTCGCTAGTGTGTATGTTTTGATTCAGGAATTCTTTGTTTGTTTGAGCTTGAGTAGCTATGAATTTTTCCATCATCAACTCGAGGTTTGATTTCCTAGGTGCAGTCTGAGCAGCAGCTGGTTTCTGATATCCTGGCGGAGCAGCAGGCATCTGCAATGCATTATCTCTTTTGTAAGAAAAGTTTGGATGATTTCGCCAACCTGGGTTATAAGTATTTGCGTAAGGATTTCCTTGAGCATAATTTACTTGGTCTGGTGGGATACCGGCCAGCAATGGGCATTCGGGCGCATTATGAGTGGTGATTCCGCATAACTCGCAGTTTAGAGTTACGGCAATGACGGTTGCAGTGGGGTTAACGGTCAGACTGTCAATTTTCTGTGCTAGAGCATCTACTTTAGCGTTGAACTTTTCAAGGCTGCTGATCTCGTACATCCCACCTTTCGCTGCGGGTTTCTCTGTTGGAATGCGTTCACCTCCCCATTGGCAGTGGTTTTGAGACATGTTTTCGATTAGTTGATAGGCTTCATCGTATGGCTTATCCATAAGTGCACCGCCCGCGGCGGCGTCTACCGTTAATCTGGTATTGTATAAAAGCCCATTATAGAAAGTATGAATCGTCACCCAGTCTTCTAGACCGTGGTGAAGACATGTTCTCATCATATCTTTGAATCGTTCCCATGCTTCGTAAAGAGATTCAGTATCTTTTTGTCGAAATCCGTTGATTTGAGCTCTAAGCATAGCAGTTTTTCTTGGCGGAAAATATCTCGCTAAGAAGACGTTCTTCAACTGTTCCCACGTCGTAACGGAGTTGGATGGTAAGGATTGTAACCATGTCCACGCTCTATCTCTAAGAGAGAAAGGGAAAAGACGAAGTCTTGTTGCGTCTGGAGTTACTCCATTTGCTTTCACTATGTCTGCGTATTGTACAAACTTCGTTAAATGTTTGTTCGGATCCTCAGTTGCATTTCCTGAGAATTGGTTTTGTTGTACAGCTGACAGCAATGATGGTTTCAGCTCAAAATTGTTTCGAGTAATAGCTGGGGTAGCAATGCTACTTCTAGGCTCCATCTAAGAGGGTGTAGCGTATGCCTTCAGCGGTTTGTTTTGAGGTCCTTCATCCATCTTTGATTCTTCTTCGGATTTGGGAATATGAGTGAGAGGATCGGGAATGTTATGTTTTAGTTGGTACTCAATGATGCGGCTTCTTAAATGTAAGAAGCGCTCTAGTTCTGCGACTGAAGGTTTTAAGACATCGCCTTGTGAGCAATTACTTGGCATACAATCGACAGAACTAGTAAAGGAAAAATGAAATTGTTAACCTAGTCTATACGGCGTAACAAAAGGTTACACTATTGACTAAACGGGTCCCCGACAACGGCGCCAAAAACTTGATCACGACTTTCTATGTCTAATACAACTTAACTGCAAGTGCACAGTCTATCGCGTAGTAATAAAAGATATCGATCCCACAAGGACTCGTAATCAAACTAGTGTTCTCGGTAGTTACTATGTTTAGCTAGGTAGATAATGTTTAAGGGAATAATTTCTATCACTAAAGAGAACTAAAAACGTTACTTGAATTATAATTACATGAATCGATATGCAATAATTATGTTCTTCGGGGATTTGACAAGTTACCAGTATATAAAACATTTTTCAGGATTTATTTAAGCAGAAAATAGTGACCTGAAGACTTTCGTCTCACGATGGTTATTGACGCTAGTCATAATTCTAAGGGCCGAATATACGCTTTCGCTGTCCCATTCGGGGTTAAAACTACTTTTTGAAAATCTCTAAGTTCTAATCCATTTTAAAGTGCTTTCGCTGTTATTAAAACAAATGCCTAGTGTTTACTATCTGGTCTTACCGCAGCTGTCGCTTGTTGGTTCGTACCTTAATTAATTTCCCACTGTCGTGGCAAAACTACTTTTAAATAAGTTCTCGCTGTCGCGACGAACGTTTATTCAGTAAATAAGTTTAAACACTCAGACCATAAACAACTTTTGAAAAAGAAAGTTTTAAACCGGTTATTGTCAAATCCCGTCTGAATTATTATTACATATCGATTACTCTGATTTAGCTAGACATGGATTTGGGAAAGGTAAAATATAAATAAAAACAGAAACTTAGAACATTCATATTACTGAGAATTAAAGTTACAATTAACGAAATAATGAAAAACCTGTAACGTATCCAATTGGCTTTTGGCCAAATCCCAACGATGTCGGCAGGATTATGTCTTCAAACCAATAGAGCGCACAAACGAATATTGTATAAATGGAATACAGGAATAAGGAAAGGAAACAAAAACAGAAAGAATGAAACTAAATTTTTGCTCTGGAAATAAATTTGGGCAGCACTTTGTTGTCTGAATGCGGCTCCCTTTCTCAGCTCCCCTCCATCCCCTTTTATAGAGGTAAAATTCTAACGGTTGTAATTTTGAAGGTGGACTTGGAGGCAGAAATATCAGGGAGTAGTGGTCCATTATTTGGGACTTGGAACTGGTATTTGCACGTTCAATTGAAGCTGTGCGTTTTTGCCTGCATGACGGTCGTCATGGTGTGTGACGGTCGTCACCCGTGTGACGGTCATCATGGAGGTGTGACGGTCGTCACAGCAGCAAAATGTGCATTCTGCGTTTTTCATGTTGTTTTCATCTGGTTTTCGTCCATATTTCATTTGTAATTGCTTCTTTTCTTCATATTGCTTTGTTTAGACATGATCATCAAATACCTGCAAAATATCAGACAAATAACATGGAAAGAACCCGAAATCGGATTGAAACCAGTCAAACATTAGTTGAATTATGCGTCAATATATATATATATATATATATATATATATATATATACGATTTCGTGTTATCACCTGACGTGGACAAGTTTATAGTTCTTCGTGTCGACAAGATGCGCGAGTCCTGACGTGGACAAATTTATCTTTCTTCGTGTTGGCGAAGCGTGAGTCCTGACGTGGACAAGTTTTATTTCCTCAGCGGGTCAAAGATGTGAGTCCTGACGTAGACAAATCAAGACGAGGTGTGAGTCCTAACATGGACAATGTATTCCTAATGTGGACAATGAATTCCTTACGTGGACGAATCAAGATGAGTTTATTCCTAACATGGACGGGTTATTCCTAACGTGGACAATGCATTCCTAATGTGGGAAAGGTTATTCCTAACGGGGAAAGCTTATTCCTAACGGGGAAAGCTAATTCCTAACGGCGAAAGGTTATTCCTAACGGGGAAAGGTTATTCCTAACGTGGAATGGTTATTCCTAACGGGGAAAGGTTATTCCCAACGTGGACAGTTTATTCCTAACGTGGAAAGTGTTATTCCTAACGGGGACAGGTTACTCCTAACATGGACATTTTATTCCTAACGTGGACAAGTTAATTCCTATGTTGATAGGATCCCCTCGTGCTGATGAAATACAGACGAGTCATCCCCCCAGCGAAGCCGCCGGGATCTTTCCGTGTTGACGGCGGGTGGAGTCCTGACGTGGACAAGTTTATGATGAGATTTCTTCGTGTTGATGAAACAAGCGTCCTAACGTGGACAAAGTTCTATTCCTGTGTTGTTGAGAGGTTGGTCCAGTTGTGGACGAAGGTGTTTTGTGGAAATTGTTCAGCACCTGTGGCATTACATAGGTGGTTGAAGTTGAAATCAGAATTATTATCAGACGTTGGATCAGTTGTTTCCGTAACAACCAGATTCAGTTGGTGGATGTCGTTCCCCAAGCAGTGCAGTTTATTTCTGCGGTTGGCAAATTTCCGGGTTTCTTGGTATTCAATCGTCTCATACCTCGATTGTTTGAAGGTCGTTCGCTCTTCACCCAGTCGGGTCCAAGCCGTTTGAATAGGGGCAGCTGTTGCACCCCAAAATTTGCTCAACCTTTTCTTGCTTGATTTATGTTTCATTGCATTTCATTTGCATAGTTACATCATGTACATAGTTCAATCATTGGCATATCATTTGCATAGCATGCATCCAACAAGGGATCAAGGTGTCTATCAAGAGAAGAGCCTAGCAAGGTGTGGTATCTAAAATGAGAAATCATCCAGGCCATCAAGAAAGGGTTTGAAGTCTTGAGATGTTTG
This sequence comes from Lathyrus sativus, assembly GCA_963859935.3. Lineage (NCBI taxonomy): Eukaryota > Viridiplantae > Streptophyta > Magnoliopsida > Fabales > Fabaceae > Lathyrus > Lathyrus sativus. The sequence goes on from OZ012736.1 coordinate 238,532,721, forward strand.
AGTGCCTACCTGTGGGTTTTGCTCCTATCTTGAAGAATATGGGGAATCATCAATGGGATGTGAATGTGAGGTGGGTATGGATTTCATGGAATGTCTAGAGGGCCATATTGAAGCTGGGACAAGTCATTGATTCAAGTACAAGAGCCACAGTTGAGGTGCAGTCAACTAGGGTTTCATCTGGGTCAACCCTAATTCAATTGTGCAATGGGAGAGCATTAAGGCCTACCTTGAGGTAAAGGGATTCATGGATTGGTATGTGTGGTGTTGTGCCAAGGTTAAGCAAAGAAAGATCAAGAATGTGGGAAGTTGCTAAATTAGGGTTTCAATGTAAAATTCTCTGTTTAGTACCCAACTTCAAAGCTACATAAGTCAAAATACAAGTTTCAAATGGATCTTTGGCCAACATTAAACTTGTAGAGCTTCTCAATACATTTAATTTGAGTACTATAAGTCTTCAAGAAAATTTGTAGAACTCAAGTTATGGTCTTTGCAAATTACAGGTCATCAGAGGACACTGAGATTTATCTATGAAAGTCACTTGACTTCCAAGCAACTTTTACCCTTCAAGGGGTTTTCAAATGGATTCTTGGCTAACATGAGAGTTGTAGATCTTGATATTAGATTTCCATAGAGTATTAGAAGTCCTCAAGGGGATTTCCATAGAGTATTACAAGTCACATATCCAAATCAGCCACCAATGTAATTCAGGGCTCCATTTTGGTCTAAACACATTCCCTAAGCCACAAGGAGTTGGTTAGAACCTTCTGGAACAAGCTGGGAGCAAGATTTCACAACTATCACATTGGAGTTTGAATAGGAAAATCAGAATTGTGGATTCATTGATTTGGGCTTCAAACTGGGCTCAAAAGCCCATTGAGAGTTTCTATATTTTAAGGGGAGTGAGTTCAGACTCATTTTGGTGATGAATTCGTGCTCGAAGCTGTTAGAGAAGGTTGAGTTTCAAGAGCTCCAACTCAGAATCGGTTTTGGATTTGCAAGCACAATCAAGCCAAATTGAAGGTTGAAGAATCTTCATTGTGCATCACTGATCGTGTCTGAAGAGTCTTGGAGCTTGAATTGAGCATTTGATACCTCTGTTGATCCAATTTTTCCAGGTATGTAAACCTTCAAATTCCTCATGATCTAGGAAGAATTGAGTAGAATCTTGTATGTGTTTAGGACCTAGGTGAATCATGGATCGTTTCTGGATAAGATTTTGAGCATTTAGAGACAATTAGGAGTGACATGCCATTTCTGTTTGAGAATGGTTAGGCTTGATCCCGAGGCTATAACTTGATTTGGATAGATCAGAATGATCAGTGTAACACGAGGATTAGATCCAAGGCTTTAGGTTAGGCTTTGGTGCTGATTGAAACCTTTACTGATTCGGTTTTGAATATTGATTCGGTTTTGAAAATCTATGAGGATTCATGAGATCTGTACTGGAGATTTGAGATCCTGATGAAATTCTGGTTAAGATTGGTATAAGGCACATGATTTCTAGTCACCTGCAACCCTGGCTCGCCAAAGAAGACCGTGGTTGGACCACCGGACCACCGTCTGAAAGATTGACCTTCACCTGAGTTCGTTTGGAGAAGATGAGGTCGTCACCCTTGGATCATCCTGAATTTGAGACTTGTTATGCTGATCGTGTGGCTAGGATTCAAACTGAGATTGCCTCCCCTTGAGAAAAACGCACTGTTTCACTAATCCCATTCAGCGTGTGACTGGGATGCATGCGTGGACACGCTCTGAGGCTTTGGATTCATTTACCAGTCAATTGATCTAGTGGCTCCCATTTAATTCAGCATTTTAAATTCTTTATTTCATTTTTGCTTTATTTTTAATCCATTTTGATTCTAAAATTCATATAAAATAGAAAAATAAATCTTTTTAGGCTAGATTTTTTCCCCTAATTCCTTAGAATATGTAGAATTTAATAGGAGTAAAAAATGACTAATTCATGCATTTTAGAATTTAATTGTATTTTTTGCATTTTTATTGCTTTTATTTTCAATATGGTTGATACATGATTTTGTGGGTTTTATTGTGAATGATTGGTGATGAATTTTGAGGTGATTCTTTTTGGGCTAGTTAGATTAGATATGCATGTACCCACAGTAATTTTCTCATATTTTTGTGAGATAATTTTAGGCTAGTTTGAGCATTAAACAATAGGTGGTTTAGAATTAGGGTTTTAAGATGATACCTTTAGGTTTAGGGCATAGTTTTAGGACCAAATGAATGTTTAACCCCCTGGTTTTTGTATGAGAGATTCTTAAGAGGTTTAGGAACCCTCAATAATTTTTGTAGGATTTTACAATCATGTTTGGTATTTTAAGTAGAATTAGTTTTAGAACTAACTTCTAGGTGTTTCTGATGAACTAATGTGACTAGTTTAATTCAATAGTTCCCCTTAGACCAGGGTGGTGTTGCTTTTGAGCTTGGGTGAAGATGAAGACCAATTGAAGGTGCTTTGGAGAGCTTGAAGGAGCTTGGAGTTGAATATTTCTCATCTTGTGGAGTGCTTGTCAGGAGCTTAGGGAAATTAGGGTTTTAGAAAGAGCATTAGACTAGTTTTGCTTCTTTATTCAAACATGGAGCATCTTGTCCATCTCCATTTTATCCAATGACATAAAGTCCTCCTTGGGAAGCTCCATCTCTCCTTAGGAGGGATGAGTGGTATGCCCAAGTGAGTAGAACTTTGAGGATGCCAGTCCCTCACAGTGTTAAGTTCTCAGTGACTTCCCTTGGTTGTTGTTGAGCTTCTTAACATTTCAACTTGATCTTGTTGAATGATTCTCCCTTGGAGGGTCTTGAAGCTTAGTAAAGGAAAATATGGGGTAGCTTGTTGAAGTTGGTTGCTTGTTGAAGCCAGGGTTTTACTGCTTGTTGAAGTTGAGGTCAGGAGATTGTTGAAGCTGGTTACTGGCTGGGGTTTGAGCTTGTTTAAGCTGGTAGCTTGTTGAAGTTTGGTGTATATTGAAGATTGAAAGTTTATTGAAGCTTGAAGATGGGAGTTATTCATGAAGATGAAGGTTGTTGCTGTCAACTTTTTTTGGTTAATCATCTGTTGCTGTCAGAGCTACTGTTTGTTGTAGGAGTTTGGTGCTGCTGCTTGGGGCTGCTTCCTCTGCTTTGGGGTTTTGTTTTCTGTATTGTTTGTTGGCTTGCGTAGCTTACCCCTAGGTTTGAGGTGAATGTTGATTCACTTTGCTTGTTGTTTTCCCAGGTTCGAGGTTGAGTGGGACTCCCTTGCCTCGCTTGTATTGCTGCATTGCATGTATTTTACTGTATTTGCTTGCTTTCTTTTCTGTTTATCCCCTAGGATCTCTGATTTCCTATGTGCAGGAGGGAATTATGACAGACATTAGGATTCTTATCCATGCATGACAATATTAGGTTAGTTTTTATTCCCCTTTCAACCCTAGGTTTTTTAAAGCTTCTTTCTCTTCTTATCTCAAAACAATTCAAAAATACGGTAATAAGGTTAATCGATGCCGTACGTTACGAGCCTTAAGCTATTTGAGAAAAGGTTGCTGGAGGATCACTCTTTAGTAATCTGACTGCTTAGTATGGTACCCTTAGGGTGACATGCGACGTAGTCACTCTCAAACCATAGTCTCTAGTGCGTCAGAGATTACAAACAAACTAAAAAACACTTCTTTCGTAAAAGATTCAAAACAAACATCAAAATGTCATTTTTGTCCGCTTGGACTCTTAATCAAGAAAAAACCCTTTTTGAAGGTAATAACAAACATTCAGACAAGCTTGTGTCTTCCGTAGCCCGAACTACGTTTGCTCTGATCTTTCATGCTGTATGAAAGTACGTAGGCATAGGATGCCGTATCCTAGAGAGCAACCTTCCCCCCTTAACTCGTAGGTAGGCGAACTACGTTGACTCTGATTTCTCGTTCCAGACGGGAATACGTAGGCATAAAGTGTGATACTTTGCCGAGTCATTTTCTTTTCCTTTTTGTCCCTTGACCTTTAGAGTAGATAGAATAACAATCCGTATTAGAAAACAAGCGTGGATCCCGTCGAGTACGACGGACGTGAGGGGTGCTAATACCTTTCCCTTGCGTAACCGACTCCCGAATCCAGAATTTGGTTGCAATGACCATTCCTTTCCCTCTTTGCGTTAGGTTTACTCTAAGTGTTTCCTTTCCCTTTTATGGGATAAATAACGCACGGTGGCGACTCTTCTGTCATAGCCGGCGCCGATTTTCGCAGTAGCGACAACTATCAAGACTCATGTTATTACATTGAGCGTTCAAGCTCCAGTCAGTTTCTTTGGGTATCCAGACTACGGTTATTACGTTGATCGTTCAGGCTCCGGTCATTTTCGTTGACTATCCAGACTCTGGTTATTACGTTGAGCGTTCAGGCTCCGGTCAGTTTAGTTGAGTGTCCAGATTCCGGTTATTACGTTGAGCGTTCAGGCTCCGGTCAGTTTCGTTGAGTATCCAGACTCTGGTTATTACGTTTAGCGTTCAGGCTCCGGTCAGTTTCATAGGGTATCAAGACACCGGTTATTACGTTGAGCGTTCAGGCTCCGGTCAGTTTCATTGGGTATCCAGACTCCGGTTATTACGTTGATCGTTCAGTCTCCGGTCAGTTTTGTTGAGTATCCAGACTCCAGTTATTACATTGAGCGTTCAGGCTCCGGTCAGTTTCATTGGGTATCAAGACACTTGTTATTCCGTTGAGCGTTCAGGCTCCGGTCAGTTTCGATGGGTATTCAGACTCCGGTTATTACGTTGATTGTTCAGTCTCCAGTCAGTTTATTTTGAGTATTCAGACTCCGGTAATTAAGTTGGGCATTCAGGCTCCAGTAAGTTTCGTTGGGTATCCAAACTCCGTCTATTACGTTGAGCATTCAGGCTCCAGTCATTTTCGTTGAGTATCCAGACTCTGATTATTACGTTGAGCATTCCGACTTCGGTCATTTTCGTTGAGTATCCAGACTCCGGTTATTACGTTGAGCGTTCCGGCTCCGGTCAGTTTCGTTGGGTATCTAGACTCTGATTATTACGTTGATCGTTCAGGCTCCGGTCAGTTTCGTTGAGTATCCAGACTCCGGTTATTACGTTGAGAGTTCAGGCTCCGGTCAGTTTCATTGGGTATCCAGACTCCGGTATTTACGTTGATGGTTCAGTCTCCGGTCAGTTTCGTTGAGTATCCAGACTCTTGTTATTACGTTGAGCGTTCAGGCTCCGGTCAGTTTCATTGAGTATCCAGATTCCGGTTATTACGTTGAGCGTTCAGGCATCGGTCATTTTCGTTGAGTATCCAGACTCTGATTATTACGTTGAGCATTCAGGCACCGGTCAGTTTCGTTGAGTATCTAGACTCCGGTTATTACGTTGATCGTTCAGGCTCTGGTCAGTTTCGTTGAGCATCCAGACTCCGGTTATTACGTTGAGTGTTCAGGCTCCGTTCAGTTTTGTTGGGTATCTAGTCTCCGATTATTACGTTGAGCGTTCAGGCCCAGGTCAGTTTCATTGGGTATCCAGACTCCGGTTATTAAGTTGGGCGTTCAGGCTCTGGTCATTTTCGTTGAGTATCCAGACTCTGGTTATTACATTGAGCGTTCAGGCTCCGGTCATTTTCGTTGAGTATCCAGATTCCGGTTATTACGTTGAACGTTCAGTCTCCGGTCAGTTTCGTTGGGTATCAAGACACCGGTTACTCCGTTGAGCGTTTAGGCTCCGGTCAGTTTCGTTGGGTATTCAGAATCCGGTTATTAGGTTGATTGTTCAGTCTCCGGTCAGTTTTGTTGAGTATCCAGACTCCGGTTATTACCTTGAGCGTTCAGGCTCCAGTAAGTTTCGTTGGGTATCCAAACTCCGGTTATTACGTTGAGCATTCAGGCACCGGTCAGTTTCGTTGAGTATCCAGACTCTGGTTATTACGTTGATCGTTCAGGCTCTGGTCAGTTTCGTTGAGCATCCAGACTCCGGTTATTACGTTGAGCGTTCAGGCTCCATTCCATTTCTTTGGGTATCTAGTCTACGATTATTACATTGAGCGTTCAGGCTCAGGTCAGTTTCATTGGGTATCAAGACACCGGTTATTACGTTGATCGTTCAGGCTCCGGTCATTTTCGTTGACTATCCAGACTCTGGTTATTACGTTGAGCGTTCAGGCTCCGGTCAATTTAGTTGAGTATCCAGATTCTGGTTATTACGTTGAGCGTTCAGGCTCCGGTCAGTTTCGTTGGGTATCTAGTCTCCGATTATTACGTTGAGCGTTCAGGCCCAGGTCAGTTTCATTGGGTATCCAGACTCCGGTTATTAAGTTGGGCGTTCAGGCTCTGGTCATTTTCGTTGAGTATCCAGACTCTGGTTATTACATTGAGCGTTCAGGCTCCGGTCATTTTCGTTGAGTATCCAGATTCCGGTTATTACGTTGAACGTTCAGTCTCCGGTCAGTTTCGTTGGGTATCAAGACACCGGTTACTCCGTTGAGCGTTTAGGCTCCGGTCAGTTTCGTTGGGTATTCAGAATCCGGTTATTAGGTTGATTGTTCAGTCTCCGGTCAGTTTTGTTGAGTATCCAGACTCCGGTTATTACCTTGAGCGTTCAGGCTCCAGTAAGTTTCGTTGGGTATCCAAACTCCGTTTATTACGTTGAGCATTCAGACTCCAGTCATTTTCGTTGAGTATCCAGACTCCGGTTATTACGTTGAGCGTTCAGGCTCCAGTCATTTTCGTTGAGTATCCAGACTCCGGTTATTACGTTGAGCGTTCAGGCTTCAGTCATTTTCGTTGAGTATCCCGACTCCGGTTATTACGTTGAGCGTTCAGGCTCCGATCATTTTCGTTGAGTATCTAGACTCCGGTTATTACGTTGAGCATTCAGGCACCGGTCAGTTTCGTTGAGTATCCAGATTCCGGTTATTACGTTGATCGTTCAGGCTCTGGTCAGTTACGTTGAGCATCCAGACTCCGGTTATTACGTTTAGCGTTCAGGCTCCGTTCAGTTTCGTTGGGTATCTAGTCTCCGATTATTACGTTGAGCGTTCAGGCTTAGGTCAGTTTCGTTGGGTATCAAGACACCGGTTATTCTGTTGAGCGTTCAGGCTCCAGTCAGTTTCGTTGGGTATTCAGACTCCGGTTATTACGTTGAGCATTCAGTCTAAGGTCAGTTTCGTTGAGTATCTAGACTCTGGTTATTACGTTGAGCGTTCAGGCTCCGGTCAGTTTCTTTGGGTATCCAGACTACGGTTATTACGTTGATCGTTCAGGCTCCGGTCATTTTCGTTGACTATCCAGACTCTGGTTATTACGTTGAATCGTTCAGGCTCCGGTCAGTTTAGTTGAGTATCCAGATTCCGGTTATTACGTTGAGCGTACAAGCTATGGTCAGTTTCGTTGAGTATCCAGACTCCGGTTATTACGTTGAGCGTTCAGGCTCCGGTCAGTTTCGTTGAGTATCCAGATTCCGGTTATTACGTTGAGAGTTCAGGCTCCGGTCAGTTTCATAGGGTATCAAGACACCGGTTATTACGTTGAGCGTTCAGGTTCCGGTCAGTTTCATTGGGTATCCAGACTCCGTTTATTACGTTGAAGATTCAGGCTCCAGTCATTTTCGTTGAGTATCCAGACTCCGGTTATTACGTTCAGCGTTCAGGCTCTGGTCATTTTCGTTGAGTATCCCAACTCCGGTTCTTACGTTGAGCGTTCAGGCTCCGATCATTTTCGTTGAGTATCCAGACTCCGGTTATTACTTTGAGCATTCAGGCACCGGTCAGTTTCGTTGAGTATCCAGATTCCGGTTATTAAATTGATCGTTTAGGCTCTGGTCAGTTTCGTTGAGCATCCAGACTCCGGTTATTACGTTGAGCGTTCAAGCTCCGTTCAGTTTTGTTGGGTATCTAGTCTCCGATTATTACGTTGAGCGTTCAAGCTCAGGTCAGTTTCGTTGGGTATCAAGACACTGGTTATTCCGTTGAGCGTTCAGGCTCCAGTCAGTTTCGTTGGGTATCAAGACACTGGTTATTAAGTTGAGCGTTCAAGCTATGGTCAGTTTCGTTGAGTATCCAGACTCCGGTTATTACGTTGAGCGTTCAGGCTTCGGTCAGTTTCGTTGAGTATCCAGATTTCGGTTATTACGTTTAGAGTTCAGGCTCCGGTCAGTTTCATAGGGTATCAAGACACCGATTATTACGTTGAGCGTTCAGGCTCCGGTCAGTTTCATTGGGTATCCAGACTCCGTTTATTACGTTTAGCATTCAGGCTCAAGTCATTTTCGTTGAGTATCCAGACTCCGGTTATTACGTTGAGCGTTCAGGCTCCGGTCATTTTTGTTGAGTATCCCAACTCCGGTTCTTACGTTGAGCGTTCAGGCTCCGATCATTTTCATTGAGTATCCAGACTCCGGTTATTACGTTGAGCATTCAGGCACCGGTCAGTTTCGTTGAGTATCCAGACTCTGGTTATTACATTGATCGTTCAGGCTCTGGTCAGTTTCGTTGAGCATCCAGACTCCGGTTATTACGTTGAGCGTTCAGGCTCCATTCCATTTCTTTGGGTATCTAGTCTACGATTATTACATTGAGCGTTCAGGCTCAGGTCAGTTTCATTGGGTATCAAGACACCGGTTATTACGTTGATCGTTCAGGCTCCGGTCATTTTCGTTGACTATCCAGACTCTGGTTATTACGTTGAGCGTTCAGGCTCCGGTCAGTTTAGTTGAGTATCCAGATTCCGGTTATTACGTTGAGCGTTCAGGCTCCGGTCAGTTTAGTTGAGTATCCAGATTCCTATTATTACGTTGAGCCTTCAAGCTATGGTCAGTTTCGTTGAGTATCCAGACTCCGGTTATTACGTTGAGCGTTTAGGCTTCGGTCAGTTTCGTTGAGTATCCAGATTTCGGTTATTACGTTGAGAGTTCAGACTCCGGTCAGTTTCATAGGGTATCAAGACACCGGTTATTACGTTGAGCATTCAGCCTCCGGTCAGTTTCATTGGGTATCCAGACTCCGTTTATTACGTTGAGCATTCAGGCTGCAATCATTTTAGTTGAGTATCCAGACTCCGGTTATTACGTTGAGCGTTCAGGCTCCGGTCATTTTTGTTGAGTATCCCAACTCCGGTTCTTACATTGAGCATTCAGGCTCCGATCATTTTCATTGAGTATCCAGACTCCGGTTATTACGTTGAGCATTTAGGCACCGGTCAGTTTCGTTGAGTATCCAGACTCTGGTTATTACGTTGATAGTTCAGGCTCTGGTCAGTTTCGTTGAGCATCCAGACTCCGGTTATTACGTTGAACGTTCAGGCTCCATTCAATTTCTTTGGGTATCTAGTCTACGATTATTACATTGAGCGTTCAGGCTCAGGTCAGTTTCATTGGGTATCAAGACACCGGTTATTACGTTGATCGTTCAGGCTCCGGTCATTTTCATTGACTATCCAGACTCTGGTTATTACGTTGAGCGTTCAGGCTCCGGTCATTTTAGTTGAGTATCCAGATTCCGGTTTTTATGTTGAGCGTTCAGGCTATGGTCAGTTTCGTTGAGTATCCAGACTCCGGTTATTACGTTGAGCGTTCAGGCTCCGGTCAGTTTCGTTGAGTATCCAGATTCCGGTTATTACGTTGAGAGTTCAGGCTCCGGTCAGTTTCATAGGGTATCAAGACACCGGTTATTATGTTGAACGTTCAGGCTCCAGTCAGTTTCATTAGGTATCCAGACTCCGGTTATTATGTTGATCATTCAGTCTCCGGTCAGTTTTGTTGAGTATCCAGACTCCAGTTATTACATTGAGCGTTCAGGCTTCAGTCAGTTTCGTTGGGTATCCAAACTCCGTTTATTACGTTGAGCGTTCAGGCTCCGGTCATTTTCGTTTAGTATCCAGACTCTAGTGATTACGTTGAGCGTTCAGGCTCCGGTCAGTTTTGTTGAGTATCCAGATTCCGATTATTACGTTGAGCATTCAGGCTCTGGTCAGTTTCGTTAGGTATCCAGACTCCCGTTATTACGTTAAGCGTTCAGGCTCCGGTCATTTTCGTTGAGTATCCAGACTCCGGTTATTAAGTTGAGCGCTTGGCTCCGATCATTTTTATTGAGTATCCAGACTCCGGCTATTACGTTGAGCGTTCAGGCTCCGGTCATTTTCGTTGAGTATCCAGACTCCGGTTATTACGTTGAGAGTTCAGACTCCGGTCATTTTCGTTGAGTATCCAGACTCCGGTTATTACGTTGAGCGTTCAGGCTCCGGTCAGTTTCGTTGAGTATCTAGACTCTGGTTATTACGTTGAGCGTTCGGGCTCTGGTCAGTTTCGTTGGGTATCCAGACTCCGGTTATTACGTTGAGTGTTTAGGCTCCGGTCAGTTTTGTTGGGTATCCGGACTCTGGTTATTACGTTGAGCGTTCAGGCTCCGATTATTTTTGTTGAGTATCCAGACTCCGGTCAATACGTTGAGCATTCAGGCTCCGGTCATTTTCGTTGAGTATCCAAACTCTTGTCATTACGTTGAGCGTTCTGGATCCAGTCATTTTTGTTGAGTATCATAACTCCAGTTATTACATTGAGCGTTCAGGCTCCGGTCAGTTCCGTTGAGTATCCAGACTCCAGTTATTACATTGAGCGTTCAGGCTCCGGACATTTTCGTTGAGTATCCAGACTCCGGCTAATACGTTGAGCGTCCAGGATCCAGTCATTTTTGTTGAGTATCATAACTCCGGTTATTACGTTGAACGTTCAGGCTCCGGTCAGTTTCGTTGAGTATCCAGATTACGGTTATTACGTTGAGCGCTCAGGCTCCGGTCAGTTTCAATGAGTATCCAGATTCCAGTGATTACGTTGAGCGTTCAGGCTCCGGTCATTTTCGTTGAGTATCCACACTCGGGTTATTACGCTGAGCGTTCAGGCTCCGGTCGGTTTCGTTGAGTATCCAGATTCCGGTTATTACGTTGAGCGTTCAGGCTCCGTTCAGTTTCGTTGGGTATCTAGTCTCCGGTTATTACGTTGAGCGTTCAGGCTCAGGTCAGTTTCGTTGGGTATCCAGACTCCGGTCATTACGTTGAGCGTTCAGGCTCTGGTCATTTTCTTTGAGTATCCAGATTCGGGTTATTACGTTGAGCGTTAAGGCTCCGGTCAGTTTCGTTGAGTATCCAGATTCCGGTTATTACGTTGAGCATTCTGGCTTTGGTCATTTTCTTTGGGTATCCAGACTCCGGTTATTACGTATAGTGTTTAGGCTCCGGTCAGTTTTGTTGGGTATCCAGACTCCGGTTTTTATGTTGAGCGTTCATGCTATGATCATTTTTGTTGAGTATCCAGACTCCGGTCAATACGTTGAGTATTCAGGCTCCGGTCATTTTCGTTGAGTATCCAGACTCCGGTCATTACGTTGAGCGTTCAGGATCCAGTCATTTTTGTTGAGTATCATAACTCCAATTATTACGTTGAGCGTTCAGGCTCCGTTCAGTTTCGTTGAGTATCTAGACTCCAGTTATTACGTTGAGCGTTCAGGCTCCGGTCAGTTTCTTTGTGTATCCAGACTCCGGTGATTACGTTGATCATTCAGGCTCCGGTCATTTTTTTTGAGTATCCAGACTCGGGTGATTACGTTGAGTGTCCAAGCTCCGGTCAGTTTCGTTGAGTATCCAGGTTACGGTTATTACGTTGAGCGCTCAGGCTCCGGTCAGTTTCATTGAGTATCCAGACTCTGGTTATTACGTTGAGCGTTCAGGCTCCGGTCAGTTTCGTTGGGTATTCAGACTCCGGTGATTACATTGATCGTTCAGGCTCCGGTCATTTTCGTTGACTATCTAGACCCGGGTTATTACGTTGAGCGTTCAGGCTCCAGTCATTTTCGTTGAGTATCTAGACTCCTGTTATTACGTTGAGCGTTCAGGCTCCGGCCAGTTTCGTTGAGTATCCAGATTCCGATTATTACGTTGAGTGTTTGGGCTGCGATCAGTTTCGTTAGGTATCCAGACTCCGGTTATTACGTTGATCGTTCAGGCTCCGGTCAGTTTCGTTGGGTATCCAGACTCCGGTTATTACGTTGAGCGTTCAGGCTCCAGTCATTTTCGTTGAGTATCCAGAATCCTGCTATTACGTTGAGCGTTCAGACTCTGGTCAGTTTCGTTGAGTATCCTGACTCTTATTTTTACGTTGAACGTTCAGGCTCCGGTCAGTTTCGATGATTATCCAGAATCCCATTATTACATTGAGCGTTCAGGCTCCGTTCAGTTTCGTTGGGTATCCAGACTTCGGTTATTATGTTGAGCGTTCAGGCTCCGATCAGTTTCATTGGGTATCCAGACTCCGGTTATTACGTTGAGCATTTAGGGTTCGGTCAGTTTCATTGGGTATCCAGACTGTTTATTACGTTGAGCATTCAGGCTCCGGTCATTTTCGTTCAGTATCCAGACACTGGTTATTACATTGAGCGTTCAGGCTCCGGTAATTTTCGTTGAGTATCCGGACTCCGGTTATTACGTTGAGCGTTCAGGCTCCGGTCAGTTTCGTTGGGTATCCAGACTCCGGTGATTACGTTGATCATTCAGGCTTCGGTCATTTTTGTTGAGTATCCAGACTCGGGTTATTACGTTGAGCATTCAAGCTCCTGTCAGTTTCGTTGAGTATCCAGATTACGATTATTACGTTGAGCGCTCAGGCTCCGGTCAGTTTCATTGAGTATCCAGACTCCGGTTATTACGTTGAGCGTTCAGGCTCCGATCAGTTTCGTTGGGTATCCAAACTCCGGTTATTACGTTGAGCATTCAGGCTCCAGTCATTTTCGTTGAGTATCCAGACTCCTGTTATTACGTTGAGCGTTCAGGCTCCGGTCAGTTTCGTTGAGTATCCAGACTCCAGTTATTACGTTGAGCGTTTGGGCTCCGGTCAGTTTCGTTGGGTATCTAGACTCCGGTTATTACTTTGATCGTTCAGGCTCCGGTCATTTTCGTTGAGTATCCATACCCTTGTTTACTTTGAGCGTTCAGGCTCCGGCCTGTTTCGTTGAGTATCCAGATTCTGATTATTACATTGAGCGTTCAGCCTCCGGTCAGTTTCGTTGGGTATCTAGACTCCGGTTATTACGTTGAGCGTTCAGGCTCCGGTCGTTTTCGTTGAGTATCTAGACTCCTACTATTACGTTGAGCGTTCAGGCTCCGGTCAGTTTTGTTGAGTATCCAGACTCTTGTTATTACGTTGAGCGTTCAGGCTCCGGTCAGTTTTGTTGATTATCCAGAATCCGGTTATTACATTGAGTGTTCAGGCTCCGTTCAGTTTCGTTGGGTATCCAAACTTCGGTTATTACGTTGAGCGTTCAGGCTCCGATCAGTTTCATTGGGTATCTAGACTCTGGTTATCACGTTGAGCATTCAGGGTTCGGTCAGTTTCGTTGGGTATCCAGACTCCGTTTATTACGTTGAGCGTTCAGGCTCGGGTCATTTTCGTTCAGTATCCAGACACCGGTTATTACATTGAGCGTTCAGGATTTAGACTCCGGTTATTACGTTGAGGATTTAGACTCTGGTCATTTTCGTTGAGTATCTAGACTCCTGTCATTACATTGAGCGTTCAGGCTCCGATCATTTTCGTTGAGTATCAAGACTCCGGTCAATACGTTGAGCGTTCAGGCTCCAGTCATTTTCGTTGAGTATCCAGACTCCGACCATTATGTTGAGCGTTCAGGATCCAGTAATTTTTGTTGAGTATCATAATTCCGGTTATTACGTTAAATGTTCAGGCTCCGGTCAGTTTCGTTGAGTATCCAAACACCAGTTATTACGTTGAGCGTTCAGGCTCCGGTCAATTTCGTTGGGTATCCAGACTCCGGTGATTACGTTTATCGTTCAGGCTCCGGTCATTTTCGTTGAGTATCCACTCTCGGGATATTACATTGAGCATTCAGGCTCCGGCCGGTTTCATTGAGTATCCAGATTCCGGTTATTAGGTTGAGCGTTCATGCTCCATTCAGTTTCATTGGGTATCTAGTCTCCGGTTATTACGTTGAGCGTTCAGGCTCAGGTCCGTTTCGTTGGCTATCCAGACTCCAGTTATTAAGTTGAGCGTTCAGGCTCTGGTCATTTTCGTTGAGTATCCAGACTCTGGTTATTACATTGAGCGTTCAGGCTCCGGTCAATTTCGTTGAGTATCCAAACTCCGGTTATTACAGTGAGCGTTCAGGCTCCGGTCAGTTTCGTTAAGTATCCAGACTCCAGTTATTACGTTGAGCGTTCGGGCTCCGGTCAATTTCATTGGGTATCCAGACTCCGGTTATTACGTTGATCGTTTAGGCTCCGGTTATTTTCGTTGAGTATCCACACTCGGGTTATTACATTGAGCGTTCAGGCTCCGGTCAGTTTCGTTGAGTATCCAGATTCCGGTTATTACGTTGAGCGTTCTGGCTTCAGTCAATTTCGTTGAGTATCCACACTCCGGTTAGTACGTTGAGGGTTTAGACTCCGGTCATTTTCATTGAGTATCCAGACTCCGGTGATTACGTTGATAGTTCAGGCTCCGGTCATTTTCGTTGAGTATCCACACTCGGGTTATTACGTTAAGCATTCAGGCTCCGGTCGGTTTCATTGAGTATCTAGATTCCGGTTATTACGTTGAGCGTTCAGGCTCCATTCAGTTTCGTTGGGTATCTAGTCTCCGGTTATTACGTTGAGCGTTCAGGCTCAGGTCAGTTTCGTTGGCTATCCAGACTCCGGTTATTAAGTTGAGCGTTCAGGCTCTGGTCATTTTCGTTGAGTATCCAGACTCTGGTTATCACGTTGAGCGTTCAGGCTCCGGTCATTTTCGTTGAGTATCTAGATTTCGGTTATTACGTTGAGCGTTCAGGCTCCGGTCAGTTTCATTGGGTATCAAGACACCGGTTATTCCGTTGAGCGTTCAGGCTCCGGTCAGTTTCGATGGGTATTCAGAATCCGGTTATTATGTTGATCGTTCAGTCTCTGGTCAGTTTCGTTGAGTATCCAGACTCCGGTTATTACGTTGAGCGTTCAGGCTTCAGTAAGTTTCGTTGGGTATCCAAACTCCGTTTATTACGTTGAGCATTCAAGCTCCAGTCATTTTCGTTGAGTATCCAAACTCCGGTTATTACGTTGAGCGTTCAGGCTCCGGTCATTTTCGTTGAGTATCTAGACTCCGATTATTACGTTGAGCGTTCAGGGTCCGGTCAGTTTCGTTGGGTATCTAGACTCTGATTATTACGTTGATCATTCAGGCTCAGGTCAGTTTCGTTGGGTATCCAGACTCCGGTTATTAAGTTGAGTATTCAGGCTCTGGTCATTTTCGTTGAGTATACAGACTCCGGTTATTACGTTGAGCGTTCAGGCTCCAGTAAGTTTCGTTGAGTATCCAGACACCGGTTATTACGTTGATCGTTCAGGCTCCAGTCATTTTCGTTGAGTATCCTGCCTCCGGTTATTACGTTGAGCGTTCAGGCTCCGGTCATTTTCGTTGAGTATCCAGACTCCATTTATTAAGTTGAGTGTTCAGGCTCCGGTCAGTTTCATTGAGTATCCAGACTCCGGTTATTACGTTGAGCGTTCAAGCTCCGGTCAGTTTCGTTGGGTATGTAGACTCCGATTATTACGTTGATCGTTCAGGCTCCGGTCAGTTTCGTTGACTATCCAGACTCCGGTTATTACGTTGAGCGTTCAGGCTCCGGTCAGTTTCGTTGGGTATCCAAACTCCGGTATTTACGTTGATGGTGTAGACTCCGGTCATTTTCGTTGTGTATCTAGACTCCTGTCATTACATTGAGCGTTCAGGCTCCGATCATTTTCATTGAGTATCCAGACTCCAGTCGTTACGTTGAGCGTTCAGGCTCCGGACATTTTCGTTGAGTATCCAGACTTCGGCCATTATGTTGAGCATTCAGGATCCAGTCATTTTTGTTGAGTATCATAACTCCGGTTATTACGTTGAACGTTCAGGCTCCGGTCAGTTTCGTTGAGTATCCAGACTCCAGTTATTACGTTAACCGTTCAGGCTCCGGTCAATTTCGTTTGGTATCCAGACTCCGGTGATTACGTTGATCGTTCAGGCTCCTGTCATTTTTGTTGAGTATCCACACTCGGGTTATTACGTTGAGTATTCAGGCTCTAGTCGGTTTCATTGAGTATCCAGATTCCGGTTATTACGTTGAGTGTTCAGGCTCCGTTCAGTTTCGTTGGGTATCTAGTCTCCGGTTATTACGTTGACCGTTCAGGCTCAGTTTAATTTCATTTGTTATCCAGACTCCGGTTATTAAGTTGAGCGTTCAGGCTCTAGTCATTTTCGTTGAGTATCCATACTCTGGTTATTACGTTGAGCGTTCAAGCTCCGGTCATTTTCGTTGAGTATCCAGACTCCGGTTATTACGTTGAGCATTCAGACTCTGGTCAGTTTCGTTGAGTATCCAGACTCCGGTTATTACGTTGAGCATTCGGGCTCCGGTCAGTTTCATTGGGTATCCAGACTCCGGTTATTACGTTTATTGTTTAGGCTCCGGTCATTTTCGTTGAGTATCCACACTCGGGTTATTACGTTGAGCGTTCAGGCTCCGGCCAGTTTGGTTGAGTATCCAGATTCCGGTTATTACGTTGAGCGTTCTGGCTTCAGTCAGTTTCGTTGAGTATCCAGACTCCGGTTATTATGTTGAGGGATTAGACTCCGGTAATTTTCTTTGAGTATCTAGACTCCGGTGATTACGTTGATCGTTCAGGCTCCGGTCATTTTCGTTGAGTATCCACACTCGGGTTATTACGTTAACCATTCAGGCTCCGGTCGGATTGAGTATCTAGATTCCGGGTATTATGTTGAGCGTTCAGGCTCCATTCAGTTTCGTTGGGTATCTAGTCTCCGGTTATTACGTTGAGCGTTCAGGCTCCGATCATTTTCATTGAGTATCCATACTCCAGTCATTACGTTGAGCGTTCAGGCTCCAGACATTTTCGTTGAGTATCCAGACTTCGGCCATTATGTTGAGCATTCAGGATCCAGTCATTTTTGTTGAGTATCATAACTCCGGTTATTACGTTGAACGTTCAGGCTCCGGTCAGTTTCGTTGAGTATCCAGACTCCAGTTATTACGTTAAGCGTTCAGGCTCCGGTCAATTTCGTTTGGTATCCAGACTCCGGTGATTACGTTGATCGTTCAGGCTCCGGTCATTTTTGTTGAGTATCCACACTCGGGTTATTACGTTGAGCATTCAGGCTCTAGTCGGTTTCATTGAGTATCCAGATTCCGGTTATTACGTTGAGTGTTCAGGCTCCGTTCAGTTTCGTTGGGTATCTAGTCTCCGGTTATTACGTTGACCGTTCAGGCTCAGTTTAATTTCATTTGTTATCCAGACTCCGGTTATTAAGTTGAGCGTTCAAGCTCTAGTCATTTTCGTTGAGTATCCATACTCTGGTTATTACGTTGAGCGTTCAAGCTCCGGTCATTTTCGTTGAGTATCCAGACTCCGGTTATTACGTTGAGCGTTCAGACTCTGGTCAGTTTCGTTGAGTATCCAGACTCCGGTTATTACGTTGAGCATTCGGGCTCCGGTCAGTTTCATTGGGTATCCAGACTCCGGTTATTACGTTGATTGTTTAGGCTCCGGTCATTTTCGTTGAGTATCCACACTCGGGTTATTACGTTGAGCGTTCAGGCTCCGGCCAGTTTGGTTGAGTATCCAGATTCCGGTTATTACGTTGAGCGTTCTGGCTTCAGTCAGTTTTGTTGAGTATCCAGACTCCGGTTATTATGTTGAGGGATTAGACTCCGGTAATTTTCTTTGAGTATCTAGACTCCGGTGATTACGTTGATCGTTCAGGCTCCGGTCATTTTCGTTGAGTATCCACACTCGGGTTATTACGTTAACCATTCAGGCTCCGGTCGGATTGAGTATCTAGATTCCGGGTATTATGTTGAGCGTTCAGGCTCCATTCAGTTTCGTTGGGTATCTAGTCTCCGGTTATTACATTGAGCGTTCAGGCTCCGATCATTTTCATTGAGTATCGAGACTCCAGTCATTACGTTGAGCGTTCAGGCTCCGGACATTTTCGTTGAGTATCCAGACTCTGGTTATCACGTTGAGCGTTCAGGCTCCGGTCATTTTCATTGAGTATCCAGATTCCGGTTATTACGTTGAGCGTTCAGGCTCCGGTCAGTTTCGTTGGGTATCAAGACACCGGTTATTCCGTTGAGCGTTCCGGCTCCGGTCAGTTTCGATGTGTATTCAGACTCCGGTTATTACGTTGATTGTTCAGTCTCTGGTCAGTTTCGTTGGGTATCCAGACTCCGGTTATTACGTTGAGCGTTCAGGCTTCAGTAAGTTTCGTTGGGTATCCAAACTCCTAAAATTTGACCAACCGGGTCCCACTTTCGGTTTATGCTTCGACTCATTTTCGCATTCGCATTTGCATACTGCATATAGTGCATTTTCTCAATCATGGGGATTTTATCGGGATTTACAGCCATATGTTCACGTTTCAGCATTCACGTGGGCTATGACCTCTTCTAGCTTATTTACCGATATTTCCTGTGGTACATATGCGGCGTTCAACACCTTCAGCAGTGCGTTGCGGTGTGCTTCAGAACACAACAACAAGTTCAAGATGGAAATCTTCGAGGGCGTCTGATGGAGATGATCCACAATCTTGTAGTCACTCTTTTTAATCAACCTCATAAACTCCTCGGCATCTTTAACAAGTAAGTCTCTTTCTGCCCCATGCGGGATCTCTTCAACGACTTTAGTTTTACCTTTATCGGCCGCATCAGCTCTGACCGCTTTATCCGCCACGACCTCTGGTGGTGCAAACACTCTTCCACTGCGAGTAATACCACTGATTCCCGCAAGGTTTTCCACAGACGACCCAAACGGTTCTAGCTCCAACTTCTGTCCGTTGCAGTAGACTTCAGCCCCATAATGCCATGGGACAGCATTAGTGCTTTCGAAGGGTATCGGCCCAACTTTGGTGATAGTAATTGTGGGCGGTCTGGGCGCAGAAATAGTTATCGTCTGGCGAGGGATGGTGATGGTGGCGACCTCATCATCTTGCTTCAGCACTACCTCTCCTGATCCACTTTCGGCCCTTCGGCTAAACTGTAAAATCCCTTCAGTCATCAGACTTTGAATTCCTTCTACCAACTGTTCACATCCATCAGAACATGTGGCACAGTCCATACATAGCTCTCCACAACCTGGAAAGAAACCCCTTTTCATCAGCTTAGCCTTGACGAAGCTAAGTGGCGTTTTCAGATCTCTGACGTCAGTCAACAAATCCGAACTCTCGTCTTCGATAATGGCGTTCACTTCGCCTCCCCTATGATTCGGCATAGGATTCTTCGTGACATTTGGCACATTATCCGAGAAGTTGATGATCTTGGCATCCACCATGTCCTGCACCTTATGCTTGAAGGCTTTGCAGTTCTCTATTGTGTGGCCTGGTGCCCCTGAGTGAAATTCACAAGTTGCATTCGCGTCGTACCCTGGCGGAGGTGCCCCTGTCAAGGGAGCCAAGGTCCTCTTCTGGATCAACTGTAGCTGAAGCAAAGTCTGCAATAGTTGCGTGTACGACATGGGCGGTGTCTCGAGGTGACGGCTCGACAGAGGTGCCCGATTCTGATACTTCCTGTACCCTTGTTGATTCGGTTGCTGCTGCTGCGGCGGCTGTTGTTGTTGAACTGCCGGGATAGTTATGCTGACCACCTGTTGGTGGGGGCCTTTACCCTTCCTTCGAGCGTTGGACATGGCGCTCGTTTCTCCTTCTCGTCTTTTACCACTATAAGGTTTCTTTCCGCCTCCTCCAGCTGAGGATGACTCACCTTGAATTTTCCCGAGTTTGATCCCATTTTCAATGTGTTCACCCGTGATAATGAGATCTGAGAAGGTCCCAGACATACCGCTGACCAACTTCTCATAGTAAACCCCTGGGAGGGTGGCTACGAACATCTGCACAAGCTCACGTTCAACCATCGGCGGCTGAACCCTGGCTGCCAATTCACGCCACCGCTGGGCGTATTCCTTAAACCCTTCATTGTTCCTTTGCGACAGATTCTGCAGTTGGACTCGGTTCGGGGACAAGTTGCTATTGTATTGGTAATGGTGCGCAAATGCTTCAGCAAGGTCCTTCCACGTGCGCACACTGGTAGGCTCCAGACTCATGTACCATTCGAGGGATGGCCTGGACAGACTGTCTTGAAAGAAGTGCATCAGCAACTTCTCGTCCTCAGAATGAGTGGACATTTTTCTGTAATACGATCTCAGGTGGACGCGAGGGCAAGTGGTGCCCTTATACTTTTCAAAGTCGGGTACCTTGAACTTGGGAAGCACCTTGAAATCAGCAATCAGTCCCAACTTGGACATATCAACGCCCAGGGTGTTTTGATTCTCGATATTTCTCATCTTATCCTCAAGTGCCTTGAACCTTAGACGTGCTTCAGCATTCAGCTCCCCTTCAGCACCTCTCTGAGAGAACACATCGTCTTGACGATCTTCTAACCACGACTGAGGCCCGAACAGATTCCCAACACCTACGTTGCCGTTGCCCAGCCCGATATTGACATTAGCTTCCAGACTCCCATTACCGACGCCCGTCGTATTGCCATTGAGTCCCATGTTAGCCATCACGTTGCCGTTGGCGCTGCCATTTCCCCCGGTCACGGGGACGCCATTCTGCGGAGTTTCAACTGGTGGAGGAGTAGGCACAGTCCCACATGGAGTACGCCATTGCTATCAACCCTTGAAATCAAATGCTGAACCAAAGTTCTGAGCTGATCCTGGCCATTGGCGACCGCTTGCATGAGCTCCATGAAGCGATCCATTCTTTCGCGGAGTTCCTGAACATCAGTTTGCACTTGCTCCATGATTCTGGTCTAATTTGCTCTGGTCGGATAGCGGTGAATAGGTCTCTGATCAATCCTGGAACCACCTGAAACAACCTGAAAACACAAAAGGGTTAGGAAAAAACGACAAAGTGCTCGTTATGCAAATGCTTCATGCAAATGCAAACGTGTGTCTGTGCGTTAGGGAGATCTCCCCCGATCCTAGTGCCTGAGTGCCAGTGCTGATAATAAGAAGTCCGAGTCCTGTCATGGAAATAACAATCTCATATATAAAGAAAGCCCATCAAGGCAGCACACAACATCAGTGAGTACAAGCAGAATCAATAGCGTGACCTCAGCCAACAAGCCTGGTGATGGTCAGCATACAACAATGATCAAAACAAAAGGAATACAAACAGTCAAGCACGGCCACGGGCGCGATACTCTCTTAACAACTCCTTCGTTTCTGGATGATCAGGCAGAGTGAGTAACCCTTCGACGAGTAATTCCCTTTGCACAATGGTGTACTGAAGACCTTCGACCGATTCTTCCCATGCTCCTTCGCCGAAACAATCTTCTAGCTTCCGTTTCTTGGACTCAAACATCAGTTTGCGCTCCTTCAGGTTAGCGAGAGCTTTGTTGAGCTGGCCTTCAGCGGCATATCTGCAAGCGGTTTCTTCATCAAACCTCTTCTCATTGGCCTTCACCTGGGCTTTCAGCTTGGAGATCTGTAGCATCAGCTTATCCTCCCGCTCTTTCCTGGTGGCTAGGGAGGCCTTCCAGTGCTGGTTGAACTTGGATATCCTCCGATATGCTTCGTCCAAGTGCTGCTTCTTCGTAGCCAGTACGTCGTTGACAACTTTGAAGTCCTGACCCATGCGCTCACGCTCGGCTATCTGCTTAGTCAGGTCTGTACCTAGCCGGTTCACCAGCTCTGTTTTCCTTTTGAAGGAATGAACAGCTTCGTTCCTCTCGCTTCGGAGCTGAGCCAATTCTTTCTCCAATTCTTCATTTGCCTTCTTCAATTCATCTCGCTCAGCTAACACCTGATTATGCTGCTGAATAGGCACGGTGGTAGGCTCTTCAATCACTGGAGGGCTTTTTGGCTTGGCAGGAAGAAATGGCATCCCTATAGTATCTGCTCTGACTCTGATCCAAGCCACATATGAAGGGTAGGCTTGATTATTGCTTCTCCCCAGCAATGGTTTTCCCCTCTTACTGATACCATTCCATGCGTGCTGAAGCCTAGATAACAAATCCCCCCTCTAGAAGACCAGTGAGGTACAGAGATTCCTGCACCTCTTCATCCTTCGGCGGAGCTCTCAAAGCGTACGCGAACTGTCGGACCAGCAAAGACGGATTGTAGTTTATACAGCCCTTCCTGCCTATCAAAGGCACGTTTGGAAACCCGCTGCAGCTGAAGATAATCTCGGTACCCAGCCTATCTCTGTCAAACCAGTCAATATCCTCTGTAGATAAACTCATCAGATGCTCGGACCACTCAGCTGTGGCTGCAGACGAAACAAAGGGACCCCTCTTGGGCAGATGACTATCAAGCCATTTATAAAGCAAGGGTACACAGCACGAGACATTCTTGCCCCTCCTGTTCTCGTTTTTGTAGTGGACGGAATGGTAGACATCTCCTATCAACGTAGGGACTGGATTACCTGATGCAAAGATATGAAATGCATCGAAGTCTACAAAGTCGGGCATATTGGGGAATAGAATGATGCCATATATGCACAGAGCAAGGATGGCATTGAACACGACCCAACATCCATCTTTGGCGCACTGCTGAGCTTTACCCACTAAGGACTGCAAGGAGAAACCGGGAACCTTGTTCCAACTAGACAATACCAACTCGGAGGCATCCAGATGAAGTGAAGGAGCTAGACTAGCCAGGTCAGGCTCAACATCCATATGGACAAAAGGCATCTGCCTCTTGATAGGCACACCTAACAAATCAGCGTATTCTTCCAGCGTGGGTGCGAGAACAAAATCCTAGAAAGTGAAGCATCTCAACGGAGGATCATAGAACTGCAGCAGAGCGTGCAACCCATTCAACTCGAACGCAGAAGGTTTACGAACCAAACTGAGCAATTTGCCGTAAGACTTTCTGAACTCGTCTCTCACAGAATCATCTGCTAAGGCAATCAAACTAGTCAGCTGAACCACATCAGGGGCAGGGAACTTATAAGCCACAGTCTTCCTCAGAGAACCTATAACAATACAATAGGAGGCAAAAAATCCTGAATCGGGGGAAACGGTACCTGCAACACAGACACACGTTAATGAAATGCAAATGAGTATGCAAAGCAATGTAAAATGCAATCATGCAGTAGGAGATCAAGGCAACTGTGCTGTGGAGATTCTGTATCAACAAAACCATGACGCTGCTCTGTCAAGAACAACCACTGTATCCGATAAGAAGAAAACCCTGGTATTTGACCACAAATCTGCTCTGTCAAGAACACACACATAGGACCATAAATCTGCTCTGTCAAGAACAAACATCTGATGATAAGGACCTTTGATACATGACCAAAACTCTGCTCTGTCAAGAACACAAATCCGATAATAAGGACCTCTGATACAGGACCAAAAACTCTGCTCTGTCAAGAACACAAATCTGATAATAAGGACCTCTGATACAGGACCAAAAATCTGCTCTGTCAAGAACAACCATCTGACAATAAGGACCTCTGATGTAGGACCCTAACTCTGCTCTGTCAAGAACACCCATCTGATAATAAGGACCTCTGATCCCAATCAAAACCTGCTCTATCAAGAACAATCATACATCTGCTGATGAGATCCTCAGATCCCAATCATATACCTGCTCTGTCAAGAACAAACATACATCTGCTGATGAGATCCTCAGATCCCAATCATAAACCTGCTCTGTCAAGAACAAACATACATCTCTGAAGAGAAGGTCCCCTGATACAGGACCACAACTCTGCTCTGTCAAGAACAATCATATAGCTGATGATGAGAACCTCCGGTACCAACAAAGCTGATTCACTGTCAAGAAAACCAGGTGGTCTGAAGGTCAAAGTTTCCTGCAATAAACCCAACCCTGCTCAAAGGTATGGACCTAAACTGACTCAAGTTCGGTATCCTATGCGTTCATCAGCGTCACAAACATTCAAGAGGGGTGATACGATACCCAGAAGGTGTGGCATCACCAGCTCATGAAGCGACCTCACTCGGCTGAATCACAAATGATCGGTCCCCAGAGTCGACAATCCTCCAAACCAACAACCCCCTCAACCCAAAGGTTTGAAAAAGAAGCCAACTGGGAGAACCTCGTCTGAGCGTGGATTTCATGAGACACTAGTGCCTGCCAAGCAAGCACGCGCCCACTAATTTCCACAACTAATTCTATGTTCACTCAAGCTTGGGTCTGGCTTCTCACTCATCAGAATGCCCCTCCCACAACAGCATAGATAATCATATCATACTGAAAATAAAATGCGGGGAATAGAAATGCGATAAATAAACACAACCTACAAGTAATCATACAAGCGCTAGGATTGACTCTCGCAGGGGACGTCGGATCCCCAAACTGACTCGCATACGGGACGTTGGATCCCTAAGAAACTATCAAGTCCCCAGCAGAGTCGCCAGTTGTCGCTTCCGCGAAAATAAGGTGCCGGCAAAATAGAAGAGTCGCCACCTTTCGTTATTTATCCCTCAGAGTGGGAAAGGAAACGATCGGAAAAACCTGACGAAAGGGTATAAGACAAGGTCATCGCAACCATTGTCTGGGTTCGGGAGTCGGTTACGCAAGGGGAAGGTATTAGCACCCCTCACGTCCATCGTACTCGATGGGATCCACGCTTGTGGTGATTACTGGACGAGTTGGTTTATCTATCTACCTATCAAGGCTGGCTTAAACAGAAAAGAAAAATGACTCGGCAAAGCGTCGCGCTTTATGCCTACGTATTCTCATCAGAGAATGAGAAATCAGAGTCAACATAGTTCGACCTACGACGGGTTATGGGGGAAGATTTCTCGCCAATACGTCAGTATTGTGCCTACGTACTCTCAATAGGCTTGAGAGACCAGAGCTTACGTAGTTCGGGTTAATACGGATTACGGGAATTCAGATTCATCTGTTTTATCGAGTAGGGATCAGGGCTCTACCGAATACCCGCAAGCAAAGCCATACAGTAACAATACAAGCAGAGGGAGCAACTCAACCTCTAGTGCAATCATGCTCCTAGATTAAAGTCAGTCTAGTCATGGACTTATTCTAATGCATCAAGCAAGTCAAACAAAGCATATCAATACAGAAAATAAAACAGACAAGAAAGAAAGCAGATCAACCCCTTTTTCAACTCCAAGCTTCAGCTCTTCTGACAACAACTCAGTCTTCAGACTTTAAGCACCCTTCAAGGCTCTCATCTTTCATGACAAACATCAATTTGCTTTTCCAGGTTCAACCCTTCAACATAAGTTTCAACTTAAACTTCACTTCTCCAAGCTTCCAGCTTTTCAGTCAATTCCACCTTCAGGCTTCACTCATAACTACAAGTATCCAATTGATTCCTTCAGGCTCTCAAGTCTCAGTGTAAGTATCAACCCATCCTTTAGTCCTCAAGCCTTAGCTCCATTCTCAATCTCAACTGGATCCTCTTCATAAGTATCCACTTAGGCTTCAAGCTTCAGCTCTCTTTGCTTCACCAGTCTCAACTTGGTCTTCTTCTCTTACAAGCTTCAGCTTCTCAGAATACTCTTTAATCATTTAGAAGTGTCAACTTCATCCTTCAATTCTCTCTCAGGCCTCAGCTCTGCATTCAACCTCCTTTGGGTCTTCAAGTATCAACTTATTCTTCTTGCCTTTCAAGCTTCAGCTGCAATGACAATACTCAAGGAATCATCCTCTTCCACACTCTTCAATGAAGTCTTCATCTTTAAACTCAAGCTCAACATCTCCCCAGATACTCAAACCAGAAGCTAATTGATTGAACATGATGAGTGGAAATGATAAACAGCTTACTGACAACCAAAGGAAGCCTGTAAGGGTTCATCATTATGAGAGACTGGTTCCCTCAAAGTTCTACTTCCCAGATAAAGCCACTCATCCCTCCAAAGGAGGGATGTGAATATCTGAGAAGGACTTTTAGTCATTGGGAGGAATGGAAGCACAAGATGCTTTCCATATTTGTGAAAGAAATCATTCTAACTACAAGGCTCTCCCTATGTCCTATCTCCTAATCTTCATCAGACACCTTCAGGCACAAGCAAATCCAGAGCTCCAAGCAACTTCAAACCACCTCAAGCATCTTCCTCTTGTCTTCAACTTGTCTTCAATCTCAATCAAAGGCAAACCAAGCACAAACCCTAATCTAAGGGAACTAAATGAGTTGAACTAGTTGAATTAGTCAATTAGGGTCACCTAAAACCTAGCACTAAAGTTAGTCCTAACTAAAATGCTAAACTCAATTGTAAAATCCTACAAAAATTACTATGGCAACCTGGGTCAATCATGACTTTATCACATTAGTTTCAAAGATCAAATCATCAATTTGGACCTAGAACTAAAATCTACATTCTAAGGCATCAACCTAAAACCCTAAAAAGGAAGTCCCTAAATATCAATCTAGAAAGCATACCTATTTTCATCACAAAAATGTGAGAAAATTACTATGGGATCATACACATCTAACCTAATTACACACAAAAAATTAGGCCAAGAATCAACACTATGAGATCACACAAAATTCTACAAAAATATGCATCAAACATAAACATTTTAATATCAATTAAAATACAAAATTCCAATTAAATCAGAAATTAAATGAAATGAAAATATTTTTCTCTAAAAAATAGTAGGCTCAATCATGATTAATATGCAAAAAGAATGGGTTGAATTGGATTAATATTCAATTAGTTATGAATTTTTCAAAACTCATGAATTAAATGAAAAAAAAAATAATGAAATCCACCAAAAATGAATAAAGACACGGTGCAAATAGAAATCACTTCCAGTTAAAATCATGGGTTGGGCTTGATGGGGGGTGTGGATAACACTCAGATTACTAAGCCCAAACGCTTGAATAAATGAAACGCATCGTTTCATTTGAAATCCTTCACAACTCAGAAATAAAACACAGCCCTTGGATCTTCTCCCAGTCAATGGTCAAAACCTCATCCAATGGTCTTGAGGTCGTCTTCAACCTTTCAAACCTCTGAGCTTCGCGCCCAGCTCCGGCCACCACCGGTGGAGCTCCGGTCGTCTTCCCCAACCCTAGTTCACTCTAGGAGCCTCCAATGCAACTGGTCAAAACATGAAACACGCTCCAAATCTTGCCACGAACTCAATCATGCCATTAGTTTCTTCTGAAACCCCAAGAATCAACATCTCCCAATCTCAACCGAAAATGGTGATCTTTCTATTTTGTCTCTAATCCAACAATTAACCATCTGAAAACCATCCTAGGCCATTCTACAACTAATCTAACACCCTAATTCAACCTAATTCTACCTAAATTAAGCTGGGGGAAGAAGATTACAAACCTGGAAATTCTTGAATATCAGATGCACCAAATCTCCACTTCAAGCTCTCAAATCTTCTGGACACGATCACTGAACCTCCTCCTTGCTTCTGTATGCAAAAGATTCAATGGAAAGTGCTTCAATTTTGAAACACGATGAAGAGTTGCAGGTGCTGAAAATCTCTTGCTCCCACATGATCTAGCCATCAATTCTCCTTGGAAATGATCTGGAATCAGTCCTTGACACTCAGGGAAGAAGAACCAATCAAGAAAATGGAAGGAAATTGATGAAACCGATTTCAATTACAATCTATGAAAACTCAATTCCAAACTATGCTCAAACCTTCAATGATCACCAACCCCTGCCATGGATGCATTCTATTCAATATATAGGTGAAGTTTGGATGATCTAGAACCCTCTAGATCCTTCCAATGAGATTTTACACATCTCATGTCATGAGATTTTGAATCACTTATCATACCATGCTCAATTCTGTTTGCAGCTTGAAATTCATCTCAATCTCCTTCAATTTCTCCCCTAGTGACAATTTGGAAGGGTTTGGCTTGCCAAGTTCGTTGCCCATGCCTCAATTTTAAGTTTTGCAAATGTTGCTTAATATGCAAGTAACCATTTTCCAAAGCAAGTCCATAATTTAGACCTCAAATAAAAAATGTGGCTAAACCATTGTCTTTAAATGTTTTCTAGAGTCAAAATGATATATTACATGCCATGGTTTGGATATGTAGGTTGAAAATTTCAATTTCCAACTTTGACTTATTTAACTTATGCCTTCATTTTAGGTCATTTTTACCACTTTGAGCTACAAGCCTTTTCAACATCTCATGACCTCCTTAATAGCCTTAAAACATCATTTTAAGCAAGTTTGATGTTGAAAATTTTTCCATTTGAAGCTTGGAAATAGGAGTTATGGCCTTATGCTTGAAATGACCTATAATCTCCAAATGACCAAAATGCCCTTGACTTGTCAAAGCCATAACTTGAGTTATACAAATCCTATCAAGGACTTCTAGTACTCTCTAGAAAGCTAAGAAGATACGGAACAACATTCATGTTAACCAAAAGTTCATAGGAATCATCCTTCTTGGGCAAAAGTTGGATGCAAGTTGGGTGACTTTCAAGGCCCCAGATTTACATACCTCAGATGACCTGTAACTTGTCAAAGTCATAACTTGAGCTCTACAAATCTTATCAAGGACTTCTAGTACTCAAATTAAATCTAAGAATAAGCTATACAACATTCATGTTGGGGGTAATATGAGATGACAATCACATCTTAAGTTAAATTGCCTTGAAGATAGGGGTCAAACTAGGGGATTTTACATTATCAAGCCTTAGAAACCCTAGCTTGAAACTTCTCAAACTCTTCAATCATGATGAGTTAACCTTGGAATCATCCTTATAACATATCAATGCATCAATCCATGATCACATGGCTCTTGAATTAGGTCTCAACCTTGTTCAAATCATCAGTTGACCTAGGGTTGACTCAGTCAAACCCTAATTACACAAATCATGGCTGAGGCTTCCTAATCTTGCACAATGACCTGTCTAGGCTTCATGATGGCTTTCAAGACATCTCATAAGCTCTCTCAAGGCTTCAAGTCCTTCTTCATAGCCTCAGAATCATCTGAGGAGCTTCTCACAACTCTCAAATTAGGAGGCACACAACCTTGGTTTCAACCAATCTCTCTGAGGATCTTTTAACTTCTTTGACAAGGATATCAACCCTTGAACACTTGAATAAGCTTCTTAGCTAGCTTCCTAGTCTCATATAGCTCTTGATTGGTAATCATACCTCTTGATCTCCTGCACACATGTCAATGAAATGCAAATGATAATGCTAATGTGAATGAAATGAAACATAAGCTAAGTAAAGAAATGTTGGTCAAATTTTAGGGTGCAACATAAGTACATAATTTTTTGATGATGAAGGAGATCAGGCAGAAGAAGCCCCTATACCGACTACTCGAGTCTGACCCCATCAGGAGTCCGGCTCCGGCTCTTGGAGCTTGTCTAAAAAAGAATGGGAATGGATGGAGAGTGAGGTGTGTCTGTAGCGGTAAAAATCGTGAGCGTAAGCTATTGATTAGCTTAACTCAAAAAACAAGAGTCGCCACCGCACTTTTATTTTATCCAAATAAAGGAAAGGAAAAAGAGCGAACAAAACCAAAGAGTTCTAAAATAAGAACACGAGACAGAGATCGGGGTAATGGGGTTGGTTACGCAATGGGAAGGTGTTAGCACCCAAAACGTCTATAGTACTCTATAGGAGCCCTTTGAAATATTTACGCTTTTTGGTTTGAAAATGGTTTGTTTGAAAAGAGATTGGGGAGATGAGAAGAGAATTATTTTTTAGATTTTTGTGTTTGGAGATACTTATCGTCTCATGCCTACGTACCCATAAAGTGCAATATGGAATCAAAACCCCGTAGTTCGTGGTACAAATGACAAAAATTTGTTGGTTTTGATAGATTTTAGATGTAAAGACAAGTCGTCATTTCAAGGAGAAAACTGCGACTATCCACCCACGAGTATTAAGACAACATTTGCGTCACATAAAGATGGAGGATTTGCTTGGATTATCAACAAGACTATCACTCAACATCAACGTGGAAAATGTCAAAGTCTTAATAATATGGGGAATAGGAGATTTACATCTCAACTATAGAAATGAATCATGTCTAAACTTTATGAAAAGTTTTAAAGTGAAAAAAAAAGTGCATAAAGGCACAAAAAGAGTTGATGAGTTTTTGTATTTTTTATGTCTTTTGAAATTGGTCAAAGCATGATTAACATTGATTGACTTTTATTAAGAAGAACAAAGTTTGAAAATCACTTGACGAAAGTCAAGGTTTTATTGTGAAAGCGGTTTTGAAGTTTGAAACCAAGAAGGTTTTGAAAGAGGGAGAAAGTTTTGAAAATTTAAGAAGGGGAGGAGATGAAGTGACTATCCTAGAAACCAAAATAAGAGCTAGAGATAAGAAAGATCTAACCGACTTGTAGCACACTCCATAGCAAGCAAAAAAGAATTTCATCCGATTTAAAGCATAAGCTAATTAGCGAGCCAAATAAAGGCTAAGATCCACAATACTCCAAGCATAGGAATGAAAGCCCTAATTCTAAGTCCAAAGGTCTATAAAGTCCAAGGTCTAAGAGTAGTCCAAGAGCATAACCACAAAGTTAATAGCACCAAGTTTTTTAGAGATTTTTTATCCTTTATTAGTGTTTTGAACAAGATATGGTCCAAGTGGACAAAAGAGAAATGACATAAACATAAACAAAGATATGATATGAAATGATAATATGGAAGCATAAAAGTAAGAAATAAAGAGTAAGAAGAGAATATAAACAAAAAATTAAACAAGGATATTGTTAGTGAATTAGTGGTTAGTGGTTAGAACATATGATCAATGATGATTAATCCTTGCACTTAGACCAAGATTAATGAAAATTCATTAGAGGATTGATAGAATCGAAGCCTCCTAACAATGATTTTCATATGTATTGGAGTTAAGACAAGCAACTAAACATACTTGGACTTTTAAACGTAAGTTTGAGCCACGAATGATCATTTTCCGATTAAGGGACACTTTAGCGCTATGTTAAGCAATCGTAATCGGGTTTATGTAGAAACCACGATTATCTGAGGCCGGTCAATAAAATGTTAGTGTTAATACATGTTAGAGAAGTGATATGTAAATCACTCTCCTAAAACATGCCACACAAAAAGAAAAGAGGTAGTGATCTCATCATAATCAAGATTTTTAATTAATTAATCAAAGGTAATCTATCACTATTCCAAAGTACGGAAAATTATCTCAATGATTATTCATCCATAGATTTGAAATAATGAAGATTAAACAACCTTGATAATCAACAATCTATGATCCATAGATTTCATCGATCAAAAATAAAAAGAAGAAGAAAGAAAATGAAATCAAAATTTGAATCTCGAATCGATTAAATTGTCGTCAATATCAATCACCTCTCTTGGTGGATAAAATCAACACCCAAAGTCTATTGATATTGATGAAATCTTATCAAATTCAATATCCAAAACAACCAACAATTAATCCAAAACCAAAATATTTTCAAATAAATTTTTAAGAGTTTTTTTTCTTTTTCAAAAGTATTATTTAGAAAAAAAAACAAATTAATAGTACAAAACAAAAAAAAAACAAAAAAAAAAGAAAGGCCTACACGGCCAACATTTTTTAAACAAAGAAAAAGAAAATAAAAAAATGAAAAAAATGAAAAATATAATTGAAAACAAATGAAAAGTGAAAAGGAAAAAAGAAAATCAGAAAACATCATCTTCTTCTTCTTCACACGCGGCACTATTCACCATAGCTATGATTCCAACCTTGCTCAAATCAGAACGGCGGGAAGCGAAAAATACGCGATTGCAATCGAAATCAAGAGCTCTTCACAATGGTACCAACAATTCAAAGAAACACAACAAAAAGTAACGGATCAAAACTGACGGTGAAGCTCAATCTACCTTCAAACTCAGGTAAATGATGAAATCGAAACTCTCTTCTTCTTTCTTCTTCTTCTGGACTGCGAAATTCTGATTGTTGTGTTGAAGAAGTTGAAGTATGGTGAGTTTTTATGTGGAAAGGTTGTGAATGAAAAGAGAGTTGAATCTGATGAAATTTGAAGAACGGTTGAGGGTGATTTTTTTTTTAAAGTGAAATTTGAAGAACAATTGAGGAGTTATAATGAAAATTCTGCAGGGATTAATTGGCTTGAAAAGCTTGAGAAAATGAGTGAGAGATGAATTGTATTTATAGATGAGAGTAAGTGAAAAAAGATTTGGCGTTTGTGATATTTTTCTGCGTTTTGGTTGCTACAGGTTATGCGTGACTTGAGGAGAAACTTTTTCATGTCGTTTTGGACTTTTTTCTTTTTGCAGCTCACTTGGGTGACGTGGATGAGCTTTATGGCTCACATGACTTGGAAATATGGCTCAGATACGTGATGAGTTTACTTTTACCCTGTTGCAAGTGGCTCAGCTGAAAAATTGTACAGTAGTCTAGTAAAACTCTTAATATGGCTTACTTCCAATTTTTCTTGGATTTCATTCTCTAAAATCTCAGTCTGACTTGGAGATGGTATTTGTATGCAGAAACTGAAGGACGATGATGTCGTTAATTTTCAAACCGTTCCCCGTGAACCAAACCGAGAAATGAGATTGGTCTCCTCTGCGCACATTATGTCTTCTAATTGCCGGACAACCAGTTGAAGTTTTCTCCTCCGACAGTTCAGATAGTCGGGAACCTAGTGCTTTTAACATGCCTCAGCATCCTGCACAGCTTCAGTTTAGATCTAATGGCATGCTCGGCGATTGGCTTGTACGGCTTTGTTCAATTCCGAGATGTGTATTCATACTAGCATATCTAGCAGTTCCTGTCAAATTCTTATGCTCTCTGTAAGGAATATGCTGATGAGTAGAGGTGTCTCTGACTCTCAATGTTTTTTTTTCTCTTTTGCAAGTTTCTGCTTCTGAATTTTACGGCCACATGATTCAATATAGACCAATTGGTTCATGGCAATATGACTTATGACAAATAAGCATCTACACAGCTTTGCCTCATTAACTGTGATTGGAATGCTGCTACTAGTGTCAATGTCACTACCACCACAATCCTTAAAAACAAAACTGAGAGATTTATTTATCAAGTCAGCTGCTATGGTTTCTGGAGTAGGGTGAACAACATATATGGCAGTTATTGCTTTGTCAGCAGCAACATACCAAATATTTGCTGGAAACAAAAAGCCAGTAATTAAACTTTCAAGAATGCCAAATATCCGAACACTATTATTTGCCAACAACTTTGTCTTGTCGTCTTCAGAAAGCCTCTCAATAGCAAGACAAGCTGTCCTTGCCAGCAAAGGATCAACTTTAGACCAACGACCAAACCCAATATCAATGATGTCTTGTAAATGTGAGCCAAGTACACCAGTTGATGTCTTTTCAACCATGCACAGGACAGATAAAGCACCACGGCTTTGCTCTGCAGTGGTCCCACCAACATTGAAGCAAAATAAATCCCATAATGCTGATATTGTGTTGGAAGATATATCTCCCTTAGAGACCAGGGTGCCAACTATAAACTCAAGAGCTGTCAGATCTCCTATATTGGAACCAGTTGCAAGGCTCGAAAGATTCTGGGCAGTTTCCATTGGGTTTTTCCTTATGTATATTGTACTGAAAGCATTCTCCACTGCTTCGAAGATGGATTTATCCTGAGAAAATGCCAGGGGCAACATCTTTCGGAGACATTCTTCTGAGCCATCAATTTGAAATTGCTTACACCTCATCAACAAGAGAATTGTATTTTCAACATCAGTAGCAGAAGATGACGCCATCAACTGGACAAGCGTTGGCATTGTGGCCTCTATACATTTCGAGAATCTCAATCCAGCCTCAAGCGATGCAACCAAGGCCCTAGTCTGCTCCAAGTGTTTATTCAACTCGTGTAACTCTCTGTCCATACTATTTTGCAGAAGTGTATGCTCCCATTCTTTAGCTACTTCTTCAATTTCCCTTGAATCCCCCGTTGTTTCACTCATCGGATAATCAGGAGTTGTGATAGGTAAGCTCCTTTTAAGCCCATCTGTCTTTACATTGCACATGCTACCATCATAAGCATCCTTTTCACTTTGTGCCACAATAGAGCATCTGCTACGATATTCATGAAGTTCACGGCAAAGATCTTCATTAGCTGCTTCAAGCCAAGAAATTCTTTCCTTGAGGACCTGAACCTCCTCGGAAGAGCCACCAGAACGAGTACAAAGTTCTGCTTGCAAATGCTCTAGTTGTTGTCGCATTTTAAGCATCTCATTGGACATTGGATCTCTATTGACAACAGGCTTATTTTGGATATTGCGTGCACGATTTGCGTACTTCAAAGTGTTAAGGGTTTCCTCAGCATTGATATCAGCAGGGCTTATGCAAGCTATCATAACAGTTCTGCTGTTACCACCGAGTGAATCCTGTAAAAGCCTAGTAAGTTTACTATCCCTATAAGGAACATGAACGCCTTCCTCGTTTTTTCATCACCGAGTGCACTAATCACATTGTCGAGTGCTAGTAGGCCTTTGTTAATGTGAACTCCTTCTTTAAAACGCAAACCATCAGACCCTGTTCGTTTAGCTCTTTCTGATCCAGCAAGGTCTACTAAGTGCAACTTGGCACAAAGATACTCTTCATTCATAGTATCGTTTAAACTGTTCTCACTAGGATTGTTGAGCTTCCGCATCTGCTCTAATGTGATGGTGAATATGGCATGCGAACGACTGGATTGGTTGTTCATATTTGTGCTCCCAGTCGCTCTACTTAGTGATCCTTGTTCTAGGCAAGCAGACATTTCTTTTAGTGATGCAACACTGACTTCGGTAGATCCTGCTAAGGTAATAACACCGTTTGAAGCCTCGCGAATTTGTTATAGGCGGTTTACCAGAAATAGGCGCTTTCCCTGCTTGTCCATTTGCAGTATCGGGTTTGCTCATAGAGGATGGGTCCAGCAAATCTCTTACTTCTTCTTTAAGAATCTCGATAAAGGAAACATGCAGCTGAAATTCAATCTGATGCTTTAAGGTCTCGATTTTACTAAACAATGCACTCATAACTTGGGGTACTATTCCTGTTTGATAATAATCTTTAGAGCCAGTTCCCATTGTGTATGTTTTTCAGAACCTGTCTGACCATATGCGAGAACAGTGGCATTATATCCTTGGAACAGACCTCCAACAAGGGAAGCAACCCATTCATCAAACATGGCAGATGAGGGAGAACCAGGTATACTTGTATCTTGAAGAATAGATGATGGATCAATGACTTTTGTTGCCCATCCCAATCGACATACAAATGATGCAGCAGCCTGCAGTTGTGACAGGTCAGCCTGTAGGGTTGTTGCCAATTCCGCAACAGATGCATTTTCATTTGAAACAACAAAAACTGCATACAATAACTCTTCAATAGGATCTTCATAAGACTGCTCCCTGTTGGATACAAAACCTTCAAGCCTTGAAACTTTGAACCGATCTTCGGGATACAATATTTTGTCTATAGTGGCAACTTCCTCTTCAGAGAGTTTCTTAAATTCTTCCAAAGTAAAGTTCACAAGACAAACTCCCCACCAAGATTCAATAGGAAAATCTACAGGTTGTGTAGGCAAGAGTTCTTTTGCAATAGATTTGTTCAGTTTCCACATGATTTTCTTAGATCTGCACTTGTTCATTATATCAATAAATTCATTTCTCCCAATTCCTGCAAGTCTTAAAGCATCTGCTGCACTAAAATTTGGGATGCTGTCATAAGGTTGCTCGTTTCTCATTACTTCAAAAATCATATCACAATAATATCTGAAAGGAGACACCCTCATTACACGGCAAACATACTCTGCCAGATGATAAGGAAACAAAGCAAGATTCCTCCGCAAGTACCGCATCATATCTTCATAATATTCACTTTCTTTACAAACTTTCCGGGCAAAACAGCCATTCCATTGAAGCACTGATAACTTGCTACTGAAACATCGGCCATTAACATAATTCTCTGAATCTCTGATAAAAATAGAATATGTGCTGAATCGCTTTGAATTTGGCCTGAATCCATCTATGGGAAAATAAATCCACAAATGAACATAGTTTGTCTTGATGAAACCTTGATCATGATACCCTGAACCACACTTCTCATAAAACACTGCTCGATAAACTAATGAATACTAATATAGGACAACTTGACCTTGAACAATCACATTTCCTGAGAAAATAGCCCACACCACGGGTAACTTATAGTTGAAGCAAACTCTTGATAGTTCGACCAAAATGAGGTCAAACTTTCATCTTATTTAGACTCGAATGAATGTCTTTGCCATTAATCTCCTTGCAAAACCCTAAACACACAGAGAAGAAGAAGAAACAAACAAATTGAAAAATATTTTTGGTATTTTGGTTAGAGGTTAGTAAACATAAAGCAAGTAGAAAACACAAGTGCGCTGAGAGAACCAAAAAGTATGGTCTTGTTTGTGTATGCAAAAATGCAAATGAAATGTGAGATCTTAGGGGTAAAAATTTGGGTATTACAGTGTCATCTCCGGAATGAGCAGACAAGGTAAGACGATGAGCAAATGAGGCAAGGAAACGAACAAATCCGCCAAGGCAGGTTGATCGGTGAAATGCACGAATGGATGCGGCAGATGATGCTGCGCGACCAACCTCCTCAACCATGAACTATGTGAGTCCCCTTCTACTGGTGTTCCAACAGTGGGGACACTGTTGAATCCTAGTGTGGGGGTATTTTATTTGTGTGTTTTTGTTTTTGTTTTTCTTCATTTTTGTTTCTGTTTCTCTTTATTTGGTTATTTATTTTTAAGTGTTAGTTTGAAAGCATGATAGAAGTTCCACAGTGAAAACCCCCTGATATTGAGCTAATAAAATTTTTGGTTTGAGAACTGTTTGGTTGAGATGTCTGCGAGTGAGGTGATGAGAAAGTATATAGAATGCTCGGAAAAAGAGTCGTGAGGATGAAATCGGAACGATCTTGAGAGATAGGTAAAAAGCAAACACCCTGGGTTTCCCGAATAGGAACGAGTTCGACGTGTAGATTTGTACCATAGTGCTTTGATATGAGAAGTACCCCCTAGTAGTTTATTTTGACAATCGGGTTTAATCAATAAGAATCGTGTGTGCAAGGTTGATGAAAAATATTGAGCAAAGGCATAGAAAAAAAAACAAACAAAAAGGGCAATTAGACGACTAATCCTTCTAAGTTGGGTAACCCTCACCCGGTTATTCAGCCCAACAGCGGTCGAACCTGAAAGCCATTCAAAAATAATAACAATGCCAGAAAAAGAAAAAAATGTCATTGATCAATCTTGTGCACGGGAGGAAAAATCATAAAAGCCGTTATAGTGATTGTCCGAATGAAAGGGATGAAAATCGAAAAAGAAGACTTAAGTACAAAGCATAGTCGGAGAGGTTACCAATAGGGAGACTGAGGTCTGTGGTTTACCGCGGTCTAGTGTTTGTGTGTTACCTGTTTTAAGGGAGAAGCCGAGATTAACCCTAGTGGGACTTGGAACGAGAAGTTCAAGTGTGAGTATCATTACCGTAACTCACAGTTCTATGGACGGTTCAGTTGTGCAAAAAGATATTGTAAGTTCGGTTGGGCGAGCTTTTTGCTTGAGGTCAAGCAAAAGTTCAAGTTCGGGGGAGTTTAATCGGTGGATTTCACTTGTGTTTTCAAACTCTGTTTGTTGTTGGTTTTGCACTGTTTTTATCTGTTTTCGAAGTTTTAGTTTTTGTTATCTTAGTTATTTGTAGTCGTTTTTATGTGAGTCTTATTTTGAGGATTGTATTACTTTTTCCGCTGGTGCGTTTGATTCGGTTTCTTTTAGTGTGTTTTTGGCAGGAATTGATGGCCCGACATTAGCATCGTTTTGGAGGCAAAGAAAAGTCGAAAAATTGGAATTCAGAGGCACAACACGGATACCCGTGTTACACAACACGGCCCATGTCAGGGAGGACACGGTTGGAATGACACGGTCAAGATGAGCAGAGGAAAATGGAGAACATAAGAGTAACACGGGTGCCCGTGTTGCAGCCCCTGAAGATGAAAAGCGCTCTGTTTGATTCAGCAGCCTGACACGGCCACCCGTGTCAGGCCCACTGATAGTGAATTTGTTGTTTTTCTGATTTTTATGTGATCAGACCTGTTTCGAAGGGCATTTTAGACATTTTGCGATGTAATTTGAATTTGGATATATGAGCCGCTTTTTGGCCAAAAACAAGACACTTTTTGGATTAGGAGTAAGATTGACAACTGAAGAGGGAGATTTCTGGAGAACGTAGGATCGATCAAGAGCGAAAGCAATTGATGATCCAAGCGAACCAACTTCAATTGTAATGATCTTCTCATTTTCATTTCTAATTGCATTTGTTTTTATTAAGAACATGAGTAGCTAAACCCCCATTTGTTAGGGGGTGGTACTGCATTGTGATGTATTGACATTTGCTTGGATTATTCTATGAGAATTATGTTATTCACCTTATATATTTTATTTTGCAACAATCTGAATGCGTATTCATATTGGAAAGTAGAATTCGATTCATGATTAGGTTTTGGTCTGGAAAGTCAACCTAACGCTTTTGCAAAATAATATTACGGTAGATATTACTTAGGAATGGGGATATCCCGTATCACGTATTTTATTGTCAGAACTATTGCTTGATGCTTTTCATGGACACTGAGGAATTAGTATACATGAAACTCATCAAAGGGTTTTTATTAAGGAATTAAGGAAAACTAAATTTGAGAACTGATGAATTAAGGTTAATAAACATTATCTCAGAATAATCCTACATGGTCTTTACTCGCGTTGTGTCCACTCCCCTAACATCGTTCTTAGATTAATCTAAAGGTCACTTTTACTCGCTTTGATACTTTGCTACCAAACAACCCCCTAGACTTTTTGTTCCTTTGAATACTAAAAATTCCGTTAATTTCTACGCAGTCCTCGAGATCGATACTTGGGACTTTTTCCCTTATTACTATAATCGGTAAAAATAGTACACTTGCTATTTTCCCAATCAGTTGGTGGTGAGAGAAAGCAGACGCGTGGATTCCCTATATAGTGACAAGTGTCACAGTTTGGACTTGGGCCCCCAAAAGCTGCCACTTGGCCCACAAAGGACAAAACCTGATCCATTAATTCAATTAACTCTAAACGAAAATGTTAAGACCAATTAATAAAAATGAAAATTGATTAGCACCAATTAATTCTGACTTAAAAAACCAATGATTAAGCCTAATTACTACAATTAAGAGCTAATGATTAATGACTAATGATGACTAAAACTTATTAAGGGAAACCAAAAATTAATGCTAAGTAATTAAAAAACCACTAATCAATTCTCCTAATTAATCCTAATTAAAAAATGATTAAAATATAATCAATCTCTATGAATTAATTCTAAAAAGAAATTAAACTCCAATTAACTATATTAATTCCTAAACCTATTAAAAATAGAAAAAGAGTCCACTAAACCTATTAAAACTATTTAATCTAACTAAACTCCTTAAAATGCTAATTAATATCTAATTAATGTCCTAAAAAGAAATTAATCTAACAAGAATTGATTTAAACTCTATTAAACCAATTAATATCTAAAAATGATTAAAGTAATTTCTAAAAAAGAAATTAAATCTAAAACTTATCTAAAAACTATTTAATATATATAAAAATCAATTAAATCCATTAAAATCCATTTAAAAATTCTAGAAAATAAAGAAAAAAATCTAAAAATGCAAGGAAGCCAATTAAATCGATTAGAAAACAGATGCGCGACTATAGCGAAATAAGCGGTAAAAACCGGACACCGAAATGTCCTCAAAAATAACAGCGAGAGCTGAAAACACCGGGACGGGCACAAATTCTCAAAACAACTTATTCGAACTGGCCTGAAATGCCTGAAGCGTCAGGAGAGGATGAAATCCTGATAAAATCAACCTGACTGCAAAAATGCAATGTATACGATATGCAAAGGCAGAATGTAAAATGAGCCGCAACATAAGCCAAATGCAATAATTGGTTGGTCAAATTTTGGGGTGCAACAGCTGCCCCTATTCAAGCGGCTTGGACCTGAAGGGTTGAGAAGCGAACGACTTTCAATCATTCAAAGGTAGAAGACGGTTGAATACAAAAGAAACCCAGAAATTTGCCAACCTGTAGAAATAAACTGCGTAAACTGCTTGGGGAACCAATATATCCAGAACACTGAAACCAGTTGGCACGGCAGCAACCTGATCAATCATCTGACAAAAAACCTGACTTTAGCACTAGTTATCTGTGTAACACCACAGGTAACAAACCCGAAGGTTGGATCAACATGCACTTGATCCTTTCACGTCGTCTAATGATAGACAGGAAGAGAAACAATCTTGATCTCGTATCGTCTAATGATAGACGAGAGGAAAATGTCTGAATCTCGCATCGTCTAATGATAGACGAGAGGAAAACCTTGTTCAAATCTCGCGTCGTCTAATGATAGACGAGAGGAAAATCATGTTCAAATCTCGCATCGTCTAATGATAGACGAGAGGAAAATCATGTTCAAGTCTCGCATCGTCTAATGATAGACGAGAGGAAAATCATGTTCAAATCTCGCATCGTCTAATGATAGACGAGAGGAAAATCATTTTCAAATATCGCATCGTCTAATGATAGACGAGAGGAAAATCATGTTCAAATCTCGCATTGTCTAATGATAGACGAGAGGAAAATCATGTTCAAATCTCGCATCGTCTAATGATAGACGAGAGGAAAACCTTGTCCGAAGAGCCACATCGTTAGTTAGAACTAGCGGAAGGAAAACCATATAAACTTCAACACTACCCATCAAATTTCAA
This sequence comes from Lathyrus sativus, assembly GCA_963859935.3. Classification (NCBI taxonomy): domain Eukaryota; kingdom Viridiplantae; phylum Streptophyta; class Magnoliopsida; order Fabales; family Fabaceae; genus Lathyrus; species Lathyrus sativus. The sequence goes on from OZ012736.1 coordinate 238,573,435, forward strand.
AATCCTTTCGTCTATAGGAGTTGATGGAAAGAACAATATCCTCAAAGGGCCACATCATCAATAAGGATTGACAGGAAGAAAACCACCTTCAAAGAGCCACGTCGTCAACAAGAATTGATAACTAGGAAAGCCAAACATTCTTCAAAGAGTCTCGACGTCAATAAGGATCGACGGTCAGATAAACACTTCTTGAAATGTCATCTCATCCGATAAATAGAGAGAAAGCCAATATATGAAAGATCGCCTTGAAACCTCTCAACGTCTCAAGATAGACGGAGAAAACTATGCTCACACTCACGACGTCTAATGATAGACGGAGAAACTATATTGCTCAAACTCACAGCGTCTAAAGATAGACGGAGAAATCCATACTCGAACTCATGACGTCGGAAGATAGACGGAGAAACCATATTGCTCAAACTCACAACGTCTAAACATAGACGGAGAAATCCCTATTTGAACTCATGACGTCCACAGGTAGACGGAGAAAATTCCTGCTGGGGGAAATACATTGTCAGTAGGAATTAACGGGAAGAACAGTCTGTCTTCATCAGATGATCGATAGACAAAGCATAATCATCGTATGATCTGATAATCAAATAAACCACAAAACTATCTGAACAAAGCTGCTGGGTAATTGCCCCTGAACTGATTGCAGAGTGATTCCCATTGCCACAGAAGGATGATAGAAAAACTGGCTTATGCTTCGTATGCATATGCGTATGTTTGAATTTTCTATGGCGTAATGCTCCATATAGGATGGAATGTTACACATTTGGCGATGAAATGCAAATACGATGCAAATATGATGATATATGCAAGATGCAACTACAGGCTCGGGCTGCTGGAGAAACTGTTCACAGAAAGACCATTCCAACAAAATAAATGCTGGAAAGGTGAAGTCAACTCCGCTGCTGGCGAAACTGGATACAGAACCACTTCAGCAAAATAAATGCCGAAGACAAAGCCAACTCCGCTGGGGATAACCGGGTATCACATAATATTCCAGCAAAATAAATGCTGGAAAGGTGAACCGACTCCGCTGCGGGATAACCAAATATGTTAAGCATGATCGAACTTCCCTAAGGATAGCTTACACGTGCCAATGACCATTGGACTTTTGCTAGGGAAAACAGACGGATTCTTCCTGCATACCAATGAATATTGGATCTTGAAACTGATGTGCCAACACGGATTAGGCCTCACAGTGATTGCCATCATGGATTGGGCTTTAGGAATGGCTCGCCAATGAGAATTGGGCTTCCTGAAAATTGCCAATAAGGATTGGGCTCTTAGGCTATCCGTGATGGGTCAGGTATGACTGACGCTGGAAAACATCTTGTCTGAATTCACTATTTCTGGTTAAAGGATCAAGGGACGGTAACACGACTTCCCGACATTCGTCTCAAACTTGAAGATTGGCTGAACCTGCTTGAGTAGCTCTGATGACACGAAGAAGAACAATTCCTTCGCTTCTGATATGCCCCAGTCTGTAGGACCTCTGTGGGGATATTCCTCGGATGGAAATCTGAAAATTTGTACCCTGATGGTCTGACATGAACTGCCCCAGCACTCTGTACCTCGGAGGGATGCTTCGGATCAAATGCCCCTCGGGCAAGAAACAATTTCTGCACTTTTCTTAGAACGGCATGCCCCTGTCTTCCATGACTTTGCCCCTGATTGGCTGATCTGCGGGGAGATACACCGGTTGTCCTCGAGAGATTCATCAAATCTCGACCTGACTGCTTCAAAATAACCGGCTTCGGCTGGCTGACATCACATGGCTGACATCCCTAGGGATTACCTAATATATCTTGCCCCAGTTCACAGAATATTCGGGCGTTCTGCATTCTATCCTGATCAGACTTTCCACTGTAGGAAACTTTCCTGCTGTCCAGCGCTTACTCGCAAGTAAAACAAGTTGTTCTGCATAAAAGATACCTTAATGCAATGCATATGATAGTTTTGACATCCAATCTGTTCACTGGGAAAGGAAAAACAGTTTATGGAATATAATGCACAAATCTTTTATCAAGAATATCAACATCAGTACCAACATGGTAAGAAGAACCCTTCTAGGAGTCAGTTTTGACGCGATCTTTACCGATATATGCCTTCGAAACAAACCCTGCTTCAATTAGGACTTTTGAAGGTTGTAACGTGGTCAAGTTCATGGTCTTGAAGGAAAGGATAAAGGCTCAAAATTTATTTTCACCCACCCGTTCTCCGTGATGTTCTCCAATCCTACGTTTAGCTAATTCGACCTTAGAGCTCACTTCTCAGTGGTTGAAGCATAGGAGTGGTGGTTCGAGAAATCATGAATTTTCGGAGTGACAGCCACTCACTTTTCGTCTTTGCCACTCGGGGTCACATGACTCGTATTTCGTTTGAGGATTTTTCTTTTGTGATCCTTTTCGTTTTTTCTTTCTAGTTTTTCGCTTTCCCTAATTTTTGCCTGGACTGGCTCCTTTGAGCTTCTTTTGGTAGTGGAGGCCCAGGATCCAGCTGCCACATGTCCATATATAAAGAACGCCACGCGTGTGCATTCAAAAGAGGCCACTTCATTTTCCCACTTCACTCTCAGAACCACACACGTGTTTCCTCCCATCTCTCTCTCTCACTGCCACATAACCCCACGCGTGTCACTCCCTCCCTTCACCTACATCGCCACTTGGCAATCACTCACCTTCACCAGTTGCATGGTCGGCGACCATGCAACCACCGCGCCCAACCGTCTCCGTCCACCGTAACAAACCTCCAACGACCTCCGGCCACCGTCCAAACACCGAAAAACTGGAAAAATTCCAAGAATCTTCATCTTTCTCTTCCAATCTTCATCCCTTTCCTCCGATCATCATCATTTCATAATCCCCATCTTCCTTCTCCGATCTTCACCAACAACATCATGTTCGTCAGTTTCCCAGAAGATCACCCTAACTCGTCCTGTTCATACACCTTTTCCAAATCACGCCGGAAAACTCAAACTCCCGCCGGAAACTTCATCATTTCCCCAGAAACTTGAAGATCTTCATCGATCTACATAGAACCTGCAACAACCGTTCATCACCTTCACGCCTTTTCCCAGAAAACTTGAAGAACAGGTTCATCCGTTTCCAGATTTCTCCAAGAACAAGCATCCAGATCGAATCATCCTCAAGGTCTTCACCAAGATCTTTCATGAGCTACGTGCGATTTTCCAGATTTGTTCATCATTCATCAGTTCTGCCATGAACATGCATCAAGATCTCCTTCGATATTCTTGGTGACTTTTCCAGATCGTCTACAAGCTTCAAGATCTTCAATCATCGGATGTCCAAAAGACTCAAAGATCCGTCAGCATTCTTCAAAGACTCTCATCAGGTCGTAACAACATCAAGAACGTGTTCCTCGACCTGGATGCGGGCTCATCAACTATCATCAACTATCATCATCATCGATCTTCAATATTCGTCAGAATCACGTATATCTTCATCGCTTCATCAAGACCTTCACATCCATTACCATCTTTGTTTCCTGAAGATTGGCGTAGGTTAGTGATCGTTGTTTCAGTTGTTTGGGTGTGGATAGAAGGATTTGACGAAAAGGGTTTGAGCGAGAACGAGAGAGGTGTGGGGAGATTGAAGTGCGGCGCCGTGAACAGTGCAAAGAAGAGGAACTAGGGTTTATTCGTCTGAAGATGAACGAAGAGAGAGGAAGACTGTGTTGGACTGGGCCGGGCCCAATTGTGTTCATCCGTACACACCCCTGTTCCCACCTGCCCCTCCGTTTTTTTTGTTGTTGGTTGATTGGGCTGAGCCCAATGGTATTTCTGGGCTTACACCCCCGTTTCAATTACTTCACCCCCTTTCCCAGTTTTTTTATTTGTTTTAGTTGTTGGGCTGGGCCCTTTTTTCTCTTTTATTTTTCTGCTTGTAATCCCCCTGAACTGCAGTGTACACCCCTTGTTTTTTTCTTTATTTTCTTTTATTTCATTTGTTTAGTTTTTTAGAAGAAAAAATATGTGATAGAAAAAAACAGAAAATATGAAAAGATATGAAAAAAAAAAGAATATATGAAAAGAAATGTGAAAAGAATATTGAAAAAGAAAAAAAGAATATAGAAAAAGAAATATTGAAAATAATAAAAGAAAAATGGTAAAAAAAGGGAATATAGAAATATTACTTTGTAGATTCAATATTTTCTTTAGAATAGATATTTTCTTCATAGGAGTTTATTTTACCCTTTTCGAGGTAGTTTTAGAAGTCCACTTGTTAGGGGACTATTTTCCATTTGATTTTCCATTATAGATGGATAGGATAGTATTTTCTAGGAGTTTATTTCCCGTGTTCGATCATTGTAACCCATTTTCAGAATATTAATAAAACGAGATTTGAGCTGTGGTCCCGAAAGTAGCCGAACTACAGCTGCTCTGATTTCTCGCACTGAGCGAGAATATGTAGGCATAGGATGCGATATCCTAGCGAGCACACTAACAAGTAATCTTTTATTCTCTCGCTGCTGTGCGATCGAGACTTTCCAACTAACGCCTGTTATCCCTTTCTCTTGCCCTTGCGCATTTGAGACTAGACCGTAGTTCTAGGTTCCCGTAGGTTCCCGTACCTCCCAAAAACAACTAAATCTCTCACTTCCTGTGTGATCGAGAACACCCTGCTTAGCCGTAGTTAGCCTGAGCTACGAAAGCTCTAATCTTCCATGCTGTGTGGAAGTACGCAGGCACAAGACGCGAAGTCTTGGCGAGCCAATTCCCTGTAGTTTCCCGAACTACGTTGACTCTGACTTTCTCTCTTGAGAATACGTAGGCATAGAGTGCGACGCTCTATCGAGTCAATTCCCTTCCGTTTAGACTTAGCAGCCTTAGATAGATTGTTTTTGCACCCTTTAGACAAACAAGTAAGCGTGGATCCCGTCGAGTACGACGGACGTGAGGGGTGCTAATACCTTCCCCTTGCGTAACCGACTCCCGAATCCAGGATTTGGTTGCGATGACCATTCCTTTCCCGTCTTTGCGGTAGGTTTACTTCGAGCGTTTCCTTTCCCTCCGTTGGGATAAATAACGCACGGTGGCGACTCTTCTGTTCAGCCGGCGCCTATTTTCGCAGTAGCGACAGTTGGATCCCTCAGATTGACTCGTATAGGGGACGTTGGATCCCCAGGAAACTATCAGCGTCCCCAGCAGAGTCGCCAGCTGTCGCTACTGCGAAAATAAGGTGCTGGCAAAACAGAAGAGTCGCCACCTTTCGTTATTTATCCCTCAGAACGGGAAAGGAAACGATCGGGAAAAACCTGACGAAAAGATATAAGACAAGGTCATCGCAACCATTGTCTGGGTTCGGGAGTCATTTACGCAAGGGGAAGGTATTAGCACCCCTCACGTCCATCGTACTCGATGGGATCCACACTTGTTGTGTTTATTTGATGGGTGGAAAACAATCTATCTACGGCTTCTAAAGCTAAACGGAAAGAAACTGACTCGATAGAGCATCGTACTCTATGCCTATGTATTCCCTCGTGCAATGGGAAATTCAGAGTCAACGTAGTTCGGGAAACTACGGGGGATTTTGCTCGCCGAGACGTCGCGTCTCGTGCCTACGTACTTTCACATGGTGTGAAAGATCAGAGCTTCCGTAGTTTGGGCTAACTACGGCTAGACAGGGTGTTCTTGATCACACAGGGGTGAGAGAAAGGATTGACGATACTAGCATACGCATTCTAGCAGTTAGGTGTATGCTGCTCGCTCGACGGAGACTTAGGGGTTACCTGTTTGCGGTAGAACGGAAGTAGTATGTCGGGTTTTAAAGGTATGGGAACCTACGGGTTCTAGAACTACGGTCTGGTCTCAATTGCGCTAGGGCAAGAGAAAGGAACATCAGTCGTTAGCGAGAAAGTCTCGATCGCACGGCAGCGAGAGAACAGGTTCGTTAGTTGTTAGTGTGCTCGCTAGGATATCGCATCCTATGCCTACATATTCTCGTCTGGTACGAGAAATCAAAGCAGTTGTAATTCAGCTAACTACAGCACAACAGGAAAGAGAAAAGGGGGCTCGCTAGGATATCGAATCCTATGCCTACGTACTCTCGTCTGGCACGAGAGATCAGAGCAAACGTAGTTCGACGGGAAAACGAATCTCGATTGCACAGGGCAAGAGAAGGGGTCTCAATCGCCTGAACGCGAGAGAAAAGGGTTCCGATCGCACGGGGGCCAGAACAAAGAGGAAGCAGGCTTACGCCCAAACGGGAAGGAACTCGAGACACACACGCAAGAACCTAATACGTAGGAGTGAGTGCGTCGTATATTACCCAATGGATATATACTAAACACCCTAGATGATCGAGGGGAGACCGCTCGATTGTCATTTCCTACGTATCTGACGATACAGCTCACAACACTCGACGGTTGCCTGAAGACTTGAATAAGAAAGATGATGTTGAATGAAGCAGCTCCGTGGGCTCCTGACATGCGTGCAAGCTCCATTCCAATCGTCTCCTCTCTGGATCCTTGATGAGGACGCTCGAATCAGGAACAATGTAACGCTTAGACCGTCATGGTTCGACTTATACGAGAAATCAAACTCTAAGAGGTAGCGTATTGATGTCCGTGTCAAAGACAAGATAGAGAAATGATATCGACAATCATACTCCAATTGAATCATGTCACACGGCCAACCAAAAAATAAAATAGAAGGTAAGCTCGGATAGAAAAGAAAATAGGAGAGAAACGAGGAGAGAAAATCACTAACAAATGAGAATAAATTCTACCCCTAAAATTAGCAATTAAATTCCAATAGAAAATAAAATCTCTAAAGGAATATTGAAAGGGAATTGCATATGAAAGTAGCATAAAATTCTACCCTAACTCTAATAATATCCTATAAAAAAAGGATGAAAATCTATATAAAATCTATATAATATCCTATAAGCAAAATATAATGAAAATTATATATTATTCTAAAAACAATAGAATATAAATCCTATATCAAAAATCTATAGTAAATAATATGCTATAATATTCTAAGACTATAAACTATAATCCCTAAGGAAAAATAGAAAAAATAAAATCTACAATATTACAATCACACCTCCAATACAAGAGAAAAATTAAATTGCAAAGGGGAAGGGGTACATCAGCAAAACAGGGGGTAAGGCAGAAAAAACAGCCACTGGGCTTTTAGCCCACAATACAAAAAAATAAAAAATAAAAACAAAGACAAGGGGGGGGGGGGGAGGGGGCGCCAGGAATTGGGTGTGTAATCAGAAATTCGTTGGGACCAGCCCAACCATCAAAAAAGAGCAATCCAGAGGGGGGTTCCAATGGGAAACGGAGGGTGTATGGATCAGGAAATGAATTGGGCAAAACCAAGCCCATTACCCACGCTGGTCTCCTCTCCTTCCCCAATTCCCTTCTGAAACCCTAGTCTCTCCTTCCTCTCTTCTCTCCCTACGCCGCCGTTCTGTCACCTCAACCTCTCAATCTCCGTCTCCGTTTTCCTCCACCGCCCCTATCCGTTCTTCAATCTCAATCAGCAACTAACAATCCACATCAAAACTAAACACAAAAACTCATCTCAAATCTCTCGTTGAAGATGGTGAAGTTTGATCGTGTTTGCTTATGAAGATTTGGGGGTGACGGTGTCGCTTATCAACTCGTGACGATGGAGATCTTGAGAAAACCGTTGAAGTTTGATGAACGATTGGAGGTGCATGTTGATGATGATCTTGAAGAAAGTAGATCTCTGGGAAATCGAAACCGGAAGGTTGTTGGATCTTGAGATTTATTGAATATCTGGAACGAAAATGTAATGAAGCTTTCTGGAAAAAAATGGAGGTTGAAGATTTGTGATGAAGATTCCGATGAGATCTTCGAAGGCAGGTTGAAGATCGTTGAGGATTTATGGAAAACTCATGATGAACACAGATCCAGATTTGATTGAAGTTGCATATGAAGATGCAGGGAGATCGTGGGAGATTTCTGGCGAATGTTCTTGATGAACATCTTGAAATCTGGAAAAATCTGAGGTTCGTATGAAGTGGGAAGGAAGAATCTGGAAATCAAGATGATGAGTGGTGATGAACACATGCAGATCTCATGGATTTTCTGGAAAAATTGTAGGATGAAAGTGACCGGAGAGATGAAGATTCAAACGAATCTGGGAAATCCACCATGAATGTCTTGGAAGAGTGTGGATTATGCAGTTTCTGGCTAGTGGAACGGTTACCGGTGACCGTTGCGGTGGTACCGATGGCGGCTGCATGGCCGACCGGTGAGGGTGAAAGTGGTGGGACACGTGGGGCTACGCATGACTAGTGGGAGTAAGGTGAAGCCACGTGTGAGGACGGGTGGCAGGGAAGTGTGGGGTCTGTGGAGTGAGTTGGCGGTGAGAGAAAGCGGACGCGTGGATTCCTTATATAGTGACAAGTGTCACAGTTTGGACTTGGGCCCCCAAAAGCTGCCACTTGGCCCACAAAGGACAAAACCTGATCCATTAATTCAATTAACTCTAAACGAAAATGTTAAGACCAATTAATAAAAATGAAAATTGATTAGCACCAATTAATTATGACTTAAAAAACCAATGATTAGGCCTAATTACTACAATTAAGAGCTAATGATTAATGACTAATGATGACTAAAACTTATTAAGGGAAACCGAAAATTAATGCTAAGTAATTAAAAAACCACTAATCAATTCTTCTAATTAATCCTAATTAAAAATGATTAAAATCTAATCAATCTCTATGAATTAATTCTAAAAAGAAATTAAACTCCAATTAACTATATTAATTCCTAAACCTATTAAAAATAGAAAAAGAGTCCACTAAACCTATTAAAACTATTTAATCTAACTAAACTCCTTAAAATGCTAATTAATATCTAATTAATGTCCTAAAAAGAAATTAATCTAACAAGAATTGATTTAAACTCTATTAAACCAATTAATATCTAAAAATGATTAAAGTAATTTCTAAAAAAGAAATTAAATCTAAAACTTATTTAAAAACTATTTAATATCTAGAAAAATCAATTAAATCCATTAAAATCCATTTAAAAATTCTAGAAAATAAAGAAAAAAATCTAAAAATGCAAGGAAGCCAATTAAATCGATTAGAAAACAGATGCGCGACTATAGCGAAATAAGCGGTAAAAACTGGACACTGAAATGTCCTAAAAAATAACAGCGAGAGGTGAAAACATCGGGACGGGCACAAATTCTCAAAACAGCTTATTCGAACTGGCCTGAAATTCCTGAAGCGTCAGGAGAGGCTGAAATCCTGATAAAATCAACCTGACTGCAAAAATGCAATGTATACGGTATGCAAAGGCAGAATGCAAAATGAGTCGAAACATAAGCCAAATGCGATAATTGGCTGGACAAATTTTAGGGTGCAACACGTTTAGGCTCCAGTCATTTTCTTTGAGTATCTAGACTCCTGTCATTACGTTGAGCGTTCAGGCTCCGATCATTTTCGTTGAGTATCCAGACTCCGGTCAATATGTTGAGCGTTCAGGCTCGGGTCATTTTCGTTGAGTATCTAGACTCCGGTCATTACGTTAAGCGTTCAGGATCCAGTCATTTTCTTTGAGTATCATAACTCCGGTTATTACGTTGAGCGTTCAGGCTCCGGTCAGTTTCGTTGAGTATCCAGACTCCAGTTATTACGTTGATCGTTCAGGCTCCGGTCAGTTTCGTTGGGTATCCAGACTCCGGTTATTACGTTGATCGTTCAGTCTCTGGTCAATTTCGTTGAGTATCCAGACTCCGGTTATTACGTTGAGCATTTAGGCTCTGGTCAGTTTCGTTGGTTATCCAAACACCGGTTATTACGTTGAGCGTTCAGGGTCCGGTCATTTTTGTTGAGTATCCAGACTCCGGTTATTATGTTGAGCGTTCAGGCTCCGGTCAGTTTAGTTGAGTATCCAAACTTTGGTTATTAAGTTGAGCGTTCAGGCTCCGGTCATTTTCGTTGAGTATCTAGACTCTGGTTATTACGTTGAGTGTTCAGGCTCCGGTCAATTTCGTTGAGTATCCATATTCCGGTTATTACGTTGAGCGTTCAGGCTCTAGTTAGTTTCGTTGGGTATCAAGATACCGATTATTACGTTGAGCGTTCAGGCTCCGGTCAGTTTCATTGGGTATCCAGACTCCGGTTATTATGTTGATCGTTCAGTCTCCGGTCAGTTTCGTTGAGTATCCAGACTCCAGTTATTACGTTGAGCGTTCAGACTCCAGTCAGTTTCGTTGGGTATCCAGACTCCAGTTATTACGTTGAACGTTCAGGCTCCAGTCATTTTCGTTGAGTATCCAGACTCTAGTTATTACGTTGAGCGTTCAGGCTCCGGTCAGTTTCGTTGAGTATCCAAATTCCGATAATTACGTTGAGCGTTCAGGCTCTGGTCAGTTTCGTTGGGTATCCAGACTCCGGTTATTACGTTGAGCGTTTAGGCTCCAGTCATTTTTGTTGAGTATCCAGACTCCGGTTATTAAGTTGAGCGTCAGGCTACGATCATTTTCGTTGAGTATCCAGACTCTGGGTATTACGTTGAGTGTTTAGGCTCTGGTCAGTTTCGTTGAGTATCCAGATTCCGGTTAATACGTTGAGCGTTCAGGCTCCGGCAGTTTCGTTGGGTATCCAGACTCCGGTGATTAAGTTGATCGTTCAGGCTCCTGTCATTTTCGTTGAGTATCTAGACTCTGGTTATTACGTTGAGTGTTCAGGCTCCGGTCAGTTTCGTTGAGTATCCAGATTCCGGTTATTACGTTGAGCATTCAGGCTCCGGTCAGTTTTGTTGGGTATCCAGACCCCGATTATTACGTTGAGCGTTCAGACTCCGGTCAGTTTTGTTGGGTATCCAGACCCTGGTTATTACGTTGAGCGTTCAGGCTCCAGTCATTTTCGTTGAGTATCCAGACTCCTGTTATTACGTTGAGCGTTCAGACTCCGGTCAGTTTCGTTGAGTATCTAGACTCTGGGTATTAAGTTGAGCGTTCAGGCTTCGGTCATTTTTGTTGAGTATCCAGACTCTGGTTATTACGTTGAGCGTTCAGGCTCTGGTCAGTTTCATTGAGTATCCATATTCCGGTTATTACGTGGAGCGTTCAGGCTCCGATCAGTTTCGTTGGGTATCAAGACACCGGTTATTACGCTGAGCGTTCAGGCTCCGATCAGTTTCATTGGGTATCCAGACTCTGGTTATTTCGTTGGTCGTTCAGTCTCCGGTCAGTTTCGTTGAGTATCCAGACTCCAGTTATTACGTTGAGCATTCAGGCTCCAGTCAGTTTCGTTGCGTATCCAAACTCTGGTTATTACGTTGAGCATTCAGGATCCAGTCATTTTCGTTGAGTATCATAACTCTGGTTATTACATTGAGCATTCAAGCTCCGGTCAATTTTGTTGAGTATCCAGACTCTGGTTATTACGTTGATCGTTCAGGCTCCGGTCAGTTAATTGAGTATCCAAACTCTAGTTATTAAGTTGAGCGTTCAGGCTCCGGTCATTTTCGTTGAGTATCCAGACTCTGGTTATGACGTTGATCGTTCAGGCTCCGGTCAGTTTCGTTGAGTATCCAGATTCCGGTTATTACGTTGAGCGTTCAGGCTCCGGTCAGTTTCGTTGAGTATCAAGACACCGGTTATTACGTTGAGCATTCAGGCTCCGGTCAGTTTCATTGGGTATCCAGACTCCGGTTATTACGTTGATCATTCAGTCTCCAGTAAGTTTCGTTGAGTATCTAGACTCTAGTTATTACGTTGAGCGTTCAGGCTCCATTCAGTTTCGTTGGGTATCCAAACTCCAGATATTACGTTGAGCGTTCAGGCTCCGGTCATTTTCGTTGAATATCCAGACTCTAGTTATTACGTTGAGCATTCAGGCTCTGGTCATTTTCGTTGAGTATCTGGATTCCAATTATTACATTGAGCGTTCAGACTCCGGTCAGTTTATTTGAGTATCCAAACTCTGGTAATTAAGTTGAGCGTTCAGGCAACGGTCATTTTCGTTGAGTATCCAGACTCTGGTTATTACGTTGATCGTTCAGGATCCAGTCATTTTCTTTGAGTATCATAACTCCGGTGATTACGTTGAGCGTTCAGGCTCCGGTCAGTTTTGTTGAGTATCCAGACTCCAGTTATTACGTTGATCGTTCAGGCTCCGGTCAGTTTCGTTGGGTATCCAGACTCCGGTTATTACGTTGATCGTTCAGTCTCTGGTCAATTTCGTTGAGTATCTAGACTCCGGTTATTACGTTGAGCATTTAGGCTCCGGTCAGTTTCGTTGGGTATCCAGACACCGGTTATTACGTGGAGCATTCAATGTCCGGTCATTTTCGTTGAGTATCCAGACTCCGGTTATTACGTTGAGCGTTCAAGCTCCGGTCAGTTTAGTTGAGTATCCAAACTCTGGTTATTAAGTTGAGCGTTCAGGCTCCGGTCATTTTCGTTGAGTATCTAGACTCTGGTAATTACGTTGAGCGGTCAAGCTCCGGTCAGTTTCGTTGAGTATCCGGATTCCGGTTATTACGTTGAGCGTTTAGACTCCATTCACTTTCGTTGGGTATCCAAACTTCGGTTATTACGTTGAGCGTTCAGGCTCCGGTCATTTTTGTTGAGTATCCAGACTCTAGTTATTATGTTGAGCGTTCAGGCTCCGGTCAGTTTCGTTGAGTATCCAGATTCCGATTATTACGTTGAGCGTTCAGGCTCCGGTCAGTTTCGTGGGTATCCAGACTCTGGTTATTACATTGAGCGTTAAGGCTCCGGTCATTTTTGTTGAGTATCCAGACTCTAGTTATTATGTTGAGCATTCAGGCTCCGGTCAGTTTCGTTGAGTATCCAGATTCTGATTATTACGTTGAGCGTTCAGGCTCCGGTCAGTTTCGTGGGTATCCAGACTCCGGTTATTACATTGAGCGTTAAGGCTCCGGTCATTTTTGTTGAGTATCCAGACTCTGGTTATTAAGTTGAGTGTTCAGGCTCTGGTCAGTTTCTTTGAGTATCCAGATTCCGGTTATTACGTTGAGCGTTCATGCTCCGGCAGTTTCGTTGGGTATCCAGACTCCGTTGGTTACGTTGATCGTTCAGGCTCCTGTCATTTTTGTTGAGTATCCAGATTCCGGTTATTACGTTGAGCGTTCAGGCTCCGGTGAGTTTCGTTGGGTATCCAGACTCCGGTTATTACGTTGAGCGTTCAGGCTACGATCAGTTTCGATGGGTATCCAGACTCTGGTTATTACGTTGAGCGTTCAGGCTTCAGTCATTTTCGTTGAGTATCCAGACTCCTGTTATTACATTGAGCGTTCAGGCTCCGGTCAGTTTCGTTTAGTATCCAGACTCTGGTTATTAAGTTGAGCGTTCAGGCTCTGGTCATTTTTGTTGAGTATCCAGACTCTGGTTATTACGTTGAGCGTTCAAGCTTCGGTCAGTTTCGGTGAGTATCCAGATTCCGGGTATTACGTTGATCGTTCAGGCTCCGGTCAGTTTCGTTAGGTATCAAGACACCGGTTATTACGCTGAGCGTTTAGGCTCCGGTCAGTTTCATCGGGTATCCAGACTCCGGTTATTTCGTGGGTCGTTCAGTCTCCGGTCAGTTTCGTTGAGTATCCAGACTCCAGTTATTATGTTGAGCGTTCAGGCTCCAGTCAGTTTCGTTGGGTATATAAACTCTGGTTATTACGTTGAGCGTTGAGGATCCAGTCATTTTCGTTGAGTATGATAACTCTGGTTATTACATTGAGCGTTCAGGCTCCGGTCAGTTTCGTTGAGTATCCAGACTCCGGTTATTACGTTGAGCGTTCAGGCTCCGGTCAGTTTCGTTGGGTATCAAGACACCGGTTATTACGTTGAGCATTCAGGCTCCGGTCAGTTTCATTGGGTATCAAGACTCCGGTTATTACGTTGATCATTCAGTCTCTAGTAAGTTTCGTTGAGTATCTAGACTCTAGTTATTACATTGAGCGTTCAGGCTCCAGTCAGTTTCGTTGGGTATCCAAACTCCAGTTATTACGTTGAGCGTTCAGGCTCCGGTCATTTTCGTTGAATATCCAGACTCTAGTTATTCCGTTGAGCATTCAGGCTCTGGTCAGTTTCGTTGAGTATCTGGATTCCAATTATTACGTTGAGCGTTCAGACTCCGGTCAGTTTAGTTGAGTATCCAAACTCTGGTAATTAAGTTGAGCGTTCAGGCTCCGGTCATTTTCGTTGAGTATCCAGACTCTGGTTATTACGTTGATCGTTCAGGATCCAGTCATTTTCTTTGAGTATCATAACTCCGGTGATTACGTTGAGCGTTCAGGCTCCGGTCAGTTTCGTTGAGTATCCAGACTCCAGTTATTACGTTGATCGTTCAGGCTCCAGTCAATTTCGTTGGGTATCCAGACTCCGGTTATTACGTTGATCGTTCAGTCTCTGGTCAATTTCGTTGAGTATCTAGACTCCGGTTATTCCGTTGAGCATTTAGGCTCCGGTCAGTTTTGTTGGGTATCCAGACACCGGTTATTACGTTGAGCGTTCAGGCTCCGGTCAGTTTCGTTGAGTATCCAGACTCCGGTTATTACGTTGAGCGTTCAAGCTCCGGTCAGTTTAGTTGAGTATCCAAACTCTGGTTATTAAGTTGAGCGTTCAGGCTCCGGTCATTTTCGTTGAGTATCCAGACTCTGGTAACTACGTATAGCGGTCAGGCTCCGGTCAGTTTCGTTGAGTATCCAGATTCCGGTTATTACGTTGAGAGTTCAGGCTCCGGTCAGTTTGGTTGGGTATCAAGACACCGGTTATTACGTTGAGCGTTCAGGCTCCAGTCAGTTTCATTGGGTATCCAGACTCCGATTATTACGTAGATCGTTCAGTCTCCGGTCAGTTTCGTTGAGTATCCACACTCCAGTTATTACGTTGAGCGTTCAGACTCCAGTCAGTTTCGTTGGGTATCCAAACTTCGGTTATTACGTTGAGCGTTCAGGCTCCGGTCATTTTTGTTGAGTATCCAGACTCTAGTTATTACGTTGAGCGTTCAGGCTCCGGTCAGTTTCGTTGAGTATCCAGATTCCGATTATTACGTTGAGCGTTCAGGATCCGGTCACTTTCGTGGTTATCCAGACTCCGGTTATTACATTGAGCGTTAAGGCTCCGGTCATTTTTGTTGAGTATCCAGACTCTGGTTATTACGTTGAGTGTTCAGGCTCTGGTCAGTTTCGTTGAGTATCCAGATTCCGGTTATTACGTTAAGCGTTCAGGCTCCGGCAGTTTCGTTGGTTATCCAGACTCCGTTGATTACGTTGATCGTTCAGGCTCCTGTCATTTTTGTTGAGTATCCAGATTCCGGTTATTACGTTGAGCGTTCAGGCTCCGGTCAGTTTCGTTGGGTATCCAGATTCCGGTTATTACGTTGAGCGTTCAGGCTCCGGTCAGTTTCGTTGGGTATCCAGACTCCGGTTATTACGTTGATCGTTCAGGCTCCGGTCAGTTATTTGAGTATCCAAACTCTAGTTATTAAGTTGAGCGTTCAGGCTCCGGTCATTTTCGTTGAGTATCCAGACTCTGGTTATGACGTTGATCGTTCAGGCTCCGGTCAGTTTCGTTGAGTATCCAGATTCCGGTTATTACGTTGAGCGTTCAGGCTCCGGTCAGTTTCGTTGAGTATCAAGACACCGGTTATTACGTTGAGCATTCAGGCTCCGGTCAGTTTCATTGGGTATCCAGACTCCGGTTATTACGTTGATCATTCAGTCTCCAGTAAGTTTCGTTGAGTATCTAGACTCTAGTTATTACGTTGAGCGTTCAGGCTCCATTCAGTTTCGTTGGGTATCCAAACTCCAGATATTACGTTGAGCGTTCAGGCTCCGGTCATTTTCGTTGAATATCCAGACTCTAGTTATTACGTTGAGCATTCAGGCTCTGGTCATTTTCGTTGAGTATCTGGATTCCAATTATTACATTGAGCGTTCAGACTCCGGTCAGTTTATTTGAGTATCCAAACTCTGGTAATTAAGTTGAGCGTTCAGGCAACGGTCATTTTCGTTGAGTATCCAGACTCTGGTTATTACGTTGATCGTTCAGGATCCAGTCATTTTCTTTGAGTATCATAACTCCGGTGATTACGTTGAGCGTTCAGGCTCCGGTCAGTTTTGTTGAGTATCCAGACTCCAGTTATTACGTTGATCGTTCAGGCTCCGGTCAGTTTCGTTGGGTATCCAGACTCCGGTTATTACGTTGATCGTTCAGTCTCTGGTCAATTTCGTTGAGTATCTAGACTCCGGTTATTACGTTGAGCATTTAGGCTCCGGTCAGTTTCGTTGGGTATCCAGACACCGGTTATTACGTGGAGCATTCAATGTCCGGTCATTTTCGTTGAGTATCCAGACTCCGGTTATTACGTTGAGCGTTCAAGCTCCGGTCAGTTTAGTTGAGTATCCAAACTCTGGTTATTAAGTTGAGCGTTCAGGCTCCGGTCATTTTCGTTGAGTATCTAGACTCTGGTAATTACGTTGAGCGGTCAAGCTCCGGTCAGTTTCGTTGAGTATCCGGATTCCGGTTATTACGTTGAGCGTTTAGACTCCATTCACTTTCGTTGGGTATCCAAACTTCGGTTATTACGTTGAGCGTTCAGGCTCCGGTCATTTTTGTTGAGTATCCAGACTCTAGTTATTATGTTGAGCGTTCAGGCTCCGGTCAGTTTCGTTGAGTATCCAGATTCCGATTATTACGTTGAGCGTTCAGGCTCCGGTCAGTTTCGTGGGTATCCAGACTCTGGTTATTACATTGAGCGTTAAGGCTCCGGTCATTTTTGTTGAGTATCCAGACTCTAGTTATTATGTTGAGCATTCAGGCTCCGGTCAGTTTCGTTGAGTATCCAGATTCTGATTATTACGTTGAGCGTTCAGGCTCCGGTCAGTTTCGTGGGTATCCAGACTCCGGTTATTACATTGAGCGTTAAGGCTCCGGTCATTTTTGTTGAGTATCCAGACTCTGGTTATTAAGTTGAGTGTTCAGGCTCTGGTCAGTTTCTTTGAGTATCCAGATTCCGGTTATTACGTTGAGCGTTCATGCTCCGGCAGTTTCGTTGGGTATCCAGACTCCGTTGGTTACGTTGATCGTTCAGGCTCCTGTCATTTTTGTTGAGTATCCAGATTCCGGTTATTACGTTGAGCGTTCAGGCTCCGGTGAGTTTCGTTGGGTATCCAGACTCCGGTTATTACGTTGAGCGTTCAGGCTACGATCAGTTTCGTTGGGTATCCAGACTCTGGTTATTACGTTGAGCGTTCAGGTTTCAGTCATTTTCGTTGAGTATCCAGACTCCTGTTATTACATTGAGCGTTCAGGCTCCGGTCAGTTTCGTTTAGTATCCAGACTCTGGTTATTAAGTTGAGCGTTCAGGCTCTGGTCATTTTTGTTGAGTATCCAGACTCTGGTTATTACGTTGAGCGTTCAAGCTTCGGTCAGTTTCGGTGAGTATCCAGATTCCGGGTATTACGTTGATCGTTCAGGCTCCGGTCAGTTTCGTTAGGTATCAAGACACCGGTTATTACGCTGAGCGTTTAGGCTCCGGTCAGTTTCATCGGGTATCCAGACTCCGGTTATTTCGTGGGTCGTTCAGTCTCCGGTCAGTTTCGTTGAGTATCCAGACTCCAGTTATTATGTTGAGCGTTCAGGCTCCAGTCAGTTTCGTTGGGTATATAAACTCTGGTTATTACGTTGAGCGTTGAGGATCCAGTCATTTTCGTTGAGTATGATAACTCTGGTTATTACATTGAGCGTTCAGGCTCCGGTCAGTTTCGTTGAGTATCCAGACTCCGGTTATTACGTTGAGCGTTCAGGCTCCGGTCAGTTTCGTTGGGTATCAAGACACCGGTTATTACGTTGAGCATTCAGGCTCCGGTCAGTTTCATTGGGTATCAAGACTCCGGTTATTACGTTGATCATTCAGTCTCTAGTAAGTTTCGTTGAGTATCTAGACTCTAGTTATTACATTGAGCGTTCAGGCTCCAGTCAGTTTCGTTGGGTATCCAAACTCCAGTTATTACGTTGAGCGTTCAGGCTCCGGTCATTTTCGTTGAATATCCAGACTCTAGTTATTCCGTTGAGCATTCAGGCTCTGGTCAGTTTCGTTGAGTATCTGGATTCCAATTATTACGTTGAGCGTTCAGACTCCGGTCAGTTTAGTTGAGTATCCAAACTCTGGTAATTAAGTTGAGCGTTCAGGCTCCGGTCATTTTCGTTGAGTATCCAGACTCTGGTTATTACGTTGATCGTTCAGGATCCAGTCATTTTCTTTGAGTATCATAACTCCGGTGATTACGTTGAGCGTTCAGGCTCCGGTCAGTTTCGTTGAGTATCCAGACTCCAGTTATTACGTTGATCGTTCAGGCTCCAGTCAATTTCGTTGGGTATCCAGACTCCGGTTATTACGTTGATCGTTCAGTCTCTGGTCAATTTCGTTGAGTATCTAGACTCCGGTTATTCCGTTGAGCATTTAGGCTCCGGTCAGTTTTGTTGGGTATCCAGACACCGGTTATTACGTTGAGCGTTCAGGCTCCGGTCAGTTTCGTTGAGTATCCAGACTCCGGTTATTACGTTGAGCGTTCAAGCTCCGGTCAGTTTAGTTGAGTATCCAAACTCTGGTTATTAAGTTGAGCGTTCAGGCTCCGGTCATTTTCGTTGAGTATCCAGACTCTGGTAATTACGTATAGCGGTCAGGCTCCGGTCAGTTTCGTTGAGTATCCAGATTCCGGTTATTACGTTGAGAGTTCAGGCTCCGGTCAGTTTGGTTGGGTATCAAGACACCGGTTATTACGTTGAGCGTTCAGGCTCCAGTCAGTTTCATTGGGTATCCAGACTCCGATTATTACGTAGATCGTTCAGTCTCCGGTCAGTTTCGTTGAGTATCCACACTCCAGTTATTACGTTGAGCGTTCAGACTCCAGTCAGTTTCGTTGGGTATCCAAACTTCGGTTATTACGTTGAGCGTTCAGGCTCCGGTCATTTTTGTTGAGTATCCAGACTCTAGTTATTACGTTGAGCGTTCAGGCTCCGGTCAGTTTCGTTGAGTATCCAGATTCCGATTATTACGTTGAGCGTTCAGGATCCGGTCACTTTCGTGGTTATCCAGACTCCGGTTATTACATTGAGCGTTAAGGCTCCGGTCATTTTTGTTGAGTATCCAGACTCTGGTTATTACGTTGAGTGTTCAGGCTCTGGTCAGTTTCGTTGAGTATCCAGATTCCGGTTATTACGTTAAGCGTTCAGGCTCCGGCAGTTTCGTTGGTTATCCAGACTCCGTTGATTACGTTGATCGTTCAGGCTCCTGTCATTTTTGTTGAGTATCCAGATTCCGGTTATTACGTTGAGCGTTCAGGCTCCGGTCAGTTTCGTTGGGTATCCAGACTCCGGTTATTACGTTGAGCGTTCAGGCTCCGATCAGTTTCGTTGGGTATCCAGACTCCGGTTATTACGTTGAGCGTTCAGGCTTCAGTCATTTTCGTTGAGTATCAAGACTCCTGTTATTACATTGAGCGTTCAGGCTCCGGTCAGTTTCGTTTAGTATCCAGACTCTAGTTATTAAGTTGAGCGTTCAGGCTCCGGTCATTTTTGTTGAGTATCCAGACTCTGGTTATTACGTTGAGCGTTCAGGCTTCGGTCAGTTTTGGTGAGTATCCAGATTCTGGGTATTACGTTGATCGTTCAGGCTCCGGTCAGTTTCGTTAGGTATCAAGACACTGGTTATTACGCTGAGCGTTCAGGCTCCCGTCAGTTTCATCGGGTATCCAGACTCCGGTTATTTCGTGGGTCGTTCAGTCTCCGGTTAGTTTCGTTGAGTATCCACACTCCAGTTATTACGTTGAGCGTTCAGGCTCCAGTCAGTTTCGTTGGGTATCCAAACTTCGGTTATTACGTTGAGCGTTCAGGCTCCGGACATTTTTGTTGAGTATCCAGACTCTAGTTATTATGTTGAGCGTTCAGGCTCCGGTCAGTTTCGTTGAGTATCCAGATTCCGATTATTACGTTGAGCGTTCAGGCTCCGGTCAGTTTCGTGGGTATCCAGACTCCGGTTATTACATTGAGCGTTAAGGCTCCGGTCATTTTTGTTGAGTATCCAGACTCTGGTTATTACGTTGAGTGTTCAGGCTCTGGTCAGTTTCGTTGAGTATCCAGATTCTGGTTATTACGTTGAGCGTTCAGGCTCCGGCAGTTTCGTTGGGTATCCAGACTCCATTGATTACGTTGATCGTTCAGGCTCCTGTCATTTTTGTTGAGTATCCAGATTCCGGTTATTACGTTGAGCGTTCAGGCTCCGGTCAGTTTCGTTGGGTATCCAGACTCCGGTTATTACGTTGAGCGTTCAGGCTCCGATCAGTTTCGTTGGGTATCCAGACTCCGGTTATTACGTTGAGCGTTCAGGCTTCAGTCATTTTCGTTGAGTATCCAGACTCCTGTTATTACATTGAGCGTTCAGGCTCCGGTCAGTTTGGTTGGGTATCAAGACACCGGTTATTACGTTGAGCGTTCAGGCTCCAGTCAGTTTCATTGGTATCCAGACTCCGATTATTACGTTGATCGTTCAGTCTCCGGTCAGTTTCGTTGAGTATCCACACTCCAGTTATTACGTTGAGCGTTCAGACTCCAGTCAGTTTCGTTGGGTATCCAAACTTCGGTTATTACATTGAGCGTTCAGGATCCAGACATTTTTGTTGAGTATCCAAACTCTAGTTATTATGTTGAGCGTTCAGGCTCCGGTCATTTTCGTTGAATATCCAGACTCTAGTTATTACGTTGAGCATTCAGGCTCTGGTCAGTTTCGTTGAGTATCTGGATTCCAATTATTACGTTGAGCGTTTAGACTCCGGTCAGTTTAGTTGAGTATCCAAACTCTGGTAATTAAGTTGAGCGTTCAGGCTCCGATCATTTTCGTTGAGTATCCAGACTCTGGTTATTACGTTGATCATTCAGGATCCAGTCATTTTCTTTGAGTATCATAACTCCGGTGATTACGTTGAGCGTTCAAGCTCCGGTCAGTTTCGTTGAGTATCCAGACTCCAGTTATTACGTTGATCGTTCAGGCTCCGGTCAGTTTCGTTGGGTATCCAGACTCCGGTTATTACGTTGATCGTTCAGTCTCTGGTCAATTTCGTTGAGTATCTAGACTCCGGTTATTACGTTGAGCATTTAGGCTCCGGTCAGTTTCTTTGGGTATCCAGACACCGGTTATTACGTTGAGCGTTCAGGGTCCGGTTATTTTCGTTGAGTATCCAGACTCCGGTTATTACGTTGAGCGTTCAAGCTCCGGTCAGTTTAGTTGAGTATCCAAACTCTGGTTATTAAGTTGAGCGTTCAGGCTCCGGTCATTTTCGTTGAGTATCCAGACTCTGGTAATTACGTTGAGCGGTCAGGCTCTGGTCAGTTTTGTTGAGTATCCAGATTCCGGTTATTACGTTGAGCGTTCAGTCTCCGGTCAGTTTGGTTGGGTATCAAGACACCGGTTATTACGTTGAGCGTTCAGGCTCCGGTCAGTTTCATTGGGTATCCAGACTCCGATTATTACGTTGATCGTTCAGTCTCCGGTCAGTTTCGTTGAGTATCCACACTCCAGTTATTACGTTGAGCGTTCAGACTCCAGTCAGTTTCGTTGGGTATCCAAACTTCGGTTATTACGTTGAGCGTTCAGGCTCCGGTCATTTTTGTTGAGTATCCAGACTCTAGTTATTACGTTGAGCGTTCAGGCTCCGGTCAGTTTCGTTGAGTATCCAGATTCCGATTATTACGTTGAGCGTTCAGGCTCCGGTCAGTTTCGTGGTTATCCAGACTCCGGTTATTACATTGAGCGTTAAGGCTCCGGTCATTTTTGTTGAGTATCCAGACTCTGGTTATTACGTTGAGTGTTCAGGCTCTGGTCAGTTTCGTTGAGTATCCAGATTCCGGTTATTACGTTAAGCGTTCAGGCTCCGGCAGTTTCGTTGGTTATCCAGACTCCGTTGATTACGTTGATCGTTCAGGCTCCTGTCATTTTTGTTGAGTATCCAGATTCCGGTTATTACGTTGAGCGTTTAGGCTCCGGTCAGTTTCGTTGGGTATCCAGACTCCGGTTATTACGTTGAGCGTTCAGGCTCCGATCAGTTTCGTTGGGTATCCAGACTCCGGTTATTACGTTGAGCGTTCAGGCTTCAGTCATTTTCGTTGAGTATCAAGACTCCTGTTATTACATTGAGCGTTCAGGCTCCGGTCAGTTTCGTTGAGTATCCAGACTCTGGTTATTAAGTTGAGCGTTCAGGCTCCGGTCATTTTTGTTGAGTATCCAGACTCCGGTTATTGCATTGAGCGTTCAGGCTTCGGTCAGTTTCGGTGAGTATCCAGATTCCGGTTATTACGTTGATCGTTCAGGCTCCGGTCAGTTTTGTTAGGTATCAAGACACCGGTTATTACACTGAGCGTTCAGGCTCCGGTCAGTTTCATCGGGTATCCAGACTCCGGTTATTTCGTGGGTCATTCAGTCTCCAGTCAGTTTCGTTGAGTATCCATACTCCATTTATTACGTTGAGCGTTCAGGCTCCTGTCAGTTTCGTTGGGTATCCAAACTCTGGTTATTGTCGCTACTGCGAAAATCGGCGCCGGCTGAACAGAAGAGTCGCCACCGTGCGTTATTTATCCCACGGGAGGGAAAGGGAACGCCCTAGAGTAAACCTCGCAAAGACGGGAAAGGTGTGGTCATCGCAACCAAAACCTGGGTTCGGGAGTCGGTTACGCAAGGGGAAGGTATTAGCACCCCTCACGTCCGTCGTACTCGACGGGATCCACGCTTGTTTTCGGGTATGGATTGTTATTCTATCTACGCTAAAGGTCAAGGGTTAAAAAGAAAATAAAATGAAAATAAAAATGACTCGGCAAAGTATCGCACTTTATGCCTACGTATTCCCGTCTGGAACGAGAAATCAGAGTCAACGTAGTTCGCCTACCTACGGGAAAGGAGGGGAAGGTTGCTCGCTAGGATATCGCATCCTATGCCTACGTACTTTCACACGGCATGAAAGATCAGAGCAAACGTAGTTCGGGCCACGTACGACACAAGTCTGTCCTTGATTGATTTTATTCCTTCTGAAAAAGGTTTTTCTGATTAACAGTCCAAGAGGACAAAAATGACGTCTTGATGAGTTTACATTCTTTTACGGAAGAAGTGTCTTTTATTGTGTTTGAAATCTTTATGGTGTTTTTCTGTTTGTTTTGAGAAAGAAGAGACAGAACTCTAACCTACGGTTGCGAAGGGAAACAAACTAACCTAATGCTATCATGCATGGGTTAAGACCTAGTGTCTATCATGCTCCTCTCTTGCACAGAGAGAAACAGAGATCCTACGGGATAGGCAGAAACAGAAACAATAACAGATATAATAAAGCGGTAAAATGCATGGATGCAACAGTACAAGCGAGGCAAGGGAGTCCCACTCAACCTCGAACCTAGAAAACAATAGGCAAAAGTGAACAGACTTCACTTTCAACCCAACAGGGTAAACAACAAACAATACAGTCCGGAAAACCAATCAATACATCAACAATGAAATACATCAGCAAAAGAAACAGCATCAGCAACTCTGAATCAACATCTGGCTTCAAGTAATTTCCAATCATTCATGAGCTTCAACAAGCATCAATCTCCATCTTCATGATCTTCAGGTAAGGGCTTTGATCATCAGTCTTCTATAAGCAATGGCTTTTCTTCAAGTTCAAACCTCCAGGATGAGGAATCAGTCACAAGAGGAGAGGAATGTTAAACAGTAAATTGCCTACCAAGGGTGGCTCATTAACTGTTAACATTATACAGACAGGTTTCTCTCAAGAGTTCTATCTTCCAAATACATTCACTGATCCTTCCAAAGGAAGGAGGTGGATATTTGAAAGAGACTTTGAATCATAGAGAAAGGATGGATGCAGACAAGGCATTCCATATTTGAGAAACAAGCTTTCTAATCTAGAGCTCTGCCTAGCTCTTAAACCCTAATCTTCTCAGCATCTGCTAGCAAGAATCTCTTCTCCAACTCTGGAAGTTGATCTTCAATCTCTGGCTCTTCAATGGCTTCATCTTCACAAGTTTCCAGCTTCCCCAAGTCCCCAGACAAACCCAATACCCAAACAAGCAAGCAACAATCCCCAGAGGGCACACCACACCAGTCAATCAGATATATACAGAGTATTAATAGCAGTAGGGGAATCCTGACTTTTTCTAAGAGGATCTAATAACTACCCATAGCCCCTATAGTCCCATAGCTAAACTATTCAAACCCTAAGTCCTAAGGGAAAAGAATCAAATCTCCTAAGTCATCACCTAAAAACCCTAATTTGTTCATGTTGTTCAAACCTACACTAAGCACCTAAATTTAATTTCTAAAAATGGGAACTA
This sequence comes from Lathyrus sativus, assembly GCA_963859935.3. Taxonomy (NCBI): domain Eukaryota; kingdom Viridiplantae; phylum Streptophyta; class Magnoliopsida; order Fabales; family Fabaceae; genus Lathyrus; species Lathyrus sativus. Next base: position 238,597,799 of record OZ012736.1, read on the forward strand.
AATTGAATCTATAAGTTCAATATCTAATCTAAACAACCTAAAAAGAATGAACAAAAAATATGAAAGTATCTAATAGAACAAAAATTATTAAAATCATGCATGAAATGAAACTATTTACAATGTCATTTATTTGGAAAATATGAGAAAAATATCAAATAAAAGATAAAATGCAATTTTTATTTTTTAGAATTTTCTAGACATCCTAAAGAAAATAATGCAAAAAGAATGAATTAAAAATGATTTTTTAGCTATTTATTATGAATTTTAGAAGATGCATAAAAAATTAAAGAAAATAAAAGAAAATAAAATGAAATAAAATGGAGGGGGTGCGAATAGCAGGTATAACACGTTCAAGGCATTGGGCTTACTAAAATGGGGGGTGTGGATAGCGCTCTGAGCCCAACCCCCCAATTAATGAAACGCAGCGTTTGGTCCTAGCTCAGCCTTTCCCTCACAAACGAAGTTTAAATCTCATTCGTTGGATCCAAGGTCGGTCAACTGGTCAAAAGGTGATCTGAGGGTGATAGGATCGTCTTCCTCCTTGGTTCAGGGCTTGGAGGGAACTCCATGGATGGACACACCAACTGCTCCATGCCCTAACTCCCTCGATTCTCCATGGAATGCCAACATATAAAAACCAAATCCGCTCCAAAACTTACCAGGAATCCAACCATGGTGCCACAACTAACTGAAATCTCCTCTAACCCTAAACCCGATAGCTACCTCCAAGAAAAGATCAAGAACTGATTCTCACTATCTTCAAAATTGATGGCACAAGCGTGTTCCTCTCTTCACCTAGATCATTTTCCCCTAAAGAACCAAGATTATCATTCAATATTGAGGGAGTTCTTGGTCCACACAGAAATGGTGCCTCTAACAAAATCATCACTAAATCACCTCTAACTTTCCAGAAAGCTTCCCCTAATGATTTCTAACCATTCTAACCTACTAATTCTAATCAATTCTACTTAAATTAAGGTGCACGAAGAAATTTACAAACCTGGTGAAATGAGATGAACAGATGGTAGAATTCTTCAAATCAATGCCTGAATTTCTCCAGAATCATTCAGTGATCCATCTTCTAGATTCTGTATGCAAAAAGGAAGGTTGAAAAGCTCTGAATCTTGGAAATGGATCTGAAGCTGCAAGCTGCCAAACTCAAGATACAGAACACGATTTGGACTTGAATTCCCTCTGATTTTGATTGTCACGCCCTCAATGATGATGATAGAATTAAACCAGATCAAGAAATTGAACAGAATGGAGAAGAAATGAAGAATTGGAAAATGACTTGCTATGGAAGAACTTTGATTTCAATCTCTCTTTCTGCAGCAATTCTCTCTAACCTCTCCATTTGAGCACACTCCAATCCATATATAGATGATGTTAGAATCATCTAGAACCAACTGGAATCTTCCTATGAGAAATTGAGTTTCTCATGTCATGACTTTCTCATTTCATGCTATGCATAGTTCAGTCTAAGTTCTCCTTGTTACAGCCCATGATTATCAATTGAAAATCTCCCCAAATGGTATTTTGAACATGCTGAAAAGCCTTGCAAGCTTGTGTGTTAATCCCTTATGTGAGTTGGATGTGTAACTTGAATTATAAGCAATCTATGGCAAGTCCCAAATTATGACCTCAAATCCAAAATCTAACAATGCCAATGATCACAAAATATGTTTTCTAGTCAAAATGATATGTCACTTGCCTCATTTTGATCATGTAGTATAAAATTCCCAAAAATGGACATTTCATGTATTAAATTTATGCCTTTTTTAGGTCATTTCTACAAGCATGAGTTACAATCATTTCCAAACTTACATGGCCTTCTTTCTTGACTTAAAATCACATTTTGAACAACTTTCATGTTTTGAGTTTTTCCATTTGAGGCTTGGAAATAGGAGATATGGCCTTTGCTTAAAAAATGACCTATAACTGACAAATGACCAAAATACCCTTTGCTTGCCAAGACCATAAGTTGAGTTCCACACATCATATGAAGGCATACCATACCATTCTAGAAAGCTAAGACAATGAGGAACAATTCTTATGTTGACCAGAAACTCATTTGAAATCTCCTTGAGGGGTAAAACTAGCTTGGAAGTCAAGTCACTTTCACAGACAAAATTTCAGATACCTCAGATGACTTGTAACTTGCAAGGACCATAACTTGAGTTCTATAAATCTCCTTGATGTCTTCCCCCACTCAAATTAAAGGTCTTGAGACCCTCTACAAGTTCCATGTTGGCCAAGGATCCATTTGAACCTTGCATTTTGACTTATCTTGCTTGGAAATTTGACCTAAACTATGGGATTTTACACAGAAACCCTAATTTAGAAACTCCTCTTCTCTTTGATTTCTCTTGGATTCTTCTTGGCATATCTCCATATCCTTCTTTATATGTCAAATGATGAACCCCATATCTCTCCACTAGACTTGAATGCCCCTTAAATCAATCAATTGACCTAGGGTTGACCTAGGGTTGACCCAGATGAAACCCTAGTTGACTGCCTTCAGCTATAGCTCTTGTGCTCTCATCAATGACTTGTCTCCTTCTTTAAATGACTTTCTAAGTCTCTCATAATGTCTAGATACTCTCCATGCCTTCAAATCACAGCTCACAACCCTCTTGTTGACCCTCAGATACCCTCAGCTAGGAGATGGACTCAAGGCTTGATCTGCTGAACTCTCTGCTTTCAAATTCTTTCTTGATGACTTGAATGAGATTGAATTGGGATAATAACCTCTTAATAGGCTTCTAAAGGGGAGAATAATGCTTGGTCCCTTGTTGAATGATTTACTATGCTATGATATACAGATGATTAAGCTATGTACATGACTCTATATGCAAATGCTAATGACATTGAAAGATAAACCAAGTGAATAAGGTTGGGCAAATTTTAGGGTGCAACAGTTATTACCTTGAGCGTTCAGGATCCAGTCATTTTTGTTGAGTATGATAACTCTGGTTATTACATTGAGCGTTCAGGCTCCGGTCAGTTTCGTTGAGTATCCAGACTCCGGTTATTACGTTGAGCGTTCAGGCTCCGGTCAGTTTCGTTGGGTATCAAGACACCGGTTATTACGTTGAGCATTCAGGCTCCGGTCAGTTTCATTGGGTATCCAGACTCCGGTTATTACGTTGATCATTCAGTCTCCAGTCAGTTTCGTTGAGTATCTAGACTCCAGTTATTACGTTGAGCGTTCAGGCTCCAGTCAGTTTCGTTGGGTATCCAAACTCCAGTTATTACGTTGAGTGTTCAGGCTCCGGTCATTTTCGTTGAATATCCAGACCCTAGTTATTACGTTGAGCATTCTGGCTCTGGTCATTTTCGTTGAGTATCTGGATTCCAATTATTACGTTGAGCGTTCAGACTCCGGTCAGTTTAGTTGAGTATCCAAACTCTGGTAATTAAGTTGAGCGTTCAGGCTCCGGTCATTTTCGTTGAGTATCCAGACTCTGGTTATTACGTTGATCGTTCAGGATCCAGTCATTTTCTTTGAGTATCATAACTCCGGTGATTACGTTGAGCGTTCAGGCTCCGGTCAGTTTCGTTGAGTATCCAGACTCCAGTTATTACGTTGATCGTTCAGGCTCCGGTCAGTTTCGTTGGGTATCCAGACTCCGGTTATTACGTTGATCGTTCAGTCTCTGGTCAATTTCGTTGAGTATCTAGACTCCGGTTATTACGTTGAGCATTTAGGCTCCGGTCAGTTTCATTGGGTATCCAGACACCGGTTATTACGTTGAGCGTTCAGGGTCCGGTCATTTTCGTTTAGTATCCAGACTCCGGTTATTACGTTGAGCGTTCAAGCTCCGGTCAGTTTAGTTGAGTATCCAAACTCTGGTTATTAAGTTGAGCATTTAGGCTCCGGTCATTTTCGTTGAGTATCCAGACTCTGGTAATTACGTTGAGCGGTCAGGCTCCGATCAGTTTCGTTGAGTATCCAGATTCCAGTTATTACGTTGGGCATTCAGGCTCTGGTCAGTTTGGTTGGGTATCAAGACACCGGTTATTACATTGAGCGTTCAGGCTCCGGTCAGTTTCATTGGGTATCCAGACTCTGATTATTACGTTGATCGTTCAGTCTCCGGTCAGTTTCGTTGAGTATCCACACTCCAGTTATTACGTTGAGCATTCAGACTCCAGTCAGTTTCGTTGGGTATCCAAACTTCGGTTATTACGTTGAGCGTTCAGGCTCCGGTCATTTTTTTTGAGTATCCAGACTCTAGTTATTATGTTAAGCGTTCAGGCTCTGGTCAGTTTCGTTGAGTATCTAGATTCCGATTATCACGTTGAGCGTTCAGGCTCCGGTCAGTTTCGTGGGTATCCAGACTCCGGTTATTACATTGAGCGTTAAGGCTCCGGTCATTTTTGTTGAGTATCCAGACTCTGGTTATTACGTTGAGTGTTCAGGCTCTGGTCAGTTTCGTTGAGTATCCAGATTCCGGTTATTACGTTGAGCGTTCAGGCTCCGGCAGTTTCGTTGGGTATCCAGACTCCGTTGATTACGTTGATCGTTCAGGCTCCTGTCATTTTTGTTGAGTATCCAGATTCCGGTTATTACGTTGAGCGTTCAGGCTCTGGTCAGTTTCGTTGGGTATCCAGACTCCGGTTATTACGTTGAGCGTTCAGGCTCCGATCAGTTTCGTTGGGTATCCAGACTCCGGTTATTACGTTGAGCGTTCAGGCTTCAGTCATTTTCGTTGAGTATCCAGACTCCTGTTATTACATTGAGCGTTCAGACTCCGGTCAGTTTTGTTTAGTATCCAGACTCTGGTTATTAAGTTGAGCGTTCAGGCTCCGGTCATTTTTGTTGAGTATCCAGACTCTGGTTATTACATTGAGCGTTCAGGCTTCGGTCAGTTTCGGTGAGTATCCAGATTCCGGTTATTACGTTGATCGTTCAGGCTCCGGTCAGTTTCGTTAGGTATCAAGACACCGGTTATTACGCTGAGCGTTCAGGCTCCGGTCAGTTTCATCGGGTATCCAGACTCCGGTTATTTCGTGGGTCGTTCAGTCTCCGGTCAGTTTCGTTGAGTATCCAGACTCCATTTATTACGTTGAGCATTCAGGCTCCAGTCAGTTTCGTTTTGTATCCAAACTCTGGTTATTACCTTGAGCGTTCAGGATCCAGTCATTTTCGTTGAGTATGATAACTCTGGTTATTACATTGAGCGTTCAGCCTCCGGTCAGTTTCGTTGAGTATCCAGACTCCAGTTATTACGTTGAGCGTTCAGGCTCCGGTCAGTTTCGTTGGGTATCAAGACACCGGTTATTACGTTGAGCATTCAGGCTCCGGTCAGTTTCATTGGGTATCCAGACTCTGGTTATTACGTTGATCATTCAGTCTCCAGTCAGTTTCGTTGAGTATCTAGACTCCAGTTATTACGTTGAGCGTTCAGGCTCCAGTCAGTTTCGTTGGGTATCCAAACTCCAGTTATTACGTTGAGCGTTCAGGCTCCGGTCATTTTCGTTGAATATCCAGACCCTAGTTATTACGTTGAGCATTCAGGCTCTGGTCATTTTCGTTGAGTATCTGGATTCCAATTATTACATTGAGCGTTCAGACTCCGGTCAGTTTAGTTGAGTATCCAAACTCTGGTAATTAAGTTGAGCGTTCAGGCTCCAGTCATTTTCGTTGAGTATCCAGACTCTGGTTATTACGTTGATCGTTCAGGATCCAGTCATTTTCTTTGAGTATCATAACTCCGGTGATTACGTTGAGCGTTCAGGCTCCGGTCAGTTTCGTTGATTATCCAGACTCCAGTTATTACGTTGATCGTTCAGGCTCCGGTCAGTTTTGTTGGGTATCCAGACTCCGGTTATTACGTTGATCGTTCAGTCTCTGGTCAATTTCGTTTAGTATCTAGACTCCGGTTATTACGTTGAGCATTTAGGCTCCGGTCAGTTTCGTTGGGTATCCAGTCACCGGTTATTACGTTGAGCGTTCAGGGTCCGGTCATTTTCGTTGAGTATCCAGACTCCAGTTATTACGTTGAGCGTTCAAGCTCCGGTCAGTTTAGTTGAGTATCCAAACTCTGGTTATTAAGTTGAGCGTTCAGGCTCCGGTCATTTTCGTTGAGTATCCAGACTCTGGTAATTACGTTGAGCGGTCAGGCTCCGGTCAGTTTCGTTGAGTATCCAGATTCCAGTTATTATGTTGAGCGTCCAGGCTCTGGTCAGTTTGGTTGGGTATCAAGACACCGGTTATTACATTGAGCGTTCAGGCTCCGGTCAGTTTCATTGGGTATCCAGACTCTGATTATTACGTTGATCGTTCAGTCTCCGGTCAGTTTCGTTGAGTATCCACACTCAAGTTATTACGTTGAACGTTCAGACTCCAGTCAGTTTCGTTGGGTATCCAAACTTCGGTTATTACGTTGAGCGTTCAGGCTCCATTCATTTTTGTTGAGTATCCAGACTCTAGTTATTATGTTGAGTGTTCAGGCTCCGGTCAGTTTCGTTGAGTATCCAGATTCCGATTATTACGTTGAGCGTTCAGGCTCCGGTCAGTTTCGTGGGTATCCAGACTCCGGTTATTACATTGAGCGTTAAGGCTCCGGTCATTTTTGTTGAGTATCCAGACTCTGGTTATTACGTTGAGTGTTCAGGCTCTGGTCAGTTTCGTTGAGTATCCAGATTCCGGTTATTACGTTGAGCGTTCAGGCTCCGGCAGTTTCGTTGGGTATCCAGACTCCGTTGATTACGTTGTGCGTTCAGGCTCCGGTCAGTTTCGTTGAATATCCAGACTCTAGTTATTACTTTGAGCGTTCAGGCTCTGGTCAGTTTCGTTGAGTATCTGGATTCCAATTATTACGTTGAGCGTTCAGACTCCGGTCAGTTTAGTTGAGTATCCAAACTCTGGTAATTAAGTTGAGCGTTCAGGCTCCGGTCATTTTCGTTGAGTATCCAGACTCTGGTTATTACGTTGATCGTTCAGGATCCAGTCATTTTCTTTGAGTATCATAACTCCGGTGATTACGTTGAGCGTTCAGGCTCCGGTCAGTTTCGTTGAGTATCCAGACTCCAGTTATTACGTTGATCGTTCAGGCTCCGGTCAGTTTTGTTGGGTATCCATACTCCGGTTATTACGTTGATCATTTAGGCTCCGGTCAGTTTCGTTGGGTATCCAGACACCGGTTATTACGTTGAGCGTTCAGGGTCCGGTCATTTTCTTTGTGTATCCAGACTCCGGTTATTACGTTGAGCGTTCAAGCTCGGGTCAGTTTAGTTGAGTATCCAAACTCTGGTTATTAAGTTGAGCATTCAGGCTTCGGTCATTTTCGTTACTTATCCAGACTCCGTTGATTACGTTGAGCGTTCAGGCTCCGGTCAGTTTCGTTGGGTATCCAGACTCCGGTTATTACGTTGAGCGTTCAGACTCCGGTCAGTTTAGTTGAGTATCCAAACTCTGGTAATTAAGTTAAGCGTTCAGGCTCCGGTCATTTTCGTTGAGTATCCAGACTCTGGTTATTATGTTGATCGTTCAGGATCCAGTCATTTTCTTTGAGTATCATAACTCCGGTGATTACGTTGAGCGTTCAGGCTCCGGTCAGTTTCGTTGAGTATCTAGACTCCAGTTATTACGTTGATCGTTCAGGCTCCGATCAGTTTCGTTGGGTATCCAGACTCCGGTTATTACGTTGATCGTTCAGTCTTTGGTCAATTTCATTGAGTATCTAGACTCCGGTTATTACGTTGAGCATTTAGGCTCCGGTCAGTTTCGTTGGGTATCCAGACACCGGTTATTACGTTGAGCGTTCAGACTCCGGTCAGTTTAGTTGAGTATCCAAACTCTGGTAATTAAGTTAAGCGTTCAGGCTCCGGTCATTTTCGTTGAGTATCCAGACTCTGGTTATTACGTTGATCGTTCAGGATCCAGTCATTTTCTTTGAGTATCATAACTCCGGTGATTACGTTGAGCGTTCAGGCTCCGGTCAGTTTCGTTGAGTATCTAGACTCCAGTTATTACGTTGATCGTTCAGGCTCCGGTCAGTTTCGTTGGGTATCCAGACTCCGGTTATTACGTTGATCGTTCAGTCTTTGGTCAATTTCATTGAGTATCTAGACTCCGGTTATTACGTTGAGCATTTAGGCTCCGGTCAGTTTCGTTGGGTATCCAGACACCGGTTATTACGTTGAGCGTTCAGACTCCGGTCAGTTTAGTTGAGTATCCAAACTCTGGTAATTAAGTTGAGCGTTCAGGCTCCGGTCATTTTTGTTGAGTATCCAGACTCTGGTTATTACGTTGATCGTTCAGGATCCAGTCATTTTCTTTGAGTATCATAACTCCGGTGATTACGTTGAGCGTTCAGGCTCCGGTCAGTTTCGTTGAGTATCCAGACTCCAGTTATTACGTTGATCGTTCAGGCTCCGGTCAGTTTCGTTGGGTATCCAAACTCCGGTTATTACATTGATCGTTCAGTCTCTGGTCAATTTCGTTGAGTATCTAGACTCCGGTTATTACGTTGAGCATTTAGGCTCCGGTCAGTTTCGTTGGGTATCCAGACACCGGTTATTACGTTGAGCGTTCAGGGTCCTGTCATTTTCGTTGAGTATCCAGACTCCGGTTATTACGTTGAGCGTTCAAGCTCGGGTCAGTTTAGTTGAGTATCCAAACTCTGGTTATTAAGTTGAGCGTTCAGACTTCGTTCATTTTCGTTGAGTATCCAGATTCCGGTTATTACGTTGAGCGTTCAGGCTCCGACAGTTTTGTTGGTTATCCAGACTCCGTTGATTACGTTGATCGTTCAGGCTCCTGTCATTTTTGTTGAGTATCCAGATTCCGGTTATTACGTTGAGCTTTCAGGCTCCGGTCAGTTTCATTGGGTATCCAGACTCCGGTTATTACGTTGAGCGTTCAGGCTCCGATCAGTTTCGTTGGGTATCCAGACTCTGGTTATTACGTTGAGCGTTCAGGCTTCAGTCATTTTCGTTGAGTATCAAGACTCCTGTTATTACATTGAGCGTTCAGGCTCCGGCCAGTTTCGTTGAGAATCCAGACTCTGGTTATTAAGTTGAGCGTTCAGACTCCGATCATTTTTGTTGAGTATCCAGACTCTGGTTATTACGTTGAGCGTTCAGGCTTCGGTCAGTTTCGGTGAGTATCCAGATTCCGGTTATTACGTTGATCGTTCAGGCTCTGGTCAGTTTCGTTAGGTATCAAGACACCGGTTATTACGCTGAGCGTTCAGGATCCGGTCAGTTTCGTCGGGTATCCAGACTCCGGTTATTTCGTGGGTCGTTCAGTCTCCGGTCAGTTTCGTTGAGTATCCAGACTCCATTTATTACGTTGAGCATTCAGGCTCCAGTCAGTTTCGTTGGGTATCCAAACTCTGGTTATTACCTTGAGCGTTCAGGATCCAATCATTTTCGTTGAGTATGATAACTCTGGTTATTACATTGAGCGTTCAGGCTCCGGTCAGTTTCGTTGAGTATCTAGACTCCGGTTATTACGTTGAGCGTTCAGGCTCCGGTCAGTTTCATTGGGTATCCAGACTCCGGTTATTACGTTGATCATTCAATCTCCAGTCAGTTTTGTTGAGTATCTAGACTCCAGTTATTACGTTGAGCGTTCAGGCTCCAGTCAGTTTCGTTGGGTATCCAAACTCCAGTTATTACGTTGAGCGTTCAGGCTCCGGTCATTTTCGTTGAATATCCAGACTCTAGTTATTACTTTGAGCATTCAGGCTCTGGTCAGTTTCGTTGAGTATCTGGATTCCAATTATTACATTGAGCGTTCAGACTCCGCTCAGTTTAGTTGAGTATCCAAACTCTGGTAATTAAGTTGAGCGTTCAGGTTCCGGTCATTTTCGTTGAGTATCCAGACTCTGGTTATTACGTTGATCGTTTAGGCTCCCGTCAGTTTCGTTGGGTATCCAGACACCGGTTATTACGTTGAGCGTTCAGGGTCCGGTCATTTTCGTTGAGTATCCAGACTCCGGTTATTACGTTGAGTGTTCAAGCTCCGGTCAGCTTAGTTGAGTATCCAAACTCTGGTTATTAAGTTGAGCGTTCAGGCTCCGGTCATTTTCGTTGAGTATCCAGACTCTGGTAATTACGTTGAGCGGTCAGGCTCCGGTCAGTTTCGTTGAGTATCCAGATTCCGGTTATTACGTTGAGCGTTTAGGCTCCGGTCAGTTTGGTTGGGTATCAAGACACCGATTATTATGTTGAGCGTTCAGGCTCCGGTCAGTTTCATTGGGTATCTAGACTCCGATTATTACGTTGATCGTTCAGTCTCCGGTCAGTTTCGTTGAGTATCCACACTCCAGTTATTACGTTGAGCGTTCAGACTCCAGTCAGTTTCGTTGGGTATCCAAACTTCGGTTATTACGTTGAGCGTTCAGGCTCCGGTCATTTTTGTTGAGTATCCAGACTCTAGTTATTACGTTGAGCGTTCAGGCTCCGGTCAGTTTCGTTGAGTATCCAGATTCCGATTATTACGTTGAGCGTTCAGGCTCCGGTCAGTTTCGTGGGTATCCAGACTCCGGTTATTACATTGAGCGTTAAGGCTCCGGTCATTTTTGTTGAGTATCCAGACTCTGGTTATTACGTTGAGTGTTCAGGCGATGGTTAGTTTCGTTGAGTATCCAGATTCCGGTTATTACGTTGAGCGTTCAGGCTCCGGCAGTTTCGTTGGGTATCCAAACTCCGTTGATTACGTTGATCGTTCAGGCTCCTGTCATTTTTGTTGAGTATCCAGATTCCGGTTATTACGTTGAGCGTTCAGGCTCCGGTCAGTTTCGTTGGGTATCCAGACTCCGGTTATTACGTTGAGCGTTCAGGCTCCGGTCAGTTTAGTTGAGTATCCAGACTCCGGTTATTACGTTGAGCGTTCAGGCTTCAGTCATTTTTGTTGAGTATCCAGACTCCTGTTATTACATTGAGCATTCAGGCTTCGGTCAGTTTCGTTGAGTATCCAGACTCTGGTTATTAAGTTGAGCGTTCAGGCTCCGGTCATTTTTGTTGAGTATCCAGACTCTGGTAATTACGTTGAGCGTTCAGGCTTCGGTCAGTTTCGGTGAGTATCCAGATTCCGGTAATTACGTTGATCGTTCAGGCTCCGGTCAGTTTCGTTAGGTATCAAGACACCGGTTATTACGCTGAGCGTTCAGGCTCTGGTCAGTTTCATCGGGTATCCAGACTCCGGTATTTCGTGGGTCGTTCAGTCTCCGGTCAGTTTCGTTGAGTATCTAGACTCCAGTTATTACGTTGAGCGTTCAGGCTCCAGTCAGTTTCGTTGGGTATCCAAACTCTGGTTATTACGCTGAGCGTTCAGGATCCAGTCATTTTCGTTGAGTATGATAACTCTGGTTATTACATTGAGCGTTCAATCTCCGGTCAGTTTTGTTGAGTATCCAGACTCCGGTTATTACGTTGAGCGTTCAGGCTCCGGTCAGTTTCGTTGGGTATCAAGACACCGGTTATTATGTTGAGCATTCAGGCTCCGGTCAGTTTCATTGGGTATCCATACTCCGATTATTACGTTGATCATTCAGTCTCCAGTCAGTTTCGTTGAGTATCTAGACTCCAGTTATTACGTTGAGCATTCAGGCTCCAGTCAGTTTCGTTGGGTATCCAAACTCCAGTTATTACGTTGAGCGTTCAGGCTCCGGTCATTTTCGTTGAATATCCAGACTCTAGTTATTATGTTGAGCATTCAGGCTCTGGTCAGTTTCGTTGAGTATCTGGATTCCAATTATTACGTTGAGCGTTCAGACTCCGGTCAGTTTAGTTGAGTATCCAAACTCTGGTAATTAAGTTGAGCGTTCAGGCTCCGGTCATTTTCGTTGAGTATCCAGACTCTAGTTATTACGTTGATCGTTCAGGATCCAGTCATTTTCTTTGACTATCATAACTCTGGTGATTACGTTGAGCGTTCAGGCTCCGGTCAGTTTCGTTGAGTATCCAGACTCAAGTTATTACGTTGATCGTTAAGGCTCCGGTCAGTTTCGTTGGGTATCCAGACTCCGGTTATTACGTTGATCGTTCAGTCTTTGGTCAATTTCGATGAGTATCTAGACTCCGGGTATTACGTTGAGCATTTAGGCTCCAGTCAGTTTCGTTGGGTATCCAGACACCGGTTATTACGTTGAGCGTTCAGGGTCCGGTCATTTTCGTTGAGTATCCAGACTCCAGTTATTACGTTGAGCGTTCAAGCTCCGGTCAGTTTAGTTGAGTATCCAAACTCTGGTTATTAAGTTGAGCGTTCAGGCTCCGGTCATTTTCGTTGAGTATCCAGACTCTGGTAATTACGTTGAGCGGTCAGGCTCCAGTCAGTTTCGTTGAGTATCCAGATTCCGGTTATTACGTTAAGCGTTCAGGCTCTGGTCAGTTTGGTTGGGTATCAAGACACCGGTTATTACATTGAGCGTTCAGGCTCCGGTCAGTTTCATTGGGTATCCAGACTCTGATTATTACGTTGATCGTTCAGTCTCCGGTCAGTTTCGTTGAGTATCCACACTCCAGTTATTACGTTTAGCGTTCAGACTCCAGTCAGTTTCGTTGGGTATCCAAACTTCGGTTATTACGTTGAGCGTTCAGGCTCCAGTCATTTTTGTTGAGTATCCAGACTCTAGTTATTATGTTGAGCGTTCAGGCTCCGGTCAGTTTCGTTGAGTATCCAGATTCCGATTATTACGTTGAGCGTTCAGGCTCCGGTCAGTTTCGTGGGTATCCAGACTCCGGTTATTACATTGAGCGTTAAGGCTCCGGTCATTTTTGTTGAGTATCTAGACTCTGGTTATTACGTTGAGTGTTCAGGCTCTGGTCAGTTTCGTTGAGTATCCAGATTCCGGTTATTACGTTGAGCGTTCAGGCTCCGGCAGTTTCGTTTGGTATCCAGACTCCGTTGATTACGTTGATCGTTCAGGCTCCTGTCATTTTTGTTGAGTATCCAGATTCCGGTTATTACGTTGAGCGTTCAGGCTCCGGTCAGTTTCGTTGGGTATCCAGACTCCGGTTATTACGTTGAGCGTTCAGGCTCCGATCAGTTTTGTTGGGTATCCAGACTCCGGTTATTACATTGAGCGTTCAGGCTTCAGTCATTTTCATTGAGTATCAAGACTCCTGTTATTACATTGAGCGTTCAGGCTCCGGTCAGTTTCGTTGAGTATGATAACTCTGGTTATTACATTGAGCGTTCAGGCTCCGGTCAGTTTCGTTGAGTATCCAGACTCCTGTTATTACGTTGAGCGTTCAGGCTCCGGTCAGTTTCGGTGAGTATCCAGATTCCGGTAATTACGTTGATCGTTCAGGCTCCGGTCAGTTTCGTTAGGTATCAAGACACCGGTTATTACGCTGAGCGTTCAGGATCCGGTCAGTTTCATCGGGTATCCAGACTCCGGTTATTTCGCGGGTCGTTCAGTCTCCGGTCAGTTTCGTTGAGTATCCAGACTCCATTTATTACGTTGAGCATTCAGGCTCCAGTCAGTTTCGTTGGGTATCCAAACTCTGGTTGTTACCTTGAGCGTTCAGGATCCAGTCATTTTCGTTGAGTATGATAACTCTGGTTATTACATTGAGCGTTCAGGCTCCGGTCAGTTTCGTTGAGTATCCAGACTCCGGTTATTACGTTGAGCGTTCAGGCTCCGGTCAGTTTCGTTGGGTATCAAGACACCGGTTATTACATTGAGCGTTCAGGCTCCGGTCAGTTTCGTTGAGTATCCAGACTCCGGTTATTACGTTGAGCGTTCAGGCTCCGGTCAGTTTCATTGGGTATCCAGACTCCGGTTATTACGTTGATCATTCAGTCTCCAGTCAGTTTTGTTGAGTATCTAGACTCCAGTTATTACGTTGAGCGTTCAGGCTCCAGTCAGTTTCGTTGGGTATCCAAACTCCAGTTATTACGTTGAGCGTTCAGGATCCGGAAGTTTCATTGGGTATCCAGACTCCGTTGATTACGTTGATCGTTCAGGCTCCTGTCATTTTCATTGAGTATCCAGATTCAGGTTATTACGTTGAGCGTTCAGGCTCTGGTCAGTTTCGTTGGGTATCCAGACTCCGGTTATTACGTTGAGCGTTCAGGCTCCGGTCAGTTTCGTTGAGTATCCAGACTCTGGTTATTAAGTTGAGCGTTCAGGCTCCGGTCATTTTTGTTGAGTATCCAGACTCTGGTTATTACTTTGAGCGTTCAGGCTCCGTTCAGTTTCGTTGAGTATCCAGATTCCGGTTATTACGTTGTGAGTTCAGGCTCCGGTCAGTTTCGTTGGGTATCAAGACACCGGTTATTAAGCTGAGCGTTCAGGTTCCGGTCAGTTTCATTGGGTATCCAGACTCCGGTTATTTCGTTGGTCGTTCAGTATTTGGTCAGTTTCGTTGAGTATCCAGACTCCAGTTATTAAGTTGAGCGTTCAGGCTCCAGTCAGTTTCGTTGGGTATCCAAACTCTGGTTATTAAGTTGAGCGTTCAGGCTCCGGTCATTTTCGTTGAGTAATCAAACTCTGGTTATTACGTTGATCGTTCAGGCTCCGGTCAGTTTTGTTGAGTATCCAGATTGCGGTTATTAGGTTGAGCGTTCAGGCTCCAGTCAGTTTTGTTGGGTATCCAGACACCAGTTATTACGTTGAGCGTTCAGGCTCCAGTCATTTTCGTTGAGTATCCAGACTCCTGTTATTACGTTGAGCGTTCAGGCTCCGGTCAGTTTCGTTGAGTATCCAGACTCTGGTTATTAAGTTGAGCGTTCAGGCTCCAGTCATTTTTGTTGAGTATCCAGACTCTGGTTATTACGTTGAGCGTTCAGGCTCCGGTCAGTTTCTTTGAGTATCCAGATTCCGGTTATTACGTTGTGCGTTCAGGCTCCGGTCAGTTTCGTTGGGTATCAAGACACCGATTATTACGCTGAGCGTTCAGGCTCCGGTCAGTTTCATTGGGTATCAAGACACCGGTTATTTCGTTGGTCGTTCAGTCTCCGGTCAGTTTCGTTGAGTATCCAGACTGCAGTTATTACATTGAGCGTTCGGGCTCCAGTCAGTTTCGTTGGGTATCCAAACTCTGGTTATTACGTTGAGCGTTCAGGATCGAGTCATTTTCGTTGAGTATCATAATTCTGGTTACTATATTGAGCGTTCAGGCTCCGGTCAGTTTCGTTGAGTATCCAGACTCCGGTTATTACGTTGATCGTTCAGGCTCCGGTCAGTTTAGTTGAGTATCCAAACTCTGGTTATTAAGTTGAGCTTTCAGGCTCCGGTCATTTTCGTTGAGTATCCAGACTCTGGTTATTACGTTGATCGTTCAGGCTCCGGTCAGTTTCGTTGAGTATCCAGATTCCGGTTATTACGTTAGGCGTTCAGGATCCGGTCAGTTTCGTTGGGTATCAAGACACCGGTTATTACGTTGAGCGTTCAGGCTCCGGTCAGTTTCATTGGGTATCCAGACTCCGGTTATTACGTTGATCATTCAGTCTCTGGTCAGTTTTGTTGAGTATCCAGACTCCAGTTATTACGTTGAGCGTTCAGGCTCCAGTCAGTTTCGTTGGTTATCCAAACTCCGGTTATTACGTTGAGCGTTCAGGCTCAGGTCATATTCGTTGAGTATCCAGACTCTAGTTATTACGTTGAGCGTTCAGGCTCCGGTCAGTTTTGTTGAGTATCTGGATTCCGATTATTACGTTGAGCCTTCAGGCTCCGGTCATTTTAGTTGAGTATCCAAACTCTGGTAATTAAGTTGAGCGTTCAGGCTCTGGTCATTTTCGTTGAGTATCCAGACTCTGGTTATTACGTTGATTGTTCAGGCTCCGGTCAGTTTTGTTGAGTATCCAGACTCCGGTTATTACGTTGAGCGTTCGGTCTCCGGTCAGTTCCGTTGGGTATCCAGACTCCGGTTATTACGTTGAGCGTTCAGGCTCCAGTCATTTTCGTTGAGTATCCAGACTCCTGTTATTACGTTGAGCGTTCAGGCTCCGGTCAGTTTCGTTGAGTATACAGACTCTGGTTATTAAGTTGAGCGTTCAGGCTCCGGTCATTTTTGTTGAGTATCCAGACTCTGGTTATTACGTTGAGCGTTCAGGCTTCGGTCAGTTTCAGTGAGTATCCAGATTCCGGTTATTACGTTGATCGTTCAGGCTCCGGTCAGTTTCGTTAGGTATCAAGACACTGTTTATTACGCTGAGCGTTCAGGCTCCGGTCAGTTTCATTAGGTATCCAGACTCCGGTTATTTTGTGGGTCGTTTAGTCTCCGGTCAGTTTCGTTGAGTATCCAGACTCCAGTTATTACGTTGAGCGTTCAGGCTCCAGTCAGTTTCGTTGGGTATCCAAACTCTGGTTATTACATTGAGCGTTCAGGATCCAGTCATTTTCGTTGAGTATCATAACTCTGGTTATTACATTGAGCGTTCAGGTTCCGGTCAGTTTCGTTGAGTATCCAGACTCCGGTTATTACGTTGAGCGTTCAGGCTCCGGTCAGTTTAGTTGAGTATCCAAACTCTGGTTATTAAGTTGAGCGTTCAGGCTCCGGTCATTTTCATTGAGTATCCAGACTCTGGTTATTACATTGAGTGTTCAGGATCCGCTCAGTTTCGTTGAGTATTCAGATTCCGGTTATTACGTTGAGTGTTCAGGCTCCGGTCAGTTTCGTTGGGTATCAAGACACCAGTTATTACGTTGAGCTTTCAGGCTCCGGTCAGTTTCATTGGGTATCCAGACATCGGTTATTACGTTGATCGTTCAGTCTCCGGTCAGTTTCGTTGAGTATCCAGACTCCAGTTATTACGTTGAGCGTTCAGACTCCAGTCAGTTTCGTTGGGTATCCAAAATCCGGTTATTACGTTAAGCGTTCAGACTCCGGTCATTTTTGTTGTGTATCCAGACTCTAGTTATTATGTTGAGCGTTCAGGCTCCTGTCAGTTTCGTTGAGTATCCAGATTCCGATTATTACGTTGAGCGTTCAGGCTCCAGTCAGTTTCATGGGTATCCAGAATCCGGTTATTACGTTGAGCGTTTAGGCTCCGGTCATTTTTGTTGAGTATCCAGACTCCGGTTATTAAGTTGAGCGTCAGGCTCCGATCATTTTCGTTGAGTATCAAGACTCCGGTTATTACGTTGATCGTTCAGGCACCGGTCAGTTTTGTTGAATATCCTGATTTCGGTTATTACGTTGAGCGTTCAGGATCTGACAGTTTCTTTGGGTATCCAGACTCCGTTGATTACGTTGATCGTTCAGGCTCCTGTCATTTTCATTGAGTATCCAGACTCTGGTTATTAACTTGAGCGTTCAGGCTCCAGTCATTTTTGTTGAGTATCCAGACTCTAGTTATTACGTTGAGCGTTCAGGCTCCGGTCAAATTCGTTGAGTATCCAGATTCCGGTTATTACGTTGTGCGTTCAGGCTCCGGTCAATTTCGTTGGGTATCAAGACACCGGTTATTAAGCTGAGCGTTCAGGCTCCGGTCAGTTTCATTGGGTATCCAGACTCCGGTTATTACGTTGATCATTCAGTCTCCGGTCAGTTTCGTTGAGTATCCAGACTCTAGTATTTACCTTGAGCGTTCAGTCTCCAGTCAGTTTCGTTGGGTATCCAAACTCCGGTTATTACGTTGAGCGTTCAAGCTCCGATCATTTTTGTTGAGTATCTAAACTCTAGTTATTACATTGAGCGTTCAGGCTCCGGTTAGTTTCGTTGAGTATCCAGATTCCGATTATTACGTTGAGCGTTCAGGCTCTGATCAGTTTCGTGGGTATCCAGACTCCGGTTATTACGTTGAGCGTTTAGGCTCCAGTCATTTTTGTTGAGTATCCAGACTCCAGTTATTAAGTTGAGCGTCAGGCTCCGATCATTTTTGTTGAGTATCCAGAGTCTGGTTATTACGTTGAGTGTTCAGGCTCTGGTCAGTTTCGTTGAGTATCCAGATTCCGGTTATTATGTTGAGCGTTCAGGCTCCGGTCAGTTTTGTTGGGTATCCAGACTCCGGTTAGTACAGTGAGCGTTCAGGCTCCAGTCATTTTCGTCGAGTATCCAGACTCCTGTTATTACGTTGAGCGTTCAGGCTCCGGTCAGTTTCGTTGAGTATCCAGACTCTGGTTATTAAGTTGAGCGTTCAGGCTCCGGTCATTTTTGTTGAGTATCCAGACCCTGGTTATTACGTTGAGCGTTCAGGCTCCGGTCAGTTTCGTTGAGTATCCAGATTCCGGTTATTACGTTGTGCGTTCAGGCTCCAGTCAGTTTCGTTGGGTATCAAGACACCGGTTATTACGTTGAGCGTTCAGGCTCGGGTCAGTTTCATTGGGTATCCAGACTCCGGTTATTTCGTTGGTCGTTCAGTCTCCGGTCAGTTTCGTTGAGTATCCAGACTGCAGTTATTACGTTGAGCGTTCGGGCTCCAGTCAGTTTCGTTGGGTATCCAAACTCTGGTTATTACGTTGAGCATTCAGGATCAAGTCATTTTCGTTGAGTATCATAACTCTGGTTATTATATTGAGCGTTCAGGCTCCGGTTAGTTTCGTTGAGTATCCAGACTCCGGTTATTACGTTGATCGTTCAGGCTCTGGTCAGTTTAGTTGAGTATCCAAACTCTAGTTATTAAGTTGAGCGTTCAGGCTCCGGTCATTTTTGTTGAGTATCCAGACCCTGGTTATTACGTTGAGCGTTCAGGCTCCGGTCAGTTTCGTTGAGTATCCAGATTCCGGTTATTACGTTGTGCGTTCAGGCTCCGGTCAGTTTCGTTGGGTATCAAGACACCGGTTATTACGTTGAGCGTTCAGGCTCCGATCAGTTTCATTGGGTATCCAGACTCCGGTTATTTCGTTGGTCGTTCAGTCTCCGGTCAGTTTCGTTGAGTATCCAGACTGCAGTTATTACGTTGAGCGTTCGGGCTCCAGTCAGTTTCGTTGGGTATCCAAACTCTGGTTATTACATTGAGCATTCAGGATCAAGTCATTTTCGTTGAGTATCATAACTCTGGTTATTATATTGAGCGTTCAGGCTCCGGTTAGTTTCGTTGAGTATCCAGACTCCGGTTATTACGTTGATCGTTCAGGCTCTGGTCAGTTTAGTTGAGTATCCAAACTCTGGTTATTAAGTTGAGCGTTCAGGCGCCGGTCATTTTCATTGAGTATCCAGACTCTGGTTATTACGTTGATCGTTCAGGCTCCGGTCAGTTTCGTTGAGTATCCAGATTCCGGTTATTACGTTAGGCGTTCAGGATCCGGTCAGTTTCGCTGGGTATCAAGACACCGGTTATTACGTTGAGCGTTCAGGCTCCGGTCAGTTTCATTGGGTATCCAGACTCCGGTTATTACGTTGATCATTCAGTCTCCGGTCAGTTTCGTTGAGTATCCAGACTCCAGTTATTACGTTGAGCGTTCAGGCTCCAGTCAGGTTCGTTGGTTATCCAAACTGCGGTTATTACGTTGAGCTTTCAGGCTCCGGTCATATTCGTTGAGTATCCAGAATCTAGTTATTACGTTGAGCGTTCAGGCTCCGGTCAGTTTCGTTGGGTATCTGGATTCCGATTATTACGTTGAGCCTTCAGGCTCCGGTCATTTTAGTTGAGTATCCAAACTCTGGTAATTAAGTTGAGCGTTCAGGCTCCAGTCATCTTTGTTGAGTATCCAGACTCTGGTTATTACGTTGATTGTTCAGGCTCCGGTCAGTTTCGTTGAGTATCCAGACTCCGGTTATTACGTTGAGCGTTCGGGCTCCGGTCAGTTTCGTTGGGTATCAAGACACCGGTTATTACGTTGAGCGTTCAGGCTCCGGTCAGTTTCATTGGGTATCCAGACTCCGGTTATTTCGATGGTCGTTCAGTCTCCGGTCAGTTTCGTTGAGTATCCAGACTGCAGTTATTACGTTGAGCGTTCGGGCTCCAGTCAGTTTCGTTGGGTATCCAAACTCTGGTTATTACGTTGAGCATTCAGGATCAAGTCATTTTCGTTGAGTATCATAACTCTGGTTATTATATTGAGCGTTCAGGCTCCGGTTAGTTTCGTTGAGTATCCAGACTCCGGTTATTACGTTGATCGTTCAGGCTCCGGTCAGTTTAGTTGAGTATCCAAACTCTGGTTATTAAGTTGAACGTTCAGGCTCCGGTCATTTTTGTTGAGTATCCAGACCCTGGTTATTACGTTGAGCGTTCAGGCTCCGGTCAGTTTCGTTGAGTATCCAGATTCCGGTTATTACGTTGTGCGTTCAGGCTTCGGTCAGTTTCGTTGGGTATCAAGACACCGGTTATTACGTTGAGCGTTCAGGCTCCGGTCAGTTTCACTGGGTATCCAGACTCCGGTTATTTCGTTGGTCGTTCAGTCTCTGGTCAGTTTCTTTGAGTATCCAGACTGCAGTTATTACGTTGAGCGTTCGGGCTCCAGTCAGTTTCGTTGGGTATCCAAACTCTGGTTATTACGTTGAGCATTCAGGATCAAGTCATTTTCGTTGAGTATCATAACTCTTGTTATTATATTGAGCATTCAGGCTCCGGTTAGTTTCGTTGAGTATCCAGACTCCGGTTATTACGTTGATCGTTCAGGCTCCGGTCAGTTTAGTTGAGTATCCAAACTCTGGTTATTAAGTTGAGCGTTCAGGCTCCGGTCATTTTCGTTGAGTATCCAGACTCTGGTTATTATGTTGATCGTTCAGGCTCCGGTCAGTTTCGTTTAGTATCCAGATTCCGGTTATTACGTTAGGCGTTCAGGATCCGGTCAGTTTCGTTGGGTATCAAGACACCGGTTATTACGTTGAGCGTTCAGGCTCCGGTCAGTTTCATTGGGTATCCAGACTCCGGTTATTACGTTGATCATTCAGTCTCCGGTCAGTTTGGTTGAGTATCCAGACTCCAGTTATTATGTTGAGCGTTCAGGCTCCAGTCAGTTTCGTTGGTTATCCAAACTGCGGTTATTACGTTGAGCTTTCAGGCTCCGGTCATATTCGTTGAGTATCCAGAATCTAGTTATTACGTTGAGCGTTCAGGCTCCGGTCAGTTTCGTTGGGTATCTGGATTCCGATTATTACGTTGAGCCTTCAGGCTCCGGTCATTTTAGTTGAGTATCCAAACTCTGGTAATTAAGTTGAGCGTTCAGGCTCCAGTCATCTTTGTTGAGTATCCAGACTCTGGTTATTACGTTGATTGTTCAGGCTCCGGTCAGTTTCGTTGAGTATCCAGACTCCGGTTATTACGTTGAGCGTTCGGGCTCCGGTCAGTTTCGTTGGGTATCCAGACTCCGGTTATTGAGTTGAGCGTTCAGGCTCCAGTCATTTTCGTTGAGTATCCAGACTCCTGTTATTACGTTGAGCGTTCAGGCTCCGGTCAGTTTCGTTGAGTATACAGACTCTGGTTATTAAGTTGAGCATTCAGGCTCCGGTCATTTTTGTTGAGTATCCAGACTCTGGTTATTACGTTGAGCGTTCAGGCTCCGGTCAGTTTTGTTGAGTATCCAGATTCCGGTTATTACGTTGATCGTTCAGGCTCCGGTCAGTTTCGTTGGGTATCAAGACACCGGTTATTAAGCTGAGCGTTCAGGCTCCGGTCAGTTTCATTGGGTATCCAGACTCCGGTTATTTCGTTGGTCGTTCAGTCTCTGGTCAGTTTCGTTGAGTATCCAGACTTCGGTTATTACGTTGAGCATTAAGGCTCCAGTCAGTTTCGTTGGGTATCCAAACTCTGGTTATTACGTTGAGCGTTCAGGATCCAGTCATTTTCGTTGAGTATCATAAATCAGGTTATTACATTGAGCGTTCAGGCTCCGGTCAGTTTCGTTGAGTATCCAGACTCCGGTTATTACGTTGATCGTTCAGGCTCCGGTCAGTTTAGTTGAGTATCCAAACTCTGGTTATTAAGTTGAGCGTTCAGGCTCCAGTGATTTTCGTTGAGTATCCAGACTCTGGTTATTACGTTGATCGTTCAGGCTCCAGTCAGTTTTGTTGAGTATCTGGATTCCGATTATTACGTTGAGCGTTCAGGCTCCGGTCATTTTAGTTGAGTATGCAAACTCTGGTAATTAAGTTGAGCGTTCAGGCTCCAGTCATCTTTGTTAAGTATCCAGACTCTGGTTATTACGTTGATTGTTCAGGCTCCGGTCAGTTTCGTTGAGTATCCAGACTCTGGTTATTACGTTGAGCGTTCGGGCTCCGGTCAGTTTCGTTTGGTATCAAGACACCGGTTATTACGTTGAGCGTTCAGGCTCCGGTCAGTTTCATTGGGTATCCAGACTCCGGTTATTTCGTTGGTCGTTCAGTCTCCGGTCAGTTTCGTTGAGTATCCAGACTGCAGTTATTACGTTGAGCGTTCGGGCTCCAGTCAATTTCGTTGGTTATCCAAACTGCGGTTATTACGTTGAGCTTTCAGGCTCCGGTCATATTCGTTCAGTATCCAGAATCTAGTTATTATGTTGAGCGTTCAGGCTCCGGTCAGTTTCGTTGGGTATCTGGATTCCGATTATTACGTTGAGCCTTCAGGCTCCGGTCATTTTAGTTGAGTATCCAAACTCTGGTAATTAAGTTGAGCGTTCAGGCTCCAGTCATCTTTGTTGAGTATCCAGACTCTGGTTATTACGTTGATTGTTCAGGCTCCGGTCAGTTTCGTTGAGTATCCAGACTCCGGTTATTACGTTGAGCGTTCGGGCTCCGGTCAGTTTCGTCGGGTATCAAGACACCGGTTATTACGTTGAGCGTTCAGGCTCCGGTCAGTTTCATTGGGTATCTAGACTCCGGTTATTTCGTTGGTCGTTCAGTCTCCGGTCAGTTTCGTTGAGTATCCAGACTGCAGTTATTACATTGAGCGTTCGGGCTCCAGTCAGTTTCGTTGGGTATCCAAACTCTGGTTATTACGTTGAGCATTCAGGATCAAGTCATTTTCGTTGAGTATCATAACTCTGGTTATTATATTGAGCGTTCAGGCTCCGGTTAGTTTCGTTGAGTATCCAGACTCCGGTTATTACGTTGATCGTTCAGGCTCCGGTCAGTTTAGTTGAGTATCCAAACTCTGGTTATTAAGTTGAGCGTTCAGGCTCCGGTCATTTTTGTTGAGTATCCAGACCCTGGTTATTACGTTGAGCGTTCAGGCTCCGGTCAGTTTCGTTGAGTATCCAGACTCCGGTTATTACGTTGATCGTTCAGGCTCCGGTCAGTTTAGTTGAGTATCCAAACTCTGGTTATTAAGTTGAGCGTTCAGGCTCCGGTCATTTTCGTTGAGTATCCAGACTCTGGTTATTACGTTGATCGTTCAGGCTCCAGACAGTTTTGTTGAGTATCTGGATTCCGATTATTACGTTGAGCGTTCAGGCTCCGGTCATTTTAGTTGAGTATCCAAACTCTGGTAATTAAGTTGAGCGTTCAGGCTCCAGTCATCTTTGTTGAGTATCCAGACTCTGGTTATTACGTTGATTGTTCAGGCTCCGGTCAGTTTCGTTGACTATCCAGACTCCGGTTATTACGTTGAGCGTTCGGGCTCCGGTTAGTTTCGTTGGGTATCAAGACACCGGTTATTACGTTGAGCGTTCAGGCTCCGGTCAGTTTCATTGGGTATCCAGACTCCGGTTATTTCGTTGGTCGTTCAGTCTCCGCTCAGTTTCGTTGTGTATCCAGACTGCAGTTATTACGTTGAGCGTTCGGGCTCCATTCAGTTTCGTTGGTTATCCAAACTGCGGTTATTACGTTGAGCTTTCAGGCTCCGGTCATATTCGTTGAGTATCCAGAATCTAGTTATTACGTTGAGCGTTCAGGCTCCGGTCAGTTTCGTTGGGTATCTGAATTCCGATTATTACGTTGAGCCTTCAGGCTCCGGTCATTTTAGTTGAGTATCCAAACTCTGGTAATTAAGTTGAGCGTTCAGGCTCCAGTCATCTTTGTTGAGTATCCAGACTCTGGTTATTACGTTGATTGTTCATGCTCCGGTCAGTTTCGTTGAGTATCCAGACTCCGGTTATTACGTTGCGCGTTCGGGCTCCGGTCAGTTTCGTTGGGTATCAAGACACCGGTTATTACGTTGAGCGTTCAGGCTCCGGTCAGTTTCATTGGGTATCTAGACTCCAGTTATTTCGTTGGTCGTTCAGTCTCCGGTCAGTTTCGTTGAGTATCCAGACTTCAGTTATTACATTGAGCGTTCGGGCTCCAGTCAGTTTCGTTGGGTATCCAAACTCTGGTTATTACGTTGAGCATTCAGGATCAAGTCATTTTCGTTGAGTATCATAACTCTGGTTATTATATTGAGCGTTCAGGCTCCGGTTAGTTTCGTTGAGTATCCAGACTCCGGTTATTACGTTGATCGTTCAGGCTCCGGTCAGTTTAGTTGAGTATCCAAACTCTGGTTATTAAGTTGAGCGTTCAGGCTCCGGTCATTTTTGTTGAGTATCCAGACCCTGGTTATTACATTGAGCGTTCAGGCTCCGGTCAGTTTCGTTGAGTATCCATATTCCGGTTATTACGTTGTGCGTTCAGGCTCCGGTCAGTTTCGTTGGGTATCAAGACACCGGTTATTACGTTGAGCGTTCAGGCTCCGGTCAGTTTCATTGGGTATCCAGACTCCGGTTATTTCGTTGGTCGTTCAGTCTCCGGTCAGTTTCGTTGAGTATCCAGACTGCAGTTATTACGTTGAGCGTTCGGGCTCCAGTCAGTTTCGTTGGGTATCCAAACTCTGGTTATTACGTTGAGCATTCATGATCAAGTCATTTTCGTTGAGTATCATAAATCTGGTTATTATATTGAGCGTTCAGGCTCCGGTTAGTTTCGTTGAGTATCCAGACTCCGGTTATTACGTTGATCATTCAGGCTCCGGTCAGTTTAGTTGAGTATCCAGACTCTGGTTATTACGTTGATTGTTCAGGCTCCGGTCAGTTTCGTTGAGTATCCAGACTCCGGTTATTACGTTGAGCGTTCGGGCTCCGGTCAGTTTCGTCGGGTATCAAGACACCGGTTATTACGTTGAGCGTTCAGGCTCCGGTCAGTTTCATTGGGTATCTAGACTCCGGTTATTTCGTTGGTCGTTCAGTCTCTGGTCAGTTTCGTTGAGTATCCAGACTGCAGTTATTACATTGAGCGTTCGGGCTCCAATCAGTTTCGTTGGGTATCCAAACTCTGGTTATTACGTTGAGCATTCAGGATCAAGTCATTTTCGTTGAGTATCATAACTCTGGTTATTATATTGAGCGTTCAGGCTCCGGTTAGTTTCGTTGAGTATCCAGACTCCGGTTATTACGTTGATCGTTCAGGCTCCGGTCAGTTTAGTTGAGTATCCGAACTCTGGTTATTAAGTTGAGCGTTCAGGCTCCGGTCATTTTTGTTGAGTATCCAGACCCTGGTTATTACGTTGAGCGTTCAGGCTCCGGTCAGTTTCGTTGAGTATCCAGACTCCGGTTATTACGTTGATCGTTCAGGCTCCGGTCAGTTTAGTTGAGTATCCAAACTCTGGTTATTAAGTTGAGCGTTCAGGCTCCGGTCATTTTCGTTGAGTATCCAGACTCTGGTTATTACGTTGATCGTTCAGGCTCCAGACAGTTTTGTTGAGTATCTTGATTCCGATTATTACGTTGAGCGTTCAGGCTCCGGTCATTTTAGTTGAGTATCCAAACTCTGGTAATTAAGTTGAGCGTTCAGGCTCCAGTCATCTTTGTTGAGTATCCAGACTCTGGTTATTACGTTGATTGTTCAGGCTCCGGTCAGTTTCGTTGACTATCCAGACTCCGGTTATTACGTTGAGCGTTCGGGCTCCGGTTAGTTTCGTTGGGTATCAAGACACCGGTTATTACGTTGAGCGTTCAGGCTCCGGTCAGTTTCATTGGGTATCCAGACTCCGGTTATTTCGTTGGTCGTTCAGTCTCCGGTCAGTTTCGTTGTGTATCCAGACTGCAGTTATTACGTTGAGCGTTCGGGCTCCATTCAGTTTCGTTGGTTATCCAAACTGCGGTTGTTACGTTGAGCTTTCAGGCTCTGGTCATATTCGTTGAGTATCCAGAATCTAGTTATTACGTTGAGCGTTCAGGCTCCGGTCAGTTTCGTTGGGTATCTGAATTCCGATTATTACGTTGAGCCTTCAGGCTCCGGTCATTTTAGTTGAGTATCCAAACTCTGGTAATTAAGTTGAGCGTTCAGGCTCCAGTCATCTTTGTTGAGTATCCAGACTCTGGTTATTACGTTGATTGTTCAGGCTCCGGTCAGTTTCGCTGAGTATCCAGACTCCGGTTATTACGTTGAGCGTTCGGGCTCCGGTCAGTTTCGTTGGGTATCAAGACACCAGTTATTACGTTGAGCGTTCAGGCTCCGGTCAGTTTCATTGGGTATCTAGACTCCGGTTATTTCGTTGGTCGTTCAGTCTCCGGTCAGTTTCGTTGAGTATCCAGACTTCAGTTATTACATTGAGCGTTCGGGCTCCAGTCAGTTTCGTTGGGTATCCAAACTCTGGTTATTACGTTGAGCATTCAGGATCAAGTCATTTTCGTTGAGTATCAAAACTCTGGTTATTATATTGAGCGTTCAGGCTCCGGTTAGTTTCGTTGAGTATCCAGACTCCGGTTATTACGTTGATCGTTCAGGCTCCGGTCAGTTTAGTTGAGTATCCAAACTCTGGTTATTAAGTTGAGCGTTCAGGCTCCGGTCATTTTTGTTGAGTATCCAGACCCTGGTTATTACGTTGAGCGTTCAGGCTCCGGTCAGTTTCGTTGAGTATCCATATTCCGGTTATTACGTTGTGCGTTCAGGCTCCGGTCAGTTTCGTTGGGTATCAAGACATCGGTTATTACGTTGAGCGTTCAGGCTCCGGTCAGTTTCATTGGGTATCCAAACTCCGGTTATTTCGTTGGTCGTTCAGTCTCCGGTCAGTTTCGTTGAGTATCCAGACTGCAGTTATTACGTTGAGCGTTCGGGCTCCAGTCAGTTTCGTTGGGTATCCAAACTCTGGTTATTACGTTGAGCATTCATGATCAAGTCATTTTCGTTGAGTATCATAACTCTGGTTATTATATTGAGCGTTCAGGCTCCGGTTAGTTTCGTTGAGTATCCAGACTCCGGTTATTACGTTGATCATTCAGGCTCCGGTCAGTTTAGTTGAGTATCCAGACTCTGGTTATTACGTTGATTGTTCAGGCTCCGGTCAGTTTCGTTGAGTATCCAGACTCCGGTTATTACGTTGAGCGTTCGGGCTCCGGTCAGTTTCGTCGGGTATCAAGACACCGGTTATTACGTTGAGCGTTCAGGCTCCGGTCAGTTTCATTGGGTATCTAGACTCCGGTTATTTCGTTGGTCGTTCAGGCTCCGGTTAGTTTCGTTGAGTATCCAGACTGCAGTTATTACATTGAGCGTTCGGGCTCCAGTCAGTTTCGTTGGGTATCCAAACTCTGGTTATTACGTTGAGCATTCAGGATCAAGTCATTTTCGTTGAGTATCATAACTCTGGTTATTATATTGAGCGTTCAGGCTCCGGTCAGTTTCGTTGAGTATCCAGACTCCGGTTATTACGTTGATCGTTCAGGCTCCGGTCAGTTTAGTTGAGTATCCAAACTCTGGTTATTAAGTTGAGCGTTCAGGCTCCGGTCAGTTTCGTTGAGTATCCAGACTCTGGTTATTACGTTGATCGTTCAGGCTCCAGACAGTTTTGTTGAGTATCTTGATTCCGATTATTACGTTGAGCGTTCAGGCTCCGGTCATTTTAGTTGAGTATCCAAACTCTGGTAATTAAGTTGAGCGTTCAGGCTCCAGTCATCTTTGTTGAGTATCCAGACTCTGGTTATTACGTTGATTGTTCAGGCTCCGGTCAGTTTCGTTGACTATCCAGACTCCGGTTATTACGTTGAGCGTTCGGGCTCCGGTTAGTTTCGTTGGGTATCAAGACACCGGTTATTACGTTGAGCGTTCAGGCTCCGGTCAGTTTCATTGGGTATCCAGACTCCGGTTATTTCGTTGGTCGTTCAGTCTCCGGTCAGTTTCGTTGTGTATCCAGACTGCAGTTATTACGTTGAGCGTTCGGGCTCCATTCAGTTTCGTTGGTTATCCAAACTGCGGTTGTTACGTTGAGCTTTCAGGCTCTGGTCATATTCGTTGAGTATCCAGAATCTAGTTATTACGTTGAGCGTTCAGGCTCCGGTCAGTTTCGTTGGGTATCTGAATTCCGATTATTACGTTGAGCCTTCAGGCTCCGGTCATTTTAGTTGAGTATCCAAACTCTGGTAATTAAGTTGAGCGTTCAGGCTCCAGTCATCTTTGTTGAGTATCCAGACTCTGGTTATTACGTTGATTGTTCAGGCTCCGGTCAGTTTCGCTGAGTATCCAGACTCCGGTTATTACGTTGAGCGTTCGGGCTCCGGTCAGTTTCGTTGGGTATCAAGACACCAGTTATTACGTTGAGCGTTCAGGCTCCGGTCAGTTTCATTGGGTATCTAGACTCCGGTTATTTCGTTGGTCGTTCAGTCTCCGGTCAGTTTCGTTGAGTATCCAGACTTCAGTTATTACATTGAGCGTTCGGGCTCCAGTCAGTTTCGTTGGGTATCCAAACTCTGGTTATTACGTTGAGCATTCAGGATCAAGTCATTTTCGTTGAGTATCATAACTCTGGTTATTATATTGAGCGTTCAGGCTCCGGTTAGTTTCGTTGAGTATCCAGACTCCGGTTATTACGTTGATCGTTCAGGCTCCGGTCAGTTTAGTTGAGTATCCAAACTCTGGTTATTAAGTTGAGCGTTCAGGCTCCGGTCATTTTTGTTGAGTATCCAGACCCTGGTTATTACGTTGAGCGTTCAGGCTCCGGTCAGTTTCGTTGAGTATCCATATTCCGGTTATTACGTTGTGCGTTCAGGCTCCGGTCAGTTTCGTTGGGTATCAAGACATCGGTTATTACGTTGAGCGTTCAGGCTCCGGTCAGTTTCATTGGGTATCCAAACTCCGGTTATTTCGTTGGTCGTTCAGTCTCCGGTCAGTTTCGTTGAGTATCCAGACTACAGTTATTACGTTGAGCGTTCGGGCTCCAGTCAGTTTCGTTGGGTATCCAAACTCTGGTTATTACGTTGAGCATTCATGATCAAGTCATTTTCGTTGAGTATCATAACTCTGGTTATTATATTGAGCGTTCAGGCTCCGGTTAGTTTCGTTGAGTATCCAGACTCCGGTTATTACGTTGATCATTCAGGCTCCGGTCAGTTTAGTTGAGTATCCAGACTCTGGTTATTACGTTGATTGTTCAGGCTCCGGTCAGTTTCGTTGAGTATCCAGACTCCGGTTATTACGTTGAGCGTTCGGGCTCCGGTCAGTTTCGTCGGGTATCAAGACACCGGTTATTACGTTGAGCGTTCAGGCTCCGGTCAGTTTCATTGGGTATCTAGACTCCGGTTATTTCGTTGGTCGTTCAGTCTCCGGTCAGTTTCGTTGAGTATCCAGACTGCAGTTATTACATTGAGCGTTCGGGCTCCAGTCAGTTTCGTTGGGTATCCAAACTCTGGTTATTACGTTGAGCATTCAGGATCAAGTCATTTTCGTTGAGTATCATAACTCTGGTTATTATATTGAGCGTTCAGGCTCCGGTTAGTTTCGTTGAGTATCCAGACTCCGGTTATTACGTTGATCGTTCAGGCTCCGGTCAGTTTAGTTGAGTATCCGAACTCTGGTTATTAAGTTGAGCGTTCAGGCTCCGGTCATTTTTGTTGAGTATCCAGACCCTGGTTATTACGTTGAGCGTTCAGGCTCCGGTCAGTTTCGTTGAGTATCCAGACTCCGGTTATTACGTTGATCGTTCAGGCTCCGGTCAGTTTAGTTGAGTATCCAAACTCTGGTTATTAAGTTGAGCGTTCAGGCTCCGGTCATTTTCGTTGAGAATCCAGACTCTGGTTATTACGTTGTTCGTTCAGGCTCCAGACAGTTTTGTTGAGTATCTGGATTCCGATTATTACGTTGAGCGTTCAGGCTCCGGTCATTTTAGTTGAGTATCCAAACTCTGGTAATTAAGTTGAGCGTTCAGGCTCCAGTCATCTTTGTTGAGTATCCAGACTCTGGTTATTACGTTGATTGTTCAGGCTCCGGTCAGTTTCGTTGACTATCCAGACTCCGGTTATTACGTTGAGCGTTCGGGCTCCGGTTAGTTTCGTTGGGTATCAAGACACCGGTTATTACGTTGAGCGTTCAGGCTCCGGTCAATTTCATTGGGTATCCAGACTCCGGTTATTTCGTTGGTCGTTCAGTCTCCGGTCAGTTTCGTTGTGTATCCAGACTGCAGTTATTACATTGAGCGTTCGGGCTCCATTCAGTTTCGTTGGTTATCCAAACTGCGGTTATTACGTTGAGCTTTCAGGCTCCGGTCATATTCGTTGAGTATCCAGAATCTAGTTATTACGTTGAGCGTTCAGGCTCCGGTCAGTTTCGTTGGGTATCTGAATTCCGATTATTACGTTGAGCCTTCAGGCTCCGGTCATTTTAGTTGAGTATCCAAACTCTGGTAATTAAGTTGAGCGTTCAGGCTCCAGTCATCTTTGTTGAGTATCCAGACTCTGGTTATTACGTTGATTGTTCAGGCTCCGGTCAGTTTCGTTGAGTATCCAGACTCCGGTTATTACGTTGAGCGTTCGGGCTCCGGTCAGTTTCGTTGGGTATCAAGACACCGGTTATTACGTTGAGCGTTCAGGCTCCGGTCAGTTTCATTGGGTATCTAGACTCCGGTTATTTCGTTGGTCGTTCAGTCTCCGGTCAGTTTCGTTGAGTATCCAGACTTCAGTTATTACATTGAGCGTTCGGGCTCCAGTCAGTTTCGTTGGGTATCCAAACTCTGGTTATTACGTTGAGCATTCAGGATCAAGTCATTTTCGTTGAGTATCATAACTCTGGTTATTATATTGAGCGTTCAGGCTCCGGTTAGTTTCGTTAAGTATCCAGACTCCGGTTATTACGTTGATCGTTCAGGCTCCGGTCAGTTTAGTTGAGTATCCAAACTCTGGTTATTAAGTTGAGCGTTTAGGCTCCGGTCATTTTTGTTGAGTATCCAGACCCTGGTTATTACGTTGAGCGTTCAGGCTCCGGTCAGTTTCGTTGAGTATCCATATTCCGGTTATTACGTTGTGCGTTCAGGCTCCGGTCAGTTTCGTTGGGTATCAAGACACCGGTTATTACGTTGAGCGTTCAGGCTCCGGTCAGTTTCATTGGGTATCCAGACTCCGGTTATTTCGTTGGTCGTTCAGTCTCCGGTCAGTTTCGTTGAGTATCCAGACTGCAGTTATTACGTTGAGCGTTCGGGCTCCAGTCAGTTTCGTTGGGTATCCAAACTCTGGTTATTACGTTGAGCATTCATGATCAAGTCATTTTCGTTGAGTATCATAACTCTGGTTATTATATTGAGCGTTCAGGCTCCGGTTAGTTTCGTTGAGTATCCAGACTCCGGTTATTACGTTGATCATTCAGGCTCCGGTCAGTTTAGTTGAGTATCCAAACTCTGGTTATTAAGTTGAGCGTTCAGGCTCCGGTCATTTTCGTTGAGTATCCAGACTCTGGTTATTACGTTGATCGTTCAGGCTCCGGTCAGTTTCGTTGAGTATCCAGATTCCGGTTATTACGTTAGGCGTTCAGGATCCGGTCAGTTTCGCTAGGTATCAAGACACCGATTATTACATTGAGCGTTCAGGCTCCGGTCAGTTTCATTGGGTATCCAGACTCCCGTTATTACGTTGATCATTCAGTCTCTGGTCAGTTTCGTTGAGTATCCAGACTCCAGTTATTACGTTGAGCGTTCAGGCTCCAGTCAGTTTCGTTGGTTATCCAAACTGCGGTTATTACGTTGAGCTTTCAGGCTCCAGTCATATTCGTTGAGTATCCAGAATCTAGTTATTACGTTGAGCGTTCAGGCTCCGGTCAGTTTCGTTGGGTATCTGGATTCCGATTATTACGTTGAGCCTTCAGGCTCCGGTCATTTTAGTTGAGTATCCAAACTCTGGTAATTAAGTTGAGCGTTCAGGCTCCAGTCATCTTTGTTGAGTATCCAGAGTCTGGTTATTACGTTGATTGTTCAGGCTCCGGTCAGTTTCGTTGAGTATCCAGACTCCGGTTATTACGTTGAGCGTTCGGGCTCCGGTCAGTTTCGTTGGGTATCCAGACTCCGGTTATTACGTTGAGCGTTCAGGCTCCAGTCATTTTCGTTGAGTATCCAGACTCTTGTTATTACGTTCAGCGATCAGGCTCCGGTCAGTTTTGTTGAGTATCCAGATTCCGGTTATTACGTTGATCGTTCAGGCTCCGGTCAGTTTCGTTGGGTATCAAGACACCGGTTATTAAGCTGAGCGTTCAGGCTCCGGTCAGTTTCATTGGGTATCCAGACTCCGGTTATTTCGTTGGTCGTTCAGTCTCTGGTCAGTTTCGTTGAGTATCCAGACTCCAGTTATTACGTTGAGCGTTCAGGCTCCAGTCAGTTTCGTTGGGTATCCAAACTCTGGTTATTACGTTGAGCGTTCAGGATCCAGTCATTTTCGTTGAGTATCATAAATCAGGTTATTACATTGAGCGTTCAGGCTCCGGTCAGTTTCGTTGAGTATCCAGACTCCGGTTATTACGTTGATCGTTCAGGCTCCGGTCAGTTTAGTTTAGTATCCAAACTCTGGTTATTAAGTTGAGCGTTCAGGCTCCGGTCATTTTCGTTGAGTATCCAGACTCTGGTTATTACGTTGATCGTTCAGGCTCCGGTCAGTTTCGTTGAGTATCCAGATTCCGGTTATTACGTTAGGCGTTCAGGATCCGGTCAGTTTCGTTGGGTATCAAGACACCGGTTATTACGTTGAGCGTTCAGGCTCCGGTCAGTTTCATTGGGTATCCAGACTCCGGTTATTACGTTGATCATTCAGTCTCCGGTCAGTTTCGTTGAGTATCCAGACTCCAGTTATTATGTTTAGCGTTCAGGCTCCAGTCAGTTTTGTTGGTTATCCAAACTCCGGTTATTACGTTGAGCGTTCAGGCTCCGGTCATATTTGTTGAGTATCCAGACTCTAGTTATTACGTTGAGCGTTCAGGCTCCGGTCAGTTTCGTTGAGTATCTGGATTCCGATTATTACGTTGAGCCTTCAGGCTCCGGTCATTTTAGTTGAGTATCCAAACTCTGGTAATTAAGTTGAGCGTTCAGGCTCTGGTCATTTTCGTTGAGTATCCAGACTCTGGTTATTACGTTGATTGTTCAGGCTCCGGTCAGTTTCGTTGAGTATCCAGACTCCGGTTATTACATTGAGCGTTCGGGCTCCTGTCAGTTTCGTTGGGTATCCAGACTCCGGTTATTCCGTTGATCGTTCAGGCTCCGGCCATTTTCGTTGAGTATCCAGAATCCGGTTAAGGCTCCAATCATTTTGGTTGAGTGTCCAGACTCCTGTTATTACATTGAGCGTTCAGGCTCCGGTCAGATTCGTTGGGTATCCAGACACCGGTTATTACGTTGAGCGTTTAGGGTCCGGTCATTTAAGTTGAGTATCCAGACTTCGGTTATTACGTTGAGCGTTCAAGTTCGGACAGTTTAGTTGAGTATATAAATTCTGGTTATTAAGTTGAGCGTTCAGGCTCCGGTCAGTTTCGTTGAGTATCCAGATTTCGGTTATTACATTGAGCGTTCAGGCTCCGGTCAGTTTCGTTGGGTATCAAGACACCGGTTATTACGTTGAGCGTTCAGGCTCCGGTCAGTTTCATTGGGTATCCAGACTCCGGTTATTACGTGATCATTCAGTCTCCGGTCAGTTTCGTTGAGTATCCAGACTCCAGTTATTACGTTGAGCATTCAGGCTCCAGTCAGTTTCGTTGGGTATCCAAACTCCGGTTATTACGTTGAGCGTTCAGGCTCCGATAATTTTCGTTGAGTATCCAGACTCTGGTTATTACGTTGAGCGTTCAGGCTCCGGTCAATTTCGTTGAGTATCCAAATTCCATTTATTACGTTGAGCGTTCAGGCTCCGGTCAGTTTCGTTGGGTATCCAAACTCCGGTGATTACAGTGATCGTTCAGGCTCCGGTCATTTTCATTGAGTATCCAGTCTCGGGTTATTACGTTGAGCGTTCAGGCTCCGGTCAGTTTCATTGAGTATCCAGATTCCGGTTATTACGTTGAGCAATCAGGCTCCGGTAAGTTTCGCTGGGTATCCAGACTCCGATTATTACGTTGAGCATTTAGGCTCCAGTCATTTTCGTTGAGTATCTAGACTCCTGTTATTACGTTGACCGTTCAGGCTCCGGTCAGTTTCGTTGAGTATCCAGACTTTGGTTATTAAGTTGAGCGTTCAGGCTCCGTTCATTTTCGCTGAGTATCCAGACTCTAGTCTTTACATTGAGCGTTCAGGCTCCGGTCAGTTTCGTTGAATATCCAAATTCCGAATGTTATGTTGAGCGTTCAGGCTCCAGTCAGTTTCGTTGGGTATCAAGACACCAGTTATTACGCTGAGCGTTCAGGCTCTGGTCAGTTTCATTGGGTATCCAAACTTAGGTTATTACATTGGTCATTCAGTCTCCGGTTAGTTTCATTGAGTATCCAGACTCCAGTTATTACGTTGAGCGTTCAGGCTCCAGTCAGTTTCGTTGGGTATCCAAACTCCGGTTATTACGTTTAGCGTTCAGGCTCCGGTCATTTTTGTTGAGTATCGAGACTCTAGTTATTACGTTGAGCGTTCAGGCTCCGGTAAATTTCGTTGAGTATCTGGATTCCGATTATTACGTTGAGCGTTCAGGCTCCGGTCAGTTTCGTTGGGTATCCAGACTCCGGTTATTACGTTGAGCGTTCAGGCTCCGGTCATTTTCATTAAGTATCCAGACTCCGGTTATTAAGTTGAGCGTCAGGCTCCGATAATTTTCGTTGAGTATCCAGACTCTGGTTATTACGTTGAGCGTTCAGGCTCCGGTCAATTTCGTTGAGTATCCAAATTCCAGTTATTACGTTGAACGTTCAGGCTCCGGTCAGTTTCGTTGGGTATCCAGACTCCGGTTATTACGTTGATCGTTCAGGCTCCGGTCAGTTTCGTTGAGTATCCAGATTCTGGTTATTACGTTAGGCGTTCAGGATCCGGTCAGTTTCGTTGGGTATCAAGACACCGATTATTACGTTGAGCGTTCAGGCTCCGGTCAGTTTCATTGGGTATCCAGACTCCGGTTATTACGTTGATCATTCAGTCTCCGGTCAGTTTCGTTAAGTATCCAGACTCCAGTTATTATGTTTAGCGTTCAGCCTCCAGTCAGTTTCGTTGGTTATCCAAACTTCGGTTATTACGTTGAACGTTCAGGCTCCGGTCATATTAGTTGAGTATCCAGACTCTAGTTATTACGTTGAGCGTTCAGGCTCCGGTCTGTTTCGTTGAGTATCTGGATTCCGATTATTACGTTGAGCCTTCAGGCTCCGGTCATTTTAGTTGAGTATCCAAACTCTGGTAATTAAGTTGAGCGTTCAGGCTCTGGTCATTTTCGTTGAGTATCCAGACTCTGGTTATTACGTTGATTGTTCAGGCTCCGGTCAGTTTCGTTGAGTATCCAGACCCCGGTTATTACGTTGAGCGTTCGGGCTCCTGTCAGTTTCGTTGGGTATCCAGACTCCGGTTATTACGTTGATCGTTCAGGCTCCGGCTATTTTCGTTGAGTATCCAGAATCCGGTTATTACGTTGATTGTTAAGGCTCCAATCATTTTGGTTGAGTGTCCAGACTCCTGCTATTACATTGAGCGTTCAGGCTCCAGTCAGATTCGTTGGGTATCCAGACACCGGTTATTACGTTGAGCGTTCAGGGTCCGGTCATTTAAGTTGAGTATCCAGACTCCGGTTATTACGTTGAGCGTTCAAGTTCCGACAGTTTAGTTGAGTATATAAACTCTGGTTATTAAGTTGAGCGTTCAGGCTCCGGTCAGTTTCGTTGAGTATCCAGATTTCGGTTATTACGTTGAGCGTTCAGGCTCCGGTCAGTTTCGTTGGGTATCAAGACAACGTTGAGCGTTCAGGCTCCGGTCAGTTTCATTGGGTATCCAGACTCCGGTTATTACGTGATCATTCAGTCTTCGGTCAGTTTCGTTGAGTATCCAGACTCCAGTTATTACGTTGAGCGTTCAGGCTCCAGTCAGTTTCGTTGGGTATCCAAACTCCGGTTATTACGTTGAGCGTTCAGGCTCCGGTCATTTTCGTTGAGTATCCAGACTCTAGTTATTACGTTGAGCGTTCAGGCTCCGGTCAGTTTCGTTGAGTATCTGGATTCCGATTATTACGTTGAGCCTTCAGGTTCTGGTCATTTTAGTTGAGTATCCAAACTCTGGTAATTAAGTTGAGCGTTCAGGCTCTGGTCATTTTCGTTGAGTATCCAGACTCTGGTTATTACGTTGATTGTTCAGGCTCCGGTCAGTTTCGTTGAGTATCTAGACTCCAATTATTACGTTGAGCGTTCAGGCATCAGTCAGTTTCGTTGGGTATCCAGACTCCGGTTATTACGTTGAGCGTTCAGGCTCCGGTCATTTTCATTTAGTATCCAGACTCCGGTTATTAAGTTGAGCGTCAGGCTCCGATAATTTTCGTTGAGTATCCAGACTCTGGTTATTACGTTGAGATTTCAGGCTCCGGTCAGTTTGGTTAAGTATCCAAATTCCATTTATTACGTTGAGCGTTCAGGCTCCGGTCAGTTTCGTTGGGTATCCAGACTCCGGTGATTACGGTGATCGTTCAGGCTCCGGTCATTTTCGTTGAGTATCCAGACTCGGGTTATTACGTTGAGCGTTCAGGCTCCGGTTAGTTTCGTTGAGTATCCAGATTCCGGTTATTACGTTGAGCAATCAGGCTCCGGTAAGTTTCGTTGGGTATCCAGACTCCGGTTATTACGTTGAGCGTTTAGGCTCCAGTCATTTTCGTTGAGTATCCAGACTCCTGTTATTACGTTGACCGTTCAGGCTCCGGTCAGTTTCGTTGAGTATCCAGACTTTGGTTATTAAGTTGAGCGTTCAGGCTCCGTTCATTTTCGTTGAGTATCCAGACTCTAGTTATTACATTGAGCGTTCAGGCTCCGGTCAGTTTCATTGAGTATCCAAATTCCGGTTATTACGTTGAGCGTTCAGGCTCCAGTCAGTTTCGTTGGGTATCAAGACACCAGTTATTACGCTGAGCGTTCAGGCTCTGGTCAGTTTCATTGGGTATCCAGACTTAGGTTATTACATTGGTCATTCAGTCTCGGGTCAGTTTCATTGAGTATCCAGACTCCAGTTATTACGTTGAGCGTTCAGGCTCTGGTCAGTTTCGTTGGGTATCCAGACTCCGGTGATTACAGTGATCGTTAAGGCTCCGGTCATTTTCGTTGAGTATCCAGACTTCGGTTATTACGTTGAGCATTCAGGCTCCGGTGAGTTTCGTTGAGTATCCAGATTCCGGTTATTACGTTGAGCGTTTAGGCTCTGGTAAGTTTTGTTGGGTATCCAGACTCCGGTTATTACGTTGAGCAATCAGGCTCCGGTAAGTTTCGTTGGGTATCCGGACTCCGGTTATTACGTTGAGCATTTAGGCTCCAGTCATTTTCGTTGAGTATCCAGGCTCCTGTGATTACGTTGAACGTTCAGGCTCCGGTCAGTTTTGTTGAGTATCCAGAATTTGGTTATTAAGTTGAGCGTTCAGGCTCCGTTCATTTTTGTTGAGTATCCATACTCTAGTTAT
The DNA here is from genome assembly GCA_963859935.3 of Lathyrus sativus. Classification (NCBI taxonomy): domain Eukaryota; kingdom Viridiplantae; phylum Streptophyta; class Magnoliopsida; order Fabales; family Fabaceae; genus Lathyrus; species Lathyrus sativus. The sequence goes on from OZ012736.1 coordinate 238,635,325, forward strand.
TACATTGAGCGTTCAGGCTCCGGTCAGTTTCGTTGAGTATCCAAATTCCGGTTATTAGGTTGAGCGTTCAGGCTCTAGTCAGTTTCGTTGGGTATCAAGACACCGGTTATTACGCTGAGCGTTAAGGCTCTGGTCAGTTTCATTGGGTATCCAGACTCAGGTTATTACATTGGTCATTCAGTCTTCGGTCAGTTTCATTGAGTATCCAGACTCCAGTTATTACATTGAGCGTTCAGGCTCCAGTCAGTTTCGTTGGGTATCCAAACTCCGGTTATTACGTTTAGCGTTCAGGCTCCGGTCATTTTCGTTGAGTATCCAGACTCTAGTTATTACATTGAGCGTTCTGGCTCCGGTAAATTTCGTTGAGTATCTGGATTCCGATTATTACGTTGAGCGTACAGGCTCCGGTCAGTTTCGTTGGGTATCCAGACTCCGGTTATTACGTTGAGCGTTCAGGCTCCGGTCATTTTCATTAAGTATCCAGACTCCGGTTATTAAGTTGAGCGTCAGGCTCCGATAATTTTCGTTGAGTATCCAGACTCTGGTTATTACGTTGAGCGTTCAGGCTCCGGTCAGTTTCGTTGAGTATCCAAATTCCAGTTATTACGTTGAGCGTTCAGGCTCCGGTCAGTTTCTTTGGGTATCCAGACTCCGGTGATTACGGTGATCGTTAAGGCTCCGGTCATTTTCGTTGAGTATCCAGACTTCGGTTATTACGTTGAACGTTCAGGCTCCGGTCAGTTTCGTTGAGTATCCAGATTCCGGTTATTACGTTGAGCATTCAGGCTCTGGTAAGTTTTGTTGGGTATCCAGACTCCGGTTATTACGTTGAGCAATCAGGCTCCGGTAAGTTTCATTGGGTATCCAGACTCCGGTTATTACGTTGAGCGTTTAGGCTCCAATCATTTTCGTTGAGTATCCAGACTCCTGTGATTACGTTGAACGTTCAGGCTCCGGTCAGTTTCGTTGAGTATCCAGACTTTGGTTATTAAGTTGAGCGTTCAGGCTCTGGTAAGTTTTGTTGGGTATCCAGACTCAGGTTATTACGTTCAGCAATCAGGCTCCGGTAAGTTTCGTTGGGTATCCAGACTCCGGTTATTACGTTGAGCATTCAGGCTCCGGCCAGTTTCGTTGGGTATCAAGACACCGGTTATTACGCTGAGCGTTTAGGCTCCGGTCAGTTTCATTGGGTATCCAGACTCCGGGTATTACATTGGTCATTCAGTCTCCGGTCAGTTTCGTTGAGTATCCAGACTCCAGTTATTACGTTGAGCGTTCAGGCTCCACTCAGTTTTGTTGGGTATCTAAACTCCGGTTATTACGTTGAGCGTTCAGGCTCCGGTCATTTTCGTTGAGGATCCAGTCTTTAGTTATTACGTTGAGCGTTTAGGCTCCGGTTAGTTTTGTTGAGTATCTGGATTTCGATTATTACGTTGAGCGTTTAGGCTCCGGTCAGTTTCGGTTGGTATCCAGACTCCGGTTATTACGTTGAGCATTCAGGCTCCGGTCATTTTCGTTTAGTATCCAGACTCCAGTTATTAAGTTGAGCGTCAGACTCCGATAATTTTCGTTGAGTATCCAGACTCTGGTTATTACGTTGAGCGTTCAGGCTCCGGTCAGTTTCGTTGAGTATTCAAATTCCAGTTATTACGTTGAGCGTTCAGGCTCCGGTCAGTTTCGTTGGGTATCCAGACTCCAGTGATTACGGTGATCGTTCAGGCTCCGGTTATTTTTGTTGAGTATCCAGACTCGGGTTATTACGTTGAGCGTTCAGGCTCCGGTCAGTTTCGTTGAGTATCCAGATTCCGGTTATTACGTTTAGCGTTCAGGCTCTGGTAATTTTTGTTGGGTATCCAGACTCCGGTTATTACGTTGAGCGTTTAGGCTCTAGTCATTTTCGTTGAGTATCCAGACTCCTGTTATCACGTTGAGCGTTCAGGCTCTGGTCAATTTCGTTGAGTATCCAGACTTTGGTTATTAAGTTGAGCGTTCAGGCTCCGTTCATTTTCGTTGAGTATCCAGACTCCAGTTATTAGATTGAGCGTTCAGGCTCCGGTCAGTTTTGTTGGGTATCAAGACACCGGTTATTACGCTGAGCGTTCAGGCTTCAGTCAGTTTTGTTGGGTATCAAGACACCAGTTATTACGCTGAGCGTTCAGGCTCTAGTCAGTTTCATTGGGTATCCAGACTCCGGTTATTACATTGGTCGTTTAGTCTCCGATCAGTTTCGTTGAGTATCCAGACTCCAGTTATTACGTTGAGCGTTCAGGCTCCAGTCAGTTTCGTTGGGTATCCAAACTCCGGTTATTACGTTTAGCGTTCAGGCTCCGGTCATTTTCGTTGAGTATCCAGACTCTAGTTATTACATTGAGCGTTCAGGCTCGGTAAGTTTCGTTGAGTATCTGGATTCCGATTATTACGTTGAGCGTTCAGGCTCCGGTCAGTTTCGTTGGGTATCCAGACTCCGGTTATTACGTTGAGCGTTCAGGCTCCGGTCATTTTCGTTTAGTATCTAGACTCCGGTTATTAAGTTGAGCGTCAGGCTCCGATAATTTTCGATGGGTATCCAGACTCCGGTTATTACGTTGAGCGTTTAGGATCCAGTCATTTTCGTTGAGTATCCAGACTCCTGTTATTACGTTGAGCGTTCAGGCTCCGATCAGTTTTGTTAAGTATCCAGACTTTGGTTATTAAGTTGAGTGTTCAGGCTCCGTTCATTTTCGTTGAGTATCCAGACTCTAGTTATTACATTGAGCGTTCAGGCTCCGGTCAGTTTCGTTGAGTATCCAAATTCCAGTTATTACGTTGAGCGTTCAGGCTCCGGTCAGTTTTGTTGGGTATCAAGACACCGGTTATTACGCTGAGCGTTCAGGCTCTGGTCAGTTTCATTGGGTATCGAGACTCAGGTTATTACATTGGTCATTCAGTATCCGGTCAGTTTCATTGAGTATCCAGACTCCAGTTATTACGTTGAGCGTTCAGGCTCCAGTTAGTTTCGTTGGGTATCCAAACTCTGGTTATTACGTTGAGCGTTCAGGCTCCGGTCATTTTCGTTGAGTATCCAGACTCTAGTTATTACGTTGAGCGTTCAAGCTCCGGTAAATTTCGTTGAGTATCTAGATTCCGATTATTACGTTGAGCGTTCAGGCTCCGGTCAGTTTCGTTGGGTATCCAGTCTCCGGTTATTACGTTGAGCATTCAGGCTCCGGTCATTTTCGTTTAGTATCCAGACTCCGGTTATTAAGTTGAGCGTCCGGCTCCGATAATTTTCGTTGAGTATCCAGACTCTGGTTATTACGTTGAGCGTTCAGGCTCCGGTCAGTTTCGTTGAGTATCCAAATTCCAGTTATTACGTTGAGCGTGCAGGCTCCGAGCAGTTTCGTTGGGTATCCAGACTCCGGTGATTACGGTGATCGTTCAGGCTCCGGTCATTTTCGTTGAGTATCCAGACTCGGGTTATTACGTTGAGCGTTCAGGCTCCGGTCAGTTTTGTTGAGTATCCAGATTCCGGTTTTTACGTTGAGCGTTTAGGCTCTGGTAAGTTTTGTTGGGTATCCAGACTCAGGTTATTACGTTGAGCAATCAGGCTACGGTAAGTTTCGTTGGGTATCCAGACTCCGGTTATTATGTTGAGCGTTTAGGCTCCAGTCATTTTTCGTTGAGTATCCAGACTCCTGTTATTACGTTGAGCGTTCAGGCTCTGGTCAGTTTAGTTGAGTATCCAAACTCTGGTTATTAAGTTGAGCGTTCAGGCTCCGTTCATTTTCGTTGAGTATACAGACTCTGATTATTACGTTGAGTGTTCAGGCTCCGGTCAGTTTCGTTGAGTATCCAGATTCCGGTTATTACGTTGAGCATTCAGGCTCCGGTCAGTTTCGTTGGGTATCAAGACACCGGTTATTACGCTGAGCGTTTAGGCTCCAGTCAGTTTCATTGGGTATCCAGACTCCAGTTATTACGTTGAGCATTCAGGCTCCACTCAGTTTCGTTGGGTATCCAAACTCGGGTTATTACGTTGAACATTCAGGATCCAGTCATTTTCGTTGAGTATCATAACTCTGGTTATTACATTGAGCATTCAGGCTCCGGTCAGTTTCGTTGAGTATCCAGACTCCGGTTATTACGTTGATCGTTCAGGCTCCGGTCAGTTTAGTTGAGTATCCAAACTCTGGTAATTAAGTTGAGCGTCAGGCTCCGGTCATTTTCGTTGAGTATCCAGACTCTGGTTATTACGTTGATCGTTCAGGCTCCGGTCAGTTTCGTTGAGTATCCAGATTCTGGTTATTACGTTGAGCGTTCAGGCTCCAGTCAGTTTCATTGGAAATCCAGACTCCGGTTATTACGTTGATCATTCAGTCTCCGGTCAGTTTCGTTGAGTATCCAGACTCCAATTATTACGTTGAGCGTTCAGGCTCCAGTCAGTTTCGTTGGGTATCCAAGCTCCGGTTATTAAGTTGAGCGTTCAGACTCCGGTAATTTTTGTTGAGTATCCAGACTCTAGTTATTACGTTGAGCATTCAAGCTCCAGTCAGTTTCATTGAGTATCCAGATTTCGATTATTACGTCGATCGTTCAGGCTCTGGTCAGTTTCGTTGGGTATCCAGACTCCGGTTATTACGTTGAGCGTTCAGGCTCCGGTCATTCTCGTTTAGTATCCAGACTCCAGTTATTAAGTTGAGCGTTAGGCTCCGGTCAGTTTCATTGAGTATCCAGATTCCGATTATTACGTTGATCGTTCAGGCTCTGGTCAATTTCGGTAGGTATCTAGACTCTGGTTATTACGTTGAGCGTTCAGGCTCCGGTAATTTTCGTTTAGTATCCAGACTCTAGTTATTAAGTTAAGCGTCAGGCTCCGAACATTTTCGTTGAGTATCCAGACTCTGGTTATTACGTTGAGCGTTCAGGCTAGGGTCAGTTTCGTTGAGTATCCAGATTCCAGTTATTACGTTGAGCGTTCAGGCTCCGGTCAGTTTCGTTGGGTATCCAGACTTCGGTGATTACTTTGATCGTTTAGGCTCCAGTCATTTTCGTTGAGTATCCAGACTCGGGTTATTACGTTCAACGTTCAGGTTCTGGTCAGTTTCGTTGAGTATCCAGATTCTAGTTATTACGTTGAGCGTTCAGGCTCTGGTAAGTTTCGTTGGGTATCTAGACTCCGGTTATTACGTTGAGCGTTTAGGCTCCAGTAATTTTCGTTGAGTATCCAGACTCCTGTTATTACATTGAGCGTTCAGGCTCCGGTCAGTTTCGTTGAGTATTCAAACTCTGGTTATTAAGTTGAGCGTTCAGGCTCCAGTCATTTTCATTGAGTATCCAGACTCCGGTTATTACGTTGAGCGTTCAGGCTCCAGTCAGTTTCGTTGGGTATCAAGACACCGGTTATTACGCTGGGCGTTCAGGCTCCGGTCAGTTTCATTGGGTATCCAGACTCCGGTTATTACGTTGGTCGTTCAGTCTCCGGTCAGTTTCAGTGAGTATCCTGACTCTAGTTATTATGTTGAACGTTCAGGCTCCAGTCAGTTTCGTTGGGTATCCAATATCCAGTTATTACGTTGAGCATTCAGGATCCAGTCATTTTTGTTGAGTATCATAACTCTGGTTATTACATTGAGCGTTCAGGCTCCGGTCCGTTTAGTTGAGTATCCAAACTCTGGTTATTAAGTTGAGCGTTCAGGCTCCAGTCATTTTCGTTGAGTATCCAGATCTGGTTATTACGTTGAGGGTTCAGGCTAGGGTCAGTTTCGTTGAGTATCCAGATTCCGGTTATTACGTTGAGCGTTCAGGCTCCGGTCAGTTTCGTTGGGTATCCAGACTCCGGTGATTACTTTGATCGTTCAGGCTCCGGTCATTTTTGTTGAGTATCCAGACTCGGGTTATTACGTTCAACGTTCAGTTTCTGGTCAGTTTCGTTGAGTATCCAGATTCTGGTTATTACGTTGAGCGTTCAGGCTTTGGTCAGTTTTGTTGGGTATCCAGACTTCGGTTATTACGTTGAGCGTTTAGGCTCCAATCATTTTCGTTGAGTATCCAGACTCCTGTGATTACGTTGAACGTTCAGGCTCCGGTCAGTTTCGTTGAGTATCCAGACTTTGGTTATTAAGTTGAGCGTTCAGGCTCTGGTAAGTTTTGTTGGGTATCCAGACTCAGGTTATTACGTTCAGCAATCAGGCTCCGGTAAGTTTCGTTGGGTATCCAGACTCCGGTTATTACGTTGAGCATTCAGGCTCCGGCCAGTTTCGTTGGGTATCAAGACACCGGTTATTACGCTGAGCGTTTAGGCTCCGGTCAGTTTCATTGGGTATCCAGACTCCGGGTATTACATTGGTCATTCAGTCTCCGGTCAGTTTCGTTGAGTATCCAGACTCCAGTTATTACGTTGAGCGTTCAGGCTCCACTCAGTTTTGTTGGGTATCTAAACTCCGGTTATTACGTTGAGCGTTCAGGCTCCGGTCATTTTCGTTGAGGATCCAGTCTTTAGTTATTACGTTGAGCGTTTAGGCTCCGGTTAGTTTTGTTGAGTATCTGGATTTCGATTATTACGTTGAGCGTTTAGGCTCCGGTCAGTTTCGGTTGGTATCCAGACTCCGGTTATTACGTTGAGCATTCAGGCTCCGGTCATTTTCGTTTAGTATCCAGACTCCAGTTATTAAGTTGAGCGTCAGACTCCGATAATTTTCGTTGAGTATCCAGACTCTGGTTATTACGTTGAGCGTTCAGGCTCCGGTCAGTTTCGTTGAGTATTCAAATTCCAGTTATTACGTTGAGCGTTCAGGCTCCGGTCAGTTTCGTTGGGTATCCAGACTCCAGTGATTACGGTGATCGTTCAGGCTCCGGTTATTTTTGTTGAGTATCCAGACTCGGGTTATTACGTTGAGCGTTCAGGCTCCGGTCAGTTTCGTTGAGTATCCAGATTCCGGTTATTACGTTTAGCGTTCAGGCTCTGGTAATTTTTGTTGGGTATCCAGACTCCGGTTATTACGTTGAGCGTTTAGGCTCTAGTCATTTTCGTTGAGTATCCAGACTCCTGTTATCACGTTGAGCGTTCAGGCTCTGGTCAATTTCGTTGAGTATCCAGACTTTGGTTATTAAGTTGAGCGTTCAGGCTCCGTTCATTTTCGTTGAGTATCCAGACTCCAGTTATTAGATTGAGCGTTCAGGCTCCGGTCAGTTTTGTTGGGTATCAAGACACCGGTTATTACGCTGAGCGTTCAGGCTTCAGTCAGTTTTGTTGGGTATCAAGACACCAGTTATTACGCTGAGCGTTCAGGCTCTAGTCAGTTTCATTGGGTATCCAGACTCCGGTTATTACATTGGTCGTTTAGTCTCCGATCAGTTTCGTTGAGTATCCAGACTCCAGTTATTACGTTGAGCGTTCAGGCTCCAGTCAGTTTCGTTGGGTATCCAAACTCCGGTTATTACGTTTAGCGTTCAGGCTCCGGTCATTTTCGTTGAGTATCCAGACTCTAGTTATTACATTGAGCGTTCAGGCTCGGTAAGTTTCGTTGAGTATCTGGATTCCGATTATTACGTTGAGCGTTCAGGCTCCGGTCAGTTTCGTTGGGTATCCAGACTCCGGTTATTACGTTGAGCGTTCAGGCTCCGGTCATTTTCGTTTAGTATCTAGACTCCGGTTATTAAGTTGAGCGTCAGGCTCCGATAATTTTCGATGGGTATCCAGACTCCGGTTATTACGTTGAGCGTTTAGGATCCAGTCATTTTCGTTGAGTATCCAGACTCCTGTTATTACGTTGAGCGTTCAGGCTCCGATCAGTTTTGTTAAGTATCCAGACTTTGGTTATTAAGTTGAGTGTTCAGGCTCCGTTCATTTTCGTTGAGTATCCAGACTCTAGTTATTACATTGAGCGTTCAGGCTCCGGTCAGTTTCGTTGAGTATCCAAATTCCAGTTATTACGTTGAGCGTTCAGGCTCCGGTCAGTTTTGTTGGGTATCAAGACACCGGTTATTACGCTGAGCGTTCAGGCTCTGGTCAGTTTCATTGGGTATCGAGACTCAGGTTATTACATTGGTCATTCAGTATCCGGTCAGTTTCATTGAGTATCCAGACTCCAGTTATTACGTTGAGCGTTCAGGCTCCAGTTAGTTTCGTTGGGTATCCAAACTCTGGTTATTACGTTGAGCGTTCAGGCTCCGGTCATTTTCGTTGAGTATCCAGACTCTAGTTATTACGTTGAGCGTTCAAGCTCCGGTAAATTTCGTTGAGTATCTAGATTCCGATTATTACGTTGAGCGTTCAGGCTCCGGTCAGTTTCGTTGGGTATCCAGTCTCCGGTTATTACGTTGAGCATTCAGGCTCCGGTCATTTTCGTTTAGTATCCAGACTCCGGTTATTAAGTTGAGCGTCCGGCTCCGATAATTTTCGTTGAGTATCCAGACTCTGGTTATTACGTTGAGCGTTCAGGCTCCGGTCAGTTTCGTTGAGTATCCAAATTCCAGTTATTACGTTGAGCGTGCAGGCTCCGAGCAGTTTCGTTGGGTATCCAGACTCCGGTGATTACGGTGATCGTTCAGGCTCCGGTCATTTTCGTTGAGTATCCAGACTCGGGTTATTACGTTGAGCGTTCAGGCTCCGGTCAGTTTTGTTGAGTATCCAGATTCCGGTTTTTACGTTGAGCGTTTAGGCTCTGGTAAGTTTTGTTGGGTATCCAGACTCAGGTTATTACGTTGAGCAATCAGGCTACGGTAAGTTTCGTTGGGTATCCAGACTCCGGTTATTATGTTGAGCGTTTAGGCTCCAGTCATTTTTCGTTGAGTATCCAGACTCCTGTTATTACGTTGAGCGTTCAGGCTCTGGTCAGTTTAGTTGAGTATCCAAACTCTGGTTATTAAGTTGAGCGTTCAGGCTCCGTTCATTTTCGTTGAGTATACAGACTCTGATTATTACGTTGAGTGTTCAGGCTCCGGTCAGTTTCGTTGAGTATCCAGATTCCGGTTATTACGTTGAGCATTCAGGCTCCGGTCAGTTTCGTTGGGTATCAAGACACCGGTTATTACGCTGAGCGTTTAGGCTCCAGTCAGTTTCATTGGGTATCCAGACTCCAGTTATTACGTTGAGCATTCAGGCTCCACTCAGTTTCGTTGGGTATCCAAACTCGGGTTATTACGTTGAACATTCAGGATCCAGTCATTTTCGTTGAGTATCATAACTCTGGTTATTACATTGAGCATTCAGGCTCCGGTCAGTTTCGTTGAGTATCCAGACTCCGGTTATTACGTTGATCGTTCAGGCTCCGGTCAGTTTAGTTGAGTATCCAAACTCTGGTAATTAAGTTGAGCGTCAGGCTCCGGTCATTTTCGTTGAGTATCCAGACTCTGGTTATTACGTTGATCGTTCAGGCTCCGGTCAGTTTCGTTGAGTATCCAGATTCTGGTTATTACGTTGAGCGTTCAGGCTCCAGTCAGTTTCATTGGAAATCCAGACTCCGGTTATTACGTTGATCATTCAGTCTCCGGTCAGTTTCGTTGAGTATCCAGACTCCAATTATTACGTTGAGCGTTCAGGCTCCAGTCAGTTTCGTTGGGTATCCAAGCTCCGGTTATTAAGTTGAGCGTTCAGACTCCGGTAATTTTTGTTGAGTATCCAGACTCTAGTTATTACGTTGAGCATTCAAGCTCCAGTCAGTTTCATTGAGTATCCAGATTTCGATTATTACGTCGATCGTTCAGGCTCTGGTCAGTTTCGTTGGGTATCCAGACTCCGGTTATTACGTTGAGCGTTCAGGCTCCGGTCATTCTCGTTTAGTATCCAGACTCCAGTTATTAAGTTGAGCGTTAGGCTCCGGTCAGTTTCATTGAGTATCCAGATTCCGATTATTACGTTGATCGTTCAGGCTCTGGTCAATTTCGGTAGGTATCTAGACTCTGGTTATTACGTTGAGCGTTCAGGCTCCGGTAATTTTCGTTTAGTATCCAGACTCTAGTTATTAAGTTAAGCGTCAGGCTCCGAACATTTTCGTTGAGTATCCAGACTCTGGTTATTACGTTGAGCGTTCAGGCTAGGGTCAGTTTCGTTGAGTATCCAGATTCCAGTTATTACGTTGAGCGTTCAGGCTCCGGTCAGTTTCGTTGGGTATCCAGACTTCGGTGATTACTTTGATCGTTTAGGCTCCAGTCATTTTCGTTGAGTATCCAGACTCGGGTTATTACGTTCAACGTTCAGGTTCTGGTCAGTTTCGTTGAGTATCCAGATTCTAGTTATTACGTTGAGCGTTCAGGCTCTGGTAAGTTTCGTTGGGTATCTAGACTCCGGTTATTACGTTGAGCGTTTAGGCTCCAGTAATTTTCGTTGAGTATCCAGACTCCTGTTATTACATTGAGCGTTCAGGCTCCGGTCAGTTTCGTTGAGTATTCAAACTCTGGTTATTAAGTTGAGCGTTCAGGCTCCAGTCATTTTCATTGAGTATCCAGACTCCGGTTATTACGTTGAGCGTTCAGGCTCCAGTCAGTTTCGTTGGGTATCAAGACACCGGTTATTACGCTGGGCGTTCAGGCTCCGGTCAGTTTCATTGGGTATCCAGACTCCGGTTATTACGTTGGTCGTTCAGTCTCCGGTCAGTTTCAGTGAGTATCCTGACTCTAGTTATTATGTTGAACGTTCAGGCTCCAGTCAGTTTCGTTGGGTATCCAATATCCAGTTATTACGTTGAGCATTCAGGATCCAGTCATTTTTGTTGAGTATCATAACTCTGGTTATTACATTGAGCGTTCAGGCTCCGGTCCGTTTAGTTGAGTATCCAAACTCTGGTTATTAAGTTGAGCGTTCAGGCTCCAGTCATTTTCGTTGAGTATCCAGATCTGGTTATTACGTTGAGGGTTCAGGCTAGGGTCAGTTTCGTTGAGTATCCAGATTCCGGTTATTACGTTGAGCGTTCAGGCTCCGGTCAGTTTCGTTGGGTATCCAGACTCCGGTGATTACTTTGATCGTTCAGGCTCCGGTCATTTTTGTTGAGTATCCAGACTCGGGTTATTACGTTCAACGTTCAGTTTCTGGTCAGTTTCGTTGAGTATCCAGATTCTGGTTATTACGTTGAGCGTTCAGGCTTTGGTCAGTTTTGTTGGGTATCCAGACTTCGGTTATTACGTTGAGCGTTCAGGCTCTGGTAAGTTTCGTTGGGTATCCAGACTCCGGTTATTACGTTGAGCGTTTAGGCTCCAGTCATTTTCGTTGAGTATCCAGACTCCTGTTATTACGTTGAGCGTTCAGGCTCTGGTCAGTTTCGTTGAGTATTCAAACTCTGGTTATTAAGTTGAGCGTTCAGGCTCCGGTCATTTTCGTTGAGTATCCAGACTCCGGTTATTACGTTGAGCATTCAGGCTCCAGTCAGTGTCGTTGGGTATCAAGACACCGGTTATTACGCTGAGCGTTCAGGCTCCGGTCAGTTTCATTGGGTATCCAGACTCCGGTTATTACGTTGGTCGTTCAGTCTCCGATCAATTTCAGTGAGTATCCTGACTCCAGTTATTACGTTGAGCGTTCAGGCTCCAGTCAGTTTCGTTGGGTATCCAATATCCGGTTATTACGTTGAGCATTCAGGATCCAGTCATTTTTGTTGAGTATCATAACTCTGGTTATTACATTGAGCATTCAGGCTCCGGTCAGTTTAGTTGAGTATCCAAACTCTGGTTATTAAGTTGAGCGTTCAGGCTCTAGTCATTTTCGTTGAGTATCCAGACTCTGGTTATTATGTTGAGGGTTCAGGCTAGGGTCAGTTTCGTTGAGTTTCCAGATTCCAGTTATTACGTTGAGTGTTCAGGCTGCGGTCAGTTTCGTTGGGTTTCCAGACTCCGGTGATTACGTTGATTGTTCAAGCTCCGGTCATTTTTGTTGAGTATCCAGACTCGGGTTATTACGTTCAGCGTTCAGGCTCTGGTCAGTTTCGTTGAGTATCCAAATTTTGGTTATTACGTTAAGCGTTCAGGCTCTGGTCAGTTTTGTTGGGTATCTAGACTTCGGTTATTACGTTGAGCGTTCAGGCTCCGGTGAGTTTCGTTGGGTATCCAGACTCCGGTTATTACGTTGAGCGTTCAGGCTCCAGTCATTTTCGTTGAGTATCTAGACTCCTGTTATTACGTTGAGCGTTCAGGCTCCGGTCAGTTACGTTGAGTATCCAGACTCTGGTTATTAAGTTGAGCATTCAGGCTCCGGTCAGTTTTGTTGAGTATCTAGACTCCAGTTATTACGTTGAGCGTTCAGGCTCCAGTCAGTTTCGTTGGGTATCCAAGCTCTGGTTATCAAGTTGAGCGTTCAGGCTCCGGTAATTTTTATTGAGTATCCAGATTCTAGTTATTACGTTGAGCGTTCAGGCTCCAGTCAGTTTCATTGAGTATCCAGATCCCGATTATTACGTTGATCGTTCAGGCTCTGGTCAGTTTCGTTGGGTATCTAGACTCTGGTTATTACGTTGAGCGTTCAGGCTTCGGTCATTTTCGTTTAGTATCCAGACTCAAGTTATTAAGTTGAGCGTTAGGCTCCGGTCAGTTTCATTGAGTATCCAGATTCCGATTATTACGTTGATCGTTCAAGCTCTGGTCAATTTCAGTAGGTATCCAGACTCCGGTTATTACGTTGAGTGTTCAGGTTCCGGTAATTTTCGTTTAGTATCCAGACTCCAGTTATTAAGTTAAGCGTCATGCTCCGAACATTTTCGTTGAGTATCCAGACTCTAGTTATTACGTTGAGCGTTCAGGCTAGGGTCAGTTTTGTTGAGTATCCATATTCCAGTTATTACGTTGAGCGTTCAGGCTCCGGTCAGTTTCGTTGGGTATCCAGACTCCGGTGATTACGTTGATCGTTCAGGCTCCGGTCATTTTCGTTGAGTATCCAGACTCGGGTTATTACGTTCAACGTTCAGGTTCTGGTCAGTTTCGTTGAGTATCCAGATTCTGGTTATTACGTTGAGCGTTCAGGCTTTGGTTAGTTTTGTTGGGTATCCAGACTTAGGTTATTACGTTGAGCGTTCAGGCTCTGGTAAGTTACGTTGGGTATCCAGACTCAGGTTATTACGTTGAGCGTTTAGGCTCCAGTCATTTTCGTTGAGTATCCAGACTCCTGTTATTACATTGAGCGTTCAGGCTCCGGTCATTTTCGTTGAGTATTCTAACTCTGGTTATTAAGTTGAGCGTTCAGGCTCTGGTCATTTTCGTTGAGTATCCAGACTTCGGCTATTACGTTGAGCGTTCAGGCTCCAGTCAGTTTCATTGGGTATCAAGACACCGGTTATTACGCTGAGCGTTCATGCTCCGGTCAGTTTCATTGGGTATCCAGACTCCGGTTATTACGTTGGTCGTTCAGTCTCCGGTAAGTTTCAGTGAGTATCCCGACTCCAGTTATTACGTTGAGCGTTCAGGCTCCAGTCAGTTTCGTTGGGTATCCAAATTCTGGTTATTACGTTGAGCATTCAGGATCCAGTCATTTTTGTTGAGTATCATAACTCTGGTTATTACATTGCGCATTCAGGCTCCGGTCAGTTTAGTTGAGTATCCAAACTCTGGTTATTAAGTTGAGCGTTCAGGCTCCAGTCATTTTCGTTGAGTATCCAGACTCTGGTTATTACGTTGAGGGTTCAGGCTAGGGTCAGTTTCGTTGAGTATCCAGATTCCAGTTATTACGTTGAGCGTTCAGGCTCCGGTCAGTTTCGTTGGGTATCAAGACTCCGGTGATTACTTTGATCGTTCAGGCTCCGGTCAGTTTCGTTGAGTATCCAGACTCGGGTTATTACGTTCAACGTTCAGGTTCTGGTCAGTTTCATTGAGTATCCAGATTCTGGTTATTACGTTGAGCGTTCAGGATTTGGTCAGTTTTGTTGGGTATCCAGACATCGGTTATTACGTTGAGCGTTCAGGCTCTGGTAAGTTTCGTTGGGTATCCAGACTCCGGTTATTACGTTGAGCGTTTAGGCTCCAATCATTTTTGTTGAGTATCCAGACTCCTGTTATTACGTTGAGCGTTCAGGCTCCGGTCAGTTTCGTTGAGTATTCAAACTCTGGTTATTAAGTTGAGCGTTCAGGCTCCGGTCATTTTCGTTGAGTATCCAGACTCCGGTTATTACGTCGAGCGTTCAGGCTCCAGTCAGTTTCGTTGGGTATCAAGACACCGGTTATTACGCTGAGCGTTCATGCTCCGGTCAGTTTCATTGGGTATCCAGACTCCGGTTATTACGTTGGTCGTTCAGTCTCCGGTAAGTTTCAGTGAGTATCCCGACTCCAGTTATTACGTTGATCGTTCAGGCTCTGGTCAGTTTCGTTGGGTATCCAGACTCCGGTTATTACGTTGAGCGTTCAGGCTTCGGTCATTTTCGTTGGGTATCCAGACTCAAGTTATTACGTTGAGCATTCAGGATCCAGTCATTTTTGTTGAGTATCCAGATTCCGATTATTACGTTGATCGTTCGTTTAAGCTCTGGTCAATTTCAGTAGGTATCCAGACTCCGGTTATTACGCTGAGTGTTCAGGTTCCGGTAATTTTCGTTTAGTATCCAGACTCTAGTTATTAAGTTAAGCGTCAGGCTCCGAACATTTTCGTTGAGTATCCAGACTCTGGTTATTACGTTGAGCATTCAGGCTAGGGTCAGTTTTGTTGAGTATCCAGATTCCAGTTATTACGTTGAGCGTTCAGGCTCCGGTCATTTTCGTTGGGTATCCAGACTCCGGTGATTACGTTGATCGTTCAGGCTCCGGTCATTTTCGTTGAGTATCCAGACTTTGGTTATTACGTTCAACGTTCAGGTTCTGGTCAGTTTCGTAGAGTATCCAGATTCTGGTTATTACGTTGAGCGTTCAGGCTTTGGTTAGTTTTGTTGGGTATCCAGACTTCGGTTATTACGTTGAGCGTTCAGGCTCTGGTAAGTTTCGTTGGGTATCCAGACTCAGGTTATTACGTTGAGCGTTTAGGCTCCAGTCATTTTCGTTGAGTATCCAGACTCCTGTTATTACGTTGAGCGTTCAGGCTCCGGTCATTTTCGTTGAGTATTCTAACTCTGGTGATTAAGTTGAGCGTTCAGGCTCTGGTCATTTTCGTTGAGTATCCAGACTCCGGTTATTACGTTGAGCATTCAGGCTCCAGTCAGTTTCGTTGGGTATCAAGACATCGGTTATTACGCTGATCATTCATGCTCCGGTCAGTTTCATTGGGTATCCAGACTCCGGTTATTACGTTGGTCGTTCAGTCTCCGGTAAGTTTCAGTGAGTATCCCGACTCCAGTTATTACGTTGAGCGTTCAGGCTCCAGTCAGTTTCGTTGGGTATCCAAATTCCGGTTATTACGTTGAGCATTCAGGATCCATTCATTTTTGTTGAGTATCATAACTCTGGTTATTACATTGAGCATTCAGGCTCCGGTCAGTTTAGTTGAGTATCCAAACTCTGGTTATTAAGTTGAGCGTTCAGGCTCCAGTCATTTTTGTTGAGTATCCAGACTCTGGTTATTATGTTGAGGGTTCAGGCTAGGGTCAGTTTCGTTGAGTATCCAGATTCCAGTTATTACGTTGAGTGTTCAGGCTCCGGTCAGTTTCGTTGGGTTTCCAGACTCCGGTGATTACGTTGATTGTTCAGGCTCTGGTCATTTTTGTCGAGTATCCAGACTCGGGTTATTAAGTTCAGCGTTCAGGCTCTGGTCAGTTTCGTTGAGTATCCAGATTCGGGTTATTACGTTGAGCGTTCAGTCTCTGGTCAGTTTTGTTGGGTATCCAGACTTCGGTTATTACGTTGAGCGTTCAGGCTCTTGTAAGTTTCGTTGGGTATCCAGACTCCGGTTATTACGTTGAGCGTTTAGGCTCCAGTCATTTTCGTTGAGTATCCAGACTCCTGTTATTACGTTGAGCGTTCAGGCTCCGGTCAGTTTCGTTGAGTATTCAAACTCTGGTTATTAAGTTGAGCGTTCAGGCTCCGGTCATTTTCGTTGAGTATCCAGACTCCGGTTATTACGTCGAGCGTTCAGGCTCCAGTCAGTTTCGTTGGGTATCAAGACACCGGTTATTACGCTGAGCGTTCATGCTCCGGTCAGTTTCATTGGGTATCCAGACTCCGGTTATTACGTTGGTCGTTCAGTCTCCGGTAAGTTTCAGTGAGTATCCCGACTCCAGTTATTACGTTGAGCGTTCAGGCTCCTGTCAGTTTCGTTGGGTATTCAAATTCTGGTTATTACGTTGAGCATTCAGGATCCAGTCATTTTTGTTGAGTATCATAACTCTGGTTATTACATTGAGCATTCAGGCTCCGGTCAGTTTAGTTGAGTATCCAAACTCTGGTTATTTAGTTGAGCGTTCAGGCTCCAGTCATTTTCGTTGAGTATCCAGACTCTGGTTATTACGTTGAGGGTTCAGGCTAGGGTCAGTTTCGTTGAGTATCCAGATTCCAGTTATTACGTTGAGCGTTCAGGCTCCGGTCAGTTTTGTTGGGTATCCAGACTCCGGTGATTACTTTGATCGTTCAGGCTCCGGTCAGTTTCGTTGAATATCCAGACTCGGGTTATTACGTTCAACGTTCAGGTTCTGGTCAGTTTCATTGAGTATCCAGATTTTGGTTATTACGTTGAGCGTTCAGGATTTGGTCAGTTTTGTTGGGTATCCAGACTTCGGTTATTACGTTGAGCGTTCAGGCTCTGGTAAGTTTCGTTGGGTATCCAGACTCCGGTTATTACGTTGAACATTCAGGCTCCAGTCATTTTCGTTGAGTATCCAGACTCCTGTTATTACGTTGAGCGTTCAGGCTCCGGTCAGTTTCGTTGAGTATTCAAACTCTGGTTATTAAGTTGAGCGTTCAGGCTCCGGTCATTTTCGTTGAGTATCCAGACTCCGGTTATTACGTCGAGCGTTCAGGCTCCAGTCAGTTTCGTTGGGTATCAAGACACCGGTTATTACGCTGAGCGTTCATGCTCCGGTCAGTTTCATTGGGTATCCAGACTCCGGTTATTACGTTGGTCGTTCAGTCTCCGGTAAGTTTCAGTGAGTATCCCGACTCCAGTTATTACGTTGATCGTTCAGGCTCTGGTCAGTTTCGTTGGGTATCCAGACTCCGGTTATTACGTTGAGCGTTCAGGCTTCGGTCATTTTCGTTGGGTATCCAGACTCAAGTTATTACGTTGAGCATTCAGGATCCAGTCATTTTTGTTGAGTATCCAGATTCCGATTATTACGTTGATCGTTTGTTTAAGCTCTGGTCAATTTCAGTAGGTATCCAGACTCCGGTTATTACGCTGAGTGTTCAGGTTCCGGTAATTTTCGTTTAGTATCCAGACTCTAGTTATTAAGTTAAGCGTCAGGCTCCGAACATTTTCGTTGAGTATCCAGACTCTGGTTATTACGTTGAGCATTCAGGCTAGGGTCAGTTTTGTTGAGTATCCAGATTCCAGTTATTACGTTGAGCGTTCAAGCTCCGGTCATTTTCGTTGGGTATCCAGACTCCGGTGATTACGTTGATCGTTCAGGCTCCGGTCATTTTCGTTGAGTATCCAGACTCGGGTTATTACGTTCAACGTTCAGGTTCTGGTCAGTTTCGTTGAGTATCCAGATTCTGGTTATTACGTTGAGCGTTCAGGCTTTGGTTAGTTTTGTTGGGTATCCAGACTTCGGTTATTACGTTGAGCGTTCAGGCTCTGGTAAGTTTCGTTGGGTATCCAGACTCAGGTTATTACGTTGAGCGTTTAGGCTCCAGTCATTTTCTTTGAGTATCCAGACTCCTGTTATTACGTTGAGCGTTCAGGCTCCGGTCATTTTCGTTGAGTATTCTAACTCTGGTTATTAAGTTGAGCGTTCAGGCTCTGGTCATTTTCGTTGAGTATCCAGACTCCGGTTATTACGTTGAGCATTCAGGCTCCAGTCAGTTTCGTTGGGTATCAAGACATCGGTTATTACGCTGATCATTCATGCTCCGGTCAGTTTCATTGGGTATCCAGACTCCGGTTATTACGTTGGTCGTTCAGTCTCCGGTAAGTTTCAGTGAGTATCCAGACTCCAGTTATTACGTTGAGCGTTCAGGCTCCAGTCAGTTTCGTTGGGTATCCAAATTCCGGTTATTACGTTGAGCATTCAGGATCCAGTCATTTTTGTTGAGTATCATAACTCTGGTTATTACATTGAGCATTCAGGCTCCGGTCAGTTTAGTTGAGTATCCAAACTCTGGTTATTAAGTTGAGCGTTCAGGCTCCAGTCATTTTTGTTGAGTATCCAGACTCTGGTTATTATGTTGAGGGTTCAGGCTAGGGTCAGTTTCGTTGAGTATCCAGATTCCAGTTATTACGTTGAGTGTTCAGGCTCCGGTCAGTTTTGTTGGGTTTCCAGACTCCGGTGATTACGTTGATTGTTCAGGCTCTGGTCATTTTTGTCGAGTATCCAGACTCGGATTATTAAGTTCAGCGTTCAGGCTCTGGTCAGTTTCGTTGAGTATCCAGATTCGGGTTATTACGTTGAGCGTTCAGTCTCTGGTCAGTTTTGTTGGGTATCCAGACTTCGGTTATTACGTTGAGCGTTCAGGCTCTGGTAAGTTTCGTTGGGTATCCAGACTCCGGTTATTACGTTGAGCGTTTAGGCTCCAGTCATTTTCGTTGAGTATCCAGACTCCTGTTATTACGTTGAGCGTTCAGGCTCCGGTCAGTTTCGTTGAGTATTCAAACTCTGGTTATTAAGTTGAGCGTTCAGGCTCCGGTCATTTTCGTTGAGTATCCAGACTCCGGTTATTACGTCGAGCGTTCAGGCTCCAGTCAGTTTCGTTGGGTATCAAGACACCGGTTATTACGCTGAGCGTTCATGCTCCGGTCAGTTTCATTGGGTATCCAGACTCCGGTTATTACGTTGGTCGTTCAGTCTCCGGTAAGTTTCAGTGAGTATCCCGACTCCAGTTATTACGTTGAGCGTTCAGGCTCCAGTCAGTTTCGTTGGGTATCCAAATTCTGGTTATTACGTTGAGCATTCAGGATCCAGTCATTTTTGTTGAGTATCATAACTCTGGTTATTACATTGAGCATTCAGGCTCCGGTCAGTTTAGTTGAGTATCCAAACTCTGGTTATTTAGTTGAGCGTTCAGGCTCCAGTCATTTTCGTTGAGTATCCAGACTCTGGTTATTACGTTGAGGGTTCAGGCTAGGGTCAGTTTCTTTGAGTATCCAGATTCCAGTTATTACGTTGAGCGTTCAGGCTCCGGTCAGTTTCGTTGGGTATCCAGACTCCGGTGATTACTTTGATCGTTCAGGCTCCGGTCAGTTTCGTTGAGTATCCAGACTCGGGTTATTACGTTCAACGTTCAGGTTCTGGTCAGTTTCATTGAGTATCCAGATTTTGGTTATTACGTTGAGCGTTCAGGATTTGGTCAGTTTTGTTGGGTATCTAGACTTCGGTTATTACGTTGAGCGTTCAGGCTCCGGTAAGTTTCGTTGGGTATCCAGACTCCGGTTATTACGTTGAGCGTTCAAGCTCTAGTCATTTTCGTTGAGTATCCAGACTCCTGTTATTAAGTTGAGCGTTCAGGCTCCGGTCAGTTTCGTTGAGTATCCAGACTCTGGTTATTAAGTTGAGCGTTCAGGCTCCGGTCAGTTTTGTTGAGTATCCAGACTCCAGTTATTACGTTGAGCGTTCAGGCTCCAGTCAGTTTCGTTGGGTATCCAAGCTCCGGTTATTAAGTTGAGCGTTCAGGCTCCGGTAATTTTTGTTGAGTATCCAGATTCTAGTTATTACGTTGAGCGTTCAGGCTCCAGTCAGTTTTATTGAGTATCCAGATCCCGATTATTACGTTGATCGTTCAGGCTCTGGTCAGTTTCGTTGGGTATCCAGACTCCGGTTATTACGTTGAGCGTTCAGGCTTCGGTCATTTTCGTTTAGTATCCAGACTCAAGTTATTAAGTTGAGCGTTAGGCTCCGGTCAGTTTCATTGAGTATCCAGATTCAAATTTTTACGTTGATCGTTCAAGCTCTGGTCAATTTCAGTAGGTATCCAGACTCCGGTTATTACGTTGAGTGTTCAGGTTCCGGTAATTTTCGTTTAGTATCCAGACTCTAGTTATTAAGTTAAGCGTCAGGCTCCGAACATTTTCGTTGAGTATCCAGACTCTGGTTATTACGTTGAGCATTCAGGCTAGGGTCAGTTTTGTTGAGTATCCAGATTCCAGTTATTACGTTGAGCGTTCAGGCTCCGGTCAGTTTCGTTGGGTATCCAGACTCCGGTGATTACGTTGATCGTTCAGGCTCCGGTCATTTTCGTTGAGTATCCAGACTCGGGTTATTACGTTCAACGTTCAGGTTCTGGTCAGTTTCGTTGAGTATCCAGATTCTGGTTATTACGTTGAGCGTTCAGGCTTTGGTTAGTTTTGTTGGGTATCCAGACTTCGGTTATTACGTTGAGCGTTCAGGCTCTGGTAAGTTTCGTTGGGTATCCAGACTCAGGTTATTACGTTGAGCGTTTAGGCTCCAGTCATTTTCGTTGAGTATCCAGAATCCTGTTATTACGTTGAGCGTTCAGGCTCCGGTCATTTTCGTTGAGTATTCTAACTCTGGTTATTAAGTTGAGCGTTCAGGCTCTGGTCATTTTCGTTGAGTATCCAGACTCCGGTTATTACGTTGAGCGTTCAGGCTCCAGTCAGTTTTGTTGGGTTTCAAGACATCGGTTATTACGCTGAGCATTCATGCTCCAGTCAGTTTCATTGGGTATCCAGACTCCGGTTATTACGTTGGTCATTCAGTCTCCGGTAAGTTTCAGTGAGTATCCCGACTCCAGTTATTACATTGAGCATTCAGGCTCCAGTCAGTTTCGTTGGGTATCCAAATTCCGGTTATTACGTTGAGCATTCAGGATCCAGTCATTTTTGTTGAGTATCATAACTCTGGTTATTACATTGAGCATTCAGGCCCCGGTCAGTTTAGTTGAGTATCCAAACTCTGGTTATTAAGTTGAGCGTTCAGGCTCCAGTCATTTTTGTTGAGTATCCAGACTCTGGTTATTATGTTGAGGGTTCAGGCTAGGGTCAATTTCGTTGAGTATCCAGATTCCAGTTATTACGTTGAGTGTTCAGGCTCTGGTCAGTTTCGTTGGGTTTCCAGACTCCGGTGATTACGTTGATTGTTCAGGCTCTGGTCATTTTTGTCGAGTATCCAGACTCGGGTTATTAAGTTCAGCGTTCAGGCTCTGGTCAGTTTCGTTGAGTATCCAGATTCGGGTTATTACGTTGAGCGTTCAGTCTCTGGTCAGTTTTGTTGGGTATCCAGACTTCGGTTATTACGTTGAGCGTTCAGGCTCTGGTAAATTTCGTTGGGTATCCAGACTCTGGTTATTACGTTGAGCGTTTAGGCTCCAGTCATTTTCGTTGAGTATCCAGACTCCTGTTATTACGTTGAGCGTTCAGGCTCCGGTCAGTTTCGTTGAGTATTCAAACTCTGGTTATTAAGTTGAGCGTTCAGGCTCTGGTAATTTTCGTTGAGTATTCAGACTCCGGTTATTACGTTGAGCATTCAGGCTCCAGTCAGTTTCGTTGGGTATCAAGACACCGGTTATTACGTTGAGCGTTCAGGCTCTGGTCAGTTTCATTGGGTATCCAGACTCCGGTTATTACGTTGGTCGTTCAGTCTCCGATCAGTTTCAGTGAGTATCCTGACTCCAGTTATTACGTTGAGCGTTCAGGCTCCAGTCAGTTTCGTTGGGTATCCAATATCCGGTTATTACGTTGAGCATTCAGGATCCAATCATTTTTGTTGAGTATCATAACTCTGGTTATTACATTGAGCATTCAGGCTCCGGTCAGTTTAGTTGAGTATCCAAACTCTGGTTATTAAGTTGAGCGTTCAGGCTCCAGTCATTTTCGTTGAGTATCCAGACTCTGGTTATTACGTTGAGGGTTCAGGCTAGGGTCAATTTCGTTGAGTTTCCAGATTCCAGTTATTACGTTGAGTGTTCAGGCTGCGGTCAGTTTCGTTGGGTTTCTAGACTCCAGTGATTACGTTGATTGTTCAAGCTCCGGTCATTTTTGTTGAGTATCCAGACTCGGGTTATTACGTTCAGCGTTCAGGCTCTGGTCAGTTTCGTTGAGTATCCAAATTTTGGTTATTACGTTAAGCGTTCAGGCTCTGGTCAGTTTTGTTGGGTATCTAGACTTCAGTTATTACGTTGAGCGTTCAGGCTCCGGTAAGTTTCGTTGGGTATCCAGACTCCGGTTGTTACGTTGAGCGTTCAGGCTCCAGTCATTTTCGTTGAGTATCCAGACTCCTGTTATTAAGTTGAGCGTTCAGGCTCCGGTCAGTTTCGTTGAGTATCCAGACTCTGGTTATTAAGTTGAGCGTTCAGGCTCCGGTCAGTTTTGTTGAGTATCCAGACTCCAGTTATTACGTTGAGCGTTCAGGCTCCAGTCAGTTTCGTTGGGTATCCAAGCTCCGGTTATTAAGTTGAGCGTTCAGGCTCCGGTAATTTTTGTTGAGTATCCAGATTCTAGTTATTACGTTGAGCGTTCAGGCTCCAGTCAGTTTTATTGAGTATCCAGATCCCGATTATTACGTTGATCATTCAGGCTCTGGTCAGTTTCGTTGGGTATCCAGACTCCGGTTATTACGTTGAGCGTTCAGGCTTCGGTCATTTTCGTTTAGTATCCAGACTCAAGTTATTAAGTTGAGCGCTAGGCTCCGGTCAGTTTCATTGAGTATCCAGATTCAAATTTTTACATTGATCGTTCAAGCTCTGGTCAATTCCAGTAGGTATCCAGACTCCGGTTATTACGTTGAGTGTTCAGGTTCCGGTAATTTTCGTTTAGTATCCAGACTCCAGTTATTAAGTTAAGCGTCAGGCTCCGAACATTTTCGTTGAGTATCCAGACTCTAGTTATTACGTTGAGCGTTCAGGCTAGGGTCAGTTTTGTTGAGTATCCAGATTCCAGTTATTACGTTGAGCGTTCAGGCTCCGGTCAGTTTTGTTGAGTATCCAGACTCGGGTTATTACGTTCAACGTTCAGGTTCTGGTCAGTTTCGTTGAGTATCCAGATTCTGGTTATTACGTTGAGCGTTCAGGCTTTGGTTAGTTTTGTTGGGTATCCAGACTTCGGTTATTACGTTGAGCGTTCAGGCTCTGGTAAGTTACGTTGGGTATCCAGACTCAGGTTATTACGTTGAGCGTTTAGGCTCCAGTCATTTTCGTTGAGTATCCAGACTCCTGTTATTACGTTGAGCGTTCAGGCTCCGGTCATTTTCGTTGAGTATTCTAACTCTGGTTATTAAGTTGAGCGTTCAGGCTCTGGTCATTTTCGTTGAGTATCCAGACTCCGGTTATTACGTTGAGCGTTCAGGCTGCAGTCAGTTTCGTTTGGTATCAAGACACCGGTTATTACGCTGAGCGTTCATGCTCCGGTCAGTTTCATTGGGTATCCAGACTCCGGTTATTACGTTGGTCGTTCAGTCACCTGTCAGTTTCGTTGGGTATCCAGACTCCGGTTATTACGTTGAGCGTTCAGGCTTCGGTCATTTTCGTTGGGTATCCAGACTCAAGTTATTACGTTGAGCATTCAGGATCCAGTCATTTTTGTTGAGTATCCAGATTCCGATTATTACGTTGATCGTTCGTTCAAGCTCTGGTCAATTTCAGTAGGTATCCAGACTCCGGTTATTACGTTGAGTGTTTAGGTTCCGGTAATTTTCGTTTAGTATCCAGACTCCAGTTATTAAGTTAAGCGTCAGGCTCCGAACATTTTCGTTGAGTAACCCGACTCCGGTTATTACGTTGAGCGTTCAGGCTCCAGTCAGTTTCGTTGGGTATCAAGACACCGGTTATTACGCTGAGCGTTCATGCTCCGGTCAGTTTCATTGGGTATCCAGATTCCGGTTATTACGTTGGTCGTTCAGTCTCCGGTAAGTTTCAGTGAGTATCCCGACTCCAGTTATTACGTTGAGCGTTCAGGCTCCAGTCAGTTTCGTTGGGTATCCAAATTCCGGTTATTACGTTGAGCGTTTAGGCTCCGGTCAGTTTCGTTGGGTATCAAGACACCGGTTATTACGTTGAGCGTTCAAGCTCCGGTCAGTTTCATTGGGTATCCAAACTCCGGTTATTATGTTGATCATTCAGTCTCCGGTCAATTTCGTTGAGTATCCAGACTCCATTTATTACATTGAGCGTTCAGGCTCCAGTCTGTTTCGTTGGGTATCCAAAATCCGGTTATTACGTTGAGCGTTCAGGCTCCGGTCATTTTCGTTGAGTATCCAGATTTCGGTTATTACGTTGAGCGTTTAGGCTCCGGTCAGTTTCATTGAGTATCCAGACTCCAGTTATTACGATGAGCGTTAAGACTCCAGTCAATTTCGTTGGGTATCCAAACTCCGGTTATTACGTTGAGCATTAAGACTCCAGTCAGTTTCGTTGGGTATCCAAACTCTGGTTATTACGTTGAGCATTCAGGCTCCGGTTATTTTTGTTGAGTATCCAGACTCCGGTTATTACGTTGAGTGTTCAAGCTCCGGTCAGTTTCATTGGGTATCCAGACTCCGGTTATTACGTTAATCATTCAGTCTCCGGTCAGTTTCGTTGAGTATCCAGACTCCAGTTATTACGTTGAGCGTTCAAGCTCCAGTCAGTTTCGTTGGGTATCCAGACTCCGGTTATTACGTTGAGCGTTCAGGCTCCGATCATTTTCGTTGAGTATCCAGACTCTAGTTATTACGTTGAGCGTTCAGGCTCCGGTCATTTTCGTTGAGTATCTGGATTCCGATTATTACGTTGAGCCTTTAGGCTCTGGTCAGTTTAGTTGAGTATCCAAACTCTGGTAATTAAGTTGAGCGTTCAGGCTCCGGTCAATTTCGTTGAGTATCCAGATCCCGGTTATTACGTTGAGCGTTCAGGCTCCGGTCAGTTTCGTTGGGTATCCAGACTCCGGTTATTACGTTGAGCGTTCAGGCTCCG
Organism: Lathyrus sativus; assembly: GCA_963859935.3. Classification (NCBI taxonomy): domain Eukaryota; kingdom Viridiplantae; phylum Streptophyta; class Magnoliopsida; order Fabales; family Fabaceae; genus Lathyrus; species Lathyrus sativus. The sequence goes on from OZ012736.1 coordinate 238,660,195, forward strand.
ATCATTTTCGTTGAGTATCCAGACTCTAGTTATTACGTTGAGCGTTCAGGCTCCGGTCAGTTTCGTTGAGTATCTGGATTCCGATTATTACGTTGAGCCTTCAGGCTCCGGTCAGTTTAGTTGAGTATCCAAACTCTTGTAATTAAGTTGAGCGTTCAGGCTCCGGTCAATTTCGTTGAGTATCTAGACTCCGGTTATTACGTTGAGCGTTCGGGATCCGGTCAGTTTCGTTGGGTATCCAGACTCCGGTTATTACGTTGATCGTTCAGGCTCCAATAATTTTCATTGAGTGTCCAGACTCCTGTTATTACATTGAGCGTTCAGGCTCCGGTCATATTCGTTGGGTATCCAGACACCGGTTATTACGTTGAGCGTTCAGGGTCCGATCATTTAAGTTTAGTATCCAGACTCTGGTTATTACATTGAGCGTTCAAGTTCCGGTCAGTTTAGTTGAGTATCCAAACTCTGGTTATTAAGTTGAGCGTTCAGGCTCCGGTCATTTTCCTTGAGTATCCAGACTCTGGTTATTACGTTGATCGTTCAGGCTCTGGTCAGTTTCATTGAGTATCCAGATTCCGGTTATTACGTTGAGCGTTCAGGCTCCAGTCAGTTTCGTTGAGTATCAAGACACCGGTTATTACGTTGAGCGTTCAGGCTCCGGTCAGTTTCATTGGGTATCCAGACTCCGGTTATTATGTTGATCATTCAGTGTCCGGTCAATTTCGTTGAGTATCCAGACTCCAGTTATTACATTGAGCGTTCAGGCTCCAGTCTGTTTCGTTGGGTATCCAAACTCCGGTTATTACGTTGAGCGTTCAGGCTCCGGTCATTTTCGTTGAGTATCCAGACTTTAGTTATTACGTTGAGCGTTCAGGCTCTAGTCAGTTTCGTTGAGTATCCAGACTCCGGTTATTACTTTGAGCGTTCAGGCTCCGGTCAGTTTGGTTGGGTATCCATATTTTGTTTATTACGTTGCGCGTTCAGGCTCCGGTCAGTTTCGTTGGGTATCCAGACTCCGGTTATTACGTTGAGCGTCAGGCTCCGGTCAGTTTCGTTGAGTATCCAGACTTCGGTTATTACGTTGAGCGTTCAGGCTCCGGTCAGTTTCATTGAGTATCCAGACTCCAGTTATTACGTTGAGCGTTCAGACTCCAGTCAGTTTCGTTGGGTATCCAAACTCCGGTTATTACGTTGAGCATTCAGGCTCCGGTTATTTTTGTTGAGTATCCAGACTCCGGTTATTACGTTGAGCGTTCAAGCTCCGGTCAGTTTCATTGGGTATCCAGACTCCGGTTATTACGATGATCATTCAGTCTCCGGTCAGTTTCGTTGAGTATCCAGACTCCAGTTATTACGTTGAGCATTCAAGCTCCAGTCAGTTTCGTTGGGTATCCAGACTCCGGTTATTACGTTGAGCGTTCAGGCTCCGATCATTTTCGTTGAGTATCCAGACTCTAGTTATTACATTGAGCATTCAGGCTCCGGTCAGTTTCGTTGAGTATCTGGATTTCGATTATTACGTTGAGCCTTCAGGCTCTGGTCAGTTTAGTTGAGTATCCAAACTCTGGTAATTAAGTTGAGCATTCAGGCTCCGGTCAATTTCGTTGAGTATCCAGATCCCGATTATTACGTTGAGCGTTCAGGCTCCGGTCAGTTTCGTTGGGTATCCAGACTCCGGTTATTACGTAGAGCGTTCAGGCTCTGATCATTTTCGTTGAGTATCCAGACTCTAGTTACTACGTTGAGCGTTCAGGCTCCGGTCAGTTTCGTTGAGTATCTGGATTCCGATTATTACGTTGAGCCTTCAGGCTCTGGTCAGTTTAGTTGAGTATCCAAACTCTGGTAATTAAGTTGAGCGTTCAGGCTCCGGTCAATTTCGTTGAGTATCTAGACTCCGGTTATTACGTTGAGCGTTCGGGATCCGGTCAGTTTCGTTGGGTATCCAGACTCCGGTTATTACGTTGATCGTTCAGGCTCCAATAATTTTCATTTAGTGTCCAGACTCCTGTTATTACATTGAGCGTTCAGGCTCCGGTCAGATTCGTTGGGTATCCAGACACCGGTTATTACGTTGAGCGTTCAGGGTCCGGTCATTTAAGTTTAGTATCCAGACTCCGGTTATTACGTTGAGCGTTCAAGTTCCGGTCAGTTTAGTTGAGTATCCAAACTCTGGTTATTAAGTTGAGCGTTCAGGCTCCGGTCATTTTCGTTGAGTATCCAGACTCTGGTTATTACGTTGATCGTTCAGGCTCCGGTCAGCTTCATTGAGTATCCAGATTCCGGTTATTACGTTGAGCGTTCAGGCTCCGGTCAGTTTCATTGGGTATCAAGACACCGGTTATTACGTTGAGCGTTCAGGCTCCGGTCAGTTTCATTGGGTATCCAGACTCCGGTTATTATGTTGATCATTCAGTGTCCGGTCAATTTCGTTGAGTATCCAGACTCTAGTTATTACATTGAGCGTTCAGGCTCCAGTCTGTTTCGTTGGGTATCCAAACTCCGGTTATTACGTTGAGCGTTCAGGCTCCGGTCATTTTCGTTGTGTATCCAGACTTTAGTTATTACGTTGAGCGTTCAGGCTCTAGTCAGTTTCGTTGAGTATCCAGACTCCGGTTATTACGTTGAGCGTTCAGGCTCCGGTCAGTTTCGTTGGGTATCCATATTTTGTTTATTACGTTGAGCGTTCAGGCTCCGGTCAGTTTCGTTGGGTATCCAGACTCCGGTTATTACGTTGAGCGTCAGGCTCCGGTCAGTTTCGTTGAGTATCCAGACTTCGGTTATTACGTTGAGCGTTCATGCTCCGGTCAGTTTCATTGAGTATCCAGACTCCAGTTATTACGTTGAGCGTTCAGACTCCAGTCAGTTTCGTTGGGTATCCAAACTCCGGTTATTATGTTGAGTGTAACACCCCACTTCCCAAATTAAATAAAATATAAACATTATAAATAAACATCAGAGTTTTCCCCAAAATAGTGGGATATCACATCACCAAATTTTTATAAAAATACTTTATTAATTATTCTCAAAAATAATACAGCGGAAAACATTATTCCAACATTCTCGGCCATCCGCCAAATTTCGTAAAATCTTTATTATTATAATTCACAAAAAAAAAAGTGATACGTCACAGGATTACAACAAGTTTGACATAAAACAATTAAAACACCCATATCCCGTGTGACGTATCAGAGCATCCTAGACTCGACTGGCACACCACCATCCAAGCTATCTAAGTACCTGGATTATCTGTACTTCCGGAGAAGCACAGACACAACAACAACCAAGGGGTGAGAAAACATGATCAAAAATATATTGGTAATGTAATACATGTAAACAAGGTAGTAAAACACACCAACACACCAATATTCACCCCCAACAACTCCATATAACGAACCTACTGTTCAAATTACAATATAACATATTATAATGCAAATATGCAACTCAACACCATGCATGCGGTGCCGACTCATTGGTTCATTCAATCGAACCTGGATAGATCACTTACGCTCCTCCTGAGACATGATCTATCCCCCACCATTCTCCACCAAGGAGTACGGATGAATCACTTACGCTCCTCCTGAGACATGATTCATCCCACCAAAACACCATGATATGCACACACCAATGCATAACTATCATATTTAGGCACACTAAGTGCACACGATCCTCCTGATCATATCATCATACATCAATGCATATATATATATATGTAGATATATTACACCAATACCATATAAATCAATCAGATAGTAAATAAATTCATACTATAACACCATATATAACCACATCCCAACACCCGGGAACACACGATCCTACTGATCACTACATACATATACGTTAACCAATTGTTCACCAACAATATCAAGGAAAACGAGTACCATCACCAAGTAAACAAGTTCATACTTTATCACCAAGATATAAACACGTCCCACCACTCGGGAATACACGATCTTACTGATCACTACACCATGCTCCGCATGATTCATACACCAACTAATTATCCATTTAAATAATTAGTAACGGAAATCACATACTATCACCGAGTACTCACTCTATAACACTCAATCATCTCCCCTATAATCAACAAAGTCCAAGGGCACTACACTCTTAGCGCACACAGTATAACAGCATAGAAAAACCCCATTCTGCTACGCTCGCTACACCCTCGCTAGGCAAATAGAACCTACTGGACTCACTCGCTACCTCACTCGCTAGGCGAGCACCTAACGAACGCTCGCTGCCTTCTCGCTAAGCGAAGTACTAGCGAGTTGCCTGCGACTTCTCAAATTCTCACAGTTCAGAATTCTCACTCTTCTCCGATTCGAGCCTATTCTATAACATCCACTTCCTATACTATCCGTATTACGACCAATGCATATTAGGCTTATCAATCTTCCTATAATTCTACTCCAGATCAACATTACGGCACACTACCGGCACTTTAGAGTTACTCTGAACCTTACTCAAACCAAACCAACACCAACAGTCAATCAACAATGGCAACATCAAACATCCGTACATCATCATATACATATTATTCCAAAGTCATCACTTAAACAATCTATCGACACATCAAAAAGGTCACACAGAACTTCCCTAAAACCGTAAACCCAACCTATACGCCAAATTAACCAAAAACAACAATTCACCAACACTCAACATATTTCAATCCATCAACATCAACATAACTCAACAATCAATAGCATGTCAATATAAAACTTCATCAACGATACATTCCTACGGGGTTAAGGAATCCCCACTACCCTATACATGTATATACCATTCCCAATCAAGTTTCTCCCCCCTTACCTTGTTAATCGGTTGATCGATGAAATTCTTCCTGGATTTGGTCTCTTGGCCTCCTCTTTTCTTTCCGTTCTTCGTTCCCTTTTTCCTTCGTTCTTCTCACTTCTCTCGTTCTTTCCTCTTCTCTCTTTCTATCGCTCTTTCTCTCTTCCCTCTTTCTATCGTGTTATTTTCTCTAATACTTCCCCCATCCCTTCATATTCTATTTTCCTTTTTATTTCCTATCCCAATAATAATAATAACTAATAAAAATAATATTATAATAATAATAATAATAACTAATAAAAATAACATAATAATAATAATAATAATAATATTATTATTATTATTATTATTATCACACCAATTTCCCACGATCTATGGTAATCCCTTTTCTCTCTATTCCAACTTTTCTAATATCTCCTTGCTACCCCTTCATATTTCCTTCCTCACGGTTTCTATCATGACTTTTCATATTTCCATTCTAACTTCCCAATAACCCTTCCACCTCTTATTTTACTTATTTCAACCACTAATATTCCCAATAATAATTCTAATATAATAATTATTATAATCATTATAATAATAATAATAATAATAATATAATATAATACTATTATAATATTATAGTAATATTCAACATAATAATAATAATAGTAATACACCCAACAATAATTATAATTATAATAATAATAATAATACTAATGATAATAATAACAATTATATTAATACTAATAATAAAATAATATGAATAATAATAATCTTAATATTAATAATACTAATATAATATTACTAATATTAATAATACTAATCATAATAATACTATTAATAATAATAATAATAATAATAATAATAATAATAATAATATTATCTCACCAAAATAATAATAATAATAATAATAATAGTAATAATATTATTATCTCACCAAAATAATAATAATAATATTAATAATACTAATAAATATAATAATATATAATAATAATACCCCCACCAATATTACTATTATTCATTATATTATCATATTCACACCAAAAATCATAATAATATAATAACTATATTAATAATAATATTATATTATCCATATTAATAATATTACTACAAATATTAATAATAATCATAAATATAATAATAATAATAATAATAATAATAATAATAATAATAATAATAATAATAATATTAATACCACCACCAATATTACTATTATTTCTTATATTATTATAAACTCAGCAAATTACCACCAATGATCTCCCATCTCAGGGACACCCACCAAACATCATCAAATACACCCTACCAAAGGGCACATCAACATATAATATTTAAAATAATAATAAAATGACTAAATAATTAAAATGGGTGTTACAACTCTCCCCCACTTTAATTATTTTCGTCCTCGAAAATTATCTGATGGAAATAATTCCGGATACGCTCCCCGCATCTTTTATTCCAATTCTCAGGTCACACTGCCTTCTGCAGCACCTCCCCATACTACTTTCACCAAAGATATCTCCTTCCTTCGGAGTTGTTCCTCGCTCGCCAAAACGAACTAGCAATGCCTCAACAATCGGAATATTTTTCACTTGTACATCATCCACCTGGTTCAATGTACTTTCTCGACTAAGACACATGAAACATATCATGCCAATTCACAGCGACAACAGAAAAACAGTCTAACATGTTACTCCTCCCATGCCTCCGCTGCGCCACTCTGATACAACTACAGAACACGTGCGAACTTCTGAGATTTCGAAGCTCGACTAACACCAGTCACCGGCGTGACCCTCAAAATACATATTGCCTCGGATCCTCTCGATCTTCTCATCCATCTCAAGCATAATCTTCAAGTCTGAGTACAACACTCTCACTCGATTTATTTCAACACAGGAGAGTCCTACACTCCCTATCTCACCAAGCCACATATAGTGCCATTCCGACACTAGGATGGTAACCGTTATTATAGGTAACTCAATCAACGATAATTAATCATCCCACACTCCACCTTGATCCGACACCCAAGCTCTCACCAATTCTCTACAGACTCAATAGTCCTCTCTGACTGACCATCAGTTTGCGGATGATAGGTCGAACTCAGCTTCAACTTAGTACCCGAAGCTTCCTGTAAGCCCCTCCAAAATCTCAATATAAACCTCAAATTTCCATCTGACACAATATTCGTCAGTATCTCATCCAACTTCACCACTTTCTCAATATGCATCTCGTATATCCTCAACATGGAATAGTTAATCCACTCCTAACAATTCAAATTAAAATTATGTCTTTACAAATTCTTTGGAAATCTCAACACCAATTTCGTGAAAATACTACCTGATTTCCACTCTAGAATATTTAACGACTACATCAGACTCAACAGTCTCTGATGTTCACTCTTCGAATTCCGACAATTCTAACTAGCATATTCCACCTCTCCTTATCCATGGTCTCAAAAACAATCTACTCAAGTTCGGTTACTTCTTCATAGCACCGAGATGGATACTCCATCTACCTCAATGTATTTCTTCACGAGTACTCCTACTCCCTTCAACAACATCTGATATACATACTCTATCATAACACCTCGTGGTATTATTTCCACAAACCCGACAATCCACTCTTCGACTCTAATTTATCAATTTCAACTAATTCACTATTCAACCCAGATTTCTGACTTTCTCGATTCTTCTCAAGGATATCACTAGTCAGATCTTAATAATAAAAGCTTAACTCCATAAGAAGTATCCTTACTCACAAAACGCATATTATGAAATTTCTCAATCAGTTCTAACTCTTTTCACCATCATCTTCGGTATATGCAAATATTTCTAACTCACTGCATCATCTACCATGTCCGATTTACCCGAATTGTAATTCAACTCGAAGTCGTACTCTTTTCGAAGTCCCAATTATTTCCTATGCCTCATATTTGTCTTATTCAAATTAAACAAACACCTTAAACTCTTAAGATCACCAAACACCTCCAATCTCAGTCTGAACTTTTGAAGACTCCGACTCCAGTACAATCACAATAGTAACCAACTCTAAATCACTGGTCGGATGATTTCTCTTATACACTTCAAGTTGCCTTTTGCATAATTGAAACTCGCTGAAGTTGTCTTTAGCAAATCCCTTAATTATATCAACAAGCATCACAAACACCACAATTAGTTCTATCGGATTCGGCAGAACTTTCCTTACGGAAGTATATCACCGCTCTTTTTCCAACACTGATAACTCCAGTTCCTTATGCTCAACATAATCCTCTATACGCTTCGAATACCTTAAAATATCATTTATTAACACAACCATTGCCTTATATAAATAATTAAAGAAGATCCCATGCCAAGTGGACAAACAAGTTGTGAGTTATAGCGGGAACACATACCGTACCACCCGTCCTTACCAAAAAATTCAAACACACTTCATCAATAAATAGCTTAAATCTATGTCAATACTTCACCATCTCATAGATAATTTGAATAGCTTTCCAACGCTTTGAACCGCGCGTCATTCCGAGTTACGGTTCTCCCGTTACGGCAAAAACACCAGAATAACATTTTCTGCCCAGGACCCCTTCGCCAGGCGAACACCGCAGCGAATATGGACGTTCGCCAGTATGCTCGCCAGGCGAACATGACAGTCCCAAAATCCTCTTTTCGACCGTTACCCGACTTCCGAGTGTCCGATTTCGATTCCGTAAAAATCTGCGATCTCGGAATTTAACGTACAACAACAATTTTATACTTAGGAAGCCATCCAACACATTTTAAATCTATGAATAATTTAAAACTCAATTACTTCCAATCTCAACAGCAGATCTTTGAGCCTCCTAATACGATAGAACTTTTGACCTTCGTCCCATCCACCACAAGAACTCTACTCGAGATCACATGACCAAGGGACTCACATCCCTCGATCAATTGTTCCATCAAATCATTAACTCTTGGAAGCGAACACCTATCCTTGATAGTCACCCTGTTCACTTATCTATAGTTCACCCAAAGCTTCACAAAACCTTCTATCTGTCTAACCAACAAAATTGGTGCACATTACGGTAGCACACTCAAACAAAAGAACCTCTCTCCTAGAAGGTCTTCAAGTTGACTCTTCAACTTCTCCAATCCCAACGAAAACACACCATATGGAGTCACTAATATCGGACTCGTTCCAACAACAAAGTCAACGTGTGAGCTTTACTTCACACTCCGATAGTAAATCACCTACCTCATCCGGAAACCTCCGGCAATCGCAATTAATTGACAAATCCCAATTTTTCTCACTTTCCTTCTCATTCCAAGTTTCAGTCAAAATAGACACTTCAACACCGTCTTACGCCAAATTCCTCAAAATAATCCCTTAAGCACTTAGCTTACTCAAGACTATACACTGCTCACGCCACCCAAGCTTGCAAGATACGTCTATCCCATCCAACACAATCCCGTCCACTATTAACAAGAGATTAAGGGTGATCAGTTCCTCAATTTGTTAATAGACAGCCGAAATCATGATGCGGTACAAACCATCTTTACCAAACTATGATATCACTCCTCAACACACTAAGCCACCACACTGTAGCTTTTCGGAGAAATACAACTTCTCCCCCACTGGAATCATTCCACTTCTACCAATGAAGTTAACCAACAACATGTACCGACAGTGTTTTTACACACATGTCGCATACCAGGAAACAACAACACAAGACAACATTGGCCGGACGGACCGACCTGCTCTGATACCAATTGTAACACCCCACTTCCCAAATTAAATAAAATATAAACATTATAAATAAACATCAGAGTTTTCCCCAAAATAGTGGGATATCACATCACCAAATTTTTATAAAAATACTTTATTAATTATTCTCAAAAATAATACAGCGGAAAACATTATTCCAACATTCTCGGCCATCCGCCAAATTTCGTAAAATCTTTATTATTATAATTCACAAAAAAAAAGTGATACGTCACAGGATTACAACAAGTTTGACATAAAACAATTAAAACACCCATATCCCGTGTTACGTATCAGAGCATCCTAGACTCGACTGGCACACCACCATCCAAGCTATCTAAGTACCTGGATTATCTGTACTTCCGGAGAAGCACAGACACAACAACAACCAAGGGGTGAGAAAACATGATCAAAAATATATTGGTAATGTAATACATGTAAACAAGGTAGTAAAACACACCAACACACCAATATTCACCCCCAACAACTCCATATAACGAACCTACTGTTCAAATTACAATATAACATATTATAATGCAAATATGCAACTCAACACCATGCATGCGGTGCCGACTCATTGGTTCATTCAATCGAACCTGGATAGATCACTTACGCTCCTCCTGAGACATGATCTATCCCCCACCATTCTCCACCAAGGAGTACGGATGAATCACTTACGCTCCTCCTGAGACATGATTCATCCCACCAAAACACCATGATATGCACACACCAATGCATAACTATCATATTTAGGCACACTAAGTGCACACGATCCTCCTGATCATATCATCATACATCAATGCATATATATATATATGTAGATATATTACACCAATACCATATAAATCAATCAGATAGTAAATAAATTCATACTATAACACCATATATAACCACATCCCAACACCCGGGAACACACGATCCTACTGATCACTACATACATATACGTTAACCAATTGTTCACCAACAATATCAAGGAAAACGAGTACCATCACCAAGTAAACAAGTTCATACTTTATCACCAAGATATAAACACGTCCCACCACTCGGGAATACACGATCCTACTGATCACTACACCATGCTCCGCATGATTCATACACCAACTAATTATCCATTTAAATAATTAGTAACGGAAATCACATACTATCACCGAGTACTCACTCTATAACACTCAATCATCTCCCCTATAATCAACAAAGTCCAAGGGCACTACACTCTTAGCGCACACAGTATAACAGCATAGAAAAACCCCATTCTGCTACGCTCGCTACACCCTCGCTAGGCAAACAGAACCTACTGGACTCACTCGCTACCTCACTCGCTAGGCGAGCACCTAACGAACGCTCGCTGCCTTCTCGCTAAGCGAAGTACTAGCGAGTTGCCTGCGACTTCTCAAATTCTCACAGTTCAGAATTCTCACTCTTCTCCGATTCGAGCCTATTCTATAACATCCACTTCCTATACTATCCGTATTACGACCAATGCATATTAGGCTTATCAATCTTCCTATAATTCTACTCCAGATCAACATTACGGCACACTACCGGCACTTTAGAGTTACTCTGAACCTTACTCAAACCAAACCAACACCAACAGTCAATCAACAATGGCAACATCAAACATCCGTACATCATCATATACATATTATTCCAAAGTCATCACTTAAACAATCTATCGACACATCAAAAAGGTCACACAGAACTTCCCTAAAACCGTAAACCCAACCTATACGCCAAATTAACCAAAAACAACAATTCACCAACACTCAACATATTTCAATCCATCAACATCAACATAACTCAACAATCAATAGCATGTCAATATAAAACTTCATCAACGATACATTCCTACGGGGTTAAGGAATCCCCACTACCCTATACATGTATATACCATTCCCAATCAAGTTTCTCCCCCCTTACCTTGTTAATCGGTTGATCGATGAAATTCTTCCTGGATTTGGTCTCTTGGCCTCCTCTTTTCTTTCCGTTCTTCGTTCCCTTTTTCCTTCGTTCTTCTCACTTCTCTCGTTCTTTCCTCTTCTCTCTTTCTATCGCTCTTTCTCTCTTCCCTCTTTCTATCGTGTTATTTTCTCTAATACTTCCCCCATCCCTTCATATTCTATTTTCCTTTTTATTTCCTATCCCAATAATAATAATAACTAATAAAAATAATATTATAATAATAATAATAATAACTAATAAAAATAACATAATAATAATAATAATAATAATAATAATAATAATAATAATAATAATAATAATAATAATAATAATAATAATAATAATAATAATATTATTATTATCACACCAATTTCCCACGATCTATGGTAATCCCTTTTCTCTCTATTCCAACTTTTCTAATATCTCCTTGCTACCCCTTCATATTTCCTTCCTCACGGTTTCTATCATGACTTTTCATATTTCCATTCTAACTTCCCAATAACCCTTCCACCTCTTATTTTACTTATTTCAACCACTAATATTCCCAATAATAATTCTAATATAATCATTATAATAATCATTATAATAATAATAATAATAATATAATATAATACTATTATAATATTATAGTAATATTCAACATAATAATAATAATAGTAATACACCCAACAATAATTATAATTATAATAATAATAATAATAATACTAATGATAATAATAACAATTATATTAATACTAATAATAAAATAATATGAATAATAATAATCTTAATATTAATAATACTAATATAATATTACTAATATTAATAATACAAATCATAATAATACTATTAATAATAATAATAATAATAATAATAATAATAATAATATTATTATCTCACCAAAATAATAATAATAATAATAATAATAATAATAGTAATAATATTATTATCTCACCAAAATAATAATAATAATATTAATAATACTAATAAATATAATAATATATAATAATAATACCCCCACCAATATTACTATTATTCATTATATTATCATATTCACACCAAAAATCATAATAATATAATAACTATATTAATAATAATATTATATTATCCATATTAATAATATTACTACAAATATTAATAATAATCATAAATATAATAATAATAATAATAATAATAATAATAATAATAATAATAATAATAATAATATTAATACCACCACCAATATTACTATTATTTCTTATATTATTATAAACTCACCAAATTACCACCAATGATCTCCCATCTCAGGGACACCCACCAAACATCATCAAATACACCCTACCAAAGGGCACATCAACATATAATATTTAAAATAATAATAAAATGACTAAATAATTAAAATGGGTGTTACATTGAGCATTCAGGCTCCGGTTATTTTTGTTGAGTATCCAGACTCCGGTTATTACGTTGAGCGTTCAAGCTCTGGTCAGTTTCATTGGGTATCCAGACTCCGGTTATTACGTTGATCATTCAGTCTCCGGTCAGTTTCGTTGAGTATCCAGACTCCAGTTATTACGTTGAGCGTTCAAGCTCCAGTCAGTTTCGTTGGGTATCCAGACTCCGGTTATTACGTTGAGCGTTCACGCTCCGATCATTTTCGTTGAGTATCCAGACTCTAGTTATTACGTTGAGCGTTCAGGCTCCGGTCAGTTTCGTTGAGTATCTGGATTTCGATTATTACGTTGAGCCTTCAGGCTCTGGTCAGTTTAGTTGAGTATCCAAACTCTGGTAATTAAGTTGAGCGTTCAGGCTCCGGTCAATTTCGTTGAGTATCCAGATCCCGATTATTACGTTGAGCGTTCAGGCTCCGGTCAGTTTCGTTGGGTATCCAGACTCCGGTTATTACGTAGAGCGTTCAGGCTCTGATCATTTTCGTTGAGTATCCAGACTCTAGTTATTACGTTGAGCGTTCAGGCTCCGGTCAGTTTCGTTGAGTATCTGGATTCCGATTATTACGTTGAGCCTTCAGGCTCTGGTCAGTTTAGTTGAGTATCCAAACTCTGGTAATTAAGTTGAGCGTTCAGGCCCCGGTCAATTTCGTTGAGTATCTAGACTCCGGTTATTACGTTGAGCGTTCGGGATCCGGTCAGTTTCGTTGGGTATCCAGACTCCGGTTATTACGTTGATCGTTCAGGCTCCAATAATTTTCATTGAGTGTCCAGACTCCTGTTATTATATTGAGCGTTCAGGCTCCGGTCAGATTCGTTGGGTATCCAGACACCGGTTATTACGTTGAGCGTTCAGGGTCCGGTCATTTAAGTTTAGTATCTAGACTCCGGTTATTACGTTGAGCGTTCAAGTTCCGGTCAATTTAGTTGAGTATCCAAACTCTGGTTATTAAGTTGAGCGTTCAGGCTCCGGTCATTTTCGTTGAGTATCCAGACTCTGGTTATTACGTTGATCGTTCAGGCTCCGGTCAGTTTCATTGAGTATCCAGATTCCGGTTATTACGTTGAGCGTTCAGGCTCCGGTCAGTTTCGTTGGGTATCAAGACACCGGTTATTACGTTGAGCGTTCAGGCTCCGGTCAGTTTCATTGGGTATCCAGACTCCGGTTATTATGTTGATCATTCAGTGTCCGGTCAATTTCGTTGAGTATCCAGACTCCAGTTATTACATTGAGCGTTCAGGCTCCAGTCTGTTTCGTTGGGTATCCAAACTCCGGTTATTACGTTGAGCGTTCAGGCTCCGGTCATTTTCGTTGAGTATCCAGACTTTAGTTATTACGTTGAGCGTTCAGGCTCTAGTCAGTTTCGTTGAGTATCCAGACTCCGATTATTACGTTGAGCGTTCAGGCTCCGGTCAGTTTCGTTGGGTATCCATATTTTGTTTATTACGTTGAGCGTTCAGGCTCCGGTCAGTTTCGTTGGGTATCCAGACTCCGGTTATTACGTTGAGCGTCAGGCTCCGGTCAGTTTCGTTGAGTATCCAGACTTTGGTTATTACGTTGAGCGTTCAGGCTCCGGTCAGTTTCATTGAGTATCCAGACTCCAGTTATTACGTTGAGCATTCAGACTCCAGTCAGTTTCGTTGGGTATCCAAACTCCAGTTATTACGTTGAGCATTCAGGCTCCGGTTAATTTTGTTGAGTATCCAGACTCCGGTTATTACGTTGAGCGTTCAAGCTCCGATCAGTTTCATTGGGTATCCAGACTCCGGTTATTACGTTGATCATTCAGTCTCCGGTCAGTTTCGTTGAGTATCCAGACTCCAGTTATTACGTTGAGCGTTCAAGCTCCAGTCAGTTTCGTTGGGTATCCAGACTCCGGTTATTACGTTGAGCGTTCAGGCTCCGATCATTTTCGTTGAGTATCTAGACTCTAGTTATTACATTGAGCATTCAGGCTCCGGTCAGTTTCGTTGAGTATCTGGATTTCGATTATTACGTTGAGCCTTCAGGCTCTGGTCAGTTTAGTTGATTATCCAAACTCTGGTAATTAAGTTGAGCGTTCAGGCTCCGGTCAATTTCGTTGAGTATCCAGATCCCGATTATTACGTTGAGCGTTCAGGCTCCGGTCAGTTTCGTTGGGTATCCAGACTCCGGTTATTACGTAGAGCGTTCAGGCTCTGATCATTTTCGTTGAGTATCCAGACTCTAGTTATTACGTTGAGCGTTCAGGCTCCGGTCTGTTTCGTTGAGTATCTGGATTCCGATTATTACGTTGAGCCTTCAGGCTCTGGTCAGTTTTGTTGAGTATCCAAACTCTGGTAATTAAGTTGAGCGTTCAGGCTCCGGTCAATTTCGTTGAGTATCTAGACTCCGGTTATTACGTTGAGCGTTCGGGATCCGGTCAGTTTCGTTGGGTATCCAGACTCCGGTTATTACGTTGATCGTTCAAGCTCCAATAATTTTCATTGAGTGTCCAGACTCCTGTTATTACATTGAGCGTTCAGGCTCTGGTCAGATTCGTTGGGTATCCAGACACCGGTTATTACGTTGAGCGTTCAGGGTCCGGTCATTTAAGTTTAGTATCCAGACTCCGGTTATTACGTTGAGCGTTCAAGTTCCGGTCAGTTTAGTTGAGTATCCAAACTCTGGTTATTAAGTTGAGCGTTCAGGCTCCGGTCATTTTCGTTGAGTATCCAGACTCTGGTTATTACGTTGATCGTTCAGGCTCCGGTCAGTTTCATTGAGTATCCAGATTCCGGTTATTACGTTGAGCGTTCAGGCTCCGGTCAGTTTCGTTGGATATCAAGACACCGGTTATTACGTTGAGCGTTCAGGCTCCGGTCAGTTTCATTGGGTATCCAGACTCCGGTTATTATGTTGATCATTCAGTGTCCAGTCAATTTCGTTGAGTATCCAGACTCCAGTTATTACATTGAGCGTTCAGGCTCCAGTCTGTTTCGTTGGGTATCCAAACTCCGGTTATTACGTTGAGCGTTCAGGCTCCGGTCATTTTCGTTGAGTATCCAGACTTTAGTTATTACGTTGAGCGTTCAGGCTCTAGTCAGTTTCGTTGAGGGTCCAGACTCCGGTTATTACGTTGAGCGTTCAGGCTCCGGTCAGTTTCGTTGGGTATCCATATTTTGTTTATTACGTTGAGCGTTCAGGCTCCGGTCAGTTTCGTTGGGTATCCAGACTCCGGTTATTACGTTGAGCGTCAGGCTCCGATCAGTTTCGTTGAGTATCCAGACTTCGGTTATTACGTTGAGCGTTCAGGCTCCAGTCAGTTTCATTGAGTATCCAGACTCCAGTTATTACGTTGAGCGTTCAGACTCCAGTCAGTTTCGTTGGGTATCCAAACTCCGGTTATTACGTTGAGCATTCAGGCTCCGGTTATTTTTGTTGAGTATCCAGACTCCGGTTATTACGTTGAGCGTTCAAGCTCCGGTCAGTTTCATTGGGTATCCAGACTCCGGTTATTACGTTGATCATTCAGTCTCCGGTCAGTTTCGTTGAGTATCCAGACTCCAGTTATTACGTTGAGCGTTCAAGCTCCAGTCAGTTTCGTTGGGTATCCAGACTCCGGTTATTACGTTGAGCGTTCACGCTCCGATCATTTTCGTTGAGTATCCAGACTCTAGTTATTACGTTGAGCGTTCAGGCTCCGGTCAGTTTCGTTGAGTATCTGGATTTCGATTATTACGTTGAGCCTTCAGGCTCTGGTCAGTTTAGTTGAGTATCCAAACTCTGGTAATTAAGTTGAGCGTTCAGGCTCCGGTCAATTTCGTTGAGTATCCAGATCCCGATTATTACGTTGAGCGTTCAGGCTCCGGTCAGTTTCGTTGGGTATCCAGACTCCGGTTATTACGTAGAGCGTTCAGGCTCTGATCAATTTCGTTGAGTATCCAGACTCTAGTTATTACGTTGAGCGTTCAGGCTCCGGTCAGTTTCGTTGAGTATCTGGATTTCGATTATTACGTTGAGCCTTCAGGCTCTGGTCAGTTTAGTTGAGTATCCAAACTCTGGTAATTAAGTTGAGCGTTCAGGCTCCGGTCAATTTCGTTGAGTATCTAGACTCCGGTTATTACGTTGAGCGTTCGGGATCCGGTCAGTTTCGTTGGGTATCCAGACTCCGGTTATTACGTTGATCGTTCAGGCTCCAATAATTTTCATTGAGTGTCCAGACTCCTGTTATTACATTGAGCGTTCAGGCTCCGGTCAGATTCGTTGGGTATCCAGACACCGGTTAATACGTTGAGCGTTCAGGGTCTGGTCATTTAAGTTTAGTATCTAGACTCCGGTTATTACGTTGAGCGTTCAAGTTCCGGTCAATTTAGTTGAGTATCCAAACTCTGGTTATTAAGTTGAGCGTTCAGGCTCCGGTCATTTTCGTTGAGTATCCAGACTCTGGTTATTACGTTGATCGTTCAGGCTCTGGTCAGTTTCATTGAGTATCCAGATTCCGGTTATTACGTTGAGCGTTCAGGCTCCGGTCAGTTTCGTTGGGTATCAAGACACCGGTTATTACGTTGAGCGTTCAGGCTCCGGTCAGTTTCATTGGGTATCCAGACTCCGGTTATTATGTTGATCATTCATTGTCCGATCAATTTCGTTGAGTATCCAGACTCCAGTTATTACATTGAGCGTTCAGGCTCCAGTCTGTTTCGTTGGGTATCCAAACTCCGGTTATTACGTTGAGCGTTCAGGCTCCGGTCATTTTCGTTGAGTATCCAGACTTTAGTTATTACGTTGAGCGTTCAGGCTCTAGTCAGTTTCGTTTAGTATCCAGAATCCGGTTATTACGTTGAGCGTTCAGGCTCCGGTCAGTTTCGTTGGGTATCCATATTTTGTTTATTACGTTGAGCGTTCAGGCTCCGGTCAGTTTTGTTGGGTATCCAGACTCCGGTTATTACGTTGAGCGCCAGGCTCCGGTCAGTTTCGTTGAGTGTCCAGACTTTGGTTATTACGTTGAGCGTTCAGGCTCCGGTCAGTTTCATTGAGTATCCAGACTCCAGTTATTACGTTGAGCGTTCAGACTCCAGTCAGTTTCGTTGGGTATCCAAACTCCAGTTATTACGTTGAGCATTCAGGCTCCGGTTATTTTTGTTGAGTATCCAGACTCCGGTTATTACGTTGAGCGTTCAAGCTCCGGTCAGTTTCATTGGGTATCCAGACTCCGGTTATTACGTTGATCATTCAGTCTCCGGTCAGTTTCGTTGAGTATCCAGACTCCAGTTATTACGTTGAGCGTTCAAGCTCCAGTCAGTTTCGTTGGGTATCCAGACTCCGGTTATTACGTTGAGCGTTCAGGCTCCGATCATTTTCGTTGAGTATCCAGACTCTAGTTATTACGTTGAGCGTTCAGGCTCCGGTCAGTTTCGTTGAGTATCTGGATTTCGATTATTACGTTGAGCCTTCAGGCTCTGGTCAGTTTAGTTGAGTATCCAAACTCTGGTAATTAAGTTGAGCGTTCAGGCTCTGGTCAATTTCGTTGAGTATCCAGACTCCGGTTATTACGTTGAGCGTTCGGGATCCAGTCAGTTTCGTTGGGTATCTAGACTCCGGTTATTACGTTGATCGTTCAGGCTCCAATAATTTTCATTGAGTGTCCAGACTCCTGTTATTACATTGAGCGTTCAGGCTCCGGTCAGATTCGTTGGGTATCCAGACACCGGTTATTACGTTGAGCGTTCAGGGTCCGGTCATTTAAGTTTAGTATCCAGACTCCGGTTATTACGTTGAGCGTTCAAGTTCCGGTCAGTTTAGTTGAGTATCCAAACTCTGGTTATTAAGTTGAGCGTTCAGGCTCCGGTCATTTTCGTTGAGTATCCAGACTCTGGTTATTACGTTGATCGTTCAGGCTCCGGTCAGTTTAATTGAGTATCCAGATTCCGGTTATTACGTTGAGCGTTCAGGCTCCGGTCAGTTTCGTTGGGTATCAAGACACCGGTTATTACGTTGAGCGTTCAGGCTCCGGTCAGTTTCATTGGGTATCCAGACTCCGGTTATTATGTTGATCATTCAGTGTCCGGTCAATTTCGTTGAGTATCCAGACTCCAGTTATTACATTGAGCGTTCAGGCTCCAGTCTGTTTCGTTGGGTATCCAAACTCCAGTTATTACGTTGAGCGTTCAGGCTCCGGTCATTTTCGTTGAGTATCCAGACTTTAGTTATTACGTTGAGCGTTCAGGCTCTAGTCAGTTTCGTTGAGTATCTAGACTCCGGTTATTACGTTGAGCGTTCAGGCTCCGGTCAGTTTCGTTGGGTATCCATATTTTGTTTATTACGTTGAGCGTTCAGGCTCCGGTCAGTTTCGTTGGGTATCCAGACTCCGGTTATTACGTTGAGCATCAGGCTCCGGTCTGTTTCGTTGAGTATCCAGACTTCGGTTATTACGTTGAGCGTTCAGGCTCCGGTCAGTTTCATTGAGTATCCAGACTCCAATTATTACGTTGAGCGTTCAGACTTCAGTCAGTTTCGTTGGGTATCCAAACTCCGGTTATTACGTTGAGCATTCAGGCTCCGGTTATTTTTGTTGAGTATCCAGACTCCGGTTATTACGTTGAGCGTTCAAGCTCCGGTCAGTTTCATTGGGTATCCAGACTCCGGTTATTACGTTGATCATTCAGTCTCCGGTCAGTTTCGTTGAGTATCCAGACTCCAGTTATTACGTTGAGCGTTCAAGCTCCAGTCAGTTTCGTTGGGTATCCAGACTCCGGTTATTACGTTGAGCGTTCAGGCTCCGATCATTTTTGTTGAGTATCCAGAATCTAGTTATTACGTTGAGCGTTCAGGCTCCGGTCAGTTTCGTTGAGTATCTGGATTCCGATTATTACGTTGAGCCTTCAGGCTCTGGTCAGTTTAGTTGAGTATCCAAACTCTGGTAATTAAGTTGAGCGTTCAGGCTCCGGTCAATTTCGTTGAGTATCCAGATCCCGGTTATTACGTTGAGCGTTCAGGCTCCGGTCAGTTTCGTTGGGTATCCAGACTTCGGTTATTACGTTGAGCGTTCAGGCTCCGATCATTTTCGTTGAGTATCGAGACTCTAGTTATTACGTTGAGCGTTCAGGCTCCGGTCAGTTTCGTTGAGTATCTGGATTCCGATTATTACGTTGAGCCTTCAGGCTCCGGTCAGTTTAGTTGAGTATCCAAACTCTGGTAATTAAGTTGAGCGTTCAGGCTCCAGTCAATTTCGTTGAGTATCCAGACTCCGGTTCTTACGTTGAGCGTTCGGGAACCGGTCAATTTTGTTGGGTATCCAGACTCCGGTTATTACGTTGATCGTTCAGGCTCCAATAATTTTCATTGAGTGTCCAGACTCCTGTTATTACATTGAGCGTTCAGGCTCCGGTCAGATTCGTTGGGTATCCAGACACCGGTTATTACGTTGAGTGTTCAGGGTCCGGTCATTTAAGTTTAGTATCCAGACTCCGGTTATTACGTTGAGCGTTCAAGTTCCGGTCAGTTTAGTTGAGTATCCAAACTCTGTTTATTAAGTTGAGCGTTCAGGCTCCGGTCATTTTCGTTGAGTATCCAGACTCAGGTTATTACGTTGATCGTTCAGGCTCCGGTCAGTTTCATTGAGTATCCAGATTTCGGTTATTACGTTGAGCGTTCAGGCTCCGGTCAGTTTCGTTGGGTATCAAGACACCGGTTATTACGTTGAGCGTTCAGGCTCCGGTCAGTTTCATTGGGTATCCAGACTCCGGTTATTATGTTGATCATTCAGTGTCCGGTCAATTTCGTTGAGTATCCAGACTCCAGTTATTACATTGAGCGTTCAGGCTCCAGTCTGTTTCGTTGGGTATCCAAACTCCGGTTATTACGTTGAGCGTTCAGGCTCCGGTCATTTTCGTTGAGTATCCAGACTTTAGTTATTACGTTGAGCGTTCAGGCTCTAGTCAGTTTCGTTGAGTATCCAGACTCCGGTTATTACGTTGAGCGTTCAGGCTCCGGTCAGTTTCGTTGGGTATCCATATTTTGTTTATTACGTTGAGCGTTCAGGCTCCGGTCAGTTTCGTTGGGTATCCAGACTCCGGTTATTACGTTGAGCGTCAGGCTCCGGTCAGTTTCGTTGAGTATCCAGACTTTGGTTATTACGTTGAGCGTTCAGGCTCCGGTCAGTTTCATTGAGTATCCAGACTCCAGTTATTACGTTGAGCGTTTAGACTCCAGTCAGTTTCGTTGGGTATCCAAACTCCAGTTATTACGTTGAGCATTCAGGCTCCGGTTATTTTTGTTGAGTATCCAGACTCCGGTTATTACATTGAGCGTTCAAGCTCCGGTCAGTTTCATTGGGTATCCAGACTCCGGTTATTACGTTGATCATTCAGTCTCCGGTCAGTTTCGTTGAGTATCCAGACTCCAGTTATTACGTTGAGCGTTCAAGCTCCAGTCAGTTTCGTTGGGTATCCAGACTCCGGTTATTACGTTGAGCGTTCAGGCTCCGATCATTTTCGTTGAGTATCCAGACTCTAGTTATTACGTTGAGCGTTTAGGCTCCGGTCAGTTTCGTTTAGTATCTTGATTTCGATTATTACGTTGAGCCTTCAGGCTCTGGTCAGTTTAGTTGAGTATCCAAACTCTGGTAATTAAGTTGAGCGTTCAGGCTCTGGTCAATTTCGTTGAGTATCCAGACTCCGGTTATTACGTTGAGCGTTCGGGATCCGGTCAGTTTCGTTGGATATCCAGACTCCGGTTATTACGTTGATCGTTCAGACTCCAATAATTTTCATTGAGTGTCCAGACTCCTGTTATTACATTGAGCGTTCAGGCTCCGGTCAGATTCGTTGGGTATCCAGACACCGGTTATTACGTTGAGCGTTCAGGGTCCGGTCATTTAAGTTTAGTATCCAGACTCCGGTTATTACGTTGAGCGTTCAAGTTCCGGTCAGTTTAGTTGAGTATCCAAACTCTGGTTATTAAGTTGAGCGTTCAGGCTCTGGTCATTTTCGTTGAGTATCCAGACTCTGGTTATTACGTTGATCGTTCAGGCTCCGGTCAGTTTCATTGAGTATCCAGATTCCGGTTATTACGTTGAGCATTCAGGCTCCGGTCAATTTCGTTGGGTATCAAGACACCGGTTATTACGTTGAGCGTTCAGGCTCCGGTCAGTTTCATTGGGTATCCAGACTCCGGTTATTATGTTGATCATTCAGTGTCCGGTCAATTTCGTTGAGTATCCAGACTCTAGTTATTACATTGAGCGTTCAGGCTCCAGTCTGTTTCGTTGGGTATCCAAACTCCAGTTATTACGTTGAGCGTTCAGGCTCCGGTCATTTTCGTTGAGTATCCAGACTTTAGATATTACGTTGAGCGTTCAGGCTCTAGTCAGTTTCGTTGAGTATCTAGACTCCGGTTATTACGTTGAGTGTTCAGGCTCCGGTCAGTTTCGTTGGGTATCCATATTTTGTTTATTACGTTGAGCGTTCAGGCTCCGGTCAGTTTCGTTGGGTATCCAGACTCCGGTTATTACGTTGAGCGTAAGGCTCCGGTCTGTTTCGTTGAGTATCCAGACTTCGGTTATTACGTTGAGCGTTCAGGCTCCGGTCAGTTTCATTGAGTATCCAGACTCCAATTATTACGTTGAGCGTTCAGACTCCAGTTAGTTTCGTTGGGTATCCAAACTCCGGTTATTACGTTGAGCATTCAGGCTCCGGTTATTTTTGTTGAGTATCCAGACTCCGGTTATTACGTTGAGCGTTCAAGCTCCGGTCAGTTTCATTGGGTATCCAGACTCCGGTTATTACGTTGATCATTCAGTCTCCGGTCAGTTTCGTTGAGTATCCAGACTCCAGTTATTACGTTGAGCGTTCAAGCTCCAGTCAGTTTCGTTGGGTATCCAGACTCCGGTTATTACGTTGAGCGTTCAGGCTCCGATCATTTTTGTTGAGTATCCAGACTCTAGTTATTACGTTGAGCGTTCAGGCTCCGGTCAGTTTCGTTGAGTATCTGGATTCCGATTATTACGTTGAGCCTTCAGGCTCTGGTCAGTTTAGTTGAGTATCCAAACTCTGGTAATTAAGTTGAGCGTTCAGGCTCCGGTCAATTTCGTTGAGTATCCAGATCCCGGTTATTACGTTGAGCGTTCAGGCTCCGGTCAGTTTCGTTGGGTATCCAGACTTCGGTTATTACGTTGAGCGTTCAGGCTCCGATCATTTTCGTTGAGTATCGAGACTCTAGTTATTACGTTGAGCGTTCAGGCTCCGGTCAGTTTCGTTGAGTATCTGGATTCCGATTATTACGTTGAGCCTTCAGGCTCCGGTCAGTTTAGTTGAGTATCCAAACTCTGGTAATTAAGTTGAGCGTTCAGGCTCCAGTCAATTTCGTTGAGTATCCAGACTCCGGTTATTACGTTGAGCGTTCGGGAACCGGTCAATTTTGTTGGGTATCCAGACTCCGGTTATTACGTTGATCGTTCAGGCTCCAATAATTTTCATTGAGTGTCCAGACTCCTGTTATTACATTGAGCGTTCAGGCTCCGGTCAGATTCGTTGGGTATCCAGACACCGGTTATTACGTTGAGTGTTCAGGGTCCGGTCATTTAAGTTTAGTATCCAGACTCCGGTTATTACGTTGAGCGTTCAAGTTCCGGTCAGTTTAGTTGAGTATCCAAACTCTGTTTATTAAGTTGAGCGTTCAGGCTCCGGTCATTTTCGTTGAGTATCCAGACTCAGGTTATTACGTTGATCGTTCAGGCTCCGGTCAGTTTCATTGAGTATCCAGATTTCGGTTATTACGTTGAGCGTTCAGGCTCCGGTCAGTTTCGTTGGGTATCAAGACACCGGTTATTACGTTGAGCGTTCAGGCTCCGGTCAGTTTCATTGGGTATCCAGACTCCGGTTATTATGTTGATCATTCAGTGTCCGGTCAATTTCGTTGAGTATCCAGACTCCAGTTATTACATTGAGCGTTCAGGCTCCAGTCTGTTTCGTTGGGTATCCAAACTCCGGTTATTACGTTGAGCGTTCAGGCTCCGGTCATTTTCGTTGAGTATCCAGACTTTAGTTATTACGTTGAGCATTCAGGCTCTAGTCAGTTTCGTTGAGTATCCAGACTCCGGTTATTACGTTGAGCGTTCAGGCTCCGGTCAGTTTCGTTGGGTATCCATATTTTGTTTATTACGTTGAGCGTTCAGGCTCCGGTCAGTTTCGTTGGGTATCCAGACTCCGGTTATTACGTTGAGCGTCAGGCTCCGGTCAGTTTCGTTGAGTATCCAGACTTTGGTTATTACGTTGAGCGTTCAGGCTCCGGTCAGTTTCATTGAGTATCCAGACTCCAGTTATTACGTTGAGCGTTTAGACTCCAGTCAGTTTCGTTGGGTATCCAAACTCCAGTTATTACGTTGAGCATTCAGGCTCCGGTTATTTTTGTTGAGTATCCAGACTCCGGTTATTACATTGAGCGTTCAAGCTCCGGTCAGTTTCATTGGGTATCCAGACTCCGGTTATTACGTTGATCATTCAGTCTCCGGTCAGTTTCGTTGAGTATCCAGACTCCAGTTATTACGTTGAGCGTTCAAGCTCCAGTCAGTTTCGTTGGGTATCCAGACTCCGGTTATTACGTTGAGCGTTCAGGCTCCGATCATTTTCGTTGAGTATCCAGACTCTAGTTATTACGTTGAGCGTTTAGGCTCCGGTCAGTTTCGTTTAGTATCTTGATTTCGATTATTACGTTGAGCCTTCAGGCTCTGGTCAGTTTAGTTGAGTATCCAAACTCTGGTAATTAAGTTGAGCGTTCAGGCTCTGGTCAATTTCGTTGAGTATCCAGACTCCGGTTATTACGTTGAGCGTTCGGGATCCGGTCAGTTTCGTTGGGTATCCAGACTCCGGTTATTACGTTGATCGTTCAGACTCCAATAATTTTCATTGAGTGTCCAGACTCCTGTTATTACATTGAGCGTTCAGGCTCCGGTCAGATTCGTTGGGTATCCAGACACCGGTTATTACGTTGAGCGTTCAGGGTTCGGTCATTTAAGTTTAGTATCCAGACTCCGGTTATTACGTTGAGCGTTCAAGTTCCGGTCAGTTTAGTTGAGTATCCAAACTCTGGTTATTAAGTTGAGCGTTCAGGCTCTGGTCATTTTCGTTGAGTATCCAGACTCTGGTTATTACGTTGATCGTTCAGGCTCCGGTCAGTTTCATTGAGTATCCAGATTCCGGTTATTACGTTGAGCATTCAGGCTCCGGTCAATTTCGTTGGGTATCAAGACACCGGTTATTACGTTGAGCGTTCAGGCTCCGGTCAGTTTCATTGGGTATCCAGACTCCGGTTATTATGTTGATCATTCAGTGTCCGGTCAATTTCGTTGAGTATCCAGACTCTAGTTATTACATTGAGCGTTCAGGCTCCAGTCTGTTTCGTTGGGTATCCAAACTCCGGTTATTACGTTGAGCGTTCAGGCTCCGGTCATTTTCGTTGAGTATCCAGACTTTAGTTATTACGTTGAGCGTTCAGGCTCTAGTCAGTTTCGTTGAGTATCTAGACTCCGGTTATTACGTTGAGTGTTCAGGCTCCGGTCAGTTTCGTTGGGTATCCATATTTTGTTTATTACGTTGAGCGTTCAGGCTCCGGTCAGTTTCGTTGGGTATCCAGACTCCGGTTATTACGTTGAGCGTAAGGCTCCGGTCTGTTTCGTTGAGTATCCAGACTTCGGTTATTACGTTGAGCGTTCAGGCTCCGGTCAGTTTCATTGAGTATCCAGACTCCAATTATTACGTTGAGCGTTCAGACTCCAGTCAGTTTCGTTGGGTATCCAAACTCCGGTTATTACGTTGAGCATTCAGGCTCCGGTTATTTTTGTTGAGAATCCAGACTCCGGTTATTACGTTGAGCGTTCAAGCTCCGGTCAGTTTCATTGGGTATCCAGACTCCGGTTATTACGTTGATCATTCAGTCTCCGGTCAGTTTCGTTGAGTATCCAGACTCCAGTTATTACGTTGAGCGTTCAAGCTCCAGTCAGTTTCGTTGGGTATCCAGACTCCGGTTATTACGTTGAGCGTTCAGGCTCCGATCATTTTTGTTGTGTATCCAGACTCTAGTTATTACGTTGA
The DNA here is from genome assembly GCA_963859935.3 of Lathyrus sativus. Classification (NCBI taxonomy): domain Eukaryota; kingdom Viridiplantae; phylum Streptophyta; class Magnoliopsida; order Fabales; family Fabaceae; genus Lathyrus; species Lathyrus sativus. The sequence goes on from OZ012736.1 coordinate 238,686,096, forward strand.
GCGTTCAGGCTCCGGTCAGTTTCGTTGAGTATCTGGATTCCGATTATTACGTTGAGCCTTCAGGCTCTGGTCAGTTTAGTTGAGTATCCAAACTCTGGTAATTAAGTTGAGCGTTCAGGCTCCGGTCAATTTCGTTGAGTATCCAGATCCCGGTTATTACGTTGAGCGTTCAGGCTCCGGTCAGTTTCGTTGGGTATCCAGACTCCGGTTATTACGTTGAGCGTTCAGGCTCCGATCATTTTCGTTGAGTATCGAGACTCTAGTTATTACGTTGAGCGTTCAGGCTCCGGTCAGTTTCGTTGAGTATCTGGATTCCGATTATTACGTTGAGCCTTCAGGCTCCGGTCAGTTTAGTTGAGTATCCAAACTCTGGTAATTAAGTTGAGCGTTCAGGCTCCGGTCAATTTCGTTGAGTATCCAGAGTCCGGTTATTACGTTGAGCGTTCGGGATCCGGTCAGTTTCGTTGGGTATCCAGACTCCGGTTATTACGTTGATCGTTCAGGCTCCAATAATTTTCATTGAGTGTCCAGACTCCTGTTATTACATTGAGCGTTCAGGCTCCGGTCCGATTCGTTGGGTATCCAGACACCGGTTATTACGTTGAGCGTTCAGGGTCCGGTCATTTAAGTTTAGTATCCTGACTCCGGTTATTACGTTGAGCATTCAAGTTCCGGTCAGTTTAGTTGAGTATCCAAACTCTGTTTATTAAGTTGAGCGTTCAGGCTCCGGTCATTTTCGTTGAGTATCCAGACTCAGGTTATTACGTTGATCGTTCAGGCTCCGGTCAGTTTCATTGAGTATCCAGATTCCGGTTATTACGTTGAGCGTTCAGGCTCCGGTCAGTTTCGTTGGGTATCAAGACACCGGTTATTATGTTGAGCGTTCAGGCTCCGGTCAGTTTCATTGGGTATCCAGACTCCAGTTATTATGTTGATCATTCAGTGTCCGGTCAATTTCGTTAAGTATCCAGACTCCAGTTATTACATTGAGCGTTTAGGCTCCAGTCTGTTTCGTTGGGTATCCAAACTCCGGTTATTACGTTGAGCGTTCAGGCTCCGGTCATTTTCGTTGAGTATCCAGACTTTAGTTATTACGTTGAGCGTTCAGGCTCTAGTCAGTTTCGTTGAGTATCCAGACTCCGGTTATTACGTTGAGCGTTCAGGCTCCGGTCAGTTTCGTTGGGTATCCATATTTTGTTTATTACGTTGAGCGTTCAGGCTCCGGTCAGTTTCGTTGGGTATCCAGACTCCGGTTATTACGTTGAGCGTCAGGCTCCGGTCAGTTTCGTTGAGTATCCAGACTTTGGTTATTACGTTGAGTGTTCAGGCTCCGGTCAGTTTCATTGAGTATCCAGACTCCAGTTATTACGTTGAGCGTTCAGACTCCAGTCAGTTTCGTTGGGTATCCAAACTCCAGTTATTACATTGAGCATTCAGGCTCCGGTTATTTTTGTTGAGTATCCAGACTCCGGTTATTACGTTGAGCGTTCAAGCTCCGGTCAGTTTCATTGGGTATCCAGACTCCGGTTATTACGTTGATCATTCAGTCTCCGGTCAGTTTCGTTGAGTATCCAGACTCCAGTTATTATGTTGAGCGTTCAAGCTCCAGTCAGTTTCGTTGGGTATCCAGACTCCGGTTATTACGTTGAGCGTTCAGGCTCCTATCATTTTCGTTGAGTATCTAGACTCTAGTTATTACGTTGAGCGTTCGGGCTCCGGTCAGTTTCGTTGAGTATCTGGATTTCGATTATTACGTTGAGCCTTCAGGCTCTGGTCAGTTTAGTTGAGTATCCAAACTCTGGTAATTAAGTTGAGCGTTCAGGCTCTGGTCAATTTCGTTGAGTATCCAGACTCCGATTATTACGTTGAGCGTTCGGGATCCGGTCAGTTTCGTTGGGCATCCAGACTCCGGTTATTACGTTGATCGTTCAGGCTCCAATAATTTTCATTGAGTGTCCAGACTCCTGTTATTACATTGAGCGTTCAGGCACCGGTCAGATTCGTTGGGTATCCAGACACCGGTTATTACGTTGAGCGTTCAGGGTCCGGTCATTTAAGTTTAGTATCCAGACTCCGGTTATTACGTTGAGCGTTCAAGATCCGGTCAGTTTAATTGAGTATCCAAACTCTGGTTATTAAGTTGAGCGTTCAGGCTCCGGTCATTTTCGTTGAGTATCCAGACTCTGGTTATTACGTTGATCGTTCAGGCTCCGGTCAGTTTCATTGAGTATCCAGATTCCGGTTATTACGTTGAGCGCTCAGGCTCCGGTCAGTTTCGTTGGGTATCAAGACACCGGTTATTACGTTGAGCGTTCAGGCTCCGGTCAGTTTCATTGGGTATCCAGACTCCGGTTATTATGTTGATCATTCAGTGTCCGGTCAATTTCGTTGAGTATCCAGACTCCAGTTATTACATTGAGCGTTCAGGCTCCAGTCTGTTTCGTTGGGTATCCAAACTCCGGTTATTACGTTGAGCGTTCAGGCTCCGGTCATTTTCGTTGAGTATCCAGACTTTAGTTATTACGTTGAGCGTTCAGGCTCTAGTCAGTTTCGTTGAGTATCTAGACTCCGGTTATTACGTTGAGCGTTCAGTCTCCGGTCAGTTTCGTTGGGTATCCATATTTTGTTTATTACGTTGAGCGTTCAGGCTCCAGTCAGTTTCGTTGGGTATCCAGACTCCGGTTATTACGTTGAGCGTCAGGCTCCGGTCAGTTTCGTTGGGTATCCAGACTCCGGTTATTACGTTGAGCGTTCAGGCTCCGATCATTTTCGTTGAGTATCTAGACTCTAGTTATTACGTTGAGCGTTCGGGCTCCGGTCAGTTTCGTTGAGTATCTGGATTTCGATTATTACGTTGAGCCTTCAGGCTCTGGTCAGTTTAGTTGAGTATCCAAACTCTGGTAATTAAGTTGAGCGTTCAGGCTCTGGTCAATTTCGTTGAGTATCCAGACTCCGGTTATTACGTTGAGCGTTCGAGATCCGGTCAGTTTCGTTGGGTATCCAGACTCCGGTTATTACGTTGATCGTTCAGGCTCCAATAATTTTCATTGAGTGTCCAGACTCCTGTTATTACATTGAGCGTTCAGGCACCGGTCAGATTCGTTGGGTATCCAGACACCGGTTATTACGTTGAGCGTTCAGGGTCCGGTCATTTAAGTTTAGTATCCAGACTCCGGTTATTACGTTGAGCGTTCAAGTTCCGGTCAGTTTAATTGAGTATCCAAACTCTGGTTATTAAGTTGAGCGTTCAGGCTCCGGTCATTTTCGTTGAGTATCCAGACTCTGGATATTACGTTGATCGTTCAGGCTCCGGTCAGTTTCATTGAGTATCCAGATTCCGGTTATTACGTTGAGCGTTCAGGCTCCGGTCAGTTTCGTTGGGTATCAAGACACCGGTTATTACGTTGAGCGTTCAGGCTCCGGTCAGTTTCATTGGGTATCCAGACTCCGGTTATTATGTTGATCATTCAGTGTCCGGTCAATTTCGTTGAGTATCCAGACTCCAGTTATTACATTGAGCGTTCAGGCTCCAGTCTGTTTCGTTGGGTATCCAAACTCCGGTTATTACGTTGAGCGTTCAGGCTCCGGTCATTTTCGTTGAGTATCCAGACATTAGTTATTACGTTGAGCGTTCAGGCTCTAGTCAGTTTCGTTGAGTATCTAGACTCCGGTTATTACGTTGAGCGTTCAGTCTCCGGTCAGTTTCGTTGGGTATCCATATTTTGTTTATTACGTTGAGCGTTCAGGCTCCAGTCAGTTTCGTTGGGTATCCAGACTCCGGTTATTACGTTGAGCGTTAGGCTCCGGTCTGTTTCGTTGAGTATCCAGACTTCGGTTATTACGTTGAGCGTTCAGGCTCCGGTCAGTTTCATTGAGTATCCAGACTCTAGTTATTACGTTGAGCGTTCAGACTCCAGTCAGTTTCGTTGGGTATCCAAACTCCGGTTATTACGTTGAGCATTCAGGCTCCGGTTATTTTTGTTGAGTATCCAGACTCCGGTTATTACGTTGAGCGTTCAAGCTCCGGTCAGTTTCATTGGGTATCCAGACTCCGGTTATTACGTTGATCATTCAGTCTCCGGTCAGTTTCGTTGAGTATCCAGACTCCAGTTATTACGTTGAGCGTTCAAGCTCCAGTCAGTTTCGTTGGGTATCCAGACTCCGGTTATTACGTTGAGCGTTCAGGCTCCGATCATTTTTGTTGAGTATCCAGACTCTAGTTATTACGTTGAGCGTTCAGGCTCAAGTCAGTTTCGTTGAGTATCTGGATTCCGATTATTACGTTGAGCCTTCAGGCTCTGGTCAGTTTAGTTGAGTATCCAAACTCTGGTAATTAAGTTGAGCGTTCAGGCTCCGGTCAATTTCGTTGAGTATCCAGATCCCGGTTATTACGTTGAGCGTCCAGGCTTCGGTCAGTTTCGTTGGGTATCCAGACTCCGGTTATTACGTTGAGCGTTCAGGCTCCGATCATTTTCGTTGAGTATCGAGACTCTAGTTATTACGTTGAGCGTTCAGGCTCCGGTCAGTTTCGTTGAGTATCTGGATTCCGATTATTACGTTGAGCCTTCAGGCTCCGGTCTGTTTAGTTGAGTATCCAAACTCTGGTAATTAAGTTGAGCATTCAGGCTCCGGTCAATTTCGTTGAGTATCCAGACTCCGGTTATTACGTTAAGCGTTCGGGATCCGGTCAGTTTCGTTGGGTATCCAGACTCCGGTTATTACGTTGATCGTTCAGGCTCCAATAATTTTCATTGAGTGTCCAGACTCCTGTTATTACATTGAGCGTTCAGGCTCCGGTCAGATTCGTTGGGTATCCAGACACCGGTTATTACGTTGAGCGTTCAGGGTCCGGTCATTTAAGTTTAGTATCCAGACTCCGATTATTACGTTGAGCGTTCAAGTTCCGGTCAGTTTAGTTGAGTATCCAAACTCTTGTTATTAAGTTGAGCGTTCAGACTCCGGTCATTTTCGTTGAGTATCCAGACTCTGGTTATTACGTTGATCGTTCAGGCTCCGGTCAGTTTCATTGAGTATCCAGATTCCGGTTATTACGTTGAGCGTTCAGGCTCCGGTCAGTTTCGTTGGGTATCAAGACACCGGTTATTACATTGAGCGTTCAGGCTCCAGTCAGTTTCATTGGGTATCCAGACTCCGGTTATTATGTTGATCATTCAGTGTCCGGTCAATTTCGTTGAGTATCCAGACTCCAGTTATTACATTGAGCGTTCAGGCTCCAGTATGTTTCGTTGGGTATCCAAACTCCGGTTATTACGTTGAGCGTTCAGGCTCCGGTCATTTTCGTTGAGTATCCAGACTTTAGTTATTACGTTGAGCGTTCAGGCTCTAGTCAGTTTCGTTGAGTATCCAGACTCCGGTTATTACGTTGAGCGTTCAGGCTCCGGTCAGTTTCGTTGGGTATCCATATTTTGTTTATTACGTTGAGCGTTCAGGCTCCGGTCAGTTTCGTTGGGTATCCAGACTCCGGTTATTACGTTGAGCGTCAGCCTCCGGTCAGTTTCGTTGAGTATCCAGACTTTGGTTATTACGTTGAGTGTTCAGGCTCCGGTCAGTTTCATTGAGTATCCAGACTCCAGTTATTACGTTGAGCGTTCAGACTCCAGTCAGTTTCGTTGGGTATCCAAACTCCAGTTATTACGTTGAGCATTTAGGCTCCGGTTATTTTTGTTGAGTATCCAGACTCCGGTTATTACGTTGAGCGTTCAAGCTCCGGTCAGTTTCATTGGGTATCCAGACTCCGGTTATTACGTTGATCATTCAGTCTCCGGTCAGTTTCGTTGAGTATCCAGACTCCAGTTATTACGTTGAGCGTTCAAGCTCCAGTCAGTTTCGTTGGGTATCCAGACTCCGGTTATTACGTTGAGCGTTCAGGCTCCGATCATTTTCGTTGAGTATCTAGACTCTAGTTATTACGTTGAGCGTTCAGGCTCCGGTCAGTTTCGTTGAGTATCTGGATTTCGATTATTACGTTGAGCCTTCAGGCTCTGGTCAGTTTAGTTGAGTATCCAAACTCTGGTAATTAAGTTGAGCGTTCAGGCTCTGGTCAATTTCGTTGAGTATCCAGACTCCGGTTATTACGTTGAGCGTTCGGGATCCGGTCAGTTTCGTTGGGTATCCAGACTCCGGTTATTACGTTGATCGTTCAGGCTCCAATAATTTTCATTGAGTGTCCAGACTCCTGTTATTACATTGAGCGTTCAGGCTCCGGTCAGATTCGTTGGGTATCCAGACACCGGTTATTACGTTGAGCGTTCAGGGTCCGGTCATTTAAGTTTAGTATCCAGACTCCGGTTATTACGTTGAGCGTTCAAGTTCCGGTCAGTTTAGTTGAGTATCCAAACTCTGGTTATTAAGTTGAGCGTTCAGGCTCCGGTCATTTTCGTTGAGTATCCAGACTCTGGTTATTACGTTGATCGTTCAGGCTCCAGTCAATTTCATTGAGTATCCAGATTCAGGTTATTACGTTGAGCGTTCAGGCTCCGGTCAGTTTCGTTGGGTATCAAGACACCGGTTATTACGTTGAGCGTTCAGGCTCCGGTCAGTTTCATTGGGTATCCAGACTCCGGTTATTATGTTGATCATTCAGTGTCCGGTCAATTTCGTTGAGTATCCAGACTCCAGTTATTACATTGAGCGTTCAGGCTCCAGTCTGTTTCGTTGGGTATCCAAACTCCGGTTATTACGTTGAGCGTTCAGGCTCCGGTCATTTTCGTTGAGTATCCAGACTTTAGTTATTACGTTGAGCGTTCAGGCTCTAGTCAGTTTCGTTGAGTATCTAGACTCCGGTTATTATGTTGAGCGTTCAGGCTCCGGTCAGTTTCGTTGGGTATCCATATTTTGTTTATTACGTTGAGCGTTCAGGCTCCGGTCAGTTTCGTTGGGTATCCAGACTCCGGTTATTACGTTGAGCGTCAGGCTCCGGTCTGTTTCGTTGAGTATCCAGACTTCGGTTATTACGTTGAGCGTTCAGGCTCCGGTCAGTTTCATTGAGTATCCAGACTCTAGTTATTACGTTGAGCGTTCAGACTCCAGTCAGTTTCGTTGGGTATCCAAACTCCGGTTATTACGTTGAGCATTCAGGCTCCGGTTATTTTTGTTGAGTATCCAGACTCCGGTTATTACGTTGAGCGTTCAAGCTCCGGTCAGTTTCATTGGGTATCCAGACTCCGGTTATTACGTTGATCATTCAGTCTCCGGTCAGTTTCGTTGAGTATCCAGACTCCAGTTATTACGTTGAGCGTTCAAGCTCCAGTCAGTTTCGTTGGGTATCCAGACTCCGGTTATTATGTTGAGCGTTCAGGCTCCGATCATTTTCGTTGAGTATCTAGACTCTAGTTATTACGTTGAGCGTTCAGGCTCCGGTCAGTTTCGTTGAGTATCTGGATTTCGATTATTACGTTGAGCCTTCAGGCTCTGGTCAGTTTAGTTGAGTATCCAAACTCTGGTAATTAAGTTGAGCGTTCAGGCTCTGGTCAATTTCGTTGAGTATCCAGACTCCGGTTATTACGTTGAGCGTTCGGGATCCGGTCAGTTTCGTTGGGTATCCAGACTCCGGTTATTACGTTGATCGTTCAGGCTCCAATAATTTTCATTGAGTGTCCAGACTCCTGTTATTACATTGAGCGTTCAGGCTCCGGTCAGATTCGTTGGGTATCCAGACACCGGTTATTACGTTGAGCGTTCAGGGTCCGGTCATTTAAGTTTAGTATCCAGACTCCGGTTATTACGTTGAGCGTTCAAGTTCCGGTCAGTTTAGTTGAGTATCCAAACTCTGGTTATTAAGTTGAGCGTTCAGGCTCCGGTCATTTTCGTTGAGTATCCAGACTCTGGTTATTACGTTGATCGTTCAGGCTCCAGTCAATTTCATTGAGTATCCAGATTCAGGTTATTACGTTGAGCGTTCAGGCTCCGGTCAGTTTCGTTGGGTATCAAGACACCGGTTATTACGTTGAGCGTTCAGGCTCCGGTCAGTTTCATTGGGTATCCAGACTCCGGTTATTATGTTGATCATTCAGTGTCCGGTCAATTTCGTTGAGTATCCAGACTCCAGTTATTACATTGAGCGTTCAGGCTCCAGTCTGTTTCGTTGGGTATCCAAACTCCGGTTATTACGTTGAGCGTTCAGGCTCCGGTCATTTTCGTTGAGTATCCCGACTTTAGTTATTACGTTGAGCGTTCAGGCTCTAGTCAGTTTCGTTGAGTATCTAGACTCCGGTTATTATGTTGAGCGTTCAGGCTCCGGTCAGTTTCGTTGGGTATCCATATTTTGTTTATTACGTTGAGCGTTCAGGCTCCGGTCAGTTTCGTTGGGTATCCAGACTCCGGTTATTACGTTGAGCGTCAGGCTCCGGTCTGTTTCGTTGAGTATCCAGACTTCGGTTATTACGTTGAGCGTTCAGGCTCCGGTCAGTTTCATTGAGTATCCAGACTCTAGTTATTACGTTGAGCGTTCAGACTCCAGTCAGTTTCGTTGGGTATCTAAACTCCGGTTATTACGTTGAGCATTCAGGCTCCGGTTATTTTTGTTGAGTATCCAGACTCCGGTTATTACGTTGAGCGTTCAAGCTCCGGTCAGTTTCATTGGGTATCCAGACTCCGGTTATTACGTTGATCATTCAGTCTCCGGTCAGTTTCGTTGAGTATCCAGACTCCAGTTATTACGTTGAGCGTTCAAGCTCCAGTCAGTTTCGTTGGGTATCCAGACTCCGGTTATTACGTTGAGCGTTCAGGCTCCGATCATTTTTGTTGAGTATCCAGACTCTAGTTATTACGTTGAGCGTTCAGGATCCAGTCAGTTTCGTTGAGTATCTGGATTCCGATTATTACGTTGAGCCTTCAGGCTCTGGTCAGTTTAGTTGAGTATCCAAACTCTGGTAATTAAGTTGAGCGTTCAGGCTCCGGTCAATTTCGTTGAGTATCCAGATCCCGGTTATTACGTTGAGCGTTCAGGCTCCGGTCAGTTTCGTTGGGTATCCAGACTCCGGTTATTACGTTGAGCGTTCAGGCTCCGATCATTTTCGTTGAGTATCGAGACTCTAGTTATTACGTTGAGCGTTCAGGCTCCGGTCAGTTTCGTTGAGTATCTGGATTCCGATTATTACGTTGAGCCTTCAGGCTCCGGTCTGTTTAGTTGAGTATCCAAACTCTGGTAATTAAGTTGAGCATTCAGGCTCCGGTCAATTTCGTTGAGTATCCAGACTCCGGTTATTACGTTAAGCGTTCGGGATCCGGTCAGTTTCGTTGGGTATCCAGACTCCGGTTATTACGTTGATCGTTCAGGCTCCAATAATTTTCATTGAGTGTCCAGACTCCTGTTATTACATTGAGCGTTCAGGCTCCGGTCAGATTCGTTGGGTATCCAGACACCGGTTATTACGTTGAGCGTTCAGGGTCCGGTCATTTAAGTTTAGTATCCAGACTCCGGTTATTACGTTGAGCGTTCAAGTTCCGGTCAGTTTAGTTGAGTATCCAAACTCTGGTTATTAAGTTGAGCGTTCAGGCTCCGGTCATTTTCGTTGAGTATCCAGACTCTGGTTATTACGTTGATCGTTCAGGCTCCGGTCAGTTTCATTGAGTATCCAGATTCCGGTTATTACGTTGAGCGTTCAGGCTCCGGTCAGTTTCGTTGGGTATCAAGACACCGGTTATTACATTGAGCGTTCAGGCTCCGGTCAGTTTCATTGGGTATCCAGACTCCGGTTATTATGTTGATCATTCAGTGTCCGGTCAATTTCGTTGAGTATCCAGACTCCAGTTATTACATTGAGCGTTCAGGCTCCAGTCTGTTTCGTTGGGTATCCAAACTCCGGTTATTACGTTGAGCGTTCAGGCTCCGGTCGTTTTCGTTGAGTATCCAGACTTTAGTTATTACGTTGAGCATTCAGGCTCTAGTCAGTTTCGTTGAGTATCTAGACTCCGGTTATTACGTTGAGCGTTCAGGCTCCGGTCAGTTTCGTTGGGTATCCATATTTTGTTTATTACGTTGAGCGTTCAGGCTTCGGTCAGTTTCGTTGGGTATCCAGACTCCGGTTATTACGTTGAGCGTCAGGCTCCGGTCAGTTTCGTTGAGTATCCAGACTTTGGTTATTACGTTGAGCGTTCAGGCTCCGGTCAGTTTCATTGAGTATCCAGACTCCAGTTATTACGTTGAGCGTTCAGACTCCAGTCAGTTTCGTTGGGTATCCAAACTCCGGTTATTACGTTGCGCATTCAGGCTCCGGTTATTTTTGTTGAGTATCTAGACTCCGGTTATTACGTTGAGCGTTCAAGCTCCGGTAAGTTTCATTGGGTATCCAGACTCCGGTTATTACGTTGATCATTCAGTCTCCGGTCAGTTTCGTTGAGTATCCAGACTCCAGTTATTACGCTGAGCGTTCAGGCTCCAGTAAGTTTCGTTGGGTATCCAAACTCCGGTTATTACGTTGAGCGTTCAGGCTCCGATCATTTTTGTTGAGTATCCAGACTCTAGTTATTACGTTGAGCGTTCAGGCTCCGGTCAGTTTCGTTGAGTATCTGGATTCCGATTATTACATTGAGCCTTCAGGCTCTGGTCAGTTTAGTTGAGTATCCAAACTCTGGTAATTAAGTTGAGCGTTCAGGCTCCAGTCAATTTCGTTGAGTATCTAGATCCCGGTTATTACGTTGAGCGTTCAGGCTCCGATCATTTTCGTTGAGTATCCAGACTCCGGTTATTACATTGAGCGTTCAGGCTCCGGTCAGATTCGTTGGGTATCGAGACTCTAGTTATTACGTTGAGCGTTCAGGCTCCGGTCAGTTTCGTTGAGTATCTGGATTCCGATTATTACGTTGAGCCTTCAGGCTCCGGTCTGTTTAGTTGAGTATCCAAACTCTGGTAATTAAGTTGAGCATTCAGGCTCCGGTCAATTTCGTTGAGTATCCAGACTCCGGTTATTACGTTAAGCGTTCGGGATCCGGTCAGTTTCGTTGGGTATCCAGACTCCGGTTATTACGTTGATCGTTCAGGCTCCAATAATTTTCATTGAGTGTCCAGACTCCTGTTATTACATTGAGCGTTCAGGCTCCGGTCAGATTCGTTGGGTATCCAGACACCGGTTATTACGTTGAGCGTTCAGGGTCCGGTCATTTAAGTTTAGTATCCAGACTCCGATTATTACGTTGAGCGTTCAAGTTCCGGTCAGTTTAGTTGAGTATCCAAACTCTTGTTATTAAGTTGAGCGTTCAGACTCCGGTCATTTTCGTTGAGTATCCAGACTCTGGTTATTACGTTGATCGTTCAGGCTCCGGTCAGTTTCATTGAGTATCCAGATTCCGGTTATTACGTTGAGCGTTCAGGCTCCGGTCAGTTTCGTTGGGTATCAAGACACCGGTTATTACATTGAGCGTTCAGGCTCCGGTCAGTTTCATTGGGTATCCAGACTCCGGTTATTATGTTGATCATTCAGTGTCTGGTCAATTTCGTTGAGTATCCAGACTCCAGTTATTACATTGAGCGTTCAGGCTCCAGTATGTTTCGTTGGGTATCCAAACTCCGGTTATTACGTTGAGCGTTCAGGCTCCGGTCATTTTCGTTGAGTATCCAGACTTTAGTTATTACGTTGAGCGTTCAGGCTCTAGTCAGTTTCGTTGAGTATCCAGACTCCGGTTATTACGTTGAGCGTTCAGGCTCCGGTCAGTTTCGTTGGGTATCCATATTTTGTTTATTACGTTGAGCGTTCAGGCTCCGGTCAGTTTCGTTGGGTATCCAGACTCCGGTTATTACGTTGAGCGTCAGGCTCCGGTCAGTTTCGTTGAGTATCCAGACTTTGGTTATTACGTTGAGTGTTCAGGCTCCGGTCAGTTTCATTGAGTATCCAGACTCCAGTTATTACGTTGAGCGTTCAGACTCCAGTCAGTTTCGTTGGGTATCCAAACTCCAGTTATTACGTTGAGCATTTAGGCTCCGGTTATTTTTGTTGAGTATCCAGACTCCGGTTATTACGTTGAGCGTTCAAGCTCCGGTCAGTTTCATTGGGTATCCAGACTCCGGTTATTACGTTGATCATTCAGTCTCCGGTCAGTTTCGTTGAGTATCCAGACTCCAGTTATTACGTTGAGCGTTCAAGCTCCAGTCAGTTTCGTTGGGTATCCAGACTCCGGTTATTACGTTGAGCGTTCAGGCTCCGATCATTTTCGTTGAGTATCTAGACTCTAGTTATTACATTGAGCGTTCAGGCTCCGGTCAGTTTCGTTGAGTATCTGGATTTCGATTATTACGTTGAGCCTTCAGGCTCTGGTCAGTTTAGTTGAGTATCCAAACTCTGGTAATTAAGTTGAGCGTTCAGGCTCTGGTCAATTTCGTTGAGTATCCAGACTCCGGTTATTACGTTGAGCGTTCGGGATCCGGTCAGTTTCGTTGGGTATCCAGACTCCGGTTATTACGTTGATCGTTCAGGCTCCAATAATTTTCATTGAGTGTCCAGACTCCTGTTATTACATTGAGCGTTCAGGCTCCGGTCAGATTCGTTGGGTATCCAGACACCGGTTATTACGTTGAGCGTTCAGGGTCCGGTCATTTAAGTTTAGTATCCAGACTCCGGTTATTACGTTGAGCGTTCAAGTTCCGGTCAGTTTAGTTGAGTATCCAAACTCTGGTTATTAAGTTGAGCGTTCAGGCTCCGGTCATTTTCGTTGAGTATCCAGACTCTGGTTATTACGTTGATCGTTCAGGCTCCAGTCAATTTCATTGAGTATCCAGATTCAGGTTATTACGTTGAGCGTTCAGGCTCCGGTCAGTTTCATTGGGTATCAAGACACCGGTTATTACGTTGAGCGTTCAGGCTCCGGTCAGTTTCATTGGGTATCCAGACTCCGGTTATTATGTTGATCATTCAGTGTCCGGTCAATTTCGTTGAGTATCCAGACTCCAGTTATTACATTGAGCGTTCAGGCTCCAGTCTGTTTCGTTGGGTATCCAAACTCCGGTTATTACGTTGAGCGTTCAGGCTCCGGTCATTTTCGTTGAGTATCCAGACTTTAGTTATTACGTTGAGCGTTCAGGCTCTAGTCAGTTTCGTTGAGTATCTAGACTCCGGTTATTATGTTGAGCGTTCAGGCTCCGGTCAGTTTCGTTCGGTATCCATATTTTGTTTATTACGTTGAGCGTTCAGGCTCCGGTCAGTTTCGTTGGGTATCCAGACTCCGGTTATTACGTTGAGCGTCAGGCTCCGGTCTGTTTCGTTGAGTATCCAGACTTCGGTTATTACGTTGAGCGTTCAGGCTCCGGTCAGTTTCATTGAGTATCCAGACTCTAGTTATTACGTTGAGCGTTCAGACTCCAGTCAGTTTCGTTGGGTATCCAAACTCCGGTTATTACGTTGAGCATTCAGGCTCCGGTTATTTTTGTTGAGTATCCAGACTCCGGTTATTACGTTGAGCGTTCAAGCTCCGGTCAGTTTCATTGGGTATCCAGACTCCGGTTATTACGTTGATCATTCAGTCTCCGGTCAGTTTCGTTGAGTATCCAGACTCCAGTTATTACGTTGAGCGTTCAAGCTCCAGTCAGTTTCGTTGGGTATCCAGACTCCGGTTATTACGTTGAGCGTTCAGGCTCCGATCATTTTTGTTGAGTATCCAGACTCTAGTTATTACGTTGAGCGTTCAGGCTCCAGTCAGTTTCGTTGAGTATCTGGATTCCGATTATTACGTTGAGCCTTCAGGCTCTGGTCAGTTTAGTTGAGTATCCAAACTCTGGTAATTAAGTTGAGCGTTCAGGCTCCGGTCAATTTCGTTGAGTATCCAGATCCCGGTTATTACGTTGAGCGTTCAGGCTCCGGTCAGTTTCGTTGGGTATCCAGACTCCGGTTATTACGTTGAGCGTTCAGGCTCCGATCATTTTCGTTGAGTATCGAGACTCTAGTTATTACGTTGAGCGTTCAGGCTCCGGTCAGTTTCGTTGAGTATCTGGATTCCGATTATTACGTTGAGCCTTCAGGCTCCGGTCTGTTTAGTTGAGTATCCAAACTCTGGTAATTAAGTTGAGCATTCAGGCTCCGGTCAATTTCGTTGAGTATCCAGACTCCGGTTATTACGTTAAGCGTTCGGGATCCGGTCAGTTTCGTTGGGTATCCAGACTCCGGTTATTACGTTGATCGTTCAGGCTCCAATAATTTTCATTGAGTGTCCAGACTCCTGTTATTACATTGAGCGTTCAGGCTCCGGTCAGATTCGTTGGGTATCCAGACACCGGTTATTACGTTGAGCGTTCAGGGTCCGGTCATTTAAGTTTAGTATCCAGACTCCGGTTATTACGTTGAGCGTTCAAGTTCCGGTCAGTTTAGTTGAGTATCCAAACTCTGGTTATTAAGTTGAGCGTTCAGGCTCCGGTCATTTTCGTTGAGTATCCAGACTCTGGTTATTACGTTGATCGTTCAGGCTCCGGTCAGTTTCATTGAGTATCCAGATTCCGGTTATTACGTTGAGCGTTCAGGCTCCGGTCAGTTTTGTTGGGTATCAAGACACCGGTTATTACATTGAGCGTTCAGGCTCCGGTCAGTTTCATTGGGTATCCAGACTCCGGTTATTATGTTGATCATTCAGTGTCCGGTCAATTTCGTTGAGTATCCAGACTCCAGTTATTACATTGAGCGTTCAGGCTCCAGTCTGTTTCGTTGGGTATCCAAACTCCGGTTATTACGTTGAGCGTTCAGGCTCCGGTCGTTTTCGTTGAGTATCCAGACTTTAGTTATTACGTTGAGCGTTCAGGCTCTAGTCAGTTTCGTTGAGTATCCAGACTCCGGTTATTACGTTGAGCGTTCAGGCTCCGGTCAGTTTCGTTGGGTATCCATATTTTGTTTATTACGTTGAGCGTTCAGGCTTCGGTCAGTTTCGTTGGGTATCCAGACTCCGGTTATTACGTTGAGCGTCAGGCTCCGGTCAGTTTCGTTGAGTATCCAGACTTCGGTTATTACGTTGAGCGTTCAGGCTCCGGTCAGTTTCATTGAGTATCCAGACTCCAGTTATTACGTTGAGCGTTCAGACTCCAGTCAGTTTCGTTGGGTATCCAAACTCCGGTTATTACGTTGCGCATTCAGGCTCCGGTTATTTTTGTTGAGTATCTAGACTCCGGTTATTACGTTGAGCGTTCAAGCTCCGGTAAGTTTCATTGGGTATCCAGACTCCGGTTATTACGTTGATCATTCAGTCTCCGGTCAGTTTCGTTGAGTATCCAGACTCCAGTTATTACGCTGAGCGTTCAGGCTCCAGTCAGTTTCGTTGGGTATCCAAACTCCGGTTATTACGTTGAGCGTTCAGGCTCCGATCATTTTTGTTGAGTATCCAGACTCTAGTTATTACGTTGAGCGTTCAGGCTCCGGTCAGTTTCGTTGAGTATCTAGATTCCGATTATTACATTGAGCCTTCAGGCTCTGGTCAGTTTAGTTGAGTATCCAAACTCTGGTAATTAAGTTGAGCGTTCAGGCTCCAGTCAATTTCGTTGAGTATCTAGATCCCGGTTATTACGTTGAGCGTTAAGGCTCCGATCATTTTCGTTGAGTATCCAGACTCTAGTTATTACATTGAGCGTTCAGGCTCCGGTCAGATTTGTTGGGTATCCAGACACCGGTTATTATGTTGAGCGTTTAGGGTCCGGTCATTTAAGTTTAGTATCCGGACTCCGGTTATTACGTTGAGCATTCAAGTTCCGGTCAGTTTAGTTGAGTATCCAAACTCTGGTTATTAAGTTGAGCGTTCAGGCTCCGGTCATTTTCGTTGAGTATCTAGACTCTGGTTATTATGTTGATCGTTCAGGCTCCGGTCAGTTTCATTGAGTATCCAGATTCCGGTTATTACGTTGAGCGTTCAGGCTCCGGTCAGTTTCGTTGGGTATCAAGACATCGGTTATTACGTTGAGCGTTCAGGCTCCGGTCAGTTTCATTGGGTATCCAGACTCCGATTATTATGTTGATCATTCAGTCTCCGGTCAATTTCGTTGAGTATCCAGACTCCAGTTATTACATTGAGCGTTCAGGCTCCAGTCTGTTTCGTTGGGTATCCAAACTCCGGTTATTACGTTGAGCGTTCAGGCTCCGGTCATTTTTGTTGAGTATCCAGACTCTAGTTATTACGTTGAGCGTTCAGGCTCTAGTCAGTTTCGTTGAGTATCCAGACTCCGGTTATTACGTTGAGCATTCAGGCTCCGGTCAGTTTCATTGGGTATCCATATTTCGTTTAATACGTTGAGCGTTCATGCTCCGGTCAGTTTCGTTGGGTATCCAGACTCCGGTTATCACGTTGAGCGTCAGGCTCCGGTAAGTTTCGTTGAGTATCCAGACTTCGGTTATTACGTTGAGCGTTCAGGCTCCGGTTAGTTTCATTGAGTATTTAGACTCCAGTTATTACGTTGAGCATTCCGACTCCAGTCAGTTTCGTTGGGTATCCAAACTCCGGTTATTACGTTGAGCATTCAGGCTCCGGTTATTTTTGTTGAGTATCCAGACTCTAGTTATTACGTTGAGCGTTCAGGCTCCGGTAAGTTTTGTTGAGTATCCAAATTCCGATTATTACGTTAAGCATTCAGGCTCCGGTCAGTTTCGTGGGTATCTAGAATCCGGTTATTACGTTGAGCGTTTAGGCTCCGGTCATTTTGGTTGAGTATCCAGACTCCGGTTATTAAGTTGAGCGTCAGGCTCCGATCATTTTTGTTGAGTATCCAGAGTCTGTTTATTACATTGAGTGATCAGGCTCTGGTCAGTTTCGTTGAGTATCCAGATTTCGGTTATTACATTGAGCGTTCAGGTTCCGACAGTTTCGTTGGGTATCCAGACTCCGGTGATTACGTTGATCGTTCAGGCTCCTATCATTTTCGTTGAGTATATAGATTCCGGTTATTACGTTGAGTGTCCAGGCTCTGGTCAGTTTCGTTGGGTATCCAGACTCCGGTTATTACGTTGAGCGTTCAGGCTCCGGTCAGTTTTGTTGGGTATCCAGACTCCGGTTATTGCGTTGAGCATTCAGGCTCCAGTCATTTTCGTTGAGTATCCAGACTCCTGTTATTACGTTGAGCGTTCAGGCTCCGGTCAGTTTCGTTGAGTATCCAGACTCTGGTTATTAAGTTGAGCGTTCAGGCTCTGGTCATTTTTGTTGAGTATCCAGACTCTGGTTATTACGTTGAGCGTTCAGGCTCCGGTCAGTTTCGTTGAGTATCCAGATTTCGGTTATTACGTTGAGCGTTCATGCTCCGGTTAGTTTCGTTGGGTATCAAGACACCGGTTATTACGCTGAGCGTTCAGGCTCCGGTCAATTTCATTGGGTATCCAGACACTGGTTATTTCGTTGGTCAGTCAGTCTCCGGTCAGTTTCGTTGAGTATCCAGACTCCAGTTATTACGTTGAGCGTTCAGGCTCCAGTCAGTTTAGTTGAGTATCCAAACTTTGGTTATTAAGTTGAGCGTTCATGCTCCATTCATTTTTGTTGAGTATCCAGACTCTGGTTATTACGTTGATCGTTCAGGCTCCGGTCAGTTTTGTTGAGTATCCAGATTCTGGTTATTACGTTAGGCGTTCAGGCTCCGGTCAGTTTCGTTGGGTATCCAGACTCCGGTTATTACGTTGATCATTTAATCTCCAGTCAGTTTCGTTGAGTATCCAGACTCCAGTTATTACGTTGAGCGTTTAGGCTCCAGTCAGATTCGTTGGGTATCCAAACTCCGGTTATTACGTTGAGCGTTCAGGCTCCGATCATTTTCGTTGAGTATCCAGACTCTAGTTATTACGTTGAGCGTTCAGGCTCCGGTCAGTTTCGTTGAGTATCTGGATTCCGATTATTACGTTGAGCCTTCAGGCTCCGGTCAGTTTAGTTGAGTATCCAAACTCTGGTAATTAAGTTGAGCGTTCAGGCTCCGGTCATTTTTGTTGAGTATCCAGACTCTGGTTATTACGTTGATTGTTCAGGCTCCGGTCATTTTATTTGAGTATCCAGACTCAAGTTATTACGTTGAGCGTTCAGGTTAAGGTCAGTTTTGTTAGGTATCCAGACTCCGGTTATTACGTTGATCGTTCAGGCTCCGGCCATTTTTGTTGAGTATCCAGACTCGGGTTATTACGTTGAGCGTTCAAGCTCCGGTCAATTTCATTGAGTATCTAGATACCGGTTATTACGTTGAGCGTTGAGGCTCCGGTCAGTTTCGTTGGGTATCCAGACTCCAGTTATTACGTTGAGCGTTCAGGCTCCGGTCAGTTTCGTTGGGTATCCAGACTCCGGTTATTACGTTGATCGTTCAGGCTCCAATCTTTTTCGTTGAGTGTCCAGACTCCTGTCATTACATTGAGCGTTCAGGCTCCGGTCAGATTCGTTGGGTATCTAGACACCGGTTATTACATTGAGCGTTCAGGGTCCGGTCATTTAAGTTGAGTATCCAGACTCCGGTTATTACGTTGAGCGTTCAAGCTCCGGCCAGTTTAGTTGAGTATCCAAACTCTTGTTATTAAATTGAGCGTTCAGGCTCCGGTCATTTTCGTTGAGTATCCAGACTCTGGTTATTACATTGATCGTTCAGGCTCCGGTCAGTTTTATTGAGTATCCAGATTTCCGGTTATTACGTTGAGCGTTCAGGCTCCGGTCAGTTTCGTTGGGTATCAAGGCACCGGTTATTACGTTGAGCGTTCAGGCTCCGGTCAGTTTCATTGGGTATCCAGACTCCGGTTATTACGTTGATCATTCAGTCTCCGGTCAATTTCGTTGATTATCCAGACTCCAGTTATTACATTGAGCGTTCAGGTTCCAGTCAGTTTCGTTGGGTATCCAAACTCCGGTTATTACGTTGAGCGTTCAGGCTCTGGTCATTTTCGTTGAGTATCCAGACTCTAGTTATTACGTTGAGCGTTCAGGCTCCGGTCAGTTTCGTTGAGTATCTGGATTCCGATTATTACTTTGAGCGTTCAAGCTCCGGTCAGTTTCGTTGGGTATCCATATTTCGTTTAATACGTTGAGCGTTCATGCTCCGGTCAGTTTCGTTGGGTATCCAGACTCCGGTTATTACGTTGAGCGTCAGGCTCCGGTCAGTTTCGATGAGTATCCAGACTTCGGTTATTACGTTGAGCGTTCAGGCTCCGGTTAGTTTCATTGAGTATTTAGACTCCAGTTATTACGTTGAGCATTCAGACTCTAGTCAGTTTCGTTGGGTATCTAAACTCCGGTTATTACGTTGAGCATTCAGGCTCCGGTTATTTTTGTTGAGTATCCAGACTCTAGTTATTACGTTGAGCGTTCAGGCTCCGGTAAGTTTTGTTGAGTATCCAGATTCCGATTATTACATTCAGCATTCAGGCTCCGGTCAGTTTCGTGGGTATCCAGACTCCGGTTATTACGTTGAGCGTTTAGGCTCCGGTCATTTTTGTTGAGTATCTAGACTCCGGTTATTAAGTTGAGCGTCAGGCTCCGATCATTTTTGTTGAGTATCCAGAGTCTGGTTATTACATTGAGTGATCAGGCTCTGGTCAGTTTCGTTGAGTATCAAGATTCCGGTTATTACATTGAGCGTTCAGGTTTCGGTAGTTTCGTTGGGTATCCAGACTCCGGTGATTACGTTGATCGTTCAGGCTCCTATCATTTTCGTTGAGTATATAGATTCCGGTTATTACATTGAGCGTTCAGGCTCCGGTCAGTTTTGTTGGGTATCCAGACTCCGATTATTACGTTGAGCGTTCAGGCTCCGGTCAGTTTTGTTGGGTATCCAGACTCCGGTTATTGCGTTGAGCATTCAGGCTCCAGTCATTTTCGTTGAGTATCCAGACTCCTGTTATTACGTTGAGCGTTCAGGCTCCGGTCAATTTCGTTGAGTATCCAAACTCTGGTTATTAAGTTGAGCGTTCAGGCTCCGGTCATTTTTGTTGAGTATCCAGACTCTGGTTATTACGTTGAGCGTTCAGGCTCCGGTCAGTTTCGTTGAGTATCCAGATTTCGGTTATTACGTTGAGCGCTCATGCTCTGGTTAGTTTCGTTGGGTATCAAGACACCGGTTATTACGCTGAGTGTTCAGGCTCCGGTCAATTTCATTGGGTATCCAGACTCCAGTTATTTCATTGGTCGTTCAGTCTCCGGTCAGTTTCGTTGAGTATCCAGACTCCAGTTATTACGTTGAGCGTTCAGGCTCCAGTCAGTTTCGTTGGTATCCAAACTCTGGTTATTACGTTGAGCGTTCAGGATCCAGTCATTTTTGTTGAGTATCGTAACTCTGGTTATTACATTGAGCGTTCAGGCTCCCGTCAGTTTCGTTGAGTATCCAGACTCCGGTTATTACGTTGATCGTTCAGGCTCCGGTCAGTTTAGTTGAGTATCCAAACTTTGGTTATTAAGTTGAGCGTTCAGGCTCCATTCATTTTCGTTGAGTATCCAGACTCAGGTTATTACGTTGATCGTTCAGGCTCCGGTCAGTTTCGTTGAGTATCCAGATTCTGGTTATTACGTTAGGCGTTCAGGCTCCGGTCAGTTTCGTTGGGTATCCAGACTCCGGTTATTACGTTGATCATTCAGTCTCCAGTCAGTTTCGTTGAGTATCCAGACTCCACTTATTACGTTGAGCGTTTAGGCTCCAGTCAGATTCGTTGGGTATCCAAACTCCGGTTATTACGTTGAGCGTTCAGGCTCCGATCATTTTCGTTGAGTATCCAGACTCTAGTTATTACGTTGAGCGTTCAGGCTCCGGTCAGTTTCGTTGATTATCTGGATTCCGATTATTACGTTGAGCCTTCAGGCTCCGGTCAGTTTAGTTGAGTATCCAAACTCTGGTAATTAAGTTGAGCGTTCAGGCTCCGGTCATTTTCGTTGAGTATCCAGACTCTGGTTATTACGTTGATTGTTCAGGCTCCGGTCATTTTCGTTGAGTATCCAGACTCAAGTTATTATGTTGAGCGTTCGGGTTAAGGTCAGTTTTGTTAGGTATCCAGACTCCGGTTATTACGTTGATCGTTCAGGCTCCGACCATTTTCGTTGAGTATCCAGACTCGGGTTATTACGTTGAGCGTTCAGGCTCCGTTCAATTTCGTTGAGTATCCAGATCCCGGTTATTACGTTGAGCGTTGAGGCTCCGGTCAGTTTCGTTGGGTATCTAGACTCCAGTTATTACGTTGAGCGTTCAGGCTCCGGTCAGTTTCGTTGGGTATCCAGACTCCGGTTATTACGTTGATCGTTCAGGCTCCAATCATTTCCGTTGAGTGTCCAGACTCCTGTTATTACATTGAGCGTTCAGGCTCCGGTCAGATTCGTTGGGTATCCAGACACCGGTTATTACATTGAGCGTTCAGGGTCCGGTCATTTAAGTTGAGTATCCAGACTCCGGTTATTACGTTGAGCGTTCAAGCTCCGGTCAGTTTAGTTGAGTATCCAAACTCTGGTTAATAAGTTGAGCGTTCAGGCTCCGGTCATTTTCGTTGAGTATCCAGACTCTGGTTATTACATTGATCGTTCAGGCTCCGGTCAGTTTTATTGAGTATCCAGATTCCGGTTATTACGTTGAGCGTTCAGGCTCCGGTCAGTTTCGTTGGGTATCAAGACACTGGTTATTACGCTGAGCGTTCAGGATCCGGTCAGCTTCATTGGGTATCCAGACTCCGGTTATTACGTTCGTCGTTCAGTCTTTTGTCAGTTTCGTTGAGTATCCAGACTCTAGTTATTACGTTGAGCGTTCAGGCTCCAGTCAGTTTCGTTGGGTATCCAAATTCTGGTTATTACGTTGAGCATTCAGGATCCAATCATTTTTGTTGAGTATCATAACTCTGGTTATTACATTGAGCGTTCAGGCTCTGGTCAGTTTAGTTGAGTATCCAAACTCTGGTTATTAAGTATAGCGTTCAGGCTCTGGTCATTTTCGTTGAGTATCCAGATTCTGGTTAATACATTGAGCGTTCAGGCTCCGGTCAGTTTCGTTGAGTATCCAGATTCCGGTTATTACGTTGGGCGTTCAGGCTCCGGTCAGTTTCGTTGGGTATCCAGACTCCGGTTATTTCATTGGTCGTTCAGTCTCCGATCAGTTTCGTTGAGTATCCAGACTCCAGTTATTACGTTGAGCGTTCAGGTTCTAGTCAGTTTCAGTGGTTATTCAAACTCTGGTTATTACATTGAGCATTCAGGATCCAGTCATTTTCGTTGAGTATCATAACTCTGGTTATTACATTGAGCGTTCAGCCTCCGGTTAGTTTCGTTGAGTATCCAGACTCCGGTTATTACGTTGATCGTTCAGGCTCCGGTCAGTTTAGTTGAGTATCCAAACTCTGGTAATTAAGTTGAGCCTTCAGGCTCTGGTCATTTTCGTTGAGTATCCAGACTCTGGTTATTACGTTGATCGTTCAGGCTCCGGTCAGTTTCATTGAGTATCCAAATTCTGGTTATTATGTTGAGTATCCAGGCTCCGGTCAGTTTCGTTGGGTATCAAGACACCGGTTATTACGTTGAGCGTTCAGGCTCCGGTCATTTTTGTTTAGTATCCAGACTCCGTTTATTAAGTTGAGTGTCAGTCTCCGAACATTTTCGTTGAGTATCCAGACTCGGGTTATTACGTTGAGCGTTCAGGCTAGGGTCAGTTTCGTTGAGTATCCAGATTTCAGTTATTACGTTGAGCGTTCAGGCTCTGGTCAGTTTCGTTGGGTTTCCAGACTCCGGTGATTACGTTGATCGTTCAGGTTCCGGTCATTTTTATTGAGTATCCAGACTTGGGTTATTACGTTCAGCGTTCAGGCTCTGGTCAGTTTCGTTGAGTATCCAGATTCTGGTTATTACGTTGAGCGTTCAGGCTCTGGTCAGTTTCTTTGGGTATCCAGACTCCGGTTATTACGTTGAGCGTTCAGGCTTCGGTAGGTTTCGTTGGGTATCCAGACTCCGGTTATTACGTTCAGCGTTCAGGCTCCAGTCATTTTCGTTGAGTATCCAGACTCCTGTTATTACGTTGAGCGTTCAGGCTCCGGTCAGTTTTGTTGAGTATCCAGACTCTGGTTATTAAGTTGAACGTTCAGGCTTCGGTCATTTTCGTTGAGTATCCAAACTCTGGTTATTACATTGAGCGTTCAGGCTCCGGTCAGTTTCGTTGAGTATCCAGATTCCGGTTATTACGATGAGCGTTCAGGCTCCAGTCAGTTTCGTTGGGTATCAAGACACCGGTTATTACGCTGAGCGTTCAGGCTCCGGTCAGCTTCATTGGGTATCCAGACTCCGGTTATTACGTTCGTCGTTCAGTCTCTGTCAGTTTCGTTGAGTATCCAGACTCCAGTTATTACGTTGAGCGTTCAGGCTCCAGTCAGTTTCGTTGGGTATCCAAATTCTGGTTATTACGTTGAGCATTCAGGATCCAATAATTTTTGTTGAGTATCATAACTCTGGTTATTACATTGAGCGTTCAGGCTCTGGTCAGTTTAGTTCAGTATCCAAACTCTGGTTATTAAGTATAGCGTTCAGGCTCTGATCATTTTCGTTGAGTATCCAGACTCTGGTTAATACATTGAGCGTTCAGGCTCCGGTCAGTTTCGTTGAGTATCCAGATTCTGGTTATTACGTTAAGCGTTCAGGCTCCGGTCAGTTTTGTTGGGTATCAAGAAACCGATTATTACGCTGAGCGTTCAGGCTCCGGTCAGTTTCATTGGGTATCCAGACTCCGGTTATTTCGTTGGTCGTTCAGTCTCCAGTCAGTTTTGTTGAGTATCCAGACTCCAGTTATTACGTTGAGCGTTCAGGCTCTAGTCAGTTTCGGTGGTTATTCAAACATTGGTTATTACGTTGAGCATTCAGGATCCAGTCATTTTTGTTGAGTATCCAGACTCGGGTTATTACGTTCAGCGTTCAGGCTCTGGTGAGTTTCGTTGAGTATCCAGATTCTGGTTATTACATTGAGCGTTCAGGCTCTGGTCAGTTTCTTTGGGTATCCAGACTCCGGTTATTACATTGAGCGTTCAGGCTTCGGTAAGTTTCGTTGGGTATCCAGACTCCGGTTATTACGTTCAGCGTTCAGGCTCCAGTCATTTTCGTTGAGTATCCAGACTCCTGTTATTACGTTGAGCGTTCAGGCTCCGGTCAGTTTTGTTGAGTATCCAGACTCTAGTTATTAAGTTGAACGTTCAGGCTTCGGTCATTTTCGTTGAATATCCAGACTCCGGTTATTACGTTGATCGTTCAGGCTCTGGTCAGTTCAGTTTAGTATCCAAACTCTGGTAATTAAGTTGAGCCTTCAGGCTCTGGTCATTTTCGTTGAGTATCCAGACTCTGGTTATTACGTTGATCGTTCAGGCTCCGGTCAGTTTCATTGAGTATCCAGATTCTGGTTATTATGTTGAGCGTCCAGGCTCCGGTCAGTTTCGTTGGGTATCAAGACACCGGTTATTACGTTGAGCGTTCAGGCTCCGGTCATTTTCGTTTAGTATCCAGACTCCGGTTATTAAGTTGAGCGTCAGTCTCCGAACATTTTCGTTGAGTATCCAGACTCTGGTTATTACGTTGAGCGTTCAGGCTCCGGTCAATTTCGTTGAGTATCCAGATTCCAGTTATTACGTTGAGCGTTCAGGCTCCGGTCAGTTTCGTTGGGTATCCAGACTCCGGTGATTACGTTGATCGTTCAGGCTCCGGTCAGTTTCGTGGGTATCCAGACTCCGGTTATTACGTTGAGCGTTTAGGCTCCGGTCATTTTTGTTGAGTATCTAGACTCCGGTTATTAAGTTGAGCGTCAGGCTCCGATCATTTTTGTTGAGTATCCAGAGTCTGGTTATTACATTGAGTGATCAAGCTCTGGTCAGTTTCGTTGAGTATCAAGATTCCGGTTATTACATTGAGCGTTCAGGTTTCGGTAGTTTCGTTGGGTATCCAGACTCCGGTGATTACGTTGATCGTTCAGGCTCCTATCATATTCGTTGAGTATATAGATTCCGGTTATTACATTGAGCGTTCAGGCTCCGGTCAGTTTTGTTGGGTATCCAGACTCCGATTATTACGTTGAGCGTTCAGGCTCCGGTCAGTTTTGTTGGGTATCCAGACTCCGGTTATTGCGTTGAGCATTCAGGCTCCAGTCATTTTCGTTGAGTATCCAGACTCCTGTTATTACGTTGAGCGTTCAGGCTCCGGTCAATTTCGTTGAGTATCCAAACTCTGGTTATTAAGTTGAGCGTTCAGGCTCCGGTCATTTTTGTTGAGTATCCAGACTCTGGTTATTAAGTTGAGCGTTCAGGCTCCGGTCAGTTTCGTTGAGTATCCAGATTTCGGTTATTACGTTGAGCGTTCATGCTCTGGTTAGTTTCGTTGGGTATCAAGACACCGGTTATTACGCTGAGTGTTCAGGCTCCGGTCAATTTCATTGGGTATCCAGACTCCAGTTATTTCATTGGTCGTTCAGTCTCCGGTCAGTTTCGTTGAGTATCCAGACTCCAGTTATTACGTTGAGCGTTCAGGCTCCAGTCAGTTTCGTTGGTATCCAAACTCTGGTTATTACGTTGAGCGTTCAGGATCCAGTCATTTTTGTTGAGTATCGTAACTCTGGTTATTACATTGAGCGTTCAGGCTCCCGTCAGTTTCGTTGAGTATCCAGACTCCGGTTATTACGTTGATCGTTCAGGCTCCGGTCAGTTTAGTTGAGTATCCAAACTTTGGTTATTAAGTTGAGCGTTCAGGCTCCATTCATTTTCGTTGAGTATCCAGACTCAGGTTATTACGTTGATCGTTCAGGCTCCGGTCAGTTTCGTTGAGTATCCAGATTCTGGTTATTACGTTAGGCGTTCAGGCTCCGGTCAGTTTCGTTGGGTATCCAGACTCCGGTTATTACGTTGATCATTCAGTCTCCAGTCAGTTTCGTTGAGTATCCAGACTCCACTTATTACGTTGAGCGTTTAGGCTCCAGTCAGATTCGTTGGGTATCCAAACTCCGGTTATTACGTTGAGCGTTCAGGCTCCGATCATTTTCGTTGAGTATCCAGACTCTAGTTATTACGTTGAGCGTTCAGGCTCCGGTCAGTTTCGTTGATTATCTGGATTCCGATTATTACGTTGAGCCTTCAGGCTCCGGTCAGTTTAGTTGAGTATCCAAACTCTGGTAATTAAGTTGAGCGTTCAGGCTCCGGTCATTTTCGTTGAGTATCCAGACTCTGGTTATTACGTTGATTGTTCAGGCTCCGGTCATTTTCGTTGAGTATCCAGACTCAAGTTATTATGTTGAGCGTTCGGGTTAAGGTCAGTTTTGTTAGGTATCCAGACTCCGGTTATTACGTTGATCGTTCAGGCTCCGACCATTTTCGTTGAGTATCCAGACTCGGGTTATTACGTTGAGCGTTCAGGCTCCGTTCAATTTCGTTGAGTATCCAGATCCCGGTTATTACGTTGAGCGTTGAGGCTCCGGTCAGTTTCGTTGGGTATCTAGACTCCAGTTATTACGTTGAGCGTTCAGGCTCCGGTCAGTTTCGTTGGGTATCCAGACTCCGGTTATTACGTTGATCGTTCAGGCTCCAATCATTTCCGTTGAGTGTCCAGACTCCTGTTATTACATTGAGCGTTCAGGCTCCGG
The DNA here is from genome assembly GCA_963859935.3 of Lathyrus sativus. NCBI lineage: Eukaryota > Viridiplantae > Streptophyta > Magnoliopsida > Fabales > Fabaceae > Lathyrus > Lathyrus sativus. Next base: position 238,712,596 of record OZ012736.1, read on the forward strand.
TCAGATTCGTTGGGTATCCAGACACCGGTTATTACATTGAGCGTTCAGGGTCCGGTCATTTAAGTTGAGTATCCAGACTCCGGTTATTACGTTGAGCGTTCAAGCTCCGGTCAGTTTAGTTGAGTATCCAAACTCTGGTTAATAAGTTGAGCGTTCAGGCTCCGGTCATTTTCGTTGAGTATCCAGACTCTGGTTATTACATTGATCGTTCAGGCTCCGGTCAGTTTTATTGAGTATCCAGATTCCGGTTATTACGTTGAGCGTTCAGGCTCCGGTCAGTTTCGTTGGGTATCAAGACACTGGTTATTACGCTGAGCGTTCAGGATCCGGTCAGCTTCATTGGGTATCTAGACTCCGGTTATTACGTTCGTCGTTCAGTCTTTTGTCAGTTTCGTTGAGTATCCAGACTCTAGTTATTACGTTGAGCATTCAGGCTCCAGTCAGTTTCGTTGGGTATCCAAATTCTGGTTATTACGTTGAGCATTCAGGATCCAATAATTTTTGTTGAGTATCATAACTCTGGTTATTACATTGAGCGTTCAGGCTCTGGTCAGTTTAGTTCAGTATCCAAACTCTGGTTATTAAGTATAGCGTTCAGGCTCTGATCATTTTCGTTGAGTATCCAGACTCTGGTTAATACATTGAGCGTTCAGGCTCCGGTCAGTTTCGTTGAGTATCCAGATTCTGGTTATTACGTTAAGCGTTCAGGCTCCGGTCAGTTTTGTTGGGTATCAAGAAACCGATTATTACGCTGAGCGTTCAGGCTCCGGTCAGTTTCATTGGGTATCCAGACTCCGGTTATTTCGTTGGTCGTTCAGTCTCCAGTCAGTTTTGTTGAGTATCCAGACTCCAGTTATTACGTTGAGCGTTCAGGCTCTAGTCAGTTTCGGTGGTTATTCAAACATTGGTTATTACGTTGAGCATTCAGGATCCAGTCATTTTTGTTGAGTATCCAGACTCGGGTTATTACGTTCAGCGTTCAGGCTCTGGTGAGTTTCGTTGAGTATCCAGATTCTGGTTATTACATTGAGCGTTCAGGCTCTGGTCAGTTTCTTTGGGTATCCAGACTCCGGTTATTACATTGAGCGTTCAGGCTTCGGTAAGTTTCGTTGGGTATCCAGACTCCGGTTATTACGTTCAGCGTTCAGGCTCCAGTCATTTTCGTTGAGTATCCAGACTCCTGTTATTACGTTGAGCGTTCAGGCTCCGGTCAGTTTTGTTGAGTATCCAGACTCTAGTTATTAAGTTGAACGTTCAGGCTTCGGTCATTTTCGTTGAATATCCAGACTCCGGTTATTACGTTGATCGTTCAGGCTCTAGTCAGTTCAGTTTAGTATCCAAACTCTGGTAATTAAGTTGAGCCTTCAGGCTCTGGTCATTTTCGTTGAGTATCCAGACTCTGGTTATTACGTTGATCGTTCAGGCTCCGGTCAGTTTCATTGAGTATCCAGATTCTGGTTATTATGTTGAGCGTCCAGGCTCCGGTCAGTTTCGTTGGGTATCAAGACACCGGTTATTACGTTGAGCGTTCAGGCTCCGGTCATTTTCGTTTAGTATCCAGACTCCGGTTATTAAGTTGAGCGTCAGTCTCCGAACATTTTCGTTGAGTATCCAGACTCTGGTTATTACGTTGAGCGTTCAGGCTCCGGTCAATTTCGTTGAGTATCCAGATTCCAGTTATTACGTTGAGCGTTCAGGCTCCGGTCAGTTTCGTTGGGTATCCAGACTCCGGTGATTACGTTGATCGTTCAGGCTCCGGTCAGTTTCGTGGGTATCCAGACTCCGGTTATTACGTTGAGCGTTTAGGCTCCGGTCATTTTTGTTGAGTATCTAGACTCCGGTTATTAAGTTGAGCGTCAGGCTCCGATCATTTTTGTTGAGTATCCAGAGTCTGGTTATTACATTGAGTGATCAAGCTCTGGTCAGTTTCGTTGAGTATCAAGATTCCGGTTATTACATTGAGCGTTCAGGTTTCGGTAGTTTCGTTGGGTATCCAGACTCCGGTGATTACGTTGATCGTTCAGGCTCCTATCATATTCGTTGAGTATATAGATTCCGGTTATTACATTGAGCGTTCAGGCTCCGGTCAGTTTTGTTGGGTATCCAGACTCCGATTATTACGTTGAGCGTTCAGGCTCCGGTCAGTTTTGTTGGGTATCCAGACTCCGGTTATTGCGTTGAGCATTCAGGCTCCAGTCATTTTCGTTGAGTATCCAGACTCCTGTTATTACGTTGAGCGTTCAGGCTCCGGTCAATTTCGTTGAGTATCCAAACTCTGGTTATTAAGTTGAGCGTTCAGGCTCCGGTCATTTTTGTTGAGTATCCAGACTCTGGTTATTAAGTTGAGCGTTCAGGCTCCGGTCAGTTTCGTTGAGTATCCAGATTTCGGTTATTACGTTGAGCGTTCATGCTCTGGTTAGTTTCGTTGGGTATCAAGACACCGGTTATTACGCTGAGTGTTCAGGCTCCGGTCAATTTCATTGGGTATCCAGACTCCAGTTATTTCATTGGTCGTTCAGTCTCCGGTCAGTTTCGTTGAGTATCCAGACTCCAGTTATTACGTTGAGCGTTCAGGCTCCAGTCAGTTTCGTTGGTATCCAAACTCTGGTTATTACGTTGAGCGTTCAGGATCCAGTCATTTTTGTTGAGTATCGTAACTCTGGTTATTACATTGAGCGTTCAGGCTCCCGTCAGTTTCGTTGAGTATCCAGACTCCGGTTATTACGTTGATCGTTCAGGCTCCGGTCAGTTTAGTTGAGTATCCAAACTTTGGTTATTAAGTTGAGCGTTCAGGCTCCATTCATTTTCGTTGAGTATCCAGACTCAGGTTATTACGTTGATCGTTCAGGCTCCGGTCAGTTTCGTTGAGTATCCAGATTCTGGTTATTACGTTAGGCGTTCAGGCTCCGGTCAGTTTCGTTGGGTATCCAGACTCCGGTTATTACGTTGATCATTCAGTCTCCAGTCAGTTTCGTTGAGTATCCAGACTCCACTTATTACGTTGAGCGTTTAGGCTCCAGTCAGATTCGTTGGGTATCCAAACTCCGGTTATTACGTTGAGCGTTCAGGCTCCGATCATTTTCGTTGAGTATCCAGACTCTAGTTATTACGTTGAGCGTTCAGGCTCCGGTCAGTTTCGTTGATTATCTGGATTCCGATTATTACGTTGAGCCTTCAGGCTCCGGTCAGTTTAGTTGAGTATCCAAACTCTGGTAATTAAGTTGAGCGTTCAGGCTCCGGTCATTTTCGTTGAGTATCCAGACTCTGGTTATTACGTTGATTGTTCAGGCTCCGGTCATTTTCGTTGAGTATCCAGACTCAAGTTATTATGTTGAGCGTTCGGGTTAAGGTCAGTTTTGTTAGGTATCCAGACTCCGGTTATTACGTTGATCGTTCAGGCTCCGACCATTTTCGTTGAGTATCCAGACTCGGGTTATTACGTTGAGCGTTCAGGCTCCGTTCAATTTCGTTGAGTATCCAGATCCCGGTTATTACGTTGAGCGTTGAGGCTCCGGTCAGTTTCGTTGGGTATCTAGACTCCAGTTATTACGTTGAGCGTTCAGGCTCCGGTCAGTTTCGTTGGGTATCCAGACTCCGGTTATTACGTTGATCGTTCAGGCTCCAATCATTTCCGTTGAGTGTCCAGACTCCTGTTATTACATTGAGCGTTCAGGCTCCGGTCAGATTCGTTGGGTATCCAGACACCGGTTATTACATTGAGCGTTCAGGGTCCGGTCATTTAAGTTGAGTATCCAGACTCCGGTTATTACGTTGAGCGTTCAAGCTCCGGTCAGTTTAGTTGAGTATCCAAACTCTGGTTAATAAGTTGAGCGTTCAGGCTCCGGTCATTTTCGTTGAGTATCCAGACTCTGGTTATTACATTGATCGTTCAGGCTCCGGTCAGTTTTATTGAGTATCCAGATTCCGGTTATTACGTTGAGCGTTCAGGCTCCGGTCAGTTTCGTTGGGTATCAAGACACTGGTTATTACGCTGAGCGTTCAGGATCCGGTCAGCTTCATTGGGTATCTAGACTCCGGTTATTACGTTCGTCGTTCAGTCTTTTGTCAGTTTCGTTGAGTATCCAGACTCTAGTTATTACGTTGAGCATTCAGGCTCCAGTCAGTTTCGTTGGGTATCCAAATTCTGGTTATTACGTTGAGCATTCAGGATCCAATCATTTTTGTTGAGTATCATAACTCTGGTTATTACATTGAGCGTTCAGGCTCTGGTCAGTTTAGTTGAGTATCCAAACTCTGGTTATTAAGTATAGCGTTCAGGCTCTGGTCATTTTCGTTGAGTATCCAGATTCTGGTTAATACATTGAGCGTTCAGGCTCCGGTCAGTTTCGTTGAGTATCCAGATTCCGGTTATTACGTTGGGCGTTCAGGCTCCGGTCAGTTTCGTTGGGTATCCAGACTCCGGTTATTTCATTGGTCGTTCAGTCTCTGATGAGTTTCGTTGAGTATCCAGACTCTAGTTATTACGTTGAGCGTTCAGGTTCTAGTCAGTTTCAGTGGTTATTCAAACTCTGGTTATTACATTGAGCATTCAGGATCCAGTCATTTTCGTTGAGTATCATAACTCTGGTTATTACATTGAGCGTTCAGCCTCCGGTTAGTTTCGTTGAGTATCCAGACTCCGGTTATTACGTTGATCGTTCAGGCTCCGGTCAGTTTAGTTGAGTATCCAAACTCTGGTAATTAAGTTGAGCCTTCAGGCTCTGGTCATTTTCGTTGAGTATCCAGACTCTGGTTATTACGTTGATCGTTCAGGCTCCGGTCAGTTTCATTGAGTATCCAAATTCTGGTTATTATGTTGAGTATCCAGGCTCCGGTCAGTTTCGTTGGGTATCAAGACACCGGTTATTACGTTGAGCGTTCAGGCTCCGGTCATTTTTGTTTAGTATCCAGACTCCGGTTATTAAGTTGAGTGTCAGTCTCCGAACATTTTCGTTGAGTATCCAGACTCGGGTTATTACGTTGAGCGTTCAGGCTAGTGTCAGTTTCGTTGAGTATCCAGATTCCAGTTATTACGTTGAGCGTTCAGGCTCTGGTCAGTTTCGTTGGGTTTCCAGACTCCGGTGATTACGTTGATCGTTCAGGTTCCGGTCATTTTTATTGAGTATCCAGACTTGGGTTATTACGTTCAGCGTTCAGGCTCTGGTCAGTTTCGTTGAGTATCCAGATTCTGGTTATTACGTTGAGCGTTCAGGCTCTGGTCAGTTTCTTTGGGTATCCAGACTCCGGTTATTACGTTGAGCGTTCAGGCTTCGGTAAGTTTCGTTGGGTATCCAGACTCCGGTTATTACGTTCAGCGTTCAGGCTCCAGTCATTTTCGTTGAGTATCCAGACTCCTGTTATTACGTTGAGCGTTCAGGCTCCGGTCAGTTTTGTTGAGTATCCAGACTCTGGTTATTAAGTTGAACGTTCAGGCTTCGGTCATTTTCGTTGAGTATCCAAACTCTGGTTATTACATTGAGCGTTCAGGCTCCGGTCAGTTTCGTTGAGTATCCAGATTCCGGTTATTACGATGAGCGTTCAGGCTCCAGTCAGTTTCGTTGGGTATCAAGACACCGGTTATTACGCTGAGCGTTCAGGCTCCGGTCAGCTTCATTGGGTATCCAGACTCCGGTTATTACGTTCGTCGTTCAGTCTCTGTCAGTTTCGTTGAGTATCCAGACTCCAGTTATTACGTTGAGCGTTCAGGCTCCAGTCAGTTTCGTTGGGTATCCAAATTCTGGTTATTACGTTGAGCATTCAGGATCCAATAATTTTTGTTGAGTATCATAACTCTGGTTATTACATTGAGCGTTCAGGCTCCGGTCAGTTTAGTTCAGTATCCAAACTCTGGTTATTAAGTATAGCGTTCAGGCTCTGATCATTTTCGTTGAGTATCCAGACTCTGGTTAATACATTGAGCGTTCAGGCTCCGGTCAGTTTCGTTGAGTATCCAGATTCTGGTTATTACGTTAAGCGTTCAGGCTCCGGTCAGTTTTGTTGGGTATCAAGAAACCGATTATTACGCTGAGCGTTCAGGCTCCGGTCAGTTTCATTGGGTATCCAGACTCCGGTTATTTCGTTGGTCGTTCAGTCTCCAGTCAGTTTTGTTGAGTATCCAGACTCCAGTTATTACGTTGAGCGTTCAGGCTCTAGTCAGTTTCGGTGGTTATTCAAACATTGGTTATTACGTTGAGCATTCAGGATCCAGTCATTTTTGTTGAGTATCCAGACTCGGGTTATTACGTTCAGCGTTCAGGCTCTGGTGAGTTTCGTTGAGTATCCAGATTCTGGTTATTACATTGAGCGTTCAGGCTCTGGTCAGTTTCTTTGGGTATCCAGACTCCGGTTATTACATTGAGCGTTCAGGCTTCGGTAAGTTTCGTTGGGTATCCAGACTCCGGTTATTACGTTCAGCGTTCAGGCTCCAGTCATTTTCGTTGAGTATCCAGACTCCTGTTATTACGTTGAGCGTTCAGGCTCCGGTCAGTTTTGTTGAGTATCCAGACTCTGGTTATTAAGTTGAACGTTCAGGCTTCGGTCATTTTCGTTGAATATCCAGACTCCGGTTATTACGTTGATCGTTCAGGCTCTGGTCAGTTCAGTTTAGTATCCAAACTCTGGTAATTAAGTTGAGCCTTCAGGCTCTGGTCATTTTCGTTGAGTATCCAGACTCTGGTTATTACGTTGATCGTTCAGGCTCCGGTCAGTTTCATTGAGTATCCAGATTCTGGTTATTATGTTGAGCGTCCAGGCTCCGGTCAGTTTCGTTGGGTATCAAGACACCGGTTATTACGTTGAGCGTTCAGGCTCCGGTCATTTTCGTTTAGTATCCAGACTCCGGTTATTAAGTTGAGCGTCAGTCTCCGAACATTTTCGTTGAGTATCCAGACTCTGGTTATTACGTTGAGCGTTCAGGCTCCGGTCAATTTCGTTGAGTATCCAGATTCCAGTTATTACGTTGAGCGTTCAGGCTCCGGTCAGTTTCGTTGGGTATCCAGACTCCGGTGATTACATTGATCGTTCAGGCTCCGGTCATTTTCGTTGAGTATCCAGACTCGGGTTATTACATTGAGCGTTCAGGCTCTGGTCAGTTTCGTTGAGTATCCAGATTCTGGTTATTACATTGAGCGTTCAGACTCTAGTCAGTTTTGTTGGGTATCCATACTTCGGTTATTACGTTGAGCGTTCAGGCTCCGGTAAGTTTCGTTGGGTATCCAGACTCCAGTTATTAAGTTGAGCGTTCAGGCTCCAGTCATTTTCGTTGAGTATCCAAACTCCTATTATTACGTTGAGTGTTTAGGCTCCGGTCAGTTTCGTTGAGTATCCAGACTCTGGTTATTAAGTTGAGCGTTCAGGCTCCGATCATTTTCGTTGAGTATCCAGACTCTGGTTATTACATTGAGCGTTCAGGCTCCGGTCAGTTTCGTTGAGTATCTAGATTCCGGTTATTACGTTAAGCGTTCAGGCTCTAGTCAGTTTCGTTGGATATCAAGACACCTGTAATTATGCTGAGCGTTCAGGCTCCGGTCAGTTTCATTGGGTATCCAGACTCCGGTTATTACGTTGGTCGTTCAGTCTCCGGTCAGTTTCGTTGAGTATCCAGACTCCAGTTATTACGTTGAGCGTTCAGGCTCCAGTTAGTTCGTTGGGTATCCAAATTCCGGTTATTATGTTGAGCATTCAGGATCCAGTCATTTTTGTTGAGTATCATAACTATGGTTATTACATTGAGCGTTCAGGCTCCGGTCAGTGTAGTTGAGTATCCAAACTCTGGTTATTAAGTTGAGCGTTCAGGCTCCAGTCATTTTCGTTGAGTATCCAGACCATGGTTATTACGTTGATCGTTCAGGCTCCAGTCAGTTTCGTTGAGAATCCAGATTCCGGTTATTACATTGAGCGTTCAGTCTCCGGTCAGTTTCGTTGGGTATCAAGACACCGGTTATTACGTTGAACGTTCAGGCTCCGGTCAGTTTCATTGGGTATCCAGACTCCGGTTATTACGTTGATCATTCAGTCTCCGGTCAGTTTCGTTGAGTATCCAGACTCCAGTTATTACTTTGAGCGTTCAGGCTCCAGTCACTTTCATTGGGCATCCAAACTCCGGTTATTACGTTGAGCGTTCAGGCTACGGTCATTTTCGTTGAGTATCCAGACTCTAGTTATTACGTTCAACGTTCAGGCTCCGGTCAGTTTCGTTGAGTATCTGGATTCCGATTATTACGTTGAGCGTTCAGGCTCCGGTTAGTTTCGTTGGGTATCCAGACTTCGGTTATTACGTTGAGCGTTCAGGCTCCGGCCATTTTCGTTTAGTATTCAGACTCCGGTTATTAAGTTGAGCGTCAGGCTCCGATCATTTTCGTTGCGTATCCAGACTCTGGTTATTACGTTGAGCGTTCAGGCTCCGGTCAGTTTCGTTGAGTATCCAAATTCCAGTTATTACGTTGAGCATTCAGGATCCGGTCAGTTTCGTTGGGTATCCAGACTCCGGTAATTACGGTGATCGTTCAGGCTCCGGTCAGTTTAGTTGAGTATCCAAACTCTGATAATTAAGTTGAGCGTTCAGGCTCCGGTCATTTTCTTGGAGTATCCAGACTCTGGTTATTACGTTGATCGTTCAGTTTCTGGTCAGTTTCGTTGAGTATCCAGACTCCATTTATTATGTTGAGCGTTCAGGCTCCAGTCAGTTTTGTTGGGTATCAAGCTCCGGTTATTACGTTGAGCGGTCAGGCTCCGGTCATTTTTCTTGAGTATCCAGACTCTAGTTATTACGTTGAGCGTTCAGGCTCCGGTCAGTTTCATTGAGTATCCAGATTCCGATTATTACGTTGATCATTCAGGCACCGGTCAGTTTCGTTGGGTATCCAGACTCTGGTTATTACGTTGAACATTCAGGCTTCGGTCATTTTCGTTTAGTATCCAGAATCCAGTTATTAAGTTGAGCGTCAGACTCCGAACATTTTCGTTGAGTATCCAGACTCTGGTTATTACGTTGAGTGTTCAGGCTCAGGTCAGTTTCGTTGAGTATCCAGATTCCAGTTATTACGTTGAGCGTTCAGGCTCCGGTCAGTTTCGTTGAGTATCCCTCTGGTGATTACGTTGATCGTTCAGGCTCCGGTCATTTTCGTTGAGTATCCAGATTCGGGTTATTACGTTGAGCGTTCAGGCTCTGGTCAGTTTTGTTGGGTATCCAGACTCCGGTTATTACGTTGAGCGTTCAGGCTCCGGTAAGTTTGTTGGGTATCCAGACTCCGGTTATTACGTTGAGCCTTCAGCCTCCAGCCATTTTCGTTGAGTATCCAGACTCCTGTTATTACGTTTAGTGTTCAGGCTCCGGTCAGTTTCGTTGAGTATCCAGACTCTGGTAATTAAGTTGAGCGTTCAGGCTCCGGTCATTTTCGTTGATTATCTAGACTCTAGTTATTACATTGAGCGTTCAGCCTCCGGTCAGTTTCATTGAGTATCCAGATTCCGGTTATTACGTTGAGCGTTCAGGCTCTAATCAGTTTCGTTGGGTATCAAGACAACGGTTATTACGCTGAGTGTTCAGGCTCCGGTCAGTTTCATTGGGTATCCAGAATCCGGTTATTTCGTTGGTCGTTCAGTCTCCGGTCAGTTTTGTTGAGTATCGAGACTCCAGTTATTACGTTGAGCATTCAGGATCCAGTCATTTTTGTTGAGTATCATAACTCTGGTTATTACATTGAGCGTTCAGTTTCCGGTCAGTTTCGTTGAGTATCCAGACTAAAGTTATTACGTTGAGCATTCAGGCTCCAGTCCGTTTTTTTGGGCATCAAAGCTCCGGTTATTATGTTGAGCATTCAGGCTCCGGTCAGTTTCGTTGAGTATCCAGACTCTAGTTATTACGTTGAGCGTTCAGGCTCCGGTCAGTTTCATTGAGTATCCAGATTCCGATTATTACGTTGATCATTCAGCCTCCGGTAAGTTTCGTTGGGTATCCAGACTCCGGTAATTACGTTGAGCGTTCAGACTCCGGTCATTTTCGTTTAGTATCCAGAATCCAGTTATTAAGTTGAGCGTCAGGCTCCGAACATTTACGTTGAGTATCCAGACTCTGGTTATTACATTGAGCGTTCAGGCTCCGGTCAGTTTTGTTGAGTATCCAGATTCCAGTTATTACTTTGAGCGTTCAGGCTCCGGTCAGTTTCGTTGGGTATCCAGACTCCGGTGATTACGTTGATCGTTCAGGATCCGGTCATTTTCGTTGAATATCCAGATTCGGGTTATTACGTTGAGCGTTTAGGCTCCGGTCAGTTTCGTTGAGTATCCAGATTCCGGTTATTATGTTGATCGTTCAGGCTCTGGTAAGTTTTGTTGGGTATCCAAACTCCGGTTATTACGTTGAGCGTTCAGGCTCCGGTAAGTTTCGTTGGGTATCCAGACTCTTGTAATTACGTTGAGCGTTCAGGCTCCGGTCAGTTTCGTTGAGTATCGAGACTCTGGTTATTAAGTTGAGCGTTCATGCTCCGGTCATTTTCGTTGAGTATCCAGACTTTGGTTATTACATTGAGCGTTCAGGCTCCGGTCAGTTTCGTTGAGTATCCAGATTCCGGTTATTACGTTGAGCGTTCAGGCTCCGGTCAATTTCGTTGGGTATCAAGACACCGTGATTACGCTGAGCGTTCAGGCTCCGGTCAGTTTCCTTGGGTATCCAGACTCCGGTTATTACGTTGGTCGTTCAGTCTCTGGTCAGTTTCGTTGAGTATCCAGACTCCAGTTATTACGTTGAGCGTTCATGCTCCAGTCAGTTTCGTTGGGTATCCAAATTCCGGTTATTACGTTGAGCATTCAGGATCCAGTCATTTTCGTTGAGTATCATAACTCCGGTTATTACGTTGAGCGTTCAGGCTCCGGTCAGTTTTGTTGGGTATCCAAACTCCTGTTATTACGTTGATCGTTCAGGCTCCGGTCAGTTTCGTTGAGTATCCAGACTCGTGTTATTATGTTCAGCTTTCAGGCTCCGGTCAGTTTCGTTGAGTAACCAGATTCCGGTTATTACGTTGAGCGTTCAGGCTCCGGTCAGTTTCGTTGGGTATCCAGACTCCAGTTATTACGTTGATCGTTCAGGCTCCGGTCAGTTTCGTTGGGTATCCAGACTCAGGTTATTACGTTGAGCGTTCAGGCTCTAGTCATTTTCGTTGAGTATCCAGACTCCAGTTATTACGTCGAGCGTTCAGGCTCCGGTCATTTTTGTTGAGTATCCAGACACCGGTTATTACATCGAGCGTTCAAGCTCCTGTCATTTTTGTTCACTATCCAGACTCTGGTTATTACATTGAGCGTTCAGGCTCCGGTCGGTTTAGTTGAGTATCCAGATTCTGGTTATTACGTTGAGCGTTCAGGCTCTAGTCAGTTTCGTTGGGTATCTAGATTCCGTTTATTACGTTGATCGTTCAGACTCCGGTCAGTTTTGTTGAGTATCCAGACTCCGGTTATTACGTTGAGCGTTCAGGCTCCGGTCAGTTTCGTTGGGTATCCAGACTCCGGTTATTACGTTGATCGTTCAGTCTCTGGTCAGTTTCATTGGGTATCCAGAAACAAGTTATTACGTTGAGCGTTCAGGGTCCGGTCATTTTTGTAGAGTATCCAGATTCCGGTTATTACGTTGAGCATTCAGGCTCCGGTCAGTTTAGTTGAGTATCCAAACTCCGGTTATCACATTGAGCGTTCAGGCTCCGGTCATTTTCATTGAGTATCTAGACTCATGTCATTACATTGAGCGTTCAGGCTCCAATCATTTTCGTTGAGTATCCAGACTCCGGTCAATACGTTGAGCATTCAGGCTCCAGTCATTTTCGTTGAGTATCCAGACTCCGGTCATTACATTGAACGTTCAGGATCCAATCATTTTCGTTGAGTATCATAACTCCAGCTATTACGTTGAGCGATCATGCTCCGGTCAAATTCGGTGAGTATCCAGACTCCAGTTATTACATTGAGCGACCAGGCTCCGGTCAGTTTCGTTGGGTATCCAAACTCCGGTTATTACGTTGAGCGTTCAGGCTCCAATCAGTTTCGTTAAGTATCCAGACTCCGGTTATTACGTTGAGCGTTCAGGCTCCGGACAGTTTCATTAGGTATCCAGACTCCGTTTATTACGTTGATCGTTCTGTCTCTGGTCAGTTTCATTGAGTATCCAAACTCCAGTTATTACGTTGATCGTTCAGGCTCCATTCAGTTTCATTAGATATCCAAACTCCGGTTATTAAGTTGAACGTTCAGGCTCCGGTCATTTTCGTTGAGTATCCAGACTCTAGTTATTACGTTGAGTGTTCAGGCTCCGGTCAGTTTCGTTGAGTATCCAGATTCCGATTATTACGTTGAGCGTTTAGGCTCTGGTCAGTTTCGTTGGGTATCTAGACTCCGGTTATAACGTTGAGCGTTCAGGCTCCGGTCATTTTCGTTGAGTATCCAGACTCCGGTTATTAAGTTGAGCGTCAGGCTACGGTCAGTTTAGTTGAGTATCCAGATTCCGGTTATTACGTTGAGCGTTCAGGCTCCGGTCAGTTTCGTTGAGTATCCAGACTCCGGTTATTACGTTGAACGTTCATGCTCCGGTCATTTTCATTGAGTATCCAGACTCCAGTTAATACATTGAGTGTTCAGGTTCCGGTCATTTTCGTTGAGTATCCAGACTCCGGTTATTACGTTGAGGGTTCAGACTCCGGTCATTTTCGTTGAGTATCTAGACTCCTGTCATTACGTTGAGCGCTCAGGCTCCGATCATTTTCGTTGAGTATGCATACTCCGGTCAATCCGTTGAGCTTTCAGTCTCCGGTCATTTTCGTTGAGTATCCAGACTCCGGTCATTACATTGAGCTATTATGATCCAGTCATTTTCGTTGAGTATCATAACTCCATGTATTACGTTGAGCGTTCAGGATCCGGTCAGTTTCGTTGAGTATCCAGACTCCAGCTATTACATTGAGTGTTCAGGTTCCGGTCAGTTTCGTTGGGTATCCAGACTCCGGTGATTATGTTGATCGTTCAGGCTCCAATTATTTTCGTTGAGTATCCAGACTCCGGTCATTACGTTGAGCGTTCAGGATCCAGTCATTTTCGTTGAGTATCATAACTCCGGTTATTACGTTGAGCGATCAAGATCCAGTCAGTTTCGTTGAGTTTCCAGACTCCAGTTATTATGTTGAGCATTTAGGCTCCGGCCAGTTTCGTTGGGTATCCAGACTCCGGTTATTACGTTGAGCGTTCAGGCTCCAATCAGTTTCGTTGAGTATCCAGACTCCGGTTATTATGTTGCGCGTTCAGGCTCCGGTCAGTTTCGTTGGGTATCCAGACTCCAGTTATTACATTGAGCGTTCAGGCTCCAGTCAGTTTCGTTGGGTATCCAGACTCCGGTTATTACATTGAGCGTTCAGGCACCGGTTATTTTCGTTGAGTATCCAGACTCCGGTTATTACGTTGAGCATTCAGGCTCCAGTCAGTTTCGTTAAGTATCCAGATTCCGGTTATTTCATTGAGCGTTCAGGCTCCGGTCAGTTTCGTTGGGTATCAAGACACCGGTTATTACGTTGATCGTTCTGTCTCCGGTCAGTTTCGTTAGATATCCAAACTCCGGTTATTACGTTGAGCGTTCAGGCTCCGGTCATTTTCATTGAGTATCCAGACTCTAGTTATTATGTTGAGCATTCAGGCACCGGCCATTTTTGTTGAGTATCCAGCTTCCGGTTATTACGTTGATCGTTCAGGCTCCGGTCAGTTTCGTTGAGTATCCAGATTCCGATTATTACGTTGAGCGTTTTGGCTCTGGTCAGTTTCGTTGGGTATCCAGACTCCGGCTATTACGTTGAGCGTTCAGGCTCCAGTCATTTTTGTTGAGTATCCAGACTCCGGTTATTAAGTTGAGAGTCAGGCTCCGATCATTTTTGTTGAGTATCCAGACTCTAGTTATTACATTGAGCGTTCAGCTTCAGGTCATTTTTGTTGAGTATCTAGACTCCTGTAATTACGTTGAGCGCCCAGGCTCCGATCATTTTCGTTGAGTATGCAAACACCGGTCAATACGTTGAGCTTTTAGGCTCCGTTCATTTTCGTTGAGTATCCAGACTCCGGTCATTACATTGAGCTATTAGGATCCAGTCATTTTCGTTGAGTATCATAACTCCATGTATTACGTTGAGCGTTCAGGATCCGGTCAGTTTCGTTGAGTATCCAGACTCCAGGTATTACATTGAGCGTTCAGGCTCCGGTCAGTTTCGTTGGGTATCCAGACTCCGGTGATTATGTTGATCGTTCAGGCTCCAGTCAGTTTCGTTGGGTATCCGGACTCCGATTATTACGTTGAGCGTACAGGCTCCAGTCATATTCGTTGAGTATCCAAACTCCTGTTATTACGTTGAGCATTCAGGCTCCGGTCAGTTTCGTTGAGTATCAAGACTCCTGTTATTATGTTGAGCGTTCAGGCTCCGGTCAGTTTCGTTGAGTATCCAGACTCCGGTTATTACGTTGAGCGTTCAGGCTCCGTTCAGTTTCGTTGGCTATCCAGACTTCGGTTATTACGTTGAGCGTTCAGGCTCCGGTCAGTTTCATTGGGTATCCGGATTCCGTTTATTACGTTGAGCGTTTAGGCTCTAGTCATTTTTGTTGAGTATCCAGACTCCAGTTATTACGTCGAGCGTTTAGGCTCCGGTCATTTTTGTTGAGTATCCAGACATCGGTTATTACATCGAGCGTTCAGGCTCTGGTCATTTTTGTTGAGTATCCAAACTCGGTTATTAAGTTGAACGGTCAGGCTCCGGTCATTTTCGTTGAGTATCGAGACTTCGGTTATTACGTTGAGCATGCAGGCTCTGGTCATTTTCGTTGAGTATCCAGACTCCGGTTATTACGTTGAGGGTTCAGACTCCGGTCATTTTCGTCGAGTATCCAGACTCCGGTCATTATAATGAGCATTAAGGCTCCGATCATTTTTGTTAAGTATCTAGACTCCGGTCAATATGTTGAGCATTCAGGCTCTGGCCATTTTTGTTGAATATCCAGACTCCGGTCATTATGTTGAGTGGTCAGGATCCAGTTATTTTCGTTGAGTATCATAACTCTGGCTATTACATTGAGCGTTCAGGCTCCAATCAGTTTCGTTGAGTATCCTGACTCCGGTTATTACGTTGATCGTTCATGGTCCGATCATTTTCGTTGAGTATCCAGACTCTAGTTATTACGTTGAGCGTTCAGGCTCCGGTCAGTTTTGTTGAGTATCCAGATTACGGTTATTACATTGAGCGTTCAGGCTCCAGTCAGTTTCGTTGGGTATCCAGACTCCGGTTATTACGTTGATCGTTCAGGCTCCGGTCATTTTTGTTGAGTATCCAGACTCCGGTTATTACGTTGAGCGTTCAGTCTCCGGTCAGTTTCATTGAGTATCAAGACTCATGTTATTACGTTGAGCGTTCAGGCTCCGGTCAGTTACATTGAGTATCCAGACTCCGGTTATTACGTTGAGCGTTCAGGGTCCGGTCATTTTTGTTGAGTATCCAGATTCTGGTTATTATGTTGAGCGTTCTGGCTCCGGTCAGTTTAGTTGAGTATCCAAACTCCGGTTATCACGTTGTGTATTCAGGGTTCGGTCTATTTCGTTGGGTAATCCAGACTCCATTTATTACTTTGAGCTTTCAGGCTCCAGTTATTTTCGTTGAGTATCCAGACTCCAGTTATTACGTCGAGCGTTCAGGCTCTGGTCATTTTTGTTGAGTATCCAGACACCGGTTATTACGTTAAGCTTTTAGGCTCTGGTCATTTTTGTTGAGTATCCAGACTCCGGTTATTAAGTTGAGCGTTCGGGCTCCGATCATTTTCGTTGAGTATCCAGACTCCGGTTATTACGTTGAGGGTTCAGACTCCGGTCATTTTCGTCGAGTATCCACACTCCGGTCATTACGTTGAGGGTTAAGGATCCAATCATTTTTTTTTAGTATCCAGACTCCGGTCAATACGTTGAGAGTTCAGGCTCCGGCCATTTTTGTTGAGTATCCAGACTCCGGTCATTTTCGTTGAATATCATAACTCTGGTTATTACATAGAGCGTTCAGGCTCCAGTCAGTTTCGTTGAGTATCCAGACTCCGGTTATTACGTTGATCGTTCAGGCTCCGATCATTTTCGTTGAGTATCTAGACTCTGGTTATTACGTTGAACGTTCAGGCTCCAGTGATTTTCTTTGAGTATCCAGACTCCGGTTATTACGTTGAGGGTTCAAACTCCGGTCATTTTCATTGAGTATCTAGACTTCTGTCATTACGTTGAGCGTTCAGGCTCTGGTCAGTTTCGTTGGGTATCCAGACTCCGGTTATTACATTGAGCATTCAGGCTCCGGTCAGTTTTGTTGGGTATCCAGACTATGGTTATTACGTTGATCGTTCATGCTCCGGTCATTTTCGTTGACTATCCAGACTCTGGTTATTACGTTGAGCGTTCAGGCTACGGTCAGTTTAGTTGAGTATCCAGATTCCGGTTATTACGTTGAGCGTTCAGGCTCCGGTCAGTTTCGTTGAGTATCCAGACTCCGGTTATTACGTTGAGCGTTCAGGCTCCGGTCATTTTCGTTGGGTATCTAGAATTCGATTATTACGTTGATCATTCAGGCTCCGGTCAGCTTTGTTGAGTATCTAGACGCCGGTTATTACGTTGAGCGTTCATGCTCCGGTCATTTTCGTTGAGTATCCAGACTCCGGTCATTACGTTGAGCGTTCAGGATCCAGTCATTTTCGTTGAGTATCATAACTCTAGTTATTACGTTGAGCGTTCAGGCTCCTGTAAGTTTCGTTGGGTATCCAGAAACAGGTTATTACGTTGAGCGTTCAGGGTCCGGTCATTTTTGTTGAGTATCCAGATTCCGATTATTTCGTTGAGCGTTCAGGCTTTGGTCAATTCAGTTAAGTATTCAAACTTCGGTTATGACGTTGAGCCTTCAGGCTCCGGTCATTTTCATTGAGTATCTAGACTCTGGTTATTACGTTGAGGGTTCAGACTTCGGTCATTTTCGTTGAGTATCTAGACTCCTGTCAGTACGTTGAGCGTTCAGGCTCCGATCATTTTCGTTGAGTATCCAGACTCTGGTCAATACGTTGAGCGTTCAGGCTCCGGTCATTTTCGTTGGGTATCCAGACTCTGGTCATTCCGTTGAGACTTCAGGATCCAGCCGTTTTTGTTGAGTATCATAACTCCGGTTATTACGTTGAGCGTTCAGGCTCCGGTCAGTTTCGTTGAGTCTCCAGACTCCAGTTATTACGTTGAGCGTTCAGGCTCCGGTCAGTTTCGTTGGGTATCCAGACTTCGGTTATTACGTTGATTGTTTAGTCTCTGGTCAGTTTCGTTGAGTATCCAGACTCCGGTTATTACATTGAGCGTTCAGGCTCCGGTCAATTTCATTGGGTATCCAGACACCGGTTATTACGTTGAGCGTTCAGGGTCCGGTCATTTTTGTTGAGTATCCAGACTCCGGTTATTACGTTGAACGTTCAGGCTCCAGTCATTTTCGTTGGGTATCCAAACTCCAGTTATTACGTTGAGCGTTCAGGTCCGGTCAGTTTTGTTGGGTATCAAGACACCGGTTATTACGTATAGCGTTCAGGCTCAGGTCAGTTTCATTGGGTATCCAGACCCCGGTTATTACGTTGATCGTTCAGTCTCTAGTCAGTTTCGTTGAGTATCCAAACTCCAGTTATTACATTGAACGTTCAGGCTCCAGTCAGTTTCGTTGGGTATCCAAACTCCAGTTATTACGTTGAGCGTTCAGGTCCGGTCATTTTCGTTGAGTATCCAGACTCTAGTTATTATGTTAAGCATTCAGGCTCTGGTCAATTTCGTTGAGTATCCAGACTCCAGTTATTACGTCGAGCGTTCAGGCTCTGGTCATTTTTGTTTAGTATCCAGACACCGGTTATTACGTTGAGCGTTCAGGCTCTGGTCATTTTTGTTAAGTATCCAGACTCAGGTTATTACGTTGAAGGTTCAGACTCCGGTCATTTTCGTCGAGTATCCAGACTCCAGTTATTACGTTGAGCGTCAGGCTCCGGTCAGTTTAGTTGAGTATCCAAACTCCGGTTATTACATTGAGCCTTCAGGCTCCAGTCATTTTCATTGAGTATCCAGACTCCGGATATTACGTTGAGGGTTCAGACTTTGGTCATTTTCGTTGAGTATCTAGACTCCTATCATTTAGTTGAGCGTTCAGGCTCCGATCATTTACGTTGAGTATCCAGACTCAAGTCAATACGTTGAGCGTTCAGGCTCCGATCATTTTCGTTGAGTATCCAGACTCCGGTCATTCCGTTGAGCATTCAGGATCTAGTCATTTTCGTTGAGTATCATAACTCTAGTTATTACGTTGAGCGTTCAGGCTCCGGTCAGTTTCGTTGAGTATCCAGACTCTAGTTATTACGTTGAGCGTTTAGGCTCCGGTCAGTTTCGTTGGGTATCCAGACTCTGGTTATTACGTTGATCGTTCAGTCTCTGGTCAGTTTCGTTAAGTATCCAGTCACCGGTTATTACGTTGAGCGTCAAGGCTCCAGTCCGTTTCGTTGGGTATCCAGACACCGGTTATTACGTTGAGCGTTCAGGGTCCGATCATTTTTGTTGAGTATCCAGACTCCGATTATTACGTTGAGCGTTCAGGCTCTGGTCAGTTTAGTTGAGTATCCAAACTCTGGTTATTAAGTTGAGGGTTCAGGCTGCGGTCATTTTCGTTAAGTATCCAGACTCTGGTTATTACGTTGAGCGTTCAGGCTCCGATCAGTTTCGTTGAGTATCCAGACTCTGGTTATTACGTTGAGCGTTCAGGCTCCGGTCAGTTTCGTTGGGTATCAAGACACCGGTTATTACATTGAGCGTTCAGGCTCTGGTCAGTTTCCTTGGGTATCCAGACTCCGGTTATTACATTGATCGTTTAGTCTCCGGTCAGTTTCGTTGAGTATCCAGACTAAAGTTGTTACGTTGAACGTTCAGGCTCCAGTCATTTTCGTTGGGTATCCAAACTCCGGTTATTACGTTGAGCGTTCAGGCTCCGGTCATTTTCGTTGAGTATCCAGACTCCGGTTATTACGTTGAGCGTTCAGGCTCTGGTCAGTTTCGTTGAGTATCTAGATTCCGATTATTACGTTGAGCGTTCAGGCTCCGATCAGTTTCGTTGGGTTTCCAGACTCCGGTTATTACGTTGAGTGTTAAGGCTCCGGTCATTTTTGTTAAGTATCCAGATTCCGGTTATTACGTTGAGCGTTCAGGATTCGGTCAGTTTCAATGGGTATCCAGACTCCGGTTATTACGTTGAGCGTTCAGACTCCGGTCAGTTTCCTTGGGTATCCAGACTCCGGTTATTACGTTGAGCGTTCAGGCTCCAGTCATTTTCCTTTAGTATCCAGACTCCCTTTATTACGTTGAGCGTTCAGGCTCCGGTCAGTTTCATTGAGTATCCAGACTCCGGTTATTACGTTTAGCGTTTAGGCTCCGGTCAGTTTCGTTAGGTATCCAGACACCGGTTATTACGTTGAGCGTTCAGGGTCCGATCATTTTTTTTGAGTATCCAGACTCCGGTTATTACGTTGAGCGTTCAGGCTCCGGTCAGTTTAGTTGAGTATCCAAACTCTGGTTATTAAGTTGAGCGTTCAGGCTCCGGTCATTTTCGTTGAGTATCCAGACTCTGGTTATTACGTCGAGCGTTCAGGCTCCGATCAGTTTTGTTGACTATCCAGACTCTGGTTATTACGTTGAGCGTTCAGGCTCCGGTCAGTTTCGTTGGGTATCAAGACACCGGTTATTACGTTGAGCGTTCAGGCTCTGGTCAGTTTCCTTGGGTATCCAGACTCCGGTTATTACATTGATCGTTTAGTCTCCGGTCAGTTTCGTTGAGTATCCATACTCCAGTTATTACGTTGAACGTATAGGCTCCAGTCATTTTTGTTGGGTATCCAAACTCCGGTTATTACGTTGAGTATTCAGGCTCCGTTCATTTTCGTTGAGTATCCATACTCCGGTTATTACGTTGAGCGTTCAGGCTCCGGTCAGTTTTGTTGAGTATCCAGATTCCGATTATTACGTTGAGCGTTCAGGCTCCGATCAGTTTCGTTGGGTATCCAGACTCCGGTTATTACGTTGAGCGTTCAGCCTCCGGTCATTTTTGTTGAGTATCCAGATTCCGGTTATTACGTTGAGCGTTCGGGATCCGGCAGTTTCAATGGGTATCCAGACTCCGGTTATTACGTTGAGCGTTCAGGCTCTGGTCAGTTTCCTTGGGTATCCAGACTCCGGTTATTACGTTGAGCGTTCAGGCTCCAGTCATTTTCCTTTAGTATCCAGACTCCCTTTATTACGTTGAGCGTTCAGGCTCCGGTCAGTTTCGTTGAGTATCCAGACTCCGGTTATTACATTGAGCGTTCAGCCTCCGGTCAATTTTGTTGGGTATCCAGACACCGGTTATTACGTTGAGCGTTCAGGGTCCGATCATTTTTGTTGAGTATCTAGACTCCGGTTATTACGTTGAGCGTTCAGGCTCCGGTCAGTTTAGTTGAGTATCCAAACTCTGGTTATTAAGTTGAGTGTTCAGGCTCCGGTCATTTTCGTTGAGTATCTAGACTCTGTTTATTACTTTGAGCGTTCAGGCTCCGATCAGTTTCGTTGAGTATCCAGACTCTGGTTATTACGTTGAGCGTTCAGGCTCCGGTCAGTTTCATTGGGTATCAAGACACCAGTTATTACGTTGAGCGTTCAGGTCCGGTCATTTTCGTTGAGTATCCAGACTCTAGTTATTACGTTAAGCGTTCAGGCTCCGGTCATTTTCGTTGAGTATCCAGACTCCAGTTATTACGTCGAGCGTTCAGGCTCCGGTCATTTTTGTTGAGTATCCAGACACCGGTTATTACGTTGAGCGTTCAGGCTCTGGTCATTTTTGTTAAGTATCCAGACTCCGGTTATTACGTTGAGGGTTCAGACTCCGGTCATTTTCGTCGAGTATCCAGACTCCGGTCATTACTTTGAGCATTAAGGCTCCGATCATTTTTGTTGACTATCCAGACTCTGGTCATTACGTTGAGCGTCAGGCTCCGGTCAGTTTAGTTGAGTATCCAAACTCCGGTTATTACATTGAGCCTTCAGGCTCCGGTCATTTTCATTGAGTATCCAGACTCCGGTTATTATGTTGAAGGTTCAGACTTTGGTCATTTTCGTTGAGTATAATAACTCCATTTATTACGTTGAGCGTTCAGGATCCGGTCAGTTTTGTTGAGTATCCAGACTCCAGTTATTACGTTGAGCCTTCGGGCTCCTGTCAGTTTTGTTGAGTATCCAGATTCCGATTATTACGTTGAGCGTTCAGGCTCCGATCAGTTTCGCTGGGTATCTAGACTCTGGTTATTACATTGAGCGTTCAGGCTCCGGTCATTTTTGTTGAGTATTCAGACTCCTGTTATTAAGTTGAGCGTCAGGCTTCGATCATTTTCGTTGAGTATCCAGACTCCGGTTATTAAGTTGAGCGTTCAGGCGCCGATCATTTTCGTTGAGTATCTAGACTCTGGTTATTAAGTTGAGTGTTCAGACTCCGGTCATTTTCGTTGAGTATCTAGACTCCTGTCACTACGTTGAACGTTCAGGCTCCGATCATTTTCGTTGAGTATCCATACTCCGGTTATTACGTTGAGCGTTCAGGCTCCGGTCAGTTTTGTTGAGTATCCAGATTCCGATTATTACGTTGAGCGTTCAGGCTCCGATCAGTTTCGTTGGGTATCCAGACTCCGGTTATTACGTTGAGCGTTCAGCCTCCGGTCATTTTTGTTGAGTATCCAAATTCCGGTTATTACGTTGAGCGTTCGGGATCCGGCAGTTTCAATGGGTATCCAGACTCCGGTTATTACGTTGAGCGTTCAGGCTCTGGTCAGTTTCCTTGGGTATCCAGACTCCGGTTATTACGTTGAGCGTTCAGGCTCCAGTCATTTTCCTTTAGTATCCAGACTCCCTTTATTACGTTGAGCGTTCAGGCTCCGGTCAGTTTCATTGAGTATCCAGACTCCGGTTATTACGTTTAGCGTTTAGGCTCCGGTCAGTTTCGTTAGGTATCCAGACACCGGTTATTACGTTGAGCGTTCAGGGTCCGATCAGTTTTTTTGAGTATCCAGACTCCGGTTATTACGTTGAGCGTTCAGGCTCCGGTCAGTTTAGTTGAGTATCCAAACTCTGGTTATTAAGTTGAGCGTTCAGGCTCCGGTCATTTTCGTTGAGTATCCAGACTCTGGTTATTACGTCGAGCGTTCAGGCTCCGATCAGTTTTGTTGACTATCCAGACTCTGGTTATTACGTTGAGCGTTCAGGCTCCGGTCAGTTTCGTTGGGTATCAAGACACTGGTTATTACGTTGAGCGTTCAGGCTCTGGTCAGTTTCCTTGGGTATCCAGACTCCGGTTATTACATTGATCGTTTAGTCTCCGGTCAGTTTCGTTGAGTATCCATACTCCAGTTATTACGTTGAACGTATAGGCTCCAGTCATTTTTGTTGGGTATCCAAACTCCGGTTATTACGTTGAGTATTCAGGCTCCGTTCATTTTCGTTGAGTATCCATACTCCGGTTATTATGTTGAGCGTTCAGGCTCCGGTCAGTTTTGTTGAGTATCCAGATTCCGATTATTACGTTGAGCGTTCAGGCTCCGATCAGTTTCGTTGGGTATCCAGACTCCGGTTATTATGTTGAGCATTCAGCCTCCGGTCATTTTTGTTGAGTATCCAGATTCCGGTTATTACGTTGAGCGTTCGGGATCCGGCAGTTTCAATGGGTATCCAGACTCCGGTTATTACGTTGAGCGTTCAGGCTCTGGTCAGTTTCCTTGGGTATCCAGACTCCGGTTATTACGTTGAGCGTTCAGGCTCCAGTCATTTTCCTTTAGTATCCAGACTCCCTTTATTACGTTGAGCGTTCAGGCTCCGGTCAGTTTCGTTGAGTATCCAGACTCCGGTTATTACATTGAGCGTTCAGCCTCTGGTCAATTTTGTTGGGTATCCAGACACCGGTTATTACGTTGAGCGTTCAGGGTCCGATCATTTTTGTTGAGTATCTAGACTCCGGTTATTACGTTGAGCGTTCAGGCTCCGGTCAGTTTAGTTGAGTATCCAAACTCTGGTTATTAAGTTGAGTGTTCAGGCTCCGGTCATTTTCGTTGAGTATCCAGACTCTGTTTATTACTTTGAGCGTTCAGGCTCCGATCAGTTTCGTTGAGTATCCAGACTCTGGTTATTACGTTGAGCGTTCAGGCTCCGGTCAGTTTCATTGGGTATCAAGACACCAGTTATTACGTTGAGCGTTCAGGTCCGGTCATTTTCGTTGAGTATCCAGACTCTAGTTATTACGTTAAGCGTTCAGGCTCCGGTCATTTTCGTTGAGTATCCAGACTCCAGTTATTACGTCGAGCGTTCAGGCTCCGGTCATTTTTGTTGAGTATCCAGACACCGGTTATTACGTTGAGCGTTCAGGCTCTGGTCATTTTTGTTAAGTATCCAGACTCCGGTTATTACGTTGAGGGTTCAGACTCCGGTCATTTTCGTCGAGTATCCAGACTCCGGTCATTACTTTGAGCATTAAGGCTCCGATCATTTTTGTTGACTATCCAGACTCTGGTCATTACGTTGAGCGTCAGGCTCCGGTCAGTTTAGTTGAGTATCCAAACTCCGGTTATTACATTGAGCCTTCAGGCTCCGGTCATTTTCATTGAGTATCCAGACTCCGGTTATTATGTTGAAGGTTCAGACTTTGGTCATTTTCGTTGAGTATAATAACTCCATTTATTACGTTGAGCGTTCAGGATCCGGTCAGTTTTGTTGAGTATCCAGACTCCAGTTATTACGTTGAGCCTTCGGGCTCCTGTCAGTTTTGTTGAGTATCCAGATTCCGATTATTACGTTGAGCGTTCAGGCTCCGATCAGTTTCGCTGGGTATCTAGACTCTGGTTATTACATTGAGCGTTCAGGCTCCGGTCATTTTTGTTGAGTATCCAGACTCCTGTTATTAAGTTGAGCGTCAGGCTTCGATCATTTTCGTTGAGTATCCAGACTCCGGTTATTAAGTTGAGCGTTCAGGCGCCGATCATTTTCGTTGAGTATCTAGACTCTGGTTATTAAGTTGAGTGTTCAGACTCCGGTCATTTTCGTTGAGTATCTAGACTCCTGTCACTACGTTGAACGTTCAGGCTCCGATCATTTTCGTTGAGTATCCATACTCCGGTTATTACGTTGAGCGTTCAGGCTCCGGTCAGTTTTGTTGAGTATCCAGATTCCGATTATTACGTTGAGCGTTCAGGCTCCGATCAGTTTCGTTGGGTATCCAGACTCCGGTTATTACGTTGAGCGTTCAGCCTCCGGTCATTTTTGTTGAGTATCCAGATTCCGGTTATTACGTTGAGCGTTCGGGATCCGGCAGTTTCAATGGGTATCCAGACTCTGGTTATTACGTTGAGCGTTCAGGCTCTGGTCAGTTTCCTTGGGTATCCAGACTCCGGTTATTACGTTGAGCGTTCAGGCTCCAGTCATTTTCCTTTAGTATCCAGACTCCCTTTATTACGTTGAGCGTTCAGGCTCCGGTCAGTTTCGTTGAGTATCCAGACTCCGGTTATTACGTTGAGCGTTCAGGCTCCGGTCAATTTTGTTGGGTATCCAGACACCGGTTATTACGTTGAGCGTTCAGGGTCCGATCATTTTTGTTGAGTATCTAGACTCCGGTTATTACGTTGAGCGTTCAGGCTCCGGTCAGTTTAGTTGAGTATCCAAACTCTGGTTATTAAGTTGAGTGTTCAGGCTCCGGTCAGTTTCGTTGGGTATCCAGACTCCGGTCATTTTCATTGAGTATCCACACTCTGGTTATTACGTTGAGCGTTCAGGCTCCGGTCAGTTTCATTGGGTATCAAGACACCAGTTATTACGTTGAGCGTTCAGGTCCGGTCATTTTCGTTGAGTATCCAGACTCTAGTTATTACGTTAAGCGTTCAGGCTCCGGTCATTTTCGTTGAGTATCCAGACTCCAGTTATTACGTCGAGCGTTCAGGCTCCGGTCATTTTTGTTGAGTATCCAGACACCGGTTATTACGTTGAGCGTTCAGGCTCTGGTCATTTTTGTTAAGTATCCAGACTCCGGTTATTACGTTGAGGGTTCAGACTCCGGTCATTTTCGTCGAGTATCCAGACTCCGGTCATTACTTTGAGCATTAAGGCTCCGATCATTTTTGTTGACTATCCAGACTCCGGTCATTACGTTGAGCGTCAGGCTCCGGTCAGTTTAGTTGAGTATCCAAACTCCGGTTATTACATTGAGCCTTCAGGCTCCGGTCATTTTCATTGAGTATCCAGACTCCGGTTATTATGTTGAAGGTTCAGACTTTGGTCATTTTCGTTGAGTATAATAACTCCATTTATTACGTTGAGCGTTCAGGATCCGGTCAGTTTTGTTGAGTATCCAGACTCCAGTTATTACGTTGAGCCTTCGGGCTCCTGTCAGTTTTGTTGAGTATCCAGATTCCGATTATTACGTTGAGCGTTCAGGCTCCGATCAGTTTCGCTGGGTATCTAGACTCTGGTTATTACATTGAGCGTTCAGGCTCCGGTCATTTTTGTTGAGTATCCAGACTCCTGTTATTAAGTTGAGCGTCAGGCTTCGATCATTTTCGTTGAGTATCCAGACTCCGGTTATTAAGTTGAGCGTTCAGGCGCCGGTCATTTTCGTTGAGTATCTAGACTCTGGTTATTAAGTTGAGGGTTCAGACTCCGGTCATTTTCGTTGAGTATCTAGACTCCTGTCACTACGTTGAGCGTTCAGGCTCCGATCATTTTCGTTGAGTATCCATACTCCGGTTATTACGTTGAGCGTTCAGGCTCCGGTCAGTTTTGTTGAGTATCTAGATTCCGATTATTACGTTGAGCGTTCAGGCTCCGATCAGTTTCGTTGGGTATCCAGACTCCGGTTATTACGTTGAGCGTTCAGCCTCCGGTCATTTTTGTTGAGTATCCAGATTCCGGTTATTACGTTGAGCGTTCGGGATCCGGCAGTTTCAATGGGTATCCAGACTCCGGTTATTACGTTGAGCGTTCAGGCTCTGGTCAGTTTCCTTGGGTATGCAGACTCCGGTTATTACGTTGAGCGTTCAGGCTCCAGTCATTTTCCTTTAGTATCCAGACTCCCTTTATTACGTTGAGCGTTCAGGCTCCGGTCAGTTTCGTTGAGTATCCAGACTCCGGTTATTACGTTGAGCGTTCAGGCTCCGGTCAATTTTGTTGGGTATCCAGACACCGGTTATTACGTTGAGCGTTCAGGGTCCGATCATTTTTGTTGAGTATCTAGACTCCGGTTATTACGTTGAGAGTTCAGGCTCCGGTCAGTTTAGTTGAGTATCCAAACTCTGGTTATTAAGTTGAGTGTTCAGGCTCCGGTCAGTTTCGTTGGGTATCCAGACTCCGGTTATTACGTTGATCGTTCAGGCTCCGGTCATTTTCATTGAGTATCCACACTCTGGTTATTACGTTGAGCGTTCAGGCTCCGGTCAGTTTCATTGGGTATCAAGACACCAGTTATTACGTTGAGCGTTCAGGTCCGGTCATTTTCGTTGAGTATCCAGACTCTAGTTATTACGTTAAGCGTTCAGGCTCCGGTCATTTTCGTTGAGTATCCAGACTCCAGTTATTACGTCGAGCGTTCAGGCTCCGGTCATTTTTGTTGAGTATCCAGACACCGGTTATTACGTTGAGCGTTCAGGCTCTGGTCATTTTTGTTAAGTATCCAGACTCCGGTTATTACGTCGAGTATCCAGACTCCGGTCATTTTTGTCGAGTATCCAGA
The DNA here is from genome assembly GCA_963859935.3 of Lathyrus sativus. Taxonomy (NCBI): domain Eukaryota; kingdom Viridiplantae; phylum Streptophyta; class Magnoliopsida; order Fabales; family Fabaceae; genus Lathyrus; species Lathyrus sativus. The sequence goes on from OZ012736.1 coordinate 238,739,421, forward strand.
CTCCGGTCATTACTTTGAGCATTAAGGCTCCGATCATTTTTGTTGACTATCCAGACTTCGGTCATTACGTTGAGCGTCAGGCTCCGGTCAGTTTAGTTGAGTATCCAAACTCCGGTTATTACATTGAGCCTTCAGGCTCCGGACATTTTCATTGAGTATCCAGACTCCGGTTATTATGTTGAGGGTTCAGACTTTGGTCATTTTCGTTGAGTATAATAACTCCATTTATTACGTTGAGCGTTCAGGATCCGGTCAGTTTTGTTGAGTATCCAGACTCCAGTTATTACGTTGAGCCTTCGGGCTCCTGTCAGTTTTGTTGAGTATCCAGATTCCGATTATTACGTTGAGCGTTCAGGCTCCGATCAGTTTCGTTGGGTATCTAGACTCTGGTTATTACATTGAGCGTTCAGGCTCCGGTCATTTTTGTTGAGTATCCAGACTCCTGTTATTAAGTTGAGCGTCAGGCTTCGATCATTTTCGTTGAGTATCCAGACTCCGGTTATTAAGTTGAGCGTTCAGGCTCCGGTCATTTTTGTTGAGTATCTAGACTCCGGTTATTAAGTTGAGGGTTCAGACTCCGGTCATTTTCGTTGAGTATCTAGACTCCTGTCACTACGTTGAGCGTTCAGGCTCCGATCATTTTCGTTGAGTATCCAAACTCCGGTCAATACGTTGAGCGTTAAGGCTCCGGTCATTTTCGTTGAGTATCCAGACTTCGGTCATTCCGTTGAGCGTTCATGATCCAATCATTTTTGTTGAGTATCATAACTCCGGTTATTACGTTGAGCATTCAGGCTCCGGTCAGTTTCGTTGAGTATCCAGACTCCAGTTATTACGTTGAGCGTTCAGTCTCTAGTCAGTTTCGTTAAGTATCCAGACACCGGTTATTACGTTAAGCGTTCAGGCTCCGTTCAGTTTCGTTGGGTATCCAGACACTGGTTATTACATTGAGCGTTCAGGGTCCGATCAGTTTCGTTGGGTATCCAGACTTCGGTTATTACGTTGATCGTTCAGGCTCCGGTCATTTTCGTTGAGTATCCAGACTCGGGTTATTACGTTGAGCGTTCAGGCTCCGGTCAGTTTCGTAGAGTATCCAGATTCCGGTTATTACATTGAGCGTTCAGGCTCCGGTCAGTTTCGTTGGGTATCCAGACACCGGTTATTGCGTTGAGCGTTTAGTGGCCGGTCATTTTTGTTGAGTTTCCAGACTCCGTATATTACATTGAGCGTTCATGCTCCGGTCAGTTTAGTTGAGTATCCAAACTCTTGTTATTAAGTTGAGCGTTCAGGCTCCTGTCATTTTCGTTGAGTACCCATACTCTGGTTATTACGTTCAGCGTTCAGGCTCCGATCAGTTTCGTTGAGTATCCAGATTCTGGTTATTATGTTGAGCGTTCAGGCTCCAGTCATTTTCGTTGGGTATCAAGACACTGATTATTACGTTGAGCGTTCAGGCTCAGGTCAGTTTCATTAGGTATCCAGACTCCGGTTATTACATTGATCGTTCACTCTCCGGTCAATTTCGTTGAGTATCCAGACACTAGTTTTTACGTTGAACGTTCAGGGTCCAGTCATTTTAGTTGGGTATCCAAACTCTGGTTATTACAATGAGCGTTTAGGCTCCGGTCATTTTCGTTGAGTATCCAGACTCTAGTTATTACGTTGAGCGTTCAGGCTCTGGTCAGTTTCGTTGAGTATCCAGATTCCGATAATTACGTTGAGCATTCAAGCTCCGATCCGTTTCATTGGGTATCCAGACTCCGGTTATTACGTTAGGCGTTCAGGCTCCGGTCTTTTTTTTTAGTATCTAGACTCCGGTTATTAAGTTGAGCGTCAGGCTCCGATCATTTTCGTTGATTAACCAGACTCCGGTTATTACGTTGAGCGTTCAGGCTCCGGTCATTTTCGTTGAGTATCTAGACTCCGGTTATTACGTTAAGGGGTCAGACTCCGGTCATTTTTGTTGAGTATCCAGAGTCCTGTCATTACGTTAAGCGTTCAGGCTCCGATCATTTTCGTTGAGTATGCATACTCCGGTCAATACATTGAGCGTTCAGGCTCCGATCATTTTCGTTGAGTATCCAGACTCCGGTCATTACATTGAGCGTTCAGGATCTAGTCATTTTCGTTGAGTATCATAACTCCATTTATTACGTTTAGCGTTCAGGATCCGGTCAATTTCGTTGAGCCTTCAGTTATTACGTTGAGCCTTCAGGCTCCTGTCAGTTTTGTTGAGTATCCAGATTCCGATTATTACGTTGAGCGTTCAGGCTCCGATCAGTTTCGTTGGGTATCTAGACTCCGGTTATTACGTAGAGCGTTCAGGCTCCGGTCATTTTTTTTTAGTATCCAGACTCCGGTTATTAAGTTGAGTGTCAGGCTTTGATCATTTTCGTTGAGTATCCAGACTCCGGTTATTAAGTTGAGCGTTCAGGCTCCCGTCATTTTCATTGAGTATCTAGACTCCGGTTATTACGTTGATGGTTCAGACTCCGGTCATTTTCGTTGGGTATCTAGACTCCTGTCACTACGTTGAGCGTTCAGGCTCCGATCATTTTCGTTGAGTATCCAAACTCCGGTCAATACGTTGAGCGTTAAGGCTCCGGTCATTTTCGTTGAGTATCCAGACTCCGGTCATTCCGTTGAGCGTTCAGGATCCAATCATTTTTGTTGAGTATCATAACTCCGGTTATTACGTTGAGCGTTCAGGCTCCGGTCATTTTCGTTGAGTATCCAGACTCCAGTTATTACGTTGAGCGTTCAGGCTCTGGTCAGTTTCGTTGGGTATCCAGACTTCGGTTATTACGTTGATCGTTCAGTCTCTGGTCAGTTTCATTAAGTATCCAGACACCGGTTATTACGTTAAGCGTTCAGGCTCCAGTCAGTTTCGTTGGGTATCCAGACACCGGTTATTACATTGAGTGTTCAGGGTCCAGTCATTTTTGTTGAGTATCCAAACTCCGGTTATTACGTTGAGCGTTCAGGCTCCGGTCAGTTTAGTTGAGTATGCGAACTCTGGTTATTAAATTGAGCGTTCAGGCTTCGGTGATTTTCGTTGAGTATCCAGACTCTGGTTATTACGTTGAGTGTTCAGGCTCCGATCAGTTTCGTTGAGTATCCAGATTCTGGTTATTACGTTGAGCGTTCAGCCTCCGGTCAGTTTCGTTGGGTATCAAGACACCGGTTATTACGTTGAGCGTTTAGGCTCAGGTCAGTTTCATTGGGTATCCAGACTCCGTTTATTAAATTGATCGTTCAGTCTCCGGACAGTTTCGTTGAGTAACCAGACACCAGTTATTACGTTGAACGTTCAGGCTCCAGTCATTTTAGTTGGGTATCCAAACTCTGGTTATTACGTTGAGCGTTCATGCTCCGGTCATTTTAGTTGAGTATCCAGACTCTAGTTATTACGTTGAGCGTTCAGGCTCCGATCAGTTTCGTTGGGTATCTAGACTCTGGTAATTACGTTGAGCGTTCAGGCTCCGGTCATTTTTGTTGAGTATCCAGACTCCGGTTATTAAGTTGAGCGTCAGGCTCCGATCATTTTCGTTGAGTATCCAGACTCCGGTTATTAAGTTGAGCGTTCAAGCTCCAGTCATTTTCATTGAGTATCTAGAATCCGGTTATTACATTGAGGGTTCAGACTCCGGTTATTTTCGTTGAGTATCTAGACTCCTGTCATTATGTTGAGCGTTCAGGCTCCGATCATTTTCGTTGAGTATGCATACTCTGGTCAATATGTTGAGATTTCAGGCTCCGTTCATTTTCGTTGATTATCCAGACTCCGGTCATTACGTTGAGCGTTCAGGATCCAGTCATTTTCATTGAGTATCATAACTCCATTTATTACGTTAAGCGTTCAGGATCCGATCATTTTCGTTGAGTATCCAGACTCCGGTCATTACGTTGAGCGTTCAGGCTCCGATCAGTTTCGTTGGGTATCCAGACTCCAGTGATTATATTGATCGTTCAGGCTCTGTTCATTTTCGTTGAGTATCCAGACTCGGTTTATTACGTTGAGTGTTCAGGCTCCGTTCAGTTTCGTTGAGTATCCAGATTCCGGTTATTAAGTTGAGTGTTCAGGCTCCAGTCAGTTTCGTTGGGTATCCAGACTCTGGTTATTACGTTGAGCGTTCAGGCTATGGTCAGTTTCCTTGGGAATCCAGACTCCGGTTATTACGTTGAGCGTTCAGGCTCCAGCCATTTTCCTTTAGTATCCAGACTCCTGTTATTACGTTGAGCGTTCAGGCTCCGGTCAGTTTCGTTGAGTATCCACACTCTGGTTATTACATTTAGCATTCAGGCTCCGGTCAGTTTCGTTGGGTATCCAGACTCCGGTTATTACGTTGATCGTTCAGGCTCCGGTCATTTTCATTGAGTATCCACACTCTGGTTATTACGTTGAGCGTTCAGGCTCCGGTCAGTTTTGTTGAGTATCCAGATTCCAGTTATTACGTTGAGCGTTCAGGCTCCGGTCAGTTTCGTTGGGTATCCAGACTCCGGTTATTACGTTGAGCGTTCAAGCTCCGGTTAGTTTCATTGAGTATCCAGACTCCAGTTATTACGCCGAGCGTTTAGGCTCTGGTCATTTTTGTTGAGTATCCAGACACCGGTTATTACGTTGAGCATTCAGGCTCTGGTCATTTTTGTTGGGTATCTAGACTCCGATTATTACGTTGAGGGTTCAGACTCCGGTCATTTTCGTCGAGTATCCAGACTCCGGTTATTACATTGAGCGTTAAGGCTCCGGTCAATTTTGTTGAGTATCTAGACTCCGGTCATTACGTTGAGCGTTCGGGCTACGGTCAGTTTAGTTGAGTATCCAAACTCCAGTTACTACGTTGAGCGTTCAGGCTCCGGTCATTTTCATTGAGTATCCAGACTCCAGTTATTACGTTGAGCGTTCAGGCTCCGATCATTTTTGTTGAGTATCCAGACTCCGGTTATTACGTTGAGCATTCAGGATCCAATCATTTTCGTTGAGTATCATAACTCTGGTTATTACGTTGAGCGTTAAGGCTCCGGTCAGTTTCGTTGAGTATCTAGACACCAGTTATTACGTTGAGCATTCAGGCTCTGGTCAGTTTCGTTGGGTATCCAGACTCCGGTTATTAAGTTGAGCATTCAGGATCCGGTCAGTTTCGTTGAGTATCCAAACTCCGGTTATTACATTGAGCGTTCAGGCTCCGGTCAGTTTCGTTGGGTATCCAGACACCAGTTATTACGTTGAGCGTTCAGGGTCCGGTCATTTTTGTTGAGTATCCAGACGCCGGTTATTACGTTGAGCATTCAGGCTCCGGTCAGTTTAGTTTAGTATCCAAACTCTGGTTATTAAGTTGAGCGTTCAGGCTCCAGTCATTTTCGTTGAGTATCTAGACTCTGGTTATTACGTTGAACGTTCAGGCTCTAGTCAGTTTCGTTGAGTATCTAGATTCTGGTTATTACGTTGAGCGTTCAGGCTCCGGTCAGTTTCATTGGGTATCAAGACACCGGTTATTACGTTGAGCGTTCAAGCTCAGGTCAGTTTCATTGGGTATCCATACTCCGGTTATTACGTTGATCGTTCAGTCTCCGGTCAGTTTCGTTGAGTATCCAGACTCCAGTTATTACGTTGAACGTTCTGGCTCCAGTCAGTTTCGTTTGGTATCCAAACTCTGGTTATTACGTTGAGCGTTCAGGCTCCGATCATTTTCGTTGAGTATCCAGACTCTAGTTATTACGCTGAGCGTTCAGGCTCCGGTCAGTTTCGTTGAGTATCCAGATTCCGGTTATTACGTTGAGCGTTCAGGCTCCAGTCAGTTTCGTTGGGTATCTAGACTCCGGTTATTACGTTGAGCATTCAGGCTCTGGTCAGTTTCCTTGGGTATCCAGACTCCGGTTATTACGTTGAGCGTTCAGGCTCCAGTCATTTTCCTTTAGTATCCAGACTCCTGTTATTACGTTGAGCGTTCAGGCTCCGGTCATTTTTGTTGAGTATCCAGACTCCGGTTATTAAGTTGAGCGTCAGGCTCCGATCATTTTTGTTGAGTATCCAGACTCCGGTTATTACGTTGAGCATTCAGGATCCAGTCATTTTCATTGAGTATCATAACTCTGGTTATTACGTTGAGCGTTAAGGCTCCGGTCACTTTCGTTGAGTATCTAGACACCAGTTATTACGTTGAGCGTTCAGGCTCTGGTCAGTTTCGTTGGGTATCCAGACTCCGGTTATTACGTTGAGCATTCAGGATCCGGTCAGTTTCGTTGAGTATCCAAACTCCGGTTATTACATTGAGCGTTCAGGCTCCGTTCAGTTTCGTTGGGTATCCAGACACCAGTTATTACGTTGAGCGTTCAGGGTCCGGTCATTTTTGATTAGTATCCAGACTCCGGTTATTAAGTTGAGCGTCAGGCTCCGATCATTTTCGTTGAGTATCCAGACTCTGGTTATTAAGTAGAGCGTTCAGGCTCCGGTCATTTTCGTTGAGTATCTAGAATCCGGTTATTACGTTGAGGGTTCAGACTCCGGTCATTTTCGTTGAGTATCTAGACTCCTGTCATTACGTTGAGCGTTCAGGCTCCGATCATTTTCATTGAGTATGCATACTCTGGTCAATATGTTGAGATTTCAGGCTCCGTTCATTTTCGTTGATTATCCAGACTCCGGTCATTACGTTGAGCGTTCAGGATCCAGTCATTTTCGTTGAGTATCATAACTCCATTTATTACGTTGAGCGTTCAGGATCCGATCATTTTCGTTGAGTATCTAGACTCCGGTCATTATGTTGAGCGTTCAGGCTCCGGTCAGTTTCTTTGGGTATCCAGACTCCGGTGATTATGTTGATCGTTCAGGCTCCGTTCATTTTCGTTGAGTATCCAAACTCGGGTTATTGCGTTGAGCGTTCAGGATCCGGTCAGTTTCGTTGAGTATCCAGATTCCGGTTATTACGTTGAGTGTTCAGGCTCCAGTCAGTTTCGTTGGGTATCCAGACTCTGGTTATTACGTTGAGCGTTCAGGCTCCGGTCAGTTTCGTTGGGTATCCAGACTTCGGTTATTACGTTGAGCGTTCAGGCACCGGTCAATTTTGTTGGGTATCCAGACTCCGGTTATTACGTCGAGCATTTCGGGTTCGGTCAGTTTTGTTGGGTATCCAGACTCCATTTATTACGTTGAGCGTTCAGGCTCCGGTGATTTTCATTGAGTATCCAGACTCCAGTTATTACGTCGAGCGTTTAGGCTCTGGTCATTTTTGTTGAGTATCCAGACACCGGTTATTACGTTGAGCGTTCAGGCTCTGGTCATTTTTGTTGAGTATCCAGACTCCGATTATTACGTTGAGGGTTCACACTACGGTCATTTTCGTCGAGTATCCAAACTCCGGTTATTACATTGAGCGTTAAGGCTCCGATCATTTTTGTTGAGTATCCAGACTTCGGTCATTACGTTGAGCGTTCGGGCTCCGGTCAGTTTAGTTGAGTATCCAAACTCCGGTTATTACGTTGAGCGTTCAGGCTCTAGTCATTTTCATTGAGTATCCAGACTCCAGTTATTACGTTGAGGGTTCAGACTTCGGTCATTTTCGTTGAGTATCTAGACTCCTGTCATTACGTTGAACGTTCAGGCTCCGATCATTTTTGTTGAGTATCCAGACTCCGGTTATTACGTTGAGCATTCAGGATCCAGTCATTTTCGTTGAGTATCATAACTCTGGTTATTACGTTGAGCGTTTAGACTCCGGACAGTTTCGTTGAGTATCTAGACACCAGTTATTACGTTGAGCGTTAAGGCTCCGGTCAGTTTCGTTGGGTATCCAGACTCCGGTTATCACGTTCATCGTTCAGTCTCTGGTCAGTTTCGTTGAGTATCCGAAATCCGATTATTACGTTGAGCGTTCTGGCTCCAGTCAGTTTCGTTGGGTATCCAGACACCAGTTATTACATTGAGCGTTCAGGGTCCGGTCATTTTTGTTGAGTATCCAGACTCCGGTTATTACATTGAGTGTTCAGGCTCCGGTCAGTTTAGTTTAGTATCCAAACTCTGGTTATTAAGTTGAGCGTTCAGGCTCCGGTCATTTTCGTTGAGTATCCAGACTCTGGTTATTACGTTGAACGTTCAGGCTCTAGTCAGTTTCATTGAGTATCTAGATTCTGGTTATTACGTTGAGCGTTCAGGCTCCGGTCAGTTTCATTGGGTATCAAGACACCGGTTATTACGTTGAGCGTTCAAGCTCAGGTCAGTTTCATTGGGTATCCAGACTCCGGTTATTACGTTGATCGTTCAGTCTCCGGTCAGTTTCGTTGAGTATCTAGACTCCAGTTATTACGTTGAATGTTCTGGCTCCAGTCAATTTTGTTTGATATCCAAATTCTGGTTATTACGTTGAGCGTTCAGGCTCCGTTCATTTTTGTTGAGTATCCATACTCTAGTTACTACGCTGAGCGTTCAGGCTCCGGTCAGTTTCGTTGAGTATCCAGATTCCAGTTATTACGTTGAGCGTTCAGGCTCCAGTCAGTTTCGTTGGGTATCCAGACTCCGGTTATTACGTTGAGCGTTCAGGCTCTGGTCAGTTTCCTTGGGTATCCAGACTCCAGTTATTACGTTGAGCGTTCAGGCTCCAGTCATTTTCCTTTAGTATCCAGACTCCTGTTATTACATTGAGCATTCAGGCTCCGGTCATTTTTGTGGAGTATCCAGACTCCGGTTATTAAGTTGAGCGTCAGGCTCTGATCATTTTTGTTGAGTATCCAGACTCTGGTTATTAAGTTGTGCGTTCAGGCTCCGGTCATTTTCGTCGAGTATCTAGACTCCGGTTATTACGTTGAGGGTTCAGACTCCGGTCATTTTTGTTGAGTATCTAGACTCCTGTCATTATGTTGAGCGTTCAGGCTCCGATCATTTTCGTTGAGTATGCATACTCTGGTCAATACGTTGAGATTTCAGGCTCCGGTCATTTTCGTTGGGTATCCAGACTCCGGTCATTACATTGAGCATTCACGATCCAGTCATTTTCGTTGAGTATCATAACTCCATTTATTACGTTAAACATTCAGGATCTGGTCAGTTTCGTTGAGTATCCAGACTCCAGTTATTACGTTGAGCGTTCAGGCTCCGGTCAGTTTCGTTGGGTATCCAGACTCCGGTGATTATGTTGATCGTTCAGGCTCCATTCATTTTCGTTGTGTATCCAGATTCGGGTTATTACGTTGAGCGTTCAGGCTCCGGTCAGTTTCGTTGAGTATCTAGATTCTGGTTATTACGTTGAGCGTTCAGGCTCCAGTCAGTTTCGTTGGGTATCCAGACACCGGTTATTACATTGAGCGTTCAGGCTCTGGTCAGTTTCCTTTGGTATCTAGACTTTTGTTATTACGTTGAGCGTTTAGGCTCCAGTCATTTTCGTTGAGTATCCAGACTCCAGTTATTACGTTGAGCGTTTAGGCTCCGATCAGTTTCGTTGAGTATCCAGACTCGGGTTATTACGTTGAGTGTTCAGGCTTCGGTCAGTTTCGTTGAGTATCCAGATTCCGGTTATTACGTTGAGCATTAAGGCTCCGGTCAGTTTCGTTGGGTATCCAGACTCCGGTTATTACGTTGAGCGTTCAGGCTCCGGTCAGTTTCGTTGGGTATCCAGACTTCGGTTATCACGTTGAGCATTCAGGCTCCGGTCAGTTTTGTTGGGTATCCAGACTCCGGGTATTACGTTGAGCATTCCGGGTTCGGTTAGTTTTGTTGGGTATCCAGACTTCATTTATTATTTTGAGCGTTCAGGCTCCGGTCATTTTCGTTGAGTATCTAGACTCCAGTTATTACGTCGAGCGTTCAGGCTCTGGTCATTTTTGTTGAGTATCCAGACACCGGTTATTACGTTGAGCGTTCAGGCTCTGGTCATTTTTGTTGAGTATCCAGACTCCGATTATTACGTTGAGGGTTCAGACTCCGGTCATTTTCGTCGAGTATCCAGACTCCGGTCATTACATTGAACGTTAAGGCTTCGATCATTTTTGTTAAGTATCCAGACTCCGATCTTTACGTTGAGCGTTCAGGCTCCGGTCATTTTCATTGAGTATCCAGACTCCGGTTATTACGTTGAGGGTTCAGACTTTGGTCATTTTCATTGAGTATCTAGACTCCTGTCATTACGTTGAGCGTTCAGGCTCCGATCATTTTTGTTGAGAATCCAAACTCTGGTCAATATGTTGAGCGTTCAGGCTCCGGTCATTTTCGTTGAGTATCCAGACTTCGGTCATTCTGTTCAGCATTCAGGATCCAGTCATTTTCGTTGAGTATCACAACTCCGGTTATTACGTTGAGTGTTTAGGCTCCGGTCAGTTTTGTTGAGTATCCAGACACCAGTTATTACATTGAGCGTTCAGGCTTCGGTCAGTTTAGTTGGGTATCCAGACTCCGGTTATTACGTTGATCATTCAGTCTCTGGTCAGTTTCGTTGAGTATCCAGACTCCGGTTATTACGTTGAGCGTTCAGGCTCCGGTCAGTTTAGTTGGGTATCCAGACACCGTTTATTACGTTGAGCGTTCAGGGTCCGGTCATTTTTATTGAGTATCCAGACTCCGGTTATTACGTTGAGCGTTCAGGCTCCGGTCAGTTTAGTTTAGTATCCAAACTCTGGTTATTAAGTTGAGCGTTCAGGCTCCGGTCATTTTCTTTGAGTATCTAGACTCTGGTTATTACGTTGAGCGTTCAGTTTCCGGTCAGTTTTGTTGAGTATCTAGATTCTGGTTATTACGTTGAGCGTTCAGGCTCCGGCCAGTTTCATTATGTATCAAGACACCGGTTATCACGTTGAACGTTTAAGCTCAGGTCATTTTAATTGGGTATTCAGATTCTGGTTATTACGTTGATCGTTCAGTCTCCGGTCAGTTTCGTTGAGTATCCAGACTCCAGTTATTACGTTGAACGTTCAGGCTCCAGTCAATTTCGTTGGGTATCCAAACTCCGGTTATTACGTTGAGCGTTCAGGCTCCAGTAATTTTCGTTGAGTATCCAGACTCTAGTTATTACGCTTAGCGTTCAGGCTCCAGTCTGTTTCGTTGGGTATCCAGACTCCGGTTATTACGTTGATCATTCAGTCTCTGGTCAGTTTCGTTGAGTATCCAGACTCCAGTTATTACGTTGAGCGTTCAGGCTCCGGTCTGTTTCGTTGGGTATCCAGACACCGGTTATTACGTTGAGCATTCAGGGTCCGGTCATTTTTGTTGAGTTTCTAGACTCCGGTTATTACGTTGAGCGTTCAGGCTCCGGTCAGTTTAGTTTAGTATCCAAACTATGGTTATTAAGTTGAGCTTTCAGGCTCTGGTCATTTTCATTGAGTATCCAGACTCTAGTTATTACGTTGAGCGTTCAGGCCTCCGGTCAGTTTCGTTGAGTATCCAGATTCTGGTTATTACATTGAGCGTTCAGGATCCGGTCAGTTTCGTTGAGTATCCAGACTCCAGTTATTACGTTGAGCGTACAGGCTCCGGTCAGTTTCGTTGGGTATCCAGACTCCGCTTATTACGTTGAGCGTTCAGGCTCCGGTCATTTTCGTTGAGTATCCAGACTCTAGTTATTACGCTGAGCGTTCAGGCTCCGGTCAGTTTCGTTGAGTATCTAGATTCCGGTTATTAGGTTGAGCGTTCAGGCTCCAGTCAGTTTCGTAGGGTATCCAGACTCCGGTTATTACGCTGAGCGTTCAGGCTCCGGTCAGTTTCGTTGAGTATCCAGATTCCAGTTATTAGGTTGAGCGTTCAGGCTCCGTTCAGTTTCGTTGGGTATCCAGACTCCGGTTATTAAGTTGATCGTTCAGTCTCCGGTCAGTTTCGTTGAGTATCCAGACACCAATAATTACGTTGAGCGTTCAGGCTCCGGTCAGTTTCGTTGGGTATCCAGACTCCGGTTATTATGTTGATCGTTCAGTCTATGGTCAGTTTCGTTGAGTATCCAGTCTCCGGTTATTACGTTGAGCGTTCAGGCTCCGGTCAGTTTCGATGGGTATCCAGACACCGGTTATTACGTTGAGCGTTCAGGGTCCGGTCATTTTTGTTGAGTATCCAGACTCCGGTTATTACGTTGAGCGTCCAGGCTCCAGTCATATTCGTTGAGTATCTAGACTCTTGTCATTATGTTGAGCGTTCAGGCTCCAATCATTTTCATTGAGTATACATACTCTAGTCAATACATTGAGATTTCAGGCTCTGGTCATTTTTGTTAAGTATCCAGACTCCGGTCATTACGTTGAGCGTTCAGGCTCCGGTCATTTTCGTTGAGTATCCAGACTCTAGTTATTACGCTGAACGTTCAGGCTCCGGTCAGTTTCGTTGAGTATCCAGATTCCGGTTATTAGGTTGAGCGTTCAGGCTCCAGTCAGTTTCGTAGGGTATCAAGACTCCGGTTATTACATTGAGCGTTCCGGCTCCATTCAGTTTCGTTATGTATCCAGACACCATTTATCACGTTGAGCGTTCAGGCTCCGGTCAGTTTCGTTGGGTATCCAGACTTCGGTTATTACGTTGATCGTTCAGTTTCTGGTCAGCTTCGTTGATTATCCAGACTCCGATTATTACGTTGAGCGTTCAGGCTCCGGTCAGTTTCGGTTGGTATCCAGCCACCGGTTATTACGTTGATCGTACAGGGTCAGGTCATTTTTGTTGAGTATCCAGACTCGGGTTATTACGTTGAGCGTTCAGGCTCCGGTCAGTTTAGTTTAGTATCCAAACTCTGGTTATTAAGTTGAGCGTTCAGGCTCCGGTCATTTTGGTTGAGTATCCAGACTCTGGTTATTAAGTTGAGCGTTCAGGCTCTGGTCAGTTTCGTTGAGTATCCAGATTCTGGTTATTACGTTGAGCGTTCAGGCTCCGGTCAGTTTCATTGGGTATCAAGACACTGGTTATTACGTTGAGCGTTCAGGCTCAGGTCAGTTTCATCGAGTATCCAGATTCTGGTTATTACGTTGAGCGTTCAGTCTCCGGTCAGTTTCGTTGAGTATCCAGACTCCAGTTATTACGTTGAACTTTCTGGCTCCAGTCAGTTTCGTTAGGTATCCAAACTCTGGTTATTACATTGAGCATTCAGGCTCCGGTCATTTTCGTTGAGTATCCAGACTCTAGTTATTACGCTGAGCGTTCAGGCTCTTGTCAGTTTCGTTGAGTATCCAGATTCCGGTTATTACGTTGAGCGTTCAGGCTCCAGTCAGTTTCGTTAGGTATCCAGACTCCGGTTATTACGTTGAGCGTTCAGGCTCGGGTCAGTTTCCTTGTGTATCCAGACTCCGGTTATTACGTTGAGCGTTCAGGCTCCAGTCATTTTCCTTTAGTATCCAGACTCCTATTATTACGTTGAGCGTTCAGGCTCCGGTCATTTTTGTTGAGTATCTAGACTCCGGTTATTAAGTTGAGCGTCAGATTCCGATCATTTTCGTTGAGTATCCAGACTCCGGTTATTAAGTTGATCGTTCAGGCTCCGGTCATTTTCGTTGAGTATCTAGACTCCGGTTACTACTTTGAGGGTTTAGACTCCGGTCATTTTCGTTGAGTATCTAGACTCCTGTCATTACGTTGAGCGTTCAGGCTCCAATCATTTTCGTTGAGTATACATACTCTGGTCAATACGTTGAGATTTTAGGCTCCGGTCATTTTCGTTGAGTATCCAGACTCCGGTCATTACATTAAGCGTTCAGGATCCAGTCACTTTCGTTGAGTATCATAACTCCTTTTATTACGTTGGGCGTTCAGGATCCGGTCAGTTTCGTTGAGTATCCAGACTCCAGCTATTACGTTGAGCGTTTAGGCTCCGGTCAGTTTCGTTGGGTATCCAGACTCCGGTTATTACGTTAAGCGTTCAGGCTCTGGTCATTTTCGTTGAGTATCCAGACTCTAGTTATTACGCTGAGCGTTTAGGCTCCAGTCAGTTTCGTTGAGTATCCAGTTTCCGGTTTATAGGTTGAGCGTTCAGGCTCCAGTCAGTTTCGTAGGGTATCCAGACTCCGGTTATTATGTTGAGCGTTCAGGCTCCGTTCAGTTTCATTGAGTATCCAGACACCAGTTATTACGTTGAGCGTTCAGGCTCCGGTCAGTTTCGTTGGGTATCCAGACTCCGGTTATTACGTTGATCATTCAGTCTCTGGTCAGTTTCGTTGATTATCCAGACTCCGGTTATTACGTTGAGCGTTCAGGCTCCGGTCAGTTTTATTGGGTATCCAACCACCGGTTATTACATTGAGCGTTCAGGGTCCGGTCATTTTTGTTGAGTATCCAGACTTCGGTTATTACGTTGAGCGTTCAGGCTCCGGTCAGTTTAGTTTAGTATCCAAACTCTGGTTATTAAGTTGAGCGTTCAGGCTCCGGTCATATTCTTTGAGTATCCAGACTCTAGTTATTAAGTTGAGCGTTCAGGCTCCGGTCAGTTTCGTTGAGTATCCAGATTCTGGTTATTACGTTGAGCGTTCAGGATCCGGTCAGTTTCATTGGGTATCAAGACACCGGTTATTACGTTGAGCGTTCAGGCTCAGGTCAGTTTCATTGGGTATCCAGACTCTGGTTATTACGTTGAGCGTTCAGGCTCCGGTCAGTTTCGTTGGGTATCCAGACTCCGGTTATTAAGTTGATCGTTCAGTCTCCGGTCAATTTCGTTGAGTATCCAGACACCAGTTATTACGTTGAGCGTTCAGGCTCCGGTCAGTTTCGTTGGGTATCCAGACTCCGGTTATTACGTTGATCGTTCAGTCTATGGTCAGTTTCGTTGAGTATCCAGACTCCTGTTATTACGTTGAGCGTTCATGTAACACCCCCTTTCTATACCCCCTAATTAATACATTTAATCAATTAGGCACTTAAATAATTTATTTCATCAGAGTTTAATTAAAACATGGTATATAAGAGGCGCATCACATTATCATGAAATTAAACACATACGATACCTGCTCAAAATAGATATGCAACAATGGGTAACCCACATCTCAATATTTAGAATAAAAGCGGAAACATCCAAATATTGAATCGATCACATTCATAAATGTATATACATCCATTCAATCAATTCATGCTTTACAACATATCCACAGCAGATACATACACATATGTATCACAAAAGAATCAAAACAAAAGTAACTCCAAAGGAGTCAAAAGCTTCCTAACTACCCAGATGTTACATATCAGAGCCATTGACCAAAAATAATGAAGACATCGCTTCACAAAAGAACCTCCAGCTTCCTACTCTGCAATGCCTCATAGAGCATTATAAAACAGCAGAAGGGTGAGAAACAATATCATAACAGTTAATGCATAAAATTGTATATATACATATACTCATATTTGTACAAGTCATACTCAAATTATGTTCTCACCACATAAAGCATATACAATTAATCATGCCTCTACACATGCTCATGAACATCCACAATATGTTCCTCCAAACAATCATATATAACATACACAACTATATTCATTCAACCAATGCATCATGCACAGATGACTCATGCAACTCATAGAGACCGACACACGACTCTATGCAGATGCAAATGCGGTACCAACTCATTTCAACAGATTCTCTAAGGAATCGAGTATTCAGAAGATTCTCCACGAAATCAAGTACTCAGCAGATTCTCCACGGAATCAAATATTCATCAGATTCTCCACGGAATCGAATATTCAGCAGATTCTCCACGGAATCAAGTACTCAGCAGATTCTCCACGGAATCAAATACTCTAGCCAATCCTCCACGGGATTACATGTTATGACCGATTCTCCGAGGAATCACACAATGCAACCAATTCTCCAAGGAATCACACAATGCAACCGATTCTCCGAGGAATCTAATATAACCATCGTATCATACGAGGTTCTGCAAATCCTCTGAGGGATCATTCAACACAGAATGCATACTATGTTCACAAATATACTCATTGCATTTATCACATACATAGCATATATCTATCATGCATTCACATTATGCACCATTTCACACATGGTTTACACACATATCAGCCTATCAATGCGTTTCTATTCAATTCAAGCAAATACACAAGATTATCAAACGTTCAAGATTCATCATTGGCTCTACAATCTAGGATTCACGCCTTTCGGCCACCCACAGCACGACATATCGAAACAGTTCACACATCAATCATTCATATAAGCATTAATCATAATTGAATCAACCAAACATCATGCTATGAACAAAACAGCAAAACAAATAACACTGCCAGGTTCGCCAACCTTCGCCTGGCGAAGCCACGCAGCGAATGCTCGCTGGCCTTCGCCTGGCGAACTTCCCAGCGAAGTCCACTAGGAGTAATTCTGGAATTACTCGCTGAGGCTCGCTACACACTCGCCTGGCGAACCTTCACCAACTAACCTCGCCTGGCGAACTTGCCAGCGAATACAGGGTGTTAGCTTCTTACTTGCTTCGCTACAGCTCGCTGGGCTTCGCCTGGCGAAGCTTCGCTGCCATTCGCCTGGCGAGCCTGCGAAGACAGAACTTCCATGGCTGTCTCAAGAGCCCAAACTCCACAAAACCAACCGATTAAATCCAAACCAGTCACAGTGGCACAACCCAACCATCACCCGACTAAACTACATCGTCTAATCTGAGTTCTGACCGTTTAAAACCTCATTCTACTCACAAAACCAACTTCTAACCTAAGTGGAAAAGAGTAGAAACTCTACAAAATCCAAACACATATACATATAATCATATACATTAAAGATATGATAGAGTTTCACACCCTTACCGATCGATTGCAAGCTTTGGTGATGATCTCTTGATGATTCTAGGTTTTCCTCTCCACTTTCTCTTCTCTTTCTCTTCTCCTCTTTTCTTTCTCTTGTTTTTCTTCTTATGTTACTATCTTTCTTTCTCTTCCTCTCTTATTCTATTTCTATCTCTATTTCTTTCCTCTCATATTCTTTCCAACACTTACCAATCAATTCTCACACTAAATTGCTAAATGTCTAAAATGCCCTTTTTACTCTAATTCCCCGAAAACTCTCCGAATCGGTAAAAATAGATAAAATAAGCAAACACCACATGATAATACATAATTTCTCAATTTAAAACAAACATCAATTAAATAAATTAAAAGACTCAACAATTAATGGGAATTCAGAATCGGGGCGTTACAGTTCAGGCTCCGGTCAGTTTCGTTGGGTATCCAGACACCGGTTATTACGTTGAGCGTTCAGGGTCCGGTCATTTTTGTTGAGTATCCAGACTCCAGTTATTACGTTGAGCGTTCAGGCTCCGGTCATTTTCGTTGAGTATCTAGACTCCTGTCATTATGTTGAGCGTTCAGGCTCCAATCATTTTCATTGAGTATACATACTCTAGTCAATACATTGAGATTTCAGGCTCTGGTCATTTTCGTTGAGTATCCAGACTCCGGTCATTATATTGAGCGTTCAGGATCCAGTCATTTTCGTTGAGTATCATAACTCCATTTATTACGTTGAGCGTTCAGGATCCGGTCAGTTTCGTTGAGTATCCAGACTCCAGTTATTACGTTGAGCGTTCAGGCTCCGGTCAGTTTCGTTGGGTATCCAGACTCCGGTTATTACGTTGAGCATTCAGGGTCCGGTCATTTTTGTTGAGTTTCCAGACTCCGGTTATTACGTTGAGCGTTCAGGCTCCGGTCAGTTTAGTTTAGTATCCAAACTATGGTTATTAAGTTGAGCGTTCAGGCTCTGGTCATTTTCGTTGAGTATCCAGACTCTAGTTATTACGTTGAGCGTTCAGGCCTCCGGTCAGTTGCGTTGAGTATCCAGATTCTGGTTATTACATTGAGCGTTCAGGATCCGGTCAGTTTTGTTGAGTATCCAGACTACAGTTATTACGTTGAGCGTTCAGGCTCCGGTCAGTTTCGTTGGGTATCCAGACTCCGCTTATTACGTTGAGCGTTCAGGCTCCGGTCATTTTCGTTGAGTATCCAGACTCTAGTTATTACACTGAGCGTTCAGGCTCCGGTCAGTTTCGTTGAGTATCCAGATTCCGGTTATTAGGTTGAGCATTCAGGCTCCAGTCAGTTTCGTAGGGTATCCAGACTCCGGTTATTACGCTGAGCGTTCAGGCTCCGGTCAGTTTCGTTGAGTATCCAGATTCCGGTTATTAGGTTGAGTATTCAGGCTCTAGTCAGTTTCGTTGGGTATCCAGACTCCGGTTATTAAGTTGATCGTTCAGTCTCCGGTCAGTTTCGTTGAGTATCCAGACACCAGTTATTACGTTGAGCGTTCAGGCTCTGCTCAGTTTCGTTGGGTATCCAGACTCCGGTTATTACGTTGATCGTTCAGTCTATGGTCAGTTTCGTTGAGTATCCAGACTCCGGTTATTACGTTGAGCGTTCAGGCTCCGGTCAGTTTTGTTGGGTATCCAGACACCGGTTATTACATTGAGCGTTCAGGGTCCGGTCATTTTTGTTGAGTATCCAGACTCCGGTTATTACATTGAGCGTTCAGGCTCCGGTCATTTTCGTTAAGTATCTAGACTCCTGTCATTACGTTGAGCGTTCAGGCTCCAATCATTTTCGTTGAGTATACATACTCTGGTCAATACGTTGAGATTTTAGGCTCCGGTCATTTTCGTTGAGTATCCAGACTCCGGTCATTACATTAAGCGTTCAGGATCCAGTCATTTTCGTTGAGTATCATAACTCCTTTTATTACGTTGAGCGTTCAGGATCCGGTCAGTTTCGTTGAGTATCTAGACTCCAGTTATTATGATGTGCGTTCAGGCTCCGGTCAGTTTCGTTGGGTATCCAGACTCCGGTTATTACGTTGAGCGTTCAGGCTCCGGTCATTTTCGTTGAGTATCCAGACTCTAGTTATTACGCTGAGCGTTCAGGCTCCGGTCAGTTTCGTTGAGTATCCAGATTCCGGTTATTAGGTTGAGCGTTCAGGCTCCAGTCAGTTTCGTAGGGTATCAAGACTCCGGTTATTATGTTGAGCGTTCTGGCTCCGTTCAGTTTCGTTGAGTATCCAGACACCAGTTATTACGTTGAGCGTTCAGGCTCCGGTCATGTTCGTTGGGTATCCAGACTCCGGTTATTACGTTGATCGTTCAGTCTCTGGTCAGTTTAGTTGATTATCCAGACTACTGTTATTACGTTGAGTGTTCAGGCTCCGGTCAGTTTTATTGGGTATCCAGCCACCGGTTATTACGTTGAGCGTTCAGGGTCCGGTCATTTTTGTTGAGTATCCAGACTTCGGTTATTACGTTGAGCGTTCAGGCTCCGGTCAGTTTAGTTTAGTATCCAAACTCTAGTTATTAAGTTGAGCATTCAGGCTCCGGTCATTTTCGTTGAGTATCCAGACTCTAGTTATTAAGTTGAGTGTTCAGGCTCCGGTCGGTTTCGTTGAGTATCCAGATTCTGGTTATTACGTTGAGCGTTCAGGCTCCGGTCAGTTTCATTGGGTATCAAGACACTGGTTATTACGTTGAGCGTTCAGGCTCAGGTCAGTTTTATTGGGTATCCAGACTCCGGTTATTACGTTGAGCGTTCAGGCTCCGGTCAGTTTCGTTGGCTATCCAGACTCCGGTTATTAAGTTGATCGTTCAGTCTCCGGTCAATTTCGTTGTGTATCCAGACACCAGTTACTACGTTGAGCGTTCAGGCTCTGGTCAGTTTCGTCGGGTATCCAGACTCCGGTTATTACGTTGAGCGTTCAGGCTCCGGTCAGTTTCGTTTGGTATCCAGACACCGGTTATTACGTTGAGCGTTCTGGGTCCGGTCATTTTTGTTGAGTATCCAGACTCCGGTTATTACGTTGAGCGTTCAGGCTCCGGTCATTTTCGTTGATTATCTAGACTCCTGTCATTATGTTGAGCGTTCAGGCTCTAATCATTTTCATTGAGTATACATACTCTAGTCAATACACTGAGATTTCAGGCTCTGGTCATTTTCGTTGAGTATCCAGACTCCGGTCATTATATTGAGCGTTCAGGATCCAGTCATTTTTGTTGAGTATCATAACTCCATTTATTACGTTGAGCGTTCAGGATCCGGTCAGTTTCATTGAGTATCCAGACTCCAGTTATTACATTGAGCGTTCAGTCTCCGGTCAGTTTAGTTTAGTATCCAAACTATGGTTATTAAGTTGAGCGTTCAGGCTCTGGTCATTTTCGTTGAGTATCCAGACTCTAGTTATTACGTTGAGCGTTCAGGCCTCCGGTCAGTTTCGTTGAGTATCCAGATTCTGGTTATTACATTGAGCATTCAGGATCCGGTCAGTTTTGTTGAGTATCCAGACTCCAGTTATTACGTTGAGCGTTCAGGCTCCGGTCAGTTTCGTTGGGTATCCAGACTCCGCTTATTACGTTGAGCGTTCAGGCTCCGGTCATTTTCGTTGAGTATCCAGACTCTAGTTATTACGCTGAGCGTTCAGGCTCCGGTCAGTTTCGTTGAGTATCCAGATTCCGGTTATTAGGTTGAGCGTTCAGGCTCCAGTCAGTTTCGTAGGGTATCCAGACTCCGGTTATTACGCTGAGCGTTCAGGCTCCGGTCAGTTTCGTTGAGTATCCAGATTCCGGTTATTAGGTTGAGCGTTCAGGCTCCGGTCAATTTCGTTGGGTATCCAGACTCCGGTTATTAAGTTGATCGTTCAGTCTATGGTCAGTTTCATTGAGTATCCAGACTCCGGTTATTACGTTGAGCGTTCAGGCTCCGGTCAGTTTTGTTGGGTATCCAGACACCGGTTATTACGTTGAGCGTTCAGGGTCCGGTCATTTTTGTTGAGTATCCAGACTCTGGTTATTACGTTGAGCGTTCAGGCTCCGGTCATTTTCGTTGAGTATCTAGACTCCTGTCATTATGTTGAGCGTTCAGGCTCCTATCATTTTCATTGAGTATACATACTCTAGTCAATACATTGAGATTTCAGGCTCTGGTCATATTCATTGAGTATCCAGACTCCGGTCATTATATTGAGCATTCAGGATCCATTCATTTTCGTTGAGTATCATAACTCCATTTATTACGTTGAGCATTCAGGATCCGGTCAGTTTCGTTGAGTATCCGGACTCCAGTTATTACGTTGAGCGTTCAGGCTCCGGTCAGTTTCGTTGGGTATCCAGACTCCGGTTATTACTTTGAGCGTTCAGGCTCTGGTCATTTTCGTTGAGTATCCAGACTCTAGTTATTACGCTAAACGTTCAGGCTCCGGTCAGTTTCGTTGAGTATCCAGATTCTGGTTATTAGGTTGAGCGTTCAGGCTCCAGTCAGTTTCGTAGGGTATCCAGACTCCGGTTATTACATTGAGCGTTCAGGCTCCGTTCAGTTTCGTTGAGTATCCAGACACCAGTTATCACGTTGAGCGTTCAGGCTCCGGTCAGTTTCGTTGGGTATCCAGACTTCGATTATTACATTGATCGTTCAGTTTCTGGTCAGCTTCGTTGATTATCCTGACTCCGGTTATTACGTTGAGCGTTCAGGCTCCGGTCAGTTTCGTTGGGTATCCAGACTCCGGTTATTACTTTGAGCGTTCAGGCTCTGGTCATTTTCGTTGAGTATCCAGACTCTAGTTATTACGCTAAACGTTCAGGCTCCGGTCAGTTTCGTTGAGTATCCAGATTCCGGTTATTAGGTTGAGCGTTCAGGCTCCAGTCAATTTCGTAGGGTATCCAGACTCCGGTTATTACATTGAGCGTTCAGGCTCCGTTCAGTTTCGTTGAGTATCCAGACACCAGTTATCACGTTGAGTGTTCAGGCTCCGGTCAGTTTCGTTGGGTATCCAGACTTCGGTTATTACATTGATCGTTCAGTTTCTGGTTAGTTTCGGTTGGTATCCAGCCACCGGTTATTATGTTGATCGTACAGGGTCAGGTCATTTTTGTTGAGTATCCAGACTCCGGTTATTACGTTGAGCGTTCAGGCTCCGGTCAGTTTAGTTTAGTATCCAAACTCTGGTTATTAAGTTGAGCGTTCAGGCTCCGGTCATTTTGGTTGAGTATCCAGACTCTGGTTATTAAGTTGAGCGTTCAGGCTCTGGTCAGTTTCGTTGAGTATCCAGATTCTGGTTATTACGTTGAGCGTTCAGGCTCCGGTCAGTTTCATTGGGTATCAAGACACTGGTTATTACATTGAGCGTTCAGGCTCAGGTCAGTTTCATTGAGTATCCAGACTCCAGTTATTACGTTGATCGTTCAGTCTCCGGTCAGTTTCGTTGAGTATCCAGACTCCAGTTATTACGTTGAACTTTCTGGCTCCAGTCAGTTTCGTTGGGTATCCAAACTCCGGCTATTACATTGAGCATTCAGGCTTCGGTCATTTTCGTTGAGTATCCAGACTCTAGTTATTACGCTGAGCGTTCAGGCTCTGGTCAGTTTCGTTGAGTATCCAGATTCCGGTTATTACGTTGAGGGTTCCGGCTCCTGTCAGTTTCGTTGGGTATCCTGACTCCGGTTATTACGTTGAGCGTTCAGGCTCGGGTCAGTTTCCTTGGGTATCCAGACTCCGTTATTACGTTGAGCGTTCAGGCTCCAGTCATTTTCCTTTAGTATCCAGACTCCTATTATTACGTTGAGCGTTCAGGCTCCGGTCATTTTTGTTGAGTATCTAGACTCCGGTTATTAAGTTGAGCGTCAGATTCCAATCATTTTCGTTGAGTATCCAGACTCCGGTTATTAAGTTGAGAGTTCAGACTCCGGTCATTTTCGTTGAGTATCTAGACTCCTGTCATTACGTTGAGCGTTCAGGCTCCAATAATTTTCGTTGAGTATACATACTCTCGTCAATACGTTGAGATCTTAGGCTCCGGTAATTTTCGTTGAGTATCCAGACTCCGGTCATTACATTAAGCGTTCAGGATCCAGTCATTTTCGTTGAGTATCATAACTCCTTTTATTACGTTGAGCGTTCAGGATCCGGTCAGTTTCGTTGAGTATCCAGACTCCAGTTATTACGTTGAGCGTTTAGGCTCCGGTCAGTTTCGTTGGGTATCCAGACTCCGGTTATTACGTTGAGCGTTCAGGCTCCGGTCATTTTCGTTGAGTATCCAGACTCTAGTTATTACGCTGAGCGTTCAGGCTAGGGTCAGTTTCGTTGAGTATCAAGATTCCGGTTATTAGGTTGAGCGTTCAGGCTCCAGTCAGTTTCGTAGGGTATCCAGACTACGGTTATTATCTTGAGCGTTCAGGTTCCGTTCAGTTTCGTTGAGTATCCAGACACCAGTTATTACGTTGAGCGTTCAGGCTCCGCTCAGTTTCGTTGGGTATCCAGACTCCGGTTATTACATTGATCGTTCAGTCTCTGGTCAGTTTCGTTGATTATCCAGACTCTGGTTATTACGTTGAGCGTTCAGGCTCCGGTCATTTTTATTGGGTATCCAGCCACCGGTTATTACGTTGAGCGTTCAAGGTCCGGTCATTTTTGTTGAGTATCCAGACTCTGGTTATTACATTGAGCGTTCAGGCTCCGGTCAGTTTAGTTTAGTATCCAAAGTCTGGTTATTAAGTTGAGCGTTCAGGCTCTGGTCATTTTCGTTGAGTATCCAGACTCTAGTTATTAAGTTGAGCGTTCAGGCTCCAGTCAGTTTCATTGAGTATCCAGATTCTGGTTATTACGTTGAGCGTTCAGGCTCCGGTCAGTTTCATTGGGTATCAAGACACCGGTTATTACGTTGAGCGTTCAGGCTCAGGTCAGTTTCATTGGGTATCTAGACTCCGGTTATTACGTTGATCGTTCAGTCTCCGGTCAATTTCGTTGAGTATCCAGACTCCAGTTATTACGTTGAACGTTTTGGCTCCAGTCAGTTTCGTTGGGTATCCAAACTCCGGTTATTACGTTGAGCTTTCAGGCTCCGGTCATTTTCGTTGAGTATCCAGACTCGAGTTATTACGCTGAGCGTTCAGGCTCTCGTCAGTTTCGTTGAGTATCCAGATTCCGGTTATTACGTTGAGTGTTCAGGCTCCAGTCAGTTTCGTTGGGTATCCAGAATCCGGTTATTACGTTGAGCGTTCAGGCTCGGGTCAGTTTCCTTGGATATCCAGACTCCGGTTATTACGTTGAGCGTTCAGGCTCCAGTCATTTTCCTTTAGTATCCAGACTCCTATTATTACATTGAGCGTTCAGGCTCCGGTCATTTTTGTTGAGTATCTAAACTCCGGTTATTAAGTTGAGCGTCAGGCTCCGATCATTTTCGTTGAGTATCTAGACTCCGGTTATTAAGTTGAGCGTTCAGGCTCCGGTTACGTTGAGGGTTCAGACTCCGGTCATTTTTGTTGAGTATACATACTCTGGTCAATACGTTGAGATTTCAGGCTCCGGTCATTTTCGTTGAGTATCCAGACTCCGGTCATTAGATTGAGCATTTAGGATCCAGTCATTTTCGTTGAGTATCATAACTCCATTTATTACGTTGAGCGTTCAGGATCCGGTCAGTTTCGTTGAGTATCCAGACTCCAGTTATTATGTTAACCGTCTAGGCTCCGGTCAGTTTCATTGGGTATCCAGACTCCGGTTATTACGTTGAGCGTTTATGGTCCGATCATTTTCGTTGAGTATCCAGACTCTAGTTATTACGGTGAGCGTTCAGGCTCCGGTCAGTTTCGTTGAGTATCCAGATTCCGGTTATTAGGTTGAGCGTTTAGGATCCAGTCAGTTTCGTAGGGTATCCAGACTCTGGTTATTACGTTGAGCGTTCAGGCTCCAGTCAGTTTCATTGAGTATCCAGACACCAGTTATTACGTTGAGCGTTCAGGCTCCGGTCAGTTTCGTTGGGTATTCAGACTCCGGTTATTACGTTGATCGTTCAGTCTCTAGTCAGTTTCCTTAAGTATCCAGACTCCGGTTATCACGTTGAGCATTCAGGCTCCGGTCAGTTTCGTTGGGTATCCAGACACCGGTTATTACGTTGAGCGTTCAGGGTCCGGTCATTTTTGTTGAGTATCTAGACTCTGGTTATTACGTTGAGCGTTCAGGCTCCAGTCAGTTTAGTTTAGTATCCAAACTCTGGTTATTAAGTTGAGCGTTCAGGCTCGGGTCATTTTCGTTAAGTATCCAGGCTCGGGTTATTACATTTAGCGTTCAGGCTCCGGTCAGTTTCGCTGAGTATCCAGATTCTGGTTTTTACGTTGAGCGTTCAGGCTCCGGTCAGTTTCATTGGGTATCAAGACACCGGGTATTACGTTGAGCGTTCAGGCTCAGGTCAGTTTCGTTGAGTATCCAGACTCCAGTTATTAAGTTGAACGTTCTGGCTCCAGTCAGTTTCGTTGGGTATCCAAACTCCGGTTATTACGTTGAGCGTTCAGGCTCCGGTCATTTTCGTTGAGTATCCAGACTCTAGTTATTATGCTGCGCATTCAAGCTCCGGTCAGTTTTGTTGAGTATCCAGATTCCGGTTATTACGTTGAGCGTTCAGGCTCCAGTTAGTTTCGTTGGGTATCCAGACTCCGGTTATTACGTTGAACATTCAGGCTCTGGTCAGTTTCCTTGGGTATCCAGACTCCGGTTATTACGTTGAGCGTTTAGGCTCCAGTCAGTTTCCTTTAGTATCAAGACTCCTGTTATTACGTGGAGCGTTCAGGCTCCGGTCATTTTTGTTGAGTCTCTAGACTCCGGTTATTAAGTTGAGCGTC
Organism: Lathyrus sativus; assembly: GCA_963859935.3. NCBI lineage: Eukaryota > Viridiplantae > Streptophyta > Magnoliopsida > Fabales > Fabaceae > Lathyrus > Lathyrus sativus. The sequence continues at coordinate 238,764,954 of OZ012736.1, forward strand.
AGGCTCCGATCATTTTCGTTGAGTATCCAAACTCCGGTTATTAAGTTGAGCATTCAGGCTCCAGTTATTTTCGTTGAGTATCTAGATTCCGGTTATTACGTTGAGGGTTCAGACTTCGGTCATTTTCGTCGAGTATCTAGACTCCTTTCATTATGTTGAGCTTTTAGGCTCCGATCATTTTCGTTGAGTATGCATACTCTGGTCAATACGTTGAGATTTCAGGCTCCGGTCATTTTCGTTGAGTATCCAGACTCCGGTTATTACATTGAGCGTTTAGGATCCAGTCATTTTCGTTGAGTATCATAACTCCATTTATTATGTTGAGCGTTCAGGATCCGGTCAGTTTCGTTGAGTATCCAGACTCCAGTTATTACGTTAAGCGTCTAGGCTCCGGTCAGTTTCATTGGGTATCCAGACTCCGGTTATTACGTTGAGCGTTTAGGCTCCGGTCATTTTCGTTGAGTATCCAGACTCTAGTTATTACGCTGAGCGTTCAGGCTCCGGTCAGTTTCGTTGAGTATCCAGATTCCGGTTATTAGGTTGAGCATTCAGGCTCCAGTCAGTTTCGTAGGGTATCCAGACTCTGGTTATTACGTTGAGCGTTCAGGCTCCAGTCAGTTTCGTTGAGTATCCAGACACCAATTATTACGTTGAGCGTTCAGGCTCCGGTCAGTTTCGTTGGGTATCCAGACTCCGGTTATTACGTTGAGCGTTCAGGTTCTAGTCAGTTTAGTTTAGTATCCAAACTCTGGTTATTAAGTGGAGCGTTCAGGCTCCGGTCATTTTCGTTGAGTATCCAGACTCTGGTTATTAAGTTGAGCGTTCAGGCTCCGGTCAGTTTCGTTGAGTATCCAGATTCTGGTTATTACGTTGAGCGTTCGGGTCCCGGTCAGTTTTATTGGGTATCAAGAGACCGGTTATTACGTTGAGCGTTCAGGCTCAGGTCAGTTTCATTGGGTATCCATACTCCAGTTATTACGTTGATCGTTCAGTCTCCGGTCAGTTTCGTTGAGTATCCAGATTCCGGTTATTAGGTCGAGCGTTTAGGATCCAATCAGTTTCGTAGGGTATCCAGACTCTGGTTATTATGTTGAGCGTTCAGGCTCCAGTCAGTTTCATTGAGTATCCAGACACCAGTTATTACGTTGAGCGTTCAGGCTACGGTCAGTTTCGTTGGGTATTCAGACTCCGGTTATTACGTTGATCGTTCAGTCTCTAGTCAGTTTCCTTAAGTATCCAAACTCCGGTTATCACGTTGAGCGTTCAGGCTCCAGTCAGTTTCGTTGGGTATCCAGACACCGGTTATTACGTTGAGCGTTCAGGGTCCGGTCATTTTTGTTGAGTATCCAGACTCTGGTTATTACGTTGAGCGTTCAGGCTCCAGTCAGTTTAGTTTAGTATCCAAACTCTGGTTATTAAGTTGAGCGTTCAGGCTCGGGTCATTTTCGTTAAGTATCCAGACTCTGGTTATTACGTTGAGCGTTCAGGCTCCGGTCAGTTTCGTTGAGTATCCAGATTCTGGTTTTTACGTTGAGCGTTCAGGCTCCGGTCAGTTTCATTGGGTATCAAGACACCGGGTATTACGTTGAGCATTCAGGCTCAGGTCAGTTTCGTTGAGTATCCAGACTCCAGTTATTACGTTGAACGTCCTGGATCCAGTCAGTTTCGTTGGGTATCCAAACTCCGGTTATTACGTTGAGCGTTCAGGCTCCGGTCATTTTCGTTGAGTATCCAGACTCTAGTTATTATGCTGCGCGTTCAGGCTCCGGTCAGTTTTGTTGAGTATCCAGATTCCGGTTATTACGTTGAGCGTTCAGGCTCCAGTCAGTTTCGTTGGGTATCCAGACTCCGGTTATCACGTTGAACGTTCAGGCTCTGGTCAGTTTCCTTGGGTATCCAGACTCCGGTTATTACGTTGAGCGTTTAGGCTCCAGTCAGTTTCCTTTAGTATCAAGACTCCTGTTATTACGTGGAGCGTTCAGGCTCCGGTCATTTTTGTTGAGTCTCTAGACTCCGGTTATTAAGTTGAGCGTCAGGCTCCGATCATTTTCGTTGAGTATCCAAACTCCGGTTATTAAGTTGAGCATTCAGGCTCCAGTTATTTTCGTTGAGTATCTAGATTCCGGTTATTACGTTGAGGGTTCAGACTTCGGTCATTTTCGTCGAGTATCTAGACTCCTTTCATTATGTTGAGCTTTTAGGCTCCGATCATTTTCGTTGAGTATGCATACTCTGGTCAATACGTTGAGATTTCAGGCTCCGGTCATTTTCGTTGAGTATCCAGACTCCGGTTATTACATTGAGCGTTTAGGATCCAGTCATTTTCGTTGAGTATCATAACTCCATTTATTATGTTGAGCGTTCAGGATCCGGTCAGTTTCGTTGAGTATCCAGACTCCAGTTATTACGTTAAGCGTCTAGGCTCCGGTCAGTTTCATTGGGTATCCAGACTCCGGTTATTACGTTGAGCGTTTAGGCTCCGGTCATTTTCGTTGAGTATCCAGACTCTAGTTATTACGCTGAGCGTTCAGGCTCCGGTCAGTTTCGTTGAGTATCCAGATTCCGGTTATTAGGTTGAGCATTCAGGCTCCAGTCAGTTTCGTAGGGTATCCAGACTCTGGTTATTACGTTGAGCGTTCAGGCTCCAGTCAGTTTCGTTGAGTATCCAGACACCAATTATTACGTTGAGCGTTCAGGCTCCGGTCAGTTTCGTTGGGTATCCAGACTCCGGTTATTACGTTGAGCGTTCAGGTTCTAGTCAGTTTAGTTTAGTATCCAAACTCTGGTTATTAAGTGGAGCGTTCAGGCTCCGGTCATTTTCGTTGAGTATCCAGACTCTGGTTATTAAGTTGAGCGTTCAGGCTCCGGTCAGTTTCGTTGAGTATCCAGATTCTGGTTATTACGTTGAGCGTTCGGGTCCCGGTCAGTTTTATTGGGTATCAAGAGACCGGTTATTACGTTGAGCGTTCAGGCTCAGGTCAGTTTCATTGGGTATCCATACTCCAGTTATTACGTTGATCGTTCAGTCTCCGGTCAGTTTCGTTGAGTATCCAGATTCCGGTTATTAGGTCGAGCGTTTAGGATCCAATCAGTTTCGTAGGGTATCCAGACTCTGGTTATTATGTTGAGCGTTCAGGCTCCAGTCAGTTTCATTGAGTATCCAGACACCAGTTATTACGTTGAGCGTTCAGGCTACGGTCAGTTTCGTTGGGTATTCAGACTCCGGTTATTACGTTGATCGTTCAGTCTCTAGTCAGTTTCCTTAAGTATCCAAACTCCGGTTATCACGTTGAGCGTTCAGGCTCCAGTCAGTTTCGTTGGGTATCCAGACACCGGTTATTACGTTGAGCGTTCAGGGTCCGGTCATTTTTGTTGAGTATCCAGACTCTGGTTATTACGTTGAGCGTTCAGGCTCCAGTCAGTTTAGTTTAGTATCCAAACTCTGGTTATTAAGTTGAGCGTTCAGGCTCGGGTCATTTTCGTTAAGTATCCAGACTCTGGTTATTACGTTGAGCGTTCAGGCTCCGGTCAGTTTCGTTGAGTATCCAGATTCTGGTTTTTACGTTGAGCGTTCAGGCTCCGGTCAGTTTCATTGGGTATCAAGACACCGGGTATTACGTTGAGCATTCAGGCTCAGGTCAGTTTCGTTGAGTATCCAGACTCCAGTTATTACGTTGAACGTCCTGGATCCAGTCAGTTTCGTTGGGTATCCAAACTCCGGTTATTACGTTGAGCGTTCAGGCTCCGGTCATTTTCGTTGAGTATCCAGACTCTAGTTATTATGCTGCGCGTTCAGGCTCCGGTCAGTTTTGTTGAGTATCCAGATTCCGGTTATTACGTTGAGCGTTCAGGCTCCAGTCAGTTTCGTTGGGTATCCAGACTCCGGTTATCACGTTGAACGTTCAGGCTCTGGTCAGTTTCCTTGGGTATCCAGACTCCGGTTATTACGTTGAGCGTTTAGGCTCCAGTCAGTTTCCTTTAGTATCAAGACTCCTGTTATTACGTGGAGCGTTCAGGCTCCGGTCATTTTTGTTGAGTCTCCAGACTCCGGTTATTAAGTTGAGCGTCAGGCTCCGATCATTTTCGTTGAGTATCCAGACTCCGGTTATTAAGTTGACCGTTCAGGCTCCAGTTATTTTCGTTGAGTATCTAGACTCCGGTTATTACGTTGAGGGTTCAGACTCCGGTCATTTTCGTCGAGTATCTAGACTCCTTTCATTATATTGAGCGTTCAGGCTCTGATCATTTTCGTTGAGTATGCATACTCTGGTCAATACGTTGAGATTTCAGGCTCTGGTCATTTTCGTTGAGTATCCAGACTCCGGTCATTACATTGAGCGTTTAGGATCCAGTCATTTTCGTTGAGTATCATAACTCCATTTATTACGTTGACCGTTCAGGATCCGGTCAGTTTCGTTGAGTATCCAGACTCCAGTTATTACGTTAAGCGTCTAGGCTCTGGTCAGTTTCATTGGGTATCCAGACTCCGATTATTACGTTAAGCGTTTAGGCTCGGTCATTTTCGTTGAGTATCCAGACTCTAGTTATTACGCTGAGCGTTCAGGCTCCGGTCAGTTTCGTTGAGTATCCAGATTCCGGTTATGAGGTTGAGCATTCAGGCTCCAGTCAGTTTCGTAGGGTATCCAGACTCTGGTTATTACGTTGAGCGTTCAGGCTCCAGTCAGTTTCGTTGAGTATCCAGACACCAGTTATTTCGTTGAGCGTTCAGGCTCCGGTCAGTTTCGTTGGGTATCCAAACTCCGGTTATTACGTTGAGCGTTCAGGCTCCAGTCAGTTTAGTTTAGTATCCAAACTCTGGTTATTAAGTGGAGCATTCAGGCTCCGGTCATTTTCATTGAGTATCCAGACTCTGGTTATTAAGTTGAGCGTTCAGGCTCCGGTCAGTTTCGTTGAGTATCCAGATTCTGGTTATTACCTTGAGCGTTCAGGCTACGGTCAGTTTTATTGGGTATCAAGAGACCGGTTATTACGTTGAGCGTTCAGGCTCAGGTCAGTTTCATTGGGTATCCAGACTCCAGTTATTACGTTGATCGTTCAGTCTCCGGTCAGTTTCGTTGAGTATCCAGACTCCAGTTATTACGTTGAACGTTCTGGCTCCAGTCAGTTTCGTTGGGTATCCAAACTCCGGTTATTACGTTGAGCGTTCAGGATCCGGTCAGTTTCGTTGAGTATCCAGACTCCAGTTATTACGTTAAGCGTCTAGGCTCCGGTCAGTTTCATTGGGTATCCAGACTCCGGTTATTACGTTGAGCGTTTAGGCTCCGGTCATTTTTGTTGAGTATCCAGACTCTAGTTATTACGCTGAGCGTTCAGGTTCCGGTCAGTTTCGTTGAGTATCCAGATTCCGGTTATTAGGTTGAGCGTTCAGGATCCAGTCAGTTTCGTAGGGTATCCAAACTCTGGTTATTACATTGAGCATTGAGGCTCCAGTCAGTTTCGTTGAGTATCCAGACACCAGTTATTACGTTGAGCGTTCAGGCTCCGGTCAATTTCGTTGGGTATCTAGACTCCGGTTATTATGTTGATCGTTCAATCTCTAGTCAGTTTCGTTAAGTATCCAGACTTCGGTTATTACGTTGAGCGTTCAGGCTCCGGTCAGTTTCGTTGGGTATCAAAACACTGTTTATTACGTTGAGCGTTCAGGGTCCGGTCATTTTTGTTGAGTATCCAGACTCCGGTTATTACGTTGAGCGTTCAGGCTCCAGTCAGTTTAGTTTAGTATACAAACTCTGGTTATTAAGTTGAGCGTTCAGGCTCGGGTCATTTTCGTTGAGTATCCAGACTCTGGTTATTACGTTGAGCGTTCAGGCTCCGGTCAGTTTCGTTGAGTATCCAGATTCTGGTTTTTATGTTGAGCGTTCAGGCTCCGGTCAGTTTCATTGGGTATCAAGACACCGGTTATTACGTTGAGCGTTCAGGCTCAAGTCAGTTTCATTGGGTATCCAGACTCTGGTTATTACGTTGATCGTTCAGTCTCCGGTCAGTTTCGTTGAGTATCCAGAGTCAAGTTATTACGTTGAACATTCTGGCTCCAGTCAGTTTCGTTGGGTATCCAAACTCCGGTTATTACGTTGAGCGTTCAAGCTCCGGTCATTTTCGTTGACTATCCAGACTCTAGTAATTATGTTGCGCGTTCAGGCTCCGGTCAGTTTCGTTGAGTATCCAGATTCCGGTTATTACGTTGAGCGTTCAGGCTCCAGTCAGTTTCGTTGGGTATCTAGACTCCGGTTATTATGTTGAATGTTCAGGCTCTGGCCAGTTTCCTTGGGTATCCAGACTCCGGTTATTACGTTGAGCGTTTAGGCTCCAGTCAGTTTCCTTTAGTATCCAGACTCTTGTTATTACGTGGAGCGTTCAGGCTCCAGTCATTTTTGTTGAGTATCCAGACTCCGGTTATTAAGTTGAGCGTCAGGCTCCGATCATTTTCGTTGAGTATCCAGACTCCGGTTATTAAGTTGAGCGTTCAGGCTCCAGTTATTTTCGTTGAGTATCTAGACTCCGGTTATTACGTTGAGGGTTCAGACTCCGGTCATTTTCGTCGAGTATCTAGACTCCTTTAATTACGTTTAGCGTTCAGGCTCCGATCATTTTCGTTGAGTATGCATACTCTGGTCAATACGTTCAGATTTCAGGCTCCGGTCATTTTCGTTGAGTATCCAGACTCCGGTCATTACATTGAGCGTTTAGGATCCAGTCATTTTTGTTGAGTATCATAACTCCATTTATTACGTTGAGCGTTTAGGATCCGGACAGTTTCGTTGAGTATCCAGACTCCAGTTATTACGTTAAGCGTTTAGGCTCCAGTCAGTTTCATTGGGTATCCAGACTCCGGTTATTACGTTGAGCGTTTAGGCTCCGGTCATTTTCGTTGAGTATCCAGACTCTAGTTATTACGCTGAGCGTTCAGGCTCCGGTCAATTTCGTTGAGTATCCAGATTCCGGTTATTAGGTTGAGCATTAAGGCTCCAGTCAGTTTCGTAGGGTATCCAGACTCTGGTTATTACGTTGAGCGTTCAGGCTCCAGTCAGTTTCGTTGAGTATCCAGACACCAGTTATTACGTTGAGCGTTCAGGCTCCGGTCAGTTTCGTTGGGTATCCAGACTCCGGTTATTACGTTGATCGTTCAGTCTATAGTCAGTTTCGTTAAGTATCCAGACTCCGGTTATCACGTTGAGCGTCATGCTCCGGTCAGTTTCGTTGGGTATCCAGACACCGGTTATTACATTGAGCGTTCAGGTTCCGGTCATTTTTGTTGAGTATCCAGACTCCGGTTATTACGTTGAGCGTTCAGGCTCTAGTCAGATTAGTTTAGTATCCAAACTCTGCTTATTAGGTTGAGCGTTCAGGCTCGGGTCATTTACGTTGAGTATCCAGACTCTTTAATACGTTGAGCGTTCAGGCTCCGGTCAGTTTCGTTGAGTATCCAGATTCTGGTTTTTACGTTGAGCGTTCAGGCTCCGGTCGGTTTCATTTGGTATCAAGACACCGGTTATTATGTTGAGCGTTCAGGCTCAGGTCAGTTTCATTGGGTATCCAGACTCCGGTTATTACGTTGATCGTTCAGTCTCCGGTAAGTTTCGTTGAGTATCCAGACTCCAGTTATTACGTTGAACATTCTGGCTCCAGTCAGTTTCGTTGGGTATCCAAACTCCGGTTATTACGTTGAGCGTTCAGGCTCCGGTCATTTTCGTTGAGAATCCAGACTCTAGTTATTACGCTGCGCGTTCAGGCTCCGGTCAGTTTCGTTGAGTATCCAGATTCCAGTTATTACGTTGAGCGTTCAGGCTCCAGTCAGTTTCGTTGGGTATCCAGGCTCCGGTTATTATGTTGACCGTTCAGGCTCTGGTCAGTTACCTTGGGTATCCAGACTCCGGTTATTACGTTGAGCGTTGAGGCTCCAGTCATTTTCCTTTAGTATCCAGACTCCTGTTATTACGTGGAGCATTCAGGCTCCGGTCATTTTTGTTGAGTATCCAGACTCCGGTTATTAAGTTGAGTGTCAGGCTCCGATCATTTTCGTTGAGTATCCAGACTCCGGTTATTAAGTTGAGCGTTCAGGCTCCAGTTATTTTCGTTGAGTATCTAGACTCCGGTTATTACGTTGAGGGTTCAGACTCCGGTCATTTTCGTTGAGTATCTAGACTCCTGTCATTACGTTGAGCGTTCAGGCTCCGATCATTTTCGTTGAGTATGCATACTCTGGTCAATACGTTGAGATTTCAGGCTCCGGTCATTTTCATTGAGTATCCAGACTCCGGTCATTACATTGAGCGTTTAGGATCCAGTCATTTTCGTTGAGTATCATAACTCCATTTATTACGTTGAGCGTTCAGGATCCGGTCAGTTTTGTTGAGTATCCAGACTCTAGTTATTACGTTAAGCGTCTAGGCTCCGGTCAGTTTCATTGGGTATCCAGACTCCGGTTATTATGTTGAGCGTTTAGGCTCCGGTCATTTTCGTTGAGTATCCAGACTCTAGTTATTACGCTGAGCGTTCAGGCTCCGGTCAGTTTCGTTGAGTATCCAGATTCCGGTTATTAGGTTGAGCGTTCAGGATCAAGTCAGTTTCGTAGGGTATCCAGACTCTGGTTATTACGTTGAGCGTTCAGGCTCCAGTCAGTTTCGTTGAGTATCCAGACACCAGTTATTACGTTGAGCGTTTAGGCTCCGGTCAGTTTCGTTGGGTATCCAGACTCCGGTTATTACGTTGATCATTCAGTCTCTAGTCAGTTTCGTTAAGTATCCAGACTCCGGTTATTACTTTGAGCGTTCAGACTCCGGTCAGTTTCGTTGGGTATCCAGACACTATTTATTACGTTGAGCGTTCAGGGTCCGGTCATTTTTGTTGAGTATCCAGACTCCGGTTATTACGTTGAGCATTCAGGCTCCAGTCAGTTTAGTTTAGTATACAAACTCTGGTTATTAAGTTGAGCGTTCAGGCTCGGGTCATTTTCGTTGAGTATCCAGACTCTGGTTATTACGTTGAGCGTTCAGGCTCCGGTTAGTTTCGTTGAGTATCCAGATTCTGGTTTTTACGTTGAGCGTTCAGGCTCCGGTCAGTTTCATTGGGTATCAAGACACCGGTTATTACGTTGAGCGTTCAGGCTCAGGTCAGTTTCATTGGGTATCCAGACTCCGGTTATTACGTTGATCGTTCAGTCTCCGGTCAGTTTCGTTGAGTATCCAGACTCCAGTTATTACGTTGAACATTCTGGCTCCAGTCTGTTTCGTTGGGTATCCAAACTCCGATAAATTACGTTGAGCGTTCAGGCTCCGGTCATTTTCGTTGAGAATCCAGACTCTAGTTATTACGCTGCGCGTTCAGGCTCCGGTCAGTTTCGTTGAGTATCCAGATTCCGGTTATTACGTTGAGCGTTCAGGCTCCAGTCAGTTTCGTTGGGTATCCAGGCTCCGGTTATTATGTTGAGCATTCAGGCTCTGGTCAGTTACCTTGGGTATCCAAACTCCGGTTATTACGTTGAGCGTTTAGGCTCCAGTCATTTTCCTTTAGTATCCAGACTCCTGTTATTACGTGGAGCGTTCAGGCTCCGGTCATTTTTGTTGAGTATCCAGACTCCGGTTATTAAGTTGAGTGTTAGGCTCCGATCATTTTCGTTGAGTATCCAGACTCCGGTTATTAAGTTGGGCGTTCAGGCTCCAGTTATTTTCGTTGAGTATCTAGACTCCGGTTATTACGTTGAGGGTTCAGACTCCGGTCATTTTCGTTGAGTATCTAGACTCCTGTCATTACGTTGAGCGTTCAGGCTCCTATCATTTTCGTTGAGTATGCATACTCTGGTCAATACGTTGAGATTTCAGGCTCCGGTCATTTTCATTGAGTATCCAGACTCCGGTCATTACATTGAGCGTTTAGGATCCAGTCATTTTCGTTGAGTATCATAACTCCATTTATTACGTTGAGCGTTCAGGATCCAGTCAGTTTCGTTGAGTACCCAGACTCCAGTTATTACGTTAAGCGTCTAGGCTCCGGTCAGTTTCATTGGGTATCAAGACTCCGGTTATTACATTGAGCGTTTAGGCTCCGGTCATTTTCATTGAGTATCCAGACTCCGGTCATTACATTGAGCGTTCAGGCTCCGGTCAGTTTCGTTGGGTATCCAGATTCCGGTTATTAGGTTGAGCGTTCAGGATCCAGTCAGTTTCGTAGAGTATCCAGACTCTGGTTATTACGTTGAGCGTTCAGGCTCCAGTCAGTTTCGTTGAGTATCCAGACACCAGTTATTACGTTGAGCGTTCAGGCTCCGGTCAGTTTCGTTGGGCATCCAGACTCCGGTTATTACGTTGATCATTCAGTCTCTAGTCAGTTTCGTTAAGTATCCAGACTCCGGTTATTACTTTGAGCGTTCAGGCTCCGGTCAGTTTCGTTGGGTATCCAGACACTATTTATTACGTTGAGCGTTCAGGGTCCGGTCATTTTTGTTGAGTATCAAGACTCCGGTTATTACGTTGAGCGTTCAGGCTCCAGTCAGTTTAGTTTAGTATACAAACTCTGGTTATTAAGTTGAGCGTTCAGGCTCGGGTCATTTTCGTTGAGTATCCAGACTCTGGTTATTACGTTGAGCGTTCAGGCTCCGGTCAGTTTCGTTGAGTATCCAGATTCTGGTTTTTACGTTGAGCGTTCAGGCTCCGGTCAGTTTCATTGGGTATCAAGACACCGGTTATTACGTTGAGCGTTCAGGCTCAGGTCAGTTTCATTGGGTATCCAGACTCCGGTTATTACGTTGATCGTTCAGTTTTCGGTCAGTTTCGTTGAGTATCCAGACTCCAGTTATTACGTTGAACATTCTGGCTCCAGTCAGTTTCGTTGGGTATCCAAACTCCGGTTATTACGTTGAGCGTTCAGGCTCCGGTCATTTTCGTTGAGAATCCAGGCTCTAGTTATTACGCTGCGCGTTCAGGCTCCGGTCAGTTTCGTTGAGTATCCAGATTCCGGTTATTACGTTGAGCGTTCAGGCTCCAGTCAGTTTCGTTGGGTATCCAGGCTCCGGTTATTACGTTGAGCGTTTAGGCTCCAGTCAGTTTCCTTTAGTATCCAGACTCCTGTTATTACGTGGAGCGTTCAGGCTCCGGTCATTTTTGTTGAGTATCCAGACTCCGGTTATTAAGTTGAGCGTCAGGCTCCGATCATTTTCGTTGAGTATCCAGACTCCGGTTATTAAGTTGAGCGTTTAGGCTCCAGTTATTTTCGTTGAGTATCTAGACTCCGGTTATTACGTTGAGGGTTCCGACACTGGTCATTTTCGTCGAGTATCTAGACTCCTTTCATTACGTTGAGCATTCAGGCTCCGAGCATTTTCTTTGAGTATGCATACTCTGGTCAATACGTTGAGATTTCAGGCTCCGGTCATTTTCGTTGAGTATCCAGACTCCGGTTATTAAGTTGAGCGTCAGGCTCCGATCATTTTCGTTGAGTATCCAGACTCCGGTTATTAAGTTGGGCGTTCAGGCTCCAGTTATTTTCGTTGAGTATCTAGACTCCGGTTATTACGTTGAGGGTTCAGACTCCGGTCATTTTCGTTGAGTATCTAGACTCCTGTCATTACGTTGAGCGTTCAGGCTCCGGTCATTTTCGTTGAGTATGCATACTCTGGTCAATACGTTGAAATTTCAGGCTCCAGTCATTTTCATTGAGTATCCAGACTCCGGTCATTACATTGAGCGTTTAGGATCCAGTCATTTTCGTTGAGTATCATAACTCCATTTATTACGTTGAGCGTTCAGGATCCAGTCAGTTTCGTTGAGTATCCAGACTCCAGTTATTACGTTAAGCGTCTAGGCTCCGGTCAGTTTCATTGGGTATCCAGACTCCGGTTATTACATTGAGCGTTTAGGCTCCGGTCATTTTCGTTGAGTATCCAGACTCCGGTCATTACATTGAGCGTTCAGGCTCCGGTCAGTTTCGTTGGGTATCCAGATTCCGGTTATTAGGTTGAGCGTTCAGGATCCAGTCAGTTTCGTAGGGTATCCAGACTCTGGTTATTACGTTGAGCGTTCAGGCTCCAGTCAGTTTCGTTGAGTATCCAGACACCAGTTATTACGTTGAGCGTTCAGGCTCCGGTCAGTTTAGTTGGGTATCCAGACTCCGGTTATTCTGTTGATCATTCAGTCTCTAGTCAGTTTCGTTAAGTATCCAGACTCCGGTTATTACTTTGAGCGTTCAGGCTCCGGTCAGTTTCGTTGGGTATCCAGACACTATTTATTACGTTGAGCGTTCAGGGTCCGGTCATTTTTGTTGAGTATCCAGACTCCGGTTATTACGTTGAGCGTTCAGGCTCCAGTCAGTTTAGTTTAGTATACAAACTCTGGTTATTAAGTTGAGCGTTCAGGCTCGGGTCATTTTCGTTGAGTATCCAGACTCTGGTTATTACGTTGAGCGTTCAGGCTCCGGTCAGTTTCGTTGAGTATCCAGATTCTGGTTTTTACGTTAAGCGTTCAGGCTCCGGTCAGTTTCATTGGGTATCAAGACACCGGTTATTACGTTGAGCGTTCAGGCTCAGGTCAGTTTCATTGGGTATCCAGACTCCGGTTATTACGTTGATCGTTCAGTCTCCGGTCAGTTTCGTTGTGTATCCAGACTCCAGTTATTACGTTGAACATTCTGGCTCCAGTCAGTTTCGTTGGGTGTCCAAACTCTGGTTATTACGTTGAGCGTTCAGGCTCCGTTCATTTTCGTTGAGAATCCAGGCTCTAGTTATTACACTGCGCGTTCAGGCTCTGGTCAGTTTTGTTGAGTATCCAGATTCCGGTTATTACGTTGAACGTTCAGGCTCTGGTCAGTTTCCTTGGGTATCCAGACTCCGGTTATTACGTTGAGCGTTTAAGCTCCAGTCAGTTTCCTTTAGTATCCAGACTCCTGTTATTACGTGGAGCGTTCAGGCTCCGGTCATTTTTGTTGAGTATCCAGACTACGGTTATTAAGTTGAGCGTCAGGCTCCGATCATTTTCGTTGAGTATCCAGACTCCGGTTATTAAGTTGAGCGTTCAGGCTCCAGTTATTTTCGTTGAGTATCTAGACTCCGGTTATTACGTTGAGGGTTCCGACACTGGTCATTTTCGTCGAGTATCTAGACTCCTTTCATTATGTTGAGCATTCAGGCTCCGAGCATTTTCTTTGAGTATGCATACTCTGGTCAATACGTTGAGATTTCAGGCTCCGGTCATTTTCGTTGAGTATCCAGACTCCGGTCATTACATTGAGCGTTTAGGATCCAGTCATTTTCGTTGAGTATCATAACTCCATTTATTACGTTGAGCATTTAGGATCCGGTCAGTTTCGTTGAGTATCCAGACTCCAGTTATTACGTTAAGCGTTTAGGCTCCGGTCAGTTTCATTGGGTATCCAGACTCCGGTTATTACGTTGAGCGTTTAGGCTCCGGTCATTTTCGTTGAGTATCCAGACTCTAGTTATTACGCTTAGCGTTCAGGCTCCGGTCAGTTTCGTTCAGTATCCAGAATCCGGTTATTAGGTTGAGCATTCAGGCTCCAGTCAGTTTCGTAGGGTATCCAGACTCTGGTTATTACGTTGAGCGTTTCAGGCTCCGGTCAGTTTTGTTGGGTATCCAGACTCCGGTTATTACGTTGATCGTTCAGTCTCTAGTCAGTTTCGTTAAGTATCCAGACTCCGGTTATCACGTTGAGCGTTTCAGGCTCCGGTCAGTTTCGTTGGGTATCCAGACACCGGTTATTACGTTGAGCGTTCAGGGTCCGGTCATTTTTGTTGAGTATCCAGACTCTGGTTATTACGTTGAGCGTTCAGGCTCTAGTCAGTTTAGTTTAGTATCCAAACTCTGGTTATTAGGTTGAGCGTTCAGGCTCGGGTCATTTACGTTGAGTATCCAGACTCTGGTTATTACGTTGAGCGTTCAGGCTCCGGTCAGTTTCATTGGGTATCAAGACACCGGTTATTACGTTGAGCGTTCAGGCTCCGGTCAGTTTCATTGGGTATCCAGACTCCGATTATTACGTTGATCGTTCAGTCTCCGGTCAGTTTTGTTGAGTATCCAGACTCCAGTTATTACGTTGAACGTTCTGGCTCCAGTCAGTTTCGTTGGGTATCCAAACTCCGGTTATTACGTTGAGCGTTCAGGCTCCGGTCATTTTCGTTGAGTATCCAAACTCTAGTAATTATGCTGCACGTTCAGGCTCCGGTCAGTTTCGTTGAGTATCCAGATTCCGGTTATTACGTTGAGCGTTCAGGCTCCAGTCAGTTTCGTTGGGTATCCAGACTCCGGTTATTACGTTGAACGTTCAGGCTCTGGTCAGTTTCCTTGGGTATCCAGACTCCGGTTATTACGTTGAGCGTTTAGGCTCCAGTCAGTTTCCTTTAGTATCCAGACTCCTGTTATTACGTGGAGCGTTCAGGCTCCGGTCATTTTTGTTGAGTATCCAGACTCCGGTTATTAAGTTGAGCGTCAGGCTCCGATCATTTTCATTGAGTATCCAGACTCCGGTTATTAAGTTGAGCGTTCAGGCTCCAGTTATTTTCGTTGAGTATCTAGACTCCGGTTATTACGTTGAGGGTTCAGACTCCGGTCATCTTCGTCGAGTATCTAGACTCCTTTCATTACGTTGAGCATTCAGGCTCCGATCTTTTTCTTTGAGTATGCATACTCTGGTCAATACGTTGAGATTTCAGGCTCCGGTCATTTTCGTTGAGTATCCAGACTCCGGTCATTACATTGAGCGTTTAGGATCCAGTCATTTTCGTTGAGTATCATAACTCCATTTATTACGTTGAGCATTTAGGATCCGGTCAGTTTCGTTGAGTATCCAGACTCCAGTTATTACGTTAAGCGTTTAGGCTCCGGTCAGTTTCATTGGGTATCCAGACTCCGGTTATTACGTTGAGCGTTTAGGCTCCGGTCATTTTCGTTGAGTATCCAGACACTAGTTATTACGCTGAGCGTTCAGGCTCCGGTCAGTTTCGTTGAGTATCCAGAGTCCGGTTATTAGGTTGAGCATTCAGGCTCCAGTCAGTTTCGTAGGGTATCCAGACTCTGGTTATTAAGTTGAGCGTTCAGGCTCCAGTCAGTTTCATTGAGTATCCAGACACCAGTTATTACGTTGAGCGTTCAGGCTCCGGTCAGTTTCGTTGAGTATCCAGAATCCGGTTATTAGGTTGAGCATTCAGGCTCCAGTCAGTTTCATAGGGTATCCAGACTCTGGTTATTACGTTGAGCGTTCAGGCTCCAGTCAGTTTCGTTGAGTATCCAGACACCAGTTATTACGTTGAGCGTTCAGGCTCCGGTCAATTTCGTTGGGTATCCAGACTCCGGTTATTACGTTGATCGTTCAGTCTCTAGTCAGTTTCGTTAAGTATCCAGACTCCGGTTATCACGTTGAGCGTTCAGGCTCCGGTCAGTTTCGTTGGGTATCCAGACACCGGTTATTACGTTGAGCGTTCAGGGTCCGGTCATTTTTGTTGAGTATCCAGACTCTGGTTATTACGTTGAGCGTTCAGGCTCTAGTCAGTTTAGTTTAGTATCCAAACTCTGGTTATTAGGTTGAGCGTTCAGGCTCGGGTCATTTACGTTGAGTATCCAGACTCTGGTTATTACGTTGAGCGTTCAGGCTCCGGTCAGTTTCATTGGGTATCAAGACACCGGTTATTACGTTGAGCGTTCAGGCTCAGGTCATTTTCATTGGGTATCCAGACTCCGATTATTACGTTGATCGTTCAGTCTCCGGTCAGTTTCGTTGAGTATCCAGACTCCAGTTATTACGTTGAACGTTCTGGCTCCAGTCAGTTTCGTTGGGTATCCAAACTCCGGTTATTACGTTGAGCGTTCAGGCTCCGGTCATTTTCGTTGAGTATCCAGACTCTAGTAATTATGCTGCACGTTCAGGCTCCGGTCAGTTTCGTTGAGTATCCAGATTCCGGTTATTAGGTTGAGCGTTCAGGCTCCAGTCAGTTTCGTTGGGTATCCAGACTCCGGTTATTACGTTGAACGTTCAGGCTCTGGTCAGTTTCCTTGGGTATCCAGACTCCGGTTATTACGTTGAGCGTTTAGGCTCCAGTCAGTTTCCTTTAGTATCCAGACTCCTGTTATTACGTGGAGCGTTCAGGCTCCGGTCATTTTTGTTGAGTATCCAGACTCCGGTTATTAAGTTGAGCGTCAGGCTCCGATCATTTTCATTGAGTATCCAGACTCCGGTTATTAAGTTGAGCGTTCAGGCTCCAGTTATTTTCGTTGAGTATCTAGACTCCGGTTATTACGTTGAGGGTTCAGACTCCGGTCATTTTCGTCGAGTATCTAGACTCCTTTCATTACGTTGAGCATTCAGGCTCCGATCATTTTCTTTGAGTATGCATACTCTGGTCAATACGTTGAGATTTCAGGCTCCGGTCATTTTCGTTGAGTATCCAGACTCCGGTCATTACATTGAGCGTTTAGGATCCAGTCATTTTCGTTGAGTATCATAACTCCATTTATTACGTTGAGCATTTAGGATCCGGTCAGTTTCGTTGAGTATCCAGACTCCAGTTATTACGTTAAGCGTTTAGGCTCCGGTCAGTTTCATTGGGTATCCAGACTCCGGTTATTACGTTGAGCGTTTAGGCTCCGGTCATTTTCGTTGAGTATCCAGACTCTAGTTATTACGCTGAGCGTTCAGGCTCCGGTCAGTTTCGTTGAGTATCCAGATTCCGGTTATTAGGTTGAGCATTCAGGCTCCAGTCAGTTTCGTAGGGTATCCAGACTCTGGTTATTACGTTGAGCGTTCAGGCTCCAGTCAGTTTCGTTGAGTATCCAGACACCAGTTATTACGTTGAGCGTTCAGGCTCCGGTCAGTTTCGTTGGGTATCCAGACTCCGGTTATTACGTTGATCGTTCAGTCTCTAGTCAGTTTCGTTAAGTATCCAGACTCCGGTTATCACGTTGAGCGTTCAGGCTCCAGTCAGTTTCGTTGGGTATCCAGACACCGGTTATTACGTTGAGCGTTCAGGGTCCGATCATTTTTGTTGATTATCCAGACACCGGTTATTACGTTGAGCATTCAGGCTCTAGTCAGTTTAGTTTAGTATCCAAACTCTGGTTATTAGGTTGAGCGTTCAGGCTCGGGACATTTACGTTGAGTATCCAGACTCTGGTTATTACGTTGAGCGTTCAGGCTCCGGTCAGTTTCGTTGAGTATCCAGATTTTGGTTTTTACGTTGAGCGTTCAGGCTCCGGTCAGTTTCATTGGGTATCAAGACACCGGTTATTACGTTGAGCGTTCAGGCTCAGGTCAGTTTCATTGGGTATCCAGACTCCGGTTATTACGTTGATCGTTCAGTCTCCGGTCAGTTTCGTTGAGTATCCAGACTCCAGTTATTACGTTGAACATTCTGGCTCCAGTCAGTTTCGTTGGGTATCCAAACTCCGGTTATTACGTTGAGCGTTCAGGCTCCGGTCATTTTCGTTGAGAATCCAGACTCTAGTTATTACGCTGCGCGTTCAGGCTCCGGTCAGTTTCGTTGAGTATCCAAATTCCGGTTATTACATTGAGCGTTCAGGCTCCAGTCAGTTTCGTTGGGTATCCAGGCTCCGGTTATTATATTGAGCGTTCAAGCTCTGGTCAGTTACCTTGGGTATCCAGACTCCGGTTATTACGTTGAGCGTTTAGGCTCCAGTCATTTTCCTTTAGTATCCAGACTCCTGTTATTACATGGAGCGTTCAGGCTCCGGTCATTTTTGTTGAGTATCCAGACTCCGGTTATTAAGTTGAGCGTCAGGCTCCGATCATTTTCGTTGAGTATCTAGACTCCGGTTATTAAGTTGAGCGTTCAGGCTCCAGTTATTTTCGTTGAGTATCTAGACTCCGGTTATTACGTTGAGGGTTCAGACTCCGGTCATTTTCGTCGAGTATCTAGACTCCTTTCATTACGTTGAGCGTTCAGGCTCCGATCATTTTTGTTGAGTATGCATACTCTGGTCAATACGTTGAGATTTCAGGCTCCGGTCATTTTCATTGAGTATCCAGACTCCGGTCATTACATTGAGTGTTTAGGATCCAGTCATTTTCGTTGAGT
Organism: Lathyrus sativus; assembly: GCA_963859935.3. Classification (NCBI taxonomy): domain Eukaryota; kingdom Viridiplantae; phylum Streptophyta; class Magnoliopsida; order Fabales; family Fabaceae; genus Lathyrus; species Lathyrus sativus. The sequence goes on from OZ012736.1 coordinate 238,783,006, forward strand.
ATCATAACTCCATTCATTACGTTGAGCGTTCAGGATCCGGTCAGTTTCGTTGAGTATCCAGACTCCAGTTATTACGTTAAGCGTCTAGGCTCCAGTCAGTTTCATTGGGTATCCAGAATCCGGTTATTACGTTGAGCGTTTAGGCTCCGGTCATTTTCGTTGAGTATCCAGACTCTAGTTATTACGCTGAGCGTTCAGGCTCCGGTCAGTTTCGTTGAGTATCCAGATTCCGGTTATTAGGTTGAGCATTCAGGCTCCAGTCAGTTTCGTAGGGTATCCAGACTCTGGTTATTACGTTGAGCGTTCAGGCTCCAGTCAGTTTCGTTGAGTATCCAGACACCAATTATTACGTTGAGCGTTCAGGCTCCAGTCAGTTTCGTTGGGTATCCAGACTCCGGTTATTACGTTGATCGTTCAGTCTCTAGTCAGTTTCGTTAAGTATCCAGACTCCGGTTATCACGTTGAGCGTTCAGGCTCCGGTCAGTTTCGTTGGGTATCCAGACACCGGTTATTACGTTGAGCGTTCAGGGTCCGATCATTTTTGTTGAGTATCCAGACTCCGGTTATTACGTTGAGCATTCAGGCTCTAGTCAGTTTAGTTTAGTATCCAAACTCTGGTTATTAGGTTGAGCGTTCAGGCTCGGGTCATTTACATTGAGTTTCCAGACTCTGGTTATTACGTTGAGCGTTCAGGCTCCGGTCAGTTTCGTTGAGTATCCAGATTCTGGTTTTTACGTTGAGCGTTCAGGCTCCGGTCAGTTTCATTGGTTATCAAGACACCGGTTATTACGTTGAGCGTTCAGGCTCAGGTCAGTTTCATTGGGTATCCAGACTCCGGTTATTACGTTGATCGTTCAGTCTCCGGTCAGTCTCGTTGAGTATCCAGACTCCAGTTATTACGTTGAACATTCTGGCTCCAGTCAGTTTCGTTGGGTATCCAAACTCCGGTTATTACGTTGAGCGTTCAGGCTCCGGTCATTTTCGTTGAGAATCCAGACTCTAGTTATTACGCTGCGCGTTCAGGCTCCGGTCAGTTTCATTGAGTATCCAGATTCCGGTTATTACATTGAGCGTTCAGGCTCCAGTCAGTTTCGTTGGGTATCCAGGCTCCGGTTATTATGTTGAGCGTTCAGGCTCTGGTCAGTTACCTTGGGTATCCAGACTCCGGTTATTATGTTGAGCGTTTAGGCTCCAGTCATTTTCCTTTAGTATCCAGACTCCTGTTATTACGTGGAGCGTTCAGGCTCCAGTCATTTTTGTTGAGTATCCAGACTCCGGTTATTAAGTTGAGCGTCAGGCTCCGATCATTTTCGTTGAGTATCCAGACTCCGGTTATTAAGTTGAGCATTCAGGCTCCAGTTATTTTCGTTGAGTATCTAGACTCCGGTTATTACGTTGAGGGTTCAGACTCCGGTCATTTTCGTCGAGTATCTAGACTCCTTTCATTACGTTGAGCGTTCAGGCTCCGATCATTTTCGTTGAGTATGCATACTCTGGTCAATACGTTGAGATTTCAGGCTCCGGTCATTTTCATTGAGTATCCAGACTCCGGTCATTACATTGAGTGTTTAGGATCCAGTTATTTTTGTTGAGTATCATAACTCCATTCATTACGTTGAGCGTTCAGGATCCGGTCAGTTTCGTTGAGTATCCAGACTCCAGTTATTACGTTAAGCGTCTAGGCTCCGGTCAGTTTCATTGGGTATCCAGACTCCGGTTATTACGTTGAGCGTTTAGGCTCTGGTCATTTTCGTTGAGTATCCAGACTCTAGTTATTACGCTGAGCGTTCAGGCTCCCGTCAGTTTCATTGAGTATCCAGATTCCGGTTATTAGGTTGAGCGTTCATGATCCAGTCAGTTTCGTAGGGTATCCAGACTCTGGTTCTTACGTTGAGCGTTCAGGCTCCAGTCAGTTTCGTTGAGTATCCAGACACCAGTTATTATGTTGAGCGTTCAGGCTCCGGTCAGTTTCGTTGGATATCCAGACTCCGGTTATTACGTTGATCGTTTAGTCTCTAGTCAGTTTCGTTAAGTATCCAGACTCCGGTTATTACGTTGAGCGTTCAGGCTCCGGTCAGTTTCGTTGGGTATCCAGACACTGTTTATTACGTTGAGCGTTCAGGGTCCGGTCATTTTTGTTGAGTATCCAGACTCCGGTTATTACGTTGAGCGTTCAGGCTCCAGTCAGTTTAGTTTAGTATACAAACTCTGGTTATTAAGTTGAGCGTTCAGGCTCGGGTCATTTTCGTTGAGTATCCAGACTCTGGTTATTACGTTGAGCGTTCAGGCTCCGGTCAGTTTCGTTGAGTATCCAGATTCTGGTTTTTACGTTGAGCGTTCAGGCTCCGGTCAGTTTCATTGGGTATCAAGACACCGGTTATTACGTTGAGCGTTCAGGCTCAGGTCAGTTTCATTGGGTATCCAGACTCCGGTTATTACGTTGATCGTTCAGTCTCCGGTCAGTTTTGTTGAGTATCTGTTGCACCCCAAATTTTGACCTCTTATATCCTCTTCATATCATATGCATTTATTTATCTAACCTTAACAAGTTTCGAAGTGTGTTTTTGTCAAGATACAGATGAAACGGGGCTCCGCACTAATAAAATCGAAGTTTCGAGGATTGGTCAACCAATGTTTTGGGTTGAATCATTTATGAAATGAGATCAAGAGTACCATTTTGGGCCATGTGTGAGTTCAATTTGAGGTAATCACCCACAGATGGGGTGCAGGGCAGTTCAAGGCACCCGATTAGGGTTTTTCGGGTTGAAAAAGTCAACTGTAGTTTGACTTTAGATTTGAGAGATAATTCAAAGATAAAAGTATGGTTTAAAAAGTGCATATGGCTTAGTGAAGTCCCCTCAAAGAGTTTCAAAGCCTTGGAAGCTCCGAAACATGAACAGACAGTTCGGTAATCGCCGATCGATCGTACGGTTGACCGAAAAAGTCAACCCCTCAAGTTTTAGGAATTGGACTTCAAGTGGTGAAGCAAAGTTGTTCCTTATGTCATGAGGGACCTACATATCAATTTTCATGATCATCGGATCAAAGACGTGAGAGTAATCGGAAAATCGGGAAATTAGGGTTTCGAAGGGGGCTAAACCCTAACTCCCTCACCACACACCCGATTGAAGTGGTTCAAAGCTCGTCGGAAAGCTCTTAATAAGTCCTACAAAAGTCTTATACTAGTCCACTCTCAGAAAATGCATGGAATTGGAGTTATCATCAAAATCATCTTTTTAGTACAAAACACTTAGTGGATTTTTCAAAATCTGGCTGCATCCAAACTTGTTTTTTGCTAACTTTAAGGGGTTTTTTAACCCAGTTCCATCAAGAATTTGGAAATTCCTAAAACATGAAAGTTGTAGAGCAACACAAGGGCTTTCTAAAAAGTGCAAGAACTCCTCAAAAGGATTTGTGAGCAGGAAGTTATGATGCCTTGAATTTGGGCCTGTCACACTTGAAATCCACTTGGTCCAACTTCTCAAAATCAGAATTTTTCATCTCCAACCACTCTCCACCCTTGGATCATGTTGCAATCTGATAATATGAGGTATTAATGGATAGAAAACCAGGAAAAAGGATTGAAATGATGTGCCAAGCAAGTTGGAGCAAGTAGGCATTATAATAATCATTTTTTGTGGAGGAAAGAGAAACTTTTCCTCCCACATTATGACAGCAGCAGCAAGGACTCTCTCCTATCACCTCAGCCATCTCTCCAATTGCCATTTGCTTGCATAGAGCCTTGGAGCTGATGTGAAGATGGCTGCCACAAAGATATTGCAAGATTTCTCAAAGAAATATCATGAAAATCTCTCCAACAATGGGTTACCAAGCTACCCTCACCCTCATCCCTCCTATAAATAGAGGCATTCTCACCATCTTCAAACCACACCAGAGCATCCTCTAAAAAAACCAAGAGAAACATTGCTCTCAACCTTTCCTCATTCTCTCAAAAGTTCCAAAGTTCAAAAACCTCCATTTTCATCAAAAAAATGTCTTGAGTAAAACTCTGCTCAAGACCAGTTCCACCACTTCCAAGCCACTAATCAGCATCCACACAAATCATATATACCATATAGAAGGTGTTCACACCTTCAAACCACCCAAAAAACTCATTTCCACAAAAGTCAACTGTCACACCATGGAAGTTTGACCATAAGCCTCAAGACTTGCCAAAACTTGATCCGAGCTGTTTCTTGATGATTAAACACTCCTAACACCTCCTATACATCATGTCTCAAGTGTTTAAGCTCTAAAAAGCCAGCTGGAAATTACCTAACTCCAACTGTCTTGAGGTTTGGTTTTGTTGCTTCAAGAGGAAGTAAGCTTCATCTCATTGCAAAGGAAGGTTTATCTCTGGGTTTCTAAGCTTTTTAGCTTGTTCAAGGCTGGTCAACAAGAGGTATGTGATGTTCTAACTATCTCTAAGTCATACATTGTCATGTATTGACATTTTATGGTGATTTGTGTGAAAGCATACCATGGCTGCCCTATTATGCTTCTTTGTCAAGAATCCTAATTTTATGATCATAATGTTTATTTTATCAAATATATTGTCATTTGTAAATGATATGTGGATGATAGATTGCAAGTTTGTGCCTTACTATCATGTTTAGACTTATGTGTGAGTTTTTGGTCATTTGGTAGATTTAGGATCCAACCTTGAAAAAGTGATATGCTTGCCCTAGAACTATAAACCTAGCTCATTAATGAGATATGTAGATGACTTGTAAGTTGCTCATAGATCCCCCCTTGCCCTTGATCATGTATGAATCAATGTGGCCTTTTGTTTTCATTATAATGATTTCATGTTTGTCTTGCCCATCATTGCTTTGAAGTGGTTCTTAAGTGGTTATACTTGTTATTCCTCATGCCTCAAGTCTTTGGTCAATGTTTGATTTTGTTCCTGATGCTTGTGTTGGTGGATGAAGCTTAGTCATTAGGGTTGTCTTGTGAGACATGTTTGTTTTTGCTGTCCAAGTTGGTTTAATATGTCATTTTTGGCTTGGTGTGTTTTTGCTTGACTCTATGTTTAGAGACTCAGTTATTTACCTATTTCAAGAATGTGCATGATGTTGTTGTGCTCAAAATCTTCTTAAATTTTCAAACTGCCTTATCATCGCTTCACTTGCATTTTTCAAGGTTTCATGCCATCAACACATCCCATTCTGTTTCAATCAATTTCTACTTGATCTATGTGCATAATATCATTGTTTTGCTCATTTGAAACTTGTATGTGCTATCAATTCTCCCTAACTACTGTGAAATTGCCTACTGCATCATTAATCTGCCAAGCAACTTTTGTGCATCTCATACAAATACCATTTTCTGTTCTAAGTGGAATATGCCTTAATTTTTGGACTTAATCTCATCCATTGTCATACTTATGATGTGTGTGTGTTATTGTTTTGGTTTGGAACTCCATAATTTGAAAAATGCCCCTGCTACCACATTCTTGCCAAGACAGTTTTTTACCATTTCCTACCACAACATGTTTTTCTTTTCCAACTGACCTATGCTCATTCTTGGAGTTGAAACTCATTCCTTATCATATTAATGATGTGTGCACTTAATTTATTTGATCTGTTCTTGCCTGTTTTCTCCATTTCACTCACAATTGCAATTTCATGCTAGAATATGCCACAACATACCAAAGTTGATATTCTGTTTGCACATGCTTAATCTTTGAGTTGTAACTCATCTATGTGCTTGATTCTAATGTGTGTTGATGATTGGTTTGATCCATGATTGCCTGCTTTCTCATTTCACCTCAAACTGCATTTTAAGTTAAAACCTTCCATGACCATGCCAATTTCTTTCTTGCTTGCAATATGCCAAGTTTCTGAGTTGTAACTCATTCTTTGATACATTTATGATGTGTGTGTGTAATGTTTGTCAACATGAGACCTTTGATTCATAACTGGACCATATTTGTGCCCTGCTGTTGCAATTGTTTTGAAACCAACTGTCACACACTTCACTTTGTTTTGCTTGATTTGTTCTAAGTCAGTTCATCTAGCATTAAGACCTCTAGTGATAATTAGGACTTGTATGTGCATGAATCGATCATTTTTGTATATCCTATTTTTCTGTCATGACAGCCCCTCACCCATGCTTGACAATTGTGGCTTGATAGCCATTTTCTGGTTCTATGCATTTCATGATTAGCTTAAGTACTAGCATCATTCCCTAATGTATTCAAAACCTGTGTGTGGCCTTTTCCTAACCTCAAACTGTTCCAAATTAGTTTTGATTCTCATGTTGCAGTTTTATAAATGTTTGAGCGGTTGACTTGTGACTTTCAATTCCATGATGTTTGTGAACAATTTTGAAGTGTGTACACACTTCATATGATGTTTTAAGTATAATTGAAGGGTCTGCTCATTTCAATTATGCATGTTTCTTGATTTGCCCCTCAACTTGCACTTTCCTTCACTATTTTGCATTTCACATGACATATACACATTCTGTTGGATTTCAGAAAGTTTGAATTGATAGCATCATTTTATATCATGTTTGAATCTTGTATGAGTGCTTGGCCTGACTTGAGAGTGTTTGAGTTTGTTGGAAAACTTCAAAATGCATCACATAACACTAATACACACCAGCTATCGATTTTTCTTGCACATTGAGAATTTGAGAAAACTGAGGTTACCATCTTCTTCCTTATTCAATTCTACCCAATTTCCATATAAATTTTGTGCCGATCCGATTAACGGTTAGGAAGTTACGATACAAAACGTAAATCCATTTGTTGTGTATTTTTGCCCAGCCAGAAATTTGACACTTTTTACACTAAACTTCCACCAGTGGAAGTTACTTGTAAAACTGCCCAGAAAGAAAATTGTCACTTTTTACACTAAACTTCCACCAGTGGAAGTTACTTGTAAAACTGCCCAGAAAGAAAATTGTCACTTTTTATACTAAACTTCCACCAGTGGAAGTTACTTGTAAAACTTGCCATTTTTCACTCCAACTTCAAAAATTCATATCTCACTCGTTTTTCATCATTTTTTGCCCGTTCTTTTTTTGTTGTGTTCGTATTAATGTCTAATTTCATGCTGTGTTTTTACTTTTGATGTTTGCTCATTTTATCACTTAGTTTGTCTATGTGAAAATGTACGCGTTTCACGACCGTTTATGTGATTGCGGATAAATGTTCATGTGATTCCACTTAATATTTTCCTTGAAACTTATTTGAATCCATGCCCATACATGTTAATTAACATTCTAGGACCCTAATCTTTGGTAGTTACCATAAATATTTCATGTTATCATTGTTATCTTAGTGTGCGATTCATCGTTATGATTCTTGTTTTGCTATCTTCATTTTGATTGTTATCCATACTTCTCCCATCTTTCAAGTTGTTTCCATCTTGATTGTTACCATGTGTTCTTCTCTATCTTTACTTTGTTAAGTAGATTGTCCTCCTAAATTATGAGGTTAAACTGATTTGCTTGTATTTGATTGTCATCGATACATATGGGTTGTTACCTTCATCTTTGTTAAGATATGCCTTCATCTTGGTTAAGATATTTCATGGGTTGTTACCTTCATCTTTGTTAAGACACATTAATTCTTGGTTGTAACCATTTATCTTGATTTAAATCCTTGCTTATTGTAATATGCATGCTTGTTTGGTTGTAACCATAATCCTTGATTGCTTTGTTAAGTTCTCTTCCCCAAGTGATGTAACTTTTTTAGTTCTCATCCAAGTTGCCTCATCTCCTCCCTTCCAAAGGAAAGTCTCTCTATTGACCCTTGGGTCATAGATAGCTCAATACCCTCATTGGCCTCGAAAGAGCCTTAACCCCCTTTTTGGTTTGGATAGAACCAATAGGATATAAACTCATAGGTCTGGATAGAACCTTCCCCTCTTTTGGTCTGGAAAGAACCAATTGATTCCTTAGTTCGAGCCTGAACTACGACCGCTCTGATTTCTCATTGGACAATGAAAATACGTAGGCACAAGATGCGATATCTTGACGAGTAACCTTCCCCCTCACTAGGAGTGTTTACAACTAGAACCCTAGGATAGAGTTGTTAATTCTATGTAAGAATCATGGATATGATCACTTACTTCCCCCTTTGAGTGTTACAACATAGACATAGAGAGTTTTGTGAAACTCTACACAAACATTATTATGTTTGTTCCCCTTTGAACCTTGATCGCAATCAAGCGTTCTTCAACCCTAGTGAGGTGAACTACGATTGCTCTGATTCTATCCTAGTTAGGATACGTAGGCAGAGGACGCGATGTCTTTGCGAGCAAACTTAGAAACAATCTTAGGTCTTCATCTATCATAACCTTCACCTTTTTACCCAATACCCAAACCTTAGCAAATATTTAACAAACTTAGCATACAAATAAACAAAAGGTTCCTGTAGAGTACTACAAATGTTTAGGATGTGAAATACCTACCCTATGCATAACCAACCCCCGATCCCCGAATCTCTTAGCGTTGTTGTAACATCGCGCTAAAGGTTCTTTCTTTCTTTAGACCTTTCCTTTGGATAAATTAAAGTCCGGTTGTAAAATAATTAAGGTTCAAGTTAATTAAATAGCTTGATATCCGATTTTCACCGCAACAAAAATGGCGACTTCACTAGGGATACTTAAACTTGAGGGTTTAGCCTATTTTGTTTAATTGTATGCTATATTTGTGAATATTTTCTTAACATGTGTATTTGTCAATATATTTGTATGTTGGATATTGGGTGCTTTGAGTGGTGAGACGGTCCTATACCCGGACTCGAGTGCACTTATGATAGGATGGTGGTATATTCAAGAAGGCTTATAGGGAGTTGATTCCCGACCAAGCTAACTTGAGAAACCACCGCTCAGTGTAGGCCCTCTTGAGAGTTTAGTATTGTTGATCGAGTATTCGTGAAAACAATGCTACTTTCGACGAAGGAGCCCATGACACTGTGGACTTTTAGATTACATTCTACCCCACTTTGGCCTTATTAGGACGTAGTGCGATGACTATAAGGAAGTATTTCCGAAGTAGTTGATACGCGATACTACACTCAGACAAGATTCTCTTGAGAATATTATCAATTACCAAGTAATTTGGGAAGTCGATAATATCCGAAAGATGGGTTGATGACTCTGGGAACTTTGTAGAACCCGTTCGGCAGGTACAATCAATCCATATCACAATCTTTGGGGATGGGTAGACCTTTGAACTCATGCTTGTCCTTAACCCTAAACCTGTGTTGTGTGCATATGCATCTTGTTTGTGTTTTCATATTATCATGTCATCATATCATCATATGGTTTCATGGAACTCAGACTTTGTTGTTTGTAAATATCAGAGGTCGTCATGAACAGTGAAAGAAAGAAAACTTTGAAGTACACTTACAAGGGTTTTAACCTAGATGATTTGAAAAGATTGAGCACCTTGGTGACAGATTCAGAGGGATTTCAAAGCCGATACGGGAAGCTGTTGCTACTCTTGAAGATAAAGATGGACGGCGGACTTCTCTCTACTCTTCTCCAGTTTTATGACCCGCTCTACCACTGCTTCACATTCCCTGATTATCAGCTAGTACCCACACTAGAAGAGTATTCGCAGTTAATTGGGTTGCCTATTCTTGAAGAATCTCCTTTTCCGATTGTAGAGAAGGACCCCAAAGAGCAGGATATCGCCAAAGCTACACGTTTGGGAGTGGATGATATAAAAAAGAATCTGATTACAAAAGGGGGAGTCTTTGGGTTAAAAGCAGAATTCTTGGTTGAGAAAGCTCAATACTACGCAGATCATCTAAGCATGGATGCATTCGAGGCTATCCTCGCCTTACTCATCTATGGTATATTCTTGTTTCCAAGCTTTGAGAATTTTGTGGACCTCAATGCCATCAAAATCTTCTTAAAGAAGAACCCTGTGCCTACCTTGTTAGCAGACGCGTACCATTCTGTTCATCTGAGGAACTTCCATAATGGAGGAATGATCACTTGTTGCGCTCCTTTATTGTACAAATGGTTCACCTCACACTTACCCAAAGCCAACGCTTTTTGGGATCCAAAGAAAGGATGGTGGTCACAAAAGATCATGGCTCTCACCCATTCTGATATTGATTGGTATAGTCGTGATTATGATGGGATAATGATTATTGACAGTTGTGGGGAATTTAGCAACGTACCTCTTCTCAACATTAATGGAGGGATCAGCTACAATCCGATACTCGCCCGCCGACAATTGGGATACCCTCTAAAAGACAAACCCAAAAGTGTTCAAGTAGAAAGTATCTTCTTCAAAGAAGGGGAAGACAGTCAAGGATTAAAAGAGAAAATTCTAGAAGCTTGGAAGCGTCTGCATAAAAAAGGAAAGAAAGATCTTGGAAAACTCAACTGTGTTTCTTTAGAACCTTACCTCCAATGGGTTCGGAAAAGAGCCGTCACACTAAAGATGCCATATCCTAAACAAGAGCCTATGGCCTTAAAGGAAGAACGCCCGTTGGTCTTCATGTCTGAAGAAGAAAAGTTGAAAATTGCTTTGGTCAAAGCACAGCAAACTGAAGAAGCTTGGAAGCACAAGTATCAGATAATCATTGAAGAAAATGCAGAGCTCCGGAGACAACTCCAGTCAAAAGATGAAGAAATCCTCTCTTGTAAGAAGAGGAAAGCACTAGAGGAGCCTTATGAGCCTCAGTCTAATCCATGGAAGATAATTGTGGACAGACTCATCATTGAGAAGACTCAGTTGGAAAGAAAGATCGAGAAGCTCAACCTCAGGCTGCTAGGAGAACCTTGATAGATTGCGCCAAATTGTTTAGTTAAAACTCTTGTAAGAGGAAATGATGTTTTGTAATCTGTTTTGTTTATTAATGAAATGACGATTTCCGATGTTCAAAAATATCTGAGTTCCATGACAATCATGTGCATTTGCATTCACACTTCTTCTAACCATTCAAGGAAATTCAACTTTTTTCTTTGCAGGCAACAACATGGTAAGAAGAGACATGCTTCGAGTCCCGGATCTGAGATTGGGCCGTCTAAGAATGTTAACCAGACTTGTCCGAAATCCTGCTGCTTTCATAGCCAAATATGGGGATCTATTGCCATTAATAAGCGCTCCGATTAATGAGCCCATGTTGCAAGCCCTGGTGGAGTTCTATCATACAACTTACCACTGCTTTGTGTTTCCGGATTTTCAGTTACTCCCGACCCTCGAAGAGTATAATGCTTACTTGAAGATCCCATGGACTCTTACACTCCCTTATGGAAAACCAAAGAAGAAGGACTTAGCTAAAGCCCTGCATATTAAGCTGGAAGACTTACCACCAATGAGGGCGAAAGGAGGGTGGTATGGAATGGATGCCGGGCCTCTAATGGAAATGGCCGAGTATCACTATGAAAGTCGAAACCTGGGCATTTTTGAGGTAATTTTGGCATTACTAATATATGGACTGTATTTGTTTCTAAGCAATTACGATTTCATCAGCGAAGAAGCAATACGTCTCTTCATCCTCAAAAGTCCGGTCAACACAATACTGGCTGATACTTATGTGGTCATCCACCATTTTGCCTTGTATGATTGTGGGCGATTCTCATGCTGTCTTGCACTACTCGACCGATGGTTTACTTCTCATCTGCCAAGGACCCATATCCTTTGGAGGCTTCCTACCAAAAGCGCTTGGGTTTCTAAACTTATCACTCTCAGACACCATGATATCACCTGGTACGACACTAGCATCGGCGACCAAATCATGATTTCCAGTTACAGAGATTTCCCCAATGTGCCTCTTATTGGGATAGAAGGGGTGATCACTTATAATCCTATCCTTGCTAGGCGTCAACACGGGTATCCTACCGGGCCAGAGCCTGAACCAGCATTGTTGAGGCCCCGCTTTTGTGAGACAGGTCGCAACCAAGAACTAGAAGCTAATGCCCAATACGCTCAAAGAGATCCACACCTCATGGGCCCAACTCCAATGGAGAATGCAAGTTACCTAACCACCAGGGGGTACCTGCTATGGTCAAAGGAAATTGCTTTAATCATGTTCTACACTCACGACTATGAGATAACTATGGAACCTGAAGTCCCCGCGACTAGGGAAGAACTGAAATACGCTTTGGTTAAAGCGCAAAGGGAAAACGAAGACCTGTGGGAGATTATCCGCCAAGATCAAGTTCATGTCAGGGTCCAAGAAGGAGAGGGGTCGTCTTGTTAGATTGGTTTTTGTTTCGCCATTTCCCTGCTTTCCCTAAAAAAGGATTGAAATCCTGTTTGTTGCATTTACTTTCATTGTAAGAAAAGTCTTGCTTTTTAGCAAAGACCACTCTATTGTAATAGATTTCCAGCTATCAAATGAAAAACGCTTTTTAAAGCACGTCGTTACATGTTGGTCTAGCTTTTTGTTCGTAATTGAAAATTTTTGAGTTTCCTTGAATGGGTTATGCATCCGCATTTGCATGTCATCTTACATCAATCTTGCATTTGGGGTTCCGCAGCTCATCTCTTGTTCTTGTCCAGAAAAAGGAGATAAGGAGTCACGCTGAGTACCCACAGATACAACACACGGTCCCAAGCTCAAAAGAAGATGGCAGATAACGATCAAAGGTTCGACCGAATGGATAATGACATTGAGGGGATCAAAGGAGACGTCAACCAAATCTTGGAAGCCCTCAACGTGATCAAAGCAAAAATGGATACACAACCTACCGTGATCTCCGAAATTGCCACAGCAGCAGCCAGCGTCACAATGGCCCCTGTTACTTCAGCGGAGTTTCCCTATGGCATGTCCCGGGATTTTGTGCCACCTTTCAATGGCATGCAGTCTTCAGGTCTCAATCCGTTGTTCGACTCAACAATCAGAAACCCCATTTTTACTACGGCAGGTGGACCTACCACAGTACGACCAGTCTTCGCCAATCAACAGCCAATCTTTGATATACCCGATGGATCCGAAGCTGAGGACGAAAAACACGAAAAGTTAAGGGTAGAGATGGACATCATGGCCAAGAGGATGAGGGCCATTGAAGGAAATCATGTCTTTGGATCTGATGCCAAGGATCTATGTCTGGTATCTGGATTAGTGTTCCCTCAGAAATTTAAAATACCGATCTTCGACAAATATGAAGGGACCACTTGTCCTAAAGAGCACTTAATCATGTACTGTAGGCGGGTGGCTCCGCATATTGAAAATGATAAACTATTAGTACACTGTTTCCAAGATAGTCTGAAAGGGGCTTCGGCCAAGTGGTATCTCGGTTTAGATCAAGCTAAGATTCACAGTTTCCAAGACCTCTCAGATGCTTTTATTCAACAGTACAAGTACAACATGGACCTAGCTCCTGACCGCCGTCTGTCGCTACTGCGAAAATCGGCGCCGGCTGACAGAAGAGTCGCCACCGTGCGTTATTTATCCCTCAGAGCGGGAAAGGAAACGCTCGAAGTAAACCTCGCAAAAAACGGGGAAAAGGTATGGTCATCGCAACCATAGCCTGGGTTCGGGAGTCGGTTACGCAAGGGGAAGGTATTAGCACCCCTCACGTCCGTCGTACTCGACGGGATCCACGCTTGCTTGGGTTGTCTACTGGATGCAAAACAATCTATCTACGGCTGCTAAATCTAAACGGAAGGGAATTGACTCGATAGAGCATCGCACTCTATGCCTACGTATTCTCAAGAGAGAAAGTCAGAGTCAACGTAGTTCGGGACTACGGGGAAAATTGGCTCGCCAAGACCTCGCGTCTTGTGCCTACGTACTTCCACTGAATGGAAGATCAGAGCTTTACGTAGTTCAGACTAACTACAGCTAAACAACATTCTCACCCAGCAGTGAGAAAAACAACTGGCTTCACAGGGTCGGGAACCTATGGTCAAAACTATGGCTGAGTCTCAAATGCGCTTGGGCAAGAGAGAAAAAGGGTACTCAATTAATCGTCAGCGGGAAAGTCTCGATCGCACAGCCGCGAGAGAACAAAAATTAGTCGTTAGTGTGCTCGCTAGGATATCGCATCCTATGCCTACATATCTTCGTCTGGTACGAAGAATCAGAGCAGCTGTAGTTCGGCTACTATCGGACCACAGCTCAAATCTCGTTTTATTAATCTTCTGAAAAATGATTACAATGGGTGCCTATTGAAATAAATCTCCTAGGACGCTATCCTATTCTATCTTGAAAAATCGAGTGAAAATGACCCCCTAACAAATGGGCCTCTAATTCTATCCCTAAAAGTCGAAAAATAAAGTCTATGAAAATATCCCTAAAAGAAAATGCTTTAAAAATATTAAATCGGTACTTTAATATTTTTTCCTTTTTTTCTCCTTTTCTCTTTTCTCATATTTTTTCATCTATTTTTTTCCTCACAATGTTTTCACAATATTTTTCTTCACAATATCTCTCTATTTTTTCTCATAATATTTTTCCTATTTTTTTCAATATTTTCTTTCCATATTTCTTTTTCTTTTCTCTCTTTTTTTTCTTTTCAAATATTTCTTCTTTTCTTTTTCTATTTCCCTTTTTTTTTTTTCAAATATTTCTTCTTTTCTTTTTCTATTTCCCTTTTTTTAAAATCTTTAAAAGAATAAAAAAACAAGAAAATGGGCTAGGGGTATAACTGTCTACAAGGGTGGTTTAACAGAAAAAAAGAAATAAAAAAACTGTGTGGAGTGGGCCCAGCCCAACTTTCTTCAAAAAAACGCAGGGGGAGTGTGAGTAATTCTGGGGGTATGCCAGAAGGATTAGGGCCCAGGCCCAAGACTTCGTTCCAAAAAAAAAACAGAGGGAGGTGCCAAAAAAGTGTAACCGGGCCTGGCCCATTCTCCTTTCTCCTCCCTCTTCTCCCTTCTCCATTTCTGCAAAAACCCTAGCTCATATCTTCAGCGCCGCCGCCGCCATCCACCACAATCTTCCCTTCTTCTCCTTCTCCGTTCACCATCTCACACCAATTGGCAAGATCATCCCAATCCTGATTTTTCCACCTTTTCAATTCCATCCTCCTCTAACTCTTAACAATCAACTCCGGTGGATCCTGAGATCTGTCCTCGAGAACGAATGAAGTTATGATGGAGTGTTGATGGACCTTGAAGCGTTCTTCGTTCTATTCGCTGTTGAATTCGTTGCTTGCTCTGGTGAAGAGATTCTGGAAACGCGTTGAAGATTGTTGAACAAGGAGGATCCGAATCTCGAATGTTCTTGTGACGGTGATTCTTGTTGTTGATATGAAAACAAACATTATTGGTGAATTCTGGAGAGCTGAGGATGAACAAACTGGAGATTTGTTGAAGTTCTGTTGATGGTGATTGCTGTTGATATGATCTGGATCTGAGTTCTTGAATGAAGATGATGATGATGTTCGTCATTCTGGAGTTTTCATTGAAGGTCTTGTGATGTTGACGAACACGATGATGGAGATTCACTAGATGGATCTGGAGTTTTCTGGACTTTGGTGAGGTTTCTATAATTTCTGGATTTCTGGCGTTTGATTGATGAAGATCTGGGGAGGTTGACGATGAAGATTCATCGTCTTGATGAATTTCTGGAGAATCGACGGTGGAGACGATGGAGGTTGGTGGATCGGTTGAAGGAGAAGGGATGAAGATCAAGGAGATGAAGATGGAGGTTTGAGGTTTCTGGGGATTCTGATGAGTTTTCCGGTGGGGGACGGTTGCCGGAGTACATGCACGGCGGCCGGTGGAGTTCTTCCGGTGAGGTTCTGTGAAGGACACGTGGGTGGACGGTGGCGTTGGGCTCTGCATGTCCTCCACGTGGGGGATAACGTGGCTGAGAGAGAGAGAGAGGATTGGGGTACGCGTGGCGTGTGGTGATGCAGCGAAGTGGGTCCTCCCTTCTCAAACACGTGTCATTCAGCTGGCTATATATTGATGAATTTTGCTGGAACGCTCCAGAAGGATCTAGATGACGCTGGAAGGGAGTGGAATACTCTGGACGTTTTTGGACAAACCTGGATATTTTCTGGACAATAAAACGAATGGGCCTTGGCTGAAAAAGCCCAAAACGAAAAAATGACTAAAAACTTAAAAAGCTGCATTACTCTAATTAAACCCTAACCAAACACTAAATCCAATTAACCCCTAATTAATAAAATCCTAATAAACCTCTAATCTTTTATTAGACTCTAATTAAATTCTAAAAATCTAATATTCTATAAAAGAAAATAAAACCTATTTATTTTTAATAAGGAAAAATCTATGCATTTATTATTATTATTTCTATTTAAATTCTATTTAAAAATTATACTAATATTCTAAAAAATCCTATATTATCTAAAAATATTAAAATCTATAAAAGATTTCTACAAAATGATTTAAAATCTATTTAAAGGAATTAAAAACCTATTAAATTCTAAAATGAATTTAAAATCTATTATATTCTATAAAATGCTAAAAAATGATTTAAAAATATTAAAATCTATTAAAAATTCTATTAAATCCTAAAAATTGATTTAAAAGCTATTTAAACCCTAAAAAATCCTATAAAATCCAGAAAAATCCCGATAATTCCCAGAGGGACAAAATAAGCACCGAACGACACAAAAATAATCGGTAAAAAATAAACGGGCACCGAAATAACCCAAAAATCGATTCTACTGATCCAAGACACCTGAAACACGAGACGGGAGCTGTGATCCCTGATAAAATCAATACAAATGAAAAATGCAATGTATGCGATATGCAGATGCGAACGCGGTTATGCGTCGAAACATCGAACCAAATGCGAGACCCGGTTGGTCAAATTTTGGGGTGCAACACCGTCAGCTTCTCAACATGACGCAGAAAAATACCGAAACCTTCAAAGAGTATGCGCAAAGGTGGCGCGGAACTGCAGCACAAGTAGAGCCTCCTCTTACTGAGAAGGAGTTGGCAGATTGGTTTGTGGATACAGTTCGACCCGAATTCTATGAACGTTTGATCAGCAGCGTTACAACAAATTTCTCTGATATTGTGGCAGTAGGGGTTAAGGTAGAAGCGGGTTTGAAGAGCGGAAAAGTGACTACTCCAAATGTTACTTCAAGCGCCAACACGGCAGAGAAGCCAGTCAACTCGTTCCACAAAAAGAAAGAGGGAGAGGTGAGCGCAATCACATATGGAAAGAAAGTACAAAGCTCTCGAAGCCTCCACCAACAGTACCAACCATCATATATAGCGGCAGTGACCCCGGTTTTTCAGCCTTCTTCGCAGCATGGTCCCCAACCTGGGGCATTCAACAATCAACACCAGTATCAGCCTGGCAGTCAGCAACAGTATCGCACCAGTAATCAACAACAATACCAGCAGCCGCAGGGTCAACAACCTCAGAACAGGGCCCCGAGGGCAAATTATCCAGCAAATAGGCCAAAGATACATCCTATTCCAATGAGTTACACCGACCTGTTTCCCATGCTAGTAGAAAGAGGGTTGGTTAAAACAAGAAAATTGGGTGCTCCACCTAATCCACTCCCGTTCTATTATGATGCGAATGCTCGCTGCCCATTTCATGAGAATGCTCCAGGCCACAATCTCGAAGGTTGCTTCGCCCTTCAGCACCTAGTTCGTGAGCTTATTGAAAAGGGAACTCTATCCTTCGAAGATAATCCGCCCAATGTTAAAAGCAACCCTCTTCCCAATCATGGTGGAGTCAATGCCATTACTGAAGAAGGGGAGGGGTCAGAAGACAAGAAAGTTACTACTGTTGGTGAGATCAAAGTGCCATTAGCAGACCTGCACAAACGCCTCGCTCAGGCGTGGTTACTCAAGACATCTCACGAAGATTGCAAAGAATGTATGTTGAATCCTGAGGGTTGTGACGCTGTGAAAAAGGATATTCGAGCTATGATTGAACAGGGAATGATAGAAATTGCCCACCGGAAAAAGGAAGAAGATGTGGCAGTCATCGAGCCTGTGTTTAACATACCAGGAGAATCCAACAAAGGAGCTGGGTTCAGAGATGATAACAGTAACAAAAACTACAAGAATATTTGGCCAGTATTTCGTGATGACGAACCCCCGAAATTCGGGAGAGGACAGACTAGGTTTGAGCCAAGGGGAGGATTCCAGCCTCGCCCAAGAGCCGTGACACCAAAACAAGACTATTCATGGTGTGAATGGATTTTCAAAGAAAAGAAACCAGTAAGTGTGGCCAACATCGCCGGTGGAAGCAAAATGACCCGGAGTGGTCGTGTCTATCAACCTCGAACATACAACGAGGCTCCTCCACCAGCAGTTTCCGTTCAAAAGACGCCTGTTCCTCAGAAACCTGTTCCGGAGACAACCACCGCCAAAGAACCTTTAGTTAAAAGAAAAGAAAGTCTCAAGAACGATGAAGAAGAATTCTTGAGAATCATTCGACGAAGCGATTATAGGGTGGTGGACCAATTGAATCAGACACCCTCCAAGATCTCGGTCATGGCTTTGCTTTTAAGTTCCCCAGCACATCGCCAGGCATTACTCAAAACCCTGACACAGGCCCACGTCACTAAAGATATTACAGTGGGGCATTTCGACTCCGTTGTAGCAAATATCACTGCCTGCAACACTTTGAGCTTTGATGATAATGACCTAACGGTTGAGAAGCGTAAGCACAATCGTGCCTTGCATGTATCAGTCAAGTGTGAAGAGGATACAATGTCCCGAGTTCTTGTTGATACTGGGTCAGCACTCAATGTAATGCCTAAAAGAACTTTGGCCAAGCTGGCATATCAAGGCGCTACCATGAGACCAACCTCTCTTATAGTCAAGGCATTCGACGGATCTAGGAGAAACGTGATAGGAGAAGTTGATCTCCCTATTCTAATTGGACCTCAAATCTTTGAAATCACCTTCCAGGTGATGGACATAAATCCGGTTTACAGCTGCTTATTGGGAAGACCCTGGATTCATACAGCTGGCGCTGTCACCTCCACGCTCCACCAAAAAATGAAGTTTGTTGTAAATGACCAGCTAGTCATTGTCCATGGAGAAGAGGACTTGATGGTAAGCAACTTGTCATCTTTCCGGTATATTGAGGCTGATGAAGACTCTCTCGAGACAGCTTTCCAAGCACTAGAAATAGCTCACGCTGTTCTAGTAGATGAATCAGACATAACCCAAAGGCCATTATTTACCTCTGCTCAAAGTATTAAGGCGGCACTGAAAGCCGGAGTCCCACTGGGTTGGGGAGAGGTCATCGAAGTCAATGCTCGGGCCAAGAATGACCGACAAGGGTTGGGTTACAAACCAACTCCGGGAGGCGAGCCAGAAGAAAGCACCATGAGGAAGAAGTCCTTAAAAGAGATATTCATCAGCGGCGGTGTGCAAGTCAATGCCATTATTGCTGAAGATGAGGACGATAATCTGGACCATCTGATAACTAGAGGAGGAGGAGCATTGCGCAATTGGGAGGCTGTGGAAGTTCCCATCCTTTTACCTTTAGAGTAATTCATTCTGCCTGTTAGCTTCGTGTTTTTCTTTAAAAAAAAATTTTCTGGTCTTGCCCAAGACCTGCGAATTATTTTGTATTGGGCCACTTTGCACAAATTGAAAATCATTAATGAAAAGTGTTTTTGTTAAAACTCTTGTTATTTGTTTACGCATCACTTTCATTCTTTTTTGGAAAAAATGGCAATCTCTTTTGGAAAAAATAATAAAAAAACCACCCTTCATCTGCATGTCTGTGTGAGTGCCTGATTGTTCCTAAATAAAACATGCAGAATACCCCCATCAACCACAGAATCCTATGATCATTTGGTTCCTTCTACTAGCGGTTCATTTGTCTTTCAAGCTGAAGAAGAGAACGAAGAAGAGTTAGAGGTCCCAGAAGAGTTAAAGAGAATAGCTGAGTACGAAGATGATTATATCCAGCCCCATAAAGAGCAGACGGCAGTCATCAACTTGGGGTCAGAAAAGGACAAAAGAGAAGTCAAGATTGGGGCGTCATTAAGGCCAGAAATCAAAGACAAATTGATAACAATCCTCAGAGATTTTGTTGACATATTTGCTTGGTCCTACCAAGATATGCCAGGGTTGGATACTGACATTGTCATGCACAAACTCCCCCTGAAACCAGAATGTCCTCCGATCAAACAAAAGCTTCGCAGGTCGAGACCAGACATGGCACTTAAAATCCGAGATGAGGTCAAAAAGCAAATAGATGCTGGCTTTCTAGCAGTATCCAAGTATCCAGAATGGGTGGCCAACATTGTACCAGTACCGAAGAAGGATGGCAAGGTCAGGATGTGTGTCGACTATAGAGATCTAAATAAAGCAAGTCCGAAGGATGATTTCCCGTTACCACATATTGACACTTTGGTAGATAACACGGCAAGCTTTGCAGTGTTCTCATTCATGGATGGATTTTCGGGTTATAACCAGATAAAAATGAATCCAGAAGACATGGAAAAAACAACTTTCATCACACCATGGGGCACCTATTGTTATAAGGTAATGCCTTTTGGTTTGAAGAACGCAGGGGCAACGTATCAGAGAGCTATGGTCACACTATTTCATGATATGATGCACAGAGAAATCGAGGTGTACGTGGATGATATGATTGCAAAATCCCAAAGTGAAGAAGACCACTTGGATCATCTACTGAAGCTATTTGAAAGACTCCGAAAGTATCAATTGAGACTAAATCCAGCCAAATGCACCTTCGGAGTTCGCTCAGGCAAGCTACTTGGTTTCATCGTTAGTCAGCGGGGAATTGAGGTAGACCCTGACAAGGTTAAAGCAATCCAGGAGATGCCTGCTCCTAAAACTGAGAAACAAGTTAGAGGCTTCCTTGGACGTTTGAATTACATCTCCAGGTTCATCTCCAATCTGACTCCTACCTGCACACCGATCTTCAAGTTGTTACGAAAGGATCAAACAGTGGTATGGAATGAAAACTGCCAGGCGGCGTTCGACAAAATCAAGCAGTATTTGCAAGAACCTCCAGTGCTGATTCCTCCGGTACCTGGAAGGCCGTTGTTCATGTATATGACCGTATTAGAAAGTTCGATGGGCTGTGTCTTGGGCCAGACTGATGAGTCAGGGAAGAAAGAACATGCAATCTATTATCTAAGCAAGAAGTTCACTGATTGCGAGAGTCGTTACTCTCCCCTGGAAAAAGCTTGTTGTGCGTTGGCATGGGATGCTAAACATCTGAGGCAGTACATGATTTGCCACACTACGATGCTGATTTCTAAGATGGACCCCATCAAGTACATCTTTGAGAAACCAGTTCAGACAGGAAGATTAGCCCGATGGCATATGCTCCTATCAGAATATGATATCCAGTACGTTGCTCAAAAATCCATCAAAGGGAGCATCTTGTCAGAACACCTTGCAGAGCATCCTATGGAGGATTATCAACCGCTCAAGTTCGATTTTCCTGATGAAGATGTGATGTATATTCAGCGCACGAAACCAGAGCCTGGTCCAGAGGAAGGTCCCGAGCCGGGGTCCCGTTGGGAGATGATGTTCGACGGAGCGTCAAACAAAAATGGACATGGCATCGGAGCTGTTCTAAAAAATCCAACTGGAGGGTACACTGCGGTCACAGCCCGACTTTGTTTCTCTTGTACAAACAACATAGCGGAGTACGAAGCCTGCATCCTAGGATTGGAGGCTGCCATTGATCTCCGTATCAAAATTTTGGAAGTAATTGGTGATTCTGCTTTGGTGATATACCAACTCAAAGAGGAATGGGAAACCAGGGATGAAAAATTGATTCCTTATAAGACCCACATCCTAGAGATGGCTGAGTATTTTGATGAAATTACCTTCAAGCACGTACCAAGGGCGGAAAATCACATTGCCGATGCGTTGGCTATGATGGCATCCATGTGGAAAGTCCAGTTTGTCAACGAGGCACCTCTGATTCGTATCGAAAGAAGGACAGTACCCGCATACGTCATGGCAATAGACGAAGAATTTGGGGAGAAGCCATGGTTTCATGATATCAAGAATTTCCTTCAAAACCAAGAGTATCCCGCTGACGCGTCCACAATTGACAAAAGAGCGATACGGAGGTTGTCATCTAAATTCTTCATCAGCAATGGCATCTTGTACAAAAGAAACCATGATATGGTCTTACTCCGATGCGTCGATGAAAATGAGGCGAATCTCATAATGGTCGAAGTACATGAAGGGACCTTCGGCACCCATGCAAATGGCCACACCATGGCTAAGAAAATATTAAGAGCGGGTTACTTCTGGTTAACTTTGGAGACGGATTGCATACTCTTCGCTCGAAAGTGTCATAAATGTCAAGTTTATGCTGATAAAGTGCATGTCCCTCCACATCCTCTCAATGTGATGACGTCACCTTGGCCTTTTGCAATGTGGGGCATAGACATGATCGGGGCAATAGAGCCGAAAGCTTCTAATGGCCATCGCTTCATCCTTGTCGCAATTGATTATTTCACCAAATGGGTGGAAGCAGCGTCATATGCAAATGTGACAAAACAAGTGGTCGCACGCTTCATTAAAAAGGAGATTGTCTGCCGATATGGTATCCCTAACCAGATCATCACTGACAACGGGTCGAATCTGAACAACAAAACAATGAAAGAACTTTGTGATGGTTTTAAGATCAAACATCATAACTCGTCCCCTTACAGACCTAAGATGAATGGCGCAGTTGAAGCTGCAAACAAAAACATCAAAAAGATAATACAAAAAATGGTCGTAACTTACAAAGATTGGCATGAGATGTTACCATTTGCTTTGCACGGCTACCGGACATCAGTACGCACTTCGACAGGGGCAACTCCCTTTTCCTTAGTGTACGGTATGGACGCGGTACTACCCATTGAAGTCAAAATACCTTCCTTGAAGATCTTGACGGAAGCAGAGTTGGATGAAGACGAGTGGATAAAAGAAAGATTTGATTCGTTGAATCTCATCGACGAGAAAAGAATGACGGCCATGTGTCACAGTCAAATCTATCAACAAAGGATGGCTCGGGCATTCAATAAGAAGGTTCGTCCCAAAGAGTATAGAGAAGGAGAGCTGGTGCTTAGAAAAATCCTACCTACACAAAAAGACATGCGTGGCAAGTGGATGCCCAACTACGACGGCCCTTTCGTTGTGAAGACTGTCTTCTCCGGAGGATCTCTGATTCTCGAAACCATGGATGGCGAATCACTCAAGTATCCCATCAACTCGGACGCAGTAAGAAAATACTACGCCTGAAAACGGAATGTATAGAAAGAGGATTTCAATGACTCGACAAGAAAAGCCCAGTGTTTGAAAGATGACGGACGCTGGGGCAGACTCCTGTGCAGAGTATTAGAAGAAAGGTCAAAGCTTGTTGTTCCCGTCAGAAGCAGCAAAGCAAATGAACTGGCAGTCGGGAGGACCAAATTATTATGGGATTCTGTAATCTTTCCTGTTGCCATTTTTTCAAAACTTTTAAAATCCCCAAGGCTTTGCCTTTTGTAAAGTTCTTGTCTATCAATAAAATCAGTTCTCTTTTTGGCCAAATCATTGTTATGATCTGCTATTTTTGTTATGCAATTTCACTTATTTGTTAATAAGAATTTTTATAAAAGCAAAGTGTTTTGAAAAACCTAAGTCTTGTTTTAAAAAGAAAAAAGGAGAAAGCACGATTTGACAAAATGATTGAAAAGTTCTAAAGGTAATATGATGATATTACACAGTTCTTGAAGTTGTGGAAATCGCTGTTACTTTTGATCGAGATAAATACGTCCGATAGCAGCTCTAGCTATTAAGCTAAGACTTCTTCCTTGCAAGATTACGGGGAACATTACTGAGAAAAGATCGTTATCTGCGCCAAAGAAGGAAGTGTCGCCTGGCTTGAGGCATTTTGAAGCTCAGCGTGATGAGTTCCCTCTTTATTGGATTTTCCTTTGTCCCTACGGGTCGTTCTGTGTCTTGCATACATCATCATGCCAGCATACGCATTTGTTTGCATTCCCACCGTCGAGGTCCTTTGATCGTCACCTTTATCTTTGTTTTGTTGTTACAAGTTCGTTTTAGAGTTGACACCCTGGGGTTTCCTTATTTTTGTTCTGGGAAATTAGTGGTGACTAGCAATGTTTAACTTATACAAACAGAGGGTTATTACCAATTGTCACCTTCGATTGGGTTATCACTAACAAACTTTGAAAGACTAGTGGTCACTAGCACGTATTCAGAACTAACTACGTTTGGTACAGTAGTTTGGTCGTCACCAGCAATTTTCCAAACCCAGTCGTCACTGATTCTGTTATAAAGCCAACCAATCGTCATTGGAGCCCTTTTGATTCGGTTTTCACCAATCTTTGCTAAAAAATCTAGTGGTTACTAGTATTGCCTTCTAAAACCAATGGTCATTGGTACTTGAGTTGGTCGTCACCAAAATTCCCTAAAAAGTCCAATAATTATTGGCATCGCCTGGAATCCAATAGTCATTGGTACCTGTTTGATTTGGTTATTACCAGTCTTTTTGAATCTAGTAGTTACTAGTATTACCTTCAGACCCAATTGTTATTGGTGGCTTTTGATTTGGTTATTACCAATCTTTCTAAGTCTAGTGGTCACTAGCATTGCTTGGAAAACCTAGTTTTCACTAGCAGTATCCGGTACCAGTTGTTATTGGTATACCCATGGATTTGGTCGTCACCAGTTAGCATAAGTCCAATGATTATTGGCATCGCTTAAATCAGATTGTTATCACCACTTTGGTCTGGTCGTTACCAAACTCTGTGAAAATAAAATGGTCATTGGTCTCCTGGGACTCGGTCGTTACCAATTTCTCCTCTAAATCCAGTAGTTACTGGCCATTGCTTGAAAGCTAATTGTTACAAGTTGATCATTACCAACTTCCCCAACCGAAGTTATGTGTTTTATCAATATCGTTTAGAAATTCTCAATTGAAATTGGAACTTCGACTTGGTTGTCACCATATCCCCAGGAAGTCTAACGGTATTTAGCACTTTTTGGAAACCAAATTCTGGATCGGTCGCCACCATTTCCCCAGTAAGTCTAGTGGAAACTAGCACTGCTTGGAACTTTTTATTGTTCTAGTCGTTACCAGTCTCCCTAGTTGAAACTTTTGATTCTCCACTCGTGTCTCGGAAAATTAGTGGATACTAACCTCCCCGGCACGCCCAGTCTTGTTTCTAACCTTTTCCTGAAGATCCCGTTTGAACTCTTCGTTATAGGAAATTTTCTCATCTGGTTATCCCCAGTGAGGTTCGTGTCTTTGTTCCGTCTTTTCCCCGGTGAGGTTGTGCTTCTCCAGTGGATGTGTTCCCCAGCAGAGTGTTCCCCAGTGGGTTTCTTCCCCAGTGTGGTTTGCATTTCTTTTCTTTCCCCAGGGAAGAATTGTCATCTTCCCCGGTGGGCTTCCTCATCTGGTTATCCCCAGTGAGGTTCATATCTCCTCTCCCCAATGAAGATGTGTCTTCCCTGGTGGAATTTGTGTCCCCTGCGTGAAAGATTCCCTTGAACAAGCATCATTAGTCATGTCTGAACTATCTTGCTCACTTCGCTCGGAATCTTTCCCCAGTGTGTTGGGTCCTCGTGAGTGGTTACTCGTCGTTTCGCCGTTTTTTTTATTTACTCGTGTGTCCGCATCTGTCTTACATTCAAGCATCATATAACATCATTTAGATTCATGGCATGATCGCATTTGTCCTTTTGCATATCATCGGATCTAAGGGACAAAATTTCTGGTTTGCTATATTTAAATACCTTTCACACGATTTCTATGAGGATTGTCATCTCTCATTACCATCTAGTGAAGATATTTAAATAGGGGCATCTGTTGCACCCTAAATTTTGACCTCTTATATCCTCTTCATATCATATGCATTTATTTATCTAACCTTAACAAGTTTCGAAGTGTGTTTTTGTCAAGATACAGATGAAACGGGGCTCCGCACTAATAAAATCGAAGTTTCGAGGATTGGTCAACCAATGTTTTGGGTTGAATCATTTATGAAATGAGATCAAGAGTACCATATTGGGCCATGTGTGAGTTCAATTTGAGGTAATCACCCACAGATGGGGTGCAGGGCAGTTCAAGGCACCCGATTAGGGTTTTTCGGGTTGAAAAAGTCAACTGTAGTTTGACTTTAGATTTGAGAAATAATTCAAAGATAAAAGTATGGTTTAAAAAGTGCATATGGCTTAGTGAAGTCCCCTCAAAGAGTTTCAAAGCCTTGGAAGCTCCGAAACATGAACAGACAGTTCGGTAATCGCCGATCGATCGTACGGTTGACCGAAAAAGTCAACCCCTCAAGTTTTAGGAATTGGACTTCAAGTGGTGAAGAAAAGTTGTTCCTTATGTCATGAGGGACCTACATATCAATTTTCATGATCATCGGATCAAAGACGTGAGAGTAATCGGAAAATCGGGAAATTAGGGTTTCGAAGGGGGCTAAACCCTAACTCCCTCACCACACACCCGATTGAAGTGGTTCAAAGCTCGTCGGAAAGATCTTAATAAGTCCTACAAAAGTCTTATACTAGTCCACTCTCATAAAATGCATGGAATTGGAGTTATCATCAAAATCATCTTTTTAGTACAAAACACTTAGTGGATTTTTCAAAATCTGGCTGCATCCAAACTTGTTTTTTGCTAACTTTAAGGGGTTTTTTAACCCAGTTCCATCAAGAATTTGGAAATTCCTAAAACATGAAAGTTGTAGAGCAACACAAGGGCTTTCTAAAAAGTGCAAGAACTCCTTAAAAGGATTTGTGAGCAGGAAGTTATGATGCCTTGAATTTGGGCCTGTCACACTTGAAATCCACTTGGTCCAACTTCTCAAAATCAGAATTTTTCATCTCCAACCACTCTCCACCCTTGGATCATGTTGCAATCTGATAATATGAGGTGTTAATGGATAGAAAACTAGGAAAAAGGATTGAAATGATGTGCCAAGCAAGTTGGAGCAAGTAGGCATTATAATAATCATTTTTTGTGGAGGAAAGAGAAACTTTTCCTCCCACATTATGACAGCAGCAGCAAAGACTCTCTCCTATCACCTCATCCATCTCTCCAATTGCCATTTGCTTGCATAGAGCCTTGGAGCTGATGTGAAGATGGCTGCCACAAAGATATTGCAAGATTTCTCAAAGAAATATCATGAAAATCTCTCCAACAATGGGTTACCAAGCTACCCTCACCCTCATCCCTCCTATAAATAGAGGCATTCTCACCATCTTCAAACCACACCAGAGCATCCTCTAAAAAACACCAAGAGAAACATTGCTCTCAACCTTTCCTCATTCTCTCAAAAGTTCCAAAGTTCAAAAACCTCCATTTTCATCAAAAAAATGTCTTGAGTAAAACTCTGCTCAAGACCAGTTCCACCACTTCCAAGCCACTAATCAGCATCCACACAAATCATATATACCATATAGAAGGTGTTCACACCTTCAAACCACCCAAAAAACTCATTTCCACAAAAGTCAACTGTCACACCATGGAAGTTTGACCATAAGCCTCAAGACTTGCCAAAACTTGATCCAAGCTGTTTCTTGATGATTAAACACTCCTAACACCTCCTATACATCATGTCTCAAGTTTCTAAGCTCTAAAAAGCCAGCTGGAAATTACCTAACTCCAACTGTCTTGAGGTTTGGTTTTGTTGCTTCAAGAGGAAGTAAGCTTCATCTCATTGCAAAGGAAGGTTTATCTCTGGGTTTCTAAGCTTTTTAGCTTGCTCAAGGCTGGTCAACAAGAGGTATGTGATGTTCTAACTATCTCTAAGTCATACATTGTCATGTATTGACATTTTATGGTGATTTGTGTGAAAGCATACCATGGCTGCCCTATTATGCTTCTTTGTCAAGAATCCTAATTTTATGATCATAATGTTTATTTTATCAAATATATTGTCATTTGTAAATGATATGTGGATGATAGATTGCAAGTTTGTGCCTTACTATCATGTTTAGACTTATGTGTGAGTTTTTGGTCATTTGGTAGATTTAGGATCCAACCTTGAAAAAGTGATATGCTTGCCCTAGAACTATAAACCTAGCTCATTAATGAGATATGTAGATGACTTGTAAGTTGCTCATAGATCCCCCCTTGCCCTTGATCATGTATGAATCAATGTGGCCTTTTGTTTTCATTATAATGATTTCATGTTTGTCTTGCCCATCATTGCTTTGAAGTGGTTCTTAAGTGGTTATACTTGTTATTCCTCATGCCTCAAGTCTTTGGTCAATGTTTGATTTTGTTCCTGATGCTTGTGTTGGTGGATGAAGCTTAGTCATTAGGGTTGTCTTGTGAGACATGTTTGTTTTTGCTGTCCAAGTTGGTTTAATATGTCATTTTTGGCTTGGTGTGTTTTTGCTTGACTCTATGTTTAGAGACTCACTTATTTACCTATTTCAAGAATGTGCATGATGTTGTTGTGCTCAAAATCTTCTTAAATTTTCAAACTGCCTTATCATCGCTTCACTTGCATTTTTCAAGGTTTCATGCCATCAACACATCACATTCTGTTTCAATCAATTTCTACTTGATCTATGTGCATAATATCATTGTTTTGCTCATTTGAAACTTGTATGTGCTATCAATTCTCCCTAACTACTGTGAAATTGCCTACTGCATCATTAATCTGCCAAGCAACTTTTGTGCATCTCATACAAATACCATTTTCTGTTCTAAGTGGAATATGCCTTAATTTTTGGACTTAATCTCATCCATTATCATACTTATGATGTGTGTGTGTTATTGTTTTGGTTTGGAACTCCATAATTTGAAAAATGCCCCTGCTACCACATTCTTGCCAAGACAGTTTTTTACCATTTCCTACCACAACATGTTTTTCTTTTCCAACTGACCTATGCTCATTCTTGGAGTTGAAACTCATTCCTTATCATATTAATGATGTGTGCACTTAATTTATTTGATCTGTTCTTGCCTGTTTTCTCCATTTCACTCACAATTGCAATTTCATGCTAGAATATGCCACAACATACCAAAGTTGATATTCTGTTTGCACATGCTTAATCTTTGAGTTGTAACTCATCTATGTGCTTGATTCTAATGTGTGTTGATGATTGGTTTGATCCATGATTGCCTGCTTTCTCATTTCACCTCAAAGTGCATTTTGAGTTAAAACCTGCCATGACCATGCCAATTTCTTTCTGGCTTGCAATATGCCAAGTTTCTGAGTTGTAACTCATTCTTTGATACATTTATGATGTGTGTGTGTAATGTTTGTCAACATGAGACCTTTGATTCATAACTGGACCATATTTGTGCCCTGCTGTTGCAATTGTTTTGAAACCAACTGTCACACACTTCACTTTGTTTTGCTTGATTTGTTCTAAGTCAGTTCATCTAGCATTAAGACCTCTAGTGATAATTAGGACTTGTATGTGCATGAATCGATCATTTTTGTATATCCTATTTTTCTGTCATGACAGCCCCTCACCCATGCTTGACAATTGTGGCTTGATAGCCATTTTCTGGTTCTATGCATTTCATGATTAGCTTAAGTACTAGCATCATTCCCTAATGTATTCAAAACCTGTGTGTGGCCTTTTCCTAACCTCAAACTGTTCCAAATTAGTTTTGATTCTCATGTTACAGTTTTATAAATGTTTGAGCGGTTGACTTGTGACTTTCAATTCCATGATGTTTGTGAACAATTTTGAAGTGTGTACACACTTCATATGATGTTTTAAGTATAATTGAAGGGTCTGCTCATTTCAATTATGCATGTTTCTTGATTTGCCCCTCAACTTGCACTTTCCTTCACTATTTTGCATTTCACATGACATATACACATTCTGTTGGATTTCAGAAAGTTTGAATTGATAGCATCATTCTATATCATGTTTGAATCTTGTATGAGTGCTTGGCCTGACTTGAGAGTGTTTGAGTTTGTTGGAAAACTTCAAAATGCATCACATAACACTAATACACACCAGCTATCGATTTTTCTTGCACATTGAGAATTTGAGAAAACTGAGGTTACCATCTTCTTCCTTATTCAATTCTACCCAATTTCCATATAAATTTTGTGCCGATCCGATTAACGGTTAGGAAGTTACGATACAAAACGTAAATCCATTTGTTGTGTATTTTTGCCCAGCCAGAAATTTGACACTTTTTACACTAAACTTCCACCAGTGGAAGTTACTTGTAAAACTGCCCAGAAAGAAAATTGTCACTTTTTACACTAAACTTCCACCAGTGGAAGTTACTTGTAAAACTGCCCAGAAAGAAAATTGTCACTTTTTATACTAAACTTCCACCAGTGGAAGTTACTTGTAAAACTTGCCATTTTTCACTCCAACTTCAAAAATTCATATCTCACTCGTTTTTCATCATTTTTCGCCCGTTCTTTTTTTGTTGTGTTCGTATTAATGTCTAATTTCATGCTGTGTTTTTACTTTTGATGTTTGCTCATTTTATCACTTAGTTTGTCTATGTGAAAATGTACGCGTTTCACGACCGTTTATGTGATTGCGGATAAATGTTCATGTGATTCCACTTAATATTTTCCT
The DNA here is from genome assembly GCA_963859935.3 of Lathyrus sativus. NCBI lineage: Eukaryota > Viridiplantae > Streptophyta > Magnoliopsida > Fabales > Fabaceae > Lathyrus > Lathyrus sativus. Next base: position 238,813,399 of record OZ012736.1, read on the forward strand.
TGAAACTTATTTGAATCCATGCCCATACATGTTAATTAACATTCTAGGACCCTAATCTTTGGTAGTTACCATAAATATTTCATGTTATCATTGTTATCTTAGTGTGCGATTCATCGTTATGATTCTTGTTTTGCTATCTTCATTTTGATTGTTATCCATACTTCTCCCATCTTTCAAGTTGTTTCCATCTTGATTGTTACCATGTGTTCTTCTCTATCTTTACTTTGTTAAGTAGATTGTCCTCCTAAATTATGAGGTTAAACTGATTTGCTTGTATTTGATTGTCATCGATACATATGGGTTGTTACCTTCATCTTTGTTAAGATATGCCTTCATCTTGGTTAAGATATTTCATGGGTTGTTACCTTCATCTTTGTTAAGACACATTAATTCTTGGTTGTAACCATTTATCTTGATTTAAATCCTTGCTTATTGTAATATGCATGCTTGTTTGGTTGTAACCATAATCCTTGATTGCTTTGTTAAGTTCTCTTCCCCAAGTGATGTAACTTTTTTAGTTCTCATCCAAGTTGCCTCATCTCCTCCCTTCCAAAGGAAAGTCTCTCTATTGACCCTTGGGTCATAGATAGCTCAATACCCTCATTAGCCTCGAAAGAGCCTTAACCCCCTTTTTGGTTTGGATAGAACCAATAGGATATAAACTCATAGGTCTGGATAGAACCTTCCCCTCTTTTGGTCTGGAAAGAACCAATTGATTCCTTAGTTCGAGCCTGAACTACGACCGCTCTGATTTCTCATTGGACAATGAAAATACGTAGGCACAAGATGCGATATCTTGACGAGTAACCTTCCCCCTCACTAGGAGTGTTTACAACTAGAACCCTAGGATAGAGTTGTTAACTCTATGTAAGAATCATGGATATGATCACTTACTTCCCCCTTTGAGTGTTACAACATAGACATAGAGAGTTTTGTGAAACTCTACACAAACATTATTATGTTTGTTCCCCTTTGAACCTTGATCGCAATCAAGCGTTCTTCAACCCTAGTGAGGTGAACTACGATTGCTCTGATTCTATCCTAGTTAGGATACGTAGGCAGAGGACGCGATGTCTTTGCGAGCAAACTTAGAAACAATCTTAGGTCTTCATCTATCATAACCTTCACCTTTTTACCCAATACCCAAACCTTAGCAAATATTTAACAAACTTAGCATACAAATAAACAAAAGGTTCCTGTAGAGTACTACAGATGTTTAGGATGTGAAATACCTACCCTATGCATAACCAACCCCCGATCCCCGAATCTCTTAGCGTTGTTGTAACATCGCGCAAAAGGTTCTTTCTTTCTTTATACCTTTCCTTTGGATAAATTAAAGTCCGGTTGTAAAATAATTAAGGTTCAAGTTAATTCAATAGCTTGATATCCGATTTTCACCGCAACAGTATCCAGACTCCAGTTATTACGTTGAACGTTCTGGCTCCAGTCAGTTTCGTTGGGTATCCAAACTCCGGTTATTACGTTGAGCGTTCAGGCTCCGGTTATTTTCGTTGAGTATCCAGACTCTAGTAATTATGCTGCGCGTTCGGGCTCCGGTCAGTTTCGTTGAGTATCCAGATTCCGGTTATTACGTTGAGCGTTCAGGCTCCAGTCAGTTTCGTTGGGTATCCAGACTCCGGTTATTACGTTGAACGTTCAGGCTCTGGTCAGTTTCCTTGGGTATCCAGACTCCGGTTATTACGTTGAGCGTTTAGGCTCCAGTCAGTTTCCTTTAGTATCCAGACTCCTGTTATTACGTGGAGCGTTCAGGCTCCGGTCATTTTTGTTGAGTATCCAGACTCCGGTTATTAAGTTGAGCGTCAGGCTCCGATCATTTTCGTTGAGTATCCAGACTCCGGTTATTAAGTTGAGCGTTCAGGCTCCAGTTATTTTTGTTGAGTATCTAGACTCCGGTTATCACGTTGAGGGTTCTGACACTGGTCATTTTCGTCGAGTATCTAGACTCCTTTCATTACGTTGAGCATTCAGGCTCCGAGCATTTTCTTTGAGTATGCATACTCTGGTCAATACGTTGAGATTTCAGGCTCCGGTCATTTTCGTTGAGTATCCAGACTCCGGTCATTACATTGAGCGTTTAGGATCCAGTCATTTTCGTTGAGTATCATAACTCCATTTATTACGTTGAGCATTTAGGATCCGGTCAGTTTCGTTGAGTATCCAGACTCCAGTTATTACGTTAAGCGTTTAGGCTCCGGTCAGTTTCATTGGGTATCCAGACTCCGGTTATTACGTTGAGCGTTTAGGCTCCGGTCATTTTCGTTGAGTATCCAGACTCTAGTTATTACGCTAAGCGTTCAGGCTCCGGTCAGTTTTGTTGAGTATCCAGATTCCGGTTATTAGGTTGAGCATTCAGGCTCCAGTCAGTTTCGTAGGGTATCCAGACTCTGGTTATTACGTTGAGCGTTCAGGCTCCAGTCAGTTTCGTTGAGTATCCAGACACCAGTTATTACGTTGAGCGTTAAGGCTCCAGTCAGTTTCGTTGGGTATCCAGACTCCGGTTATTACGTTGATCGTTCAGTCTCTAGTCAGTTTCGTTAAGTATCCAGACTCCGGTTATCACGTTGAGCGTTCAGGCTCCGGTCAGTTTCGTTGGGTATCCAGACACCGGTTATTACGTTGAGCGTTCAGGGTCCGGTCATTTTTGTTGAGTATCCAGACTCTGGTTATTACGTTGAGCGTTCAGGCTCTAGTCAGTTTAGTTTAGTATCCAAACTCTGGTTATTAGGTTGAGCGTTCAGCCTCGGGTCATTTACGTTGAGTATCCAGACTCTGGTTATTACGTTGAGCGTTCAGGCTCCGGTCAGTTTCATTGGGTATCAAGACACCGGTTATTACGTTGAGCGTTCAGGCTCAGGTCAGTTTCATTAGGTATCCAGACTCCGATTATTACGTTGATCGTTCAGTCTCTGGTCAGTTTCGTTGAGTATCCAGACTCCAGTTATTACGTTGAACGTTCTGGCTCCAGTCAGTTTCGTTGGGTATCCAAACTCCGGTTATTACGTTGAGCGTTCAGGCTCCGGTCATTTTCGTTGAGTATCCAGACTCTAGTAATTATGCTGCGCGTTCAGGCTCCGGTCAGTTTCGTTGAGTATCCAGATTCCGGTTATTACGTTGAGCGTTCAGGCTCCAGTCAGTTTCGTTGGGTATCCAGACTCCGGTTATTACGTTGAACGTTCAGGCTCTGGTCAGTTTCCTTGGGTATCCAGACTCCGGTTATTACGTTGAGCGTTTAGGCTCCAGTGAGTTTCCTTTAGTATCCAGACTCCTGTTATTACGTGGAGCGTTCAGGCTCCGGTCATTTTTGTTGAGTATCCAGACTCCGGTTATTAAGTTGAGCGTCAGGCTCCGATCATTTTCGTTGAGTATCCAGACTCCGGTTATTAAGTTGAGCGTTCAGGCTCCAGTTATTTTTGTTGAGTATCTAGACTCCGGTTATTACGTTGAGGGTTCAGACTCCGGTCATTTTCGTCGAGTATCTAGACTCCTTTCATTACGTTGAGTATTCAGGCTCCGATCATTTTCTTTGAGTATGCATACTCTGGTCAATACGTTGAGATTTCAGGCTCCGGTCATTTTCGTTGAGTATCCAGACTCCGGTCATTACATTGAGCGTTTAGGATCCAGTCATTTTCGTTGAGTATCATAACTCCATTTATTACGTTGAGCATTTAGGATCCGGTCAGTTTCGTTGAGTATCCAGACTCCAGTTATTACGTTAAGCGTTTAGGCTCCGGTCAGTTTCATTGGGTATCCAGACTCCGGTTATTACGTTGAGCGTTTAGGCTCCGGTCATTTTCGTTGAGTATCCAGACTCTAGTTATTACGCTGAGCGTTCAGGCTCCGGTCAGTTTCGTTGAGTATCCAGATTCCGGTTATTAGGTTGAGCATTCAGGCTCCAGTCAGTTTCGTAGGGTATCCAGACTCTGGTTATTACGTTGAGCGTTCAGGCTCCAGTCAGTTTCGTTGAGTATCCAGACACCAGTTATTACGTTGAGCGTTCAGGCTCCGGTCAGTTTCGTTGGGTATCCAGACTCCGGTTATTACGTTGATCGTTCAGTCTCTAGTCAGTTTCGTTAAGTATCCAGACTCCGGTTATCACGTTGAGCGTTCAGGCTCCGATCAGTTTCGTTGGGTATCCAGACACCGGTTATTACGTTGAGCGTTCAGGGTCCAATTATTTTTGTTGAGTATCCAGACTCCGGTTATTACGTTGAGCATTCAGGCTCTAGTCAGTTTAGTTTAGTATCCAAACTCTGGTTATTAGGTTGAGCGTTCAGGCTCGAGTCATTTACGTTGAGTATCCAGACTCTGGTTATTACGTTGAGCGTTTAGGCTCCGGTCAGTTTCGTTGAGTATCCAGATTCTGGTTTTTACGTTGAGCGTTCAGGCTCCGATCAGTTTCATTGGGTATCAAGACACCGGTTATTACGTTGAGCATTCAGGCTCAGGTCAGTTTCATTGGGTATCCAGACTCCGGTTATTACGTTGATCGTTCAGTCTCCGGTCAGTTTCGTTGAGTATCCAGACTCCAGTTATTACGTTGAACATTCTGGCTCCAGTCAGTTTCGTTGGGTATCCAAACTCCGGTTATTACGTTGAGCGTTCAGGCTCCGGTCATTTTCGTTGAGTATCCAGACTCTAGTAATTATGCTGCGCGTTCAGGCTCCGGTCAGTTTCGTTGAGTATCCAGATTCCGGTTATTACGTTGAGCGTTCAGGCTCCAGTCAGTTTCGTTGGGTATCCAGACTCCGGTTATTACGTTGAACGTTCAGGCTCTGGTCAGTTTCCTTGGGTATCCAGACTCCGGTTATTACGTTGAGCGTTTAGGCTCCAGTCAGTTTCCTTCAGTATCCAGACTCCTGTTATTACGTGGAGCGTTCAGGCTCCGGTCATTTTTATTGAGTATCCAGACTCCGGTTATTAAGTTGAGCATCAGGCTCCGATCATTTTCGTTGAGTATCCAGACTCCGGTTATTAAGTTGAGCGTTCAGGCTCCAGTTATTTTCGTTGAGTATCTAGACTCCGGTTATTACGTTGAGGGTTCAGACTCCGGTCAATTTCGTCGAGTATCTAGACTCCTTTCATTACGTTGAGCATTCAGGCTCCGATCATTTTCTTTGAGTATGCATACTCTGGTTAATACGTTGAGATTTCAGGCTCCGGTCATTTTCGTTGAGTATCCAGACTCCGGTCATTACATTGAGCGTTTAGGATCCAGTCATTTTCGTTGAGTATCATAACTCCATTTATTATGTTGAGCATTTAGGATCCTGTCAGTTTCGTTGAGTATCCAGACTCCAGTTATTACGTTAAGCGTTTAGGCTCCGGTCAGTTTCATTGGGTATCCAGACTCCAGTTATTACGTTGAGCGTTTAGGCTCCGGTCATTTTCGTTGAGTATCCAGACTCTAGTTATTACGCTGAGTGTTCAGGCTCCGGTCAATTTCGTTGAGTATCGAGATTCCGGTTATTAGGTTGAGCATTCAGGCTCCAGTCAGTTTCATAGGGTATCCAGACTCTGGTTATTACGTTGAGCGTTCAGGCTCTAGTCAGTTTCGTTGAGTATCCAGACACCAGTTATTACGTTGAGCGTTCAGGCTCCGGTCAGTTTCGTTGGGTATCCAGACTCCGGTTATTACGTTGATCGTTCAGTCTCTAGTCAGTTTCGTTAAGTATCCAGACTCCGGTTATCACGTTGAGCGTTCAGGCTCCGGTCAGTTTCGTTGGGTATCCAGACACCGGTTATTACGTTGAGCGTTCAGGGTCCAATCATTTTTGTTGAGTATCCAGACTCCGGTTATTACGTTGAGCATTCAGGCTCTAGTCAGTTTAGTTTAGTATCCAAACTCTGGTTATTAGGTTGAGCGTTCAGGCTCGGGTCATTTACGTTGAGTATCCAGACTCTGGTTATTACGTTGAGCGTTCAGGCTCCGGTCAGTTTCGTTGAGTATCCAGATTCTTGTTTTTACGTTGAGCGTTCAGGCTCCGGTCAGTTTCATTGGGTATCAAGACACCGGTTATTACGTTGAGCGTTCAGGCTCAGGTCAGTTTCATTGGGTATCCAGACTCCGGTTATTACGTTGATCGTTCAGTCTCCGGTCAGTTTCGTTGAGTTTCCAGACTCCAGTTATTACGTTGAACATTCTGGCTCCAGTCAGTTTCGTTGGGTATCCAAACTCCGGTTATTACGTTGAGCGTTCAGGTTCCGGTCATTTTCGTTGAGAATCTAGACTCTAGTTATTACGCTGTGCGTTCAGGCTCCGGTCAGTTTCGTTGAGTATCCAGATTCCGGTTATTACGTTGAGCGTTCAGGCTTCAGTCAGTTTCGTTGGGTATCGAGGCTCCGGTTATTATGTTGAGCGTTCAGGCTCTGGTTAGTTACCTTGGGTATCCAGACTCCGGTTATTACGTTGAGCGTTTAGGCTCCAGTCATTTTCCTTTAGTATCCAGACTCCTGTTATTACGTGGAGCGTTCAGGCTCCGGTCATTTTTGTTGAGTATCCAGACTCCGGATATTAAGTTGAGCGTCAGGCTCCGATCATTTTCGTTGAGTATCCAGACTCCGGTTATTAAGTTGAACGTTCAGGCTCCAGTTTTTTTCGTTGAGTATCTAGACTCCGGTTATTACGTTGAAGGTTCAGACTCCGGTCATTTTCATTGAGTATCTAGACTCCTGTCATTACGTTGAGCGTTCAGGCTCCGATCATTTTCGTTGAGTATGCATACTCTGGTCAATACGTTGAGATTTCAGGCTCCGGTCATTTTCATTGAGTATCCAGACTCCGGTCATTACATTGAGCGTTTAAGATCCAGTCATTTTCGTTGAGTATCATAACTCCATTTATTACGTTGAGCGTTTAGGATCCGGTCAGTTTCGTTGAGTATCCAGACTCCAGTTATTACGTTAAGCATTTAGGCTCCGGTCAGTTTCGTTGGGTATCCAGACTCCGGTTATTACATTGAGCGTTTAGGCTCCGGTCATTTTCGTTGAGTATCCAGACTCTAGTTATTACGCTGAGCATTCAGGCTCCGGTCAGTTTCGTTGAGTATCCAGATTCCGGTTATTAGGTTGAGCATTCAGGCTCCAGTCAGTTTCGTAGGGTATCCAGACACCAGTTATTACGTTGAGCGTTCAGGCTCCGTACAGTTTCGTTGGGTATCCAGACTCCGGTTATTACGTTGATCGTTCAGTCTCTAGTCAGTTTCGTTAAGTATCCAGACTCCGGTTATCACGTTGAGCGTTCAAGCTCCGGTCAGTTTCGTTGGGTATCCAGACACCGGTTATTACGTTGAGCGTTCAGGGTCCGGTCATTTTTGTTGAGTATCCAGACTCCGGTTATTACGTTGAGCGTTCAGGCTCTAGTCAGTTTAGTTTAGTTTCCAAACTCTGGTTATTAGGTTGAGCGTTCAGGCTCGGGTCATTTACGTTGAGTATCCAGACTCTGGTTATTACGTTGAGCGTTCAGGCTCCGGTCAGTTTCGTTGAGTATCCAGATTCTGGTTTTTACGTTGGGCGTTCAGGCTCCGGTCAGTTTCATTAAGTATCAAGACACCGGTTATTACGTTGAGCGTTAAGGCTCAGGTCAGTTTCATTGGGTATCCAGACTCCGGTTATTACGTTGATCGTTCAGTCTCCGGTCAGTTTCTTTGAGTATCCAGACTCCAGTTATTACGTTGAACATTCTGGCTCCAGTCAGTTTCGTTGGGTATCCAAACTCCGGTTATTACGTTGAGCGTTCAGGCTCCGGTCATTTTCGTTGAGAATCCAGACTCTAGTTATTACGTTGCGCGTTCAGGCTCCGGTCATTTTCGTTGAGTATCTAGACTCTGGTTATTATGTTGCGCGTTCAGGCTCCGGTCAGTTTCGTTGGGTATCCAGGCTCCGGTTATTATGTTGAGCATTCAGGCTCTGGTCAGTTAGCTTGGGTTTCCAGACTCCGGTTATTACGTTGAGCGTTTAGGCTCCAGTCATTTTCCTTGGGTATCCAGACTCCGGTTATTACGTTGAGCGTTTAGGCTCCAGTCAGTTTCCTTTAGTATCCAGACTCCTGTTATTACGTGGGGCGTTCAGGCTCCGGTCATTTTTGTTGAGTATCCAGACTCCGGTTATTAAGTTGAGCGTCCTTCTCCGATCATTTTCGTTGAGTATCCAGACTCCGGTTATTACGTTGAGGGTTCAGACTCCGGTCATTTTCTTCGAGTATCTAGACTCATGTCATTACATTGAGCGTTCAGGCTCCGATCATTTTCGTTGAGTATGCATACTCTGGTCAATACGTTGAGATTTCAGGCTCCGGTCATTTTCGTTGAGTATCCAGAATCCGGTCATTACATTGAGCGTTTAGGATCCAGTCATTTTTGTTGAGTATCATAACTCCATTTATTACGTTGAGCGTTCAGGATCCGGTCAGTTTTGTTGAGTATCCAGACTCCAGTTATTACGTTAAGCGTTTAGGCTCCGGTCAGTTTCGTTGGGTATCCAAACTCTGGTTATTACGTTGAGCGTTTAGGCTCCGGTCATTTTCGTTGAGTATCCAGACTCTAGTTATTATGCTGAGCGTTCAGGCTCCGGTCAGTTTCGTTGAGTATCCAGATTCCGGTTATTAGGTTGAGCGTTCAGGCTCCAATCAGTTTCGTAGGGTATCCAGACTCTGGTTATTACGTTGAGCGTTCAGGCTCCTGTCATTTTCGTTGAGTATCCTGACACCAGTTATTACGTTGAGCGTTCAAGCTCCGATCAGTTTCGTTGGGTATCCAGACTCCGGTTGTTACGTTGATCGTTCAGTCTCTAGTCAATTTCGTTAAGTATCTAGACTCCGGTTATTACGTTGAGCGTTCAGGCTCCGGTCAGTTTCGTTGGGTATCCAGACACATTTTATTACGTTGAGCGTTCAGGGTCCGGTCATTTTTGTTGAGTATCCAGACTCCGGTTATTACGTTGACCGTTCAGGCTCCAGTCAGTTTAGTTTAGTATACAAACTCTGGTTATTAAGTTGAGCGTTTAGGCTCAGGTCATTTTCGTTGAGTATCCAGACTCTGGTTATTACGTTGAGCGTTCAGGCTCCGGTCAGTTTCGTTGAGTATCCAGACACCGGTTATTACGTTGAGCGTTCAGGCTCAGGTCAGTTTCATTGGGTATCCAGACTCCGGTTATTACGTTGATCGTTCAGTCTCCGGTCAGTTTCGTTGAGTATCCAGACTCCAGTTATTACGTTGAACGTTCTGGCTCCAGTCAGTTTCGTTGGGTATCCAAACTCCGGTTATTACGTTGAGCGTTCAGGCTCCGGTCATTTTCCTTGAGTATCCAGACTCTAGTTATTATGCTGCGCGTTCAGGCTCCGGTCAGTTTCGTTGAGTATCCAGATTCCGGTTATTACGTTGAGTGTTCAGGCTCCAGTCAGTTTCGTTGGGTATCCAGACTCCGGTTATTACGTTGAACGTTCAGGCTCTGGTCAGTTTCCTTGGGTATCCAGACTCTGGTTATTACGTTGAGCGTTTAGGCTCCAGTCAGTTTCCTTTAGTATCCAGACTCCTGTTATTACCTGGAGCGTTCAGGCTCCGGTCATTTTTGTTGAGTATCCAGACTCCGGTTAATAAGTTGAGCGTCAGGCTCCGATCATTTTCCTTGAGTATCCAGACTCCGGTTATTAAGTTGAGCGTTCAGGCTCCAGTTATTTTTGTTGAGTATCTAGACTCCGGTTATTACGTTGAGGGTTCAGACTCCGGTCATTTTCGTCGAGTATCTAGACTCATGTCATTACGTTGAGCGTTCAGGCTCCGATCATTATCGTTGAGTATGCATACTCTGGTCAATACGTTGAGATTTCAGGCTCCGGTCATTTTCGTTGAGTATCCAGACTCCGATCATTACATTGAGCGTTTAGGATCCAGTCATTTTCGTTGAGTATCATAACTCCATTTATTACGTTGAGCGTTCAGGATCCGGTTAGTTTCGTTGAGTATCCAGACTCCAGTTATTACGTTAAGCGTTTAGGCTCCGGTCAGTTTCGTTGGGTATCCAGACTCTGGTTATTACGTTGAGCATTTAGGCTCCGGTCATTTTCGTTGAGTATCCAGACTCTAGTTATTATGCTGAGCGTTCAGGCTCCGGTCAGTTTCGTTGAGTATCCAGATTCCGGTTATTAGATTGAGCGTTCAGGCTCCAATCAGTTTCGTAGGGTATCCAGACTCTGGTTATTACGTTGAGCGTTCAGGCTCCAGTCAGTTTCGTTGAGTATCCTGACACCAGTTATTACGTTGAGCGTTCAGGATCCGGTCAGTTTCGTTGAGTATCCAGACTCCAGTTATTACGTTAAGCGTTCAGGCTCAGGTCAGTTTCATTGGGTATCCAGACTCCGGTTATTACGTTGATCGTTCAGTCTCCGGTCAGTTTCGTTGAGTATCCAGACTCCAGTTATTACGTTGAACGTTCTGGCTCCAGTCAGTTTCGTTGGGTATCCAAACTGCGGTTATACGTTGAGCGTTCAGGCTCCGGTCATTTTCGTTGAGTATCCAGACTCTAGTTATTATGCTGCGCGTTCAGGCTCCGGTCAGTTTTGTTGAGTATCCAGATTCCAGTTATTACGTTGAGTGTTCAGGCTCCAGTCAGTTTCGTTGGGTATCCAGACTCCGGTTATTACGTTGAACGTTCAGGCTCTGGTCAGTTTCCTTGGGTATCCAGACTCCGGTTATTACGTTGAGCGTTTAGGCTCCAGTCAGTTTCCTTTAGTATCCAGACTCCTGTTATTACGTGGAGCGTTCAGGCTCCGGTCATTTTTGTTGAGTATCCAGACTCCGGTTATTAAGTTGAGCGTCAGGCTCCGATCATTTTCCTTGAGTATCCAGACTCCGGTTATTAAGTTGAGCGTTCAGGCTCCAGTTATTTTTGTTGAGTATCTAGACTCCGGTTATTACGTTGAGGGTTCAGACTCCGATCATTTTCGTCGAGTATCTAGACTCATGTCATTACGTTGAGCGTTCAGGCTCCGATCATTATCGTTGAGTATGCATACTCTGGTCAATACGTTGAGATTTCAGGCTCCGGTCATTTTCGTTGAGTATCCAGACTCCGGTCATTACATTGAGCGTTTAGGATCCAGTCATTTTCGTTGAGTATCATAACTCCATTTATTACGTTGAGCGTTCAGGATCCGGTTAGTTTCGTTGAGTATCCAGACTCCAGTTATTACGTTAAGCGTTTAGGCTCCGGTCAGTTTCGTTGGGTATCCAGACTCTGGTTATTACGTTGAGCGTTTAGGCTCCGGTCATTTTCGTTGAGTATCCAGACTCTAGTTATTATGCTGAGCGTTCAGGCTCCGGTCAGTTTTCTTGAGTATCCAGATTCCGGTTATTAAATTGAGCGTTCAGGCTCCAATCAGTTTCGTAGGGTATCCAGACTCTGGTTATTACGTTGAGCGTTCAGGCTCCAGTCAGTTTCATTGAGTATCCTGACACCAGTTATTACGTTGAGCGTTCAGGCTCCGGTCAGTTTCGTTGAGTATCCAGACACCGGTTATTACGTTGAGCGTTCAGGCTCAGGTCAGTTTCATTGGGTATCCAGACTCCGGTTATTACGTTGATCGTTCAGTCTCCGGTCAGTTTCATTGAGTATCCAGACTCCAGTTATTACGTTGAACGTTCTGGCTCCAGTCAGTTTCGTTGGGTATCCAAACTCCGGTTATTACGTTGAGCGTTCAGGCTCCGGTCATTTTCCTTGAGTATCCAGACTCTAGTTATTATGCTGCGCGTTCAGGCTCCGGTCAGTTTCGTTGAGTATCCAGATTCCGGTTATTACGTTGAGTGTTCAGGCTCCAGTCAGTTTCGTTGGGTATCCAGACTCCGGTTATTACGTTGAACGTTCAGGCTCTGGTCAGTTTCCTTGGGTATCCAGACTCTGGTTATTACGTTGAGCGTTTAGGCTCCAGTCAGTTTCCTTTAGTATCCAGACTCCTGTTATTACCTGGAGCGTTCAGGCTCCGGTCATTTTTGTTGAGTATCCAGACTCCGGTTAATAAGTTGAGCGTCAGGCTCCGATCATTTTCCTTGAGTATCCAGACTCCGGTTATTAAGTTGAGCGTTCAGGCTCCAGTTATTTTTGTTGAGTATCTAGACTCCGGTTATTACGTTGAGGGTTCAGACTCCGGTCATTTTCGTCGAGTATCTAGACTCATGTCATTACGTTGAGCGTTCAGGCTCCGATCATTATCGTTGAGTATGCATACTCTGGTCAATACGTTGAGATTTCAGGCTCCGGTCATTTTCGTTGAGTATCCAGACTCCGATCATTACATTGAGCGTTTAGGATCCAGTCATTTTCGTTGAGTATCATAACTCCATTTATTACGTTGAGCGTTCAGGATCCGGTTAGTTTCGTTGAGTATCCAGACTCCAGTTATTACGTTAAGCGTTTAGGCTCCGGTCAGTTTCGTTGGGTATCCAGACTCTGGTTATTACGTTGAGCATTTAGGCTCCGGTCATTTTCGTTGAGTATCCAGACTCTAGTTATTATGCTGAGCGTTCAGGCTCCGGTCAGTTTCGTTGAGTATCCAGATTCCGGTTATTAGATTGAGCGTTCAGGCTCCAATCATTTTCGTAGGGTATCCAGACTCTGGTTATTACGTTGAGCGTTCAGGCTCCAGTCAGTTTCGTTGAGTATCCTGACACCAGTTATTACGTTGAGCGTTCAGGATCCGGTCAGTTTCGTTGAGTATCCAGACTCCAGTTATTACGTTAAGCGTTCAGGCTCAGGTCAGTTTCATTGGGTATCCAGACTCCGGTTATTACGTTGATCGTTCAGTCTCCGGTCAGTTTCGTTGAGTATCCAGACTCCAGTTATTACGTTGAACGTTCTGGCTCCAGTCAGTTTCGTTGGGTATCCAAACTGCGGTTATTACGTTGAGCGTTCAGGCTCCGGTCATTTTCGTTGAGTATCCAGACTCTAGTTATTATGCTGCGCGTTCAGGCTCCGGTCAGTTTTGTTGAGTATCCAGATTCCAGTTATTACGTTGAGTGTTCAGGCTCCAGTCAGTTTCGTTGGGTATCCAGACTCCGGTTATTACGTTGAACGTTCAGGCTCTGGTCAGGTTCCTTGGGTATCCAGACTCCGGTTATTACGTTGAGCGTTTAGGCTCCAGTCAGTTTCCTTTAGTATCCAGACTCCTGTTATTACGTGGAGCGTTCAGGCTCCGGTCATTTTTGTTGAGTATCCAGACTCCGGTTATTAAGTTGAGCGTCAGGCTCCGATCATTTTCCTTGAGTATCCAGACTCCGGTTATTAAGTTGAGCGTTCAGGCTCCAGTTATTTTTGTTGAGTATCTAGACTCCGGTTATTACGTTGAGGGTTCAGACTCCGATCATTTTCGTCGAGTATCTAGACTCATGTCATTACGTTGAGCGTTCAGGCTCCGATCATTATTGTTGAGTATGCATACTCTGGTCAATACGTTGAGATTTCAGGCTCCGGTCATTTTCGTTGAGTATCCAGACTCCGGTCATTACATTGAGCGTTTAGGATCCAGTCATTTTCGTTGAGTATCATAACTCCATTTATTACGTTGAGCGTTCAGGATCCGGTTAGTTTCGTTGAGTATCCAGACTCCAGTTATTACGTTAAGCGTTTAGGCTCCGGTCAGTTTCGTTGGGTATCCAGACTCTGGTTATTACGTTGAGCGTTTAGGCTCCGGTCATTTTCGTTGAGTATCCAGACTCTAGTTATTATGCTGAGCGTTCAGGCTCCGGTCAGTTTTCTTGAGTATCCAGATTCCGGTTATTAAATTGAGCGTTCAGGCTCCAATCAGTTTCGTAGGGTATCCAGACTCTGGTTATTACGTTGAGCGTTCAGGCTCCAGTCAGTTTCATTGAGTATCCTGACACCAGTTATTACGTTGAGCGTTCAGGATCCGGTCAGTTTCGTTGAGTATCCAGACTCCAGTTATTACGTTAAACGTTCAGGCTCAGGTCAGTTTCATTGGGTATCCAGACTCCGGTTATTACGTTGATCGTTCAGTCTCAGGTCAGTTTCGTTGAGTATCCAGACTCCAGTTATTACGTTGAACGTTCTGGCTCCAGTCAGTTTCGTTGGGTATCCAAACTCCGGTTATTACGTTGAGCGTTCAGGCTCCGGTCATTTTCGTTGAGTATCCAGACTCTAGTTATTATGCTGCGCGTTCAGGCTCCGGTCAGTTTTGTTGAGTATCCAGATTCCGGTTATTACGTTGAGTGTTCAGGCTCCAGTCAGTTTCGTTGGGTATCCAGACTCCGGTCATTACGTTGAACGTTCAGGCTCTGGTCAGTTTCCTTGGGTATCCAGACTCCGGTTATTACGTTGAGCGTTTAGGCTCCAGTCAGTTTCCTTTAGTATCCAGACTCCTGTTATTACGTGGAGCGTTCAGGCTCCGGTCATTTTTGTTGAGTATCCAGACTCCGGTTATTAAGTTGAGCGTCAGGCTCCGATCATTTTCCTTGAGTATCCAGACTCCGGTTATTAAGTTGAGCGTTCAGGCTCCAGTTATTTTTGTTGAGTATCTAGACTCCGGTTATTACGTTGAGGGTTCAGACTCCGGTCATTTTCGTCGAGTATCTAGACTCATGTCATTACGTTGAGCGTTCAGGCTCCGATCATTATCGTTGAGTATGCATACTCTGGTCAATACGTTGAGATTTCAGGCTCCGGTCATTTTCGTTGAGTATCCAGACTCCGGTCATTACATTGAGCGTTTAGGATCCAGTCATTTTCGTTGAGTATCATAACTCCATTTATTACGTTGAGCGTTCAGGATCCGGTTAGTTTCGTTGAGTATCCAGACTCCAGTTATTACGTTAAGCGTTTAGGCTCCGGTCAGTTTCGTTGGGTATCCAGACTCTGGTTATTACGTTGAGCGTTTAGGCTCCGGTCATTTTCGTTGAGTATCCAGACTCTAGTTATCATGCTGAGCGTTCAGGCTCCGGTCAGTTTTCTTGAGTATCCAGATTCCGGTTATTAAATTGAGCGTTCAGGCTCCAATCAGTTTCGTAGGGTATCCAGACTCTGGTCATTACGTTGAGCGTTCAGGCTCCAGTCAGTTTCATTGAGTATCCTGACACCAGTTATTACGTTGAGCGTTCAGGATCCGGTCAGTTTCGTTGAGTATCCAGACTCCAGTTATTACGTTAAACGTTCAGGCTCAAGTCAGTTTCATTGGGTATCCAGACTCCGGTTATTACGTTGATCGTTCAGTCTCCGGTCAGTTTCGTTGAGTATCCAGACTCCAGTTATTACGTTGAACGTTCTGGCTCCAGTCAGTTTCGTTGGGTATCCAAACTCCGGTTATTACGTTGATCGTTCAGTCTCAGGTCAGTTTCGTTGAGTATCCAGACTCCAGTTATTACGTTGAACGTTCTGGCTCCAGTCAGTTTCGTTGGGTATCCAAACTCCGGTTATTACGTTGAGCGTTCAGGCTCCGGTCATTTTCGTTGAGTATCCAGACTCTAGTTATTATGCTGCGCGTTCAGGCTCCGGTCAGTTTCGTTGAGTATCCAGATTCCGGTTATTACGTTGAGTGTTCAGGCTCCAGTCAGTTTCGTTGGGTATCCAGACTCCGGTCATTACGTTGAACGTTCAGGCTCTGGTCAGTTTCCTTGGGTATCCAGACTCCGGTTATTACGTTGAGCGTTTAGGCTCCAGTCAGTTTCCTTTAGTATCCAGACTCCTGTTATTACGTGGAGCGTTCAGGCTCCGGTCATTTTTGTTGAGTATCCAGACTCCGGTTATTAAGTTGAGCGTCAGGCTCCGATCATATTCCTTGAGTATCCAGACTCCGGTTATTAAGTTGAGCGTTCAGGCTCCAGTTATTTTTGTTGAGTATCTAGACTCCGGTTATTACGTTGAGGGTTCAGACTCCGGTCATTTTCGTCGAGTATCTAGACTCATGTCATTACGTTGAGCGTTCAGGCTCCGATCATTATCGTTGAGTATGCATACTCTGGTCAATACGTTGAGATTTCAGGCTCCGGTCATTTTCGTTGAGTATCCAGACTCCGGTCATTACATTGAGCGTTTAGGATCCAGTCATTTTCGTTGAGTATCATAACTATATTTATTACGTTGAGCGTTCAGGATCCGGTCAGTTTCGTTGAGTATCCAGACTCCAGTTATTACGTTAAGCGTTTAGGCTCCGGTCAGTTTAGTTGGGTATCCAGACTCTGGTTATTACGTTGAGCGTTTAGGCTCCGGTCATTTTCGTTGAGTATCCAGACTCTAGTTATTATGCTGAGCGTTCAGGCTCCGGTCAGTTTCGTTGAGTATCCAGATTCCGGTTATTAGATTGAGCGTTTAGGCTCCAATCAGTTTCGTAGGGTATCCAGACTCTGGTTATTACGTTGAGCGTTCAGGCTCCAGTCAGTTTCGTTGAGTATCCTGACACCAGTTATTACGTTGAGCGTTCAGGATCCGGTCAGTTTCGTTGAGTATCCAGACTCCAGTTATTACGTTAAGCGTTCAGGCTCAGGTCAGTTTCATTGGGTATCCAGACTCCGGTTATTACGTTGATCGTTCAGTCTCTGGTCAGTTTCGTTGAGTATCCAGACTCCAGTTATTACGTTGAACGTTCTGGCTCCAGTCAGTTTCGTTGGGTATCCAAACTCCGGTTATTACGTTGAGCGTTCAGGCTCCGGTCATTTTCCTTGAGTATCCAGACTCTAGTTATTATGCTGCGCGTTCAGGCTCCGGTCAGTTTCGTTGAGTATCCAGATTCCAGTTATTACGTTGAGTGTTCAGGCTCCAGTCAGTTTCGTTGGGTATCCAGACTCCGGTTATTACGTTGAACGTTCAGGCTCTGGTCAGTTTCCTTGGGTATCCAGACTCCGGTTATTACGTTGAGCGTTTAGGCTCCAGTCAGTTTCCTTTAGTATCCAGACTCCTGTTATTACGTGGAGCGTTCAGGCTCCGGTCATTTTTGTTTAGTATCCAGACTCCGGTTATTAAGTTGAGCGTCAGGCTCCGATCATTTTCCTTGAGTATCCAGACTCCGGTTATTAAGTTGAGCGTTCAGGCTCCAGTTATTTTTGTTGAGTATCTATACTCCGGTTATTACGTTGAGGGTTCAGACTCCGGTCATTTTCGTCGAGTATCTAGACTCATGTCATTACGTTGAGCGTTCAGGCTCCGATCATTATCGTTGAGTATGCATACTCTGGTCAATACGTTGAGATTTCAGGCTCCGGTCATTTTTCGTTGAGTATCCATACTCCGGTCATTACATTGAGCGTTCAGGATCCGGTTAGTTTCGTTGAGTATCCAAACTCCAGTTATTACGTTAAGCGTTTAGGCTCCGGTCAGTTTCGTTGGGTATCCAGACTCCGGTTATTACGTTGAGCGTTTAGGCTCCGGTCATTTTTGTTGAGTATCCAGAGTCTAGTTATTATGCTGAGCGTTCAGGCTCCGGTCAGTTTCGTTGAGTATTCAGATTCTGGTTATTAGGTTGAGCATTCAGGCTCCAGTCAGTTTCGTAGGGTATCCAGACTCTGGTTATTACGTTGAGCGTTCAGGCTCCAGTCAGTTTAGTTTAGTATCCAAACTCTGGTTATTAAGTTGAGCATTCAGGCTCGGGTCATTTTCGTTGAGTATCCAGACTCTGGTTATTACGTTGAACGTTCAGGCTCCGGTCAGTTTCGTTGAGTATTCAGATTCTGGTTTTTACGTTGAGCGTTCAGGCTCCGGTCAGTTTCATTGGGTATGAAGACACCGGTTATTACGTTGAGCGTTCAGGCTCATGTCAGTTTCATTGGTTATCCAGACTCCGGTTATTACGTTGATCGTTCAGTCTCCGGTCAGTTTCGTTGAGTATCCAGACTCCAGTTATTACGTTGAGCGTTTAGGCTCCAGTCATTTTCCTTTAGTATCCAGACTCCTGTTATTACGTGGAGCGTTCAGGCTCTGGTCATTTTGGTTGAGTATCCAGACTCCGGTTATTAAGTTGAGCATCAGCCTCCAGTTATTTTCGTTGAGTATCTAGACTCCGGTTATTACGTTGAGGGTTCAGACTCTGGTCATTTTCGTTGAGTATCTAGACTCTTGTCATTACGTTGAGCGTTCAGGCTCCGATCATTTTCGTTGAGTATACATACTCTGGTCAATACGTTGAAATTTCAGGCTCCGGTCATTTTCGTTGAGTATCCAGACTCCGGTCATTACATTGAGCGTTTAGGATCCAGTCATTTTCGTTGAGTATCATAACTCCATTTATTACGTTGAGCGTTCAGGATCCGGTCTGTTTCGTTGAGTATCCAGAGTCCAGTTATTACGTTAAGCGTTTAGGCTCCGGTCAGTTTCATTGGGTATCCAGACTCCGGTTATTACGTTGAGCGTTTAGGCTCCGGTCATTTTCGTTGAGTATCCAGACTCTAGTTATTACGCTGAGCGTTCAGGCTCCGGTCAGTTTCGTTGAGTATCCAGATTCCGGTTATTAGGTTGAGCGTTCAGGCTCCAGTCAGTTTCGTAGGGTATCCAGACTCTGGTTATTACGTTGAGCGTTCAGGCTCCAGTCAGTTTCGTTGAGTATCCAGACACCAGTTATTACGTTGAGCGTTCAGGCTCCGGTCAGTTTCGTTGGGTATCCAGACTCCGGTTATGACGTTGATCGTTCAGTCTCTAGTCAGTTTCGTTAAGTATCCAGACTCCGGTTATCACGTTCAGCGTTCAGGCTCCGGTCAGTTTCGTTGGGTATCCAGACACCGGTTATTACGTTGAGCGTTCAGGGTCTGGTCATTTTTGTTGAGTATCCAGACTCCGGTTATTACGTTGAGCGTTCAGGCTCTAGTCAGTTTAGTTTAGTATCCAAACTCTGGTTATTAAGTTGAGCGTTCAGGCTCTGGTCATTTTCGTTGAGTATCCAGACTCTGGTTATTACGTTGAGTGTTCAGCTCCGGTCAGTTTCGTTGAGTATCCAGATTCTGGTTTTTACGTTGAGCGTTCAGGCTCCGGTCAGTTTCATTGGGTATCAAGACACCGGTTATTACGTTGAGCGTTCAGGCTCAGGTCAGTTTCATTGGGTATCCAGACTCTGGTTATTACGTTGATCGTTCAGTCTCCGGTCAGTTTCGTTGAGTATCCAGACTCTAGTTATTACATTGAAAATTCTGGCTCCAGTCAGTTTCATTGGGTATCCAAACTCCGGTTATTACGTTGGGCGTTCAGGCTCCGGTCATTTTCGTTGAGTATCCAGACTCTAGTTATTACGCTGCGCGTTCAGGCTCCGGTCAGTTTCGTTGAGTATCCAGATTCCGGTTATTATGTTGAGCGTTCAGGCTCCAGTCAGTTTCGTTGGGTATCCAGGCTCCGGTTATTATGTTGAGCGTTCAGGCTCTGGTCAGTTTCCTTGGGTATCCAGACTCCGGTTATTACGTTGAGCGTTTAGGCTCCAATCATTTTCCTTTAGTATCCAGACTCCTGTTATTACGTGGAGCGTTCAGGCTCCGGTCATTTTTGTTGAGTATCCAGACTCCGGTTATTAAGTTGAGCGTCAGGCTCCGATCATTTTCGTTGAGTATCCAGACTCCGGTTATTAAGTTGAGCGTTCATGCTCCAGTTATTTTCGTTGAGTATCTAGACTCCGGTTATTACGTTGAGGGTTCAGACTCCGGTCATTTTCGTTGAGTATCTAGACTCCTGTCATTATGTTGAGCGTTCAGGCTCCGATCATTTTCGTTGAGTATGCATACTTTGGTCAATACGTTGAGATTTCAGGCTCTGGTCATTTTCGTTGAGTATCCAGACTCCGGACATTACATTGAACGTTAAGGATCCAGTCATTTTTGTTGAGTATCATAACTCCATTTATTACGTTGAGCGTTCAGGATCCGGTCAGTTTCGTTGAGTATCCAGACTCCAGTTATTATGTTAAGCATTTAGGCTCCGGTCAGTTTCGTTGGGTATCCAGACTCCGGTTATTACGTTGAGCGTTTAGGCTCCGGTCATTTTCGTTGAGTATCCAGACTCTAGTTATTATGCTGAGCGTTCAGGCTCCGGTCAGTTTCGTTGAGTATCCAGATTCCGGTTATTAAGTTGAGCGTTCAGGCTCCAGTCAGTTTTGTAGGGTATCCAGACTCTGGTTATTATGTTGAGCGTTCAGGCTCCAGTCAGTTTCGTTGAGTATCCAGACACCAGTTATTACGTTGAGCGTTCAGGCTCCAGTCAGTTTCGTTGGGTATTCAGACTTTGGTTATTACGTTGATATTTCAGTCTCTAGTCAGTTTCGTTAAGTATCCAGACTCCGGTTAGTACGTTGAGCGTTCAGGCTCCGGTCAGTTTCGTTGGGTATCCAGACACCGGTTATTACGTTGAGCGTTCAGGGTCCGGTCATTTTTATTGAGTATCCAGACTCCTGTTATTACGTTGAGCGTTCAGGCTCCAGTCAGTTCAGTTTAATATCCAAACTCTAGTTATTAAGTTGAGCGTTCAGGCTCGGGTCATTTTCGTTAAGTATCCAGACTCTGGTTATTACGTTGAGCGTTCAGGCTCCGGTCAGTTTCGTTGAGTATCCAGATTCTGGTTTTTACGTTGAGCGTTCAGGCTCCGGTCAGTTTCATTGGGTATCAAGACACCGGTTATTACGTTGAACGTTCAGGCTCAGGTCAGTTTCATTGGATATCCAGACTCCGGTTATTACGTTGATCGTTCAGTCTCCGGTCAGTTTCGTTGAGTATCCAGACTCCAGTTATTACGTTGAACATTCTGGCTCCAGTCAGTTGCGTTGGGTATCCAAACTCCGGTTATTACGTTGAGCGTTCAGGCTCCGGTCATTTTCGTTGAGTATCCAGACTCTAGTTATTACGCTGCGCGTTCAGGCTCTGGTCAGTTTCGTTGAGTATCCAGATTTCGGTTATTACGTTGAGCGTTCAGGCTCCAGTCAGTTTCGTTGGGTATCCAGACTCTGGTTATTACGTTGAGCGTTCAGGCTCCGATCATTTTCGTTGAGTATGCATACTCTGGTCAATACGTTGAGATTTCAGGCTCCGGTCATTTTCGTTGAGTATCCAGACTCCGGTCATTACATTGAGCGTTCAGGATCCAGTCATTTTCATTGATTATCATAACTCCATTTATTACGTTGAGCGTTCAGGATCCAGTCAGTTTCGTTGAGTATCCAGACTCCAGTTATTACGTTGAGCGTTCAGTCTCCGGTCAGTTTCGTTGGGTATCCAAACTTCGGTCATTATGTTGATCGTTCAGGCGCCGTTCATTTTCGTTGAGTATCCAGACTCGGGTTATTACGTTGAGCGTTCAGGCTCCAGTCAGTTTCCTTGAGTATCCAGATTCCGGTTATTACGTTGAGCATTCAGGCTCCAGTCAGTTTTGTTGGGTATCTAGACTTCGGTTATTACCTTGAGCGTTCAGGCTCTGGTCAGTTTCCTTGGGTATCCAAACTCCAGTTATTACATTGAGAGTTCAGGCTCCAGTCATTTTCCTTTAGTATCCAGACTCCTGTTATTACGTTGAGCGTTCAGGCTCCGGTCAGTTTCATTGAGTATCCAGACTCCGATTATTACGTTGAGCGTTCAGGCCGCGGTCAGTTTCGTTGGGTATCCAGACTCTGGTTATTACGTTGATCGTTCAGGCTCCGGTCATTTTTGTTGAGTATCCAGACTCAGGTTATTACGTTGAGCGTTCAGGCTCCGGTCAGTTTCATTGAGTATCAAGATTCCGGTTATTACGTTGAGCGTTAAGGCTCCGGTCAGTTTCGTTGGGTATCCAGACTCCGGTTATTACGTTGATCGTTCAATCTCTGGTCAGTTTCGTTAAGTATCCAGACTCCAGTTATTACATTGAGCGTTTAGGCTCCGGTCAGTTTCGTTGGATATCCAGACACCGGTTATTACGTTGAGCGTTCAGGGTCCGGTCATTTTTGTTGAGTATCCAGACTCCGGTTATTACGTTGAGTGTTCAAGCTCCGGTCAGTTTAGTTTAGTATCCAAACTCTGGTTATTAAGTTGAGCGTTCAGGCTCCGGTCATTTTCGTTGAGTATCCAGACTCTGGTTATTACGTTGAGTGTTCAGGCTCCGGTCACTTTCATTGAGTATCCAGATTCCGGTTATTACGTTGAGCGTTAAGGCTCTGGTCAGTTTTGTTGGATATCTAGACTCCGGTTATTACGTTGATCGTTCAGTCTCTGGTCAGTTTCGTTGAGTATCTAGACTCCGGTTATTACGTTGAGCGTTCAGGCTCCGGTCAGTTTCGTTGGGTATCCAGACACCGGTTATTACGTTGAGTGTAACACCCCCTTTCTATACCCCCAAAATAAACAATTAAATCATTTAGGAACAAATTCAAAATTTCATCAGAGTACATTTGCAACGTGGCATAAAAGGGAAATATCACATTATCATAAAAATTCCAACACATACAACTCCTGCTCAAACGGATATGCAACAATAGGGTATCACCCACAAGAAATATTTAGAACAAGGCGGAAATATCCAAATATTCCATAATTCTCCAAAACATATGTTCACATATACAATTATCATTCATCATGTTTACAAAACATATCATCAGCAGATACATGCACAGATGTATCACAAAAAAAATCAAAATAATTCCTATCTACCCGGTGCTACATATCAGAGCCGACCGACCAAAAAGGAAAGAAGCCACGCTTCACAAAAATACCTCCAGCAATCTAATCTGCAATGCCTCATAGAGCATTAAAAGAAACAACAGAAGGGTGAGAAACGATATCATAATAACAATGCATATATATATATATATATATATATATATATATATATATATATATATATATATATATATATATATATATATATATATATATATATATATATATATATATATATATATATATATATATATATATATATATATATATATATATATATATATATATATATATATATATATATATATATATATATATATATATATATATATATATATATATATATATATATATATATATATATATATATATATATATATATATATATATATATATATATATATATATATATATATATATATATATATATATATATATATATATATATATATATATATATATATATATATATATATATATATATATATATATCCAATATACGTCTTTCGCATTCTCACCGCAACTCACCTCGTCATACCGTACATCGCAATGTATTCACATTATCTATTTACAAATAGAATACCATGCATATACAATATGCGTCAACAATGTTTATATCAGTTCATAAACACATAAAACATACATATACATATATTCACACATACATGTGTCTTCAAGCACATACCAATCATGCCAATCATCAACAATTCATATAGACATTTACAATTATGTTTATTCACCATACACCATGCAAGATGTCAACATGCAACTCATAGAGACCGACACACGACTCTATGCAGATGCAAATGCGGTACCGACTCATTTCAGCAGGTTCAATTGAAGAACCAAATAACCATCCCTCACACCCCACATGGGCACACGAGGTTCTACAGATTCTACGCGGAATCAAAATAACCATCGCAACATACGAGGTTCTGCAAATCCACCGAGGGATCAATAATTAACCATCGCTCACACCCCACAAGGGCACACGAGGTTCTGCAGATTCACCGAGGAATCAATCGATACAAGAATGCATACCATGATGCTTCACATGCAACATGACTCATGACACTCTTGAAATGCACACATATTTACAAACATACTCATGCATTCTACACATTCATCGCATATATTCATACAAACATCATATATTTTTAATCCAGCTAAACAATGCACATAATTTCCCAAACGGTCACAATTCATAATCTAGGATTCACGCCATACGGCTACCCACAGCACATCACAAACCAGCATATAAGCTATTAAATCAAAGAAGGGTCGATCGCCACCCAAACCCCAAGCCACGACAGCACCACGCAACAGGGAAAATTCATCCTGCTACGTTCGCTACACGCTCGCCTAGCGAGCTGCTAGCGAGCCTTCGCTACCTCCTCGCCTAGCGAACTTCTAGCGAGCAAGAACAGAGGCTACATACCTCGTTCGCTACCCCGTTCACCACAGCGAACCTCCAGCGAGCTCCTCGCTACTCCCTTCGCTGCCAGCGAGGGATATCAGGATCTCACTGTCCCAAGTCTGGGACCGTTCGCTACACGCTCGCCTAGCGAGATGCTACCGAGCGTTCGCT
Organism: Lathyrus sativus; assembly: GCA_963859935.3. NCBI lineage: Eukaryota > Viridiplantae > Streptophyta > Magnoliopsida > Fabales > Fabaceae > Lathyrus > Lathyrus sativus. Next base: position 238,837,597 of record OZ012736.1, read on the forward strand.
GCGTGCTCGCCTAGCGAGCTGCTAGCGAGTCGCCTGCGAACAACAACATTCAGTTCTGCTCCAGCACCTGCAAACTCACCAAAATCACCCGATTAAATCCAAAGTTGTTCCAGTAGCCTTAGTCTAACATATATCGTCTAACCTACATCATCTAATCACGATTCTAACCGTTAAACAACGATTCCTTTCGATTAAACCAAATTCAACATAAAATGGAAAGTGTAGAAAAACTACCAACAATCCAAAACAATCCAACAAAATCATACATGATTATACACATTGATAGAATAATAAAGTTTCACACCCTTACCCGATCAATCAGAAGCTTTGGTGATGATTTCTTGAAGTTCTAGGTTTTCCTCTCCTTTTCTCTTCACTTCCTCTTTCTTTCTCTTCTTTTTCTTTCTATCTTACTATATTTTCTCTTTTCCTCTCTTATCTCATAATTCTATTTCCTTCCTCTCAAATTCTTTCCACTCACTAATCAATCAATTCTCATAAAATTATCCACTTAACATAATTACTAATGCCCAAAATACCCTCCGGCCTATTTTACTCGAAAACTCTCCAAACAGGTAAAAATAGCATAACATACCAATATAACATATTAACACATAATTTCCACGTTAAAATAAATAATTATCCAATTAAATCAAAAAGGACTCAATGAAATGGGAATCGGAATCGGGGCGTTACAACTCTCCCCCACTTAGGAATTTTCGTCCTCGAAAATATTACCTGATTCGAACAGCTCAGGATGCGACTCACGCATCTTACTCTCCAATTCCCAAGTCATATTGCCTTCCGCAGCACCTCCCCACGCTACTTTTACAAGCGAAATATCCTTGCCCCTTAGGTTCTTAACTTCGCGGTCCAAAATCATAACCGGTAAAACCTCAACCGTAAGATTATCTCTTACCTCCACCTCATCCATAGGAATCACATGTGACGGATCTGGAACATACTTCCGAAGTTGCGAAACATGGAACACATCATGCAAATTCGAAAGATTCGGAGGCAACGCCACACGATAAGCCACCGCACCAACTCGTGCAATAATTTGATACGGACCAATAAAACGAGAAGTCAACTTCTTTGACTTCAAAGCACGACCCACACCCGTAACCGGTGTAACTCTCAAAAACACATGGTCACCTTCTTGAAATTCAAGATCCTTCCTTCTCTTGTCATGATAACTCTTTTGCCTATTCTGAGAAGCTTTCATCTTCTCCCGAATAAACTTCACCTTCTCCGTCATTTGTTGTACCATCTCCGGTCCAACTACCGATCTCTCTCCGGTTTCATGCCAACACAAAGGTGTTCGACATCTCCGACCATACAAAGCCTCAAATGGTGCCATACCAATACTTGCATGAAAACTGTTGTTGTAAGTGAACTCAATCAATGCCAAAAGGTTATCTCAAACACCACCTTGCTCGAGCACACAAGCATGTAACAAGTCCTCCAACGATTGAATCGTCCTCTCAGTTTGGCCATCCGTCTGCAGATGATACGCCAAACTCAATCTCAACTTAGAACCTAAAGCCTTTTGCAAACCTTCCCAAAATCTCAAAGTAAATCTAGGATCTCTATCTGACACGATACTCTTGGGAACTCCATGCAACTTCACAATCACCCGAACACAAATCTCGGCTAACTTTTCCAAAGGATAACTAATATCAATCGGAATAAAGTGAGCAGATTTAGTAAGCCTATCAACAATCACCCAAATAGCATTGTGACCTCTTTGCGTATTTGGTAAACCCGTAACAAAATCCATTGATATACTATCCCATTTCCATTCTGGAATATCCAACGGTTGCATCAAACCGCTAGGCTTCTGATGTTCAACCTTAGACTTCTGGCAAGTCAAAATCGAATACACAAACCGAGCTACATCCCTCTTCAATCCGGACCACCAAAAGATTTTCTTCAAATCCTGATACATCTTATTCGCACCCGGATGAATACTCAAATTACTCCGGTGTCCTTCCTCCAATATCATCTTTCTCATGTCCACATCGTCGGGAATACAAATACGACCACGGAATCTCAAAACTCCAAAATTATCAACTTTAAAGTCCTCATTCTCATTCATCATCAAATCCACAAATTTCAAATCCAACTTTTGCTTTTCACGAACGGTAGCAAGAAAATCATTCGTAACATGCAACATACCAAGTTTCACACTTCTCGGCGTCATTTCACAAACCAAACTCAAATCTCTAAAATTCTCCAAAAGTTCTCATTCTCTTACCATCAATGTAGACATATGCACTAACTTCCGGCTCAAAGCATCGGCTACAACATTTGCCTTACCCGGATGGTAATTCAAACCAAAGTCATAATCCTTCAAAAACTCTAACCACCTCCTTTGCCTTATATTCAATTCCTTTTGTTCAAATAAATACTTCAAACTCTTGTGGTCGCTAAAAACTTCAAATCTCGCACCATAGAGATAATGCCTCCAAATTTTCAAAACAAAGACCACGACCGCCAATTCCAAATCATGAGTAGGATAATTCTTCTCATGCACTCTCAATTGCCTTGAAGCATAAGCCGCAACTTTACCGTCTTGCATCAAAACACCACCCAAACCGGACAAAGAAGCATCACAATAAACCACAAACGATTCCGTCGGATTTGGCAAAATCAAAACCGGCGCCGTTGTCAACCGTCTCTTAAGTTCAACTAAACTCTTCTCACAATTAATGTCCCAAACAAAAGTCTTTCCCTTACAAGTCAACTGAGTCAACGGAAGTGCCAACTTCGAAAATCCCTCAATAAACCTCCGATAATAACCGGCCAAGCCCAAAAAGCTTCGGATCTCTGTAACCGACTTAGGAGCCTCCCATTGCATCACCGCATCAATCTTGGACGGATCAACACAAATACCATTACCAGAAATAACATGCCCAAGAAAACTCACTTCCGATAACCAAAACTCGCACTTGGATAACTTAGCATACAATTGCTTCTCCTTCAAAACTTGCAACACAACCCGCAAATGCTCTTCATGCTCTTCTTGAGACTTAGAGTAAATCAAAATGTCGTCAATAAACACAACTACGAAATGATCCAACTGCTCATGAAAGATACGATTCATATATTCCATAAACACACCCGGCGTATTAGAAACTCCGAATGGCATCACAGAAAATTCATAATGACCATACCGTGTCCTAAAAGCCGTCTTTTGAATATCTTCTTCTTTAACACGAATCTGGTGATAACCTGACCTCAGATCAATCTTACTAAAAACACGGGCACCAACCAATTGGTCCATCAAATCATCAATTCTAGGAAGCGGATACTTATTCTTAATAGTCACCTTATTCAACTGTCGATAATCAATACACAACCGCATGCTCCCATCTTTCTTCTTTACCAACAATACCGGCGCACCCCAAGGAGAAACACTCGGCCTAACAAATCTCTTTTCCAATAAATCATTCAATTGTTTCTTCAACTCTACCAACTCTGATGCCGACATACGATACGGTGCCATCGAAATCGGTCTAGTACCGGGAACTAGATCAATCGAAAACTCAACTTCCCTTTCCGGCGGTACATCCGTAATGTCCTCCGGAAATACTTCTAGAAAGTCACATACCACTGGAACCAAATCCATTTCAACCTTATTCTCTACCGACAGCGACGCAAACAAACAGAACACTTGAGCTTCATCCGCCAAAAGTTTCTTCAACTCTTTAGTGGATAGAAAACTCTCTTCCTCCTCATCTCCCAAAGATGGAAACCTCACCAACTTGTGATAACAATCAATACGAACTCTATTATACTGCAACCAATTCATACCCAAAATCACATCTAATCCTTCTAATGGCAAACACACCAAGTCCATAATAAAGTCCTTACCATACATGGTCAAGGGACAACTCAAACATACCGAAGACGTAGTTACCAACCCCGAAGCGGGCGTCTCAATAACCATATCACCACCACAAGAAGAAAAACACAAATCCAAACGCTTAGCGCACTTGAAAGAAATAAACGAATGAGTCGCTCCGGTATCAATAATAGCAACTAAAGGCATATTATTAATAAAGCATGTACCTTTAATCAACCGATCCGCATTAGTAGTGTCTGCACCCGCTAATGCAAATACCTTCCCGCTTGACGGAGCTTGCTTTGCCTTAGTACACTTTGTACTAATATGACCAACCTCCCCACAGTTAAAACACTTAATCACATTCCTTCTACATTCAGTTGTAGCATGACCGAGACCACCACAGTTAGCACACTTTTCCCCAGCCTTCTTACACTCAAAAGATTTGTGCCCCACTTCGCCGCACCTATAGCACTTAATGGGACCAGAACTTCCTCCTCCGGATTTCTTGACAAAGTGTTCCCTATGCTTGCCTTTATCAGCAGGCGTCACATAAGGCCCACTCCTTACTGGTTGCTTCCCTCGCTTCTCATTCAAACTCTTATAGTGAGTAGAACGAGCTCTACTATCCTCTTCGAAAATTCTACAGCATTCTGTTAAGTCCGAAAATCTTCGAATCCTCTAATATCCCACAGCTTTCTTGATCTCCGGGCGCAAGCCGTTCTCGTACTTAGTACACTTGGAAAATTCCGCCGTCACCGCATCATAGCGAGGATGGAATTTCACCAACTCCGTAAACTTAGCCGTGTAGTCAACCACGGACATGTTCCCTTGTTTCAATTCTAGAAACTCCATTTCCTTCTTTCCCTTCACACTCTCCGGATAATACTTCCTCAAAAATTCAGTTTGGAACAAATCCCAAGTTATTTCCTCATCATCAACTTCAAGAATTTATCTTATGCCGACCCATCAGTCATCGGCTTCTTCTCTCAGCATGTGAGATCCAAGTCTCACCTTGTTCCCCTCAGCGCAATTCATAACTCTGAAGATCCTCTCGACCTCCTTCAGCCAAATCTGAGCACCGTCCGGATCAAACCTTCCTTTGAACACCGGCGGCTGATTCTTTCTAAACTCATCGTTAGCATTCACATTCGGCGCACCCTGCACCGCTCGAGCCATATCTTCCAATGCCGCAGCCATCGCATTGTCATTACGACCAGCCATATTCTGATTATTCCCAAAAATAACAAGAAGGTCAAATAACCGTTCAACCAACAAAATAGCGAGACAGATACAACTGACTCAACACTGGCTCTGATACCACTTAATGTAACACCCCCTTTCTATACCCCCAAAATAAACAATTAAATCATTTAGGAACAAATTCAAAATTTCATCAGAGTACATTTGCAACGTGGCATAAAAGGGAAATATCACATTATCATAAAAATTCCAACACATACAACTCCTGCTCAAACGGATATGCAACAACAGGGTAGCACCCACAAGAAATATTTAGAACAAGGCGGAAATATCCAAATATTCCATAATTCTCCAAAACATATGTTCACATATACAATTATCATTCATCATGTTTACAAAACATATCATCAGCAGATACATGCACAGATGTATCACAAAAAAAATCAAAATAATTCCTATCTACCCGGTGCTACATATCAGAGCCGACCGACCAAAAAGGGAAGAAGCCACACTTCACAAAAATACCTCCAGCAATCTAATCTGCAATGCCTCATAGAGCATTAAAAGAAACAACAGAAGGGTGAGAAACGATATCATAATAACAATGCATATAAACATATATATATATATATATATATATATATATATATATATATATATATATATATATATATATATATATATATATATATATATATATATATATATATATATATATATATATATATATATATATATATATATATATATATATATATATATATATATATATATATATATATATATATATATATATATATATATACATAATATCCAATATACGTCTTTCGCATTCTCACCGCAACTCACCTCGTCATACCGTACATCGCAATGTATTCACATTATCTATTTACAAATAGAGCACCATGCATATACAATATGCGTCAACAATGTTTATATCAGTTCATAAACACACAAAACATACATATACATATATTCACACATACATGTGTCTTCATGCATACCAATCATGCCAATCATCAAAAATTCATATAAACATTTACAATTATGTTTATTCACCATACACCATGCAAGATGTCAACATGCAACTCATAGAGACCGACACACGACTCTATGCAGATGCAAATGCGGTACCGACTCATTTCAACAGGTTCAATTGAAGAACCAAATAACCATCGCTCACACCCCACATGGGCACACGAGGTTCTGCAGATTCTACGCGGAATCAAAATAACCATCGCAACATACGAGGTTCTGCAAATCCACCGAGGGATCAATAATTAACCATCGCTCACACCCCACAAGGGCACACGAGGTTCTGCAGATTCACCGAGGAATCAATCGACACAAGAATGCATACCATGATGCTTCACATGCAACATGACTCATGACACTCTTGAAATGCACACATGTTTACAAACATACTCATGCATTCTACACATTCATCGCATATATTCATACAAACATCATAGATTTTTAATCCAGCTAAACAATGCACATAATTGCCCAAACGGCCACAATTCATAATCTAGGATTCACGCCATACGGCTACCCACAGCACATCACAAACCAGCATATAAGCTATTAAATCGAAGAAGGGTCGATCGCCACCCAAACCCCAAGCCACGACAGCACCACGCAACAGGGAAAATTCATCCTGCTACGTTCGCTACACGCTCGCCTAGCGAGCTGCTAGCGAGCCTTCGCTACCTCCTCGCCTAGCGAACTGCTAGCGAGCAAGAACAGAGGCTACAGACCTCGTTCGCCACAGCGAACCTCCAGCGAGCTCCTCGCTACTCCCTTCGCTGCCAGCGAGGGACATCAGGATCTCACCGTCCCAAGTCTGGGACCGTTTGCTACACGCTCGCCTAGCGAGATGCTACCGAGCGTTCGCTGCGTGCTCGCCTAGCGAGTTGCTAGCGAGTCGCCTGCGAACAACAACATTCAGTTCTGCTCCAACACCTCCAAACTCACCAAAATCACCCGATTAAATCCAAAGTTGTTCCAGTAGCCTTAGTCTAACATATATCGTCTAACCTACATCATCTAATCACGATTCTAACCGTTAAACAACGATTCCTTTCGATTAAACCAAATTCAACCTAAAATGGAAAGTGTAGAAAAACTACCAACAATCCAAAACAATCCAACAAAATCATACATGATTATACACATTGATAGAATAATAAAGTTTCACACCCTTACCCGATCAATCGGAAGCTTTGGTGATGATTTCTTGAAGTTTTAGGTTTTCCTCTCCTTTTCTCTTCACTTCCTCTTTCTTTCTCTTCTTTTTCTTTCTATCTTACTATATTTTCTCTTTTCCTCTCTTATCTCATAATTCTATTTCCTTCCTCTCAAATTCTTTCCACTCACTAATCAATCAATTCTCATAAAATTATCCACTTAACATAATTACTAATGTCCAAAATACCCTCCGGCCTATTTTACTCGAAAACTCTCCAAACAGGTAAAAATAGCATAACATACCAATATAACATATTAACACATAATTTCCACGTTACAATAAATAATTATCCAATTAAATCAAAAAGGACTCAATGAAATGGGAATCGGAATCGGGGCATTACATTGAGCGTTCAGGGTCCAGTCATTTTTGTTGAGTATCCAGACTCCAGTTATTACGTTGAGAGTTCAAGCTTCGGTCAGTTTAGTTTAGTATCCAAACTCTGGTTATTAAGTTGAGCGTTCAGGCTCCGGTCATTTTCGTTGAGTATCCAGACTCTGGTTATTACGTTGAGCGTTCAGGCTCCGGTCAGTTTCATTGGGTATCAAGACACTGGTTATTACGTTGAGCGTTCAGGCTCAGGTCAGTTTCACTGGGTATCCAGACTCCGGTTATTACATTGATCATTCAGTCTCCGGTCAGTTTCGTTGAGTATCCAGACTCCAGTTATTACGTTGAACATTCTGGCTTCAGTCAGTTTCGTTGGGTATCCAAACTCCGGTTATTATGTTGAGCGTTCAGGGTCCGGTCATTTTTGTTGAGTATCCAGACTCCGGTTATTACGTTGAGCGTTCAGGCTCCAGTCAGTTTAGTTTAGTATCCAAACTCTGGTTATTAAGTTGAGCGTTCAGGCTCCGGTCATTTTCGTTGAGTATCCAGACTCTGGTTATTACGTTGAGCATTCAGGCTCCGGTCAGTTTCGTTGAGTATCCAGATTCTGGTTATTACATTGAGCGTTCAGGCTCCGGTCAGTTTCATTGGGTATCAAGACACAGGTTATTACGTTGAGTGTTCAGGCTCAGGTCAGTTTCATTGGGTATCTAGACTCCGGTTATTACGTTGATCATTCAGTCTCCTGTCAGTTTCGTTGAGTATCCAGACTCTAGTTATTACGTTGAAAGTTCTGGCTCCAGTCAGTTTCGTTGGGTATCCAAACTCCGGTTATTACGTTGAGCGTTCAGGCTCCGGTCATTTTCGTTGAGTATCGAGACTCTAGTTATTACGATGAGCGTTCAGGCTTCGGTCAGTTTCATTGAGTATCCAGATTCCGGTTATTACATTGAGCGTTCAGGCTCCAGTCAGTTTCGTTGGGTATCCAGACTTCGGTTATTACGTTGAGCGTTCAGGCTCTTGTCAGTTTCCTTGGGTATCCAGACTCCGGTTATTAAGTTGAGTGTTCAGGCTCCGGTCATTTTTGTTGAGTATCTAGACTCCGGTTATTACGTTGAGGGTTCAGACTCCGGTCATTTTCGTTGAGTACCTAGACTCCTGTCATTACGTTGAGCGTTCAGGCTCCGGTCATTTTCGTTGAGTATGCATACTCTGGTCAATACGTTGAGATTTCCGGCTCCGGTCATTTTCGTGAAGTATCCAGACTCCGGTCATTACATTGAGCGTTCAGGATCTAGTCATTTTTGTTGAGTATCATAACTCCATTTATTACGTTAAGCGTTCAGGATCCGGTCAGTTTCATTTGAGTATCCAGACTCCCGTTATTACGTTGAGCGTTCAGGCTCCGGTCAGTTTCGTTGGGTATCCAGACTCCGGTGATTATGTTGATCGTTCAGGCTCCGTTCATTTTCGTTGAGTATCCAGGCTCGGGTTATCACGTTGAGCGTTTAGACTCCGGTCAGTTTCATTGAGTATCCAGATATCGGTTATTACCTTGAGCGTTCAGGCGCCAGTCAGTTTCGTTGGGTATCTAGACTCCGGTTATTACGTTGAGCGTTTAGGCTCTGGTCAGTTTCCTTGGGTATCTAAACTCCGGTTATTACGTTGAGAGTTCAGGCTACAGTCATTTTCCTTTAGTATCCAGACTCCTGTTATTACGTTGAGCGTTCAGGCTCCGGTCTGTTTCGTTGAGTATCCAGACTCCGGTTATTACGTTGAGCGTTCAGACTCCGGTCAGTTTCATTGAGTATCCAGATTCCGGTTATTACGTTTAGCGTTACGGCTCTGGTCAGTTTCGTTGGGTATCTAGACTCCAGTTATTACGTTGATCGTTCAGTCTCTGGTCAGTTTCGTTGAGTATCCATACTCCGGTTATTACGTTGAGCGTTCAGGCTCCGGTCAGTTTCGTTGGGTATCCAGACACCGGTTATTACGTTGAGCGTTCAGGGTCCGGTCATTTTTGTTGAGTATCCAGACTCCGGTTATTACGTAGAGCGTTCAAGCTCCGGTCAGTTTAGTTTAGTATCCAAACTCTGGTTATTAAGTTGAGCGTTCAGGTTCCGGTCATTTTCGTTGAGTATCCAGACTCTGGTTATTACGTTGAGCGTTCAGGCTCCGGTCAGTTTCATTGGGTATCAAGACACTGGTTATTTCGTTGAGCGTTCAGGCTCAGGTCAGTTTCATTGGGTATCCAGACTCCGGTTATTACATTGATCGTTCAGTCTCCGGTCAGTTTCGTTGAGTATCCAGACTCCAGTTATTACGTTGAACATTCTGGCTTCAGTCAGTTTTGTTGGGTATCCAAACTCCGGTTATTATGTTGAGCGTTCAGGGTCCGGTCATTTTTGTTGAGTATCCAGACTCCGGTTATTACGTTGAGCATTCAGGCTCCAGTCAGTTTAGTTTAGTATCCAAACTCTGGTTATTAAGTTGAGCGTTCAGGCTCCGGTCATTTTCGTTGAGTATCCAGACTCCGGTTATTATTTTAAGCGTTCAGGCTCCGGTCAGTTTCGTTGAGTATCCAGATTCTGGTTATTACGTTGAGTGTTCAGGCTCCGGTCAGTTTCATTGGGTATCAAGACACCGGTTATTACGTTGAGCGTTCAGGCTCAGGTCAGTTTCATTGGGTATCTAAACTCCGGTTATTACGTTGATCGTTCAGTCTCCTGTCAGTTTCGTTGAGTATCCAGACTCCAATTATTAAGTTGAACGTTCTGGCTCCAGTCAGTTTCGTTGGGTATCCAAACTCCGATTATTACGTTGAGGGTTCAGGCTCCGGTCATTTTCGTTGAGTATCGAGACTCTAGTTATTACGATGAACGTTCAGGCTCCGGTCAGTTTCATTGAGTATCCAGATTCCGGTTATTACGTTGAGTGTTCAGGCTCCAGTCAGTTTCGTTGGGTATTAAGACACTGATTATTACGTTGAGCGTTCAGGCTCTGGTCAGTTTCCTTGGGTATCCAGACTCCGGTTATTACGTTGAGCGTTCATGCTCCGGTCATTTTTGTTGAGTATCCAGACTCCGGTTATTAAGTTGAGCGTCAGGCTCCGATCATTTTCATTGAGTATCCAGACTTCGGTTATTAAGTTGAGCGTTCAGGCTCCGGTCATTTTCGTTGAGTATCTAGACTCCGGTTATTACGTTGAGGGTTCAGACTCCGGTCATTTTCGTTGAGTATCTAGACTCCTGTCATTATGTTGAGCGTTCAGGCTCCGGTCATTTTCGTTGAGTATGCATACTCTGGTCAATACGTTGAGATTTCAGGCTCCGGTCATTTTCGTTGAGTATCCAGACTCCGGTCATTACATTGAGCGTCCAGGATCCAGTCATTTTTGTTGAGTATCATAACTCCATTTATTACGTTAAGCGTTCAGGATCCGGTCAGTTTCATTTGAGTATCCAGACTCCCGTTATTACGTTGAGCGTTTAGGCTCCGGTCAGTTTCGTTGGGTATCCAGACTCCGGTGATAATGTTGATCGTTCAGGCTCTATTCATTTTCGTTGAGTATCCAGGCTCGGGTTATTACGTTGAGCGTTTAGGCTCTGGTCAGTTTTGTTGAGTATCCAGATTCCGGTTATTACATTGAGCGTACAGGCGCCAGTCAGTTTCGTTGGGTATCTAGACTCCCGTTATTACGTTGAGCGTTCAGGCTCTGGTCAGTTTCCTTTGGTATCTAAACTCCGGTTATTACGTTGAGAGTTCAGGCTACAGTCATTTTCCTTTAGTATCCAGACTCCTGTTATTACATTGAGCATTCAGGCTCCGGTCTGTTTCGTTGAGTATCAAGACTCCGGTTATTACGTTGAGCGTTCAGACTCGGGTCAGTTTCATTGAGTATCCAGATTCTGGGTATTATGTTGAGTGTTCAGACTCCAGTCAGTTTCATTGAGTATCCAGATTCCGGTTATTACGTTGAGCGTTACGGCTCTGGTCAGTTTTGTTGGGTATCTAGACTCCAGTTATTATGTTGATCGTTCAGTCTCTGGTCAGTTTCGTTGAGTATCCAGACTCCGGTTATTACGTTGAGCGTTCAGGCTCCGGTCAGTTTTGTTGGGTATCTAGACACCGGTTATTACGTTGAGCATTCAGGGTCCGGTCATTTTTGTTGAGTATCCAGACTCCAGTTATTACGTTGAGCGTTCAAGCTCCGGTCAGTTTAGTTTAGTATCCAAACTCTGGTTATTAAGTTGAGCGTTCAGGCTCCGGTCATTTTCGTTGAGTATCCAAACTCTGGTTATTATGTTGAGCATTCAGGCTCCAGTCAGTTTCATTGGGTATCAAGACACCGGTTATTACGTTGAGCGTTCAGGCTCAGGTCAGTTTCATTGGGTATCCAGACTCCGGTTATTACATTGATCGTTCAGTCTCCGGTCAGTTTCGTTGAGTATCCAGACTCCAGTTATTACGTTGAACATTCTGGCTTCAGTCAGTTTCGTTGGGTATCCAAACTCCGGTTATTATGTTGAGCGTTCAGGGTCCGGTAATTTTTGTTGAGTATCCAGACTCCGGTTATTACGTTGAGCATTCAGGCTCCAGTCAGTTTAATTTAGTATCCAAACTCTGGTTATTAAGTTGAGCGTTCAGGCTACGGTCATTTTCGTTGAGTATCCAGACTCCGGTTATTACTTTGAGCGTTTAGGCTCCGGTCAGTTTCATTGAGTATCCAGATTCTGGTTATTACGTTAAGCGTTCAGGCTCTAGTCTGTTTCATTGGGTATCAAGACACCGGTTATTACGTTGAGCGTTCAGGCTCAGGTCAGTTTCATTGGGTATCTAAACTCCGGTTATTACGTTGATCGTTCAGTCTCCTGTCAGTTTCGTTGAGTATCTAGACTCCAATTATTACGTTGAAAGTTCTGGCTCCAGTCAGTTTCGTTGGGTATCCAAACTCCGGTTATTACGTTGAGGGTTCAGGCTCCCGTCATTTTCGTTGAGTATCGAGACTCTAGTTATTACAATGAGCGTTCAGGCTCCGGTCAGTTTCATTGAGTATCCAGATTCCGGTTATTACGTTGAGTGTTCAGGCTCCAGTCAGTTTCGTTGGGTATTAAGACACTGATTATTACGTTGAGCGTTCAGGCTCTGGTCAGTTTCCTTGGGTATCCAGACTCCGGTTATTACGTTGAGCGTTTAGGCTCCGGTCATTTTTGTTGAGTATCCAGACTCCAGTTATTAAGTTGAGCGTCAGGCTCCGATCATTTTCATTGAGTATCCAGACTTCGGTTATTAAGTTGAGCATTCAGGCTCCGGTCATTATCGTTGAGTATCTAGACTCCGGTTATTACGTTGAGGGTTCAGACTTCGGTCATTTTCGTTGAGTATCTAGACTCCTGTCATTATGTTGAGCGTTCAGGCTCCGGTCATTTTCGTTGAGTATGCATACTCTGGTCAATATGTTGAGATTTCAGGCTCCGGTCATTTTCGTTGAGTATCCAGACTCCGGTCATTACATTGAGCGTCCAGGATCCAGTCATTTTTGTTGAGTATCATAACTCCATTTATTACGTTAAACGTTCAGGATCCGGTTAGTTTCATTTGAGTATCCAGACTCCCGTTATTACGTTGAGCGTTCAGGCTCCGGTCAGTTTCGTTGGGTATCCAGACTCCGGTGATAATGTTGATCGTTCAGGCTCTATTCATTTTCGTTGAGTATCCAGGCTCGGGTTATTACGTTAAGCGTTTAGGCTCCGGTCAGTTTTGTTGAGTATCCAGATTCCGGTTATTACATTGAGCGTTCAGGCGCTAGTCAGTTTCGTTGGGTATCTAGACTCCGGTTATTACGTTGAGCGTTCAGGCTCTGGTCAGTTTCCTTTGGTATCTAAACTCCGGTTATTACGTTGAGAGTTCAGGCTAGAGTCATTTTCCTTTAGTATCCAGACTCCTGTTATTACGTTGAGCGTTCAGGCTCCGGTCTGTTTCGTTGAGTATCAAGACTCCGGTTATTACGTTGAGCGTTCAGACTTCGGTCAGTTTCATTGAGTATCCAGATTCTGGGTATTATGTTGAGTGTTCAGGCTCCGGTCAGTTTCATTGAGTATCCAGATTCCGGTTATTACGTTGAGCGTTACGGCTCTGGTCAGTTTTGTTGGGTATCTAGACTCCAGTTATTACGTTGATCGTTCAGTCTCTGGTCAGTTTCGTTGAGTATCCAGACTCCGGTTATTACATTGAGCGTTTAGGCTCCGGTCAGTTTTGTTGGGTATCCAGACACCGATTATTACGTTGAGCATTCAGGGTCCGGTCATTTTTGTTGAGTATCCAGACTCCGGTTATTACTTTGAGCGTTCAAGCTCCGGTCAGTTTAGTTTAGTATCCAAACTCTGGTTATTAAGTTGAGCGTTCAGGCTCCGGTCATTTTCGTTGAGTATCCAAACTCTGGTTATTATGTTGAGCATTCAGGCTCCAGTCAGTTTCATTGGGTATCAAGACACCGGTTATTACGTTGAGCGTTCAGGCTCAGGTCAGTTTCATTGGGTATCCAGACTCCGGTTATTACATTGATCGTTCAGTCTCCGGTCAGTTTCGTTGAGTATCCAGACTCCAGTTATTACGTTGAACATTCTGGCTTTAGTCAGTTTCGTTGGGTATCCAAACTCCGGTTATTATGTTGAGCGTTCAGGGTCCGGTCATTTTTGTTGAGTATCCAGACTCCGGTTATTACGTTGAGCATTCAGGCTCCAGTCAGTTTAGTTTAGTATCCAAACTCTGGTTATTAAGTTGAGCGTTCAGGCTACGGTCATTTTCGTTGAGTATCCAGACTCCGGTTATTACTTTGAGCGTTCAGGCTCCGGTCAGTTTCATTGAGTATCCAGATTCTGGTTATTACTTTAAGCGTTCAGGCTCCGGTCAGTTTCATTGGGTATCAAGACACCGATTATTACGTTGAGCGTTCAGGCTCAGGTCAGTTTCATTGGGTATCTAAACTTCGGTTATTACGTTGATCGTTCAGTCTCCTGTCAGTTTCGTTGAGTATCCAGACTCCAATTATTATGTTGAACGTTCTGGCTCCAGTCAGTTTCGTTGGGTATCCAAACTCCGGTTATTACGTTGAGGGTTCAGGCTCCGGTCATTTTCGTTGAGTATCGAGACTCTAGTTATTACGATGAGCGTTCAGGCTCCGGTCAGTTTCATTGAGTATCCAGATTCCGGTTATTACGTTGAGTGTTCAGGCTCCAGTCAGTTTCGTTGGGTATCAAGACTCTGATTATTACGTTGAGCGTTCAGGCTCTGGTCAGTTTCCTTGGGTATCCAGACTCCGGTTATTACGTTGAGCGTTCAAGCTCCGGTCATTTTTGTTGAGTATCCAGACTTTGGTTATTAAGTTGAGCGTCAGGCTCCGATCATTTTCGTTGAGTATCTAGACTCCGGTTATTACGTTGAGGGTTCAGACTCCGGTCATTTTATTTGAGTATCTAGACTCCTGTCATTATGTTGAGCGTTCAGGCTCCGGTCATTTTCGTTGAGTATGCATACTCTGGTCAATACGTTGAGATTTCAGGCTCCGGTCATTTTCGTTGAGTATCCAGACTCCGGTCATTACATTGAGCGTCCAGGATCCAGTCATTTTCGTTGAGTATCATAACTCCATTTATTACGTTAAGCGTTCAGGATCCGGTCAGTTTCATTTGAGTATCCAGACTCCCGTTATTACGTTGAGCGTTCAGGCTCCGGTCAGTTTCGTTGGGTATCCAGACTCCGGTGATAATGTTGATCGTTCAGGATCTATTCATTTTCGTTGAGTATCCAGGCTCGGGTTATTACGTTGAGCGTTTAGGCTCCGGTCAGTTTTGTTGAGTATCCAGATTCCGGTTATTACATTGAGCGTTCAGGCGCCAGTCAGTTTCGTTGGGTATCTAGACTCCCGTTATTACGTTGAGCGTTCAGGCTCTGGTCAGTTTCCTTTGGTATCTAAACTCCGGTTATTACGTTGAGAGTTCAGGCTACAGTCATTTTCCTTTAGTATCCAGACTCCTGTTATTACGTTGAGCATTCAGGCTCCGGTCTGTTTCGTTGAGTATCAAGACTCCGGTTATTACGTTGAGCGTTCAGACTCCGGTCAGTTTCATTGAGTATCCAGATTCTGGGTATTATGTTGAGTGTTCAGGCTCCGGTCAGTTTCATTGAGTATCCAGATTCCGGTTATTACGTTGAGCGTTACGGCTCTGGTCAGTTTTGTTGGGTATCTAGACTCCAGTTATTATGTTGATCGTTCAGTCTCTGGTCAGTTTCGTTGAGTATCCAGACTCCGGTTATTACGTTGAGCGTTCAGGCTCCGGTCAGTTTTGTTGGGTATCCAGACACCGGTTATTACGTTGAGCATTCAGGGTCCGGTCATTTTTGTTGAGTATCCAGACTCCGGTTATTACGTTGAGCATTCAGGCTCCAGTCAGTTTAGTTTAGTATCCAAACTCTGGTTATTAAGTTGAGCGTTCAGGCTCCGGTCATTTTCGTTGAGTATCCAGACTCCGGTTATTATTTTAAGCGTTCAGGCTCCGGTCAGTTTCGTTGAGTATCCAGATTCTGGTTATTACGTTGAGTGTTCAGGCTCCGGTCAGTTTCATTGGGTATCAAGACACCGGTTATTACGTTGAGCGTTCAGGCTCAGGTCAGTTTCATTGGGTATCTAAACTCCGGTTATTACGTTGATCGTTCAGTCTCCTGTCAGTTTCGTTGAGTATCCAGACTCCAATTATTAAGTTGAACGTTCTGGCTCCAGTCAGTTTCGTTGGGTATCCAAACTCCGATTATTACGTTGAGGGTTCAGGCTCCGGTCATTTTCGTTGAGTATCGAGACTCTAGTTATTACGATGAACGTTCAGGCTCCGGTCAGTTTCATTGAGTATCCAGATTCCGGTTATTACGTTGAGTGTTCAGGCTCCAGTCAGTTTCGTTGGGTATTAAGACACTGATTATTACGTTGAGCGTTCAGGCTCTGGTCAGTTTCCTTGGGTATCCAGACTCCGGTTATTACGTTGAGCGTTCAGGCTCCGGTCATTTTTGTTGAGTATCCAGACTCCGGTTATTAAGTTGAGCGTCAGGCTCCGATCATTTTCATTGAGTATCCAGACTTCGGTTATTAAGTTGAGCGTTCAGGCTCCGGTCATTTTCGTTTAGTATCTAGACTCCGGTTATTACGTTGAGGGTTCAGACCCCGGTCATTTTCGTTGAGTATCTAGACTCCTGTCATTATGTTGAGCGTTCAGGCTCCGGTCATTTTCGTTGAGTATGCATACTCTGGTCAATACGTTGAGATTTCAGGCTCCGGTCATTTTCGTTGAGTATCCAGACTCCGGTCATTACATTGAGCGTCCAGGATCCAGTCATTTTCGTTGAGTATCATAACTCCATTTATTACGTTAAGCGTTCAGGATCCGGTCAGTTTCATTTGAGTATCCAGACTCCCGTTATTACGTTGAGCGTTTAGGCTCCGGTCAGTTTCGTTGGGTATCCAGACTCCGGTGATAATGTTGATCGTTCAGGCTCTATTCATTTTCGTTGAGTATCCAGGCTCGGGTTATTACGTTGAGCGTTTAGGCTCCGGTCAGTTTTGTTGAGTATCCAGATTCCGGTTATTACATTGAGCGTACAGGCGCCAGTCAGTTTCGTTGGGTATCTAGACTCCCGTTATTATGTTGAGCGTTCAGGCTCTGGTCAGTTTCCTTTGGTATCTAAACTCCGGTTATTACGTTGAGAGTTCAGGCTACAGTCATTTTCCTTTAGTATCCAGACTCCTGTTATTACATTGAGCATTCAGGCTCCGGTCTGTTTCGTTGAGTATCAAGACTCCGGTTATTACGTTGAGCGTTCAGACTCGGGTCAGTTTCATTGAGTATCCAGATTCTGGGTATTATGTTGAGTGTTCAGACTCCAGTCAGTTTCATTGAGTATCCAGATTCCGGTTATTACGTTGAGCGTTACGGCTCTGGTCAGTTTTGTTGGGTATCTAGACTCCAGTTATTACGTTGATCGTTCAGTCTCTGGTCAGTTTCGTTGAGTATCCAGACTCCGGTTATTACGTTGAGCGTTCAGGCTCCGGTCAGTTTTGTTGGGTATCTAGACACCGGTTATTTCGTTGAGCATTCAGGGTCCGGTCATTTTTGTTGAGTATCCAGACTCCAGTTATTACGTTGAGCGTTCAAGCTCCGGTCAGTTTAGTTTAGTATCCAAACTCTGGTTATTAAGTTGAGCGTTCAGGCTCCGGTCATTTTCGTTGAGTATCCAAACTCTGGTTATTATGTTGAGCATTCAGGCTCCAGTCAGTTTCATTGGGTATCAAGACACCGGTTATTACGTTGAGCGTTCAGGCTCAGGTGAGTTTCATTGGGTATCCAGACTCCGGTTATTACATTGATCGTTCAGTCTCCGGTCAGTTTCGTTGAGTATCCAGACTCCAGTTATTACGTTGAACATTCTGGCTTCAGTCAGTTTCGTTGGGTATCCAAACTCCGGTTATTATGTTGAGCGTTCAGGGTCCGGTAATTTTTGTTGAGTATCCAGACTCCGGTTATTACGTTGAGCATTCAGGCTCCAGTCAGTTTAGTTTAGTATCCAAACTCTGGTTATTAAGTTGAGCGTTCAGGCTACGGTCATTTTCGTTGAGTATCCAGACTCCGGTTATTACTTTGAGCGTTTAGGCTCCGGTCAGTTTCATTGAGTATCCAGATTCTGGTTATTACGTTAAGCGTTCAGGCTCTAGTCTGTTTCATTGGGTATCAAGACACCGGTTATTACGTTGAGCGTTCAGGCTCAGGTCAGTTTCATTGGGTATCTAAACTCCGGTTATTACGTTGATCGTTCAGTCTCCTGTCAGTTTCGTTGAGTATCTAGACTCCAATTATTACATTGAACGTTCTGGCTCCAGTCAGTTTCGGTGGGTATCCAAACTCCGGTTATTACGTTGAGGGTTCAGGCTCCCGTCATTTTCGTTGAGTATCGAGACTCTAGTTATTACGATGAGCGTTCAGGCTCCGGTCAGTTTCATTGAGTATCCAGATTCCGGTTATTACGTTGAGTGTTCAGGCTCCAGTCAGTTTCGTTGGGTATTAAGACACTGATTATTACGTTGAGCGTTCAGGCTCTGGTCAGTTTCCTTGGGTATCCAGACTCCGGTTATTACGTTGAGCGTTTAGGCTCCGGTCATTTTTGTTGAGTATCCAGACTCCGGTTATTAAGTTGAGCGTCAGGCTCCGATCATTTTCATTGAGTATCCAGACTTCGGTTATTAAGTTGAGCGTTCAGGCTCCGGTCATTTTCGTTGAGTATCTAGACTCCGGTTATTACGTTGAGGGTTCAGACTTCGGTCATTTTCGTTGAGTATCTAGACTCCTGTCATTATGTTGAGCGTTCAGGATCCGGTCATTTTCGTTGAGTATGCATACTCTGGTCAATACGTTGAGATTTCAGGCTCCGGTCATTTTCGTTGAGTATCCAGACTCCGGTCATTACATTGAGCGTCCAGGATCCAGTCATTTTCGTTGAGTATCATAACTCCATTTATTACGTTAAACGTTCAGGATCCGGTTAGTTTCATTTGAGTATCCAGACTCCCGTTATTACGTTGAGCGTTCAGGCTCCGGTCAGTTTCGTTGGGTATCCAGACTCCGGTGATAATGTTGATCGTTCAGGCTCTATTCATTTTCGTTGAGTATCCAGGCTCGGGTTATTACGTTAAGCGTTTAGGCTCCGGTCAGTTTTGTTGAGTATCCAGATTCCGGTTATTACATTGAGCGTTCAGGCGCTAGTCAGTTTCGTTGGGTATCTAGACTCCGGTTATTACGTTGAGCGTTCAGGCTCTGGTCAGTTTCCTTTGGTATCTAAACTCCGGTTATTACGTTGAGAGTTCAGGCTACAATCATTTTCCTTTAGTATCCAGACTCCTGTTATTACGTTGAGCGTTCAGGCTCCGGTCTGTTTCGTTGAGTATCAAGACTCCGGTTATTACGTTGAGCGTTCAGACTTCGGTCAGTTTCATTGAGTATCCAGATTCTGGGTATTATGTTGAGTGTTCAGGCTCCGGTCAGTTTCATTGAGTATCCAGATTCCGGTTATTACGTTGAGCGTTACGGCTCTGGTCAGTTTTGTTGGGTATCTAGACTCCAGTTATTACGTTGATCGTTCAGTCTCTGGTCAGTTTCGTTGAGTATCCAGACTCCGGTTATTACGTTGAGCGTTCAGGCTCCGGTCAGTTTTGTTGGGTATCTAGACACCGGTTATTTCGTTGAGCATTCAGGGTCCGGTCATTTTTGTTGAGTATCCAGACTCCAGTTATTACGTTGAGCGTTCAAGCTCCGGTCAGTTTAGTTTAGTATCCAAACTCTGGTTATTAAGTTGAGCGTTCAGGCTCCGGTCATTTTTGTTGAGTATCCAAACTCTGGTTATTATGTTGAGCATTCAGGCTCCAGTCAGTTTCATTGGGTATCAAGACACCGGTTATTACGTTGAGCGTTCAGGCTCAGGTCAGTTTCATTGGGTATCCAGACTCCGGTTATTACATTGATCGTTCAGTCTCCGGTCAGTTTCGTTGAGTATCCAGACTCCAGTTATTACGTTGAACATTCTGGCTTCAGTCAGTTTCGTTGGGTATCCAAACTCCGGTTATTATGTTGAGCGTTCAGGGTCCGGTAATTTTTGTTGAGTATCCAGACTCCGGTTATTATGTTGAGCATTCAGGCTCCAGTCAGTTTAGTTTAGTATCCAAACTCTGGTTATTAAGTTGAGCGTTCAGGCTACGGTCATTTTCGTTGAGTATCCAGACTCCGGTTATTACTTTGAGCGTTTAGGCTCCGGTCAGTTTCATTGAGTATCCAGATTCTGGTTATTACGTTAAGCGTTCAGGCTCTAGTCTGTTTCATTGGGTATCAAGACACCGGTTATTACGTTGAGCGTTCAGGCTCAGGTCAGTTTCATTGGGTATCTAAACTCCGGTTATTACGTTGATCGTTCAGTCTCCTGTCAGTTTCGTTGAGTATCTAGACTCCAATTATTACATTGAACGTTCTGGCTCCAGTCAGTTTCGTTGGGTATCCAAACTCCGGTTATTACGTTGAGGGTTCAGGCTCCCGTCATTTTCGTTGAGTATCGAGACTCTAGTTATTACGATGAGCGTTCAGGCTCCGGTCAGTTTCATTGAGTATCCAGATTCCGGTTATTACGTTGAGTGTTCAGGCTCCAGTCAGTTTCGTTGGGTATTAAGACACTGATTATTACGTTGAGCGTTCAGGCTCTGGTCAGTTTCCTTGGGTATCCAGACTCCGGTTATTACGTTGAGCGTTTAGGCTCCGGTCATTTTTGTTGAGTATCCAGACTCCGGTTATTAAGTTGAGCGTCAGGCTCCGATCATTTTCATTGAGTATCCAGACTTCGGTTATTAAGTTGAGCGTTCAGGCTCCGGTCATTTTCGTTTAGTATCTAGACTCCGGTTATTACGTTGAGGGTTCAGACCCCGGTCATTTTCGTTGAGTATCTAGACTCCTGTCATTATGTTGAGCGTTCAGGCTCCGGTCATTTTCGTTGAGTATGCATACTCTGGTCAATACGTTGAGATTTCAGGCTCCGGTCATTTTCGTTGAGTATCCAGACTCCGGTCATTACATTGAGCGTCCAGGATCCAGTCATTTTCGTTGAGTATCATAACTCCATTTATTACGTTAAGCGTTCAGGATCCGGTCAGTTTCATTTGAGTATCCAGACTCCCGTTATTACGTTGAGCGTTTAGGCTCCGGTCAGTTTCGTTGGGTATCCAGACTCCGGTGATAATGTTGATCGTTCAGGCTCTATTCATTTTCGTTGAGTATCCAGGCTCGGGTTATTACGTTGAGCGTTTAGGCTCCGGTCAGTTTTGTTGAGTATCCAGATTCCGGTTATTACATTGAGCGTACAGGCGCCAGTCAGTTTCGTTGGGTATCTAGACTCCCGTTATTATGTTGAGCGTTCAGGCTCTGGTCAGTTTCCTTTGGTATCTAAACTCCGGTTATTACGTTGAGAGTTCAGGCTACAGTCATTTTCCTTTAGTATCCAGACTCCTGTTATTACATTGAGCATTCAGGCTCCGGTCTGTTTCGTTGAGTATCAAGACTCCGGTTATTACGTTGAGCGTTCAGACTCGGGTCAGTTTCATTGAGTATCCAGATTCTGGGTATTATGTTGAGTGTTCAGACTCCAGTCAGTTTCATTGAGTATCCAGATTCCGGTTATTACGTTGAGCGTTACGGCTCTGGTCAGTTTTGTTGGGTATCTAGACTCCAGTTATTACGTTGATCGTTCAGTCTCTGGTCAGTTTCGTTGAGTATCCAGACTCCGGTTATTACGTTGAGCGTTCAGGCTCCGGTCAGTTTTGTTGGGTATCTAGACACCGGTTATTTCGTTGAGCATTCAGGGTCCGGTCATTTTTGTTGAGTATCCAGACTCCAGTTATTACGTTGAGCGTTCAAGCTCCGGTCAGTTTAGTTTAGTATCCAAACTCTGGTTATTAAGTTGAGCGTTCAGGCTCCGGTCATTTTCGTTGAGTATCCAAACTCTGGTTATTATGTTGAGCATTCAGGCTCCAGTCAGTTTCATTGGGTATCAAGACACCGGTTATTACGTTGAGCGTTCAGGCTCAGGTGAGTTTCATTGGGTATCCAGACTCCGGTTATTACATTGATCGTTCAGTCTCCGGTCAGTTTCGTTGAGTATCCAGACTCCAGTTATTACGTTGAACATTCTGGCTTCAGTCAGTTTCGTTGGGTATCCAAACTCCGGTTATTATGTTGAGCGTTCAGGGTCCGGTAATTTTTGTTGAGTATCCAGACTCCGGTTATTACGTTGAGCATTCAGGCTCCAGTCAGTTTAGTTTAGTATCCAAACTCTGGTTATTAAGTTGAGCGTTCAGGCTACGGTCATTTTCGTTGAGTATCCAGACTCCGGTTATTACTTTGAGCGTTTAGGCTCCGGTCAGTTTCATTGAGTATCCAGATTCTGGTTATTACGTTAAGCGTTCAGGCTCTAGTCTGTTTCATTGGGTATCAAGACACCGGTTATTACGTTGAGCGTTCAGGCTCAGGTCAGTTTCATTGGGTATCTAAACTCCGGTTATTACGTTGATCGTTCAGTCTCCTGTCAGTTTCGTTGAGTATCTAGACTCCAATTATTACATTGAACGTTCTGGCTCCAGTCAGTTTCGGTGGGTATCCAAACTCCGGTTATTACGTTGAGGGTTCAGGCTCCCGTCATTTTCGTTGAGTATCGAGACTCTAGTTATTACGATGAGCGTTCAGGCTCCGGTCAGTTTCATTGAGTATCCAGATTCCGGTTATTACGTTGAGTGTTCAGGCTCCAGTCAGTTTCGTTGGGTATTAAGACACTGATTATTACGTTGAGCGTTCAGGCTCTGGTCAGTTTCCTTGGGTATCCAGACTCCGGTTATTACGTTGAGCGTTTAGGCTCCGGTCATTTTTGTTGAGTATCCAGACTCCGGTTATTAAGTTGAGCGTCAGGCTCCGATCATTTTCATTGAGTATCCAGACTTCGGTTATTAAGTTGAGCGTTCAGGCTCCGGTCATTTTCGTTGAGTATCTAGACTCCGGTTATTACGTTGAGGGTTCAGACTTCGGTCATTTTCGTTGAGTATCTAGACTCCTGTCATTATGTTGAGCGTTCAGGCTCCGGTCATTTTCGTTGAGTATGCATACTTTGGTCAATACGTTGAGATTTCAGGCTCCGGTCATTTTCGTTGAGTATCCAGACTCCGGTCATTACATTGAGCGTCCAGGATCCAGTCATTTTCGTTGAGTATCATAACTCCATTTATTACGTTAAACGTTCAGGATCCGGTTAGTTTCATTTGAGTATCCAGACTCCCGTTATTACGTTGAGCGTTCAGGCTCCGGTCAGTTTCGTTGGGTATCCAGACTCCGGTGATAATGTTGATCGTTCAGGCTCTATTCATTTTCGTTGAGTATCCAGGCTCGGGTTATTACGTTAAGCGTTTAGGCAACGGTCAGTTTTGTTGAGTATCCAGATTCCGGTTATTACATTGAGCGTTCAGGCGCTAGTCAGTTTCGTTGGGTATCTAGACTCCGGTTATTACGTTGAGCGTTCAGGCTCTGGTCAGTTTCCTTTGGTATCTAAACTCCGGTTATTACGTTGAGAGTTCAGGCTACAATCATTTTCCTTTAGTATCCAGACTCCTGTTATTACGTTGAGCGTTCAGGCTCCGGTCTGTTTCGTTGAGTATCAAGACTCCGGTTATTACGTTGAGCGTTCAGACTTCGGTCAGTTTCATTGAGTATCCAGATTCTGGGTATTATGTTGAGTGTTCAGGCTCCGGTCAGTTTCATTGAGTATCCAGATTCCGGTTATTACGTTGAGCGTTACGGCTCTGGTCAGTTTTGTTGGGTATCTAGACTCCAGTTATTACGTTGATCGTTCAGTCTCTGGTCAGTTTCGTTGAGTATCCAGACTCCGGTTATTACGTTGAGCGTTCAGGCTCCGGTCAGTTTTGTTGGGTATCTAGACACCGGTTATTTCGTTGAGCATTCAGGGTCCGGTCATTTTTGTTGAGTATCCAGACTCCAGTTATTACGTTGAGCGTTCAAGCTCCGGTCAGTTTAGTTTAGTATCCAAACTCTGGTTATTAAGTTGAGCGTTCAGGCTCCGGTCATTTTTGTTGAGTATCCAAACTCTGGTTATTATGTTGAGCATTCAGGCTCCAGTCAGTTTCATTGGGTATCAAGACACCGGTTATTACGTTGAGCGTTCAGGCTCAGGTCAGTTTCATTGGGTATCCAGACTCCGGTTATTACATTGATCGTTCAGTCTCCGGTCAGTTTCGTTGAGTATCCAGACTCCAGTTATTACGTTGAACATTCTGGCTTCAGTCAGTTTCGTTGGGTATCCAAACTCCGGTTATTATGTTGAGCGTTCAGGGTCCGGTAATTTTTGTTGAGTATCCAGACTCCGGTTATTATGTTGAGCATTCAGGCTCCAGTCAGTTTAGTTTAGTATCCAAACTCTGGTTATTAAGTTGAGCGTTCAGGCTACGGTCATTTTCGTTGAGTATCCAGACTCCGGTTATTACTTTGAGCGTTTAGGCTCCGGTCAGTTTCATTGAGTATCCAGATTCTGGTTATTACGTTAAGCGTTCAGGCTCTAGTCTGTTTCATTGGGTATCAAGACACCGGTTATTACGTTGAGCGTTCAGGCTCAGGTCAGTTTCATTGGGTATCTAAACTCCGGTTATTACGTTGATCGTTCAGTCTCCTGTCAGTTTCGTTGAGTATCTAGACTCCAATTATTACATTGAACGTTCTGGCTCCAGTCAGTTTCGTTGGGTATCCAAACTCCGGTTATTACGTTGAGGGTTCAGGCTCCCGTCATTTTCGTTGAGTATCGAGACTCTAGTTATTACGATGAGCGTTCAGGCTCCGGTCAGTTTCATTGAGTATCCAGATTCCGGTTATTACGTTGAGTGTTCAGGCTCCAGTCAGTTTCGTTGGGTATTAAGACACTGATTATTACGTTGAGCGTTCAGGCTCTGGTCAGTTTCCTTGGGTATCCAGACTCCGGTTATTACGTTGAGCGTTTAGGCTCCGGTCATTTTTGTTGAGTATCCAGACTCCGGTTATTAAGTTGAGCGTCAGGCTCCGATCATTTTCATTGAGTATCCAGACTTCGGTTATTAAGTTGAGCGTTCAGGCTCTGGTCATTTTCGTTGAGTATCTAGACTCCGGTTATTACGTTGAGGGTTCAGACTTCGGTCATTTTCGTTGAGTATCTAGACTCCTGTCATTATGTTGAGCGTTCAGGCTCCGGTCATTTTCGTTGAGTATGCATACTCTGGTCAATACGTTGAGATTTCAGGCTCCGGTCATTTTCGTTGAGTATCCAGACTCCGGTCATTACATTGAGCGTCCAGGATCCAGTCATTTTCTTTGAGTATCATAACTCCATTTATTACGTTAAACGTTCAGGATCCGGTTAGTTTCATTTGAGTATCCAGACTCCCGTTATTACGTTGAGCGTTCAGGCTCCGGTCAGTTTCGTTGGGTATCCAGACTCCGGTGATAATGTTGATCGTTCAGGCTCTATTCATTTTCGTTGAGTATCCAGGCTCGGGTTATTACGTTAAGCGTTTAGGCTCCGGTCAGTTTTGTTGAGTATCCAGATTCCGGTTATTACATTGAGCGTTCAGGCGCTAGTCAGTTTCGTTGGGTATCTAGACTCCGGTTATTACGTTGAGCGTTCAGGCTCTGGTCAGTTTCCTTTGGTATCTAAACTCCGGTTATTACGTTGAGAGTTCAGGCTAGAGTCATTTTCCTTTAGTATCCAGACTCCTGTTATTACGTTGAGCGTTCAGGCTCCGGTCTGTTTCGTTGAGTATCAAGACTCCGGTTATTACGTTGAGCGTTCAGACTTCGGTCAGTTTCATTGAGTATCCAGATTCTGGGTATTATGTTGAGTGTTCAGGCTCCGGTCAGTTTCATTGAGTATCCAGATTCCGGTTATTACGTTGAGCGTTACGGCTCTGGTCAGTTTTGTTGGGTATCTAGACTCCAGTTATTACGTTGATCGTTCAGTCTCTGGTCAGTTTCGTTGAGTATCCAGACTCCGGTTATTACGTTGAGCGTTCTGGCTCCGGTCAGTTTTGTTGGGTATCCAGACACCGATTATTACGTTGAGCATTCAGGGTCCGGTCATTTTTGTTGAGTATCCAGACTCCGGTTATTACTTTGAGCGTTCAAGCTCCGGTCAGTTTAGTTTAGTATCCAAACTCTGGTTATTAAGTTGAGCGTTCAGGCTCCGGTCATTTTCGTTGAGTATCCAAACTCTGGTTATTATGTTGAGCATTCAGGCTCCAGTCAGTTTCATTGGGTATCAAGACACCGGTTATTACGTTGAGCGTTCAGGCTCAGGTCAGTTTCATTGGGTATCCAGACTCCGGTTATTACATTGATCGTTCAGTCTCCGGTCAGTTTCGTTGAGTATCCAGACTCCAGTTATTACGTTGAACATTCTGGCTTTAGTCAGTTTCGTTGGGTATCCAAACTCCGGTTATTATGTTGAGCGTTCAGGGTCCGGTCATTTTTGTTGAGTATCCAGACTCCGGTTATTACGTTGAGCATTCAGGCTCCAGTCAGTTTAGTTTAGTATCCAAACTCTGGTTATTAAGTTGAGCGTTCAGGCTACGGTCATTTTCGTTGAGTATCCAGACTCCGGTTATTACTTTGAGCGTTCAGGCTCCGGTCAGTTTCATTGAGTATCCAGATTCTGGTTATTACTTTAAGCGTTCAGGCTCCGGTCAGTTTCATTGGGTATCAAGACACCGGTTATTACGTTGAGCGTTCAGGCTCAGGTCAGTTTCATTGGGTATCTAAACTTCGGTTATTACGTTGATCGTTCAGTCTCCTGTCAGTTTCATTGAGTATCCAGACTCCAATTATTATGTTGAACGTTCTGGCTCCAGTCAGTTTCGTTGGGTATCCAAACTCCGGTTATTACGTTGATGGTTCAGGCTCCGGTCATTTTCGTTGAGTATCGAGACTCTAGTTATTACGATGAGCGTTCAGGCTCCGGTCAGTTTCATTGAGTATCCAGATTCCGGTTATTACGTTGAGTGTTCAGGCTCCAGTCAGTTTCGTTGGGTATCAAGACTCTGATTATTACGTTGAGCGTTCAGGCTCTGGTCAGTTTCCTTGGGTATCCAGACTCCGGTTATTACGTTGAGCGTTCAAGCTCCGGTCATTTTTGTTGAGTATCCAGACTTTGGTTATTAAGTTGAGCGTCAGGCTCCGATCATTTTCGTTGAGTATCTAGACTCCGGTTATTACGTTGAGGGTTCAGACTCCGGTCATTTTATTTGAGTATCTAGACTCCTGTCATTATGTTGAGCGTTCAGGCTCCGGTCATTTTCGTTGAGTATGCATACTCTGGTCAATACGTTGAGATTTCAGGCTCCGGTCATTTTCGTTGAGTATCCAGACTCCGGTCATTACATTGAGCGTCCAGGATCCAGTCATTTTCGTTGAGTATCATAACTCCATTTATTACGTTAAGCGTTCAGGATCCGGTCAGTTTCATTTGAGTATCCAGACTCCCGTTATTACGTTGAGCGTTCAGGCTCCGGTCAGTTTCGTTGGGTATCCAGACTCCGGTGATAATGTTGATCGTTCAGGATCTATTCATTTTCGTTGAGTATCCAGGCTCGGGTTATTACGTTGAGCGTTTAGGCTCCGGTCAGTTTTGTTGAGTATCCAGATTCCGGTTATTACATTGAGCGTTCAGGCGCCAGTCAGTTTCGTTGGGTATCTAGACTCCCGTTATTACGTTGAGCGTTCAGGCTCTGGTCAGTTTCCTTTGGTATCTAAACTCCGGTTATTACGTTGAGAGTTCAGGCTACAGTCATTTTCCTTTAGTATCCAGACTCCTGTTATTACGTTGAGCGTTCAGGCTCCGGTCTGTTTCGTTGAGTATCAAGACTCCGGTTATTACGTTGAGCGTTCAGACTCCGGTCAGTTTCATTGAGTATCCAGATTCTGGGTATTATGTTGAGTGTTCAGGCTCCGGTCAGTTTCATTGAGTATCCAGATTCCGGTTATTACGTTGAGCGTTACGGCTCTGGTCAGTTTTGTTGGGTATCTAGACTCCAGTTATTACGTTGATCGTTCAGTCTCTGGTCAGTTTCGTTGAGTATCCAGATTCCGGTTATTACGTTGAGCGTTCAGGCTCCGGTCAGTTTTGTTGGGTATCCAGACACCGGTTATTACGTTGAGCATTCAGGGTCCAGTCATTTTTGTTGAGTATCCAGACTCCGGTTATTACTTTGAGCGTTCAAGCTCCGGTCAGTTTAGTTTAGTATCCAAACTCTGGTTATTAAGTTGAGCGTTCACGCTCCGGTCATTTTTGTTGAGTATCCAAACTCTGGTTATTATGTTGAGCATTCAGGCTCCAGTCAGTTTCATTGGGTATCAAGACACCGGTTATTACGTTGAGCGTTCAGGCTCAGGTCAGTTTCATTGGGTATCCAGACTCCGGTTATTACATTGATCGTTCAGTCTCCGGTCAGTTTCGTTGGGTATCCAAACTCCGGTTATTATGTTGAGCGTTCAGGGTCTGGTCATTTTTGTTGAGTATCCAGACTCCGGTTATTACGTTGAGCATTCAGGCTCCAGTCAGTTTAGTTTAGTATCCAAACTCTGGTTATTAAGTTGAGCGTTCAGGCTACGGTCATTTTCGTTGAGTATCCAGACTCCGGTTATTACTTTGAGCGTTCAGGCTCCGGTCAGTTTCATTGAGTATCCAGATTCTGGTTATTACTTTAAGCGTTCAGGCTCCGGTCAATTTCATTGGGGATCAAGACACCGGTTATTTCGTTGAGTGTTCAGGCTCAGGTCAGTTTCATTGGGTATCTAAACTCCGGTTATTACGTTGATCATTCAGTCTCCTGTCAGTTTCGTTGAGTATCCAGACTCCAATTATTAAGTTGAACGTTCTGGCTCCAGTCAGTTTCGTTGGGTATCCAAACTCCGGTTATTACGTTGAGGGTTCAGGCTCCGGTCATTTTCGTTGAGTATCGAGACTCTAGTTATTAT
This sequence comes from Lathyrus sativus, assembly GCA_963859935.3. Taxonomy (NCBI): domain Eukaryota; kingdom Viridiplantae; phylum Streptophyta; class Magnoliopsida; order Fabales; family Fabaceae; genus Lathyrus; species Lathyrus sativus. The sequence continues at coordinate 238,866,854 of OZ012736.1, forward strand.
GATGAGCGTTCAGGCTCCGGTCAGTTTCATTGAGTATCCAGATTCCGGTTATTACGTTGAGTGTTCAGGCTCCAGTCAGTTTCGTTGGGTATCAAGACTCTGATTATTACGTTGAGTGTTCAGGCTCTGGTCAGTTTCCTTGGGTATCCAGACTCCGGTTATTACGTTGAGCGTTCAGGCTCCGGTCATTTTTGTTGAGTATCCAGACTCCGGTTATTAAGTTGAGCGTCAGGCTCCGATCATTTTTATTGAGTATCCAGACTTCGGTTATTAAGTTTAGCGTTCAGGCTCCGGTCATTTTCGTTGAGTATCTAGACTCCGGTTATTACGTTGAGGGTTCAGACTCCGGTCATTTTATTTGAGTATCTAGACTCCTGTCATTATGTTGAGCGTTCAGGCTCCGGTCATTTTCATTGAGTATGCATACTCTGGTCAATACGTTGAGATTTCAGGCTCCGGTCATTTTCGTTGAGTATCCAGACTCCGGCCATTACATTGAGCGTCCAGGATCCAGTCATTTTCGTTGAGTATCATAACTCCATTTATTAAGTTAAGCGTTCAGGATCCGGTCAGTTTCATTTGAGTATCCAGACTCCCGTTATTACGTTGAGCGTTCAGGCTCCGGTCAGTTTCGTTGGGTACCCAGACTCCGGTGATAATGTTGATCGTTCAGGCTCTATTCATTTTTGTTGAGTATCCAGGCTCGGGTTATTACGTTGAGCGTTTAGGCTCCGGTCAGTTTTGTTGAGTATCCAGATTCCGGTTATTACATTGAGCGTTCAGGCGCCAGTCAGTTTCGTTGGGTATCTAGACTCCCGTTATTACGTTGAGTGTTCAGGCTCTGGTCAGTTTCCTTTGGTATCTAAACTCCGGTTATTACGTTGAGAGTTCAGGCTACAGTCATTTTCCTTTAGTATCCAGACTCCTGTTATTACGTTGAGCATTAAGGCTCCAGTCTGTTTCGTTGAGTATCAAGACTCCGGTTATTACGTTGAGCGTTCAGACTCCGGTCAGTTTCATTGAGTATCCAGATTCTGGGTATTATGTTGAGTGTTCAGGCTCCGGTCAGTTTCATTGAGTATCCAGATTCCGGTTATTACGTTGAGCGTTACGGCTCTGGTCAGTTTTGTTGGGTATCTAGACTCCAGTTATTACGTTGATCGTTCAGTCTCTGGTCAGTTTCGTTGAGTATCCAGACTCCGGTTATTACGTTGAGCGTTCAGGCTCTGGTTAGTTTTGTTGGGTATCCAGACACCGGTTATTACGTTGAGCATTCAGGGTCCGGTCATTTTTGTTGAGTATCCAGACTCCGGTTATTACTTTGAGCGTTCAAGCTCCGGTCAGTTTAGTTTAGTATCCAAACTCTGGTTATTAAGTTGAGCGTTCAGGCTCCGGTCATTTTCGTTGAGTATCCAAACTCTGGTTATTATGTTGAGCATTCAGGCTCCAGTCAGTTTCATTGGGTATCAAGACACCGGTTATTACGTTGAACGTTCAGGCTCAGGTCAGTTTCATTGGGTATCCAGACTCCGGTTATTACATTGATCGTTCAGTCTCCGGTCAGTTTCGTTGAGTATCCAGACTCCAGTTATTACGTTGAACATTCTGGCTTTAGTCAGTTTCGTTGGGTATCCAAACTCCGGTTATTATGTTGAGCGTTCAGGGTCCGGTCATTTTTGTTGAGTATCCAGACTCCGGTTATTACGTTGAGCATTCAGGCTCCAGTCAGTTTAGTTTAGTATCCAAACTCTGGTTATTAAGTTGAGCGTTCAGGCTACGGTCATTTTCGTTGAGTATCCAGACTCCGGTTATTACTTTGAGCGTTCAGGCTCCGGTCAGTTTCATTGAGTATCCAGATTCTGATTATTACGTTAAGCGTTCAGGCTCCGGTCAGTTTCATTGGGTATCAAGACACCGGTTATTACGTTGAGCATTCAGGCTCAGGTCAGTTTCATTGGGTATCTAAACTCCGGTTATTACGTTGATCGTTCAGTCTCCTGTCAGTTTCGTTGAGTATCCAGACTCCAATTATTACGTTGAACGTTCTAGCTCCAGTCAGTTTCGTTGGGTATCCAAACTCCGGTTATTACGTTGAGGGTTCAGGCTCCGGTCATTTTCGTTGAGTATCGAGACTCTAGTTATTACGATGAGCGTTCAGGCTCCGGTCAGTTTCATTGAGTATCCAGATTCCGGTTATTACGTTGAGTGTTCAGGCTCCAGTCAGTTTCGTTGGGTATCAAGACTCTGATTATTACGTTGAGCGTTCAGGCTCTGGTCAGTTTCCTTGGGTATCCAGACTCCGGTTATTACGTTGAGCGTTCAGGCTCCGGTCATTTTTGTTGAGTATCCAGACTCCGGTTATTAAGTTGAGCGTCAGGCTCCGATCATTTTCATTGAGTATCCAGACTTCGATTATTAAGTTTAGCGTTCAGGCTCCGGTCATTTTCGTTGAGTATCTAGACTCCGGTTATTATGTTGAGGGTTCAGACTCCGGTCATTTTATTTGAGTATCTAGACTCCTGTCATTATGTTGAGCGTTCAGGCTCCGGTCATTTTCGTTGAGTATGCATACTCTGGTCAATACGTTGAGATTTCAGGCTCCGGTCATTTTCGTTGAGTATCCAGACTCCGGTCATTACATTGAGCGTCCAGGATCCAGTCATTTTCGTTGAGTATCATAACTCCATTTATTACGTTAAGCGTTCAGGATCCGGTCAGTTTCATTTGAGTATCCAGACTCCCGTTATTACGTTGAGCGTTCAGGCTCCGGTCAGTTTCGTTGGGTATCCAGACTCCGGTGATAATGTTGATCGTTCAGGCTCTATTCATTTTCGTTGAGTATCCAGGCTCGGGTTATTACGTTGAGCGTTTAGGCTCCGGTCAGTTTTGTTGAGTATCCAGATTCCGGTTATTACATTGAGCGTTCAGGCGCCAGTCAGTTTCGTTGGGCATCTAGACTCCCGTTATTACGTTGAGCGTTCAGGCTCTGGTCAGTTTCCTTTGGTATCTAAACTCCGGTTATTACGTTGAGAGTTCAGGCTACAGTCATTTTCCTTTAGTATCCAGACTCCTGTTATTACGTTGAGCGTTCATGCTCCGGTCTGTTTCGTTGAGTATCAAGACTCCGGTTATTACGTTGAGCGTTCAGACTCCGGTCAGTTTCATTGAGTATCCAGATTTTGGGTATTATGTTGAGTGTTCAGGCTCCGGTCAGTTTCATTGAGTATCCAGATTCCGGTTATTACGTTGAGCGTTACGGCTCTGGTCAGTTTCGTTGGGTATCTAGACTCCAGTTATTACATTGATCGTTCAGTCTCTGGTCAGTTTCGTTGAGTATCCAGACTCTGGTTATTACGTTGAGCGTTCAGGCTCCGGTCAGTTTCGTTGGGTATCCAGACACCGGTTATTACGTTGAGCATTCAGGGTCCGGTCATTTTTGTTGAGTATCCGGACTCCGGTTATTACGTTGAGCGTTCAAGCTCCGGTCAGTTTAGTTTAGTATCCAAACTCTGGTTATTAATTTGAGCGTTCAGGCTCCGGTAATTTTATTTGAGTATCCAAACTCTGGTTATTATGTTGAGCATTCAGGCTCCAGTCAGTTTCATTGGGTATCAAGACACCGGTTATTACGTTGAGCGTTCAGGCTCAGGTCAGTTTCATTGGGTATCCAGACTCCGGTTATTACATTGATCGTTCAGTCTCTAGTCAGTTTCGTTGAGTATCCAGACTCCAGTTATTACGTTGAACATTCTGGCTTCAGTCAGTTTCGTTGGGTATCCAAACTCCGGTTATTATGTTGAGCGTTCAGGGTCCGGTCATTTTTGTTGAGTATCCAAACTCTGGTTATTACGTTGAGCATTCAGGCTCCAGTCAGTTTAGTTTAGTATCCAAACTCTGGTTATTAAGTTGAGCGTTCAGGCTACGGTCATTTTCGTTGAGTATCTAGACTCCGGTTATTACTTTGAGCGTTCAGGCTCCGGTCAGTTTCATTGAGTATCCAGATTCTGATTATTACGTTAAGCGTTCAGGCTCCGGTCAGTTTCATTGGGTATCAAGACACCGGTTATTACGTTGAGCATTCAGGCTCAGGTCAGTTTCATTGGGTATCTAAACTCCGGTTATTACGTTGATCGTTCAGTCTCCTGTCAGTTTCGTTGAGTATCCAGACTCCAATTATTACGTTGAACGTTCTAGCTCCAGTCAGTTTCGTTGGGTATCCAAACTCCGGTTATTACGTTGAGGGTTCAGGCTCCGGTCATTTTCGTTGAGTATCGAGACTCTAGTTATTACGATGAGCGTTCAGGCTCCGGTCAGTTTCATTGAGTATCCAGATTCCGGTTATTACGTTGAGTGTTCAAGCTCCAGTCAGTTTCGTTGGGTATCAAGACTCTGATTATTACGTTGAGCGTTCAGGCTCTGGTCAGTTTCCTTGGGTATCCAGACTCCGGTTATTACGTTGAGCGTTCAGGCTCCGGTCATTTTTGTTGAGTATCCAGACTCCGGTTATTAAGTTGAGCGTCAGGCTCCGATCATTTTCATTGAGTATCCAGACTTCGATTATTAAGTTTAGCGTTCAGGCTCCGGTCATTTTCGTTGAGTATCTAGACTCCGGTTATTATGTTGAGGGTTCAGACTCCGGTCATTTTATTTGAGTATCTAGACTCCTGTCATTATGTTGAGCGTTCAGGCTCCGGTCATTTTCGTTGAGTATGCATACTCTGGTCAATACGTTGAGATTTCAGGCTCCGGTCATTTTCGTTGAGTATCCAGACTCCGGTCATTACATTGAGCGTCCAGGATCCATTCATTTTCGTTGAGTATCATAACTCCATTTATTACGTTAAGCGTTCAGGATCCGGTCAGTTTCATTTGAGTATCCAGACTCCCGTTATTACGTTGAGCGTTCAGGCTCCGGTCAGTTTCGTTGGGTATCCAGACTCCGGTGATAATGTTGATCGTTCAGGCTCTATTCATTTTCGTTGAGTATCCAGGCTCGGGTTATTACGTTGAGCGTTTAGGCTCCGGTCAGTTTTGTTGAGTATCCAGATTCCGGTTATTACATTGAGCGTTCAGGCGCCAGTCAGTTTCGTTGGGCATCTAGACTCCCGTTATTACGTTGAGCGTTCAGGCTCTGGTCAGTTTCCTTTGGTATCTAAACTCCGGTTATTACGTTGAGAGTTCAGGCTACAGTCATTTTCCTTTAGTATCCAGACTCCTGTTATTACGTTGAGCGTTCAGGCTCCGGTCTGTTTCGTTGAGTATCAAGACTCCGGTTATTACGTTGAGCGTTCAGACTCCGGTCAGTTTCATTGAGTATCCAGATTTTGGGTATTATGTTGAGTGTTCAGGCTCCGGTCAGTTTCATTGAGTATCCAGATTCCGATTATTACGTTGAGCGTTACGCGTCTGGTCAGTTTCGTTGGGTATCTAGACTCCAGTTATTACGTTGATCGTTCAGTCTCTGGTCAGTTTCGTTGAGTATCCAGACTCTGGTTATTACGTTGAGCGTTCAGGCTCCGGTCAGTTTCGTTGGGTATCCAGACACCGGTTATTACGTTGAGCATTCAGGGTCCGGTCATTTTTGTTGAGTATCCGGACTCCGGTTATTACGTTGAGCGTTCAAGGTCCGGTCAGTTTAGTTTAGTATCCAAACTCTGGTTATTAATTTGAGCGTTCAGGCTCCGGTCATTTTCGTTGAGTATCCAAACTCTGGTTATTATGTTGAGCATTCAGGCTCCAGTCAGTTTCATTGGGTATCAAGACACCGGTTATTACGTTGAGCGTTCAGGCTCAGGTCAGTTTCATTGGGTATCCAGACTCCGGTTATTACATTGATCGTTCAGTCTCCGGTCAGTTTCGTTGAGTATCCAGACTCCAGTTATTACGTTGAACATTCTGGCTTCAGTCAGTTTCGTTGGGTACCCAAACTCCGGTTATTATGTTGAGCGTTCAGGGTCCGGTCATTTTTGTTGAGTATCCAGACTCCGGTTATTACGTTGAGCATTCAGGCTCCAGTCAGTTTAGTTTAGTATCCAAACTCTGGTTATTATGTTGAGCGTTCAGGCTACGGTCATTTTCGTTGAGTATCCAGACTCCGGTTATTACTTTGAGCGTTCAGGCTCCGGTCAGTTTCATTGAGTATCCAGATTCTGGTTATTACGTTAAGCGTTCAGGCTCCGGTCAGTGTCATTGGGTATCAAGACACCGGTTATTACGTTGAGCGTTCAGGCTCAGGTCAGTTTCATTGGGTATCTAAACTCCGGTTATTACGTTGATCGTTCAGTCTCCTGTCAGTTTCGTTGAGTATCCAGACTCCAATTATTACGTTGAACATTCTGCCTCCAGTCAGTTTCGTTGGGTATCCAAACTCCGGTTATTACGTTGAGGGTTCAGGCTCCGGTCATTTTCGTTGAGTATCGAGACTCTAGTTATTACGATGAGCGTTCAGGCTCCGGTCTGTTTCGGAGAGCATCCAGATTCCGGTTATTACTTTGAGCGTTCAGGCTCCAGTCAGTTTTGTTGGGTATCCAGACTCCGGTTATTACGTTGAGCGTTCAGGCTCTGGTCAGTTTCCTTGGGTATCCAGACTCCTGTTATTACGTTGAGCGTTCAGGCTCCAGTCATTTTCCCTTAGTATCCAGACTCCTGTTATTACGTTGAGCGTTCAGGCTCCCGTCATATTTGTTGAGTATCGAGACTCCGGTTATTAAGTTGAGCGTCAGGCTCCGATCATTTTCATTGAGTATCCAGACTCCGGTTATTAAGTTGAGCGTTCAGGCACCGGTCATTTTCGTTGAGTATCTAGACTCCGGTTATTACGTTGAGGGTTCAGACTCCGGTCATTTTCGTTGAGTATCTAGACTCCTGTCATTACGTTGAGCGTTCAGGCTCCGGTCATTTTCGTTGAGTTTGCATACTCTGGTCAATACGTTGAGATTTCAGGCTCCGGTCATTTTCGTTGAGTATCCAGACTCCGGTCATTAGATTGAGCGTTCACGATCCAGTCATTTTCGTTGAGTACCATAACTCCATTTATTACATTGAGCGTTCAGGATCCAGTCAGTTTCGTTGAGTATCAAGACTCCAGTTATTACGTTGAACGTTCAGGCTCCGGTCAGTTTCGTTGGGTATCCAAACTTTGATTATTATGTTGAGGATTCAGGCTCTGGCCATTTTCGTTGAGTAACCAAACTCTAGTCATTACGCTGAGCGTTCAGGCTCCGGTCAGTTTCGTTGAGTATCCAGATTCCGGTTATTACATTGAGCGTTCAGGCTCCAGTCAGTTTCGTTGGGTATCTAGACTCAGGTTATTACGTTGATCATTCAGTCTCCTGTCAGTTTCGTTGAGTATCCAGACTCCAGTTATTACGTTGAACGTTCTGGCTCCAGTCAGTTTCGTTGGGTATCCAAACTCCGGTTATTACGTTGAGCGTTCAGGCTCCGGTCATTTTCGTTGAGTATCGAGTCACTAGTTATTACGCTGAGCGTTCAGGCTCCGGTCATTTTAGTTTAGTATCCAAACTCTAGTTATTAAGTTGAGCGTTCAGGCTCCGGTCATTTTTGTTGAGTATCCAAACTCTGGTTATTACGTTGAGCGTTCAGGCTCCGGTCAGTTTCATTGGGTATCCAGACTCCGATTATTACATTGATCGTTCAGTCTCCGGTCAGTTTCGTTGAGTATCCAGACCCCAGTTTTTACGTTGAACATTCTGGCTTCGATCAGTTTCGTTGGGTATCCAAACTCCGGTTATTATGTTGAGCGTTCAGGGTCCGGTTATTTTTGTTGAGTATCCAGACTCCGGTTATCACGTTGAGCGTTCAGGCTCCAGTCAGTTTAGTTTAGTATCAAACTCTGGTTATTAAGTTGAGCGTTCAGGCTCCGGTCATTTTTGTTGAGTATCCAGACTCTGGTTATTACGTTGAGCGTTTAGGCTCCGGTCAGTTTCGTTGAGTATCCAGATTCTGGTTAATACGTTGAGCGTTCAGGCTCCGGTCAGTTTCATTGGGTATCAAGACACCGGTTATTACGTTGAACGTTCAGGCTCAGGTCAGTTTCATTGGGTATCTAGACTCCGTGTATTACGTTGATCGTTCAGTCTCCTGTCAGTTTCGTTGAGTATCCAGACTCCAGATATTACGTTGAACGTTCTGGCTCCAATCAGTTTCGTTGGGTATCCAAACTCCGATTATTACGTTGAGCGTTCAGGCTCCGGTCATTTTCGTTGAGTATCGAAACTCTAGTTATTACGATGAGCGTTCAGGCTCGGGTCAGTTTCATTGAGTATCCAGATTCCGGTTATTACGTTGAGCGTTCAGGCTCCAGTCAGTTTCGTTGGGTATCCAGACTCCGATTATTACATTGAGCGTTCAGGCTCTGGTCAGTTTCCTTGGGTATCCAGACTCCGGTTATTACGTTGAGCGTTCAGGCTCCGGTCATTTTTTTTGAGTATCCAGACACCGGTTATTAAGTTGAGCGTCAGGCTCCGATCATTTTCATTGAGTATCCAGACTCTGGTTATTAAGTTGAGCGTTCAGGCTCTGGTCATTTTCGTTGATTATCTAGACTCCGGTTATTACATTGAGGGTTCAGACTCCGGTCATTTTCGTTGAGTATCTAGACTCCTGTCATTACGTTGAGCGTTCAGGCTCCGGTCATTTTCGTTGAGTATGCATACTCTGGTCAATACGTTGAGATTTCAGGCTCCGGTCATTTTCGTTGAGTATCCAGACTCCGGTCATTACATTGAGCGTTCAGGATCCAGTCATTTTCGTTGAGTATCATAACTGCATTTATTACGTTGAGCGTTCAGGATCCGGTCAGTTTCCTTTGAGTATCCAGACTCCAGTTATTACGTTGAGCGTTCAGGCTCCGGTCAGTTTTGTTGGGTATCCAAACTCCGGTGATTATGTTGATCGTTCAGGCTCCGTTCATTTTTGTTGAATATCCAGACTCGGGTTATTACGTTGAGCGTTAAGGCTCCGGTCAGTTTCGTTGAGTATCCAGATTCCGGTTATTACATTGAGCGTTCAGGCTCCAGTCAGTTTGCTTGGGTATCTAGACTCCGGTTATTACGTCGAGCATTCAGGCTCTGGTCAGTTTCCTTGGGTATCCAGACTCCGGTTATTACGTTGAGAGTTCAGGCTACAGTCATTTTCCTTTAGTATCCAGACTCCTGTTATTACGTTGAGCGTTCAGGCTCCGGTCTGTTTCGTTAAGTATCCAGACTCCGGTTATTACGTTGAGCGTTCAGGCTCTGGTCAGTTTCGTTGAGTATCCAGATTCTGGTAATTACGTTAAGCGTTCAGGCTCCGGTCAGTTTCATTGGGTATCAAGACACCGGTTATTACGTTGAGCGTTCAGGCTCAAGTCAGTTTCATTGCGTATCCAGACTCCGGTTATTACGTTGATCGTTCAGTCTCCGGTCAGTTTCGTTGAGTATCCAGACTCCAGTTATTACGTTGAACGTTCTGGCTCCAGTCAGTTTCGCTGGGTATCCAAACTCTGGTTATTACGTTGAGCGTTCAGGCTCCGGTCATTTTCGTTGAGTATCGAGACTCTAGTTATTACGCCGAGCGTTCAGGCTCCGGTCAATTTCGTTGAGCATCCAGATTCCGGTTATTACGTTGAGCGTTCAGGCTCCAGTCAGTTTCGTTGGGTATCCAGACTCCGGTTATTACGTTGAGCGTTCAGGCTCCGGTCAGTTTCCTTGGGTATCCAGACTCCGGTTATTACGTTAAGCGTTCAGGCTCCAGTCATTTTCCCTTAGTATCCAGACTCCTGTTATTACGTTGAGCGTTCAGGCTCCCGTCATTTTTGTTGAGTATCGAGACTCCGGTTATTAAGTTAAGCGTCAGGCTCCGATCATTTTCATTGAGTATCCAGACTCCGGTTATTAAGTTGAGCGTTCAGGCTCCGGTCATTTTTGTTGAGTATCTAGACTCCGGTTATTACGTTGAGGGTTCAGACTCTGGTCATTTTCGTTGAGTATCTAGACTCCTGTCATTAGGTTGAGCGTTAAGGCTCCGGTCATTTTCGTTGAGTATGCATACTCTAGTCAATACGTTGAGATTTCAGGCTCCGGTCATTTTCGTTGAGTATCCAGACTCCGGTCATTAGATTGAGCGTTCACGATCCAGTCATTTTCGTTGAGTACCATAACTCCATTTATTACGTTGAGCGTTCAGGATTTGGTCAGTTTCGTTGAGTATCCAGACTCCAGTTATTACGTTGAATGTTCAGGCTCCGGTCAGTTTCGTTGGGTATCCAGATTCCGGTGATAATGTTGATCGTTGAGGCTCCGGTCATTTTCGTTGAGTATCCAGACTCCGGTCATTATACTGAGCGTTCAGGATCCAGTCATTTTCCTTTAGTATCCAGACTCCTGTTATTACGTTGAACTCAGGCTCCGGTCAGTTTCATTGAGTATCCAGACTCCGGTTATTACGTTGAGCGTTCAGGATCCGGTCAGTTTCGTTGAGTATCCAGATTCTGGTTTTTACGTTGAGCGTTCAGGCTCCGGTCAGTTTCATTGGGTATCAAGACACCGGTTATTACGTTGAGCCTTCAGGCTCAGGTCAGTTTCATTTGGTATCCAAACTCCGGTTATTACGTTGATCGTTCATTCTCTGATCAGTTTCGTTGAGTATCCAGACTCTAGTTATTACGTTGAACGTTCTGGCTCCAGTCAGTTTCGTTGGGTATTTAAACTCCGGTTATTACGTTGAGCGTTCAGGCTCCGGTCATTTTCGTTGAGTATCCAGACTCTAGTTATTACGCTGAGCGTTCAGGCTCCGGTCAGTTTCGTTGAGTATCCAGATTCCGGTTATTACGTTGAGCGTTCAGGCTCCAGTCAGTCTCGTTGGGTATCCAAACTCCGGTTATTACATTGAGTGTTCAGGCTCCGGTTAGTTTCGTTGGGTATCCAGACTTCGGTTATAAGGTTGACCGTTCAGGCTCCGGTAAGTTTAGTTTAGTATCCAAACTTTGGTTATTAAGTTGAGCGTTCAGGCTCCGGTCATTTTCGTTGAGTATCCAGACTCTGGTTATTACGTTGAGCGTTCAGGCTCCGGTCAGTTTCGTTGAGTATCCAGATTCCGGTTATTACGCTGAGCGTTCAGGCTCCGGTCAGTTTCATTGGGTATCAAGACACCGGTTATTACGTTGAGCGTTCAGGCTCATGTCAGTTTCATTGGGTATCCAGACTCCGGTTATTACGTTGATCATTCAGTCTCCGGTCAGTTTCGTTGAGTATCCAGACTCCAGTTATTGCGTTGAACGTTCTGGCTCCAGTCAATTTCGTTGGGTATCCAAACTCCGGTTATTACGTTGAGCGTTCAGGCTCCGGTCTTTTTCGTTGAGTATCGAGACTCTAGTGATTATGCTGAGCGTTCAGGCTCCGGTCAGTTTCGTTAAGTATCCAGATTCCAGTTATTACGTTGAGCGTTCAGGCTCCGGTCAGTTTCGTTGGGTATCCAGACTCCGGTTATTACGTTGAGCGTTCAGGCTCCAGTCAGTTTCGTTGGGTATCCAAACTTCGGTTATTACGTTGAGCATTCAGGCTCCCGTCAGTTTCATTGGGTATCCAGACTCCGGTTATTACGTTGAGCATTCCGGGTTTTGTCAGTTTTGTTGGGTATCTAGACTCCGTTTATTACGTTGAGCGTTCAGGCTCCGGTCATTTTCGTTGAGTATCCAGACTACAGTTATTACGTCGAGCGTTCAGGCTCTGGTCATTTTTGTTAAGTATCCAGACACCGGTTATTACGTTGAGCATTCAGGCTCTAGTCATTTTTGTTGAGTATCCAGACTCCGATTATTACGTTGAGGGTTGAGACTCCGGTCATTTTCGTCGAGTATTCAGACTCCGGTCATTACATTGAGCGTTAAGGCTCCGATCATTTTTGTTGAGTATCCAGACACCGGTCATTACGTTGAGCGTTCAGGCTCCGGTCAGTTTAGTTGAGTATCCAAACTCCGGTTATTAGGTTGAGAGTTCAGGCTCCAGTCATTTTCATTGAGTATCCAGACTACAGTTATTACGTTGAGGGTTCAGACTTCGTTCATTTTCTTTGACTATCTAGACTCCTGTCATTATGTTGAGCGTTCAGGCTCCGATCATTTTCGTTGAGTATCCAGAATCCGGTCAATATGTTGAGCGTTCAGGCTCCGGTCATTTTCGTTGAGTATCCAGACTCCGGTCATTCCGTTGAGCATTCATGATCCAGTCATTTTCGTTGAGTATCATAACTCCGGTTATTACGTTGAGCGTTCACGCTCCGGTCAGTTTCGTTGAGTATCCAGAGACCAGTTATTACGTTGAGCATTCAGGCTCCAGTCATTTTCGTTGGGTATCCAGACTCCGGTTATTACGTTGATCGTTAAGTCTCCGGTCAGTTTCTTTGAGTATCCAGACTCCGGTTATTACATTGAGCGTTCAGGCTCCAGTCAGTTTCATTGGGTATCCAGATACCGGTTATTACGTTGAGCATTCAGGCTCTGGTCAGTTTCCTTGGGTATCCAGACTCTGGTTATTACGTTGACCGTTCAGGCTCCGGTCAGTTTAGTTTAGTATCCAAACTCTAGTTATTAAGTTGAGCGTTCAGGCTCCGGTCATTTTCGTTGAGTATCCAGACTCTGGTTATTACGTTGAGCGTTCAGGCTCCGGTCAGTTTCGTTGAGTATCGAGATTCTGGTTATTACGTTGAGCGTTCAGGCTCCGGTCAGTTTTATTGGGTATCAAGACTCCGGTTATTACGTTGAGCATTCAGGCTCATGTCAGTTTCATTGGGTATCCAGACTCTAGTTATTACGTTAAGCGTTCAGGCTCCAGTCATTTTCCCTTAGTATCCAGACTCCTGTTATTACGTTGAGCGTTCAGGCTCCGGTCATTTTTGTTGAGTATCCAGACTCCGGTTATTAAGTTGAGCGTCAGGCTCCGATCATTTTCATTGAGTATCCAGACTCCGGTTATTAAGTTGAGCGTTCAGGCTCCGGTCATTTTCGTTGAGTATCTAGACTCCGGTTATTATGTTGAGGGTTCAGACTCCGATCATTTTCGTTGAGTATCTAGACTCCTGTCATTAGGTTGAACGTTCTGGCTCCAGTCAGTTTCGTTGGGTATCCAAACTTCGGTTATTACGTTGAGCGTTCAGGTTCCGGTCATTTTCGTTGAGTATCGAGACTCTAGTTATTACGATGAGCGTTCAGGCTCCGGTCAGTTTCAGTGAGTATCCAGATTCCGGTTATTACGTTGAGCGTTCAGGCTCCAGTAAGTTTCGTTAGATATCCAGACTCCGGTTATACATTGAGCGTTCAGGCTCTCGTCAGTTTCTTTGGGTATCCAGACTCCGGTTATTACGTTGAGCGTTCAGGCTCCGTTCATTTTTTTTGAGTATCCAGACTCTGGTTATTAAGTTGAGCGTCAGGCTCCGATCATTTTCATTGAGTATCTGGACTCCGGTTATTAAGTTGAGCGTTCAGGCTCCAGTCATTTTCGTTGAGTATCTAGACTCCGGTTATTACGTTGAGGGTTCAGACTCCGGTCATTTTCGTTGAGTATCTAGACTCCTGTCATTACGTTGAGCGTTCAGGCTCCGGTCATTTTCGTTGAGTATGCATACTCTGGTCAATACGTTGAGATTTCAAGCTCCGGTCATTTTCGTTGAGTATCTAGACTCCGGTCATTACATTGAGCGTTCAGGATCCAGTCATTTTCGTTGAGTATCATAACTCCATTTATTACGTTGAGCGTTTAGGATCCGGTCAGTTTCATTTGAGTATCCAGAGTCCAGTTATTACGTTGAGCGTTCAGGCTCCGGTCAGTTTCGTTGGGTATCCAGACTCCGGTGATTATGTTGATCGTTCAGGCTCCGTTCATTTTCGTTGAGTATCCAGATTCGGGTTATTACGTTGAGCGTTTAGGCTCCGGCCAGTTTCGTTGAGTATCCAGATTCCGGTTATTACATTGAGCGTTCAGGCTCCAGTCAGTTTCCTTGGGTATCTAGACTCCGGTTATTACATTGAGCGTTCAGGCTCTGGTCAGTTTCCTTGGGTATCCAGACTCCGGTTATTACGTTGAGAGTTCAGGCTACAATCATTTTCCTTAAGTATCCAGACTCCTGTTATTACGTTGAGCGTTCAGGCTCCGATCTGTTTCTTTGAGTATCCAGACTCCGGTTATTACGTTGAGCGTTCAGGCTCCGTTCAGTTTCGTTGAGTATTCAGATTCTGGTTATTATGTTGAGCGTTCAGGCTCTGGTCAGTTTCATTGGGTATCAAGACACCGGTTATTACATTGAGCGTTCAGGCTCAAGTCAGTTTCATTGCGTATCCAGACTTCGGTTATTACGTAGATCGTTCAGTCTCCGGTCAGTTTCGTTGAGTATCCAGACTCCAGTTATTACGTTGAACGTTCTGGCTCCAGTCAGTTTCGTTGGGTATCCAAACTCCGGTTATTACGTTGAGCGTTCAGGCTCCGGTCATTTTCGTTGAGTATCGAGACTCTAGTTATTACGCTGAGTGTTCCGGCTCCGGTCAATTTCGTTGAGCATCCAAATTCCGGTTATTACGTTGAGCGTTCAGGCTCCAGTCAGTTTCGTTGGGTATCCAGACTCCGGTTATTACGTTGAGCATTCAGGCTCTGGTCAGTTTCCTTGGGTATCCAGACTCCGGTTATTACATTGAGCGTTCAGGCTCCAGTCATTTTTGTTGAGTATCCAGACTCCGGTTATTAAGTTGAGCGTCAGGATCCGATCATTTTCATTGAGTATCCAGACTCCGGTTATTAAGTTGAGCGTTCAGGCTCCGGTCATTTTTGTTGAGTATCTAGACTCCGGTTATTACGTTGAGGGTTCAGACTCCGATCATTTTCGTTGAGTATCTAGACTCCTATCATTACATTGAGCGTTCAGGCTCCGGTCATTTTCGTTGAGTATGCATACTCTGGTCAATATGTTGAGATTTCAGGCTCCGGTCATTTTCGTTGAGTATCCAGACTCCGGTCATTAGATTGAGCGTTCAGGATCCAATCATTTTCGTTGAGTATCATAACTCCATTTATTACGTTGAGCGTTCAGGATCCAGTCAGTTTCGTTGAGTATCCAGACTCCAGTTATTACGTTGAACGTTCAGACTCCGGTCAGTTTCGTTGGGTATCCAAACTCCGGTGATTATGTTGATAGTACAGGCTTCGTTCATTTTCGTTGAGTATCCAGACTCGGGTTATTACGTTGAGCGTTCAGGCTCCGGTCAGTTTTGTTGAGTATCCAGATTCCGGTTATTACATTGAGCGTTCAGGCTCCAGTCAGTTTCGTTGGGTATCTAGACACCAGTTATTACGTTGAGCGTTCAGGCTCTGGTCAGTTTCCTTGGGTATCCAGACTCCGGTTATTACGTTGAGAGTTCAGCCTCCAGTCATTTTCCTTTAGTATCCAGACTCCTGTTCGGTCAGTTTCGTTGAGTATCCAGACTCCGGTTATTACGTTGAGCGTTCAGGCTCCGGTCAGTTTCATTGGGTATCAAGACACCGGTTATTACGTTGAGCGTTCAGGCTCATGTCAGTTTCATTGGGTATCCAGACTCCGGTTATTACGTTGATCGTTCAGTCTCTGGTCAGTTTCGTTGAGTATCCAGACTCTAGTTATTACGTTGAACGTTCTGGCTCCAGTCAGTTTCGTTGGGTATCCAAACTCCAGTTATTACGTTGAGCGTTCAGGCTCCGGTCATTTTCGTTGAGTATCGAGACTCTAGTTATTACGCTGAGCGTTCAGGCTCCGGTCAGTTTCGTTGAGTATCCAGATTCCGTTTATTACGTTGAGCGTTCAGGCTCCAGTCAGTTTCGTTGGGTATCCAGACTCCGGTTATTACGTTGAGCGTTCAGGCTCCAGTCAGTTTCGTTGGGTATCCAGACTTCGGTTATAACGTTGACCGTTCAGGCTCCGGTCAGTTTAGTTTAGTATCCATACTCTGGTTTTTAAGTTGAGCGTTCAGGCACCGGTCATTTTCGTTGAGTATCCAGACTCTGGTTATTACGTTGAGCGTTCAGGCTCCGGTCAGTTTCGTTGAGTATCCAGATTCTGAATATTACGTTGAGCGTTCAGGCTCCGGTCAGTCTCATTGGGTATCAAGACACCGGTTATTACATTGAGCGTTCAGGCTCATGTCAGTTTCATTGGGTATCCAGACTCCGGTTATTACGTTCATCGTCTAGTCTCTGGTCAGTTTCGTTGAGTATCCAGACTCCAGTTATTACGTTGAACATTCTGGCTCCAGTCAGTTTCGTTGGGTATCCAAACTCCGGTTATTACATTGAGCGTTCAGGCTCCGGTCATTTTCGTTGAGTATCGAGACTCTAGTTATTACGCTGAGCGTTCAGGCTCCGGTCAGTTTCGTTAAGTATCCAGATTCCAGTTATTACGTTGAGCGTTCAGGCTCCAGTCAGTTTCGTTGGGTATCCAGACTCCGGTTATTACGTTGAGCATTCAGGCTCTGGTCAGTTTCCTTGGGTACCCAGACTCCGGTTATTACGTTGAGCGTTCAGGCTCCGGTCATTTTTGTTGAGTATCCAGACTCCGGTTATTAAGTTGAGCGTCAGGCTCCGATCATTTTCATTGAGTATCCAGACTCCGGTTATTAAGTTGAGCGTTCAGGCTCCGATCATTTTCGTTGAGTATCTAGACTCCGGTTATTACGTTGAGGGTTCAGACTCCGATCATTTTCCTTGAGTATCTAGACTCCTGTCATTACATTGAGCGTTCAGGCTCCGGTCATTTTCGTTGAGTATGCATACTCTGGTCAATATGTTGAGATTTCAGGCTCCGGTCATTTTTGTTGAGTATCTAGACTCCGGTCATTAGATTGAGTGTTCAGGATCCAGTCATTTTCGTTGAGTAGCATAACTCCATTTATTACGTTGAGCATTCAGGATCCGGTCAGTTTCGCTGAGTATCCAGACTCTAGTTATTACGTTGAACGTTCAGGCTCCGGTCAGTTTTTTTGGGTATCAAGACTCCGGTGATTATGTTGATAGTTCAGGCTCCGTTCATTTTCGTTGAGTATCCAGACTCGGGTTATTACGTTGAACGTTCAGGCTCCGGTCAGTTTTGTTGAGTATCCAGATTCCGGTTATTACAGTGAGCGTTCACGCTCCAATCAGTTTCGTTGGGTATCTAGAGTCCGGTTATTACATTGAGCGTTCAGGCTCCGGTCATTTTCCTTGGGTATCCAAACTCCGGTTATTACTTTGAGCGTTCAGGCTCCAGTCATTTTCCCTTAGTATCCAGACTCCTGTTATTACATTGAGCGTTCAGGCTCCGGTCAGTTTCGTTGAGTATCCAGACTCCGGTTATTACGTTGAGCATTCAGGCTCCGGTCATTTTCGTTGAGTATCCAGATTCTGGTAATTACATTGAGCGTTCAGGCTCCGGTCAGTTTCATTAGTTATCAAGACACCGGTTATTACGTTGAGCGTTCAGGCTCAGGTCAGTTTCATTGGGTATCCAGACTCCGGTAATTACGTTGATCGTTCAGTCTTCGGTCAGTTTCGTTGAGTCTCCAGACCCCAGTTATTACGTTGAACGGTCTGGCTCCAGTCAGTTTTGTTGGGTATCCAAACTCCAGTTATTACGTTGAGCGTTCAGGCTCCGGTCATTTTCATTGAGTATCGAGACTCTAGTTATTACGCTGAGCGTTCAGGCTCCGGTCTGTTTCGTTGAGTAATACAGATTCCGGTTATTATGTTGAGGGTTCAGGCTCCAGTCAGTTTCGTTGGGTATCCAGACTCCGGTTATTACGTTGAGCGTTCAGGCTCCAGTCATTTTCCTTTAGTATCCAGACTCCTGTTATTACGTTGAGGGTTCAGGCTCCGGTCATTTTTGTTGAGTATCTAGACTCCGGTTATTAAGTTGAGTTGCAGGCTCCGATCATTTTCGTTGAGTATCCAGACTCCGATTATTAAGTTGAGCGTTCAGGCTCCGGTCATTTTCGTTGAGTATATAGACTCCGGTTATTACGTTGAGGGTTCAGAATCCGGTCAATTTTGTTGAGTATCTAGACTCCTGTCATTACGTTGAGCGTTCAGGCTCCGGTCATTTTCGTTGAGTATGCATACTCTGGTCAATACGTTGAGATTTCAGGCTCCGGTCATTTTCGTTGAGTATCCAGACTCCGGTCATTAGATTGAGCATTCAGGATCCAGTCATTTTCGTTTAGTATCATAACTCCATTTATTACGTTGAGCGTTCAGGATCCGATCAGTTTCGTTGAGTAACCAGACTCCGGTTATTATGTTGAACGTTCAGGCTCCGGTCAGTTTCGTTGGGTATCCAGACTCCGGTGATTATGTTGATCGTTCAGGCTCCGTTCATTTTCGTTGAGTATCCAGACTCGGGTTATTACGTTGAGCGTTCAGGCTCCAGTCAGTTTCGTTGAGTATCTAGACTCCGGTTATTACATTGAGCGTTCAGGCTATGGTCAGTTTCCTTGGGTATCCAGACTCCGGTTATTAGGTTGAGAGTTCAGGCTCCAGTCATTTTCCTTTAGTATCCAGACTCCTTTTATTACGTTGAGCGTTCGGGCTCCGGTCAGTTTCGTTGAGTATCCAGACTCCGGTTATTACGTTGAGCGTTCAGGCTCCAGTCATTTTCGTTGAGTGTCCAGACTCTGGTTATTACGTTGAGCGTTCAGGCTCTGGTCAGTTTGATTGGGTATTAAGACACCGGTTATTACGTTGAGCGTTCAGGCTCGGGTCAGTTTCATTGGGTATCCAGACTCCTGTTATTACGTTGATCGTTCAGTCTCCAGTCAGTTTCATTGGGTATCCAGACTCCGATTATTACGTTGATCGTTCAGTCTCCGGTCAGTTTCGTTGAGTATCCAGACTTCATTTATTACGTTGAACGTTCTGGCTCCAGTCATTTTCGTTGGGTATCCAAACTCCGGTTATTACATTGAGCGTTCAGGCTCCGGTCATTTTCGTTGAGTATCGAGACTCTAGTTATTACGCTGAGCGTTCAGTCTCCGGTCAGTTTCGTTGAGTATCCAGATTCTGGTTATTACGTTGAGTGTTCAGGCTCCAGTCAGTTTCGTTGGGTATCCAGACTCCGGTTATTACGTTGAGCGTTTAGGCTCTGCTCAGTTTCCTTGGGTACCCAGACTCCGGTTATTACGTTGAGCGTTCAGGCTCCAGTCATTTTCCTTTAGTATCCAGACTCCGGTTATTAAGTTGAACGTTCAACATTTGGTCATTTTCGTTGAGTATCTAGACTCCGGTTATTACGTTGAGGGTTCAGACTCCGGTCATTTTCGGTTAGTATCTAGACCCCTGTCATTACGTTGAGCGTTCAGGCTCCTTTCATTTTCGTTGAGTATGCATACTCTTGTCAATACGTTGAGATTTCAGGCTCCAGTCATTTTCGTTGAGTATCCAGACTCCGGTCATTACATTGAGCGTTCAGGATCCAGTCATTTTCGTTGAGTATCATAACTCCATTTATTACGTTGAGCGTTCAGGATCCGGTCAGTTTCGTTGAGTATCCAGACTCCAGTTATTACGTTGAACGTTTAGGCTCCGGTCAGCTTCGTTGGGTATCTAGACTCCGGTGATTAAGTTGATCGTACAGGCTCCGTTCATTTTTGTTGAGTATCCAGACTCGGGTTATTACATTGAGCGTTCAGGCTCCGGTCAGTTTCGTTGGGTATCTAGACTCCGGTTATTACGTTGAGCATTCAGGCTCTGGTCAGTTTCCTTGGGTATCCAGACTCCGGTTATTACGTTGAGAGTTCAGGCTCCAGTCATTTTCCTTTAGTATCTAGACTCCTGTTATTACGTTGAGCGTTCAGGCTCTGGTCAGTTTCGTTGAGTATCCAGACTCTGGTTATTACATTGAGCGTTCAGGCTCCGGTCAGTTTCGTTGGGTATCCAGACTCCGGTTATTACGTTGATCGTTCAGGCTCCGGTCATTTTCGTTGAGTATTCAGACTCGGGTTATTACGTTTAGCATTCAGGCTCCAGTCAGTTTCATTGAGTATCTAGATTCCAGTTATTACGTTGAGCGTTAAAGCTCCGGTCAGTTTCGTTGGGTATCCAGACTCCGGTTATTACGTTGAGCGTTCAGGCTCCGGTCAGTTTCGTTGGGTATCCGGACTTCGGTTATTACGTTGAGCGTTCAGGCTCCGGTCAGTTTCGTTGGGTATCCAGACTCTGGTTATTACGTTGAGCATTCCGGGTTCGGTAAGTTTTGTTGGGTATCCAGACTCCGTTTATTACGTTGAGTGTTCAGGCTCCGGTCATTTTCGTTGAGTATCCAGACTCCAGTTATTACGTCGAGCGTTCAGGCTCTGGTCAATTTTGTTGAGTATCTAGACACCGATTATTACGTTGAACGTTCAGGCTCTGGTGATTTTTGTTGAGTATACAGACTCCGATTATTACGTTGAGGGTTCAGACTTCGGTCATTTTCGTCGAGTATCCAGACTCCGATCATTACATTGAGCGTTAAGGCTCCGATCATTTTTGTTGAGTATCCAGACTCCGGTCATTACGTTGAGCGTTCAGGCTCCGGTCAGTTTAGTTGAGTATCCAAACTCCAGTTATTACGTTGAGCGTTCAGGCTCCGGTCATTTTCATTGAGTATCCAGACTCCAGTTATTACGTTGAGCGTTCAGGCTCCGATCATTTTCGTTGAGTATCCAGACTCCGGTCAATATGTTGAGTGTTCAGGCTCCGGTCATTTTCGTTGAGTATCCAGACTCCGGTCATTCCGTTGAGCATTCAGGATCTAGTCATTTTCGTTGAGTATCATAACTCCGGTTATTACGTTGAGCGTTCAGGCTCAGGTCAATTTCGTTGAGTATCCAGACACCAGTTATTATGTTGAGCGTTCAGGCTCCGGTCAGTTTCATTGGGTTTCCAGACTCCGGTAATTACGTTGACCGTTCAGTCTCTGGTCAGTTTCGTTGAGTATCCAGACTCCGGTTATTACGTTGAGCGTTCAGGCTCCGGTCAGTTTCGTTGAATATCCAGACACTGGTTATTAAGTTGAGCGTTCAGGGTCCAGTCATTTTTGTTGATATCCAGACTCCGGTTATTACGTTGAGCGTTCAGGCTCCGGTCAGTTTAGTTTAGTATCCAAACTCTGGTTATTAAGATGAGCGTTCAGGCTCCAGTCATTTTCGTTGAGTATCCAGACTCTTGTTATTACGTTGAGCGTTCAGGCTCTGGTCAGTTTTGTTGAGTATCCAGATTCTGGTTATTACGTTGAGCGTTCAAGCTCAGGTAAGTTTAATTGGGTGTCCAGACTCCGGTTATTACGTTGATCGTTCAGTCTCCGGTCAGTTTCGTTGAGTATTCAGACTCCAGTTATTACATTGAACGTTCAGGCTCCAGTCAGTTTCGTTGGGTATCTAAACTTCGATTATTATGTTGAGCGTTCAGGCTCCGGCCATTTTCGTCGAGTAACCAAACTCTAGTTATTACGCTTAACGTTCAGGCACTGGTCAGTTTCGTTGAGTATCCAGATTCCGGTTATTAGGTTGAGCGTTCAGGCTCCAGTCAGTTACATTGGGTATCCAGACTCCGGTTATTATGTTGAGCGTTTAGGCTCTGGTCAGTTTCCTTGGGTGTCCAGACTCCGGTTATTAAGTTGAGCGTTCAGGCTCCGGTCATTTTCGTTGAGTATCTAGACTCCGGTTATTACGTTGAGGGTTCAGACTCCGATCATTTTCCTTGAGTATCTAGACTCCTGTCATTACATTGAGCGTTCAGGCTCCGGTCATTTTCGTTGAGTATGCATACTCTGGTCAATATGTTGAGATTTCAGGCTCCGGTCATTTTTGTTGAGTATCTAGACTCCGGTCATTAGATTGAGTGTTCAGGATCCAGTCATTTTCGTTGAGTATCATAACTCCATTTATTACGTTGAGCATTCAGGATCCGGTCAGTTTCGCTGAGTATCCAGACTCTAGTTATTACGTTGAACGTTCAGGCTCCGGTCAGTTTTTTTGGGTATCCAGACTCCGGTGATTATGTTGATAGTTCAGGCTCCGTTCATTTTCGTTGAGTATCCAGACTCGGGTTATTACGTTGAACGTTCAGGCTCCGGTCAGTTTTGTTGAGTATCCAGATTCCGGTTATTACATTGAGCGTTCAGGCTCCAGTCAGTTTCGTTGGGTATCTAGACACCAGTTATTACGTTGAGCGTTCAGGCTCTGGTCAGTTTCCTTGGGTATCCAGACTCCGGTTATTACGTTGAGAGTTCAGCCTCCAGTCATTATCCTTTAGTATCCAGACTCCTGTTCGGTCAGTTTCGTTGAGTATCCAGACTCCGGTTATTACGTTGAGCGTTCAGGCTCCGGTCAGTTTCATTGGGTATCAAGACACCGGTTATTACGTTGAGCGTTCAGGCTCATGTCAGTTTCATTGGGTATCCAGACTCCGGTTATTACGTTGATCGTTCAGTCTCTGGTCAGTTTCGTTGAGTATCCAGACTCTAGTTATTACGTTGAACGTTCTGGCTCCAGTCAGTTTCGTTGGGTATCCAAACTCCAGTTATTACGTTGAGCGTTCAGGCTCCGGTCATTTTCGTTGAGTATCGAGACTCTAGTTATTACGCTGAGCGTTCAGGCTCCGGTCAGTTTCGTTGAGTATCCAGATTCCGGTTATTACGTTGAGCATTCAGGCTCCAGTCAGTTTCGTTGGGTATCCAGACTCCGGTTATTACGTTGAGCGTTCAGGCTCCGGTCAGTTTCGTTGGGTATCCAGACTTCGGTTATAACGTTGACCGTTCAGGCTCCGGTCAGTTTAGTTTAGTATCCATACTCTGGTTTTTAAGTTGAGCGTTCAGGCACCGGTCATTTTCGTTGAGTATCCAGACTCTGGTTATTACGTTGAGCGTTCAGGCTCCGGTCAGTTTCGTTGAGTATCCAGATTCTGAATATTACGTTGAGCGTTCAGGCTCCGGTCAGTCTCATTGGGTATCAAGACATCGGTTATTACATTGAGCGTTCAGGCTCATGTCAGTTTCATTGGGTATCCAGACTCCGGTTATTACGTTCATCGTCTAGTCTTTGGTCAGTTTCGTTGAGTATCCAGACTCCAGTTATTACGTTGAACATTCTGGCTCCAGTCAGTTTCGTTGGGTATCCAAACTCCGGTTATTACATTGAGCGTTCAGGCTCCGGTCATTTTCGTTGAGTATCGAGACTCTAGTTATTACGCTGAGCGTTCAGGCTCCGGTTAGTTTCGTTAAGTATACAGATTCCAGTTATTACGTTGAGCGTTCAGGCTCCAGTCAGTTTCGTTGGGTATCCAGACTCCGGTTATTACGTTGAGCATTCAGGCTCTGGTCAGTTTCCTTGGGTACCCAGACTCCGGTTATTACGTTGAGCGTTCAGGCTCCGGTCATTTTTGTTGAGTATCCAGACTCCGGTTATTAAGTTGAGCGTCAGGCTCCGATCATTTTCATTGAGTATCCAGACTCCGGTTATTAAGTTGAGCGTTCAGGCTCCGATCATTTTCGTTGAGTATCTAGACTCCGGTTATTACGTTGAGGGTTCAGACTCCGATCATTTTCCTTGAGTATCTAGACTCCTGTCATTACATTGAGCGTTCAGGCTCCGGTCATTTTCGTTGAGTATGCATACTCTGGTCAATATGTTGAGATTTCAGGCTCCGGTCATTTTTGTTGAGTATCTAGACTCCGGTCATTAGATTGAGTGTTCAGGATCCAGTCATTTTCGTTGAGTAGCATAACTCCATTTATTACGTTGAGCATTCAGGATCCGGTCAGTTTCGCTGAGTATCCAGACTCTAGTTATTACGTTGAACGTTCAGGCTCCGGTCAGTTTTTTTGGGTATCCAGACTCCGGTGATTATGTTGATAGTTCAGGCTCCGTTCATTTTCGTTGAGTATCCAGACTCGGGTTATTACGTTGAACATTCAGGCTCCGGTCAGTTTTGTTGAGTATCCAGATTCCGGTTATTACAGTGAGCGTTCACGCTCCAATCAGTTTCGTTGGGTATCTAGAGTCCGGTTATTACATTGAGCGTTCAGGCTCCGGTCATTTTCCTTGGGTATCCAAACTCCGGTTATTACTTTGAGCGTTCAGGCTCCAGTCATTTTCCCTTAGTATCCAGACTCCTGTTATTACATTGAGCGTTCAGGCTCCGGTCAGTTTCGTTGAGTATCCAGACTCCGGTTATTACGTTGAGCATTCAGGCTCCGGTCATTTTCGTTGAGTATCCAGATTCTGGTAATTACATTGAGCGTTCAGGCTCCGGTCAGTTTCATTAGTTATCAAGACACCGGTTATTACGTTGAGCGTTCAGGCTCAGGTCAGTTTCATTGGGTATCCAGACTCCGGTAATTACGTTGATCGTTCAGTCTTCGGTCAGTTTCGTTGAGTCTCCAGACCCCAGTTATTACGTTGAACGGTCTGGCTCCAGTCAGTTTTGTTGGGTATCCAAACTCCAGTTATTACGTTGAGCGTTCAGGCTCCGGTCATTTTCGTTGAGTATCGAGACTCTAGTTATTACGCTGAGCGTTCAGGCTCCGGTCTGTTTCGTTGAGTAATACAGATTCCGGTTATTATGTTGAGGGTTCAGGCTCCAGTCAGTTTCGTTGGGTATCCAGACTCCGGTTATTACGTTGAGCGTTCAGGCTCCAGTCATTTTCCTTTAGTATCCAGACTCCTGTTATTACGTTGAGGGTTCAGGCTCCGGTCATTTTTGTTGAGTATCTAGACTCCGGTTATTAAGTTGAGTGTCAGGCTCCGATCATTTTCGTTGAGTATCCAGACTCCGATTATTAAGTTGAGCGTTCAGGCTCCGGTCATTTTCGTTGAGTATATAGACTCCGGTTATTACGTTGAGGGTTCAGAATCCGGTCAATTTTGTTGAGTATCTAGACTCCTGTCATTACGTTGAGCGTTCAGGCTCCGGTCATTTTCGTTGAGTATCCAGACTCCGGTCATTAGATTGAGCATTCAGGATCCAGTCATTTTCGTTTAGTATCATAACTCCATTTATTACGTTGAACGTTCCGGATCCGGTCAGTTTCGTTGAGTAACCAGACTCCGGTTATTATGTTGAACGTTCAGGCTCCGGTCAGTTTCGTTGGGTATCCAGACTCCGGTGATTATGTTGATCGTTCAGGCTCCGTTCATTTTCGTTGAGTATCCAGACTCGGGTTATTACGTTGAGCGTTCAGGCTCCAGTCAGTTTCGTTGAGTATCTAGACTCCGGTTATTACATTGAGCGTTCAGGCTATGGTCAGTTTCCTTGGGTATCCAGACTCCGGTTATTAGGTTGAGAGTTCAGGCTCCAGTCATTTTCCTTTAGTATCCAGACTCCTTTTATTACGTTGAGCGTTCGGGCTCCGGTCAGTTTTGTTTAGTATCCAGACTCCGGTTATTACGTTGAGTGTTCAGGCTCCGGTCATTTTCGTTGAGTGTCCAGACTCTGGTTATTACGTTGAGCGTTCAGGCTCTGGTCAGTTTGATTGGGTATTAAGACACCGGTTATTACGTTGAGCGTTCAGGCTCGGGTCAGTTTCATTGGGTATCCAGACTCCTGTTATTACGTTGATCGTTCAGTCTCCAGTCAGTTTCATTGGGTATCCAGACTCCGATTATTACGTTGATCGTTCAGTCTCCGGTCAGTTTCGTTGAGTATCCAGACTTCAGTTATTACGTTGAACGTTCTGGCTCCAGTCATTTTCATTGGGTATCCAAACTCCGGTTATTACATTGAGCGTTCAGGCTCCGGTCATTTTCGTTGAGTATCGAGACTCTAGTTATTACGCTGAGCGTTCAGTCTCCGGTCAGTTTCGTTGAGTATCCAGATTCTGGTTATTACGTTGAGTGTTCAGGCTCCAGTCAGTTTCGTTGGGTATCCAGACTCCGGTTATTACGTTGAGCGTTTAGGCTCTGCTCAGTTTCCTTGGGTACCCAGACTCCGGTTATTACGTTGAGCGTTCAGGCTCCAGTCATTTTCCTTTAGTATCCAGACTCCGGTTATTAAGTTGAACGTTCAGCATTTGGTCATTTTCGTTGAGTATCTAGACTCCGGTTATTACGTTGAGGGTTCAGACTCCGGTCATTTTCGGTTAGTATATAGACCCCTGTCATTACGTTGAGCGTTCAGGATCCTTTCATTTTCGTTGAGTATGCATACTCTTGTCAATACGTTGAGATTTCAGGCTCCAGTCATTTTCGTTGAGTATCCAGACTCCGGTCATTACATTGAGCGTTCAGGATCCAGTCATTTTCGTTGAGTATCATAACTCCATTTATTACGTTGAGCGTTCAGGATCCGGTCAGTTTCGTTGAGTATCCAGACTCCAGTTATTACGTTGAACGTTTAGGCTCCGGTCAGCTTCGTTGGGTATCTAGACTCCGGTGATTAAGTTGATCGTACAGGCTCCGTTCATTTTTGTTGAGTATCCAGACTCGGGTTATTACATTGAGCGTTCAGGCTCCGGTCAGTTTCGTTGGGTATCTAGACTCCGGTTATTACGTTGAGCATTCAGGCTCTGGTCAGTTTCCTTGGGTATCCAGACTCCGGTTATTACGTTGAGAGTTCAGGCTCCAGTCATTTTCCTTTAGTATCTAGACTCCTGTTATTACGTTGAGCGTTCAGGCTCTGGTCAGTTTCGTTGAGTATCCAGACTCTGGTTATTACATTGAGCGTTCAGGCTCCGGTCAGTTTCGTTGGGTATCCAGACTCCGGTTATTACGTTGATCGTTCAGGCTCCGGTCATTTTCGTTGAGTATTCAGACTCGGGTTATTACGTTGAGCATTCAGGCTCCAGTCAGTTTCATTGAGTATCTAGATTCCAGTTATTACGTTGAGCGTTAAAGCTCCGGTCAGTTTCGTTGGGTATCCAGACTCCGGTTATTACGTTGAGCGTTCAGGCTCCGGTCAGTTTCGTTGGGTATCCGGACTTCGGTTATTATGTTGCGCGTTCAGGCTCCGGTCAGTTTCGTTGGGTATCCAGACTCTGGTTATTACGTTGAGCATTCCGGGTTCGGTAAGTTTTGTTGGGTATCCAGACTCCGTTTATTACGTTGAGTGTTCAGGCTCCGGTCATTTTCGTTGAGTATCCAGACTCCAGTTATTACGTCGAGCGTTCAGGCTCTGGTCAATTTTGTTGAGTATCTAGACACCGATTATTACGTTGAACGTTCAGGCTCTGGTGATTTTTGTTGAGTATACAGACTCCGATTATTACGTTGAGGGTTCAGACTTCGGTCATTTTCGTCGAGTATCCAGACTCCGGTCATTACATTGAGCGTTAAGGCTCCGATCATTTTTGTTGAGTATCCAGACTCCGGTCATTACGTTGAGCGTTCAGGCTCCGGTCAGTTTAGTTGAGTATCCAAACTCCAGTTATTACGTTGAGCGTTCAGGCTCCGGTCATTTTCATTGAGTATCCAGACTCCAGTTATTACGTTGAGCGTTCAGGCTCCGATCATTTTCGTTGAGTATCCAGACTCCGGTCAATATGTTGAGTGTTCAGGCTCCGGTCATTTTCGTTGAGTATCCAGACTCCGGTCATTCCGTTGAGCATTCAGGATCTAGTCATTTTCGTTGAGTATCATAACTCCGGTTATTACGTTGAGCGTTCAGGCTCAGGTCAATTTCGTTGAGTATCGAGACACCAGTTATTATGTTGAGCGTTCAGGCTCCGGTCAGTTTCATTGGGTATCCAGACTCCGGTAATTACGTTGACCGTTCAGTCTCTGGTCAGTTTCGTTGAGTATCCAGACTCCGGTTATTACGTTGAGCGTTCAGGCTCCGGTCAGTTTCGTTGGATATCCAGACACTGGTTATTAAGTTGAGCGTTCAGGGTCCAGTCATTTTTGTTGATATCCAGACTCCGGTTATTACGTTGAGCGTTCAGGCTCCGGTCAGTTTAGTTTAGTATCCAAACTCTGGTTATTAAGATGAGCGTTCAGGCTCCAGTCATTTTCGTTGAGTATCCAGACTCTTGTTATTACGTTGAGCGTTCAGGCTCCGGTCAGTTTTGTTGAGTATCCAGATTCTGGTTATTACGTTGAGCGTTCAAGCTCAGGTAAGTTTAATTGGGTGTCCAGACTCCGGTTATTACGTTGATCGTTCAGTCTCCGGTCAGTTTCGTTGAGTATTCAGACTCCAGTTATTACATTGAACGTTCAGGCTCCAGTCAGTTTCGTTTGGTATCCAAACTTCGATTATTATGTTGAGCGTTCAGGCTCCGGCCATTTTCGTCGAGTAACCAAACTCTAGTTATTACGCTTAACGTTCAGGCACTGGTCAGTTTCGTTGAGTATCCAGATTCCGGTTATTAGGTTGAGCGTTCAGGCTCCAGTCAGTTACATTGGGTATCCAGACTCCGGTTATTATGTTGAGCGTTTAGGCTCTGGTCAGTTTCCTTGGGTGTCCAGACTCCGGTTATTAAGTTGAGCGTTCAGGCTCCGGTCATTTTCGTTGAGTATCTAGACTCCGGTTATTACGTTGAGGGTTCAGACTCTGATCATTTTCCTTGAGTATCTAGACTCCTGTCATTACATTGAGCGTTCAGGCTCCGGTCATTTTCGTTGAGTATGCATACTCTGGTCAATATGTTGAGATTTCAGGCTCCGGTCATTTTTGTTGAGTATCTAGACTCCGGTCATTAGATTGAGTGTTCAGGATCCAGTCATTTTCGTTGAGTATCATAACTCCATTTATTACGTTGAGCATTCAGGATCCGGTCAGTTTCGCTGAGTATCCAGACTCTAGTTATTACGTTGAACGTTCAGGCTCCGGTCAGTTTTTTTGGGTATCCAGACTCCGGTGATTATGTTGATAGTTCAGGCTCCGTTCATTTTCGTTGAGTATCCAGACTCGGGTTATTACGTTGAACGTTCAGGCTCCGGTCAGTTTTGTTGAGTATCCAGATTCCGGTTATTACAGTGAGCGTTCACGCTCCAATCAGTTTCGTTGGGTATCTAGAGTCCGGTTATTACATTGAGCGTTCAGGCTCCGGTCATTTTCCTTGGGTATCCAAACTCCGGTTATTACTTTGAGCGTTCAGGCTCCAGTCATTTTCCCTTAGTATCCAGACTCCTGTTATTACATTGAGCGTTCAGGCTCCGGTCAGTTTCGTTGAGTATCCAGACTCCGGTTATTACGTTGAGCATTCGGGCTCCGGTCATTTTCGTTGAGTATCCAGATTCTGGTAATTACATTGAGCGTTCAGGCTCCGGTCAGTTTCATTGGTTATCAAGACACCGGTTATTACGTTGAGCGTTCAGGCTCAGGTCAGTTTCATTGGGTATCCAGACTCCGGTAATTACGTTGATCGTTCAGTCTCCGGTCAGTTTCGTTGAGTCTCCAGACCCTAGTTATTACGTTGAACGGTCTGGCTCCAGTCAGTTTTGTTGGGTATCCAAACTCCAGTTATTACGTTGAGCGTTCAGGCTCCGGTCATTTTCGTTGAGTATCGAGACTCTAGTTATTACGCTGAGCGTTCAGGCTCCGGTCTGTTTCGTTGAGTAATACAGATTCCGGTTATTATGTTGAGGGTTCAGGCTCCAGTCAGTTTCGTTGGGTATCCAGACTCCGGTTATTACGTTGAGCGTTCAGGCTCCAGTCATTTTCCTTTAGTATCCAGACTCCTATTATTACGTTGAGGGTTCAGGCTCCGGTCATTTTTGTTGAGTATCTAGACTCCGGTTATTAAGTTGAGTGTCAGGCTCCGATCATTTTCGTTGAGTATCCAGACTCCGATTATTAAGTTGAGCGTTCAGGCTCCGGTCATTTTCGTTGAGTATATAGACTCCGGTTATTACGTTGAGGGTTCAGAATCCGGTCAATTTTGTTGAGTATCTAGACTCCTGTCATTATGTTGAGCGTTCAGGCTCCGGTCATTTTCGTTGAGTATGCATACTCTGGTCAATACGTTGAGATTTCAGGCTCCGGTCATTTTCGTTGAGTATCCAGACTCCGGTCATTAGATTGAGCATTCAGGATCCAGTCATTTTCGTTTAGTATCATAACTCCATTTATTACGTTGAGCGTTCAGGATCCGGTCAGTTTCGTTGAGTAACCAGACTCCGGTTATTATGTTGAACGTTCAGGCTCCGGTCAGTTTCGTTGGGTATCCAGACTCCGGTGATTATGTTGATCGTTCAGGCTCCGTTCATTTTCGTTGAGTATCCAGACTCGGGTTATTACGTTGAGCGTTCAGGCTCCAGTCAGTTTCGTTGAGTATCTAGACTCCGGTTATTACATTGAGCGTTCAGGCTCTGGTCAGTTTCCTTGGGTATCCAGACTCCGGTTATTAGGTTGAGAGTTCAGGCTCCAGTCATTTTCCTTTTGTATCCAGACTCCTTTTATTACGTTGAGCGTTCGGGCTCCGGTCAGTTTCGTTGAGTATCCAGACTCCGGTTATTACGTTGAGCGTTCAGGCTCCGGTCATTTTCGTTGAGTGTCCAGACTCTGGTTATTACGTTGAGCGTTCAGGCTCTGGTCAGTTTGATTGGGTATTAAGACACCGGTTATTACGTTGAGCGTTCAGGCTCGGGTCAGTTTCATTGGGTATCCAGACTCCTGTTATTATGTTGATCGTTCAGTCTCCAGTCAGTTTCATTGGGTATCCAGACTCCGATTATTACGTTGATCGTTCAGTCTCCGGTCAGTTTCGTTGAGTATCCAGACTTCAGTTATTACGTTGAACGTTCTGGCTTCAGTCATTTTCGTTGGGTATCCAAACTCCGGTTATTACATTGAGCGTTCAGGCTCCAGTCATTTTCGTTGAGTATCGAGACTCTAGTTATTACGCTGAGCGTTCAGGCTCCGGTCAGTTTCGTTGAGTATCCAGATTCCGGTTATTACGTTGTGTGTTCAGGCTCCAGTCAGTTTTGTTGGGTATCCAGACTCCGGTTATTACGTTGAGCGTTTAGGCTCTGCTCAGTTTCCTTGGGTACCCAGACTCCGGTTATTACGTTGAACATTCAGGCTCCAGTCATTTTCCTTTAGTATCCAGACTCCGGTTATTAAGTTGAACGTTCAGCATCTGGTCATTTTCGTTGAGTATCTAGACTCCGGTTATTACGTTGAGGGTTCAGACTCCGGTCATTTTCGGTTAGTATCTAGACCCCTGTCATTACGTTGAGCGTTCAGGCTCCTTTCATTTTCGTTGAGTATGCATACTCTTGTCAATACGTTGAGATTTCAGGCTCCAGTCATTTTCGTTGAGTATCCAGACTCCGGTCATTACATTGAGCGTTCAGGATCCAGTCATTTTCGTTGAGTATCATAACTCCATTTATTACGTTGAGCATTCAGGATCCGGTCAGTTTCGTTGAGTATCCAGACTCCAGTTATTACGTTGAACGTTTAGGCTTCGGTCAGCTTCGTTGGGTATCTAGACTCCGGTGATTAAGTTGATCGTACAGGCTCCGTTCATTTTTGTTGAGTATCCAGACTCGGGTTATTACATTGAGCGTTCAGGCTCCGGTCAGTTTCGTTGGGTATCTAGACTCCGGTTATTACGTTGAGCATTCAGGCTCTGGTCAGTTTCCTTGGGTATCCAGACTCCGGTTATTACGTTGAGAGTTCAGGCTCCAGTCATTTTCCTTTAGTATCTAGACTCCTGTTATTACGTTGAGCGTTCAGGCTTTGGTCAGTTTCGTTGAGTATCCAGACTCTGGTTATTACATTGAGCGTTCAGGCTCCGGTCAGTTTCGTTGGGTATCCAGACTCCGGTTATTACGTTGATCGTTCAGGCTCCGGTCATTTTCGTTGAGTATTCAGACTCGGGTTATTACGTTGAGCATTCAGGCTCCAGTCAGTTTCATTGAGTATCTAGATTCCAGTTATTACGTTGAGCGTTAAAGCTCCGGTCAGTTTCGTTGGGTATCCAGACTCCGGTTATTACGTTGAGCGTTCAGGCTCCGGTCAGTTTCGTTGGGTATCCGGACTTCGGTTATTACGTTGAGCGTTCAGGCTCCGGTCAGTTTCGTTGGGTATCCAGACTCTGGTTATTACGTTGAGCATTCCGGGTTCGGTAAGTTTTGTTGGGTATCCAGACTCCGTTTATTACGTTGAGTGTTCAGGCTCCGGTCATTTTCGTTGAGTATCCAGACTCCAGTTATTACGTCGAGCGTTCAGGCTCTGGTCAATTTTGTTGAGTATCTAGACACCGATTATTACGTTGAACGTTTAGGCTCTGATGATTTTTGTTGAGTATACAGACTCCGATTATTACGTTGAGGGTTCAGACTTCGGTCATTTTCGTCGAGTATCTTGACTCCGGTCATTACATTGAGCGTTAAGGCTCCGATCATTTTTGTTGAGTATCCAGACTCCGGTCATTACGTTGAGCGTTCAGGCTCCGGTCAGTTTAGTTGAGTATCCAAACTCCAGTTATTACGTTGAGCGTTCAGGCTCCGGTCATTTTCATTGAGTATCCAGACTCCAGTTATTACGTTGAGCGTTCAGGCTCCGATCATTTTCGTTGAGTATCCAGACTCCGGTCAATATGTTGAGTGTTCAGGCTCCGGTCATTTTCGTTGAGTATCCAGACTCCGGTCATTCCGTTGAGCATTCAGGATCTAGTCATTTTCGTTGAGTATCATAACTCCGGTTATTACGTTGAGCGTTCAGGCTCAGGTCAATTTCGTTGAGTATCCAGACACCAGTTATTATGTTGAGCGTTCAGGCTCCGGTCAGTTTCATTGGGTATCCAGACTCCGGTAATTACGTTGATCGTTCAGTCTCTGGTCAGTTTCGTTGAGTATCCAGACTTCGGTTATTACGTTGAGCGTTCAGGCTCCGGTCAGTTTCGTTGGATATCCAGACACTGGTTATTAAGTTGAGCGTTCAGGGTCCAGTCATTTTTGTTGATATCCAGACTCCGGTTATTACGTTGAGCGTTCAGGCTCCGGTCAGTTTAGTTTAGTATCCAAACTCTGGTTATTAAGATGAGCGTTCAGGCTCCAGTCATTTTCGTTGAGTATCCAGACTCTTGTTATTACGTTGAGCGTTCAGGCTCCGGTCAGTTTTGTTGAGTATCCAGATTCTGGTTATTACGTTGAGCGTTCAAGCTCAGGTAAGTTTAATTGGGTGTCCAGACTCCGGTTATTACGTTGATCGTTCAGTCTCCGGTCAGTTTCGTTGAGTATTCAGACTCCAGTTATTACATTGAACGTTCAGGCTCCAGTCAGTTTCGTTGGGTATCCAAACTTCGATTATTATGTTGAGCGTTCAGGCTCCGGCCATTTTCGTCGAGTAACCAAACTCTAGTTATTACGCTTAACGTTCAGGCACTGGTCAGTTTCGTTGAGTATCCAGATTCCGGTTATTAGGTTGAGCGTTCAGGCTCCAGTCAGTTACATTGGGTATCCAGACTCCGGTTATTATGTTGAGCGTTCAGGCTCTGGTCAGTTTCCTTGGGTGTCCAGACTCCGGTTATTACGTTGAGCGTTCAGGCTCCAGAAATTTTCCTTTAGTATCCAGACTCCTATTATTACGTTGAGCGTTCAGTCTCCGGTCAGTTTCGTTGAGTATCCAGACTCCGGTTATTACGTTGAGCGTTCCGGCTCCGGTCAGTTTCGTTGTGTATCCACACTCCGGTTAATACGATGATCGTTCAGGCTCCGGTCATTTTCGTTGAGTATCCAGACTCGGGTTATTACGTTGAGCGTTCAGGCTCCGGTCAGTTTCGTTGAGTATCCATATTCTGGTTATTACGTTGAGCGTTCAGGCTCTGGTCAGTTTCGTTGGGTATCCAGACTCCGGTTATTACGTTGAGCGTTCAGGCTCCGGTCAGTTTCGTTAGGTATCCAGACTTCGGTTATTACGTTGAGCGTTCAGGCTACAGTCAGTTTCGTTGGGTATCCAGACTCCGGTTATTACGTTGAGCGTTCAGGCTCTGGTCAGTTTCCTTGGGTATCCAGACTCCGGTTATTACGTTGAGCGTTCAGGCTCCAGTCATTTTCCTTTAGTATCCAGACTCCTGTTATTACGTTGAGGGTTCAGGCTCCGGTCATTTTTGTAGAGTATCCAGACTCCGGTTATTAAGTTGAGCGTTAGGCTCCGATCATTTTCGTTGAGTATCCAGACTCCGGTTATTAAGTTGAGCGTTCAGGCTCCGGTCATTTTCGTTGAGTATCTAGACTCCGATTATTACGTTGAGGGTTCAGACTCCGGTCATTTTCGTTGAGTATCTAGACTCCTGTCATTACGTTGAGCGTTCAGGCTCCGGTCATTTTCGTTGAGTATGCATACTCTGGTCAATACGTTGAGATTTCAGGCTCCGGTCATTTTCGTTGAGTATTCAGACTCCGGTCATTAGATTGAGCGTTCAGGATCCAGTCATTTTCGTTGAGTATCATAACTCCATTTATTACGTTGAGCGTTAAGGATCCAGTCAGTTTCGTTGAGTATCCAGACTCCAGTTATTACGTTGAACGTTCAGGCTCCGGTCAGTTTCGTTGGGTATCCAGACTCCGGTGTTATGTTGATCAATCAGGCTCCGGTCATTTTCGTTGAGTATTCAGACTCGGGTTATTATGTTGAGCGTTCAGGCTCTGGTCAGTTTCGTTGAGTATCCAGATTCCGGTTATTACATTGAGCGTTCAGGCTCCAGTCAGTTTCGTTGGGTATCTAGACTCCGGTTATTTCGTTGAGTGTTCAGGCTCTGGTCAGTTTCCTTGGGTATCCAGACTCCAGTTATTACGTTGAGAGTTCAGGCTCCAGTCATTTTCCTTTAGTATCCAGACTCCTGTTATAACGTTGAGCGTTCAGGCTCCGGTCAATTTCGTTGAGTATCCAGACTACGGTTATTACGTTGAGCGTTCAGGCTCCGGTCAGTTTCGTTGAGTATCCAGATTCTGGTTATTACATTGAGCGTTCAGGCTCCGGTCAGTTTCATTGGGTATCAAGACACCGGTTATTACGTTGAGCGTTCAGGCTCAGGTCAGTTTCATTGAGTATCCAGACTCCGGTTATTACGTTGATCGTTCAGTCTCCGGTCAGTTTCGTTGAGTATCCAGACTCCAATTATTACGTTGAACGTTCTGGCTCTAGTCAGTTTCCTTGGGAATCCAAACTCCGGTTATTACGTTGAGCGTTCAGGCTCCGGTCATTTTCGTTGAGTATCGAGACTCTAGTTATTACGCTGAGCGTTCAGGCTCCGGTCAGTTTCGTTGAGTATCCAGATTCCGGTTATTACGTTGAGCGTTCAGGCTTCAATCAATTTCGTTGGGTATCCAGACTCCGGTTATTACGTTGAGCTTTCAGGCTCTGGTCAGTTTCCTTGGGTATCCAGACTCCGGTTATTATGTTGAGTGTTCAGGCTCCAGTCATTTTCCTTTAGTATCCAGACTCCTGTTATTACGTTGAGGGTTCAGGCTCCGGTCATTTTGGTTGAGTATCCAGACTCCGGTTATTAAGTTGAGCGTCAGGCTCTGATCATTTTCATTGAGTATCCAGACTCCGGTTATTAAGTTGAACGTTCAGGCTCCGGTCATTTTCGCTGAGTATCTAGACTCTGGTTATTACGTTAAGGCTTCAAACTCTGGTCATTTTCGTTGAGTATTTAGACTCCTGTCATTACGATGAGCGTTAAGGCTCCGGTCATTTTCGTTGAGTATGCATAATCTGGTCAATACGTTGAGATTTCAGGCTCCAGTCATTTTCGTTGAGTATCCAGACTCCGGTCATTACATTGAGCGTTCAAGATCCAGTCATTTTCGTTGAGTATCATAACTCCATTTATTACGTTGAGCGTTCAGGCTCCGTTCATTTTTGTTGAGTATCCAGACTCGGGTTATTACGTTGAACGTTCAGGCTCTGGTCAGTTTCGTTGGGTATCTAGACTCCGGTTATTACGTTGAGCGTTCAGGCTCTGGTCAGTTTCCTTGGGTATCCAGACTCCGGTTATTACGTTGAGAGTTCAGGCTCCAGTCATTTTCCTTTAGTATCCAGACTCCTGTTATTACGTTGAGCGTTCAGGCTCCGGTCAGTTTCGTTGAGTATCCAGACTCCGGTTATTACATTGAGCGTTCAGGCTCCGGTCAGTTTCGTTGGGTATCCAGACTCCTGTTATTACGTTGAGCGTTCAGTCTCCGGTCAGTTTCGTTGAGTATTCAGACTCCAGTTATTACGTTGAACGTTCAGGCTCCAGTCGGTTTCGTTGGGTATCCAAACTTCGATTATTATGTTGAGCGTTTAGGCTCCGGCCATTTTTGTTGAGTAACCAAACTCTAGTTATTTTGCTTAGCGTTCAGGCTCCGGTCAGTTTCGTTGAGTATCCAGATTCCGGTTATTAGGTTGAGCGTTCAGGCTCCAGTCAGTTTCGTTGGGTATCCATACTCCGGTTATTACCGTTCAGGCTCTGGTCAGTTTCCTTGGGTGTCCAGACTCCGGTTAATACGTTGAGCATTCAGGCTCCAGTCATTTTCCTTTAGTATCCAGACTACTGTTATAACGTTGAGCGTTCAGGCTCCGGTCAGTTTCGTTGAGTATCCAGACTCCGGTTATTACGTTGAGCGTTTAGGCTCTGGTTAGTTTCGTTGTGTATCCAGACTCCGGTTATTACGTTGATCGTTCAGGCTCAGGTCATTTTCGTTGAGTATCCAGACTCTGGTTATTACGTTGAGCGTTCAGGCTCCAGTCAGTTTCGTTGAGTATCCAGATTCTGGTTATTACGTTGAGCGTTCAGGCTCCGGTCAGTTTCATTGGGTATCAAGACATTGTTAATTACGTTGAGCATTCAAGCTCAGGTCAGTTTAATTGGGTATCCAGACTCCGGTTATTACGTTGATCGTTCAGTCTCCGGTCAGTTTCGTTTAGTATTCAGACTCTAGTTATTACGTTGAACGTTCAGGCTCCAGTCGGTTTCGTTGGGTATCCAGATTCCGGTTATTAGGTTGAGCGTTCAGGCTCCAGTCAGTTTCGTTGGGTATCCAGACTCCGGTTATTACGTTGAGCGTTCAGGCTCTGGTCAGTTTCCTTGGGTGTCCAGACTCCGGTTATTACGTTGAGCGTTCAGGCTCCATTCATTTTCCTTTAGTATCCAGACTTCTGTTATAACGTTGAGCGTTCAGGCTCCGGTCAGTTTCGTTGAGTATCCAGACTCCGGTTATTACGTTGAGCGTTCAGGCTCTGGTCAGTTTCGTTGTGTATCCAGACTCCGGTTATTACGTTGATCGTTCCGGCTCCGGTCATTTTCGTTGAGTATCCAGACTCGGGTTATTACGTTGAGCGTTCAGGCTCCGGTCAGTTTCGTTGAGTATCCAGATTCCGGTTATTACGTTGAGCGTTCAGGCTCCGGTCAGTTTCGTTGGGTATCCAGACTCCGGTTATTACGTTGAGCGTTCAGGCTCCGGTCCGTTTCGTTGGGTATCCAGACACCGGTTATTACGTTGAGCATTCTGGGTTCGGTCAGTTTTATTGGGTATCTAGACTCCGTTTATTAAGTTGAGCGTTCAGGCTCCGGTCATTTCTGTTGAGTATCCAGACTCCAGTTATTACGTCGAGCGTTCAGTCTCTGGTCATTTTTGTTGAGTATCCAGACACCGGTTATTACGTTGAGCGTTCAGGCTCTGGTCATTTTTGTTGAGTATCTAGACTCCGATTATTACGTTGAGGGTTCAGACTCCGGTCATTTTCGTCGAGTATCCAGACTCCGGTCATTACATTGAGCGTTAAGGCTCCAATCATTTTTGTTGAGTATCCAGACTATGGTCATTACGTTGAGCGTTCAGGCCCCGGTCAGTTTAGTTGAGTATCCAAACTCCGGTTATTACGTTGAGCGTTCAGGCTCCGGTCATTTTCATTGAGTATCCAGACTCCGGTTATTACCTTGAGGGTTCAGACTTCGGTCATTTTCGTTGAGTATCTAGAGTCCTGTCATTACGTTGAGCGTTCAGGCTCCGATCGTTTTCATTGAATATCCAGACTCCGGTCAATATATTGAGCGTTCAGGCTCTGGTCATTTTCGTTGAGTATCCAGACTCCGGTCATTCCGTTGAGCATTCAGGATCCAGTCATTTTCGTTGAGTATCATAACTCCGGTTATTACGTTGAGCTTTCAGGCTCCAGTCAGTTTCGTTGGGTATCCAGACTCCGGTTATTACGTTGAGCGTTCAGGCTCTGGTCAGTTTCCTTGGGTGTCCAGACTCCGGTTATTACGTTGATCGTTGAGTCTCTGGTCATATTCCTTTAGTATCCAAATTCCGGTTATTACGTTAAGTGTTCAGGCTCCGGTCAGTTTCGTTGAGTATCCAGACTCCGGTTATTACGTTGAGCGTTCAGGCTCCGGTCAGTTTCGTTGTGTATTCAGACTCCGGTTATTACGTTGATCGTTCAGGCTCCGGTCATTTTCATTGAGTATCCAGACTCAGGTTATTACGTTAAGCGTTCAGGCTCTGGTCAGTTTCGTTGGGTATCCAGACTCTGGTTATTACGTTGAGCGTTCAGGCTCCGGTCAGTTTCGTTAGGTATCCAGACTTCGGTTATTACGTTGAGCGTTCAGGCTCCGGACCGTTTCGTTGGGTATTCAGACACCGGTTATTACGTTGAGCATTCCGGGTTCGGTCAGTTTTATTGGGTATCTAGACTCCGTTTATTAAGTTGAGCGTTCAGGCTCCGGTCATTTCTGTTGAGTATCCAGACTTCAGTTATTACGTCGAGCGTTCAGTCTCTGGTCATTTTTGTTGAGTATCCAGACACCGGTTATTACGTTGAGCATTCAGGCTCTGGTCATTTTTGTTGAGTATCCAGACACCGGTTATTACGTTGAGCGTTCAGGCTCCAGTCAGTTTCGTTGGGTATCCAGACTCCGGTCATTACATTGAGCGTTAATGCTCCAATCATTTTTGTTGAGTATCCTGACTCTGGTCATTACGTTGAGCGTTCAGGCTCCGGTCAGTTTAGTTGAGTATCCAAACTCCGGTTATTACGTTGAGCGTTCAGGCTCCGGTCATTTTCATTGAGTATCCTGACTCCGGTTATTACGTTGAGGGTTCAGACTTCGGTCATTTTCGTTGAGTATCTAGACTCCTGTCATTACGTTGAGCGTTCAGGCTCCGATCATTTTCATTGAATATCCAGACTCCGGTCAATATGTTGAGCGTTCAGGCTCTGATCATTTTCGTTGAGTATCCAGACTCCGGTCATTCCGTTGAGCATTCAGGATCCATTCATTTTCGTTGAGTATCATAACTCCGGTTATTACGTTGAGCGATCAGGCTCCGGTAAATTTTGTAGAGTATCCAGACACCAGTTATTACATTGAGCGTTCAGGCTCCGGTCAGTTTAGTTGGGTATCCAGACTCCGGTTATTACGTTGATCGTTCAGTCTCCGGTCAGTTTCGTTGAGTATCTAGACTCCGGTTATTACGTTGAGCGTTCAGGCTCTGGTCAGTTTTGTTGTGTATCCAGACTCCGGTTATTACGTTGATCGTTCAGGCTCCGGTCATTTTCGTTGAGTATCCAAACTCGGGTTATTACGTTGAGCGTTCAGGCTCCGGTCAGTTTCGTTGAGTATCCAGATTCCGGTTATTACGTTGAGCGTTCAGGCTCCGGTCAGTTTCGTTGGGTATCCAGACTCCGGTTATTACGTTGAGCGTTAAGGCTCCGGTCAGTTTTGTTAGGTATCCAGACTTCGGTTATTACGTTGAGTGTAACACCCCCTTTCTATACCCCAAATAAATTAGATAAATCAATTAGGCACATAGAAAATTTATTTCATCAGAGTTTGATTAAAACATGGTATAAAAGAGGCGCATCACATTATCATGAAATTAAACACATACGATACCTGCTCAAAATAGATATGCAACAATGGGTAACCCACATCTCAATATTTAGAATAAAGCGGAAACATCCAAATATTGAATCGATCTCATTCATAAAAGTATATACAACCATCAGTTAATTCATGTTTTACAACGTATCCACAACAGATACATACACATATGTATCACAAAAGAATCAAAACAAATGTAACTCCAAAAGAGTCAAAGGCTTCCTAACTACCCAGATGTTACATATCAGAGCCATTGACCAAAAAGAATGAAGACATCGCTTCACAAAAAGAACCTCCTGCTTCCTACTCTGTAATGCCTCATAGAGCATTAGAAAACAGCAGAAGGGTGAGAAACAACATCATAACAGTTAATGCATAAAATTGTATATATACATAACTCCATAATTATACAAGTTATACTCAAATTATGTTCTCACCACATTAAGCATATACAATTAATCATGTCTCTACACATACACATGAACATTCACTATATTTTCTCCAAACAATCACATAAAACATACACAGTTATATTCACACAACCAATGCATCATACACAGATGACTCATGCAACTCATAGAGACCGACACACGACTCTATGCAGATGCAAATGCGGTACCGACTCATTCAACAAATTCCCTAAGGAATCGAGTATTCAGCAGATCCTCCACGGGATCAAGTACTCAGCAGATTCTCCACGGAATCAAATATTCATCAGATTCTCCACGGAATCGAATATTCAGCAGATCCTCCACGGGATCAAGTACTCAGCAGATTCTCCACGGAATCAAATACTCTAACCAATCCTCCACGGGATTACATGTTATGACCGATTCTCCGAGGAATCACACAATGCAACCGATTCTCCAAGGAATCGAATATAACCATCGTATCCTACGAGGTTCTACAAATCCTCCACGGGATCAATCACAAAAATGCATACTATGTTCACAAACATACTCATTGCATTTATCACATACATCACATATATTCATTATGCATTCACATTATACACCATTTCACACAAGGTTTACATACCTATTAATCCATCAATGCATTTCTATCTAATTCGAGCAAACGCACAACATTATCAAACGATTAAGATTCACAATCGGCTCCACAATCTAGGATTCACGCCTTTCGGCCACCCACAGCACAACATGTTGAAACAGTTCACACATCAATCATTCATATAGGCATTAATCATAATTGAATCAACCAAACATCATGCCATGAACAAACAGCAAAACAAATAAC
Source organism: Lathyrus sativus (assembly GCA_963859935.3). Taxonomy (NCBI): domain Eukaryota; kingdom Viridiplantae; phylum Streptophyta; class Magnoliopsida; order Fabales; family Fabaceae; genus Lathyrus; species Lathyrus sativus. The sequence goes on from OZ012736.1 coordinate 238,907,888, forward strand.
ACTGCCAGGTTCGCCAACCTTCGCCTGGCGAAGCCACGCAGCGAATGCTCGCTGACCTTCGCCTGGCGAACTCCCCAGCGAAGTCCACTGGGAGTAATTCTGGAATTACTCGCTGAGGCTCGCTACCCACTCGCCTGGCGAACCTTCACCAGCTCACCTCGCCTGGCGAACCTTCGCCAGCTCACCTCGCCTGGCGAACTTGCCAGCGAATACAGGGTATTAGCTTCTGACTTGCTTCACTACAGCTCGCTGGGCTTCGCCTGGCGAAGCTTCGCTGCCTTTCGCCTGGCGAACTTGCGAAGACAGAACTCCCATGGCTGTCTCAAAGCCCAAACTCCACACAACCAACTGATTAAATCCAAACCAGTCACAGTAGCACAACCCAACCATCACCCGACTAAACTACATCGTCTAATCCGAGTTCTAACCGATTAAAACCTCATTCTACTCACAAAACCAACTTCTAACCTAAGTGGAAAAAGAGTAGAAACTCTACAAATTCCACACACATACACATACAATCATACACATTAAAGAGATGATGGAGTTTCACACCCTTACCGATCGATTGCAAGCTTTGGTAATGATTCCTTGATGATTCTAGGTTTTCCTCTCCACTTTCTCTTCTCTTTCTCTTCTCCTCTTTTCTTTCTCTTGTTTTTCTTCTTATGTTACTATCTTCTTCCTTTTTCCTCTCTTATTCTATTTCTATCTCTATTTCTTTCCTCTCAAATTCTTTCCAACACTTATCAATCAATTCTCACACTAAAGTGCTAAATGTCTAAAATGCCCTTTTTACTCTAATTCCCCGAAAACTCTCTGAATCGGTAAAAATAGATAAAATAAGCAAAACACCACATAGCAATATATAATTTCTCAATTTAAAACAAACATCAATTAAATAAATTAAAAGACTCAACCAATAATGGGAATTCAGAATCGGGGCGTTACAACCCTCCCCCACTTTAGAAATTTTCGTCCTCGAAAATATCACCTGATTCAAACAACTCTGGATGCGATTCTCGCATCTTGCTCTCCAATTCCCAAGTCATGTTGCCTTCCGCGGCACCTCCCCAGGACACTTTCACAAGCGCAATATCCTTGCCTCTCAGTTTTTTAACTTCACGGTCCAAAATACTAACCAGTAAAACTTCAACTGTAAGGTTATCTCTTACTTCAACTTCATCCATTGGGATCACATGTGACGGATCCGGAACATACTTCCGAAGTTGCGAGACATGGAATACATCATGCAAATTCGAAAGGTTCGGAGGCAACGCCACACGATACGCCACAGCACCAACCCGTGCGACAATCTGATGCGGACCAATAAAACGAGAAGTCAACTTTCTCGACTTCAAGGCACGACCCACACCCGTAACTGGTGTAACTCTCAAAAACACATGGTCTCCCTCTTGAAACTCGAGATCCTTTCTCCTTTTATCATGATAACTTTTCTGTCTATTCTGAGAAGCTCTCATCTTTTCCCGAATAAATTTCACCTTTTCCGTCGTTTGATGTACCATTTCAGGACCAACTACCGACCTTTCACCCGTCTCATGCCAACACAGAGGTGTTCGACATCTCCGTCCATATAAAGCCTCAAATGGCGCCATACCGATACTCGAATGGAAACTGTTATTATAGGTGAACTCAATCAACGCTAAATAACCGTCCCACGCACCACCTTGTTCAAGCACACAAGCACGCAACAGATCTTCTAACGATTGAATCGTCCTCTCGGTTTGACCATCCGTTTGCGGATGATATGCCGAACTCAATCTCAACTTAGAACCCAAGGCACCTTGCAAACTCTCCCAAAATCTTGAAGTAAATCTAGGATCTCTATCCGACACAATACTCTTAGGAACTCCATGAAGCTTCACAATAGTGCCAACATAAATCTCGGCTAACCTTTCCAAAGAATAAGTAATATCAATCGGAATAAAGTGAGCCGATTTAGTAAGCCTATCAACAATCACCCAAATAGCATTATGTCCTCTTTGCGTACTCGGCAATCCCGTAACAAAATCCATCGATATACTATCCCATTTCCATTCCGGAATATCCAACTGTTGCATCAATCCACTAGGCTTCTGATGCTCCACCTTAGACTTCTGACAAGTCAAACACGAGTACACAAAACGAGCAACATCGCTTTTCAATCCAGACCACCAAAAGATCTTCTTCAAATCCTGATACATCTTATTCGCTCCCAGATGAATACTTAAGTTACTCCGATGTCCCTCTTCCAATATCATCTTTTTCAAATCCGCGTCATCGGGAATACAAATACGACCTCGAAACCTCAAAACTCCTAATTCATCAACGTTGAAATCTTCACTTTCATTCGTCATCAAATCCACAAATTTCAAATCCAACTTTTGCTTTTCACACACTGTAGTAAGGAAATCATTCGTGACATGCAACATACCAAGCTTCACACTACTCGGTGTTAACTCACAAACCAAACTCAAATCTCTAAAGTTCTCCAAGAGTTCCCACTCTCTAACCATCAAAGTAGACACGTGCAACGACTTCCGACTTAAGGCATCTGCTACCACATTCGCCTTACCCGGATGATAATTTAAACCAAAATCATAGTCCTTCAAAAGTTCTAGCCATCTCATTTGCCTCATATTCAATTCCTTTTGATCAAACAAATACTTCAAACTCTTGTGATCGCTAAAAACTTCAAATCTTGCACCATAAAGATAGTGCCTCCAAATTTTCAAAACGAACACCACGGCCGCTAACTCCAAATTATGAGTAGGATAATTCTTTTCATGCACTCTCAACTGCCTAGAAGCATACGCCACGACCTTCCCATCTTGCATCAATACACCACCCAATCCTGACAAAGAAGCATCGCAATAAACCACAAAAGGTTCCGTAGGATTCGGCAAAATCAAAACTGGCGTTGTTTTTAACCTTCTCTTTAATTCCATGAAACTCTCTTCACAATTAACATCCCAAATAAAAGCCTTTCCTTTACAAGTCAACTGCGTTAACGGAAGTGCTAACTTTGAAAATCCTTCGATAAACCTCCGGTAGTAACCGGCCAAGCCCAAAAAGCTTCGAATTTCCGTAACCGATCTTGGAGTCTCCCATTGCATTACCGCATCGATCTTGGATGGATCCACACTAATACCATTGCCGGAAATAATATGTCCAAGAAAACTCACCTTCAACAGCCAAAACTCACACTTAGACAACTTTGCATACAACTTCTTCTCTTTCAAAATCCGCAACACAATCCTTAAATGTTCTTCGTGTTCCTCTCGAGACTTAGAATAAATCAAAATGTCATCGATAAACACCACCACAAAACGATCCAACTGCTCGTGAAAGATACGGTTCATATATTCCATGAAAACACCCGGCGCATTAGAAACTCCGAATGGCATCACCGTATACTCGTAGTGACCATATCGTGTTCTAAAAGCCGTCTTTGAAATATCTTCTTCCTTAACCCGAATCTAGTGATAACCGGATCTTAAATCAATCTTACTAAAAACACGGGCTCCAACCAATTGATCCATCAAATCATCAATTCTTGGAAGCGGATACTTGTTCTTAATTGTCACCTTATTCAACTGCCGATAATCAATACACAATCGCATACTACCATCCTTCTTCTTTACCAACAATACTGGCGCACCCCAAGGAGAAACACTTGGTCTTACAAATCTCTTATCCAACAAATCATTCAACTGCTTCTTCAATTCCACCAACTCCGATGCCGAAATCCGATACGGGGCCATCGAAATCGGTCTAGTACCCTGAACTAGATCAATAGAAAATTCAACCTCTCTCTTTGGCGGCACATCCGCAACATCTTCCGGAAACACTTCAGGAAATTCACAAACCACAGGAAACACGTCGAGCTCAACTTTGCTCTCCACCGACAACGATGCAAACAAACCAAACAACTGAGCTTCGTCCGCTAAAAGTTTCTTCAACTCTTTAGTGGAAAGAAAACTCTCGTTTTCACCATCTTCCAAAGAAGGAAACCTTACTAACTTGTGATAGCAATCCAAATGAACTCTATTAAATTGCAACCAATTCATACCCAAGATTACGTCCAAACCTTCCAACGGCAAACACACTAAATCCATAACGAAGTCCTTACCATACATGGTCAAAGGACAACTTGCACACACCAAAGAAGTAGTTACTGACCCCGAAGCGGGAGTCCCAATAACCATACCACTACTCAAAGAAACCATACACAAATCCAACCGCTTAGCACACGCAAGAGAAATGAACGAGTGAGTCGCTCCAGTATCAATAATAGCAACTAAAGGCATATCATTAATAAAGCATGTACCTTTAATCAAACGATTTGCCGCATTAGTGGCGTCTGAACCTGCTAATGCGAATACTTTTCCGCCCGCCGGAGCTTGCTTCGGTTTGGTACAATTCGGGCTAATGTGACCCACCTCGCCATAATTAAAACACTTCACAGCATTCTTTCTACACTCTGCTGCATCATGACCAAAGAGTCCACAGTTGGAACACTTCGCCTTGAACTTTCCACAATCATAAGACTTGTGGCCCATCACGCCACACTTAAAACATTTGATCGCACCGGAACCTCCTCTGGGTCTCCTATCAAAGTTTCCCCTATGTTTGCCCTTATCAGCAGGCGTCACATAAGGTCCGCTTCGTACTTGCTGCTTCCCTCTCCTCTCGCTCAAACCCTTATAATGAGTAGAACGAGCTCTACTATCTTCTTCATAAATTCTACAACACTCGGTCAAATCCGAAAATCTTCGTATCCTTTGATAACCTACCGCTTGCTTTATCTCCGGACACAAGCCATTCTCATACTTGATACATTTGGAAAATTCCGCCGTAACCGCATCATAGTGAGGGTGAAACTTCACTAACTCAGTAAACTTAGCGGTGTAGTCCACCACCGACATATTACCTTGTTTCAACTCCAGAAATTCCATTTCTCTCTTCCCTTTAACACTTTCGGGATAATACTTCCTTAGAAACTCAGCACGAAATAAATCCCACGTAATCTCCTCGTCGTCGACCTCAAGAACTTGCCTCATGCTGACCCACCAGTCATCGGCCTCTTCTCTCAGCATGTGAGTCCCTAGTCTCACCTTATTCCCTTCAGCACAATCCATCACTCTAAAAATTCTCTCAATTTCCTTTAACCATATCTGAGCACCATCCGGATCAAATCTCCCTTTAAACACCGGTGGTTGGTTCTTCCTGAACTCATCATTCGCATTCACGTTAGGTGCACCCTGCACAGCTCTGGCCATAGCCTCTAACGCCGCTGCCATAGCATTGTCATTACGACCTGCCATATTCTGAGGATTCCCAAAAATAACAACAAGGTTAAACAACCGTTCAACCAACACAACAACAAGACAGACACGACTGACTCAACACTGGCTCTGATACCACTTAATGTAACACCCCCTTTCTATACCCCAAATAAATTAGATAAATCAATTAGGCACATAGAAAATTTATTTCATCAGAGTTTGATTAAAACATGGTATAAAAGAGGCGCATCACATTATCATGAAATTAAACACATACGATACCTGCTCAAAATAGATATGCAACAATGGGTAACCCACATCTCAATATTTAGAATAAAGCGGAAACATCCAAATATTGAATCGATCTCATTCATAAAAGTATATACAACCATCAGTTAATTCATGTTTTACAACGTATCCACAACAGATACATACACATATATATCACAAAAGAATCAAAACAAATGTAACTCCAAAAGAGTCAAAGGCTTCCTAACTACCCAGATGTTACATATCAGAGCCATTGACCAAAAAGAATGAAGACATCGCTTCACAAAAAGAACCTCCTGCTTCCTACTCTGCAATGCCTCATAGAGCATTAGAAAACAGCAGAAGGGTGAGAAACAACATCATAACAGTTAATGCATAAAATTGTATATATACATAACTCCATAATTATACAAGTTATACTCAAATTATGTTCTCACCACATTAAGCATATACAATTAATCATGTCTCTACACATACACATGAACATTCACTATATTTTCTCCAAACAATCACATAAAACATACACAGTTATATTCACACAACCAATGCATCATACACAGATGACTCATGCAACTCATAGAGACCGACACACGACTCTATGCAGATGCAAATGCGGTACCGACTCATTCAACAAATTCCCTAAGGAATCGAGTATTCAGCAGATCCTCCACGGGATCAAGTACTCAGCAGATTCTCCACGGAATCAAATATTCATCAGATTCTCCACGGAATCGAATATTCAGCAGATCCTCCACGGGATCAAGTACTCAGCAGATTCTCCACGGAATCAAATACTCTAACCAATCCTCCACGGGATTACATGTTATGACCGATTCTCCAAGGAATCGAATATAACCATCGTATCCTACGAGGTTCTACAAATCCTCCACGGGATCAATCACAAAAATGCATACTATGTTCACAAACATACTCATTGCATTTATCACATACATCACATATATTCATTATGCATTCACATTATACACCATTTCATACAAGGTTTACATACCTATTAATCCATCAATGCATTTCTATCTAATTCGAGCAAACGCACAACATTATCAAACGATTAAGATTCACAATCGGCTCCACAATCTAGGATTCACGCCTTTCGGCCACCCACAGCACAACATGTTGAAACAGTTCACACATCAATCATTCATATAGGCATTAATCATAATTGAATCAACCAAACATCATGCCATGAACAAACAGCAAAACAAATAACACTGCCAGGTTCGCCAACCTTCGCCTGGCGAAGCCACGCAGCGAATGCTCGCTGACCTTCGCCTGGCGAACTCCCCAGCGAAGTCCACTGGGAGTAATTCTGGAATTACTCGCTGAGGCTCGCTACCCACTCGCCTGGCGAACCTTCGCCAGCTCACCTCGCCTGGCGAACTTGCCAGCGAATACAGGGTATTAGCTTCTGACTTGCTTCGCTACAGCTCGCTGGGCTTCGCCTGGCGAAGCTTCGCTGCCTTTCGCCTGGCGAACTTGCGAAGACAGAACTCCCATGGCTGTCTCAAAGCCCAAACTCCACACAACCAACTGATTAAATCCAAACCAGTCACAGTAGCACAACCCAACCATCACCCGACTAAACTACATCGTCTAATCCGAGTTCTAACCGATTAAAACCTCATTCTACTCACAAAACCAACTTCTAACCTAAGTGGAAAAAGAGTAGAAACTCTACAAATTCCACACACATACACATACAATCATACACATTAAAGAGATGATGGAGTTTCACACCCTTACCGATCGATTGCAAGCTTTGGTAATGATTCCTTGATGATTCTAGGTTTTCCTCTCCACTTTCTCTTCTCTTTCTCTTCTCCTCTTTTCTTTCTCTTGTTTTTCTTCTTATGTTACTATCTTCTTCCTTTTTCCTCTCTTATTCTATTTCTATCTCTATTTCTTTCCTCTCAAATTCTTTCCAACACTTATCAATCAATTCTCACACTAAAGTGCTAAATGTCTAAAATGCCCTTTTTACTCTAATTCCCCGAAAACTCTCTGAATCGGTAAAAATAGATAAAATAAGCAAAACACCACATAGCAATATATAATTTCTCAATTTAAAACAAACATCAATTAAATAAATTAAAAGACTCAACCAATAATGGGAATTCAGAATCGGGGCGTTACAACCCTCCCCCACTTTAGAAATTTTCGTCCTCGAAAATATCACCTGATTCAAACAACTCTGGATGCGATTCTCGCATCTTGCTCTCCAATTCCCAAGTCATGTTGCCTTCCGCGGCACCTCCCCAGGACACTTTCACAAGCGCAATATCCTTGCCTCTCAGTTTCTTAACTTCACGGTCCAAAATACTAACCGGTAAAACTTCAACTGTAAGGTTATCTCTTACTTCAACTTCATCCATTGGGATCACATGTGACGGATCCGGAACATACTTCCGAAGTTGCGAGACATGGAATACATCATGCAAATTCGAAAGGTTCGGAGGCAACGCCACACGATACGCCACAGCACCAACCCGTGCGACAATCTGATGCGGACCAATAAAACGAGAAGTCAACTTTCTCGACTTCAAGGCACGACCCACACCCGTAACTGGTGTAACTCTCAAAAACACATGGTCTCCCTCTTGAAACTCGAGATCCTTTCTCCTTTTATCATGATAACTTTTCTGTCTATTCTGAGAAGCTCTCATCTTTTCCCGAATAAATTTCACCTTTTCCGTCGTTTGCTGTACCATTTCAGGACCAACTACCGACCTTTCACCCGTCTCATGCCAACACAGAGGTGTTCGACATCTCCGTCCATATAAAGCCTCAAATGGCGCCATACCGATACTCGAATGGAAACTGTTATTATAGGTGAACTCAATCAACGCTAAATAACCGTCCCACGCACCACCTTGTTCAAGCACACAAGCACGCAACAGATCTTCTAACGATTGAATCGTCCTCTCGGTTTGACCATCCGTTTGCGGATGATATGCCGAACTCAATCTCAACTTAGAACCCAAGGCACCTTGCAAACTCTCCCAAAATCTTGAAGTAAATCTAGGATCTCTATCCGACACAATACTCTTAGGAACTCCATGAAGCTTCACAATAGTGCCAACATAAATCTCGGCTAACCTTTCCAAAGAATAAGTAATATCAATCGGAATAAAGTGAGCCGATTTAGTAAGCCTATCAACAATCACCCAAATAGCATTATGTCCTCTTTGCGTACTCGGCAATCCCGTAACCAAATCCATCGATATACTATCCCATTTCCATTCCGGAATATCCAACGGTTGCATCAATCCACTAGGCTTCTGATGCTCCACCTTAGACTTCTGACAAGTCAAACACGAGTACACAAAACGAGCAACATCGCTTTTCAATCCAGACCACCAAAAGATCTTCTTCAAATCCTGATACATCTTATTCGCTCCCGGATGAATACTTAAGTTACTCCGATGTCCCTCTTCCAATATCATCTTTTTCAAATCCGCGTCATCGGGAATACAAATACGACCTCGAAACCTCAAAACTCCTAATTCATCAACGTTGAAATCTTCACTTTCATTCGTCATCAAATCCACAAATTTCAAATCCAACTTTTGCTTTTCACAAACTGTAGTAAGGAAATCATTCGTGACATGCAACATACCAAGCTTCACACTACTCGGTGTTAACTCACAAACCAAACTCAAATCTCTAAAGTTCTCCAAGAGTTCCCACTCTCTAACCATCAAAGTAGACACGTGCAACGACTTCCGACTTAAGGCATCTGCTACCACATTCGCCTTACCCGGATGATAATTTAAACCAAAATCATAGTCCTTCAAAAGTTCTAGCCATCTCCTTTGCCTCATATTCAATTCCTTTTGATCAAACAAATACTTCAAACTCTTGTGATCGCTAAAAACTTCAAATCTTGCACCATAAAGATAGTGCCTCCAAATTTTCAAAACGAACACCACGGCCGCTAACTCCAAATCATGAGTAGGATAATTCTTTTCATGCACTCTCAACTGCCTAGAAGCATACGCCACGACCTTCCCATCTTGCATCAATACACCACCCAATCTTGACAAAGAAGCATCGCAATAAACCACAAAAGGTTCCGTAGGATTCGGCAAAATCAAAATTGGCGCTGTTGTTAACCTTCTCTTTAATTCCATGAAACTCTCTTCACAATTAACATCCCAAATAAAAGCCTTTCCTTTACAAGTCAATTGCGTTAACGGAAGTGATAACTTTGAAAATCCTTCGATAAACCTCCGGTAGTAACCGACCAAGCCCAAAAAGCTTCGAATTTCCGTAACCGATCTTGGAGTATCCAGACTCCAGTTATTACGTCGAGCGTTCAGGCTCTGGTCATTTTTGTTGAGTATCCAGACACCGGTTATTACGTTGAGCGTTCAGGCTCTGGTCATTTTTGTTGAGTATCCAGACTCCGATTATTACATTGAGCGTTAAGGCTCCAATCATTTTTGTTGAGTATCCAGACTCCGGTCATTACGTTGAGCGCTCAGGCTCCGGTCAGTTTAGTTGAGTATCCAAACTCCAGTTATTACGTTGAGCGTTCAGGCTCCAGTCATTTTCATTGAGTATCGAGACTCCGGTTATTACGTTGAGGGTTCAGTCTTCGGTCATTTTCATTGAGTATTTAGACTCCTGTCATTACGTTGAGCGTTCAGGCTCTGATCATTTTCGTTTAGTATCCAGACTCCGGTCATTCCGTTGAGCATTCAGGATCCAGTCATTTTCGTTGAGTATCATAACTCCGGTTATTACGTTGAGCGTTCAGGCTCCGATCAGTTTCGTTGAGTATCCAGACACCAGTTATTACGTTGAGCGTTCAGGCTCTGGTCAGTTTCGTTGGGTATCCAGACTCCGGTTATTACGTTGACCGTTCAGTCTCTGGTCAGTTTCGTTGAATATCCAGACTCCGGTTATTATGTTGAGCATTCAGGCTCCAGTCAGTTTCGTTGGGTATCCAGACACCGGTTATTACGTTGAGCTTTAAGGGTCCAGTCATTTTTGTTGAGTATCCAGACTCCGGTTATTACGTTGAGCGTTCAGGCTCCGGTCAGTTTAGTTTAGTATAAAAACTCTGGTTATTAAGATGAGCGTTCAGGCTCCGGTCATTTTCGTTGAGTATCCAGACTCTGGTTATTAACTTGAGCGTTCAGGCTCCGGTCAGTTTCGTTGAGTATCCAGATTTTGGTTATTACATTGAGCGTTCAGGCTCCGGTCAGTTTCATTGGGTATCCAAACTCCGGTTATTACGTTGATCGTTCAGTCTCCGGTCAGTTTCGTTGAGTATTCAGACTCCAGTTATTACGTTGAACGTTCAGGCTCCAGTCGGTTTCGTTGGGTATCCAAACTTTGATTATTATGTTGAGCGTTCAGGCTCCGGCCATTTTTGTTGAGTAACCAAACTCTAGTTATTACGCTTAGCGTTCAGGCTCCGGTCAGTTTCGTTGAGTATCCAGATTCCGGTTACTAGGTTGAGCGTTCAGGCTCCAGTCAGGTTTGTTGGGTATCCAGACTCCGGTTATTACCGTTCAGGCTCTGGTCAGTTTCCTTGGGTGTCCAGACTCCGGTTATTACGTTGAGCGTTAAGGCTCCAGTCATTTTCCTTTAGTATCCAGACTCCTGTTATAACGTTGAGCGTTCAGGCTCCGGTCAGTTTCGTTGAGTATCCAGACTACGGTTATTACATTGAGCGTTCAGGCTCCGGTCAGTTTCGTTGTGTATCCAGACTCCGGTTATTACGTTGATCGTTCAGGCTCCGGTCATTTTCGTTGAGTATCCAGACTCTGGTTATTACGTTGAGCGTTCAGGCTCCGGTCAGTTTCGTTGAGTATCCATATTCTGGTTATTACGTTGAGCGTTCAGGCTCCGGTCAACTTCATTGGGTATCAAGACACCGGTAATTACGTTGAGCGTTCAAGCTCAGGTCAGTTTAATTGGGTATCCAGACTCCGGTTATTACGTTGATCGTTCAGTCTCCGGTCAGTTTCGTTGAGTATTCAGACTCCAGTTATTACGTTGAACGTTCAGGCTCCAGTCAGTTTCGTTGGGTATCCAAACTTCAATTATTATGTTGAGCGTTCAGGCTCTGGCCATTTTCGTTGAGTAACCAAACTCTAGTTATTACGCTTAGCGTTCAGGCTCCGGTCAGTTTCGTTGAGTATCCAGATTCCGGTTATTAGGTTGAGCGTTCAGGCTCCAGTCAGTTTCGTTGAGTATCTAGAAACCGGTTATTACGTTGAGCGTTCAGGCTCTGGTCAGTTTCCTTGGGTGTCCAGACTCCGGTTATTACGTTGAGAGTTCAGGCTCCAGTCATTTTCCTTTAGTATCTAGACTCCTGTTATTACGTTGCGCGTTCAGGCTCTGGTCAATTTCGTTGAGTATCCAGAAACCGGTTATTACGTTGAGCTTTAAGGGTCCAGTCATTTTTGGTGAGTATCCAGACTCCGGTTATTACGTTGAGCGTTCAGGCTCCGGTCAGTTTAGTTTAGTATAAAAACTCTGGTTATTAAGATGAGCGTTCAGGCTCCGGTCATTTTCGTTGAGTATCCAGACTCTGGTTATTAACTTGAGCGTTCAGGCTCCGGTCAGTTTCGTTGAGTATCCAGATTTTGGTTATTACATTGAGCGTTCAGGCTCCGGTCAGTTTCATTGGGTATCCAAACTCCGGTTATTACGTTGATCGTTCAGTCTCCGGTCAGTTTCGTTGAGTATTCAGACTCCAGTTATTACGTTGAACGTTCAGGCTCCAGTCGGTTTCGTTGGGTATCCAAACTTTGATTATTATGTTGAGCGTTCAGGCTCCGGCCATTTTTGTTGAGTAACCAAACTCTAGTTATTACGCTTAGCGTTCAGGCTCCGGTCAGTTTCGTTGAGTATCCAGATTCCGGTTACTAGGTTGAGCGTTCAGGCTCCAGTCAGGTTTGTTGGGTATCCAGACTCCGGTTATTACCGTTCAGGCTCTGGTCAGTTTCCTTGGGTGTCCAGACTCCGGTTATTACGTTGAGCGTTAAGGCTCCAGTCATTTTCCTTTAGTATCCAGACTCCTGTTATAACGTTGAGCGTTCAGGCTCCGGTCAGTTTCGTTGAGTATCCAGACTACGGTTATTACATTGAGCGTTCAGGCTCCGGTCAGTTTCGTTGTGTATCCAGACTCCGGTTATTACGTTGATCGTTCAGGCTCCGGTCATTTTCGTTGAGTATCCAGACTCTGGTTATTACGTTGAGCGTTCAGGCTCCGGTCAGTTTCGTTGAGTATCCATATTCTGGTTATTACGTTGAGCGTTCAGGCTCCGGTCAACTTCATTGGGTATCAAGACACCGGTAATTACGTTGAGCGTTCAAGCTCAGGTCAGTTTAATTGGGTATCCAGACTCCGGTTATTACGTTGATCGTTCAGTCTCCGGTCAGTTTCGTTGAGTATTCAGACTCCAGTTATTACGTTGAACGTTCAGGCTCCAGTCAGTTTCGTTGGGTATCCAAACTTCAATTATTATGTTGAGCGTTCAGGCTCTGGCCATTTTCGTTGAGTAACCAAACTCTAGTTATTACGCTTAGCGTTCAGGCTCCGGTCAGTTTCGTTGAGTATCCAGATTCCGGTTATTAGGTTGAGCGTTCAGGCTCCAGTCAGTTTCGTTGAGTATCTAGAAACCGGTTATTACGTTGAGCGTTCAGGCTCTGGTCAGTTTCCTTGGGTGTCCAGACTCCGGTTATTACGTTGAGAGTTCAGGCTCCAGTCATTTTCCTTTAGTATCTAGACTCCTGTTATTACGTTGCGCGTTCAGGCTCTGGTCAATTTCGTTGAGTATCCAGAAACCGGTTATTACGTTGAGCTTTAAGGGTCCAGTCATTTTTGGTGAGTATCCAGACTCCGGTTATTACGTTGAGCGTTCAGGCTCCGGTCAGTTTAGTTTAGTATAAAAACTCTGGTTATTAAGATGAGCGTTCAGGCTCCGGTCATTTTCGTTGAGTATCCAGACTCTGGTTATTAACTTGAGCGTTCAGGCTCCGGTCAGTTTCGTTGAGTATCCAGATTTTGGTTATTACATTGAGCGTTCAGGCTCCGGTCAGTTTCATTGGGTATCCAAACTCCGGTTATTACGTTGATCGTTCAGTCTCCGGTCAGTTTCGTTGAGTATTCAGACTCCAGTTATTACATTGAACATTCAGGCTCCAGTCGGTTTCGTTGGGTATCCAAACTTCGATTATTATGTTGAGCGTTCAGGCTCCGGCCATTTTTGTTGAGTAACCAAACTCTAGTTATTACGCTTAGCGTTCAGGCTCCGGTCAGTTTCGTTGAGTATCCAGATTCCGGTTACTAGGTTGAGCGTTCAGGCTCCAGTCAGGTTTGTTGGGTATCCAGACTCCGGTTATTACCGTTCAGGCTCTGGTCAGTTTCCTTGGGTGTCCAGACTCCGGTTATTACGTTGAGCGTTAAGGCTCCAGTCATTTTCCTTTAGTATCCAGACTCCTGTTATAACGTTGAGTGTTCAGGCTCCGGTCAGTTTCGTTGAGTATCCAGACTACGGTTATTACGTTGAGCGTTCAGGCTCCGGTCAGTTTCGTTGTGTATCCAGACTCCGGTTATTACGTTGATCGTTCAGGCTCCGGTCATTTTCGTTGAGTATCCAGACTCTGGTTATTACGTTGAGCGTTCAGGCTCCGGTCAATTTCGTTGAGTATCCAGATTCTGGTTATTACGTTGAGCGTTCAGGCTCCGGTCAGTTTCATTGGGTATCAAGACACCGGTAATTACGTTGAGCGTTCAAGCTCAGGTCAGTTTAATTGGGTATCCAGACTCCGGTTATTACGTTGATCGTTCAGTCTCCGGTCAGTTTCGTTGAGTATTCAGACTCCAGTTATTACGTTGAACGTTCAGGCTCCAGTCAGTTTCGTTGGGCATCCAAACTTCGATTATTATGTTGAGCGTTCAGGCTCTGGCCATTTTCGTTGAGTAACCAAACTCTAGTTATTACGCTTAGCGTTCAGGCTCCGGTCAGTTTCGTTGAGTATCCAGATTCCGGTTATTAGGTTGAGCGTTCAGGCTCCAGTCAGTTTCGTTGAGTATCTAGAAACCGGTTATTACGTTGAGCGTTCAGGCTCTGGTCAGTTTCCTTGGGTGTCCAGACTCCGGTTATTACGTTGAGAGTTCAGGCTCCAGTCATTTTCCTTTAGTATCTAGACTCCTGTTATTACGTTGAGCGTTCAGGCTCTGGTCAATTTCGTTGAGTATCCAGACTCTGGTTATTACATTGAGCGTTCAGGCTCCAGTCAGTTTCGTTGGGTATCCAGACTCCGGTTATTACGTTGATCGTTCAGGCTCCGGTTATTTTCGTTGAGTATCCAGACTCGGGTTATAACGTTGAGCATTCAGGCTCCGGTCAGTTTCATTGAGTATCTAGATTCCAGTTATTACGTTGAGCATTAAAGCTCCGGTCAGTTTCGTTGGGTATCCAGACTCCGGTTATTACGTTGAGCGTTCAGGCTCCGGTCAGTTTCATTGGGTATTAAGACACCGGTAATTACGTTGAGCGTTCAAGCTCAGGTCAGTTTAATTGGGTATCCAGACTCCGGTTATTACGTTGATCGTTCAGTCTCCGGTCAGTTTCGTTGAGTATTCAGACTCCAGTTATTACGTTGAACGTTCAGGCTCCAGTCAGTTTCGTTGGGTATCCAAACTTCGATTATTATGTTGAGCGTTCAGTCTCTGGCCATTTTCGTTGAGTAACCAAACTCTAATTATTACGCTTAGCGTTCAGGCTCCAGTCAGTTTCGTTGAGTATCCAGATTCCGGTTATTAGGTTGAGCGTTCAGGCTCCAGTCAGTTTTGTTGAGTATCCAGACTCTGGTTATTACGTTGAGCGTTCAGGCTCTGGTCAGTTTCCTTGGGTGTCCAGACTCCGGTTATTACGTTGAGCATTCAGGCTCCAGTCATTTTCCTTTAGTATCCAGACTCCTGTTATAACATTGAGCGTTCAGGCTCCGGTCAGTTTCGTTGAGTATCCAGACTCCGGTCATTACGTTGAGCGTTCAGGCTCCGGTTAGTTTCGTTGTGTATCCAGACTCCGGTTATTACGTTGATCGTTCAGGCTCCGGTCATTTTCGTTGAGTATCCAGACTCGGGTTATTACGTTGAGCGTTCAGGCTCCGGTCAGTTTCGTTGAGTATCCAGATTTCGGTTATTACTTTGAGCGTTCAGGCTCCGGTCAGTTTCGTTGGGTATCCAGACTCCGGTTATTACGTTGAGCGTTTAGGCTCTGGTCAGTTTCGTTAGGTATCCAGACTTCGGTTATTACGTTGAGCGTTCAGGCTCTGGTCCGTTTGGTTGGGTATCCAGACACCGGTTATTATGTTGAGCATTCCAGGTTCGGTCAGTTTTGTTGGGTATCCAGACTCGGTTTATTACGTTGAGCGTTCAGGCTCCGGTCATTTTCGTTGAGTATCCAGACTCCGATTATTACGTTGAGGGTTCAGACTCCGGTCATTTTCGTCGAGTATCCAAACTCCAGTCATTACATTGAGCGTTAAGGCTCCAATCATTTTTATTGAGTATCCAGACTCTGGTTATTACGTTGAGCGTTCAGGCTCCGGTCAGTTTAGTTAAGTATCCAAACTCCAGTTATTACGTTGAGCGTTCAGGCTCCGGTCATTTTCATTGAGTATCCAGACTCCGGTTATTACGTTGAGGGTTCAGACTTCGGTCATTTTCGTTGAGTATCTAGACTCCTGTCACTATGTTGAGCGTTCAGGCTCCGATCATTTTCATTGAATATCCAGACTCCGGTCTATATGTTGAGCGTTCAGCCTCTGGTCATTTTCGTTGAGTATCCAGACTCCGGTCATTCCGTTGAGCAGTCAGGATCCAGTCATTTTCGTTGAGTATCATAACTCCGGTTATTACGTTGAGCGTCCAGACTCCGGTCAGTTTCGTTGAGTATCCAGACTCGGGTTATTACATTGAGCGTTCAGGCTCCGGTCATTTTCGTTGAGTATCCAGACTCTGGTTATTACGTTGAGCGTTCAGGCTCCGGTCAGTTTCGTTGGGTATCCAGACTCCGGTTATTACGTTGAGCGTTCAGGCTCCAGTCAGTTTCATTGGGTATCAAGACACCGGTAATTACGTTGAGCGTTCAAGCTCAGGTCAGTTTAATTGGGTATCCAGACTCCGGTTATTACGTTGATCGTTCAGTCTCCGGTCAGTTTCGTTGAGTATTCAGATTCCAGTTATTACGTTGAACGTTCAGGCTCCAGTCAGTTTCGTTGGGTATCCAAACTTCGATTATTATGTTGAGCGTTCAAGCTCTGGCCATTTTCGTTGAGTAACCAAACTCTAGTTATTACGCTTAGCGTTCAGGCTCCGGTCAGTTTCGTTAGGTATCCAGATTCCGGTTATTAGGTTGAGCGTTCAGGCTCCAGTCAGTTTCGTTGGGTATCCAGACTCCGGTTATTACGTTAAGCGTTCAGGCTCTGGTCAGTTTCCTTGGGTGTCCAGACTCCGGTTATTACGTTGAGCGTTCAGGATCCAGTCATTTTCCTTTAGTATCCAGACTCCTGTTATAACGTTGAGCGTTCTGGCTCCGGTCAGTTTCGTTGAGTATCCAGACTCCGGTTAATACGTTGAGCGTTCAGGCTCCAGTCAGTTTCGTTGTGTATCCAGACTCCGGTTATTACGTTGATCGTTCAGGCTCTGGTCATTTTTGTTGAGTATCTAGACTCGGGTTATTACGTTGAGCGTTCAGGCTCTGGTCAGTTTCGTTGAGTATCCAGATTCCGGTTATTACGTTGAGCGTTCAGGCTCTGGTCAGTTTTGTTGGGTATCCAGACTCCGGTTATTACGTTGAGCGTTCAGGCTCCAGTCAGTTTCGCTAGGTATCCAGACTTCGGTTATTACGTTGAGCGTACAGGCTCCGGTCCATTTCGTTGGGTATGCAGACACCGGTTATTACGTTGAGCATTCCGGGTTCGGTCAGTTTTGTTGGGTATCCAGACTCCGTTTATTACGTTGAGCGTTCAGGCTCCAGTCGTTTTCGTTGAGTATCCAGACTCCAGTTATTACGTCGAGCGTTCAGGCTCTGGTCATTTTTGTTGAGTATCCAGACACCGGTTATTACGTTGAGCGTTCAGGCTCTGGTCATTTTTGTTGAGTATCTAGACTCCGATTATTACGTTGAGGGTTCAGACTCCGGTCATTTTCGTCGAGTATCTAGACTCTGGTCATTACATTGAGCGTTAAGGCTCCAATCATTTTTGTTGAGTATCCAGACTCTAGTCATTACGTTGAGCGTTCAGGCTCCGGTCAGTTTAGTTGAGTATCCAAACTCCGGTTATTACGTTGAGTGTTCAGGCTCCGATCATTTTCATTGAGTATCCAGACTCCGGTTATTACGTTGAGGGTTCAGACTTCGGTCATTTTCGTTGAGTATCTAGACTCCTGTCATTACGTTGAGCGTTCAGGCTCCGATCATTTTCATTGAATATCCATACTCCGGTCAATATGTTGAGCATTCAGGCTCTGGTCATTTTCGTTGAGTATCCAGACTCCGGTCATTCCGTTGAGCATTCAGGATCCAGTCATTTTCGTTGACTATCATAACTCTGGTTATCACGTTGAGCGTTCAGGCTCCGGTCAGTTTCGTTGTGTATCCAGACTCCGGTTAAAACGCTGATCGTTCAGGCTCCGGTCATTTTCATTGAGTATCCAGACTCTGGTTATTACGTTGAGCATTCAGGCTCCGGTCAGTTTCGTTGAGTATCCAGATTCTGGTTATTACATTAAGCGTTCAGGCTCCGGTCAGTTTCATTGGGTATCAAGACACCGGTAATTACGTTGAGCGTTCAAGCTCAGGTCAGTTTAATTGGGTATCCAGACTCCGGTTATTACGTTGATCGTTCAGTCTCCGGTCAGTTTCGTTGAGTATTCAGATTCCAGTTATTACGTTGAACGTTCAGGCTCCAGTCAGTTTCGTTGGGTATCCAAACTTCGATTATTATGTTGAGCGTTCAAGCTCTGGCCATTTTCGTTGAGTAACCAAACTCTAGTTATTACGCTTAGCGTTCAGGCTCCGGTCAGTTTCGTTAGGTATCCAGATTCCGGTTATTAGGTTGAGCGTTCAGGCTCCAGTCAGTTTCGTTGGGTATCCAGACTCCGGTTATTACGTTAAGCGTTCAGGCTCTGGTCAGTTTCCTTGGGTGTCCAGACTCCGGTTATTACGTTGAGCGTTCAGGATCCAGTCATTTTCCTTTAGTATCCAGACTCCTGTTATAACGTTGAGCGTTCTGGCTCCGGTCAGTTTCGTTGAGTATCCAGACTCCGGTTAATACGTTGAGCGTTCAGGCTCCAGTCAGTTTCGTTGTGTATCCAGACTCCGGTTATTACGTTGATCGTTCAGGCTCTGGTCATTTTTGTTGAGTATCTAGACTCGGGTTATTACGTTGAGCGTTCAGGCTCTGGTCAGTTTCGTTGAGTATCCAGATTCCGGTTATTACGTTGAGCGTTCAGGCTCTGGTCAGTTTTGTTGGGTATCCAGACTCCGGTTATTACGTTGAGCGTTCAGGCTCCAGTCAGTTTCGCTAGGTATCCAGACTTCGGTTATTACGTTGAGCGTACAGGCTCCGGTCCATTTCGTTGGGTATGCAGACACCGGTTATTACGTTGAGCATTCCGGGTTCGGTCAGTTTTGTTGGGTATCCAGACTCCGTTTATTACGTTGAGCGTTCAGGCTCCAGTCGTTTTCGTTGAGTATCCAGACTCCAGTTATTACGTCGAGCGTTCAGGCTCTGGTCATTTTTGTTGAGTATCCAGACACCGGTTATTACGTTGAGCGTTCAGGCTCTGGTCATTTTTGTTGAGTATCTAGACTCCGATTATTACGTTTAGGGTTCAGACTCCGGTCATTTTCGTCGAGTATCTAGACTCTGGTCATTACATTGAGCGTTAAGGCTCCAATCATTTTTGTTGAGTATCCAGACTCTAGTCATTACGTTGAGCGTTCAGGCTCCGGTCAGTTTAGTTGAGTATCCAAACTCCGGTTATTACGTTGAGTGTTCAGGCTCCGATCATTTTCATTGAGTATCCAGACTCCGGTTATTACGTTGAGGGTTCAGACTTCGGTCATTTTCGTTGAGTATCTAGACTCCTGTCATTACGTTGAGCGTTCAGGCTCCGATCATTTTCATTGAATATCCAGACTCCGGTCAATATGTTGAGCATTCAGGCTCTGGTCATTTTCGTTGAGTATCCAGACTCCGGTCATTCCGTTGAGCATTCAGGATCCAGTCATTTTCGTTGACTATCATAACTCTGGTTATCACGTTGAGCGTTCAGGCTCCGGTCAGTTTCGTTGTGTATCCAGACTCCGGTTATTACGTTGATCGTTCAGGCTCCGGTCATTTTCGTTGAGTATCCAGACTCTGGTTATTACGTTGAGCGTTCAGGCTCCGGTCAGTTTCGTTGAGTATCCATATTCTGGTTATTACGTTGAGCGTTCAGGCTCCGGTCAACTTCATTGGGTATCAAGACACCGGTAATTACGTTGAGCGTTCAAGCTCAGGTCAGTTTAATTGGGTATCCAGACTCCGGTTATTACGTTGATCGTTCAGTCTCCGGTCAGTTTCGTTGAGTATTCAGACTCCAGTTATTACGTTGAACGTTCAGGCTCCAGTCAGTTTCGTTGGGTATCCAAACTTCGATTATTATGTTGAGCGTTCAGGCTCTGGCCATTTTCGTTGAGTAACCAAACTCTAGTTATTACGCTTAGCGTTCAGGCTCCGGTCAGTTTCGTTGAGTATCCAGATTCCGGTTATTAGTTTGAGCGTTCAGGCTCTAGTCAGTTTCGTTGGGTATCCAGACTCCGGTTATTACGTTGAGCGTTCAGGCTCTAGTCAGTTTCCTTGGGTGTCCAGACTCCGGTTATTACATTGAGCGTTCAGGCTCCAGTCATTTTCCTTTAGTATCCAGACTCCTGTTATAACATTGAGCGTTCAGGCTCCGGTCAGTTTCGTTGAGTATCCAGACTCCGGTTAATACGTTGAGCGTTCAGGCTCCGGTCAGTTTCGTTGTGTATCCAGACTCCGGTTATTGCGTTGATCGTTCAGGCTCCGGTCATTTTTGTTGAGTATCCAGACTCGGGTTATTATGTTGAGCGTTCAGGCTCTGGTCAGTTTCGTTGAGTATCCAGATTCCGGTTATTACGTTGAGCGTTCAGGCTCCGGTCAGTTTTGTTGGGTATCCAGACTCTGGTTATTACGTTGAGCGTTCAGGCTCCGGTCAGTTTCGCTAGGTATCCAGACTTCGGTTATTACGTTGAGCGTTCAGGCTCCGGTCCGTTTCGTTGGGTATGCAGACACCGGTTATTACGTTGAGCATTCCGGGTTCAGTCAGTTTTGTTGGGTATCCAGACTCCGTTTATTACGTTGAGCGTTCAGGCTCCAGTCATTTTCGTTGAGTATCCAGACTCCAGTTATTACATCGAGCGTTCAGGCTCTGGTCATTTTTGTTGAGTATCCAGACACCGGTTATTACGTTGAGCGTTCAGGCTCTGGAATTTTTGTTAGGTATCTAGACTCCGATTATTACGTTGAGGGTTCAGACTCCGGTCATTTTCGTCGAGTATCCAGACTCCGGTCATTACATTGAGCGTTAAGGCTCCAATCATTTTTGTTGAGTATCCAGACTCTGGTCATTACGTTGAGCGTTCAGGCTCCGGTCAGTTTAGTTGAGTATCCAAACTCCGGTTATTACGTTGAGCGTTCAGGCTCCGGTCATTTTCATTGAGTATCTAGATTCCGGTTATTACGTTGAGGGTTCAGACTTCGGTCATTTTCGTTGAGTATCTAGACTCCTGTCATTACGTTGAGCGTTCAGGATCCGATCATTTTCATTGAATATCTAGACTCCGGTCAATATGTTGAGCGTTCAGGCTCTGGTCCTTTTCGTTGAGTATCCAGACTCCGGTCATTCCGTTGAGCATTCAGGATCCAGTCATTTTCGTTGAGTATCATAACTCCGGTTATTACGTTGAGCGTTCAGGCTCCGGTCAATTTCGTTTTGTATCCAAACACCAGTTATTACATTGAGCGTTCAGGCTCCGGTCAGTTTCGTTGGGTGTCCAGACTCCGGTTATTACGTTGAGCGTTCAGGCTCCGGTCAGTTTTGTTAGGTATCCAGACATCGGTTATTACGTTGAGCATTCAGGCTCCGGTCCGTTTCGTTGGGTATCCAGACACCGGTTATTACGTTGAGCATTCCGGGTTCGGTCAGTTTTGTTCGGTATCCAGACTCCGTTTATTAAGTTGAGCGCACAGGCTCCGGTCATTTTCGTTGAGTATCCAGACTGCGGTCAATATGTTGAGCGTTCAGGCTCTGGTCATTTTCGTTGAGTATCCAGACTCCGGTCATTCCGTTGAGCATTCAGGATGTAGTCATTTTCGTTGAGTATCATAACTCCGGTTATTACGTTGAGCGTTCAGGCTCCGGTCAATTTCGTTGGGTATCCAGACACCAGTTATTACGTTGAGCGTCCAGGCTCCGGTTAGTTTCGTTGGGTATCCAGACTCTGGTTATTACGTTGATCGTTTAGTCTTCGGTCAGTTTTGTTGAGTATCCAGACTCCGGTTATTACGTTGAGCGTTCAGGCTCTGGTCAGTTTCGTTGTGTATCCAGACTCCGGTTATTACGTTGATCGTTCAGGCTCCGGTCAATTTCGTTGAGTATCCAGACTCGGGTTATTACGTTGAGCGTTCAGGCTCTGGTCAGTTTCGTTGAGTATCCAGATTCCGGTTATTACGTTGAGCGTTCAGGCTCCAGTCAGTTTCGTTGGGTATCCAGACTCCAGTTATTACGTTGAGCGTTCAGGCTCTGGTCAGTTTCGTTAGGTATCCAGACTTCGGTTATTACGTTGAGCGTTCAGGCTCCGGTCCATTTCGTTGGGTATCCAGACTCCGGTTATTACGTTGAGCATTCCGGGTTCAGTCAGTTTTGTTGGGTATCCAGACTCCGTTTATTACGTTGAGCGTGCAGGCTCCGGTCATTTTCGTTGAGTATCCAGACTCCAATTATTACGTCGAGCGTTCAGGCTCTGGTCATTTTTGTTGAGTATCCAGACACCGGTTATTACGTTGAGCATTCAGGATCCGGTCATTTTCATTGAGTATCTAGACTCCGATTATTACGTTGAGGGTTCAGACTCCGGCCATTTTCGTCGAGTATCTAGACTCTGGTCATTACATTGAGCGTTAAGGCTCCAATCATTTTTGTTGAGTATCCAGACTCTAGTCATTACGTTGAGCGTTCAGGCTCCGGTCAGTTTAGTTGAGTATCCAAACTCCGGTTATAACGTTGAGTGTTCAGGCTCCGATCATTTTCATTGAGTATCCAGACTCCGGTTATTACGTTGAGGGTTCAGACTTCGGTCATTTTCGTTGAGTATCTAGACTCCTGTCATTACGTTGAGCGTTCAGGCTCCGATCATTTTCATTGAATATCCAGACTCCGGTCAATATGTTGAGCATTCAGGCTCTGGTCATTTTCGTTGAGTATCCAGACTCCGGTCATTCCGTTGAGCATTCAGGATCCAGTCATTTTCGTTGACTATCATAACTCTGGTTATCACGTTGAGCGTTCAGGCTCCGGTCAGTTTCGTTGTGTATCCAGACTCCGGTTATTACGTTGATCGTTCAGGCTCCGGTCATTTTCATTGAGTATCCAGACTCTGGTTATTACGTTGAGCATTCAGGCTCCGGTCAGTTTCGTTGAGTATCCAGATTCTGGTTATTACATTAAGCGTTCAGGCTCCGGTCAGTTTCATTGGGTATCAAGACACCGGTAATTACGTTGAGCGTTCAAGCTCAGGTCAGTTTAATTGGGTATCCAGACTCCGGTTATTACGTTGATCGTTCAGTCTCCGGTCAGTTTCGTTGAGTATTCAGACTCCAGTTATTACGTTGAACGTTCAGGCTCCAGTCAGTTTCGTTGGGTATCCAAACTTCGATTATTATGTTGAGCGTTCAGGCTCTGGCCATTTTCGTTGAGTAACCAAACTCTAGTTATTACGCTTAGCGTTCAGGCTCCGGTCAGTTTCGTTGAGTATCCAGATTCCGGTTATTAGTTTGAGCGTTCAGGCTCCAGTCAGTTTCGTTGGGTATCCAGACTCCGGTTATTACGTTGAGCGTTCAGGCTCTAGTCAGTTTCCTTGGGTGTCCAGACTCCGGTTATTACATTGAGCGTTCAGGCTCCAGTCATTTTCCTTTAGTATCCAGACTCCTGTTATAACATTGAGCGTTCAGGCTCCGGTCAGTTTCGTTGAGTATCCAGACTCCGGTTAATACGTTGAGCGTTCAGGCTCCGGTCAGTTTCGTTGTGTATCCAGACTCCGGTTATTGCGTTGATCGTTCAGGCTCCGGTCATTTTTGTTGAGTATCCAGACTCGGGTTATTATGTTGAGCGTTCAGGCTCTGGTCAGTTTCGTTGAGTATCCAGATTCCGGTTATTACGTTGAGCGTTCAGGCTCCGGTCAGTTTTGTTGGGTATCCAGACTCTGGTTATTACGTTGAGCGTTCAGGCTCCGGTCAGTTTCGCTAGGTATCCAGACTTCGGTTATTACGTTGAGCGTTCAGGCTCCGGTTCGTTTCGTTGGGTATGCAGACACCGGTTATTACGTTGAGCATTCCGGGTTCAGTCAGTTTTGTTGGGTATCCAGACTCCGTTTATTACGTTGAGCGTTCAGGCTCCAGTCATTTTCGTTGAGTATCCAGACTCCAGTTATTACGTCGAGCGTTCAGGCTCTGGTCATTTTTGTTGAGTATCCAGACACCGGTTATTACGTTGAGCGTTCAGGCTCTGGCATTTTTGTTAGGTATCTAGACTCCGATTATTACGTTGAGGGTTCAGACTCCGGTCATTTTCGTCGAGTATCCAGACTCCGGTCATTACATTGAGCGTTAAGGCTCCAATCATTTTTGTTGAGTATCCAGACTCTGGTCATTACGTTGAGCGTTCAGGCTCCGGTCAGTTTAGTTGAGTATCCAAACTCCGGTTATTACGTTGAGCGTTCAGGCTCCGGTCATTTTCATTGAGTATCTAGATTCCGGTTATTACGTTGAGGGTTCAGACTTCGGTCATTTTCGTTGAGTATCTAGACTCCTGTCATTACGTTGAGCGTTCAGGATCCGATCATTTTCATTGAATATCTAGACTCCGGTCAATATGTTGAGCGTTCAGGCTCTGGTCCTTTTCGTTGAGTATCCAGACTCCGGTCATTCCGTTGAGCATTCAGGATCCAGTCATTTTCGTTGAGTATCATAACTCCGGTTATTACGTTGAGCGTTCAGGCTCCGGTCAATTTCGTTTTGTATCCAAACACCAGTTATTACATTGAGCGTTCAGGCTCCGGTCAGTTTCGTTGGGTGTCCAGACTCCGGTTATTACGTTGAGCGTTCAGGCTCCGGTCAGTTTTGTTAGGTATCCAGACATCGGTTATTACGTTGAGCATTCAGGCTCCGGTCCGTTTCGTTGGGTATCCAGACACCGGTTATTACGTTGAGCATTCCGGGTTCGGTCAGTTTTGTTCGGTATCCAGACTCCGTTTATTAAGTTGAGCGCTCAGGCTCCGGTCATTTTCGTTGAGTATCCAGACTGCGGTCAATATGTTGAGCGTTCAGGCTCTGGTCATTTTCGTTGAGTATCCAGACTCCGGTCATTCCGTTGAGCATTCAGGATGTAGTCATTTTCGTTGAGTATCATAACTCCGGTTATTACATTGAGCGTTCAGGCTCCGGTCAATTTCGTTGGGTATCCAGACACCAGTTATTACGTTGAGCGTCCAGGCTCCGGTTAGTTTCGTTGGGTATCCAGACTCTGGTTATTACGTTGATCGTTTAGTCTTCGGTCAGTTTTGTTGAGTATCCAGACTCCGGTTATTACGTTGAGCGTTCAGGCTCTGGTTAGTTTCGTTGTGTATCCAGACTCCGGTTATTACGTTGATCGTTCAGGCTCCGGTCAATTTCGTTGAGTATCCAGACTCGGGTTATTACGTTGAGCGTTCAGGCTCTGGTCAGTTTCGTTGAGTATCCAGATTCCGGTTATTACGTTGAGCGTTCAGGCTCCGGTCAGTTTCGTTGGGTATCCAGACTCCAGTTATTACGTTGAGCGTTCAGGCTCTGGTCAGTTTCGTTAGGTATCCAGACTTCGGTTATTACGTTGAGCGTTCAGGCTCCGGTCCATTTCGTTGGGTATCCAGACTCCGGTTATTACGTTGAGCATTCCGGGTTCAGTCAGTTTTGTTAGGTATCCAAACTCCGTTTATTACGTTGAGCGTGCAGGCTCCGGTCATTTTCGTTGAGTATCCAGACTCCAATTATTACGTCGAGCGTTCAGGCTCTGGTCATTTTTGTTGAGTATCCAGACACCGGTTATTACGTTGAGCATTCAGGATCCGGTCATTTTCATTGAGTATCTAGACTCCGATTATTACGTTGAGGGTTCAGACTCCGGCCATTTTCGTCGAGTATCCAGACTCCGGTCATTACATTGAGCGTTAAGGCTCTAATCATTTTTGTTGAGTATCCAGACTCTGGTCATTACGTTGAGCGTTCAGGCTCCGGTCAGTTTAGTTGAGTATCCAAACTCCGATTATTACGTTGAGCGTTCAGGCTCCCGTCATTTTCATTGAGTATCTAGACTCCGGTTATTACGTTGAGGGTTCAGACTTTGGTCATTTTCGTTGAGTATCTAGACTCCTGTCATTACGTTGAGCGTTCAGGCTCCGATCATTTTCATTGAATATCCAGACTCCGGTCATTTCGTTGAGCATTCAGGATCCAGTCATTTTCGTTGAGTATCATAACTCCGGTTATTAGGTTGAGCGTTCAGGCTCCGGTCAATTTCGTTGAGTATCTAGACACCAGTTATTACGTTGAGCGTTCAGGCTCCGGTCAGTTTCGTTGAGTATCAAAACTCCGGTTATTAAGTTGATCGTTCAGTCGATGGTTAGGTTCGTTGAGTATCCAAACTCAGGTTATTACGTTGAGCGTTCAGGCTCCGGTCAGTTTTGTTGGGTATCCAGACTCCGGTTATTACGTTGAGCGTTCAGGCTCCGGTCAGTTTCGTTAGGTATCCAGACTTCAGTTATTACGTTGAGCGTTCAGGCTCCGGTCCGTTTCGTTGGGTATCCAGACAACGGGTATTACGTTGAACATTCCGGGTTCGGTCAGTTTTGTTGGGTATCCAGACTCCGTTTATTACGTTGAGCGTTTAGGCTCCGGTCATTTTCGTTGAGTATCTAGACTCCGATTATTACGTTGAGGGTTCAGACTCCGGTCATTTTCGTCGAGTATCCAGACTCCGGTCATTACATTGAGCGTTAAGGCTCCAATCATTTTTGTTGAGTATCTAGACTCTGGTCATTACGTTGAGCGTTCAGGCTCCGGTCAATTTAGTTGAGTATACAAACTTCGATTATTACGTTGAGCGTTCAGGCACCTGTCATTTTCATTGAGTATCTAGACTCCGGTTATTACGTTGAGGGTTCAGACTTCGGTCATTTTCGTTGAGTATCTAGACTCCTGTCATTACGTTGAGCGTTCAGGCTCCGATTATTTTCATTGAATATCCAGACTTCGGTCATTCCGTTGAGCATTCAGGATCCAGTCATTTTCGTTGAGTATCATAACTCCGGTTATTACGTTGAGCGTTCAGGCTCCGGTCAATTTTGTTGAGTATCTAGACACCAGTTATTACGTTGAGCATTCAGGCTCTGGTCAGTTTCGTTGGGTATCCAGACTCCGGTTATTACGTTGATCGTTCAGTCTCTGGTTAGGTTCGTTGAGTATCCAGACTCCGGTTATTACGTTGAGCGTTTAAGCTCCGGTCAGTTTCGTTGGGTATCTAGACTCCGGTTATTACGTTGAGCGTTCAGGCTCCGGTCAGTTTCGTTAGGTATCCAGACTTCGGTTATTACGTTGAGCGTTCAGGCTCCAGTCCGTTTTGTTGGGTATCCAGACTCCGGTTATTACGTTGAGCGTTCAGGCTCCGGTCAGTTTCGTTATGTATCCAGACTTCGGTTATTACGTTGAGTGTTCAGGCTCCTGTCCGTTTTGTTGGGTATCCAGACACCGGTTATTACGTTGAGCATTCCGGGTTCGGTCAGTTTTGTTGGGTATCCAGACTCCGTTTATTACGTTGAGCGTTCAGGCTCCGGTCATTTTCGTTGAGTATCTAGACTCCGATTTTTACGTTGAGGGTTCAGACTCCGGTCATTTTCGTCGAGTATCCAGACTTCGGTCATTACATTGATCGTTAAGGCTCCAATCATTTTTGCTGAGTATCCAGACTCTGGTCATTACGTTGAGCGTTCAGGCTCCGGTCAGTTTAGTTGAGTATCCAAACTCCGGTTATTACGTTGAGCGTTCAGGCTCCCGTCATTTTCATTGAGTATCTAGACTCCGATTATTACGTTGAGGGTTCAGACTTCGGTCATTTTCGTTGAGTATCTAGACTCCTGTCATTACGTTGAGCGTTCAGGCTCCAATCATTTTCATTGAATATCCAGACTCCGATCATTCCGTTGAGCATTCAGGATCCAGTCATTTTCGTTGAGTATCATAACTACGATTATTACCTTGAGCGTTCAGGCTCCGGTCAATTTCGTTGAGTATCTAGACACCAGTTATTACATTGAGCGTTCAGGCTCCGATCAGTTTCGTTGGGTATCCAGACTCCGGTTATTATGTTGATCGTTCAGTCTCTGGTTAGGTTCGTTGAGTATCCAGACTCCGGTTATTACGTTGAGCGTTTAGGCTCCGGTCAGTTTCGTTGGGTATCTAGACTACGGTTATTACGTTGATCGTTCAGGCTCCGGTCAGTTTCGTTAGGTATCCAGACTTCGGTTATTACGTTGGCGTTCAGGTTCCGGTCCGTTTTGTTGGGTATCCAGACTCCGGTTATTACGTTGAGCGTTCAGGCTCCGGTCAGTTTCGTTATGTATCCAGACTTCGGTTATTACGTTGAGCGTTCAGGCTCCGGTCCGTTTTGTTGGGTATCCAGACACCGGTTATTACGTTGAGCATTCCGGGTTCGGTCAGTTTTGTTGGGTATCCAGACTCCGTTTATTACGTTGAGCGTTCAGGCTCCGGTCATTTTCGTTGAGTATCTAGACTCCGATTATTACGTTGAGGGTTCAGACTCCGGTCATTTTCGTCGAGTATCCAGACTCCGGTCATTACATTGAGCGTTAAGGCTCCAATCATTTTTGTTGAGTATCCAGACTCTGGTCATTACATTGAGCGTTCAGGCTCCGGTCAGTTTAGTTGAGTATCCAAACTCCGGTTATTACGTTGAGCGTTCAGGCTCCCGTCATTTTCATTGAGTATCTAGACTCCGATTATAACGTTGAGGGTTCAGACTTCGGTCATTTTCGTTGAGTATCTAGACTCCTGTCATTACGTTGAGCGTTCAGGCTCCGATCATTTTCATTGAATATCCAGACTCCGGTCATTCCGTTGAGCATTCAGGATCCATTCATTTTCGTTGAGTATCCAGACTCCGGTTATTACGTTGAGCGTTCAGGCTCCGGTCAGTTTCGTTGGGTATCTAGACACCGGTTATTACGTTGAGCGTTCAGGGTCCGGTCATTTTTGTTGAGTATCCAGATTCCGGTTGTTACGTTGAGCCTTCAGGCTCCGGTCAGTTTAGTTTAGTATCCAAACTCTGGTTATTAAGTTGAGCGTTCAGGCTCCGGTCATTTTTGTTGAGTATCCAGACTCTGGTTATTACGTTGAGCGTTCAGGCTCCGGTCAGTTTCGTTGAGTATCCAGATTTTGGTTATTATATTGAGTGTTCAGGCTCCGGTCAGTTTCATTGGGTATCAAGACACCGGTTATTACGTTGAGCGTTCAGGCTCAGGTCAGTTTCATTGGGTATCCAGACTCCGGTTATTACGTTGATCGTTCAGTCTCCGGTCAGTTTCGTTGAGTATCGAGACTCCAGTTATTACGTTGAACGTTCACGCTCCAGTCAGTTTCTTTGGGTATCCATACTCCGGTTATTACGTTGAGCGTTCAGGCTCCGGTCATTTTCGTTGAGTATCCACACTCTAGTTATTATGTTGAGCGTTCAGGCTCCGGTCAGTTTCGTTGAGTATCCAGATTCCGATTATTACGTTGAGCGTTCAGGCTCCGATCAGTTTCGTTGGGTATCCAGACTCCGGTTATTACGTTGAGCTTTCAGGCTCCGGTCATTTTTGTTGAGTATCCAGACTCCGGTTATTATGTTTAGCGTCAGGCTCCGATCATTTTCGTTGAGTATCTAGACTCCCGTTATTACGTTGAGCGTTCAGGCTCCGGTCATTTTCGTTGAGTATCTAGACTCCGGTTATTACGTTGAGGGTTCAGACTCCGGTCAATTTCGTTGAGTATCTAGATTCCTGTCATTATGTTGAGTGTTCAGGCTCCGATCATTTTCGTTGAGTATCCATACTCCGGTCAATACGTTGAGCGTTCAGGCTCCGGTCATTTTTGTGTAGTATCCAGACTCCGGTCATTACATTGAGCGTTCATGATCCAGTCATTTTCGTTGAGTATCATAACTCCATTTATTATGTTGAGCGTTCAGGATCCGGTCAGTTTCGTTGAGTATCCATACTCCAGTAATTACATTGAGCATTCAGGCTCCTGTCAGTTTTGTTGGGTATCCAGACTCTGGTGATTATGCTGATTGTTCAGGCTTCGTTCATTTTCGTTGAGTATCCAGATTCCGGTTATTACGTTGAGCGTTCAGGCTCCGGTAAGTTTTGTTGGGTATCCAGACTTCGGTTATTACTTTGAGCATTCAGGCTCTCGTCAGTTTCGTTGGGTATCTAGACTCCGGTTATTACGTTGAGCATTCCGGGTTCGGTCAGTTTCGTTGGGTATCCAGACTCCGTTTATTAAGTTGAGCGTTCAGGCTCCGGTCATTTTCGTTGAGTATCCAGACTCCAGTTATTCCGTCGAGCGTTCAGGCTCCGGTCATTTTTGTTGAGTATCCAAACACTGGTTATTACATTGAGCGTTCAGGCTCTGGTCATTATTGTTGAGTATCCAGACTCCGGTTATTACGTTGAGGGTTCAGACTCCAGTCATTTTCGTCAAGTATCCAGACTCCGGTCATTAAGTTGAGCGTTAAGGCTCCGATCATTTTTGTTGAGTATCCAGACTCCGGTCAACACATTGAGCGTTCAGGCTCCGACCATTTTTGTTGAGTATCCAGACTCCAGTCATTATGTTGAGCGTTCAGGATCCAATCATTTTCGTTGAGTATCATAACTCTGTTTATTACATTCAGCGTTCAGGCTCCGGCAGTTTTGTTGAGTATCCAGACTCCAGTTATTACGTTGAGCGTTCAGGCTCCAATCAGTTTCGTTGGGTATCCAAACTCCGGTTTTTACGTTGAGCGTTCAGGCTTCGATCATTTTCGTTGAGTATCCAGACTCTAGTTATTACGTTGAGCGTTCAGGCTCCGGTCAGTTTCGTTGAGTATCCAGATTTCGATTATTACGTTGAGCGTTCAGGCTCCGGTCAATTTCGTTGAGCATTCAGGATCCAGTCATTTTCGTTCAGTGTCATAAATCAGGTTATTACGTTGAGCGTTCAGGCTCCGGTCAATTTCGTTGAGTATCTAGACACCAGTTATTACGTTGAGCGTTCAGGCTCCGGTCAGTTTCGTTGGGTATCCAGACTCCGGTTATTACGTTGAGCGTTCAGGGTCCGGTCATTTTTGTCGAGTATCCAAACTCTGGTTATTAAGTTGAGCGTTCAGGCTCCGGTCATTTTTGTTGAGTATCCAGACTCTGGTTATTACGTTGAGCGTTCAGGCTCCGGTCAGTTTCGTTGAGTATCCAGATTCTGGTTATTACGTTGAGCGTTCAGGCTCTGGTCAGTTTCTTTGGGTATCAAGACACCGGTTATTAACTTGAGCGTTCAGGTTCAGGTCAGTTTCATTGGGTATCCTAACTCCGGTTATTACGTTGATCGTTCAGTCTACAATTAGTTTCGTTGGGTATCCAGACTCCGGTTAATAAGTTGATCGTTCAGTCTCTGGTTAGGTTGAATATCCAGACTACGGTTATTATGTTTAGCGTCAGGCTCCGATCATTTTCGTTGAGTATCCAGACTCCGGTTATTACGTTGAGCGTTCAGGCTCCGGTCATTTTCGTTGAGTATCTAGACTCCGGTTATTACGTTGAGGGTTCAGACTCCGGTCAATTTCGTTGAGTATCTAGATTCCTGTCATTATGTTGAGTGTTCAGGCTCCGATCATTTTCGTTGAGTATCCATACTCCGGTCAATACGTTGAGCGTTCAGGCTCCGGTCATTTTTGTGTAGTATCCGGACTCCGGTCATTACATTGAGCGTTCATGATCCAGTCATTTTCGTTGAGTATCATAACTCCATTTATTATGTTGAGCGTTCAGGATCCGGTCAGTTTCGTTGAGTATCCATACTCCAGTAATTACATTGAGCATTCAGGCTCCTGTCAGTTTTGTTGGGTATCCAGACTCTGGTGATTATGTTGATCGTTCAGGCTTCGTTCATTTTCGTTGAGTATCCAGACACGGGTTATTACGTTGAGCGTTCAGACTCCGGTCAGTTTCGTTGAGTATCCAGATTCCGGTTATTACATTGAGCGTTCAGGCTCCGGTCAGTTTCGTTGGGTATCCAGACTCCAGTTATTACATTGAGCATTCAGGCTCCAGTCATTTTCGTTGAGTGTCTAGACTCCTGTTATTATGTTGAGCGTTCAGGTTCCGGTCAGTTTCGTTGGGTATCCAGACTCCGGTTATTACGTTGATCGTTCAGGCTCCGGTCATTTTTGATGAGTATCCCGACTTGGGTTATTACGTTGAGCATTCAGGCTCCGGTCAGTTTCGTTGAGTATCCAGATTCCGGTTATTACGTTGAGCATTCAGGCTCCGGTAAGTTTTGTTGGGTATCCAGACTTCGGTTATTACTTTGAGCATTCAGGCTCTCGTCAGTTTCGTTGGGTATCTAGACTCCGGTTATTACGTTGAGCATTCCGGGTTCGGTCAGTTTCGTTGGGTATCCAGACTCCGATTATTAAGTTGAGCGTTCAGGCTCCGGTCATTTTCGTTGAGTATCCAGACTCTAGTTATTCCGTCGAGCGTTCAGGCTCCGGTCATTTTTGTTGAGTATCCAAACACTGGTTATTACATTGAGCGTTCAGGCTCTGGTCATTATTGTTGAGTATCCAGACTCCGGTTATTACGTTGAGGGTTCAGACTCCGGTCATTTTCGTCAAGTATCCAGACTCCGGTCATTAAGTTGAGCGTTAAGGCTCCGATCATTTTTGTTGAGTATCCAGACTCCGGTCAACACATTGAGCGTTCAGGCTCCGACCATTTTTGTTGAGTATCCAGACTCCAGTCATTATGTTGAGCGTTCAGGATCCAATCATTTTCGTTGAGTATCATAACTCTGTTTATTACATTGAGCGTTCAGGCTCCGGCAGTTTTGTTGAGTATCCAGACTCCAGTTATTACGTTGAGCGTTCAGGCTCCAATCAGTTTCGTTGGGTATCCAAACTCCGGTTTTTACGTTGAGCGTTCAGGCTTCGATCATTTTCGTTGAGTATCCAAACTCTAGTTATTACGTTGAGCGTTCAGGCTCCGGTCAGTTTCGTTGAGTATCCAGATTTCGATTATTACGTTGAGCGTTCAGGCTCCGGTCAATTTCGTTGAGCATTCAGGATCCAGTCATTTTCGTTGAGTGTCATAACTCAGGTTATTACGTTGAGCGTTCAGGCTCCGGTCAATTTCGTTGAGTATCTAGACACCAATTATTACGTTGAGCGTTCAGGCTCCGGTCAGTTTCGTTGGGTATCCAGACTCCGGTTAATACGTTGATCGTTCAGTCTCTGGTTAGGTTCGTTGAGTATCCAGACTCCGGTTATTACGTTGAGCGTTCAGGCTCCGGTCAGTTGCGATGGGTATCCAGACACCGGTTATTACGTTGAGCGTTCAGGGTCCGGTCATTTTTGTCGAGTATCCAAACTCTGGTTATTAAGTTGAGCGTTCAGGCTCCGGTCATTTTTGTTGAGTATCCAGACTCTGGTTATTACGTTGAGCGTTCAGGCTCCGGTCAGTTTCGTTGAGTATCTAGATTCTGGTTATTACGTTGAGCGTTCAGGCTCTGGTCAGTTTCATTGGGTATCAAGACACCGGTTATTAACTTGAGCGTTCAGGCTCAGGTCAGTTTCATTGGGTATCCTAACTCCGGTTATTACGTTGATCGTTCAGTCTACGGTCAGTTTCGTTGGGTATCCAGACTCCGGTTAATACGTTGATCGTTCAGTCTCTGGTTAGGTTCGTTGAATATCCAGACTCCGGTTATTACGTTGAGCGTTCAGGCTCCGGTCAGTTGAGATGGGTATCCAGACACCGGTTATTACGTTGAGGGTTCAGACTCCGGTCATTTTCGTCGAGTATCCAGACTCCGGTCATTAAGTTGAGCGTTAAGGCTCCGATCATTTTTGTTGAGTATCCAGACTCTGGTCAATACGTTGAGCATTCAGGCTCCGACCATTTTTGTTGAGTATCCAGACTCCGGTCATTACATTGAGCGTTCAGGATCTAGTCATTTTCGTTGAGTATGATAACTCTGGTTATTACATTGAGCGTTCAGGCTCCGGTCAGTTTCGTTGAGTATCCAGACTCCGGTTACTACGTTGATCGTTTAGTCTCCGATCATTTTCGTTGAGTATCTAGACTCCAGTTATTACGTTGAGCGTTCAGGTTCCAGTCAGTTTTGTTGGGTATCCAAACTCCGGTTTTTACGTTGAGCGTTCAGGCTCCGGTCATTTTTGTTGAGTATCCAGACTCTAGTTATTACGTTGAGCGTTCAGGCTCCGGTCAGTTTCGTTGAGTATCCAGATTCTGATTACTACGTTGAACGTTCGGCTCCGGTCAGTTTTGTTGGGTATCCAGACTCCGGTTATTACGTTGAGCGTTCAGGCTCCGGTCATTTTTGTTGAGTATACAGACTCCGGTTATTAAGTTGAGCGTCAGGCTCCGATCATTTTCGTTGAATATCCAGACTCCGGTTATTACGTTGAGCGTTCAGGCTCCGGTCATTTTCGTTGAGTATCTAGACTCTGGTTATTATGTTGAGGGTTCAGACTCCGGTCATTTTCGTTGAGTATCTAGACTCCTGTCATTACGTTGAGCGTTCAGGCTCCTATCATTTTCGTTGAGTATGCATACTCCGGTCAATACGTTGAGCGTTCAGGCTCCTGTCATTTTCGTTGAGTTACCAGACTCCGGTCATTACATTGAGCGTTCAGGATCCAGTCATTTTCGTTGAGTATCATAACTCCATTTATTACGTTGAGCGTTCAGGATCCGGTCAGTTTCGTTGAGTATCCAGACTCCAGTTATTACGTCAAGCGTTCAGGCTCCGGTAATTTTTGTTGAGTATCCAAACACCGGTTATTACGTTGAGCGTTCAGGCTCTGGTCATTTTTGTTGAGTATCCAGACACCGGTTATTACGTTGAGGGTTCAGACTCCGGTCATTTTCTTCGAGTATCCAGACTCCGGTCATTAAGTTAGGTGTTAAGGCTCCGATCATTTTTGTTGAATATCTAGACTCCGGTCAATACGTTGAGCGTTCAGGCTCCGACCATTTTTGTTGAGTATCCAGACTCCGGTTATTACGTTGAGCGTTCAGGATCCAGTCATTTTTGTTGAGTATCATAACCATGGTTATTACATTGAGCGTTCAGGCTCCGTTCAGTTTCGTTGAGTATCCAGACTCCGATTATTACGTTGATCATTCAGTCTCCAATCATTTTCGTTGAGTATCCAGACTCCATTTATTACGTTGAGCGTTCAGGCTCTAGTCAGTTTCGTTGGGTATCCAACCTCCGGTTTTTACGTTGAGCGTTCAGGCTCCGTTGATTTTCGTTGAGTATCCAGACTCTAGTTATTACGTTGAGCGTTCAGGCTCCGGTCAGTTTCGTTGAGTATCCAGATTCCGATTATTACATTGAGCGTTCAGGCTCCGGTCAATTTCGTTCGGTATCCAGACTCCGGTTATTACGTTGAGCGTTCAGGCTCCGGTCATTTTTGTTGAGTATCCAGACTCCGGTTATTAAGTTGAGCGTCAGGCTCCTAACATTTTCGTTGAGTATCCAGGCTCTGGTTATTACGTTGAGCGTTCAGGCTCCAGTCATTTTCGTTGAGTATCTAGACTCTGGTTATTACATTGAGGGTTCAGACTCCGGTCATTTTCGTTGAGTATCTAGACTCCGGTTATTACGTTGAGGGTTCAGACTCCGATCATTTTCCTTGAGTATCTAGACTCCTGTCATTACTTTGAGCGTTCAGGCTCCGATCATTTTCGTTGAGTATGCATACTCCGGTCAATACGTTGAGCATTCAGTCTCCGGTCATTTTCGTTGAGTATCCAGACTCCGGTCATTACATTGAGGGTTCAGGATCCAGTCATTTTCGTTGAGTATCATAACTCCATTTATTACGTTGAGCGTTCAAGATCCGGTCAGTTTCGTTGAGTATCCAGACTCCAGTTATTACGTCTAGCGTTCAGGCTCCGGTCATTTTTGTTGAGTATCCAGACATTGGTTATTACGTTGAGCGTTTAGGCTCTGGTCATTTTTATTGAGTATACAGACTCCGGTTATTAAGATGAGTGTCAGGCTCCGATCATTTTTGTTGAGTATCCAGACTCCGGTTATTACGTTGAGCGTTCAGGCTCCGGTCATTTTCATTGAGTATCTAGACTCTTGTTATTATGTTGAGGGTTCAGACTCCAGTCATTTTTGTTGAGTATCTAGACTCCTGTCATTACTTTGAGCGTTCAGGCTCCGATCATTTTCGTTGAGTATGCATACTCCGGTCAATACGTTGAGCGTTCAGGCTCCGGTCATTTTCGTTGAGTATCCAGACTCCGGTCATTACATTGTGCGTTCAGGATCCATTCATTTTCGTTGAGTATCCAGACTCTGGTTATTACGTTGAACGTTCAGGCTCCGGTCAGTTTCGTTGAGTATCCAGATTCCGGTTATTACGTTAAGCGTTCAGGCTCCGGTCAGTTTCATTGGGTATCAAGACACCGGTTATTACGTTGAGCGTTCAGGCTACAGTCAGTTTCATTGGTTATCCAGACTCCGGTTATTACGTTGATCATTCAGGCTCCAGTCATTTTCGTTGATTATCCAGACTCCAGTTATTACGTTGAACGTTCAGGCTCCAGTCAGTTTCGTTGGGTATCCAAACTCCGGTTATTACGTTAAGCGTTAAGGCTCCGGTCGTTTTCGTTGAGTATCCAGACTCTAGTTATTACGTTAAGCATTCAGGCTCCGGTCAGTTTCGTTGAGTATCCAGATTCCGATTATTATGTTGAGCATTCAGGCTCCGGTCAGTTTCGTTGGGTATCCAGACTCCGGTTATTACGTTGAGCATTCAGACTCCGGTCATTTTTGTTGAGTATATAGACTCGGGTTATTAAGTTGAGTGTCAGGCTCTGATTATTTTCGGTGAGTATCCAGACTCCGGTTATTACGTTGAGCGTTCAGGCTCCAGCCATTTTCGTTGAGTATCTAGACTCTGGTTATTACGTTGAGGGTTCAGACTCCGGTCATTTTCGTTGAGTATCTAGACTCCTGTCATTACGTTGAGCGTTCAGGCTCCGATCATTTTTGTTGAGTATGCATACTCCGGTCAATACGTTGAGCGTTCAGGCTCCGGTCATTTTCGTTGAGTATCCAGACTCCGGTCATTACATTGTGCGTTCAGGATCCATTCATTTTCGTTGAGTATCATAACTCCATTTATTACGTTGAGCGTTCAGGATCCGGTCAGTTTCGTTGAGTATCCAGACACCGGTTATTACGTTGAGCGTTCAGGCTCTGGTCATTTTTGTTGAGTATCCAGACTCCGGTTATTATGTTGAGGGTTCAGACTCCGGTCATTTTCGTCGAGTATCCAGACTCCGGTCATTAAGTTGGGCGTTAAGGTTCCGATCATTTTTGTTGAGTATCCAGACTCCGGTCAATACGTTTAGCGTTCAGGCTCTGACCATTTTTGTTGAGTATCCAGACTCTGGTCATTACGTTGAGCGTTCAGGATCCAGTCATTTTCGTAGAGTATCATTACTCTGGTTATTACATTGAGCGTTCAGGCTCTGGTCAGTTTCATGGAGTATCCAGACTCCGGTCATTATCGTTCAGTCTCCAATCATTTTCGTTGAATATCCAGACTCCAGTTATTACGTTGAGCGTTCAGGCTCCAGTCAGTTTCGTTGGGTATCCAAACTCCGGTTTTTACCTTGAGCGTTCAGGCTCCGGTCATTTTCGTTGAGTATCCAGACTCTAGTTATTACGTTGAGCGTTCAGGCTCTGGTCAGTTTCGTTGAGTATCCAGATTCCGATTATTACGTTGAGCGTTCAGGCTCCGGTCATTTTTGTTGAGTATCCAGACTCCGGTTATTAAGTTGAGCGTCAGGCTCCTATCATTTTCGTGGAGTATCTAGACTCTGGTTATCATGTTGAGCGTTCAGGCTCCAGTCATTTTCGTTGAGTATCTAGACTCTGGTTATTACATTGAGGGTTCAGACTCCGGTCATTTTCGTTGAGTATCTAGACTCCTGTCATAATGTTGAGCGTTCAGGCTCCGATCATTTTCGTTGAGTATGCATACTCCAGTCAATACGTTGAGCGTTCAGTCTCCGGTCATTTTCGTTGAGTATCCAGACTCCGGTCATTACATTGAGCGTTCAGGATCGAGTCATTTTCGTTGAGTATCATAACTCCATTTATTACGTTGAGCGTTCAAGATCCGGACAGTTTCGTTGAGTATCTAGACTCCAGTTATTACGTCGAGCGTTCAGGCTCCGGTCATTTTTGTTGAGTATCCAGACATCAGTTATTACGTTGAGCGTTCAGGCTCTGGTCATTTTTGTTGAGTATACAGACTCCAGTTATTAAGTTGAGCGTCAGGCTCCGATCATTTTCGTTGAGTATCCAGACTCCGGTTTTACGTTTAGCGTTCAGGCTCCGGTCATTTTTGTTGAGTATCTAGACTCTTGTTATTACGTTGAAGGTTCAGACTCCGGTCATTGTCGTTGAGTATCTAGACTCCTGTCATTACGTTGAACGTTCAGGGTCCGATCATTTTCGTTGAGTATCCATACTACGGTCAATACGTTGAGCGTTCAGGCTCCGGTCAGTTTTGTTGACTATCCAGATTCCGATTATTACGTTGAGCGTTCAGGCTCCGGTCAATTTCGTTGGGTATTCAGACTCCGGTTATTACGTTGAGCGTTCAGGCTCCGGTCATTTTTGTTGAGTATCCAGACTCCGGTTATTAAGTTGAGCGTCAGGCTCCTATCATTTTCGTTGAGTATCCAGACTCTGGTTATTACGTTGAGCGTTCAGGCTCCAGTCATTTTCGTTGAGTATCTAGACTCTGGTTATTACATTGAGGGTTCAGACTCCAGTCATTTTTGTTGAGTATCTAGACTCCTGTCATTACGTTGAGCGTTCAGGCTCCGATCATTTTCGTTGAGTATGCATACTCCGGTTAATACGTTGAGCGTTGAGTCTCCGGTCATTTTCGTTGAGTATCCAGACTCCGGTCATTACATTGAGCATTCAGGATCCAGTCATTTTCGTTGAGTATCATAACTCCATTTATTACGTTGAGCGATCAAGATCTGGTCAGTTTTGTTGAGTATCTAGACTCCAGTTATTACGTTGAGCGTTCAGGCTCCGATCATTTTTGTTGAGTATCCAGACATCGGTTATTACGTTGAGCGTTTAGGCTACGGTCATTTTCGTTGTATATCTAGAGTCTTGTTATTACGTTGAGGGTTCAGACTCCGGTCATTTTCGTTGAGTATCTAGACTCCTGTCATTACGTCGAACGTTCAGGGTCCGATCATTTTCGTTGAGTATCCATACTCCGGTCAATACGTGGAGCGTTCAGGCTCCGGTCAGTTTCGTTGAGTATCCAGACTCTGGTTATAAAGTTGAGCGTTCAGGCTCCAGTCAATTTCGTTGAGTATCCAGACTCTGGTTATTACGTTGAACGTTCAGGCTCCAGTCAGTTTCATTGAGTATCCAGATTCCGTTTATTACGTTGAGCGTTCAGGCTCCGGTCAGTTTCGTTGGGTATCAAGACACCGGTTATTACGTTGAGCGTTCAGGCTACAGTCAGTTTCATTGGTTATCCTGACTCCGGTTATTACGTTGATCATTCAGGCTCCAGTCATTTTCGTTGATTATCCAGACTCCAGTTATTACGTTGAACGTTCAGGCTCCAGTCAGTTTCGTTGGGTATCCAAACTCTGGTTATTACGTTGAGCGTTCAGGCTCCGGTCGTTTTCGTTGAGTATCCAGACTCTAGTTATTACGTTAAACGTTCAGGCTCCGGTCAGTTTCGTTGAGTATCCAGATTCCGATTATTATGTTGAGCATTCAGGCTCCGGTCAGTTTCGTTGGGCATCTAGACTCCGGTTATTACGTTGAGCATTCAGGCTCCGGTCATTTTTGTTGAGTATACAGACTCGGGTTATTAAGTTGAGCGTCAAGCTCCGATCATTTTCGTTGAGTATCCAGACTCCGGTTATTACGTTGAGCGTTCAGGCTCCGGTCATTTTCGTTGAGTATCTAGACTCTGGTTATTACGTTGAGGTTTCAGACTCCGGTCATTTTCGTTGAGTATCTAGACTCCTGTCATTACGTTGAGCGTTTAGGCTCCGATCATTTTCGTTGAGTATGCATACTCCGGTCAATACGTTGAGCGTTCAAGCTCCGGTCATTTTCGTTGAGTATCCAGACCCCGGTCATTACATTGTGCATTCAGGATCCACTCATTTTCGTTCAGTATCATAACCTCATTTATTACGTTGAGCGTTCAGGATCCGGTCAGTTTCATTGAGTATCCAGACTCCAGTTATTACGTCGAGCATTCAGGCTCCGGTCATTTTTGTTGAGTATCTAGACACCGGTTATTACGTTGAGCGTTCAGGCTCTGGTCATTTTTATTGAGTATCCAGACTCCGGTTATTACGTTGAGGGTTCAGACTTCGGTCATTTTCGTTGAGTATCCAGACTCCGGTCATTAAGTTGGGCGTTAAGGTTGCAATCATTTTTGTTGAGTATCCAGACTCCGGTCAATACGTTGAGCGTTCAGGCTCCGACCATTTTTGTTGAGTATCTAGACTCCGGTCATTACGTTGAGCGTTCAGGATCCAGTCATTGTCGTAGAGTATCATAACTCTGGTTATTACATTGAGCGTTCAGGCTCCGGTCAGTTTCGTGGAGTATCCAGACTCCGGTCATTATCGTTCAGTCTCCAATCATTTTCGTTGAGTATCCAGACTCTAGTTATTATGTTGAGCGTTCAGGCTCCAGTCAGTTTCGTTGGGTATCCAAACTCCGGTTTTTACGTTGAGCGTTCAGGCTCCGGTCATTTTCGTTGAGTATCCAGACTCTAGTTATTACGTTGAGCGTTCAGGCTCCGGTCAGTTTCGTTGAGTATCCAGATTCCGATTATTACGTTAAGCGTTCAGGCTCCGGTCAATTTCGCTGGGTATCCAGACTTCGGTTATTACGTTGAGTGTTCAGGCTCCGGTCATTTTTGTTGAGTATCCAGACTTCGGTTATTAAGTTGAGCGTCAGGCTCCGATCATTTTCGTTGAGTATCCAGACTCCGGTTATTACGTTGAGCGTTCAGGCTCCAGTCATTTTCGTTGAGTATCTAGACTCTGGTTATTACGTTGAGGGTTCAGACTCCGGTCATTTTCGTTGAGTATCTAGACTCCTGTCATTACGTTGAGCGTTCAGGCTCCGATCATTTTCGTTGAGTATGCATACTCCGGTCAATACGTTGAGCGTTCAAGCTCCGGTCATTTTCGTTGAGTATCCAGACCCCGGTCATTACATTGTGCATTCAGGATCCACTCATTTTCGTTCAGTATCATAACTTCATTTATTACGTTGAGCGTTCGGAATCCGGTTTGTTTCATTGAGTATCCAGACTCCAGTTATTACGTCGAGCGTTCAGGCTCCTGTCATTTTTGTTGAGTATCTAGACACCGGTTATTACGTTGAGTGTTCAGGCTCTGGTCATTTTTATTGAGTATCCAGACTCCGGTTATTACGTTGAGGGTTTAGACTCCGGTCATTTTCGTTGAGTATCCAGACTCCGGTCATTAAGTTGGGCGTTAAGGTTGCAATCATTTTTGTTGAGTATCCAGACTCCGGTCAATATGTTGAGCGTTCAGGCTCCGACCATTTTTGTTGAGTATCTAGACTCCGGTCATTACGTTGAGCGTTCAGGATCCAGTCATTGTCGTAGAGTATCATAACTCTGGTTATTACATTGAGCGTTCAGGCTCCGGTCAAATTCGTGGAGTATCCAGACTCTGGTCATTATCGTTCAGTCTCCAATCATTTTCGTTGAGTATCCAGACTCCAGTTATTATGTTGAGCGTTCAGGCTCCAGTCAGTTTCGTTGGGTATCCAAACTCCGGTTTTTACGTTGAGCGTTCAGGCTCCGGTCATTTTCGTTGAGTATCCAGACTCTAGTTATTACGTTGAGCGTTCAGGCTCCGGTCAGTTTCGTTGAGTATCCAGATTCCGATTATTACGTTGAGCGTTCAGGCTCCGGTCAATTTCGCTGGGTATCCAGACTCCGGTTATTACGTTGAGTGTTCAGGCTCCGGTCATTTTTGTTGAGTATCCAGACTTCGGTTATTAAGTTGAGCGTCAGGCTCCGATCATTTTCGTTGAGTATCCAGACTCCGGTTATTACGTTGAGCGTTCAGGCTCCAGTCATTTTCGTTGAGTATCTAGACTCTGGTTATTACATTGAGGGTTCAGACTCCGGTCATTTTCGTTGAGTATCTAGACTCCTGTCATTACGTTGAGCGTTCAGGCTCCGATCATTTTTATTGAGTATCCAGACTCCGGTCAATACGTTGAGCGTTCAAGCTCCGACCATTTTTTTTGAGTATCCAGACTCCGGTCATTACGTTGAGCGTTCAGGATCTAGTCATTTTCGTTGAGTATCATAACTCTGGTTATTACATTGAGCGTTCAGGCTCTGGTCAGTTTCGTTGAGTATCCAGACTCCAGTTATTACGTCGAGCGTTCAGGCTCCGGTCAATTTTGTTGAGTATCCAGACACCGGTTATTACGTTGAGCATTCAGGGTTTTGTCATTTTTGTTGAGTATCCAGACTCCGATTGTTACGTTGAGGGTTCAGACTTCGGTCATTTTCGTCGAGTATCCAGACTCCGGTCATTAAGTTGGGCGTTAAGGCTCCGATCATTTTTTTTGAGTATATAGACTCCGGTCAATACGTTGAGCGTTCAAGCTCCGACCATTTTTGTTGAGTATCCAGACTCCGGTCATTACGTTGAGCGTTCAGGATCCAATCATTTTCGTTGAGTATCATAACTTTGGTTATTACATTGAGCGTTCAGGCTCCGGTCAGTTTCGTTGAGTATCCAGACTCCGGTTATTACGTTTACCGTTCAGTCTCCGATCATTTTCGTTGAGTATTCAGACTCCAGTTATTACGTTGAGCGTTCAGGCTCCAGTCAGTTTCGTTGGGTATCCAAACTTCGGTTTTTACGTTGAGCGTTCAGGCTCCGGTAATTTTTCTTGAGTATCCAGACTCTAGTTATTAAGTTGAGCGTTCAGGCTCCGGTCAGTTTCGTTGAGTATCCAGATTCCGATTATTACATTGAGCGTTCAGGCTCCGGTCAATTTCATTACGTATCCAGACTCCGGTTATTATGTTGAGCGTTTAGGCTCAGGTTATTTTTGTTGAGTATCCAGACTCCGGTTATTACGTTGAGGGTTCAGACTCCGGTCACTTCCGTCGAGTATCCAGACTCCGGTCATTAAGTTGGGCGTTAAGGCTCCGATCATTTTTGTTGAGTATCCAGACTCCGGCCAATACATTGAGCGTTCAGGCTCCGACCATTTTTGTTGAGTATCCAGACTCCGATCATTACGTTGAGCGTTCAGGATCTAGTCATTTTTGTTGAGTATCATAACTCTGGTTATTACATTGAACGTTCAGGCTCCGGTTAGTTTCGTTGAGTATCTAGACTCTGGTTATTACGTTGAGGGTTCAGACTCCGGTCATTTTCGTTATGTATCTAGACTGCTGTCATTACGTTGAGCGTTCAGGTTCCGATCATTTTCGTTGAGTATGCATACTCCGGTCAATATGTTGAGCATTCAGCCTCCGGTCATTTTCGTTGAGTATCCATACTCCGATCATTACATTGAGCGTTCAGGATCCAGTCATTTTCGTTGAGTATCATAACTCCGTTTATTACGTTGAGCGTTCATGATCCAGTCAGTTTCGTTGAGTATCCAGACTCCAGTTATTACGTTGAGCGTTCCGGATCCGGTCAGTTTCGTTGAGTATCCAGACTCCAGTTATTACGTTGAGCATTCAGGCTCCGGTCAGTTTCGTTGAGTATCCAGATTCCGATTATTACGTTGAGCGTTCAGGCTCCGGTCAATTTCGTTAGGTATTCAGACTCCGGTTATTACGTTGAGTGTTCAGGCTCCGGTCATTTTTGTTGAGTATCCAGACTCCGGTTATTAAGTTGAGCGTCAGGCTCCGATCATTTTCATTGAGTATCTAGACTCCGGTTATTATGTTGAGCGTTCAGGCTCCAGTCATTTTTGTTGAGTATCTAGACTCTGGTTATTACGTTGAGGGTTCAGACTCCGGTCATTTTCGTTGAGTATCTAGACACCTGTCGTTGCGTTGAGCGTTCAGGCTCCAATCATTTTTGTTGAGTATGCATACTCCGGTCAATACGTTGAGCGTTCAGGCTCCGGTTATTTTCGTTGAGTATCCAAACTCCGGTCATTAGATTGAGCGTTCGGGATCCAGTCATTTTCATTGAGTATCATAACTCCATTTATTAC
Source organism: Lathyrus sativus (assembly GCA_963859935.3). NCBI lineage: Eukaryota > Viridiplantae > Streptophyta > Magnoliopsida > Fabales > Fabaceae > Lathyrus > Lathyrus sativus. The sequence continues at coordinate 238,952,416 of OZ012736.1, forward strand.
GTTGAGCGTTCAGGATCCGGTCAGTTTCGTTGAGTATCCAGACTCCAGTTATTACGTCGAGCGTTCAGGCTCCGGTCATTTTTGTTGAGTATCCAGACACCGGTTATTATGTTGAGCGTTCAGGCTCTGGTCATATTTGTTGAGTATCCAGACTCCGGTTATTACGTTGAGGGTTCAGAGTCATGTCATTTTCGTCGAGTATCCAGACTCTGGTCATTAAGCTGGGCGTTAAGGCTCCGATCATTTTTGTTGAGTATCCAGACTTCGGTCAATACGTTGAGCGTTCAGGCACCGACTATATTTGTTGAGTATCCAGACTCCGGTCATTACGTTGAGCGTTCAGGATCCAATCATTTTCGTTGAGTATCCTAACACCGGTTTTTACGTTGAGCGTTCAGGCTCCGATCATTTTCGTTGAGCATCCAGACTCCGGTTATTACGTTGATCGTTCAGTCTCCAATCATTTTCGTTTTGTATCCAGACTCCAGTTATTACGTTGAGCATTTAGGCTCCAGTCAGTTTCGTTGGATATCCAAACTCCGGTTTTTACGTTGAGCGTTCAGGCTCCGGTCATTTTCGTTGAGTATCCAGACTCTAGTTATTACGTTGAGCGTTCAGGATCCAGTCATTTTCGTTGAGTTTCATAAGTCTGTTTATTACGTTGAGCGTTCTGGATCCGGTCAGTTTCGTTGAGTATCCAGACTCCAGTTATTACGTCGAGCGTTCAGGCTCGGGTCATTTTTATTGAGTATCCAGACATCGGTTATTACGTTGAGCATTCAGGCTCTGGTCATTTTTGTTGAGTATCCAGACTCCGGTTATTACGTTGAGGGTTCAGACTCCGGTCACTTCCATCGAGTATCCAGACTCGGGTCATTAAGCTGGGCGTTAAGGCTCCGATCATTTTTGTTGAGTATCCAGACTCCGGCCAATACATTGAGCGTTCAGGCTCCGACCATTTTTGTTGAGTATCCAGACTCCGATCATTACGTTGAGCGTTCAGGATCTAGTCATTTTTGTTGAGTATCATAACTCTGGTTATTACATTGAACGTTCAGGCTCTGGTCAGTTTCGTTGAGTATCTAGACTCTGGTCATTACGTTGAGGGTTCAGACTCCGGTCATTTTCGTTGAGTATCTAGACTCCTGTCATTATGTTGAGCGTTCAGGCTCCGATCATTTTCGTTGAGTATGCATACTCTGGTCAATATGTTGAGCGTTCAGTCTCCGGTCATTTTCGTTGAGTATCCATACTCCGGTCATTACATTGAGCGTTCAGGATCCAGTCATTTTCGTTGAGTATCATAACTCCGTTTATTACGTTGAGCGTTCAGGATCCGGTCAGTTTCGTTGATTATCCAGACTCCAGTTATTACGTTAAGCGTTCAGGATCCGGTCAGTTTCGTTGAGTATCCAGACTCCAGTTATTACGTTGAGCGTTCAGGCTCCAGTCAGTTTCGTTGAGTATCCAAGTTCCGATTATTACGTTGAGCGTTCAGGCTCCGGTCGATTTCGTTAGGTATTCAGACTACGGTTATTACGTTGAGCGTTCAGGCTCCGGTCATTTTTGTTGAGTATCCAGACTCCGGTTATTAAGTTGAGCGTCAGGCTCCGATCATTTTCGTTGAGTATCTAGACTCCGGTTATTATGTTGAGCGTTCAGGCTCCAGTCATTTTCGTTGAATATCTAGACTCTGGTTATTACGTTGAGGGTTCAAACTCCGGTCATTTTCGTTGAGTATCTAGACACCTGTCGTTACGTTGAGCGTTCAGGCTCCAATCATTTTTGTTGAGTATGCATACTCCGGTCAATACGTTGAGCGTTCAGGCTCCGGTAATTTTCGTTGAGTATCCAAACTCCGGTCATTAGATTGAGCGTTCGGGATCCAGTCATTTTCGTTGAGTATCATAACTCCATTTATTACGTTGAGCGTTCAGGATCCGGTCAGTTTCGTTGAGTATCCAGACTCCAGTTATTACGTCGAGCGTTCAGGCTCCGGTCATTTTTGTTGAGTATCCAGACACCGGTTATTACGTTGAGCGTTCAGGCTCTGGTCATATTTGTTGAGTATCCAGACTCCGGTTATTACGTTAAGGGTTCAGACTCCTGTCATTTTCGTCGAGTATCCAGACTCCGGTCATTAAGCTGGGCGTTAAAGCTCCGATCACTTTTGTTGAGTATCCAGACTCCGGTCAATACGTTGAGCGTTCAGGCTCCGACCATTTTTGTTGAGTATCCAGACTCCGGTCATTACGTTGAGCGTTCAGGATCCAGTCATTTTCGTTGAGTATCCTAACACCGGTTTTTACGTTGAGCGTTTAGGCTCCGATCATTTTCGTTGAGCGTTCAGGCTCCAGTCATTTTCGTTAAGTATGTATACTCTGGTCAATACGTTGAGCGTTCAGGCTCCGGTCATTTTCGTTGAGTATCTAGACTTCGGTCATTACATTGAGCGTTCAGGATCCAGTCATTTTCGTTGAGTATCATAACTCCATTTATTATGTTGAGCGTTCAGGATCCGGTCAGTTTCGTTGAGTATCCAGACTCCAGTTATTACGTCGAGCGTTCAGGCTCCGGTCATTTTTGTTGAGTATCCAGACAATGGTTATTACGTTGAGCATTCAGGCTCTGGTCATTTTTGTTGAGTATCCAGACTCCGGTTATTACGTTGAGGGTTCAGACTCCGGTCATTTTCGTCGAGTATCCAGACTCCGGTCATTGAGTTGGGCGTTAAGGCTCCGATCATTTTTGTTGAGTATCCAGACTCCGGTCAATACGTTGAGCGTTCAGGCTCCGACCATTTTTGTTGAGTATCCAGACTCCAGTCATTACGTTGTGCGTTCAGGATCCAGTCATTTTCGTTGAGTATCATAACTCTGGTAATTACATTGAGCGTTCAGGCTCCGGTCAGTTTCGTTGAGTATCCAGACTCCGGTTATTACGTTGATCGTTCAGTCTCCGATCATTTTCGTTGAGTATCCAGACTCCAGTTATTACGTTGAGCATTCAGGCTCCAGTCAGTTTGGTTGGGTATCCAAACACCGGTTTTTACGTTGAGCGTTCAGGCTCCGGTCATTTTCGTTGAGTATCCAGACTCTAGTTATTACGTTGAGCGTTCAGGCTCCGGTCAATTTCGTTGAGTATCCAGATTCCGATTATTACGTTGAGCGTTCAGGCTCCGGTCAATTTCGTTGGGTATCAAGACTCCGGTTATTACATTGAGCATTCAGGCTCCGGTCATTTTTGTTGAGTATCCAGACTCCGATTATTAAGTTGAGCGTCAGGCTCCGATCATTTTCGTTGAGTATCCAGACTCCGGTTATTACGTTGAGCATTCAGGCTTCGGTCATTTTCGTTGAGTATCTAGATTCTGGTTATTACGTTGAGGGTTCAGACTCCGGTCATTTTCGTTGAGTATCTAGACTCCTGTCTTTACGTTGAGCGTTCAGGCTCCGATCATTTTCGTTGAGTATGCATACTCTGGTCAAAATGTTGAGCGTTCAGACTCCAGTCATTTTCGTTGAGTATCTAGACTCCGGTCATTACATTGAGCGTTCAGGATCCAGTCATTTTAGTTGAGTATCATAACTCCATTTATTACGTTGAGCGTTCAGGATCCGGTCAAATTCGTTGAGTATCTAGACTCCAGTTATTACGTTGAGCGTTCAGGCTCCGGTCAGTTTCGTTGAGTATCTAGACTCTGGTTATTAAATTGAGCGTTCAGGCTCCGGTTATTTTGGTTTGTATCCAGACTCTGGTTATTACGTTGAGCATTCAGGATCCGGTTAGTTTAGTTGAGTATCCAGATTCCGGTTATTACGTTGAGCGTTCAGGCTCCGGTCAATATCGTTGGGTATCAAGACACCGGTTATTACGTTGAGCGTTCAGGCTCCGGTCATTTTTGTTGAGTATCCAGACTTCAGTTATTACGTTGAACATTCAGGCTTCAGTCAGTTTCGTTGGGTATCCAAACTCCGGTTATTACGTTGAGCGTTCAGGCTCCGGTTGTTTTCGTTGAGTATCCAGACTCTAGTTATTACATTGAGCGTTCAGGCTCCGGTCTGTTTCGTTGAGTATCCAGATTCCGATTATTATGTTGAGCGTTCAGGATCCGGTCAGTTTCGTTGGGTATCCAGACTCCGGTTATTACGTTGAGCGTTTAGGCTCCGGTCATTTTTGTTGAGTATACAGACTCCGGTTATTAAGTTAAGCGACAGGCTCCGATCATTTTCGTTGAGTATCCAGACTCCGGTTATTATGTTGAGCGTTCAGGCTCCGGTCATTTTCGTTGAGTATCTAGACTTTGGTTATTACGTTGAGGGTTCAGACTCCGGTCATTTTCGTTGAGTATCTAGACTCCTATCATTACGTTGAGCGTTCAGGCTCCGATCATTTTCGTTGAGTATGCATACTCCGGTCAATACATTGAGCGTTCAGGCTCCGGTCATTTTCGTTGAGTATCTAGACTCCGGTCATTACATTGAGTGTTCAGGATCCAGTCATTTTCGTTGAGTATCATAACTCCATTTATTACGTTGAGTGTTCAGGATCCGGTCAGTTTCGTTGAGTATCCAGACACCAGTTATTACGTCGAGCGTTCAGGCTCCAGTCATTTTTGTTGAGTATCCAGACACCGGTTATTACGTTGAGCGTTCAGGCTCTGGTCATTTTTGTTGAGTATCCAGACTCCGGTTATTACGTTGAGGGTTCAGACTCTGGTCATTTTCGTCGAGTATCCAGACTCCGGTCATTGAGTTGGGCGTTAAGGTTCCGATCATTTTTGTTGAGTATCCAGACTCCGGTTATTACGTTGGGCGTTCAGGATCCAGTCATTTTCGTTGAGTATCATAACTCTGGTTATTACATTGAGCGTTCAGGCTCCGATCAGTTTCGTTGAGTATCCAGACTCCGGTTATTACGTTGATCGTTCAGTCTCCGATCATTTTCGTTGAGTATCCAGACTCCAATTATTACGTTGAGCATTCAGGCTCTAGTCAGTTTGGTTGGGTATCCAAACTTCGGTTTTTACGTTGAGCGTTCAGGCTCCGGTCATTTTCGTTGAGTATCCAGACTCTAGTTATTACGTTGAGCGTTCAGGCTCCGGCCAGTTTCATTGAGTATCCAGATTCTGATTATTACGTTGAGCGATCAGGCTCCGGTCAATTTCGTTGGGTATCCAGACTCCGGTTATTACTTTGAGCGTTCAAGCTCCGATCATTTTTGTTGAGTATCCAGACTCCGGTTATTAAATTGAGTGTCATGCTCCGATCATTTTCGTTGAGTATCCAGACTCCGGTTATTATGTTGAGCGTTCAGGCTCCAGTTAGTTTCGTTGGGTATCCAAACTCTGGTTTTTACGTTGAGCGTTCAGGATCCGGTCATTTTTGTTGAGTATCCAGTCTCTAGTTATTACGTTGAGCGTTCAGGCTTCGGTCAGTTTCGTTGAGTATCCAGATTCCGATTATTATGTTGAGCGTTCAGGCTCTGGTCAATTTTGTTGGGTATCCAGACTCCGGTTATCACGTTGAGCGTTCAGGCTCCGATCATTTTAGTTGAGTATCTAGACTCCGGTTATTAAGTTGAGCGTCAGGCTCCGATCATTTTCGTTGAGTATCCAGACTCCGGTTATTACGTTGAGCGTTCAGGCTCCGGTCATTTTCGTTGAGTATCTAGACTCTGGTTATTACATTGAGGGTTCAGACTCCGGTCGTTTTCGTTGAGTATCTAGTCTCCTGTCATTACGTTGAGCGTTCAGGCTCCCATCATTTTCGTTGCGTATGCATACTCCGGTCAATACACTGAGCGTTTAGTCTCTTGTCATTTTTGTTGAGTATCCAGACTCTGGTCATTCCATTGAGCGTTTAGGATCCAACCATTTTCGTTGAGTATCATAACTCCATTTATTACGTTGAGCGTTCAGGATCCGGTCAGTTTCGTTGAGTATCCACACTCCGGTTATTACGTTGATCGTTCAGTCTACGATCATTTTCGTTGAGTATCCAGACTCCAGTTATTACGTTGAGCGTTCAGGCTCCAGTCAGTTTCGTTGGGTATCCAAACTCCGATTTTTACGTTGAGCGTTCAGGATCCGGTCATTTTTGTTGAGTATCCAGTCTCTAGTTATTACGTTGAGCGTTCAGGCTCCGGTCAGTTTCGTTGAGTATCCAGATTCCGATTATTACATTGAGCATTCAGGCTCCGGTCAATTTCGTTGGGTATCCAGACTCCGGTTATTACGTTGAGCGTTCAGGCTCCGGTCATTTTTGTTGGGTATCCAGACTTCGGTTATTAAGTTTAGCGTCAGGCTCTGATCATTTTTGTTGAGTATCCAGACTCCGGTTATTACGTTGAGCGTTCAGGCTCCGGTCATTTTCGTTGAGCATCTAGACTCTGGTTATCACGTTGAGGGTTCGGACTCCGGTCATTTTCGTTGAGTATCTAGACTCCTGTCATTACGTTGAGCGTTCAGGCTCCGATAATTTTCGTTGAGTATGCATACTCCGGTTAATATGTTGAGCGTTCAGGCTCCGGTCATTTTTGTTGAGTATCCAGACTCCGGTCATTACATTGAGCGTTCAGGATCCAGTCATTTTCGTTGAGTATCATAACTCCATTTATTACGTTGAGCGTTCAGGATCCGGTCAGTTTCGTTGAGTATCCAGACTCCAGTTATTACGTCGAGTGTTCAGGCTCCGGTCATTTTTATTGAGTATCCAGACACTGGTTATTACGTTGAGCGTTCAGGCTCTGGTCATTTTTGTTGAGTATCCAGACTCCGGTTATTACGTTGAGGGTTCAGACTCCAGTCATTTTCGTTGAGTATCCAGACTCCTGTCATTAAGCTGGGCGTTTAGGCTCCGATCATTTTTGTTGAGTATCCAGACTCCGGTCAATACGTTGAGCGTTCAGGCTCCGACCATTTTTGTTGAGTATCCAGACTCCGGTCATTACGTTGAGCGTTCAGGATCCAGTTATTTTCGTTGAGTATCATAACTCTGGTTATTACATTGAGCGTTCAGGCTCCGGCCAGTTTCGTTGAGTATCCAGAATCCGGTTATTACGTTGATCGTTCAGTCTCCGATTATTTTCATTTAGTATCTAGACTCCACTTATTACGTTGAGCGTTCAGGCTCCAGTCAGTTTTGTTGGGTATCCAAACACCGGTTTTTACGTTGAGCGTTCAGGCTCCGGTCATTTTCGTTGAGTATCCAAACTCTAGTTATTACGTTGAGCGTTCAGGCTCCGGTCAATTTCGTTGAGTATCCAGATTCCGATTATTACGTTGAGCGTTCAGGCTCCGGTCAATTTCGTTGGGTATCAAGACTCCGGTTATTACGTTGAGAATTCAGGCTCCGGTCATTTTTGTTGAGTATCCAGACTCCGATTATTAAGTTGAGCGTCAGGCTCCGATCATTTTCGTTGAGTATCCAGACTCCGGTTATTACGTTGAGCATTCAGGCTTCGGTCATTTTCGTTGAGTATCTAGACTCCTGTCTTTACGTTGAGCATTCAGGCTCCGATCATTTTCGTTGAGTATGCATACTCCGGTCAAAATGTTGAGCGTTCAGTCTCCGGTCATTTTCGTTGAGTATCTAGACTCCGGTCATTACATTGAGCGTTCAGGATCCAGTCATTTTAGTTGAGTATCATAACTCCATTTAATACGTTGAGCATTCAGGATCCGGTCAAATTCGTTGAGTATCCAGACTCCAGTTATTACGTTGAGCGTTCAGGCTCCGGTCAGTTTCGTTGAGTATCCAGACTCTGGTTATTAAGTTGAGCGTTCAGGCTTCGGTTATTTTGGTTTGTATCCAGACTCTGGTTATTACGTTGAGCATTCAGGCTCCGGTTAGTTTAGTTGAGTATCCAGATTCCGGTTATTACGTCGAGCGTTCAGGCTCCGGTCAGTATCGTTGGGTATCAAGACACCGGTTATTACGTTGAGCGTTCAGGCTACGGTCAGTTTCATTGGGTATCTAGACTCTGATAATTACGTTGATCGTTCAGGCTCCGGTCATTTTCATTGAGTATCCAGACTCCAGTTATTACGTTGAACATTCAGGCTCCAGTCAGTTTCGTTGGGTATCCAAACTCCGGTTATTACGTTGAGCGTTCACACTCCGGTTGTTTTCGTTGAGTATCCAGACTCTAATTATTACGTTGAGCGTTCAGGCTCCGGTCTGTTTCATTGAGTATCCAGATTCCGATTATTATGTTGAGCATTCAGGATCCGGTCAGTTTCGTTGGGTATCCAGACTCCGGTTATTACGTTGAGCGTTCAGGCTCCGGTCATTTTTGTTGAGTATACAGACTCCGGTTATTAAGTTGAGCGACAGGCTCCGATCATTTTCGTTGAGTATCCAGACTCCGGTTATTACGTTGAGCGTTCAGGCTCCGGTCATTTTCGTTGAGTATCTAGACTCTGGTTATTACCTTGAGGGTTCAAACTCCGGTCATTTTCGTTGAGTATCTAGACTCCTATCATTACGTTGAGCGTTCAGGCTCCGATCATTTTCGTTGAGTATGCATACTCCGGTCAATACGTTGAGCGTTCAGGCTCCGGTCATTTTCGTTGAGTATCTAGACTCCGGTCATTACATTGAGCGTTCAGGATCCAGTCATTTTCGTTGAGTATCATAACTCCATTTATTACGTTGAGTGTTCAGGATCCGGTCAATTTCGTTGAGTATCCAGACACCAGTTATTACGTCGAGCGTTCAGGCTCCAGTCATTTTTGTTGAGTATCCAGACACCGGTTATTACGTTGAGCGTTCAGGCTCTGGTCATTTTTGTTGAGTATCCAGACTCCGGTTATTACGTTGAGGGTTCAGACTCTGGTCATTTTCGTCGAGTATCCAGATTCCGGTCATTGAGTTGGGCGTTAAGGTTCCGATCATTTTTGTTGAGTATCCAGACTCCGGTTATTACGTTGAGCGTTCAGGCTCTGGTCATTTTTGTTGAGTATCCAGACTCCGGTTATTACGTTGAGGGTTCAGACTCTGGTCATTTTCGTCGAGTATCCAGACTCCGGTCATTGAGTTGGGCGTTAAGGTTCCGATCATTTTTGTTGAGTATCCAGACTCCGATCAATACGTTGAGCGTTCAGGCTCCGACCATTTTTGTTGAGTATCCAGACTCCGGTCATTACGTTGTGCGTTCAGGATCCAGTCATTTTCGTTGAGTATCATAACTCTGGTTATTACATTGCACGTTCAGGCTCCGGTCAGTTTCGTTGAGTATCTAGACTCCGGTTATTACGTTGATCGTTCAGTCTCCGATCATTTTCGTTGAGTATCCAGACTCCAGTTGTTACGTTGAGCATTCAGGCTCCAGTCAGTTTGGTTGGGTATCCAAACTTCGGTTTTAACGTTGAGCGTTCAGGCTCCGGTCATTTTCGTTGAGTATCCAGACTCTAGTTATTACGTTGAGCGTTCAGGCTCCGGCCAGTTTCATTGAGTATCCAGATTCTGATTATTACGTTGAGCGTTCAGGCTCCGGTCAATTTCGTTGGGTATCCAGACTCCGGTTATTACTTTGAGCGTTCAAGCTCCGATCATTTTTGTTGAGTATCCAGACTCCGGTTATTAAGTTGAGTGTCATGATCCGATCATTTTTGTTGAGTATCCAGACTCCGGTTATTACGTTGAGCGTTCAGGCTCCAGTCAGTTTCGTTGGGTATCCAAACTCCGGTTTTTACGTTGAGCGTTCAGGATCCGGTCATTTTTGTTGAGTATCCAGTCTCTAGTTATTACGTTGAGCGTTCAGGCTTTGGTCAGTTTCGTTGAGTATCCAGATTCCGATTATTACGTTGAGCGTTCAGGCTCCGGTCAATTTTGTTGGGTATCCAGACTCCGGTTATCAGGTTGAGCGTTCAGGCTCCGATCATTTTAGTTGAGTATCTAGACTCCGGTTATTAAGTTGAGCGTCAGGCTCCGATCATTTTCGTTGAGTATCCAGACTCCGGTTATTACGTTGAGCGTTCAGGCTCCGGTCATTTTCGTTGAGTATCTAGACTCTGGTTATTACGTTGAGGGTTCAGGCTCCAGTCATTTTCGTTGAGTATCTAGTCTCCTGTCATTACGTTGAGCGTTCAGGCTCCCATCATTTTCGTTGCGTATGCATACTCCGTTCAAAACGTTGAGCGTTCAGTCTCTGGTCATTTTCGTTGAGTATCCAGACTCCGGTCATTCCATTGAGCCTTCAGGATCCAACCATTTTCGTTGAGTATCATAACTCCATTTATTACGTTGAGCGTTCAGGATCCGGTCAGTTTCGTTGAGTATCCAGACTCCAGTTATTATGTTGAGCGTTCAGGCTCCGGTCAGTTTCGTTGAGTATCCACACTCCGGTTATTACGTTGATCGTTCAGTCTACGATCATTTTCGTTGAGTATCCAGACTCCAGTTATTACGTTGAGCGTTCAGGCTCCAGTCAGTTTCGTTGGGTATCCAAACTCCGGTTTTTACGTTGAGCGTTCAGGATCCGGTCATTTTTGTTGAGTATCCAGTCTCTAGTTATTACGTTGAGCGTTCAGGCTCCGGTCAGTTTCGTTGAGTATCCAGATTCCGATTATTACATTGAGCATTCAGGCTCCGGTCAATTTCGTTGGGTATCCAGACTCCGGTTATTACGTTGAGCGTTCAGGCTCCGGTCATTTTTGTTGGGTAGCCAGACTTCGGTTATTAAGTTGAGCGTCAGGCTCTGATCATTTTTGTTGAGTATCCAGACTCCGGTTATTACGTTGAGCGTTCAGGCTCCGGTCATTTTCGTTGAGTATCTAGACTCTGGTTATCACGTTGAGGGTTCAGACTACGGTCATTTTCGTTGAGTATCTAGACTCCTGTCATTACGTTGAGCGTTCAGGCTCCGATAATTTTCGTTGAGTATGCATACTCCGGTCAATATGTTGAGCGTTCAGGCTCCGGTCATTTTCGTTGAGTATCCAGACTCCGGTCATTACATTGAGCATTCATGATCCAGTCATTTTCGTTGAGTATCATAACTCCATTTATTACGTTGAGCGTTCAGTATCCGGTCAGTTTCGTTGAGTATCCAGACTCCAGTTATTACGTCGAGTGATCAGGCTCCGGTCATTTTTGTTGAGTATCCAGACACTGGTTATTACGTTGAGCGTTCAGGCTCTGGTCATTTTTGTTGAGTATCCAGACTCCGGTTATTACGTTGAGGGTTCAGACTCCGGTCATTTTCGTTGAGTATCCAGACTCCGGTCATTAAGCTGGGCGGTTAGGCTCCGATCATTTTTGTTGAGTATCCAGACTCCGGTCAATACGTTGAGCGTTCAGGCTCCGACCATTTTTGTTGTGTATCCAGAATCCGGTCAATAAGTTGAGCGTTCAGGATCCAGTCATTTTCGTTGAGTATCATAACTCTGGTTATTACATTGAGCGTTCAGGCTCCGGTCAGTTTCGTTGAGTATCCAGAATCCGGTTATTACGTTGATCGTTCAGTCTCCGATTATTTTCATTTAGTATCTAGACTCCACTTATTACGTTGAGCGTTCAGGCTCCAGTCAGTTTCGTTGGGTATCCAAACACCGGTTTTTACGTTGAGCGTTCAGGCTCCGGTCATTTTCGTTGAGTATCTAGACTCTAGTTATTACGTTGAGCGTTCAGGCTCCGGTCAATTTCGTTGAGTATCCAGATTCCGATTATTATGTTGAGCGTTCAGGCTCCGGTCAATTTCGTTGGGTATCAAGACTCCGGTTATTACGTTGAGCATTCAGGCTCCGGTCATTTTTGTTGAGTATCCAGACTCCGATTATTAAGTTGAGCGTCAGGCTCCGATCATTTTCGTTGAGTATCCAGACTCTGGTTATTACGTTGAGCATTCAGGCTTCGGTCATTTTCGTTGAGTATCTAGACTCTGGTTATTACGTTGAGGGTTCAGACTCCGGTCATTTTCGTTGAGTATCTAGCCTCCTGTCTTTACGTTGAGCGTTCAGGCTCCGATCATTTTCGTTGAGTATGCATACTCCGGTCAAAATGTTGAGCGTTCAGTCTCCGGTCATTTTCGTTGAGTATCTAGACTTCGGTCATTACATTGAGCGTTCAGGATCCAGTCATTTTAGTTGAGTATCATAACTCCATTTAATACGTTGAGCATTCAGGATCCGGTCAAATTCGTTGAGTATCCAGACTCCAGTTATTACGTTGAGCGTTCAGGCTCCGGTCAGTTTCATTGAGTATCCAGACTCTGGTTATTAAGTTGAGCGTTCAGGCTCCAGTTATTTTGGTTTGTATCCAGACTCTGGTTATTACGTTGAGCATTCAGGCTCCGGTTAGTTTAGTTGAGTATCCAGATTACGGTTATTACGTCGAGCGTTCAGGCTCCGGTCAGTATCGTTGGGTATCAAGACACCGGTTATTACGTTGAGCGTTCAGGCTACGGTCAGTTTCATTGGGTATCCAAACTCTGATAATTACGTTGATCGTTCAGCCTCCGGTCATTTTCGTTGAGTATCCAGACTCCAGTTATTACGTTGAACATTCAGGCTCCAGTCAGTTTCGTTGGGTATCCAAACTCCGGTTATTACGTTGAGCGTTCACGCTCCGGTTGTTTTCGTTGAGTATCCAGACTCTAGTTATTACGTTGAGCGTTCAGGCTCCGGTCTGTTTCGTTGAGTATCCAGATTCTGATTATTATGTTGAGCGTTCAGGATCCGGTCAGTTTCGTTGGGTATCCAGACTCCGGTTATTACGTTGAGCGTTCAGGCTCCGGTCATTTTTGTTGAGTATACAGACTCCGGTTATTAAGTTGAGCGACAGGCTCCGATCATTTTCGTTGAGTATCCAGACTCCGGTTATTACGTTGAGCGTTCAGGCTCCGGTGATTTTCGTTGAGTATCTAGACTCCTATCATTACGTTGAGCGTTCAGGCTCCGATCATTTTCGTTGAGTATGCATACTCCGGTCAATACGTTGAGCGTTCAGGCTCCGGTCATTTTCGTTGAGTATCTAGACTCTGGTCATTACATTGAGCATTCAGGATCCAGTCATTTTCGTTGAGTATCATAACTCCATTTATTACGTTGAGTGTTCAGGATCCGGTCAGTTTCGTTGAGTATCCAGACACCAGTTATTACGTCGAGCGTTCAGGCTCCGGTCATTTTTGTTGAGTATCCAGACACCGGTTATTACGTTGAGCGTTCAGGCTCTGGTCATTTTAGTTGAGTATCCAGACTCCGATTATTACGTTGAGGGTTCAGACTCTGGTCATTTTCGTCGAGTATCCAGACTCCGGTCATTGAGTTGGGCGTTAAGGTTCCGATCATTTTTGTTGAGTATCCAGACTCCGATCAATACGTTGAGCGTTCAGGCTCTGACCATTTTTGTTGAGTATCCAGACTCCGGTCATTACGTTGTGCGTTCAGGATCCAGTCATTTTCATTGAGTATCATAACTCTGGTTATTACATTGAGCGTTCAGGCTCCGGTCAGTCTCGTTGAGTATCCAGACTCCGGTTATTACGTTGATCGTTCAGTCTCCGATCATTTTCGTTGAGTATCCAGACTCCAGTTATTACGTTGAGCGTTCAGGCTCCAGTCAGTTTCGTTGGGTATCCAAACTTCGGTTTTTACGTTGAGCGTTCAGGCTCCGGTCATTTTCGTTGAGTATCCAGACTCTAGTTATTACGTTGAGCGTTCAGGCTCCGGCCAGTTTCGTTGAGTATCCAGATTCTGATTATTACGTTGAGCGTTCAGGCTTCGGTCAATTTCGTTGGGTATCCAGACTCCGGTTATTACTTTGAGCGTTCAAGCTCCGATCATTTTTGTTGACTATCCAAACTCCGGTTATTCAGTTGAGTGTCATGCTCTGATCATTTTCGTTGAGTATCCAGACTCCGGTTATTACGTTGAGCGTTCAGGCTCCGGTCATTTCCGTTGAGCATCTAGACTCTGGTTATTACGTTGAGGGTTCAGAATCCGGTCATTTTCGTTGAGTATCTAGACTCCTGTCATTATGTTGAGCGTTCAGGCTCCGGTCATTTTCGTTGAGTATGCATAATCTGGTCAATACGTTGAGCGTTCAGTCTCCGGTCATTTTCATTGAGTATCAAGACTCCGGTCACTCCATTGAGCGTTCAAGATCCAGCCATTTTCGTTGAGTATCATAACTCCATTTATTACGTTGAGCGTTCAGGATCCATTCAGTTTCGTTGAGTATCCGGACTCCAGTTATTACGTTGAGCGTTCAGGCTCCGGTCAGTTTCGTTGGGTATCCAGACTCCAGTGATTATGTTGATCGTTCCGGATCCGGTCAATTTCGTTGAGTATCCAGAGTCGGGTTATTACGTTGAGCGTTCGGGCTCTGGTCAATTTCGTTGAGTATCCAGATTCCGATTATTACGTTGAGCGTTCAGGCTCCGGTCAGTTTCGTTGGGTATCCAGACTCCGGTTATTACGTTGAGTGTTCAGGCTCCGGTCAGTTTCGTTGGGTATCCAGACTCCGGATATTACGTTGAGCGTTCAGACTCCAGTCATTTTCGTTAAGTATCCAAACTCCTGTTATTACATTGAGCGTTCAGGCTCCGGTCAGTTTCGTTGAGTATCCAGACTCTGGTTAATAAGTTGAGCGTTCAGGCTCCGGTCATTTTCGTTGAGTATCCAAACTCTGGTTATTACGTTAAGCGTTCAGGCTCCTGTCAGTTTCGTTGAGTATCCAGATTCTGGTTATTACATTGAGCGTTCAGGATCCGGTCAGTTTCGTTGGGTATCAAGACACCGGTTATTACATTGAGCGTTCAGGCTCCGGTCAGTTTCATTGGGTATCCAGACTCCGGTTATTACGTTGATCGTTCTGGCTCCGGTCATTTTCGTTGAGTATCCAGACTTTAGTTATTACATTGAACATTCAGGCTCTAGTCAGTTTCGTTGGGTATCCAAACTTCGGTTATTACGTTGAGCGTTTCGGCTCCGGTTGTTTTTGTTGAGTATCCAGACTCTAGTTATATCGTTGAGCGTTCAGGCTCCGACCATTTTTGTTGAGTATCCAGACTCCGGTCATTATGTTGAGCGTTCAGGATCCAGTCATTTTCGTTGAGTATCATAACTCTGGTTATTACATTGAGCGTTCAGGCGCCGGTCAGTTTCGTTGAGTATCCAGAATCCGGTTATTACGTTGATCATTCAGTCTCCGATTATTTTCGTTTAGTATCCAGAGTCCAGTTATTACGTTGAGCGTTCAGGCTCCAGTCAGTTTCGTTGGGTATCCAAACTTCGGTTTTTACGTTGAGCGTTCAGGCTCCGGTCATTTTTGTTCAGTATCCAGACTCTAGTTATTACGTTGAGCGTTCAGGCTCCGGCCAGTTTCGTTGAGTATCCAGATTCTGATTATTACGTTGAGCGTTCAGGCTCCGGTCAATTTCGTTGGGTATCAAGACTCCGGTTATTACGTTGAGCGTTCAGGCTCCAGTCATTTTTGTTTAGTATCCAGACTTCGGTTATTAAGTTGAGCGTCAGGCTCCTTGAGTATCCAGACTCTGGTTATTACTGTTGCACCCTAAAATTTGACCAACATTTCTTTACCTAGCTTGTGGTTCATCTCATTCACATTAGCATTATTATTAGCATTTCATTGGCATGTATGCAGGAGATCAAGAGGTATGATTACCAATCAAGAGCACCACAAGACTTTGAAGCTTGCTAAGAAGGTTATTCAAGTGTTCAAGGGTTGATATCTTTGTCAGAGAAGTTAAGAGATCCTCAGAGAGATTGGTTGAAACCAAGGTTGTGTGCTTCCTAACTTGAGAGTTGGGGGAGCTCCTCAGATGATTCTGAAGCTATGAGGATGGACTTGAAGCTTTGAGAGAGCTTATGAGATGTCTTGAAATCCATCATGAAGCCTAGAGAGGTCATTATGCAAGATTAAGAAACCCCAGCCATAATTGGTGCAGCTAGGGTTTGACTGGGTCAACCCTAAGTCAACTGAGGATTTGGAGAGGGTTGAGACCTAATCCAAGAGCCATGTGATCATGGATTGATGCATTGAAATGCTATAAGGATGATTCCAAGGTCAACTCATCATGATTGAGGAGTTTGAGAAGTTTCAAGCTAGGGTTTCTAAGGCTTGACAGTGTAAAATCCCCTAGTTTGACCCCTATCTTCAAGGCAGCTTAGCTCAAGATGTGATTGTCATCTCATCTTACCCCCAACATGAATGTTGTAGAGCTTGTTCTTAGCTTTAATTTGAGTACTAGACGTCCTTGATAGGATTTTTAGAGCTCAAGTTATGACTTTGACAAGTTACAGGTTATCTGAGGTATGTGAATCTGGGGCCTTGAAAGTCACCCAACTTGCATCCAACTTTTGCCCAAGAAGGATGATTCCTATGAACTTTTGGTCAACATGAATGTTGTTCCTTACCTTCGTAGCTTTCTAGAGAGTACTAGAAGTCCTTGATAGGATTTGTAGAACTCAAGTTATGGCTTTGACAAGTCAAGGGCATTTTGGTCATTTGGAGATTATAGGTCATTTCAAGCATAAGGCCATAACTCCTATTTCCAAGCTTCAAATGGAAAAATCTTCAACATCAAACTTGCTTAATATGATGTTTTAAGGCTAGTAAGGAAGTCATGAGATGTTGAAAAGGCTTGTAGCTCAAAATGGTAAAAATGACCTAAAATGAAGGCATAAGTTAAATAAGTCAAAGTTGGAAATTGAAATTCCCAAGCTACACATCCAAACCATGGCATGTAATATACCATTTTGACTCTAGAAAACATTTTAGAAACAATGGTTCAGCCACATTTTTGATTTGAGGTTTAAATCATGGACTTGCTTTGGAAAATGGTTACTTGCATATTAAGGTACATATGCAAAACATAAGGAAGAGCAATGCACAAGCTAGCAAAGCATCCTAACATATCATGCATCTCATCTAAGGAGATTTTCAAAGGAGAACAAGTGCTGCAATGAGCCAAACACAAGCTGGTATATGAGATGGATTGAAATCAAAACTCATGACATGAGAATCTCAAATTCTCATTGGATGATTCCAGAAAGTTCTGGATGGTTTAGAACCATCCTATATATTGATTAGAAGTTGCTCAGATGTAAGGTTGGTGAGAGATTAGAGAGGAGAGTGAGATTGCCATTTCATTTTCTTCCATTGCAAGTTAAAATCAATTTCTATATTCCACACCATTTCCATTGATTCTTTCAATCCTAACATCTTCCCTTGATCATACTGAATGTGTGCATACCAAATTGAGAGCAAGATCATGAAGAATTGAGAAGATAGCATTTGGATTTTGGGAGCTGCAAGTCACTATCGGATTTGGAGATTCAAGCTTCTTGGATCGAATCTTTTGCAAACAGAAGCACCAACATCAATCAAGGAGTGATTCTGAAGAGTTTGAGGTGTTGAATTGAAGATTTGACCTATCTGGTATTCAAGAATTGATAGGTTTGCAAGTTTTACTCTACACCCTAATTTAAGCATTGTTAGTTAGATTTGTTAGGTTAGAATGGTTAGAGACAAGTAGGAGATGGATTCTGGAAAGTTTGAGGGCATTTGGTGAGGTTTGAGTTAGTGACACCAATCTTGTTTTGATCAAGAACACGATGTATAGTGAGATATAACATGAGTTTAATAACAAGTTTTAATCAGGGTAATATGGTGATCATTCTGAGCCAATCAATTTCAAGAATCGTTAAAGTTGAAGTTTGAGCATAGTTTTGATCTTTGATCGGGTTTAGAGATTGAGGGCATTTCAATTGATTCTAATACCATGGGTGGATTCAGGGTTGAATTTAGAATAGATTAAGGTTTTGAACCATGGATTTTGGTTGAGTTTGGAAGGAGTCCGAGTGAGGAAGGTGAGGCAGATGAAGCTCTGCAACCATGGAGCTTTCCCCCATTTTTATGGCTGAGGGAAGAAGATAATGTTATGGTCGTTGGATGGAGAGTAGACTCATTGACTGGACTTGGATCTAAAGGCTGAGGTTTAATTTCATGTTTTGAAGAGGGAAGTCTGAAGACAACCAAACGCAGTGTTTCATTAATTGGAGTCTTGGGCTTTAGTGGATTGATTGCTAGTCACACCCCCTCTCGTGGCCCATTGTGGATTTGAACTGATTTTCTCTACTTTCTGCACCGCGTATTTTTCTTTTTCTTTGTATTCTTGTTATTTGTTTTCTGAGTTAAAATTGGGCCTAGCGCTTTTACTAATGCCACCCCCATTTAGAGCCCATCTGGATAATGAACTGCATATCATTGCTATCTGCACCAAACATTTCACATTTTATTTTCTTTTTCTTCATTTTTCTTTAAACTTTGAAAACTCATATTAAATAGAAAACAATGATTTTGGCATGGGGATTTTTTCTCCTATTTCACATTGATGTCTAGAAAATTATGAAATTAAAACATTTGCATTTCATGCATTTTTAATATTTTTTGTATATTTTCTCTTTTTATAGCTTTTAATTCACTTTATGTTGATGCATAGTTTTGTAGAATTTTGTTTAGCTAGTTCCATTCATATTTTTGAACCATTCTTTTTAGGATAGTTAGATTAGGACTTTATCTCCCATATGGATTTATTCCATAATTTTGTGATTAAATTTTGATTAGTTTTGATTAGATGACTTTAGTTTGTATAGATTTAGGTCAATCCTTAACATAGGTCCACAATAACACTAGAATTTTGGGTTTTTAGGTCAAGTTAGACATTGGGACATATAGGGTATTAAGGGTAGTCATATAGGATCCCCTAGAAATTATATTAAATTTTAATATAATAGTATACTATTTTTAATGGATTTTTGTAGTTGATTGTTGTTTGTGTTGCCCTTGTGGGCTTGTATTTTGTTTTACTTTGCTTTGTGGGCTTTTGCTTGGCTTGGTGGGCTTGGTCTTGCTTTGTGGAGCATGGAGAAGCATAGTGGAAGACTTGAAGATTGAGGAAGGAGCTTGAGAGCTTGAAGACTTGTTTGTTTTGATGTTGTTTTAGGGTTAGGAATTAAGTAGAGCTTAGACTTAGTTGATTCCTTTCTTAAACATGGATGGTATCTTTCACCTCCATTCTTCCCCATGATTCAAGGTCCTTCCATGGTATTCACCTTCCTCCTTTGGAGGGATAAGTGATGGTACCTAGGAAGTAGAACTTTTGAGGGAACCATTCTTTTGATGTTAAACCCTTATAGGCCACCTTTGGTGGTCAATAAGCAGTTTAATATCCTAGCTTATCCAGTTAAGTGATTTCTTCTGGTTTGAGTATCTTGAGAGATGTTGGGCTTGAGTGTGAAGATGAAGACTTCATTGAAAGAGCAGGAAGAGCAAGTTGATACTTGAAGACCCAATGAAGATCCAGTAAAGACTGAATGAAGAGCTGAGGCTTAAAGACTGAAGGATGAAGTTGACACTTCTAGATGATTGAGGACTATCCTGAGAAGCTGAAGCTTGTAGGAAGAGGACTCAATTGAGATTGAGTGTAGAGCTGAGGCTTGAAGAACAAAGGATAAGTTGATACTTACTTTGAGGCTTGGAGATCTTGAAGGAATCAAGTTGATACTTGTGGTTAAGAGTGAAGCCTGAAGGTGGAATTGACTAAGGAGCTGAAGCTTGAAGAAGAAGATTAAGTTAAAACTTATGTGGAAGGGTTGAAACCTAGAGAAACAAATTGATATTTGTCAGGAGTGATGGAGGTCTGAAGACTGAGTTGCTGTTAGAAGAGCTGAGGCTTGGAGTTGGAAGAGGGAAGGAG
Organism: Lathyrus sativus; assembly: GCA_963859935.3. Taxonomy (NCBI): domain Eukaryota; kingdom Viridiplantae; phylum Streptophyta; class Magnoliopsida; order Fabales; family Fabaceae; genus Lathyrus; species Lathyrus sativus. Next base: position 238,972,141 of record OZ012736.1, read on the forward strand.
TTGATCTTCTTTCTTGTCTGTTTCTTCTCTGTATTGCTGATGTGCCTTGTTTGACTTGCTTGATGCATTAGAATAAGTCCATATCTAGACTAGCTTTAAGCTAGGAGCATGATTGCGCTAGAGGTTGAGTTGCTCCCTCTGCTTGTATTGTTACTGTATGGCTTTGCTTGCGGGTATTCGGTAGAGCCCTGCTCCCTTGCCCATGTGGTTTATTTTGCTTGACAACATGTTATTTCTTCTGTATGATTGCAGTTTACTGTTTTTGCTTGATAGCATGTTGTTATTTCCTCAGTATGATTACTGTTATTCATTCTGGCTTGAGGTTGAGATGAGCTTGTGGAGGCTGATACCCCACACACATTTCCTCCCTCACTTGCATTGCATGCATTTTACAGTCGTTTACTGTTTACTGTTTAAGTTGATGCTTTATCTGTTTCTGTGTATCATTGACATGATCCCTTAGGACTCTCATTTCCTTTGATAAGGAAGTGATGATAGAACTTTAGGTTGAAACCTATGCATGATAACTTCTAGGAGTTCCCTGTTTCAAACCTCAACTATAGGATGAATCCTTGGCATGACAACAGTAGGACTTGATAGTCTCCCCGTAGTTGAGCCTGTTCTCTCTTCTCATCTCAAAACAGCTTAAGATACAGTAATCATGAATGATTTCTTTCGTACGTTACGAGCCTTAAGCTATCTGAGGAAGGATTGTTGGAGAGCTTCTTTCCAACAATCTGGATGTTTAGTATGGTACCCTTTGGGTGACATGCGACGCATTCACTCTCAGGTCATAGTCTTTAGTGCGATTGAAATTGCAAACACAATAAAAAACAGTTCTTTTGTAAAAGACAGAAAACGAACTGCAAACCTTTTTGCCCCGTGGGCCCGTAATTCAAAGGAAAGCTTTTCTGAAGAAAAGAGTGTCGTTAAACTTCAGTGCCAACGCAAACAGGCTTTGTCCCTAACTGCTGGAACTGCTGTTTAACCCTACTAGATAAAACAGATGAATCTGAATCCCCATAATCCGTAGTATCCCGAACTACGTAAGCTCTGATCTCTCATGCCTGTTGAGAGTACGTAGGCACAATACTGACGTATTGGCGAGCTACCTTCCCCGTATCCCGTAGTAGGTCGAACTACGTTGACTCTGATTTCTCATTCTCTGATGAGAATACGTAGGCATAAAGCGCGACGCTTTGCCGAGTCATTTCTTTTCTTTTTTTAAGCCAGCCTTGATAGGTAGATAGATAAACCAACTCGTCCAGTAAACACAACAAGCGTGGATCCCATCGAGTACGATGGACGTGAGGGGTGCTAATACCTTCCCCTTGCGTAACCGACTCCCGAACCCAGACAATGGTTGCGATGACCTTGTCTTATACCTTTTCGTCAGGTTTTTCCGATCGTTTCCTTTCCCGCTCCGAGGGATAAATAACGAAAGGTGGCGACTCTTCTGTTTTGCCGGCACCTTATTTTCGCGGAAGCGACAATTACGTTGAGCGTTCAGGCTTCAGTCATTTTCGTTGAGTATCTAGACTCTAGTTATTACGTTGAGGGTTCAGACTCCGGTCATTTTCGTTGAGTATCTAGACTCCTGTCATTACGTTGAGCGTTCAGACTCCGATCATTTTCGTTGAGTATGCGTACTCCGGTCAATATATTGAGCGTTAAGTCTCCGGTCATTTTCGTTGAGTATCCAGACTCCGGTCATTACATTGAGCATTCAGGATCCAGTCATTTTCGTTGAGTATCATAACTCCATTTATTACGTTGAGCGTTTAGGATCCGGTCAGTTTCGTTGAGTATCCAGACTCCAGTTATTACGTTGAGCGTTCAGGCTCCAGTCAGTTTTGTTGAGTATCCAGACTCTGGTTATTCAGTTGAGCGTTCAGGCTCCGGTCATTTTCGTTGAGTATCCAGACTCTGGTTATTACGTTGAGCATTCAGGCTCCGGTTAGTTTAGTTGAGTATCCAGATTCCGGTTATTACGTTGAGCGTTCAGGCTCCGGTCAGTTTCGTTGGGCATCATAACACCGGTTATTACGTTGAGCGTTCAGGCTACGGTCAGTTTCGTTGGATATCCAGACTCCGGTTATTACGTTGATTGTTCAGGCTCCGGTCATTTTCATTGAGTATCCAGACTCCAGTTATTACGTTGAACATTCAGGCTCCAGTCAGTTTCGTTGGGTATCCAAACTCCGGTTATTACGTTGAGCATTCAGGTTCCGGTCGTTTTCGTTGAGTATCCAGACTCTAGTTATTACGTTGAGCGTTCAGGCTCCGGTCCTTTCGTTGAATATCCAGATTCCGATTATTATGTTGAGCGTTCAGGCTCCGGTCAGTTTTGTTGGGTATCCAGACTCCGGTTATTACGTTGAGCGTTCAGGCTCCGGTCATTTTCGTTGAGTATCTAGACTCTGGTTATTACGTTGAGGGTTCAGACTCTGGTCATTTTCGTTGAGTATCTAGACTCCTATCATTACGTTGAGCATTCAGGCTCCGATCATTTTCGTTGAGTATGCATACTCTGGTCAATACATTGAGCGTTCAGGCTCCGGTAATTTTCGTTGAGTATCTACACTCCGATCATTACATTGAGCGTTCAGGATCCAGTCATTTTTGTTGAGTATCATAACTCCATTTATTACGTTGAGTGTTTAGGATCCAGTCAGTTTCGTTGAGTATCCAGACTCCAGTTATTATGTCGAGCGTTCAGGCTCCGGTCATTTTTGTTGAATATCCAGACACCTGTTATTACGTTGAGCGTTCAGGCTCTAGTCATTTTTGTTGAGTATCCAGACTCCGTTATTACGTTGAGGGTTCAGACTCCGTTCATTTTCGTCGAGTATCCAGACTCCGGTCATTAAGCTGGTCGTTAAGGCTCCAATCATTTTTGTTGAGTATCTAGACTCCGATCAATATGTTGAGCGTTCAGGCTCCGACCATTTTTGTTGAGTATCCAGACTCCGGTCATTACGTTGAGCGTTCAGGATCCAGTCATTTTTGTTGAGTATCATAACTCTGGTTATTTAGATTGAGCGTTCAGGCTCCGGTCAGTTTCGTTGAGTATCCAGACTCCGGTTAATACGTTGATCGTTCAGTCTCCGATCATTTTCGTTGAGTATCCAGACTCCAGTTATTACGTTGAGCGTTCAGGCTCCAGCCAGTTTCGTTGGGTATCCAAACTCTGGTTTTTACGTTGAGCGTTCAGGCTCTGGTCATTTTCGTTGAGTATCCAGACTCTAGTTATTACGTTGAGCGTTCAGGCTCCGGTCAGTTTCGTTGAGTATCCAGATTCCGATTATTACGTTGAGCGTCAGGCTCCGATCATTTTCGTTGAGTATCTAGACTCCTGTCATTACGTTGAGCGTTCAGGCTCCGATCATTTTCGTTGAGTATGCATACTCCGGTCAATACATTGAGCGTTCAGTCTCCGGTCATTTTCGTTGAGTATCCAGACTCTGGTCATTCCATTGAGTGTTCAGGATCTAGCCATTTTCGTTGAGTATCATAACTCCATTTATTACATTGAGTGTTCCGGATCCGGTCAGTTTCGTTGAGTATCCGGACTCCAGTTATTACGTTGAGCGTTCTGGCTCCGGTCAGTTTCGTTGGGTATCCAGACTCCGGTGATTATGTTGATCGTTCAGGCTTCGGTCATTTTTGTTGAGTATCCAGACTCGGGTTATTACATTGAGCGTTCGGGCTCCGGTCAGTTTCGTTGAGTATCCAGATTCCGGTTATTACGTTGAGCGTTCAGGCTCCGGTCCGTTTCGTTGGGTATCCGGACTCCGGTTATTATTTTGAACGTTCAGACTCCAGTCATTTTCGTTGAGTATCCAGACTCTTGTTATTACATTGAGCGTTCAGGCTCCGGTCAGTTTCGTTGAGTATCCAGACTCTGGTTATTAAGTTTAGCGTTCAGGCTCCGGTCATTTTCGTTGAGTATCCAGACTCTGGTTATTACGTTGAGCGTTAAGCTCCGGTCAGTTTCGTTGAGTATCCAGATTCCGGTTATTACATTGAGCGTTCAGGCTCCGATCAGTTTCGTTGGGTATCAAGACACTGGTTATTATGTTGAGCGTTCAGGCTCCGGTCAGTTTAATTGGGTATCCAGACTCCGGTTATTACGTTGATCATTCTGGCTCCGGTCATTTTTGTTGAGTATCCAGACTCTAGTTATTACGTTGAACGTTCAGGCACCATTCAGTTTCGTTGGGTATCCAAACTCCGGTTATTACGTTGAGCGTTCCGGCTCCGGTCGTTTTTGTTGGGTATCCAGACTCCGGTTATTACGTTGAGCGTTCAGGCTCCAGTCATTTTCGTTGAGAATCCAGACTCCTGTTATTACGTTGAGCATTCAGGCTCCGGTCAGTTTCGTTGGGTATCCAGACTCCGGTTATTACGTTGAGCGTTCAGGCTCCGGTCATTTTCGTTGAGTATCCAGACTTCAGTTATTAAGTTGAGCGTCAGGCTCCGATCATTTTCATTGAGTATCCAGACTCCGGTTCTTACATTGAGCGTTCAGGCTCTAGTCATTTTCATTGAGTATCTAGACTCTGGTTATTACGTTGAGGGTTCAGACTCCGGTCATTTTCGTTGAGTATCTAGACTCCTGTCATTACGTTGAGCGTTCAGGCGCCGATCATTTTCGTTGAGTATGCATACTCCGGTAAATACGTTGAGCGTTCAGGCTCCGGTCATTTTTGTTGAGTATCTAGACTCCGGTCATTACATTGAGCGTTCAGGATCCAGTCCTATTCGTTGAGTATCATAACTCCATTTATTACGTTGAGCGTTCAGGATCCGGTCAGTTTCGTTGAGTATCCAGACTCCAGTTTTTACGTCGAGCATTCAGGCTCCGGTCATTTTTGTTGAGTATCCAGACACCGGTTATTACGTTGAGCGTTCAGGCTCTGGTATTTTTGTTGAGTATCCAGACTCCGGTTATTACGTTGAGGGTTCAGACTCTGGTCACTTTCATCGAGTATCCAGACTCCGGTCATTAAGCTGGGCGTTAAGACTCCGATCATTTTTGTTGACTATCCAGACTCCGGTCATTACGTTGAGCGTCCAGGCTCCGACCATTTTTGTTGAGTATCCAGACTCCGGTCATTACGTTGAGCGTTCAGGATCCAGTCATTTTTGTTGAGTATCATAACTCTGGTTATTACATTGAGCGTTCAGGCTCCGGTCAGTTTCGTTGAGTATCCAGACTCTGGTTATTACGTTGATCGTTCAGTCTCCGATCATTTTCGTTGAGTATCCAGACTCCAGTTATTACGTTGAGCGTTCAGGCTCCAGCCAGTTTCGTTGGGTATCCAAACTCTGGTTTTTACGTTGAGCGTTCAGGCTCCGGACATTTTCGTTGAGTATCCGGACTCTAGTTATTACGTTGAGCGTTCAGGCTCCGGTCAGTTTTGTTGAGTATCCAGATTCCGATTATTACGTTGACCGTTCAGGCTCCGTTCAATTTCGTTGGGTATCTAGACTCCGGTTATTAGGTTGAGCGTTCAGGCTCCAGTCATTTTTGTTGAGTAGCCAGACTTCGGTTATTAAGTTGAGCGTCAGGCTCTGATCATTTTCGTTGAGTATCCAGACTCCGGTTCTTACATTGAGCGTTCAGGCTCTAGTCATTTTCGTTGAGTATCTAGACTCTGGTTATTACGTTGAGGGTTCAGACTCCGGTCATTTTCGTTGAGTATCTAGACTCCTGTCATTACGTTGAGCGTTCAGGCGCCGATCATTTTCGTTGAGTATGCATACTCCGGTCAATACGTTGGGCGTTCAGGCTCCGGTCATTTTTGTTGAGTATCTAGACTCCGGTCATTACATTGAGCGTTCAGGATCCAGTCATATTCGTTGAGTATCATAACTCCATTTATTACGTTGAGCGTTCAGGATCCGGTCAGTTTCGTTGAGTATCCAGACTCCAGTTATTACGTCGAGCATTCAGGCTCCGGTCATTTTTGTTGAGTATCCAGACACCGGTTATTACGTTGAGCGTTCAGGCTCTGGTCTTTTTATTGAGTATCCAGACTCCGGTTATTACATTGAGGGTTCAAACTCTAGTGACTTTCATCGAGTATCCAGACTCCGGTCATTAAGCTGGGCGTTCAGGCTCCGATCATTTTTGTTGAGTATCCAGACTCCGGTCAATACGTTGAGCGTTCAGGCTCCGACCATTTTTGTTGAGTATCTAGACTCCGGTCATTACGTTGAGCGTTCAGGATCCAGTCATTTTTGTTGAGTATCATAACTCTGGTTATTACATTGAGCGTTCAGGCTCCGGTCAGTTTCGTTGAGTATCCAGACTCCAGTTATTACGTTGATCGTTCAGTCTCCGATCATTTTCGTTGAGTATCCAGACTCCAGTTATTACGTTGAGCGTTCAGGCTCCAGCCAGTTTCGTTGGGTATCCAAACTCTGGTTTTTACGTTGAGCGTTCAGGCTTCGGTCATTTTCGTTGAGTATCCAGACTCTAGTTATTACGTTGAGCGTTCAGGCTCCGGTCAGTTTCGTTGAGTATCCAGATTCCGATTATTACGTTGAGCGTTCAGGATCCGGCCAATTTCGTTGGGTATCCAGACTCCGGTTATTAAGTTGAACGTTCAGGCTCCAGTCATTTTTGTTGAGTAGCCAGACTTCGGTTATTAAGTTGAGCGTCAGGCTCTGATCATTTTCGTTGAGTATCCAGACTCCGGTTCTTACATTGAGCGTTCAGGCTCTAGTCATTTTCGTTGAGTATCTAGACTCTGGTTATTACGTTGAGGGTTCAGGCTCCGGTCATTTTCGTTGAGTATTTAGACTCCTGTCATTACGTTGAGAGTTCAGGCTCCGATCATTTTGGTTTAGTATGCATACTCCGGTCAATACGTTGAGCGTTCACTCTTCGGTCATTTTCGTTGAGTATCCAGACTCCGGTCATTCCATTGAGTGTTCAGGATCCACCCATTTTCGTTGAGTATCATAACTCCATTTATTACGTTGAGCGTTCAGGATCCGGTCAGTTTCGTTGAGTATCCGGACTCCAGTTATTACGTTGAGCGTTCTGGCTCCGGTCAGTTTCGTTGGGTATCCAGACTCTGGTGATTATGTTGATCGTTCAGGCTCCGGTCATTTTCGTTGAGTATCCAGACTCGGGTTATTACGTTGAGCGTTCGGGCTCCGGTCAGTTTCGTTGAGTATCCAGATTCCGGTTATTACGTTGAGCGTTCAGGCTCCGGTCCGTTTCGTTGGGTATCCGGACTCCGGTTATTACGTTGAGCGTTCAGACTCCAATCATTTTCGTTGAGTATCCAGACTCCTGTTATTACATTAAGCGTTCAGTCTCCGGTCAATTTCGTTGAGTATCCAGACTCTGGTTATTAAGTTTAGCGTTCAGGCTCCGGTCATTTTCGTTGAGTATCCAAACTATGGTTATTACGTTGAGCGTTAAGCTCCGGTCAGTTTCTTTGAGTATCCAGATTCCGGTTATTACATTGAACGTTCAGGCTCCGATCAGTTTCGTTGGGTATCAAGACACTGGTTATTACGTTGAGCGTTTAGGCTCCGGTCAGTTTAATTGGGTATCCAGACTCCGGTTATTACGTTGATCATTCTGGCTCCGGTCATTTTCGTTGAGTATCCAGACTCCAGTTATTACGTTGAACGTTCAGGCACCATTCAGTTTCGTTGGGTATCCAAACTCCGGTTATTACGTTGAGCGTTCTGGCTCCGGTCGTTTTTGTTGGGTATCCAGACTCCGGTTATTACGTTGAGCGTTCAGGCTCCAGTCATTTTCGTTGAGAATCCAGACTCCTGTTATTACGTTGAGCGTTCAGGCTCCGGTCAGTTTCGTTGGGTATCCAGACTCCGATTATTACGTTGAGCGTTCAGGCTCCGGTCATTTTCGTTGAGTATCCAGACTCCGGTTATTAAGTTGAGCGTCAGGCTCCGATCATTTTCGTTGAGTATCCAGACTCCGGTTATTATGTTGAGCGTTCAGGCTCCGGTCAGTTTCGTTGGGTATCCAAACTCCGGTTATTACGTTGAGCGTTCCGGCTCCGGTCGTTTTTGTTGAGTATCCAGACTCTGGTTATTACGTTGAGCGTTCAGGCTCTGTTCATTTTCGTTGAGTATGCATACTCCGGTCAATACATTGAGCGTTCAGTCTCCGGTCATTTTCGTTGAGTATCCAGACTCCGGTCATTACATTGATCGTTCAGGATCCAGTAATTTTCGTTGAGTATCATAACTCCATTTATTACGTTGAGCGTTCGAGATCCATTCAGTTTTGTTGAGTATCCGGACTCCAGTTATTACGTTGAGCGTTCAGGCTCCGGTCAGTTTCGTTGGGTATCCAAACTCCGGTTATTATGTTGATCGTACAGGCTCCGGTCATTTTCGTTGAGTATCCAGACTCGGGTTATTACGTTGGGCGTTTGGGCTCCTGTCAGTTTCATTGAGTATCCAGATTCCGGTTGTTACGTTGAGTGTTCAGGCTCCGGTCAGTTTCGTTGGGTATCCAGACTCCGGTTATTACGTTGAGCGTTAAGGCTCCGGTCATTTTCGTTGAGTATCCTGACTCCGGGTATTAAGTTGAGCGTCAGGCTCCGATCATTTTCGTTGAGTATCCAGACTCCGGTTATTACGTTGAGCGTTCAGGCTCCGGTCATTTTCGTTGAGTATCTAGACTCTGGTTATTACGTTGAAGGTTCAGACTCCGATCATTTTCGTTGATTATCTAGACTCCTGTCATTTCGTTGAGCGTTCAGGCTCCGATCATTTTCGTTGAGTATGCATACTTCGGTCAATACGTTGAGCGTTCAGTCTCTTGTCATTTTCGTTGAGTATCCAGACTCCGGTCATTACATTGAGCGTTCAGGATCCTGTAATTTTCGTTGAGTATCATAACTCCATTTATTACGTTGAGCGTTCGAGATCCGATCAGTTTCGTTGAGTATCCGGACTCCAGTTATTACATTGAGCGTTCAGGCTCCGGTCAGTTTCGTTGGGTATCCAAACTCCGGTTATTATGTTGATCGTTCAGGCTCCGGTCATTTTCGATGAGTATCCAGACTCGGGTTATTACGTTGAGCGTTCGGGCTCCGGTCAGTTTCGATGATTATCCAGATTCCGGTTATTACGTTGAGTGTTCAGGCTCCGGTCAGTTTCGTTGGGTATCCAGACTCCGGTTATTACGTTGAGCGTTCAGGCTCCGGTCATTTTCGTTGAGTATCCAGACTCCGGTTATTAAGTTGAGCGTCAGGCTCCGATCATTTTCATTGAGTATCCAGACTCCGGTTATTACGTTGAGTGTTCAGGCTCCGGTCATTTTTGTTGAGTATCTAGACTCTAGTTATTACGTTGAGGGTTCAGACTCCGGTCATTTTCGTTGAGTATCTAGACTCTCGTCATTTCGTTGAGCGTTCAAGCTCCGATCATTTTCGTTGAGTATGCATACTCCGGTCAATACGTTGAGCGTTCAGTCTCCGGTCCTTTTCATTGAGTATCCAGACTCCGGTCATTATATTGAGCGTTCAGGATCCAGTAATTTTCGTTGAGTATCATAACTCCATTTATTACGTTGAGCGTTCGAGATCCGGTCAGTTTCGTTGAGTATCCGGACTCTAGTTATTACGTTGAGCGTTCAGGCTCCGGTCAGTTTCGTTGGGTATCCAAACTCCGGTTATTATGTTGATCGTTCAGGCTCCGGTCATTTTCGTTGAGTATCCAGACTCGGGTTATTACGTTGAGCGTTCAGGCTCCAGTCAGTTTCGTTGGGTATCCAGACTCCGGTTATTACGTTGAGCGTTCAGGCTCCAGTCATTTTCGTTGAGTATCCAGACTCCTGTTATTACGTTGAGCGTTCAGGCTCCGGTCAGTTTCGTTGAGTATCCAGACTCTGGTTATTAAGTTGAGCGTTCAGGCTCCGGTCATTTTCGTTTAGTATCCAGACTCTTGTTATTATATTGAGCGTTCAGACTCCTGTCATTTTCGTTGAGTATCCAGACTCCGGTTATTACGTTGAGCGTTCAGGCTCCAGTAATTTTCATTGAGAATCCAGACTCCTGTTATTACATTGAGTGTTCAGGCTCCGGTCAATATCGTTGGGTATCCAGACTCCGGTTATTACGTTGAGCATTCAGGCTCCGGTCATTTTCGTTGAGTATCCAGACTCTGGTTATTAAGTTGAGCATCAGGCTCCGATCATTTTCGTTGAGTATCCAGACTCCGCTTACTATGTTGAGCATTCAGGCTCCTGTCAGTTTCGTTGGGTATCCAAACTCTAGTTATTACGTTGAGCGTTCCGGCTCCGGTCGTTTTTGTTGAGTATCCAGACTATGGTTATTACATTGAGCGTTCAGGATCTGATCATTTTCGTTGAGTATGCATACTCCGGTCAATACGTTGAGTGTTCAGTCTCCGGTCATTTTCGTTGAGTATCCAGACTCCGGTCATTACATTGAGCGTTCAGGATCCAGTCATTTTTGTTGAGTATCATAACTCCATTTATTACGTTGAGCGTTCGAGATCCGGTCAGTTTCGTTGAGTATCCGGACTCCAGTTATTACGTTGAGTGTTCAGGCTCCGGTCAGTTTCGTTGGGTATCCAAACTCCGGTTATTATGTTGATCGTTCAGGCTCCGGTCATTTTCGTTGAGTATCCAGACTCGGGTTATTACGTTGAACGTTCGGGCTCCGGTCAGTTTCGTTGAGTGTCCAGATTCCGGTTATTATGTTGAGTGTTTAGGCTCCGGTCAGTTTCGTTGGGTCTCCAGACTCCGGTTATTACGTTGAGCGTTCAGGCTCCGGTCATTTTCGTTGAGTATCCAGAGTCCGGTTATTACGTTGAGCGTTCAGGCTCCGGTCATTTTCGTGGAGTATCTAGACTCTAGTTATTACGTTGAGGGTTCAGACTCTGGTCATTTTAGTTGAGTATCTAGACTCCTGTCATTTCGTTGAGCGTTCAGGCTCCGATCATTTTCGTTGAGTATGCATACTCCGGTCAATACGTTGAGGTTTCAGTCTCCGGTCATTTTCGTCGAGTATCCAGACTCCGATCATTACATTGAGCGTTCAGGATCCAGTAATTTTCGTTGAGTATCATAACTCCATTTATTACGTTGAGCGTTCGAGATCTGGTCAGTTTCGTTGGGTATCCAAACTCCAGTTATTGCGTTGAGCGTTCAGGCTCCGGTCAGTTCCGTTGGGTATCCAAACTCCGGTTATTATGTTGATCGTTCAGGCTCCGGTCATTTTCGTTGAGTATCCAGACTCGGGTTATTACGTTGAGCGTTCGGGCTCCGGTCAGTTTCATTGTGCATCCAGATTCCGGTTATTACGTTGAGCATTCAGGCTCCGGTCAGTTTCCTTGGGTATCCAGACTCCGGTTATTACGTTGAGCGTTCAGGCTCCGGTCAGTTTCGTTGCGTATCCAGACACCGGTTATTAAGTTGAGCGTCAGGCTCCGATCATTTTCGTTGAGTATCCAGACTCAAGTTATTACGTTGAGCGTTCAGGCTCCGGTTATTTTCGTTGAGTATCTAGACTCTAGTTATTACGTTGAGGGTTCAGACTCCGGTCATTTTCGTTGAGTATCTAGACTCCCGTCATTTCGTTGAGCGTTCAGGCTCCGATCATTTTCGTTGAGTATGCATACTCCGGTCAATACGTTGAGCGTTCAGTCTCCGGTCCTTTTCGTTGAGTATCCAGACTCCGGTCATTACATTGAGCGTTCAGGATCCAGTAATTTCGTTGAGTATCATAACTCCATTTATTACGTTGAGCGTTCGAGATCCGGTCAGTTTCGTTGGGTATCTAAACTCCAGTTATCACGTTGAGCGTTCAGGCTCCGGTCAGTTTCGTTGGGTATCCAGACTCCGGTTATTATGTTGATCGTTCAGGCTCCAGTCATTTTCGTTGAGTATCCAGACTCCTGTTATTACGTTGAGCGTTCAGGCTCCGGTCAGTTTCGTTGAGTATACAGACTCTGGTTATTAAGTTGAGCGTTTAGGCTCCAGTCATTTTCGTTTAGTATCCAGACTCTGGTTATTAAGTTGAGCGTTCAGACTCCTGTCATTTTCGTTGAGTATCCAGACTCTGGTTATTACGTTGAGCGTTCAGGCTCCAGTCATTTTCGTTGAGAATCCAGACTCCTGTTATTACGTTGAGCGTTCAGGCTCCGGTCAGTTTCGTTGGGTATCCAGACTCCGGTTATTACGTTGAGCATTCAGGCTTCAGTCATTTTCGTTGAGTATCCAGACTCCGGTTATTAATTTAAGCGTCAGGCTCCGATCATTTTCGTTGAGTATCCAGACTCCGGTTATTACGTTGAGCGTTCAGGCTCCGGTCATTTTCGTTTAGTATCCAGACTCTGGTTATAACGTTGAGGGTTCAGACTCCGGTCAGTTTCATTGAGTATCCAGATTCCGGTTATTACGTTGAGCGTTCAGGCTCCGGTCAGTTTCGTTGGGTATCCAGACTCCGGTTATTACGTTGAGCGTTCAGGCTCCGGTCAGTTTTGTTGGGTATCCAGACTCCGGTTATTACGTTGAGCGTTCAGGCTCCAGTCATTTTCGTTGAGTATCCAGACTCCTGTTATTACGTTGAGCGTTCAGGCTCCGGTCAGTTTCGTTGAGTATCCAGACTCTGGTTATTAAGTTGAGCGTTCAGGCTCCGGTCATTTTCGTTTAGTATCCAGACTCTGGTTATTATGTTGAGCGTTCATACTCCTGTCATTTTCGTTGAGTATCCAGACTCCGGTTATTACGTTGAGCGTTCAGGCTCCAGTCATTTTCGTTGAGAATCCAGACTCCTGTTATTACGTTGAGCATTCAGGCTCCGGTCAGTTTCGTTGGGTATCCAGACTCCGGTTATTACGTTGAGCATTCAGGCTCCGGTCATTTTCGTTGAGTATCCAGACTCCGGTTATTAAGTTGAGCATCAGGCTCCGATCATTTTCGTTGAGTATTGTCGCTTGCGCGAAAATAAGGTGCCGGCATGACAGAAGAGTCGCCACCTTTCGTTATTTATCCCTCAGAGCGGGAAAGGAAACGATCGGAAAAACCTGACGAATAAGGGTAAGACAAGGTCGTCGCAACCATTGTCTGGGTTCGGGAGTCGGTTACGCAAGGGGAAGGTATTAGCACCCCTCATGTCTGTCGTACTCGACGGGAGCCTCGCTTGTTTGCTTACTTGGACGGGTTGGTTATAATCTATCTACCTATCAAGGCTGACTGAAAAAGAAAAGAAAAATGACTCGGCAAAGCGTCGCGCTTTATGCCTACGTATTCCCGTCTGGAACGAGAAATCAGAGTCAACGTAGTTCGTCTAACTACGGGTGAAGGTGGGGAAGGTTGCTCGCTAGGATATCGCATCCTATGCCTACGTACTTCCATCTGGTATGAAAGATCAGAGCAAACGTAGTTCGGCTAACTACGGGTTATCTCCTAAAAGAAGTGTTTTTTTTATTGTGTTTGCTATCTCAACCGTACTAGAGACTATGACCTGAGAGTGAATGCGTCGCATGTCACCCAAAGGGTACCATACTAAACATCCCTCCTCAGATAGCTTAAGGCTCGTAACGTACGAAAGAAATCATTCATGATTACTGTATCTTAAACTGTTTTGAGATGAGAAGAGAACAGGCCCAACTAGGAGGGAGACTATCAAGTCCTACTGTTATCATGCCATGGATTCATCCTATGGTTGAGGTTTGAACAGGGAACTCCTAGATGTTGTCATGCATAGGTTTCAACCTAAAAGTCTATCATCAAATCCTTATCAAAGGAAATGAGAGTCCTAAGGGATCATATCAATGATACACCAAAACAGACAAAAGCATCAGCTTTTAACAGTAAAATGCATGCAATGCAAGTGAGGGAGGAAATGTGTGTGGGGCTTCAGCCTCCACAAGCTCGTCTCGACCTCAAGCCAGTCATGAAATAACAGTAATCATACTGAAAATAAACAACATGCCATCAAGCAATGAACAGATAAAAGAAATGAAGTGCCATCAGGCAAACAAAACACACTTGAGAAAGAATCATCTATTCTCTAATCCTAACCTTAACACAGAATCTGAATCAAATCTAAGCAAAGCCCTAATGCAAAACCTAACCAAAAGAAATCAATCCCAGTCTTCAAGCTTCAAACAAGCTTACCAAAGAAAGGGAGCTAAGTAAGCAGACTCATAGTGTCTTCCTCAGGAAAGCACTAGGAGGTGTATACTCAGGAGTCATATCCTATGTGGCTCAACTACTGTGATCAGTTTACATTCCTCCTCAGGAGAAATTAAACTCACAAGCAGGCTCCAACATCACTGGATATTTAGGAAATCCTATCTGAACTAGTGGAACTAAGTGAATAGACTCATAGGACCTTCCTCAGGAAAGTACTAGGAGGCTTCCACTTAGGAGCTGTATCCTATGTGGCTCAACAACTGTGATCAGTTTACATTCCTCCTCAGGAGAAATTAAACTCACAAGTTGGCTCCAACATCATTGGATACTTGAGAAATCCTAGACAAACTAATGGAACTAAGTGAGTAGACTCATAGGACCTTCCTCAGGAAAGTACTAGGAGGCTTCCACTTAGGAGTTGTATCCCATGTGGCTCAACAACATGTGATCAGTTTACATTCCTCCTCAGGAGAAATTAAACTCACAAGTTGGCTCCAACATCATTGGATACTTAAGAGAGAGGTGAGAAGAAAGAATGAAAGTCATTCATAGTGCCTTCCTCAGGAAAGTACCATGAACTTCCTTCAAACTTCAGGATCTCAAACCTCACAGACAGGGGACAAGCCAAGCTCTGGGTCTCTGAGTCTTGATCTACAATCTTCTCTTCATCATGCTCTCCAACAAGATCTTCAAGACAACACAAGCCCCACAACAAACTCCCCAAAATAAACCCCACAGATGAACAGGTAACCACAGAACAGACAAAATCAACAGGCAACTTCAGAAAATACCTAAAAATACTAAGCCAAAGGGGAAAAATCTATCAATTATTCACAAGGGTCTACAATATCTATCCCTAACATCCACATATTCCCTTGCCCAAAAATCAAGACAAAACTATCTAAATAAAATGGATTTCTTCACCTATGCACAACCTAAACCCTAATTAGGATACCCTAAAGCTACCCTAATTAAACTAATCAAATTTTAATCTAAAAATCAAGAATTAAATCCTATGGGGAACTATGATTCAATGCCTAATCACACAAAAAAGAATGAGTTAAAAACCCTAAGGGAAAGCCCTAAAAGAAATTCTACAAAATCATGATATCAAACTAAACATTATAAAAGCTATTTAAAAGAAAAATCCATTAAAAATATGAAAAGAAAATAAAATGGACATTTTATTTATCTATATTTTTCTAGACAGGTTTATTAACATGTGAAAAAAACAAGAATTAAAAAATGTTAAATTTTCTATTTTTTATGAATTTTATAAAAGCAAGAAATATTAAAAGAATTAAAAAGAAAAAGAAAACAATTAAAGGGGAGGAGGGTGAAAATAGCAATGCTCGCTAGTTGTTTATTTGAGTGGGCCAGATATGGGGTGGTGTTAATAGAAATCTGAACTAGGCCCACGCGCGCTTCATTAAACAAAACGCAGCGTTTTGCTTATGGTCTTTCCCTCCGTTTTAAGTTCAAACACTGGCCGTTGGATGAGGTGAATTTGTCAATGAATCCAAGCTGATCCAAGGGTGATCAGTCATCGTCCCCAAACGAAACCCTAGGGTTTCTGAACCCTACTCTCATGCAAGGAACTTACACTCTCTCTATCTCTCTCGTCTGGCCACGAAACTTCACGATACCAAAACCAAAATTACTCCTCTCCTCGCCCTCTACAAGACTGTGACCATGGATCTCCCTAAAACTCAACCTAAAAGGAAATACGATAGTAGGAAGTTCTGGCACCATTTTAATTGCACTGATATCAACCTTGCTGAAACTCAAATTTAATGATCCAATCTTGTTCTTTACACTACCCTAACCATTCTAATCTAATCTATGCTAACTAAAACTTACTACAAGGCTTGTTCTTGAAGATTAAAGAATCTAACACCTGCCATGAAACCTCACACAGAGCTCTCAAACTCATGGGAAAAGATCACCTAACCTAGTACATTAATCCTACACCTAAAGAATTAATGGAAACCACATAAATAAGGAGATTCGTGGGAAGAAAGAAACCTGTCAAGGTTCAATGGTGTGTGTAGCTAGGGCTTGATTCAGAGCTTGCAAGGGCTTCAAGATGATCCTTTGATGATGGACAGCCTTCTGTTTGCACTGGTTTTGGAGGAGACAGCTTGTAGTGGAAGAAATCCCAAGTTACTTGATCTTGAAGGAAACTCTTCAATGGCAAGTTCTCTCTCTCTTTCTCCTCTGAATTCTTCAACCTTGACCAACCTCATACTCATCATGATCCACTCTTTTTATAATGATCATTGGAACAGTCTAGGATCATCTAGAATGATCTAGAAAGTCCTTGAAATCTCATGTGATGACACATTGAATTTCTCTCATCTCATGCCTTATGCCTTACAATTTGGTGTCAAACTCTCCTTATGTGAGATAATGAGAAGATATGTGTGAAAAACAAGCTCACCTTTGGCTTATGTTGAATTTTGCAAGGGTGCCTTAATATGCAAGTTTTAATTTTCCAAAGCATGTCCCGTTTTAAAGCTTCAAATCAAAATTCTATTTGAACCAATGTTCTCAAAATGATGTTTCCAATCAAAATGATATATTGGATGACCTATTTTGGATTCCTAGATCTTCCAAACCAATTTCCAATTTCAACTTTTTCAACTTATAAGCCATTTTAGGTCATTTTCACCCAATCTTGCAAATCCATGCTATGAGCTTTTCCAACAATTCATGACCTTCTTTATAGACTTAAAATCACATTTTGAACAACTTTCATGTTGTGAGTTTTTCCATTTGAGGCTTGGAAATGGGAGATATGGCCTTTGCTTAAAATGACCTATAACTGACAAATGACCAAAATACCCCTGTCTTGTTCAAACCATAAGTTGAGTTCCACAAATCCTATCAAGGACTTATACCACTAAAATTAAAGCTAAGGAGATTCCCTCCAACATTCATGTTGACCAAGAGATCATAGGAATCATCCTACTAGGGAAAAAGTTATCTGCAAGTTGGGTGACTTCCAAGGACCCAGATTCACACACCTCTGCTGACCTATAATTTGTCAAAACCATAACTTGAGCTCTGCAACTCCTATCAAGGACTTCCACCACTCAAATTAAAGCTAAGAACAAGATCTAAAACATTCATGTTGTGGGGAAGATGAGATATCAATCCCATCTAGAGCTAAAACTGCCTGGAAAATAGGGATCAAATTAGGGTTTTTCACTGACAATCCTTGGAAACCCTAACTCACAACTTCTCAAACTCCTCAATCATGATGAGTTGGTCTAGGAATCACCTTTACAACATCTCTATGCATCATTCCATGATCTCATGGCCCTTGGATTAGGTCTCAACCTTCTCCAAATTTTCATTTATCCTAGGGTTGACCCAGTCAAAACCCTAATTCTACCATCCATGGGTGAATCTTCTGAACTCTTGCATAATGACCTCTCTGGGCTTTATGATGGCTATCAAGACATCTCACAGGCTTCCTCAAAACATCTAGTTCATTCTCAAAGTCTCATAATCATCTGAGGAGCATCCACAACTCTCAAGCTATGAAGCACACAACCCTGGTTTCAACCAACTCCTCTGAGGATCTCTTGAACTGTCTGATGAAGGTATCAACTTTCAAACACTCAATGAATAAATAATTGTTGGTCAAATTTTGGGGTGCAACAGCTGCCCCTATTCAAACGGCTTGAACCTGACTGGGTGAGAAGCGAACGGCTCTCAACCAATCAAGGTGCGAGACGATTGAATATCGGTAAACCCGAAAATTTGCCAACTGCGCGAGCACACGGTACTCTGCGGGGAACAAATCTTTGAATACTGCAACACTAGCCGCACGGCAACTAGCTGGAGAAATATCGATCTGACATCGCCGTCAGTTATCGATGCTAACTTCTTCTGACATTGCCCTCAGACAACCACAACACCCAACATCGCCGCTGGAGAACTGAATCGCCGTCGGAAACAAACATCGCTCTGAGAGACACTCGACATCGCCGTTGTACAAACATCATCTCTACTGGGGATTTAAAGAGTCTGACCTCGCCGTCAAACACAAATATCCAACCTCGCCGTCGAACAAATGATGATCTGACCTCGCCGTCAAACACAAACCCGGTCCGGAAATCCGAAGTATACATCTCAAAGGTACAAAACCTGAGCTTGGGATGGAAACAAACACTTCCAACGGTACACATCCTAATATTGGAGGCAAACATATCCAAAGGTACGAAACCTGAGCTTGGAATCAAGCATATCCAAAGGTACGAAACCTGAGCTTGGAATCAAACATATCCAAAGGTACGAAACCTGAGCTTGGAAT
Organism: Lathyrus sativus; assembly: GCA_963859935.3. Lineage (NCBI taxonomy): Eukaryota > Viridiplantae > Streptophyta > Magnoliopsida > Fabales > Fabaceae > Lathyrus > Lathyrus sativus. The sequence goes on from OZ012736.1 coordinate 238,990,629, forward strand.
CAAACAGATCCAAAGGTACGAAACCTGAGCTTGGATTCAAACATATCCAAAGGTACGAAACCTGAGCTTGGAATCAAACATATCCAAAGGTACGAAACCTGAGCTTGGATTCAAACATATCCAAAGGTACAAAACCTGAGCTTGGATTCAAACAGATCCAAAGGTACGAAACCTGAGCTTGGATTCAAACATATCCAAAGGTACGAAACCTGAGCTTGGATTCAAACATATCCAAAGGTACGAAACCTGAGCTTGGAATCAAACATATCCAAAGGTACGAAACCTGAGCTTGGATTCAAACAGATCCAAAGGTACGAAACCTGAGCTTGGATTCAAACATATCCAAAGGTACGAAACCTGAGCTTGGATTCAAACATATCCAAAGGTACGAAACCTGAGCTTGGAATCAAACATATCCAAAGGTACAAAACCTGAGCTTGGATTCAAACATATCCAAAGGTACGAAACCTGAGCTTGGATTCAAACAGATCCAAAGGTACGAAACCTGAGCTTGGATTCAAACATACATGCTGCTATTCTCTTGACATCTTGTCAATTTGTTGCTAAATAAAAGCAAACACGCCGGGTCACCAGACATAATCATCAAGTTAACATCTCTGTTGAGGAGAGAGGAATGAGGGTTCACCCAAACAATCCTGACGACTCACTGGGGAAAAGGAAGAAGGGCTCACCCAAACAACCTCAACAACTGCTGGGGAATAACGACAGAGTTCACTCAGACGATTCCTACCAACTTTACTGGGGAGCAAGTACTTCTGCACGGGGAAATCGATAAATGCTTTGAACGGCTTTCTGGGGGAACGACCCTTCTGGGGAACATAGCCTTCTGGCTTCAGGATCCGCTCGGGGAAACATTTCATCTACCACTCATGGCTGTGCTCGGCTGGGGATATCAATCTACCTGCCTGCTGCTGGGGAAATGCCAGCCACCTGCTGGGGAGAAGATCCTTACTCCGTTGGGGATTCCAGGAATTATTCTGGGTAACTCTTGCTGGGGACGCTATTGGGGAGCTCAAGCATCATACTAAGCAAACCACCCGGGAAACTGCGCTGAGGTCTTAAGCAGACGGCCCCGCTGAGGGATTCGAGAATCATCTCGAACTGAAGACTTTGTCGGGGTTCTTAAAAATCATCTTGAGTGAGCGACTATGGGGATTACACCGGGGTCTTAAGAATCATCTTAAGAAAGCGACCTTGTTGGAGAGAATATCAGGAATCATCCTGAGCAACCGATCCTTCGGCCGAACACCTGTAAGGCAAGAATAGTAATGACCTAGATCATGCTTATGATGCATATGCTTATGCGCTATGCCCCACACGGTGGGAATGATATGCGTTTATGCTAAATGCTGTGCAATCATGCACAATGCCATGCAACGTTAAATGCTATGCAGTGTTAAATGCTATGCAGTCATGCACAATGATGCGATCCCGTCCGCAAAATAAATGCTGGGGGGAGGAAACCCTTTTGTCAAGGAGACAAGAACTACTCAGGTAGAGGAATCATCCTGCTGAGGAGAACGTGGACACGCCAATATCTGCCTGGGGAAATGATCTTCCATTGACTGCTGTAGGGGGAACAACTTCAGTTGATTGCTGCTGGGAAAACAACTTCAGTTGACTGCTGCAGGGGACGAAGCTCTACGAGAACCCGAACCTGCTGAAGGAAAGCGATGTCAATCGCGGGAATGAACTGCGCGGCCGTTTCGGCTACTCTTCTGGTGATGACCACTCTATGGGGAAACAACTTCAGCTGCTCAACACTCCACTGGGGAAAAACCAATCATGATCTGATCAACTTCCAAGGACTCGGCTCTCCTGGACATCCGCAAACTCGGCTGAGGAAGGAGAAGTCATTCTGCTTCGCTGGAGAGAGTGCGACTCTGGGGACATACAACATCAGCTGCCCCACGCTCTGCTAGGGAAACCACTCATGGTCCCAACTGCTTCCAAGGATTCTGCTTTTCTGCGGATTCAGCCGGGGAGAGAAATCATTCTACTTCACTGGAGAGTACGACTTTGGTGCGGAATTTCAATTTCGCTAGGGAAGAAAGAATCATCTGACTTCGGGGGAGAGCACACTTCTGCAGGGGAATACAACATCAGCTGTTCCAACACTTTACTGGGGCAGAGGGAATCATCCAACTTCAGGAGAGAGCATGACTCTGGTGAGGAATCTCAATTCCACTGGAGACTTTACTGGGGAAACACGAGCTTCGGCACCCGAACACTTCTATGAAATCTGCACTTGTGACCCGGTGCTGGGGAAAGACGACATCATTCTTCGGTGCTTGGCGCAGCTGATGAGGCGACATTCCTTCAGGATGCGTCTGCTTGGGGAAGAGAATCATCTCTACCTGGGGAAGACATATCAATGCTCGCCATCTTGCGTTCAGATTCTGCGGAGGAGAGACTACTGAATTCTTGCTGGAGAAGGAGGGCTCGCCCTGCTTCGGGGATGCGCACGGCACATCTTCTGGAAGGTGCTACACCTGCAACAACACAAACAAACAGACAAGATACCCTCCTCAAAGGGGCCTATCCAGGTTATTATCTCGTGACAATATCCAGTTAATTAAGTGTTTCAACAATCAATGGGCCTAGGCCCGTAAGTTTACGTATGCGCATTTTATTAAAAAACATCGGCGTTTTCATCTGCAAACAAAACAGATAAATGCTAAACAGGCAAGCAGAATTGCTGAATAATGTGCATTTTATTGATGGTGAACCCCTGAATGGGCAAAAATGTTTTACAACAGAGGCGAGCTCCTGGAATGAGGAAGCCGCGCAAAAGGAAAACATAAATATACATCGGTATATACAAATGTCGGCAACGAGGCGCAGACGAACACCATGAGTTGATCCCTCTAAGACCCACTCGACATCGACACTTCTCCGACGCTTCAGCTTCGGAAGAGATTGATTCAGATAAACGGCCCTCAGGTCCTCCAAACCACTAAACAATGAAAGTCCATACGCGGAACGCAGTCATTTGCTTATTCAAATCCCTAACTTTTGCGTGAACCGCCCTTTGCGGGTTTTCAGTTCACCGGGATACCCTTTTTTGCCGAAGCCGCCCAGTGTAGGTTTTCGACTTCGCGGGTGTACATTTTTTCAATATATCCCTAATTTTTGCCCGAACCTTTTATTCTATTTCTGGTTCGCCGGGATGCCCTTTTTTGCCTGGACTCTTTCTTTTTTGTCCAACGGGTCTCTTTCAAGCAAAGTATTTTTTAACTGCGTCCGCGTTCACCGGGGATGCAAAATATTCACCATCCATCGTGGATAACAACAAAGCTCCTCCTGAGAAGACCTTGCTGACGACATACGGCCCTTCGTAATTCGGAGTCCACTTGCCCCGGTGATCGGAGTGTGGCGGAAGAATCTTCTTCAGGACGAGATCACCCGTCTGAAAGCTTCTAGGACGCACCTTCTTATCATAAGCTTTCTTCATTCGGCTTTGGTACAGGCGACCAAATGCAATCGATGCTAACCTCTTCTCGTCCATCAGGCTGAGTTGGTTCAAGCGATTCGTAATCCATTCTGCCTCGTCGAGTTTCACATCAACCAAAACTCGCAAAGAAGGAATCTCCACTTCTAACGGTAGGACAGCTTCCATACCGTACACCAAGGAGAAAGGAGTTGCCCCGGTCGACGTACGCACCGTAGTACGATAACCGTGCAAGGCAAACGGCAGCATCTCGTGCCAATCTTTGTACGTCACAACCATCTTCTGAACGATCTTCTTGATGTTCTTGTTGGCCGCTTCAACAGCGCCATTCATCTTCGGCCGGTAAGGAGATGAGTTGTGGTGTTCAATCTTGAAGCTCTGGCACAGCTCCTTCATCATCTTGTTGTTCAAATTCGAACCATTATCAGTAATGATCCGCTCGGGAATTCCATAGCGACAGATGATGTCCCTTTTTATGAATTTAGCTACCACCTGCTTGGTCACATTAGCGTACGAGGCTGCCTCCACCCATTTGGTGAAGTAGTCGATAGCTACCAGAATGAAACGATGACCATTGGATGCAGTGGGCTCGATCTTGCCTATCATGTCGATGCCCCACATGGAGAACGACCAAGGGGAGGACATGACATTTAATGGGCACGGCGGCACATGAACTTTATCAGCATAAATCTGGCATTTATGACATTTCTTCGCGAATTTGAAGCAATCCGACTCCATAGTCAGCCAGTAATATCCTGCTCTCAGGATCTTTCTCGTCATGGCATGCCCGCCGGCGTGCGTACCAAATGTGCCCTCATGGACTTCCTCCATGAGCATACTCGCTTCTTTCTCATCTACACATCTGAGTAGCACGAGATCGTGGTTTCGTTTATACAGCACTCCATCAGGATTGAGATAAAAGTTTCCAGATAGCCTCCTTAGAGTCTTCTTATCCTGGGTTGACGCACCCGCAGGATACTCCTTAGTCATAAGGAAGGTCTGGATATCGTGGAACCATGGCTTGCCGTCGTTGGCATCCTCGATTGCAAACACAAATGCCGGTCTATCGAGACGCGAAAGCACAATTCTTGGAGCCTCATTCCAATAATTGACCTTATACATTGATGCCAGCGTGGCTAAGGCATCATCCATTTGATTTTCAGCCCTGGGTACATGATGAAGTTCCACTCGATCGAAGAACGGAAGCAGCCTCCTGGCATAATTCATGTACGGCACTAAGTTAGCTTGACGAGTTTCCCACTCCCCCTTAATCTGATTGATTACAAGCGCTGAGTCACCATATATGTCTAGATTCTTGATCCTTAAATCAATTGCCTCTTCCAGACCCATAATACATGCTTCATACTCGGCTTCATTGTTGGTAACTGGAAACGTCAGTCTCGCAGTAAACGGGATGTGGGATCCATGAGGAGTCGTGATGATAGCCCCGATACCACTTCCATAGGAATTGACCGCTCCGTCGAATATCAACTTCCACTGAGACTTCCTATCTGGCCCCTCATCGGGCAATGGCTCATCGCAATCCTTCGCTTTGAGAAACATAATGTCCTCGTCAGGGAACTCGAACTTCATCGGCTGGTAGTCTTCGATTGGCTGTTCGGCAAGGTAATCAGACAATACGCTTCCCTTAATGGCTTTCTGAGAGACGTACTGAATATCATATTCTGTTAACACCATTTGCCACCTGGCAATCCTGCCCGAAAGAGCCTGCTTCTCGAAGACGTACTTGATCGGATCCATCTTCGAAATTAGCATAGTGGTATGGTTGAGCATATACTTTCGTAGACGTTTGGCGGCCCAAGCTAAGGCACAACACGTCTTCTCCAGCATCGAGTATCGAGATTCACACTCAGTGAACTTTTTACTCAAATAATAAATGGCATGCTCCTTTCTACCCGTCTCGTCGTGTTGACCGAGAACACACCCCATACTATTCTCCAGAACCGTCAGGTACATGATTAGTGGCCGTCCAGCCACTGGGGGTATCAAGATTGGAGGTTCTTGAAGATACTGTTTTATCTTGTCGAATGCCTTCTGGCAATCCTCATTCCAAGTAATCGCTTGATTTTTCTTTAAAAGCTTGAACATCGGTTCACAAGTGGCCGTGAGCTGAGAGATAAACCTTGCAATGTAGTTTATTCGGCCCAGGAAACCACGAACTTCTTTTTCTGTTTTCGGCGCTGGCATTTCTTGGATAGCTTTTATTTTCGCAGGATCAACTTCAATACCTCGTTCACTAACGATAAACCCCAATAACTTTCCGGACCGCACTCCGAAAGTGCACTTGTTAGGATTCAGCCTCAGCCTGAATTTCCTAAGCCTCCCAAAAAGCTTCAACAAGTTGACCAGATGCTCTTCCTCCGTTTGGGACTTTGCAATCATGTCATCAACATAGACCTCGATCTCATGATGAATCATATCATGAAACAAAGTTACCATTGCTCGCTGGTAAGTGGCCCCTGCGTTCTTCAGACCGAAGGGCATTACCTTATAGCAGAATGTTCCCCAGGGGGTAATAAACGTCGTTTTCTCCATGTCCTCCGGCGCCATCTTAATCTGATTGTAACCGGAGAAGCCATCCATGAACAAAAACACGGAAAACTGGGCTGTGTTGTCGACCAACACATCGATATGAGGCAACGGGAAATCATCCTTAGGGCTCGCCCTATTCAAATTCCGATAATCGACGCACATGCGTACCTTACCGTCCTTCTTCGGTACAGGCACTATGTTGGCGACCCACGGAGGGTAAGTGGTAACGGCTAGAAATCTTGCGTCCAACTGCTTCTGGACTTCTTTGATTTTCACAGCCATGTCTGGTCTCGTCCTCCTAAGCTTCTGCTTGACTGGAGGGCAATCTTCTCGCAACGGCAAGTGATGAACCACGATATCAATGTCAAGTCCGGGCATATCCTCATATGACCAAGCAAAGACGTCACTATACTCTCGAAGCATCTCGATCAGTCTATGCTTGACATCCTTCTGCAGCGCATCCCCTACTCTGACATTTCTGACGAGTTCCTCAGAACCCAGATTTATGATCTCAATATCCTCCTCGTGAGGCAGAATAACCTTCTTCTCTTGTCTCAGCAAGCGGGCTAACTCTTCCGGAAGGTCTTCGTCTTCATCAATCTCATCCTCGGCTTGATAGATCGGGCAATCAAAGTCGTAGTGAGCCGTAGAGGGTCCAGAGTCGATGTCATCTGTTACGTGGATCCTGCAATAACAAGGGTTAAGTTTAAAGCAAGAATATGCAGGTTAGCACAAACCTCGTTGCCATTTTGCTGTTTTTCGAAATAAACATAAAACAGGAATAACAGAGAACACAATATTTGATTATGAAAAAAACTCCTTTTATTTATTAACAAAATGCATACACATAATCCAACAAGGCCCTGACAGTAAAACCATTATGCCCCGGGCAGGACACGGGGTTGTACAAAGATTGTAAAAAGCAAATCATTACTCTTCACTTGTCAGCTTGATAATCTCCTTGATGGTCCAGTTGTGGAGGCGCTCGCCTGGCTTGCTCGGTTGAATCCAGGCGTCAAGATCGCAATCACTGTCCCCGTTGTTCCCCGACGTAGTGTTGATGCTCTCGAAAATTACTCCCCCCTTGGTGAATAGGATCGGCCCTTTCCCACGAGACGAGCTGCCAGAAGAAGATGAAGCCTCAGCTCCAGGAGAATATCCCAATCCAAACTTATCCTGCTTGATTGGTATATCCAAGACGTGCCCCCAACCTGGGGTAGAACCGGCTTCGACAACGGCCCGGGCTTCCTTAAACGAGGAGAGATTCATCTCCTGCTTCTCTGCGACGACAGGAGCTACCTCTTTTACCCTGACGGTTTCAAATGCTTGGCAGAGCGTTTCATGGATCTCGCCATCCATTTCAACGTATTTAAAGGACGATAGGTGGCTCACCATAATGTCCTCTTCACCACAGACAGTCACTATGCTGCCCCCAACAGCATATTTAAGCTTCTGATGCAGCGTGGACGTCACGGCACCAGCAGAATGGATCCATGGCCGACCTAAGAGGCAACTATAGGCGGGCATGATATCCATGATATAGAAAACCGTATTGAACGTCTCTGGACCAACTTGAATTGGCAGGGTCAACTCTCCAAAGACGTGGCGCTTAGTCCCATCAAAGGCCTTCACCACTAGGTCACTGGGCGTGCAAAGCAACCCACGGGTATCCAACTTCATCAGTGCCTTCTTCGGAAGCACGTTAAGCGAGGAACCCGTATCCACGAGGACATGTGACATAATCGTGCCTCTGCACTCTATTGAGACGTGCAAGGCGTTGTTGTGATCTCTTCCCTTAGGAGTCAGCTCCAGATCTGTAAATCCCAGCCCATTACCCGCATTGACATGGGCCACCACCTCCTCGAGTTGATTTACTGATATCTCCTGCGGCACGTATGCAGCATTCAACACCTTCAGTAACGCGTTGCGGTGCGCTTCAGAACACAGCAACAAGTTAAGAATAGAGATCTTCGACGGAGTCTGATGAAGATGATCTACAATTTTGTAGTCACTCTTCTTGATTAGCCGCATGAACTCTTCAGCATCTTTAACTAGCAAATCTTTCTCTGCCCCCGCAGGGACCTCCTCAACAGCTTTACCTTTACCCTTATCCACAGTGTCAGCTCGGACCACTTTCTCTGCTGCAACCTCTGCTGGCGCAAACACTCTTCCGCTTCTAGTGATACCATTGACTTCGGTAAGATTCTGCACAGTTGATCCGAATGGCTCTAGCTCTATCTTCTGACCATTACAGTAAACTTCGGCGCCGTAATGCCATGGAACAGCATTAGTACTCTCGAATGGGATTGGTCCGGCCCTAGTGATGGTGATAGTAGGCGGACGGGGCGCAGAAATAGTAATAGGGTGGCGAGGAATAGTAATGGTAGCAACTTCGTCTGCCTGCTTTAGCACGACCTCCCCTGATGCACTCTCAACGCTCCGGCTGAACTGTAAAATACCCTCGGACATCAGACTTTGGATACCTTCGATCAGCTGCTCACACCCATCAGGAAGTGTAGCACAAGCCATACATAACTCTCCGCATCCAGGAAAGAAGCCCTTCTTCAGCAACTTAGCCTTGACAAAACTCAGCGGCGTCTTCAAATCTTTGACATTAGTCAGCAAGTCTGAACTCTCCTCAGTGATAACAGCATTCACTCCGCCCCCCTTATGATGAGGCATCGGGTTTTTGGTGACGTTGGGCACGTTGTCAGAAAAATTGATAACCTTGGCGTCCACCAAGTCCTGGACTTTGTGCTTGAAAGCTTTACAGTTCTCAATCGTATGGCCTGGCGCCCCAGTATGGAACTCACAAGTAGAATTGGCATCATACCCCGGTGGTGGTGCCCCTGTTAAGGGAGCCAACGTCCTCTTTTGAATTAATTGGAGCTGAAGCAACGTTTGCAGAAGCTGTGCATACGACATAGGTGGAGTTTCAAACTGATGATTTGTCGTAGGAGCCCGATTCTGATATCTCCTATACCCCTGCTGATTCTGCTGCTGAGGCTGCTGCGGTTGCGGCTGCGGTGGAGCAGCTGGGATATTTATGCTAGCAATCTGAGACTGAGGACCCTTGCCCTTTCTCCTAGCATTAGTGACAGCACTGGCATCTCCTTCTCGACGCTTGCCAGTATAGGGTTTCTTGCTACCTCCTCCAGCTGAGGATGGTTCGCCCTGAATTTTTCCGATCTTTATACCGTTCTCAACATGCTCGCCCAGAGTGATGAGAGCCGAGAATGTTCCAGACATGCCACTGACCAGCTTTTCATAGTAGACTCCAGGAAGGGTAGCCACGAACATTTGCACTAGCTCACGCTCAACCATCGGCGGTTGAACCCGAGCAGCCAATTCACGCCACCGTTGGGCGTACTCTTTGAAGCTTTCATTGTTCCGCTGTGAGAGATTCTGAAGCTGAACTCGGTTGGGAGCCAAGTCGCTATTGTATTGATAGTGGAGAACAAACGCTTCTGCAAGATCTTTCCAGGTGCGCACAGTAGCGGGCTCCAAACCCATATACCATTCGAGCGATGGACCAGAAAGACTATCCTGAAAGAAGTGCATCAGCAGCTTCTCATCGTCAGAATAAGCGGACATCTTTCTATAATAAGATCGGAGGTGGACCCGGGGGCAAGTAGTACCCTTATACTTCTCAAAGGTAGGCACCTTGAACTTGTGAGGTACTTTAAAGTCAGCAATCAACCCGAGGTTGGACATGTCAACGCCCAATGTGTTCTGATTTTCTATGTTTCTCATCTTGTCTTCCAGCGCCTTGAACCTGATTCGAGCCTCAGCATTCAACTCTGCTTCTATACCTCTCTGAGAGAATACGTCATCCTGATGGTCCTCCAGCCACGGTTGAGGCACCAACAGATTTCCTGCACCAGCATTACCGTTGACCGGCCCTATGTTAACATTGGCTCCCAAACTACCATTGCCGACGCCTGCCGCATTGAGCCCGAGATTAGTCATCAGATTACCGTTAGCACTGCCGTTGCCCCCGGCGGCAGGAACAACATTCTGTGGAGTATCCCCTGGAGGAGGAGTAGGCACGGCCCCTCCATGCAGTATGCCATTACTGTCAACCCTGGAGATCAGAGGTTGAACCAAAGTACGAAGCTGGTCCTGACCGTTCGCGACTACCTACATCAGTTCCATGAAACGATCCATCCGTTCACGGAGCTCTTGAACATCTGACTGTACCTGGTCCATTATCCTTGTCTGATTAGCGCGAGTTGAGTAGCGGTGGATGAGTCTTTGATCAATCCTGGAGATCTAAAGCAGCTCGGAACCTGAGTACCTGAAAAACCTGTCAACATTAAAGGTTAGGGAAAGCAACAGGATGTATGTCATGCAAGATGCTTTATGCAGATGTATGCGTGTGTCTGTGTGCTTGAGAGATTTCCCCCGATCCTGGCGCCTTAGTACCAGTGCTGACAATAATAAGGAGAGGACTCTGGGCCCCATCATGGAAACAGCAATCTCACATATACATAGGAAGCTTATGGCATTAGTGATAGTCAACTCCGACACCTCAAGGATCGAGAACTCGTACGCAATAGTCTTTCTAAGAGAGGCTGTAGTAACACAATAAGAAGCGAGAGATCCTGGATCGGGGAACGGTACCTGTCACAGACACACGCCAATGGAATGCGAATGATTATGCAAACTAATGCAAAATGCAGGCATGCAACAATATATCCAGGTGGCTGCTGTGGAGAATCGGTATCAACAGTCACTGATGAGAAGGAAACCCCGGTGTAAACCCACTGATATGATCTGCTGAGAATAACCATCTGATAGGATCGAGATCAAAATTCTGCCTTGACAAGAATAAGTGCCTGATACTAAAGATCCCGGATGCAAGATTGAGTAACATCTGTTGATGAAGTCTTCAGACCCCAAATCAAAAAATCTGCCCTGTCAAGAACAAATAACATCTGCCGATGAGGTCTTCAGACCCCACTCAAAATCTGCTCCATCTAGGACAAAACCCCTGAAGACAATACTCTGATCGAAACCTGCTCCATCAGACATACACCCGATGATAAGATCCTCTGATCAAACCCTTGCTCTATCAAGAACATATCTGCAACTGAGAACCCAACATAACTGATTCACTGTCAAGAAAACTAGGTGGTCTGAAGGTATAAGTTTCCTGCAATATCCCAACCCCACTCACAGGTATGGACCTAATCCACGGACAAAGGTACGGCATCCTATGCGGTCATCAGCGTCACAGACTTTCATGAGTGACGATACGATTCCCAGAAGGAGTGGCATCGTCAAGTCATGAAGAGGCCTCTCTTAGCTGACTTCCAAATGATCGGTTCCCAGAGTCGACAATCCTCACGTCTGGACTCCCCTCAGATCCTCAGGACCGGAAAGGAGCACCTCTGCAAGAATCTCGTCTGAGCGCAGATTTTCGTAGGGAACTGTGCCTGCTCAGCAGACAGGTTCATCTACTACTTCTCCGCAACTATATCTAGGTGTGTACTCAAGCCCAGGTTCGGCTTTTCACTCACAATAACATCCCTCTCCCACAGCAGCACAGATAATCATATCAAACTGGAAATAAACATGCGGGAAATAAAATGCGGGAAGTAAAGTGCGGGAAGTAAAAATGCGATAAATAAACGCAACCCAACAAGCAAACACACAAACGATAGGATTGACTCTCATGGGAAACCGAAGAACCAGAGATTCTGGGTTCGTTCCCCAACAGAGTCGCCAGCTGTCGCTTGCGCGAAAATAAGGTGTCGGCATGACAGAAGAGTCGCCACCTTTCGTTATTTATCCCTCAGAGCGGGAAAGGAAACGATCGGAAAAACCTGACGAATAAGGGTAAGACAAGGTCGTCGCAACCATTGTCTGGGTTCGGGAGTCGGTTACGCAAGGGGAAGGTATTAGCACCCCTCACGTCCGTCGTACTTGACGGGAGCCTCGCTTGTTTGCTTACTTGGACGGGTTGGTTATAATCTATCTACCTATCAAGGCTGGCTGAAAAAGAAAAGAAAAATGACTCGGCAAAGCGTCGCGCTTTATGCCTACGTATTCCCGTCTGGAACGAGAAATCAGAGTCAACGTAGTTCGGCTAACTACGGGTGAAGGTGGGGAAGGTTGCTCGCTAGGATATCGCATCATATGCCTACGTACTTCCATCTGGTATGAAAGATCAGAGCAAACGTAGTTCGGCTAACTACGGGTTATCTCCTAAAAGAAGTGTTTTTTTATTGTGTTTGCTATCTCAACCGTACTAGAGACTATGACCTGAGAGTGAATGCGTCGCATGTCACCCAAAGGGTACCATACTAAACATCCCTCCTCAGATAGCTTAAGGCTCGTAACGTACGAAAGAAATCATTCATGATTACTGTATCTTAAACTGTTTTGAGATGAGAAGAGAACAGGCCCAACTAGGAGGGAGACTATCAAGTCCTACTGTTATCATGCCATGGATTCATCCTATGGTTGAGGTTTGAACAGGGAACTCCTAGATGTTGTCATGCATAGGTTTCAACCTAAAAGTCTATCATCAAATCCTTATCAAAGGAAATGAGAGTCCTAAGGGATCATATCAATGATACACTAAAACAGACAAAAGCATCAGCTTTTAACAGTAAAATGCATGCAATGCAAGTGAGGGAGGAAATGTGTGTGGGGCTTCAGCCTCCACAAGCTCGTCTCGACCTCAAGCCAGTCATGAAATAACAGTAATCATACTGAAAATAAACAACATGCCATCAAGCAATGAACAGATAAAAGAAATGAAGTGCCATCAGGCAAACAAAACACACTTGAGAAAGAATCATCTATTCTCTAATCCTAACCTTGACACAGAATCTGAATCAAATCCAAGCAAAGCCCTAAAGCAAAACCTAACCAAAAGAAATCAATCCCAGTCTTCAAGCTTCAAACAAGCTTACCAAAGAAAGGGAGCTAAGTAAGCAGACTCATAGTGTCTTCCTTAGGAAAGCACTAGGAGGTGTATACTCAGGAGTCATATCCTATGTGGCTCAACTACTGTGATCAGTTTACATTCCTCCTCAGGAGAAATTAAACTCACAAGCAGGCTCCAACATCACTGGATATTTAGGAAATCCTATCTGAACTAGTGGAACTAAGTGAATAGACTCATAGGACCTTCCTCAGGAAAGTACTAGGAGGCTTCCACTTAGGAGTTGTATCCTATGTGGCTCAACAACTGTGATCAGTTTACATTCCTCCTCAGGAGAAATTAAACTCACAAGTTGGCTCCAACATCATTGGATACTTGAGAAATCCTAGACAAACTAATGGAACTAAGTGAGTAGACTCATAGGACCTTCCTCAGGAAAGTACTAGGAGGCTTCCACTTAGGAGTTGTATCCCATGTGGCTCAACAACATGTGATCAGTTTACATTCCTCCTCAGGAGAAATTAAACTCACAAGTTGGCTCCAACATCATTGGATACTTAAGAGAGAGGTGAGAAGAAAGAATGAAAGTCATTCATAATGCCTTCCTCAGGAAAGTACCATGAACTTCCTTCAAACTTCAGGATCTCAAACCTCACAGACAGGGGACAAGCCAAGCTCTGGGTCTCTGAGTCTTGATCTACAATCTTCTCTTCATCATGCTCTCCAACAAGATCTTCAAGACAACACAAGCCCCACAACAAACTCCCCAAAATAAACCCCACAGATGAACAGGTAACCACAGAACAGACAAAATCAACAGGCAACTTCAGAAAATACCTAAAAATACTAAGCCAAAGGGGAAAAATCTATCAATTATTCACAAGGGTCTACAACATCTATCCCTAACATCCACATATTCCCTTGCCCAAAAATCAAGACAAAACTATCTAAATAAAATGGATTTCTTCACCTATGCACAACCTAAACCCTAATTAGGATACCCTAAAGCTACCCTAATTAAACTAATCAAATTTTAATCTAAAAACCAAGAATTAAATCCTATGGGGAACTATGATTCAATGCCTAATCACACAAAAAAGAATGAGTTAAAAACCCTAAGGGAAAGCCCTAAAAGAAATTCTACAAAATCATGATATCAAACTAAACATTATAAAAGCTATTTAAAAGAAAAATCCATTAAAAATATGAAAAGAAAATAAAATGGACATTTTATTTATCTATATTTTTCTAGACAGGTTTATTAACATGTGAAAAAAACAAGAATTAAAAAATGTTAAATTTTCTATTTTTTATGAATTTTATAAAAGCAAGAAATATTAAAAGAATTAAAAAGAAAAAGAAAACAATTAAAGGGGAGGAGGGTGAAAATAGCAATGCTCGCTAGTTGTTTATTTGAGTGGGCCAGATATGGGGTGGTGTTAATAGAAATCTGAACTAGGCCCACGCGCGCTTCATTAAACAAAACGCAGCGTTTTGCTTATGGTCTTTCCCTCCGTTTTAAGTTCAAACACTGGCCGTTGGATGAGGTGAATTTGTCAATGAATCCAAGCTGATCCAAGGGTGATAAGTCATCGTCCCCAAACGAAACCCTAGGGTTTCTGAACCCTAATCTCATGCAAGGAACTTACACTCTCTCTATCTCTCTCGTCTGGCCACGAAACTTCACGATACCAAAACCAAAATTACTCCTCTCCTCGCCCTCTACAAGACTGTGACCATGGATCTCCCTAAAACTCAACCTAAAAGGAAATACGATAGTAGGAAGTTCTGGCACCATTTTAATTGCACTGATATCAACCTTGCTGAAACTCAAATTTAATGATCCAATCTTGTTCTTTACACTACCCTAACCATTCTAATCTAATCTATGCTAACTAAAACTTACTACAAGGCTTGTTCTTGAAGATTAAAGAATCTAACACCTGCCATGAAACCTCACACAGAGCTCTCAAACTCATGGGAAAAGATCACCTAACCTAGTACATTAATCCTACACCTAAAGAATTAATGGAAACCACATAAATAAGGAGATTCGTGGGAAGAAAGAAACCTGTCAAGGTTCAATGGTGTGTGTAGCTAGGGCTTGATTCAGAGCTTGCAAGGGCTTCAAGATGATCCTTTGATGATGGACAACCTTCTGTTTGCACTGGTTTTGGAGGAGACAGCTTGTAGTGGAAGAAATCCCAAGTTACTTGATCTTGAAGGAAACTCTTCAATGGCAAGTTCTCTCTCTCTTTCTCCTTTGAATTCTTCAACCTTGACCAACCTCATACTCATCATGATCCACTCTTTTTATAATGATCATTGGAACAGTCTAGGATCATCTAGAATGATCTAGAAAGTCCTTGAAATCTCATGTGATGACGCATTGAATTTCTCTCATCTCATGCCTTATGCCTTACAATTTGGTTTCAAACTCTCCTTATGTGAGATAATGAGAAGATATGTGTGAAAAACAAGCTCACCTTTGGCTTATGTTGAATTTTGCAAGGGTGCCTTAATATGCAAGTTTCAATTTTCCAAAGCATGTCCCATTTTAAAGCTTCAAATCAAAATTATATTTGAACCAATGTTCTAAAAATGATGTTTCCAATCAAAATGATATATTGGATGACCTATTTTGGATTCCTAGATCTTCCAAACCAATTTCCAATTTCAACTTTTTCAACTTATAAGCCATTTTAGGTCATTTTCACCCAATCTTGCAAATCCATGCTATGAGCTTTTCCAACAATTCATGACCTTCTTTCTAGACTTAAAATCACATTTTGAACAACTTTCATGTTTTGAGTTTTTCCATTTGAGGCTTGGAAATAGGAGATATGGCCTTTGCTTAAAATGACCTATAACTGACAAATGACCAAAATACCCCTGTCTTGTTCAAACCATAAGTTGAGTTCCACAAATCCTATCAAGGACTTCTACCACTCAAATTAAAGCTAAGGAGATGACCTCCAACATTCATGTTGACCAATAGATCATAGGAATCATCCTACTAGGGCAAAAGTTATCTGCAAGTTGGGTGACTTCCAAGGACCCAGATTCACACACCTCTGCTGACCTGTAAGTTGTCAAAACCATAACTTGAGCTCTGCAACTCCTATCAAGGACTTCCACCACTCAAATTAAAGCTAAGAACAAGCTCTACAACGTTCATGTTGTGGGGAAGATGAGATATCAATCCCATCTAGAGCTAAAACTGCCTGGAAAATAGGGATCAAATTAGGGTTTTTCACTGACAATCCTTGGAAACCCTAACTCACAACTTCTCAAACTCCTCAATCATGATGAGTTGGTCTGGGAATCACCTTTACAACATCTCTATGCATCATTCCATGATCTCATGGCCCTTGGATTAGGTCTCAACCTTCTCCAAATTTTCATTTCTCCTAGGGTTGACCCAGTCAAAACCCTAATTCTACCATCCATGGGTGAATCTTTTGAACTCTTGCATAATGACCTCTCTGGGCTTTATGATGGCTATCAAGACATCTCACAGGCTTCCTCAAAACATCTAGTTCATTCTCAAAGTCTCATAATCATCTGAGGAGCATCCACAACTCTCAAGCTATGAAGCACACAACCCTGGTTTCAACCAACTCCTTTGAGGATCTCTTGAACTGTCTGATGAAGGTATCAACTTTCAAACACTCAATGAATAAATAATTGTTGGTCAAATTTTGGGGTGCAACAAGTATCCAGACTCCGGTTATTACGTTGAGCATTCAGGCTTCTGTCAGTTTCGTTGGGTATCCAAACTCCGGTTATTACATTGAGCGTTCTGGCTCCGGTCGTTTTTGTTGAGTATCCAGACTCTGGTTATTACATTGAGCGTTCAGGCTCTGATCATTTTCGTTGAGTATGCATACTCCGGTCAATACGTTGAGCTTTCAGTCTCCGGTCATTTTCGTTGAGTATCCAGACTCCGGTCATTACATTGAGCGTTCAGGATCCAGTAATTTTCGTTGAGTATCATAACTCCATTTATTACGTTGAGCGTTCGAGATCCGGTCAGTTTCGTTGGGTATCCAAACTCCAGTTATTGCATTGAGCGTTCAGGCTCCGGTCAGTTCCGTTGGGTATCCAGACTCCGGTTATTATGTTGATCGTTCAGGCTCCGGTCATTTTCGTTGAGTATCCAGACTCGGGTTATTACGTTGAGCGTTCGGGCTCCGGTCAGTTTCGTTGAGTATCCAGATTCCGGTTATTACGTTGAGCGTTCAGGCTCCGGTCAGTTTCGTTGGGTATCCAGACTCCGGTTATTACGTTGAGCGTTCAGGCTCCGGTCAGTTTCGTTGCGTATCCAGACTCCGGTTATTAAGTTAAGCGTCAGGCTCCGATCATTTTCGTTGAGTATCCAGACTCCAGTTATTACGTTGAGCGTTCAGGCTCCGGTCATTTTCGTTGAGTATCTAGACTCTAGTTATTATGTTGAGGGTTCAGACTCCGGTCTTTTTCGTTGAGTATCTAGACTCCCGTTATTTCGTTGAGCGTTCAGGCTCCGATCATTTTCGTTGAGTATGCATACTCCGGTCAATACGTTGAGCGTTCAGTCTCCGGTCCTTTTCGTTGAGTATCCAGACTCCGGTCATTACATTGAGCGTTCAGGATCCAGTAATTTCGTTGAGTATCATAACTCCATTTATTACGTTGAGCGTTCGAGATCCGGCCAGTTTCGTTGGGTATCCAAACTCCAGTTATCACGTTGAGCGTTGAGGCTCCGGTCAGTTTCGTTGGGTATCTAGACTCCGGTTATTATGTTGATCGTTCAGGCTCCAGTCATTTTCGTTGAGTATCCAGACTCTTGTTATTACGTTGAGCGTTCAGGCTCCGGTCAGTTTCGTTGAGTATACAGACTCTGGTTATTAAGTTGAGCATTTAGGCTCCAGTCATTTTCGTTTAGTATCCAGACTCTGGTTATTAAGTTAAGCCTTCAGACTCCTGTCATTTTCGTTGAGTATCCAGACTCCGGTTATTACGTTGAGCGTTCAGGCTCCAGTCATTTTCGTTGAGAATCCAGACTCCTGTTATTACGTTGAGCGTTCAGGCTCCGGTCAGTTTTGTTGGGTAACCAGACTCCGGTTATTACGTTGAGCATTCAGGCTCCGGTCATTTTCGTTGAGTATCCAGACTCCGGTTATTAATTTAAGCGTCAGGCTCCGATCATTTTCGTTGAGTATCCAGACTCCGGTTATTACGTTGAGCGTTCAGGCTCCGGTCATTTTCGTTGAGTATCCAGACTCTGGTTATTACGTTGAGGGATCAGACTCCGGTCAGTTTCATTGAGTATCCAGATTCCGGTTATTACGTTGAGCGTTCAGGCTCCGGTCAGTTTCGTTGGGTATCCAGACTCCGGTTATTACGTTGAGCGTTCAGGCTCCGGTCAATTTCGTTGGGTATCCAGACTCCGGTTATTACGTTGAGCGTTCAGGCTCCAGTCATTTTCGTTGAGTATCCAGACTCCTGTTATTACGTTGAGCGTTCAGGCTCCGGTCAGTTTCGTTGAGTATCCAGACTCTGGTTATTAAGTTGAGCGTTCAGGCTCCGGTCATTTTCGTTTAGTATCCAGACTCTGGTTATTATGTTGAGCGTTCATACTCCTGTCATTTTCGTTGAGTATCCAGACTCCGGTTATTACGTTGAGCGTTCAGGCTCCAGTCATTTTCGTTGAGAATCCAGACTCCTGTTATTACGTTGAGCATTCAGGCTCCGGTCAGTTTCGTTGGGTATCCAGACTCCGGTTATTACGTTGAGCATTCAGGCTCCGGTCATTTTCGTTGAGTATCCAGACTCCGGTTATTAAGTTGAGCATCAGGCTCCGATCATTTTCGTTGAGTATCCAGACTCCGGTTATTATATTGAGCATTCAGGCTCCTGTCAGTTTCGTTGGGTATCCAAACTCCGGTTATTACATTGAGCGTTCCGGCTCCGGTCGTTTTTGTTGAGTATCCAGACTCTGGTTATTACATTGAGCGTTCAGGCTCTGATCATTTTCGTTGAGTATGCATACTCTGGTCAATACGTTGAGCGTTCAGTCTCCGGTCATTTTGGTTGAGAATCCAGACTCCGGTCATTACATTGAGCGTTCAGGATCCAGTCATTTTCGTTGAGTATCATAACTCCATTTATTACGTTGAGCGTTCGAGATCCGGTCAGTTTCGTTGAGTATCCGGACTCCAGTTATTACGTTGAGCGTTCAGGCTCCGGTCAGTTTCGTTGGGTATCCAGACTCCGGTTATTACGTTGAGCTTTCAGGCTCCAGTCATTTTCGTTGAGTATCCAGACTCCTGTTATTACGTTGAGCGTTCAGGCTCCGGTCAGTTTCGTTGAGTATCCAGACTCTAGTTATTAAGTTGAGCGTTCAGGCTCCGGTCATTTTCGTTTAGTATCCAGACTCTGGTTATTATGTTGAGCGTTCATACTCCTGTCATTTTCATTGAGTATCCAGACTCTGGTTATTACGTTGAGCATTCAGGCTCCAGTCATTTTCGTTGAGAATCCAGACTCCTGTTATTACGTTGAGCATTCAGGCTCCGGTCAGTTTCGTTAGGTATCCAGACTCCGGTTATTACGTTGAGCATTCAGGCTCCGGTCATTTTCGTTGAGTATCCAGACTCCGGTTATTAAGTTGAGCATCAGGCTCCGATCATTTTCGTTGAGTATCCAGACTCCGGTTATTATGTTGAGCATTCAGGCTCCTGTCAGTTTCGTTGGGTATCCAAACTCCGGTTATTACATTGAGCGTTCCGGCTCCGGTCGTTTTTGTTGAGTATCCAGACTCTGGTTATTACATTGAGCGTTCAGGCTCTGATCATTTTCGTTGAGTATGCATACTCCGGTCAATACGTTGAGCGTTCAGTCTCCGGTCATTTTCGTTGAGAATCCAGACTCCGGTCATTAGATTGAGCGTTCAGGATCCAGTCATTTTCGTTGAGTATCATAACTCCATTTATCACGTTGAGCGTTCGAGATCCGGTCAGTTTCGTTGAGTATCCGGACTCCAGTTATTACGTTGAGCGTTTAGGCTCCGATCAGTTTCGTTGGGTATCCAAACTCCGGTTATTACGTTGATCGTTCAGGCTCCGGTCATTTTTGTTGAGTATCCAGACTTGTGTTATTACGTTGAGCGTTTGGGCTCCGGTCAGTTTCATTGAGTATCCAGATTCCGGTTATTACGTTGAGTGTTCAGGCTCCGGTCAGTTTCGTTGGGTATCCAGACTCTTGTTATTATGTTGAGCGTTCATACTCCTGTCATTTTCGTTGAGTATCCAGACTCCGGTTATTACGTTGAGCATTCAGGCTCCAGTCATTTTCGTTGAGAATCCAGACTCCTGTTATTACGTTGAGCATTCAGGCTCTGGTCAGTTTCGTTAGGTATCCAGACTCCGGTTATTACGTTGAGCATTCAGGCTCCGGTCATTTCCGTTGAGTATCCAGACTCCGGTTATTAAGTTGAGCATCAGGCTCCGATCATTTTCGTTGAGTATCCAGACTCCGGTTATTATGTTGAGCATTCAGGCTCCTGTCAGTTTCGTTGGGTATCCAAACTCCGGTTATCACATTGAGCGTTCTGGCTCCGGTCGTTTTTGTTGAGTATCCAGACTCTGGTTATTACATTGAGCGTTCAGGCTCTGATCATTTTCGTTGAGTATGCATACTCCGGTCAATACGTTGAGCGTTCAGTCTCCGGTCATTTTCGTTGAGAATCCAGACTCCGGTCATTACATTGAGCGTTCAGGATCCAGTCATTTTCGTTGAGTATCATAACTCCATTTATTACGTTCGAGATCCGGTCAGTTTCGTTGAGTATCCGGACTCCAGTTATTACGTTGAGCGTTCAGGCTCCGGTCAGTTTCGTTGGGTATCCAAACTCCGGTTATTATGTTGATCGTTCAGGCTCCGGTCATTTTTGTTGAGTATCCAGACTCGTGTTATTACGTTGAGCGTTTGGGCTCCGGTCAGTTTCGTTGAGTATCCAGATTCCGGTTATTACGTTGAGTGTTCAGGCTCCGGTCAGTTTCGTTGGGTATCCAGACTCCGGTTATTACGTTGAGCGTTCAGGCTCCGGTCATTTTTGTTGAGTGTCCAGACTCCGGTTATTAAGTTGAGCATCAGGCTCCGATCATTTTCGTTGAGTATCCAGACTCCGCTTATTATGTTGAGCATTCAGGCTCCTGTCAGTTTCGTTGGGTATCCAAACTCCGGTTATTACGTTGAGCGTTCCGGCTCCGGTCGTTTTTGTTGAGTATCCAGACTCTGGTTATTACATTGAGCGTTCAGGCTCTGATTATTTTCGTTGAGTATGCATACTCCGGTCAATATGTTGAGCGTTCAGTCTCCGGTCATTTTCGTTGAGTATCCAGACTTCGGTCATTACATTGAGCGTTCAGGATCCAATCATTTTCGTTGAGTATCATAACTCCATTTATTACGTTGAGCGTTCGAGATCCGGTCAGTTTCGTTGAGTATCCGGACTCCAGTTATTACGTTGAGCGTTCAGGCTCCGGTCAGTTTCGTTGGGTATCCAAACTCTGATTATTATATTGATTGTTCAGGCTCCGGTCATTTTCGTTGAGTATCCAGACTCGGGTTATTACGTTGAGTGTTCGGGCTCCGGTCAGCTTCGTTGAGTATCCAGATTCCGGTTATTACGTTGAGTGTTCAGGCTCCGGTCAGTTTCGTTGGGTATCCAGACTCCGGTTATTACGTTGAGCGTTCAGGCTCCGGTCAGTTTCGTTGGGTATCCAGACTCCGGTTATTAAGTTGAGCGTCAGGCTCCGATCATTTTCGTTGAGTATCCAAACTCCGGTTATTAAGTTGAGCGTTCAGGCTCCGGTCATTTTCGTTGAGTATCTAGACTCTAGTTATTACGTTGAGGGTTCAGACTCCGGTCATTTTCGTTGAGTATCTAGACTCCTGTCATTTCGTTGAGCGTTCAGGCTCCGATCATTTTCGTTGAGTATGCATACTCCGGTCAATACGTTGAGCGTTCAGTCTCCGGTCATTTTCGTTGAGTGTCCATACTCCGGTCATTACATTGAGCGTTCAGGATCCAGTAATTTTCGTTGAGTATGATAACTCCATTTAATACATTGAGCGTTCGAGATCCGGTCAGTTTCGTTGAGTATCCGGACTCCAGTTATTACGTTGAGCGTTCAGGCTCCGGTCAGTTTCGTTGGGTATCCAAACTCCGGTTATTATGTTGATCATTCAGGCTCCGGTCATTTTCGTTGAGTATCCAGACTCGGGTTATTACGTTGAGCGTTCGGGCTCCGGTCAGTTTCGTTGAGTATCCAGATTCCGGTTATTACGTTGAGTGTTCAGGCTCCGGCCAGTTTCGTTGGGCATCCAGACTCCGGTTATTACGTTGAGCGTTCAGGCTCCGGTCAGTTTCGTTCGGTATCCAGACTCCGGTTATTACGTTGAACGTTCAGGCTCCAGTCATTTTCGTTGAGAATCCAGACTCCTGTTATTACGTTGAGCGTTCAGGCTCCGGTCAGTTTCGTTGGTTATCCAGACTCCGGTTATTACGTTGAGCGTTCAGGCTCCGGTCATTTTTGTTGAGTATCTAGACTCCGGTTATTAAGTTGAGCGTCAGGCTCCGATCATTTTCGTTGAGTATCCATACTCCGGTTATTACGTTAAGTGTTCAGGCTCCGGTCATTTTCGTTGAGTATCTAGACTCTGGTTATTATGTTGAGGGTTCAGACTTCGGTCATTTTCGTTGAGTATCTAGACTCCTGTCATTATGTTGAGCGTTCAGGCTCCGATCATTTTCGTTGAGTATGCATACTCCGGTCAATACGTTGAGCATTCAGTCTCCGGACATTTTCGTTGAGTATCCAGACTCCGGTCATTACATTGAGCGTTCAGGATCCAATCATTTTTGTTGAGTATCAGAACTCCATTTATTACGTTGAACGTTCGAGATCCGGTCAATTTCGTTGAGTATCCGGACTCCAGTTATTACGTTGAGCGTTCAGGCTCCGGTCAGTTTCGTTGGGTATCCAAACTCCGGTTATTATGTTGATCGTTCAGGCTCCGTTCAGTTTCGTTGAGTATCCAGACTCGGGTTATTACGTTGAGCGTTCGGGCTCCGATCAGTTTCGTTGAGTATCTAGATTCCGGTTATTACGTTGAGTGTTCAGGCTCCGGTCAGTTTCGTTGGGTATCCAGATTCTGGATATTTAGTTGAGCGTTCAGGCTCCGGTCAGTTTCGTTGGGTATTCAGACTCCGGTTATTACGTTGAGCGTTTAGGCTCCAGTCATTTTCGTTGAGAATCCAGACTCCTGTTATTACGTTGAGCGTTCAGGATCCAGTCATTTTCGTTGAGTATCATAACTCCCTTTATTACGTTGAGCGTTCAGGATCCGGTCAGTTTCGTTGAGTATCCGGACTCCAGTTATTACGTTGAGCGTTCAGGCTCCGGTTAGTTTCGTTAGGTACCTAGACTCCGGTGATTATGTTGAGCGTTCGAGCTCCGGTCAGTTTCGTTGGGTATCCAGACTCCGGTTATTACGTTGATCGTTCGGGCTCCAGTCAGTTTCGTTGAGTATCCAGTTTCCGGTTATTACGTTGAGCGTTCAGGCTCCGATCAGTTTCGTTGGGTATCCAAACTCCGGTTATTACGTTCAGTGTTCCGGCTCCGGTCGTTTTTGTTGAGTATCCATACTCTAGTTATTACGTTGAGCGTTCCGGCTCCGGTCAGTTTCGTTAGGTATCCAGACTCCGGTTATTACGTTGAGCGTTCAGGCTCCGGTCAGTTTCGTTGGGTATCCAGACTCCGGTTATTAAGTTGAGCGTCAAGCTCCGATCATTTTCGTTGAGTATCCAGACTCCGGTTATTACGTTAAGCGTTCAGGCTCCGGTCAGTTTCGTTGAGTATCCAGACTCTGGTTATTACGTTGAGGGTTCAGACTCCGGTCATTTTCGTTGAGTATCTAGACTCCTGTCATTACGTTGAGCGTTCAGGCTCCGATCAATTTCGTTGAGTATGCATACTCCGGTCAATACGTTGAACGTTCAGTCTCCGGTCAATTTCGTTGAGTATCCAGACTCCGGTCATTCCATTGAGCATTCAGGATCCAGCCATTTTCGTTGAGTATCATAACTCCATTTATTACGTTGAGCGTTCAGGATCCGGTCAGTTTCGTTGAGTATCCGGACTCCAGTTATTAAGTTGAGCGTTCTGGCTCCGGTCAGTTTCGTTGGGTATCCAGACTCCGGTGATTATGTTGATCGTTCAGGCTCCGGTCATTTTCGTTGAGTATCCAGACTCGGGTTATTACGTTGAGCGTTCGGGCTCCGGTCAGTTTCGTTGAGTATCCAGATTCCGGTTATTACGTTGAGCGTTCTGACTCCGGTCAGTTTCGTTGGGTATCCGGACTCCGGTTATTACGTTGAGCGTTCAAACTCCAGTCATTTTCGTTGAGTATCCAGACTCTGGTTATTACGTTGAGGGTTCAGACTCCGGTCATTTTCGTTGAGTATCTAGACTCCTGTCATTACGTTGAGCGTTCAGGCTCCGATCATTTTCGTTGAGTATGCATACTCTGGTCAATACGTTGAACGTTCAGTCTCCGGTCAATTTCGTTGAGTATCCAGACTCCGGTCATTCCATTGAGCATTCAGGATCCAGCCATTTTCGTTGAGTATCATAACTCCATTTATTACGTTGAGCGTTCAGGATCCGGTCAGTTTCGTTGAGTATCCGGACTCCAGTTATTAAGTTGAGCGTTCTGGCTCCGGTCAGTTTCGTTGGGTATCCAGACTCCGGTGATTATGTTGATCGTTCAGGCTCCGGTCATTTTCGTTGAGTATCCAGACTCGGGTTATTACGTTGAGCGTTCGGGCTCCGGTCAGTTTCGTTGAGTATCCAGATTCCGGTTATTACGTTGAGCGTTCTGACTCCGGTCAGTTTTGTTGGGTATCCGGACTCCGGTTATTACGTTGAGCGTTCAAACTCCAGTCATTTTCGTTGAGTATCCAGACTCCGGTCATTACATTGAGCGTTCAGGATCCAGTCATTTTCGTTGAGTATCCAGACTCTGGTTATTAAGTTGAGCGTTCAGGCTCCGGTCATTTTCGTTGAGTATCTAGACTATGGTTATTACGTTGAGCGTTCAAGCTCCGGTCAGTTTCATTGAGTATCCAGATTCCGGTTATTACATTGAGCGTTCAGGCTCCGATCAGTTTCGTTGGGTATCAAGACACCGGTTATTACGTTGAGCGTTCAGGCTCCGGTCAGTTTCATAGGGTATCCAGACTCCGGTTATTACGTTGATCATTCTGGCTCCGGTCATTTTCGTTGAGTATCCTGACTCCAGTTCTTACGTTGAACGTTCAGGCTCCATTCAGTTTAGTTGGGTATCCAAACTCCGGTTATTACGTTGATCGTTCTGGCTCCGGTCGTTTTTGTTGGGTATCCAGACTCTGGTTATTACGTTAAGCGTTCAGGCTCCAGTCATTTTCGTTGAGAATCCAGACTCCTTTATTATGTTGAGCGTTCAGGCTCCGGTCAGTTTCGTTGGGTATCCAGACTCCGGTTATTACGTTGAGCGTTCAGGCTTCGGTCATTTTCGTTGAGTATCCAGACTCCGGTTATTACGTTGAGCGTTCAGGATCCGGTCAGTTTCAATGAGTATCCAGATTCCGGTTATTACGTTGAACGTTCAGGCTCCGGTCAATTTCGTTGGGTATCCAGACTCTGGTTATTACGTTGAGCGTTCAGGCTCCGGTCAGTTTCGTTGGGTATCCAGACTCCGGTTATTACGTTGAGCGTTCAGGCTCTAGTCATTTTCGTTGAGTATCCAGACTCCTGTTATTACGTTGAGCGTTCAGGCTCCGGTCAGTTTCGTTGAGTATCCAGACTCTGGTTATTAAGTTGAGCGTTCAGGCTCCGGTCATTTTCGTTGAGTATCCAGACTCCGGTCATTCCATTGAGCGTTCAGGCTCCGGTCAGTTTCGTTGAGTATCCAGATTCCGGTTATTACATTGAGCGTTCAGGCTCCGGTCAGTTTCTTTGGGTATCAAGACACCGGTTATTACGTTGAGCGTTCAGGCTCCGGTCAGTTTCATTGGGTATCCAGACTCCGGTTATTACGTTGATCGTTCTGGCTCCGGTCATTTTCGTTGAGTATCCAGACTCCAGTTATTACGTTGAACGTTCAGGCTCCGATCAGTTTCGTTGGGTATCCAAACTCCGGTTATTACGTTGAGTGTTCCGGCTCCGGTCGTTTTTTTTTAGTATCCAGACTCTAGTTATTACATTGAGTGTTCCGGCTCCGGTCAGTTTCGTTGAGTATCCAGATTCCAATTATTATGTTGAGCATTCAGGCTCCGGTCAGTTTCGTTGGGTATCCAGACTACGGTTATTACGTTGAGTGTTCAGGCTCCGGTCATTTTCGTTTAGTATCCAGACTCCGGTTATTAAGTTTAGCGTCAAGCTCCGATCATTTTCGTTAAGTATCCAGACTCCGGTTATTACGTTGAGCGTTTAGGCTGCGGTCATTTTCGTTGAGTATCTAGACTCTGGTTATTACGTTGAGGGTTCAGACTCCGGTCATTTTCGTTGAGTATCTAGACTCCTGTCATTACGTTGAGTGTTCAGGCTCCGATCATTTTCGTTGAGTATGCATACTCCGGTCAATACGTTGCCCGTTCAGTCTCCAGTCATTTTCGTTGAGTATCCAGACTCCGGTCATTACATTGAGCGTTCAGGATCCGGTCATTTTCGTTGAGTATCATAACTCCATTTATTACGTTGAGCGTTCAGGATCCGGTCAGTTTCGTTGAGTATCCGGACTCCAGTTATTACGTTGAGCGTTCTGGCTCCGGTCAGTTTCGTTGGGTATCCAGACTCCGGTGATTATGTTGATCGTTCAGGCTCCGGTCATTTTCGTTGAGTATCCTGACTCGGGTTATTACGTTGAGCGTTCGGGCTCCGGTCAGTTTCGTTGAGTATCCAGATTCCGGTTATTACGTTGAGCGTTCTGACTCCGGTCAGTTTCGTTGGGTATCCGGACTCCGGTTATTACGTTGAGCGTTCAAACTCCAGTCATTTTCGTTGAGTATCCAGACTCTGGTTATTACGTTGAGGGTTCAGACTCCGGTCATTTTCGTTGAGTATCTAGACTCCTGTCATTACGTTGAGCGTTCAGGCTCCGATCATTTTCGTTGAGTATGCATACTCTGGTCAATACGTTGAACGTTCAGTCTCCGGTCAATTTCGTTGAGTATCCAGACTCCGGTCATTCCATTGAGCATTCAGGATCCAGCCATTTTCGTTGAGTATCATAACTCCATTTATTACGTTGAGCGTTCAGGATCCGGTCAGTTTCGTTGAGTATCCAGATTCCGGTTATTACGTTGAGCGTTCTGACTCCGGTCAGTTTCGTTGGGTATCCGGACTCCGGTTATTACGTTGAGCGTTCAAACTCCAGTCATTTTCGTTGAGTATCCAGACTCCGGTCATTACATTGAGCGTTCAGGATCCAGTCATTTTCGTTGAGTATCCAGACTCTGGTTATTAAGTTGAGCGTTCAGGCTCCGGTCATTTTCGTTGAGTATCTAGACTATGGTTATTACGTTGAGCGTTCAAGCTCCGGTCAGTTTCATTGAGTATCCAGATTCCGGTTATTACATTGAGCGTTCAGGCTCCGATCAGTTTCGTTGGGTATCAAGACACCGGTTATTACGTTGAGCGTTCAGGCTCCGGTCAGTTTCATAGGGTATCCAGACTCCGGTTATTACGTTGATCATTCTGGCTCCGGTCATTTTCGTTGAGTATCCTGACTCCAGTTCTTACGTTGAACGTTCAGGCTCCTTTCAGTTTAGTTGGGTATCCAAACTCCGGTTATTACGTTGATCGTTCCGGCTCCGGTCGTTTTTGTTGGGTATCCAGACTCTGGTTATTACGTTAAGCGTTCAGGCTCCAGTCATTTTCGTTGAGAATCCAGACTCCTTTATTATGTTGAGCGTTCAGGCTCCGGTCAGTTTCGTTGGGTATCCAGACTCCGGTTATTACGTTGAGCGTTCAGGCTTCGGTCATTTTCGTTGAGTA
Source organism: Lathyrus sativus (assembly GCA_963859935.3). Lineage (NCBI taxonomy): Eukaryota > Viridiplantae > Streptophyta > Magnoliopsida > Fabales > Fabaceae > Lathyrus > Lathyrus sativus. The sequence goes on from OZ012736.1 coordinate 239,018,632, forward strand.
TCCAGACTCCGGTTATTACGTTGAGCGTTCAGGATCCGGTCAGTTTCAATGAGTATCCAGATTCCGGTTATTACGTTGAACGTCCAGGCTCCGGTCAATTTCGTTGGGTATCCAGACTCTGGTTATTACGTTGAGCGTTCAGGCTCCGGTCAGTTTCGTTGGGTATCCAGACTCCGGTTATTACGTTGAGCGTTCAGGCTCTAGTCATTTTCGTTGAGTATCCAGACTCCTGTTATTACGTTGAGCGTTCAGGCTCCGGTCAGTTTCGTTGAGTATCCAGACTCTGGTTATTAAGTTGAGCGTTCAGGCTCCGGTCATTTTCGTTGAGTATCCAGACTCCGGTCATTCCATTGAGCGTTCAGGCTCCGGTCAGTTTCGTTGAGTATCCAGACTCCAGTTATTACGTTGAACGTTCAGGCTCCGATCAGTTTCGTTGGGTATCCAAACTCCGGTTATTACGTTGAGTGTTCCGGCTCCGGTCGTTTTTTTTTAGTATCCAGACTCTAGTTATTACATTGAGTGTTCCGGCTCCGGTCAGTTTCGTTGAGTATCCAGATTCCAATTATTATGTTGAGCATTCAGGCTCCGGTCAGTTTCGTTGGGTATCCAGACTACGGTTATTACGTTGAGTGTTCAGGCTCCGGTCATTTTCGTTTAGTATCCAGACTCCGGTTATTAAGTTTAGCGTCAAGCTCCGATCATTTTCGTTAAGTATCCAGACTCCGGTTATTACGTTGAGCGTTTAGGCTGCGGTCATTTTCGTTGAGTATCTAGACTCTGGTTATTACGTTGAGGGTTCAGACTCCGGTCATTTTCGTTGAGTATCTAGACTCCTGTCATTACGTTGAGTGTTCAGGCTCCGATCATTTTCGTTGAGTATGCATACTCCGGTCAATACGTTGCCCGTTCAGTCTCCAGTCATTTTCGTTGAGTATCCAGACTCCGGTCCTTACATTGAGCCTTCAGGATCCGGTCATTTTCGTTGAGTATCATAACTCCATTTATTACGTTGAGCGTTCAGGATCCGGTCAGTTTCGTTGAGTATCCGGACTCCAGTTATTACGTTGAGCGTTCTGGCTCCGGTCAGTTTCGTTGGGTATCCAGACTCCGGTGATTATGTTGATCGTTCAGGCTCCGGTCATTTTCGTTGAGTATCCAGACTCGGGTTATTACGTTGAGCGTTCGGGCTCCGGTCAGTTTCGTTGAGTATCCAGATTCCGATTATTACGTTGAGCGTTCCGACTCCGGTCAGTTTCGTTGGGTATCCGGACTCCGGTTATTACGTTGAGCGTTCAAACTCCAGTCATTTTCGTTGAGTATCCAGACTCCGGTCATTACATTTAGCGTTCAGGATCCAGTCATTTTCGTTGAGTATCTAGACTCTGGTTATTAAGTTGAGCGTTCAGGCTCCGGTCATTTTCGTTGAGTATCTAGACTATGGTTATTACGTTGAGCGTTCAAGCTCTGGTCAGTTTCATTGAGTATCCAGATTCCGGTTATTACATTGAGCGTTCAGGCTCCGATCAGTTTCGTTGTGTATCAAGACACCGGTTATTACGTTGAGCGTTCAGGCTCTGGTCAGTTTCATAGGGTATCCAGACTCCGGTTATTACGTTGATCATTCTGGCTCCGGTCATTTTCGTTGAGTATCCTGACTCCAGTTCTTACGTTGAACGTTCAGGCTCCATTCAGTTTAGTTGGGTATCCAAACTCCGGTTATTACGTTGATCGTTCCGGCTCCGGTCGTTTTTGTTGGGTATCCAGACTCTGGTTATTACGTTAAGCGTTCAGGCTCCAGTCATTTTCGTTGAGAATCCAGACTCCTTTATTACGTTGAGCGTTCAGGCTCCGGTCAGTTTCGTTGGGTATCCAGACTCCGGTTATTACGTTGAGCGTTCAGGCTCCGGTCATTTTCGTTGAGTATCCAGACTCTGGTTATTACGTTGAGCGTTCAGGATCCGGTCAGTTTCAATGAGTATCCAGATTCCGGTTATTACGTTGAACGTTCAGGCACCGGTCAATTTCGTTGGGTATCCAGACTCCGGTTATTACGTTGAGCGTTCAGGCTCCGGTCAGTTTCGTTGGGTATCCAGACTCCGGTTATTACGTTGAGCGTTCAGGCTCTAGTCATTTTCGTTGAGTATCCAGACTCCTGTTATTACGTTGAGCGTTCAGGCTCCGGTCAGTTTCGTTGAGTATCCAGACTCTGGTTATTAAGTTGAGCGTTCAGACTCCGGTCATTTTCGTTGAGTATCCAGACTCCGGTCATTCCATTGAGCGTTCAGGCTCCGGTCAGTTTCGTTGGGTATCAAGACACCAGTTATTACGTTGAGCGTTCAGGCTCCGGTCAGTTTCATTGGGTATCCAGACTCCAGTTATTACGTTGATCGTTCTGGCTCCGGTCATTTTCGTTGAGTATCCAGACTCCAGTTATTACGTTGAACGTTCAGGCTCCCATCAGTTTCGTTGGGTATCCAAACTCCGGTTATTACGTTGAGCGTTCCGGCTCCGGTCGTTTTTTTTTAGTATCTAGACTCCTGTCATTACGTTGAGCGTTCAGGCTCCTATCATTTTCGTTGAGTATCCAGATTCCGATTATTATGTTGAACGTTCAGGCTCTGGTCAGTTTCGTTGGGTATCCACACTCCGGTTATTACGTTGAGCGTTCAGGCTCCGGTCATTTTCGTTGAGTATCCAGACTCCGGTTATTAAGTTTAGCGTCAAGCTCCGATCATTTTCGTTAAGTATCCAGACTCCGGTTATTACGTTGAGCGTTCAGGCTGCGGTCATTTTCGTTGAGTATCTAGACTCTGGTTATTACGTTAAGGGTTCAGACTCCGGTCATTTTCGTTGAGTATCTAGACTCCTGTCATTACGTTGAGTGTTCAGGCTCCGATCATTTTCGTTGAGTATGCATACTCCGGTCAATACGTTGAGCGTTCAGTCTCCGGTCATTTTCGTTGAGTATCCAGACTCCGGTCATTACATTGAGCGTTCAGGATCCAATCATTTTCGTTGAGTATCATAACTCCATTTATTACGTTGAGCGTTCAGGATCCGGTCAGTTTCGTTGAGTATCCGGACACCAGTTATTATGTTGAGCGTTCAGGCTCCGGTCAGTTTCGTTGGGTATCCAAACTCCGGTTATTATGTTGATCGTTCAGGCTCCGGTCATTTTCGTTGAGTATCCAGACTCGGGTTATTACGTTGAGCGTTCGGGCTCCGGTCAGTTTCAGTGAGTATCCAGATTCCGGTTATTACATTGAGCCTTCAGTCTCCGGTCAGTTTCGTTGGGTATCCAGACTCCGGTTATTACGTTGGACATTTAGGCTCCGGTCAGTTTCGTTGGGTATCCAGACTCCGGTTATTACGTTGAGCGTTCAGGCTTCAGTCATTTTTGTTGAGTATCCAGACTCCTGTTATTACGTTGAGCGTTCAGGCTCCGGTCAGTTTCGTTGAGTATCCAGACTCTGGTTATTAAGTTGAGCGTTCAGGCTCCGGTCATTTTCGTGTAGTATCTAGACTCCTGTCATTACGTTGAGCGTTCAGGCTCCGATCATTTTCGTTGAGTATGCATACTCCGGTCAATACGTTGAACGTTCAGTCTCCGGTCAATTTCGTTGAGTATCCAGACTCCGGTCATTCCATTGAGCATTCAGGATCCAACCATTTTCGTTGAGTATCATAACTCCATTTATTACGTTGAGCGTTCAGGATCCGGTCAGTTTCGTTGAGTATCCGGACTCCAGTTATTACATTGAGCGTTCTGGCTCCGGTCAGTTTCGTTGGGTATCCAGACTCCGGTGATTATGTTGATAGTTCAGGCTCCGGTCATTTTCGTTGAGTATCCAGACTCGGGTCAATACGTTGAGCGTTCAGTCTCCAGTCATTTTCGTTGAGTATCCAGACTCCGGTCATTACATTGAGCGTTCAGGATCCTGTCATTTTCGTTGAGTATCATAACTCCATTTATTAAGTTGAGCGTTCAGGCTCCGGTCATTTTCGTTGAGTATCGAGACTCTGGTTATTACGTTGAGCGTTCAAGCTCCGGTCAGTTTCATTGAGTACCCAGATTCCGGTTATTAAATTGAGCGTTCAGCCTCCGATCAGTTTCGTTGGGTATCAAGACACCGGTTATTACGTTGAGCGTTCAGGCTCCGGTCAGTTTTATAGGGTATCCAAACTCCGGTTATTACGTTGATCATTCTGGCTCCAGTCATTTTCGTTGAGTATCCTGACTCCAGTTATTACATTGAATGTTCAGGCTCCATTCAGTTTAGTTGGGTATCCAAACTCCGGTTATTACGTTGATCGTTCCGGCTCCGGTCGTTTTTGTTGGGTATCCAGACTCCGGTTATTACGTTAAGCGTTCAGGCTCCAGTCATTTTCGTGGAGAATCCAGACTCCTGTTATTACATTGAGCGTTCAGGCTCCGGTCAGTTTCGTTGGGTATCCAGACTCCGGTTATTACGTTGAGCGTTCAGGCTCCGATCATTTTCGTTGAGTATCCAGACTCCGGTTATTACGTTGAGCGTTCAGGATCCGGTCAGTTTCATTGAGTATCCAGATTCCGGTTATTACGTTGAACGTTCAGGCTCCGGTCAATTTCGTTGGGTATCCACACTCCGGTTATTACGTTGAGCGTTCAGGCTCCGGTCAATTTCGTTGGGTATCCAGGCTCCGGTCAATTTCGTTGGGTATCCAGACTCCGGTTATTACGTTGAGCGTTCAGGCTCCGGTCAGTTTCGTTGAGTATCCAGACTCTGGTTATTAAGTTGAGCGTTCAGGCTCAGGTCATTTTCGTTGAGTATCTAGACTCCTGTCATTACGTTGAGCGTTCAGGCTCCGATCATTTTCGTTGAGTATGCATACTCCGGTCAATACGTTGAACGTTCAGTCTCCGGTCAATTTCGTTGAGTATCCAGACTCCGGTCATTCCATTGAGCATTCAGGATCCAACCATTTTCGTTGAGTATCATAACTCCATTTATTACGTTGAGCGTTCAGGATCCGGTCAGTTTCGTTGAGTATCCGGACTCCAGTTATTACGTTGAGCGTTCTGGCTCCGGTCAGTTTCGTTGGGTATCCAAACTCCGGTTATTATGTTGATCGTTCAGGCTCCGGTCATTTTTGTTGAGTATCCAGACTCGGGTCAATACGTTGAGCGTTCAGTCTCCAGTCATTTTCGTTGAGTATCCAGACTCCGGTCATTACATTGAGCATTCAGGATCCAGTCATTTTCGTTGGGTATCCAGACTCCGGTTATTACATTGAGCCTTCAGACTCCAATCATTTTCGTTGAGTATCCAGACTCCTGTTATTACATTGTGCGTTCAGGCTCCGGTCAGTTTCGTTGGGTATCCAGACTCCGGTTATTACGTTGAGCGTTCAGGCTCCGGTCATTTTCGTTGAGTATCCAGACTCCGATTATTACGTTGAGCGTTCAGGCTCCGGTCAGTTTCATAGGGTATCCAGACTCCGGTTATTACGTTGATCATTCTGGCTCGGGTCATTTTCGTTGAGTATCCTGACTCCAGTTATTACGTTGAACGTTCAGGCTCCATTCAGTTTAGTTGGGTATCCAGACTCCGGTTATTACGTTGATCGTTCCGGCTCCGGTCGTTTTTGTTGGGTATCCAGACTCCGGTTATTACGTTAAGCGTTCAGGCTCCAGTCATTTTCGTTGAGAATCCAGACTCCTGTTATTACGTTGAGCGTTCAGGCTCCGGTCAGTTTCGTTGGGTATCCAGACTCCGGTTATTCCGTTGAGCGTTCAGGCTCCGGTCATTTTCGTTGAGTATCCAGACTCCAGTTATTACGTTGAGTGTTCAGGATCCGGTCAGTTTCATTGAGTATCCAGATTCCGGTTATTACGTTGAACGTTCAGGCTCCGGTCAATTTCGTTGGGTATCCAGACTCCGGTTATTACGTTGAGCGTTCAGGCTCCAGTCATTTTCGTTGAGTATCCAGACTCATGTTATTACGTTGAGCGTTCAGGCTCTGGTCAGTTTCGTTGAGTATCCAGACTCTGGTTATTACGTTGAGCGTTCAGGCTCCGGTCATTTTTGTTGAGTATCTAGACTCCTGTCATTACGTTGAGCGTTCAGGCTCCGATCATTTTCGTTGAGTATCCAGATTCCGATTATTATGTTGAACGTTCAGGCTCTTGTCAGTTTCGTTGGGTATCCAGACTCCGGTTATTACGTTGAGCGTTCAGGCTCCGGTCATTTTCGTTGAGTATCCAGACTCCGGTTATTAAGTTTAGCGTCAAGCTCCGATCATTTTCGTTTAGTATCCAGACTCCGGTTATTACGTTGAGCGTTCAGGCTGCGGTCATTTTCGTTGAGTATCTAGACTCTGGTTATTACGTTAAGGGTTCAGACTCCGGTCATTTTCGTTGAGTATCTAGACTCCTGTCATTACGTTGAGTGTTCAGGCTCCGATCATTTTCGTCGATTATGCATAATCCGGTCAATATGTTGAGCGTTCAGCCTCCGATCATTTTCGTTGACTATCCAGACTCCGGTCATTACATTGAGCGTTCAGGATCCAGTCATTTTCGTTGAGTATCATAACTCCATTTATTACGTTGAGCGTTCTGGATCCGGTCAGTTTCGTTGAGTATCCGGACTCCAGTTATTATGTTGAGCGTTCAGGCTCCAGTCAATTTCGTTGGGTATGTAAACTCCGGTTATTATGTTGATCGTTCAGGCTCCGGTCATTTTCGTTGAGTATCCAGACTCGGGTTATTACGTTGAGCGTTCGGGCTCCGGTCAGTTTCAGTGAGTATCCAGATTCCGGTTATTACATTGAGCGTTCAGGCTCCGGTCAGTTTCGTTGGGTATCCAGACTCCGGTTATTACGTTGAGCGTTCAGGCTCTGGTCAGTTTCGTTGGGTATCCAGACTCCGGTTATTACATTGAGCGTTCAGGCTCCAGTCATTTTCGTTGAGTATTCAGACTCCTGTTATTACGTTGAGCGTTCAGGCTCCGGTCAGTTTCGTTGGGTATCCAGACTCTGGTTATTAAGTTGAGCGTTCAGGCTCCGGTCGTTTTCGTTGAGTATCCAGACTCCGGTCATTCCATTGAGCGTTCAGGCTCCGGTCAGTTTCGTTGACTATCCAGATTCCGGTTATTACATTGAGCGTTCAGGCTCCGGTCAGTTTCATTGGGTATCAAGACACCGGTTATTACGTTGAGCGTTCAGGCTCCGGTCAGTTTCATTGGGTATCCAGACTCCGTTTATTACGTTGATCGTTCTGGCTCCGGTCATTTTCGTTGAGTATCCAGACTCCAGTTATTACGTTGAACGTTCAGGCTCCGATCAGTTTCGTTGGGTATCCAAACTCCGGTTATTACGTTGAGTGTTCCGGCTCCGGTCGTTTTTGTTGAGTATCCAGACTCTAGTTATTACGTTGAGCGTTCTGGCTCCGGTCAGTTTCGTTGAGTATCCAGATTCCGATTATTATATTGAATGTTCAGGCTCTGGTCAGTTTCGTTGGGTATCCAGACTCCGGTTATTACGTTGAGCGTTCAGGCTCCGGTCATTTTCGTTGAGTATCCAGACTCCGGTTATTACGTTGAGCGTTCAGGCTGCGGTCATTTTCGTTGAGTATCTAGACTCTGGTTATTACGTTGAGGGTTCAGACTCCGGTCATTTTCGTTGAGTATCTAGACTCCTGTCATTACGTTGAGTGTTCAGGCTCCGATCATTTTCGTTGAGTATGCATACTCCGGTCAATACGTTGAGCGTTCAGTCTCCGGTCATTTTCGTTGACTATCCAGACTCCGGTCATTACATTGAGCGTTCAGGATCCAGTCATTTTCGTTGAGTATCATAACTCCACTTATTACATTGAGCGTTCTGGATCCGGTCAGTTTCGTTGAGTATCCGGACTCCAGTTATTATGTTGAGCGTTCAGGCTCCAGTCAGTTTCGTTGGGTATCTAAACTCCGGTTATTATGTTGATCGTTCAGGCTCCGGTCATTTTCGTTGAGTATCCAGACTCGGGTTATTACGTTGAGCGTTCGGGCTCCGGTCAGTTTCAGTGAGTATCCAGATTCCGGTTATTACATTGAGCGTTCAGGCTCCGGTCAATTTCGTTGGGTATCCAGACTCCGGTTATTATGTTGAGCGTTCAGGCTCCGGTCAGTTTCGTTGGGTATCCAGACTCCGGTTATTACGTTGAGCGTTCAGGCTCCGGTTAGCTTTGTTGAGTATCCAGACTCTGGTTATTAAGTTGAGCGTTCAGGCTCTAGCCATTTTCGTTGAGTATCTAGACTCCTGTCATTACTTTGAGCGTTCAGGCTCCGATCATTTTCGTTGAGTATGCATACTCCGGTCAATACGTTGAGCGTTCAGTCTCCGGTCATTTTCGTTGAGTATCCAGACTCCGGTCATTCCATTGAGCGTTCAGGATCCAGCCATTTTCGTTGAGTATCATAACTCCATTTATTACGTTGAGCGTTCAGGCTCCGGTCAGTTTCGTTGGGTATCCAAACTTCGGTTATTATGTTGATCGTTCAGGCTCTGGTCATTTTCGTTGGGTATCCATACTCGGGTTATTACATTGAGCGTTCGGGCTCCGGTCAGTTTCGTTGAGTATCCAGATTCTGGTTATTACGTTGAGTGTTCAGGCTCCGGCCAGTTTCGTTGGATATCCAGACTCCGGTTATTACGTTGAGCGTTTAGGCTCCGGTCAGTTTCGTTGGGTATCCAGACTCCGGTTATTACGTTGAGCGTTCAGGCTCCAGTCATTTTTGTTGAGAATCCAGACTCCGGTTATTACGTTGAGCGTTCAGGCTACGGTCAGTTTCATTGGGTATCCAGACTCCGGTTATTACGTTGAGCGTTCAGGCTCCGGTCATTTTTGTTGAGTATCCAGACTCCGGTTATGAAGTTGAGCGTCAGGCTCCGATCATTTTCGTTGAGTATCCAGACTCCGGTTATTACGTTAAGCGTTCAGGCTCCGGTCATTTTCGTTGAGTATCTGGACTCTGGTTATTATGTTGAGGGTTCAGACTTCGATCATTTTCGTTGAGTATCTAGACTCCTATCATTACGTTGAGCGTTCAGGCTCCGATCATTTTCGTTGAGTATGCATACTCCGGTCAATGCGTTGAGCGTTCAGTCTCCGGTCATTTTCGTTGAGTATCCAGACTCCGGTCATTACATTGAGCGTTCAGGATCCAGTAATTTTCGTTGAGTATCATAACTCCATTTATTACGTTGAGCGTTCGAGATCCGGTCAGTTTCGTTGAGTATCCGGACTCTAGTTATTACATTGAGTGTTCAGGCTCCGGTCAGTTTCGTTGGGTATCCAAACTCCGGTTATTAAGTTGATCGTTCAGGCTCCGGTCATTTTCGTTGAGTATCCAGACTCGGGTTATTACGTTGAGCGTTCGGGCTCCGGTCAGTTTCGTTGAGTATCCAGATTCCGGTTATTACGTTGAGTTTTCAGGCTCCGGCCAGTTTCGTTGGGTATCCAGACTCCGGTTATTACGTTGAGCGTTCAGGCTCCGGTCAGTATCGTTGGGTATCCAGACTCCGGTTATTACGTTGAGCGTTTAGGCTCCAGTCATTTTCGTTGAGAATCCAGACTCATGTTATTACGTTGAGCGTTCAGGCTCCGGTCAGTTTCGTTGGGTATCCAGACTCCGGTTATTACGTTGAGCGTTCAGGCTCCGGTCATTTTTGTTGAGTATCCAGACTCCTGTTATTAAATTGAGCGTCAGGCTCCGATCATTTTCGTTGAGTATCCAGACTCCGGTTATTACGTTAAGCGTTTAGGCTCCGGTCATTTTCGTTGAGTATCTAGACTCTGGTTATTATGTTGAGGGTTCAGACTTCGGTCATTTTCGTTGAGTATCTAGACTCCTGTCATTACGTTGAGCGTTCAGGCTCCGATCATTTTTGTTGAGTATGCATACTCCGGTCAATATGTTGAGCATTCAGTCTCCGGTCATTTTCGTTGAGTATCCAGACTCCGGTCATTACATTGAGCGTTCAGGATCCAGTCATTTTCGTTGAGTATCATAACTCCATTTATTACGTTGAACGTTCGAGATCCGGTCAGTTTCGTTGAGTATCCGGACTCCAGTTATTACGTTGAGCGTTTAGGCTCCGGTCAGTTTCATTGGGTATCCAAACTCCGGTTATTATGTTGATCGTTCAGGCTCCGGTCATTTTCGTTGAGTATCCAGACTCGGGTTATTACCTTGAGCATTTGGGCTCCAGTCAGTTTCGTTGAGTATCCAGAATCCGGTTATTACGTTGAGTGTTCAGGCTCTGGTCAGTTTCGTTGGGTATCCAGATTCTGGTTATTACGTTGAGCGTTCAGGCTCCGGTCAGTTTCGTTGGGTATCCAGACTCCGGTTATTACGTTGAGTGTTCAGGCTCCAGTCATTTTCGTTGAGAATCCAGACTCCTGTTATTACGTTGAGCGTTCAGGCTCCGGTCAGTTTCGTTGAGTATCCAGACTCTGGTTATTAAGTTGAGCGTTCAGGCTCCGGTCATTTTCGTTGAGTATCCAGACTCCGGTCATTCCTTTGAGCGTTCAGGATCCAGTCATTTTCGTTGAGTATCATAACTCCATTTATTACGTTGAGCGTTCAGGATCCGGTCAGTTTCGTTGAGTATCCGGACTCCAATTATTGCGTTGAGCGTTCAGGCTCCGGTTAGTTTGGTTAGGTATCCAGACTCCGGTGATTATGTTGATCGTTCAGGCTCCGGTCATTTTCGTTGAGTATCCAGACTCAGGTTATTACGTTGAGCGTTCGGGCTCCGGTCAGTTTCGTTGAGTATCCAGATTCCGATTATTACAATGAGCGTTCAGGCTCCGGTCAGTTTCGTTGGGTATCCAGACTCCGGTTATTACATTGAGCGTTCAGGCTCCGGTCAGTTTCGTTGGGTATCCAGACTCCGGTTTTTACGTTGAGCGTTCAGGCTCCGGTCAGTTTCGTTGAGTATCCAGACTCTGGTTATTAAGTTGAGCGTTCAGGCTCCGGTCATTTTCGTTGAGTATCCAGATTCTGGTTATTACGTTGAGCGTTCAGGCTCCGGTCAATTTCGTTGGGTATCAAGACACCGGTTATTACTTTGAGCGTTCAGGCTCCGGTCAGTTTCATTAGGTATCCAGACTCCGGTTATTACGTTGATCGTTCTGGCTCCGGTCATTTTCGTTGAGTATCCAGACTCCAGTTATTACGTTGAACGTTCAGGCTCCGATCAGTTTCGTTGGGTATCCAAACTCCGGTTATTACGTTGAGTGTTCCGGCTCCGGTCGTTTTTGTTGAGTATCCAGACTCTAGTTATTACGTTGAGCGTTCCGGCTCCGGTCAGTTTCATTGATTATCCAGACTCCTGTTATTACGTTGAGCGTTCAGGCTCCGGTCAGTTTCGTTGGGTATCCAGACTCCGGTTATTACGTTGAGCGTTCAGGCTCCGGTCATTTTTGTTGAGTATCCAGACTCCTGTTATTAAATTGAGCGTCAGGCTCCGATCATTTTCGTTGAATATCCAGACTCCGGTTATTACGTTGAGCGTTTAGGCTCCGGTCATTTTCGTTGAGTATCTAGACTCTGGTTATTACGTTGATGGTTCAGACTCCGGTCATTTTCGTTGAGTATTTAGACTCCTGTCATTACGTTGAGCGTTCAGGCTCCGATCATTTTTGTTGAGTATGCATACTCCGGTCAATATGTTGAGCATTCAGTCTCCGGTCATTTTCGTTGAGTATCCAGACTCCGGTCATTACATTGAGCATTCAGGATCCAGTCATTTTCGTTGAGTATCATAACTCCATTTATTACGTTGAACGTTCGAGATCCGGTCAGTTTCGTTGAGTATCCGGACTCCAGTTATTACGTTGAGCGTTTAGGCTCCGGTCAGTTTCATTGGGTATCCAAACTCCGGTTATTATGTTGATCATTCAGGCTCCGGTCATTTTCGTTGAGTATCCAGACTCGGGTTATTACCTTGAGCATTTGGGCTCCAGTCAGTTTCGTTGAGTATCCAGAATCCGGTTATTACGTTGAGTGTTCAGGCTCTGGTCAGTTTCGTTGGGTATCCAGATTCTGGTTATTACGTTGAGCGTTCAGGCTCCGGTCAGTTTCGTTGGGTATCCAGACTCCGGTTATTACGTTGAGTGTTCAGGCTCCAGTCATTTTCGTTGAGAATCCAGACTCCTGTTATTACGTTGAGCGTTCAGGCTCCGGTCAGTTTCGTTGAGTATCCAGACTCTGGTTATTAAGTTGAGCGTTCAGGCTCCGGTCATTTTCGTTGAGTATCCAGACTCCGGTCATTCCTTTGAGCGTTCAGGATCCAGTCATTTTCGTTGAGTATCATAACTCCATTTATTACGTTGAGCGTTCAGGATCCGGTCAGTTTCGTTGAGTATCCGGACTCCAGTTATTGCGTTGAGCGTTCAGGCTCCGGTTAGTTTCGTTAGGTATCCAGACTCCGGTGATTATGTTGATCGTTCAGGCTCCGGTCATTTTCGTTGAGTATCCAGACTCAGGTTATTACGTTGAGCGTTCGGGCTCCGGTCAGTTTCGTTGAGTATCCAGATTCCGGTTATTACGTTGAGCGTTCAGGCTCCGGTCAGTTTCGTTGGGTATCCAGACTCCGGTTATTACATTGAGCGTTCAGGCTCCGGTCAGTTTCGTTGGGTATCCAGACTCCGGTTTTTACGTTGAGCGTTCAGGCTCCGGTCAGTTTCGTTGAGTATCCAGACTCTGGTTATTAAGTTGAGCATTCAGGCTCCGGTCATTTTCGTTGAGTATCCAGATTCTGGTTATTACGTTGAGCGTTCAGGCTCCGGTCAATTTCGTTGGGTATCAAGACACCGGTTATTACTTTGAGCGTTCAGGCTCCGGTCAGTTTCATTAGGTATCCAGACTCTGGTTATTACGTTGATCGTTCTGGCTCCGGTCATTTTCGTTGAGTATCCAGACTCCAGTTATTACGTTGAACGTTCAGGCTCCGATCAGTTTCGTTGGGTATCCAAACTCCGGTTATTACGTTGAGTGTTCCGGCTCCGGTCGTTTTTGTTGAGTATCCAGACTCTAGTTATTACGTTGAGCGTTCCGGCTCCGGTCAGTTTCATTGAGTATCCAGATTCCGATTATTATGTTGAGCGTTCAGGATCCGGTCAGTTTCGTTGGGTATCCAGACTCCGGTTATTACGTTGAGCGTTCAGGCTCCGGTCATTTTCGTTGAGTATCCAGACTCCGGTTATTAAGTTGAGCGTCAAGCTCCGATCATTTTCGTTGAGTATCCAGACTCCGGTTATTACGTTGAGCGTTCACGCTCCGGTCATTTTCGTTGAGTATCTAGACTCTGGTTATTACGTTGATGGTTCAGACTCCGGTCATTTTCGTTGAGTATCTAGACTCCTGTCATTACGTTGAGTGTTCAGGCTCCGATCATTTTCGTTGAGTATGCATACTCCGGTCAATACGTTGAGCGTTCAGTCTCCGGTCATTTTCGTTGAGTATCCAGACTCCGGTCATTACATTGAGCGTTCAGGATCCAATCATTTTCGTTGAGTATCATAACTCCATTTATTACGTTGAGCGTTCAGGATCCGGTCAGTTTCATTGAGTATCCGGACTCCAGTTATTATGTTGAGCGTTCAGGCTCCGGTCAGTTTCGTTGGGTATCCAAACTCCGGTTATTATGTTGATCGTTCAGGCTCCGGTCATTTTCGTTGAGTATCCCGACTCAGGTTATTACCTTGAGCGTTTGGGATCCGGTCAGTTTCGTTGAGTATCCAGAATCTGGTTATTACATTGAGTGTTTAGGCTCCGGTCAGTTTCGTTGGGTATCCAGATTCTGGTTATTACGTTGAGCGTTCAGGCTCCGGTCAGTTTCGTTGGGTATCCAGACTCCGGTTATTACGTTGAGCGTTCAGGCTCCAGTCATTTTTGTTGAGAATCCAGACTCCTGTTATTACGTTGAGCGTTCAGGCTCCGGTCAGTTTCGTTGAGTATCCAGACTCTGGTTATTAAGTTGAGCATTCAGGCTCCGGTCATTTTCGTTTAGTATCCAGACTCTGGTTATTATGTTGAGCGTTCAGGCTTCGGTCAGTTTCGTTGAGTATCCAGATTCCGGTTATTACGTTGAGCGTTCAGGCTCAAGTCAGTTTCGTTGGGTATCAAGACACCGGTTATTACGTTGAGCGTTCAGGCTCCGGTTAGTTTCATTGGGTATCCAGACTCCGGTTATAACGTTGATCGTTCTGGCTCCGGTCATTTTCGTTGATTATCCAGACTCCAGTTATTACGTTGAACGTTCAGGCTCCAGTCAGTTTCGTTGGGTATCCAAACTCCGGTTATTACGTTGAGTGTTCCGGCTCCGGTCGTTTTTGTTGAGTATCCAGACTCTAGTTATTACGTTGAGCGTTCCGGCTCCGGTCAGTTTCATTGAGTTTCCAGATTCCGATTATTATGTTGAGCGTTCAGGATCCGGTCAGTTTCGTTGGGTATCCAGACTCCGGTTATTACGTTGAGCGTTCAGGCTCCGGTCATTTTCGTTGAGTATCCAGACTCCGGTTATTAAGTTGAGCGTCAAGCTCCGATCATTTTCGTTGAGTATCCAGACTCCGGTTATTACGTTGAGCGTTCAGGCTCCGGTCATTTTCGTTGAGTATCTAGACTCTGGTTATTACGTTGATGGTTCAGACTCCGGTCATTTTCGTTGAGTATCTAGACTCCTGTCATTACGTTGAGTGTTCAGGCTCCGATCATTTTCGTTGAGTATGCATACTCCGGTCAATACGTTGAGCGTTCAGTCTCCGGTCATTTTCGTTGAGTATCCAGACTCCGGTCATTACATTGAGCGTTCAGGATCCAATCATTTTCGTTGAGTATCATAACTCAATTTATTACGTTGAGCGTTCAGGATCCGGTCAGTTTCATTGAGTATCCGGACTCCAGTTATTATGTTGAGCGTTCAGGCTCCGGTCAGTTTCGTTGGGTATCCAAACTCCGGTTATTATGTTGATCGTTCAGGCTCCGGTCATTTTCGTTGAGTATCCCGACTCGGGTTATTACCTTGAGCGTTTGGGCTCCGGTCAGTTTCGTTGAGTATCCAGAATCCGGTTATTACATTGAGTGTTTAGGCTCCGGTCAGTTTCGTTGGGTATCCAGATTCTGGTTATTACGTTGAGCGTTCAGGCTCCGGTCAGTTTCGTTGGGTATCCAGACTCCGGTTATTACGTTGAGCGTTCAGGCTCCAGTCATTTTTGTTGAGAATCCAGACTCCTGTTATTACGTTGAGCGTTCAGGCTCCGGTCAGTTTCGTTGAGTATCCAGACTCTGGTTATTAAGTTGAGCATTCAGGCTCCGGTCATTTTCGTTTAGTATCCAGACTCTGGTTATTATGTTGAGCCTTCAGGCTTCGGTCAGTTTCGTTGAGTATCCAGATTCCGGTTATTACGTTGAGCGTTCAGGCTCAAGTCAGTTTCGTTGGGTATCAAGACACCGGTTATTACGTTGAGCGTTCAGGCTCCGGTCAGTTTCATTGGGTATCCAGACTCCGGTTATAACGTTGATCGTTCTGGCTCCGGTCATTTTCGTTGATTATCCAGACTCCAGTTATTACGTTGAACGTTCAGGCTCCAGTCAGTTTCGTTGGGTATCCAAACTCCGGTTATTACGTTGAGTGTTCCGGCTCCGGTCGTTTTTGTTGAGTATCCAGACTCTAGTTATTACGTTGAGCGTTCCGGCTGCGATCAGTTTCGTTGAGTATCCATATCCTGATTATTATGTTGAGCGTTCAGGCTCCGGTCAGTTTCGTTGGGTATCCAGACTCTGGTTATTACGTTGAGCGTTCAGGCTCCCGATCATTTTCGTTGAGGATCCAGACTCCGGTTATTAAGTTGAGCGTCAAGCTCCGATCATTTTTGTTGAGTATCCAGACTCCGCTTATTACGTTGAGCGTTCAGGCTCCGGTCATTTTCGTTGAGTATCTAGACTCTGGTTATTACTTTGAGGGTTAAGACTCCGGTCATTTTCGTTGAGTATCTAGGCTCCTGTCATTACGTTGAGCGTTCTGGCTCCGATCATTTTCGTTGAGTATGCATACTCTGTTCAATACGTTGAGCGTTCAGTCTCCGGTCATTTTTGTTGAGTATCCAGACTCCGGTCATTACATTGTGCGTTCAGGATCCAGTAATTTTCGCTGAGTATCATAACTCCATTTATTACGTTGAGCGATCGAGATCCGGTCAGTTTCGTTGAGTATCCGGACTCCAGTTATTACGTTGAGCGTTCAGGCTCCGGTCATTTTCGTTGGGTATCCTAACTCCGGTTATTATGTTGATCGTTCAGGCTCCGGTCATTTTTGTTGAGTATCCAGACTCGGGTTATTACGTTGAGCATTCGGGCTCCGGTCAGTTTCGCTGAGTATCCAGATTCCGGTTATTACGTTGAGTGTTCAGGCTCCGGCCAGTTTCGTTGGGTATCCAGACTCCGGTTATTACGTTGAGCGTTCAGGCTCCGGTCAGTTTCGTTGGGTATCCAGACTCCGGTTATTACGTTGAGCATTCAGGCTCCAGTTATTTTCATTGAGAATTCAGACTCCTGTTATTACGTTGAGCGTTCAGGCTCCGGTCAGTTTCGTTGGGTATCCAGGCTCCGGTTATTACGTTGAGCTGTCAGGCTCCGGTCCTTTTCTTTGAGTATCCAGACTCCGGTTATTAAGTTAAGCGTCAGGCTCCGATCATTTTCGTTGAGTATCAAGACTCCGGTTATTACGTTAAGCGTTCAGGCTCCGGTCATTTTCGTTGAGTATTTAGACTGTGGTTATTACGTTGAGGGTTCAGACTTCGGTCATTTTCGTTGAGTATCTAGACTCCTGTCATTACGTTGAGCGTTCAGGCTCCGATCATTTTCGTTGAGTATGCATACTCTGGTCAATACGTTGAGCATTCAGTCTCCGGTCATTTTCGTTGAGTATCCAGACTCCGGTCATTACATTGAGCGTTCAGGATCGAGTCATTTTTGTTGAGTATCATAACTCCATTTATTACGTTGAACGTTCGAGATCCGGTCAGTTTCGTTGAGTATCCGGACTCCAGTTATTATGTTGAGCGTTCAGGCTCCGGTCAGTTTCGTTGGGTATCCAAACTCTGGTTATTATGTTGATCGTTCAGGCTCCGGTCATTTTCATTGAGTATCCAGACTCGGGTTATTACGTTGAGCGTTCGGGCTCCGGTCAGTTTCGTTGAGTATCCAGATTCCGGTTATTACGTTAAGTGTTTAGGCTCCGGTCAGTTTCGTTGGGTATCCAGACTCTGGTTATTACGTTTAGCGTTCAGGCTCCGGTCAGTTTCGTCAGGTATCCAGACTCCGGTTATTACGTTGAGCGTTCAGGCTCCAGTTATTTTCGTTGAGAATCCAGACTCCTGTTATTACTTTGAGCGTTCAGGCTCCGGTCAATTTCGTTGAGTATCCAGACTCTGGTTATTAAGTTGAGCGTTCAGGCTCCGGTCATTTTCGTTGAGTATCCAGACTCCTGTCATTCCATTGAGCGTTCAGGATCCAGTAATTTTTGTTGAGTATCATAACTCCATTTATTACGTTGAGCGTTCAGGCTCCGGTCAGTTTCGTTGGGTATCCGGACTCCGGTTCTTACGTTGAGCGTTCAAGCTCCGGTCAGTTTCGTTGGGTATCCAGACTCCGGTGATTATGTTGATCGTTCAGGCTCTGGTCATTTTCATTGAGTATCCAGACTCGGGTTATTACGTTGAGCGTTCGGGCTCCGGTCAGTTTCGTTGAGTATCCAGATTCCGGTTATTACGTTGAGCGTTCAGGCTCCGGTCAGTTTCGTTGGGTATCCAAACTCCGGTTTTTACGTTGAGCGTTCAGGCTCCGGTCAGTTTCGATGAGTATCCAGACTCTGGTTATTAAGTTGGGCGTTCAGGCTCCGGTCATTTTCGTTGAGTATCCAGACTCTGGTTATTACGTTGAGCGTTCAGGCTCCGGTCAGTTTCGTTGAGTATCCAGATTCCGGTTATTACATTGAGCGTTCAGGCTCCGGTCCGTTTCGTTGGGTATCAAGACACCGGTTATTACGTTGAGCGTTCAGGCTCCGGTCAGTTTCATTGGGTATCCAGACTCCGGTTATTACGTTGATCGTTCTGGCTCCGGTCATTTTTGTTGAGTATCCAGATTCCAGTTATTACTTTGAACGTTCAGGCTCCGATCAGTTTCGTTGGGTATCCAAACTCCGGTTATTACGTTGAGTGTTCAGGCTCCGGTCGTTTTTGTTGAGTATCCCGACTCTAGTTATTACGTTGAGCGTTTCGGCTCCGGTCAGTTTCGTTGAGTATCTAGATTCCGATTATTATGTTGAGCGTTCAGGCTCCAGTCATTTTCGTTGGGTATCCAGACTCCGGTTATTACGTTGAGCGTTCGGGCTCCGGTCATTTTCGTTGAGTATCCAGACTCCGGTTATTAAGTTGAGCGTCAAGCTCCGATCATTTTCGTTGAGTATCCAGACTCCGGTTATTACGTTAAGCGTTCAGGCTCCGGTCATTTTCATTGAGTATCTAGACTCCGGTCATTACATTGAGCGTTAAGGATCCAGTCATTTTCGTTGAGTATCATAACTCCATTTATTACGTTGAGCGTTCAGGATCCGGTCAGTTTCGTTGAGTATCCAGACTCCAGTTATTATGTTGAGCGTTCAGGCTCTGGTCAGTTTCGTTGGGTATCCAAACTCCGGTTATTATGTTGATCGTTCAGGCTCTGGTCATTTTCGTTGAGTATCCAGACTCGGGTTATTACGTTGAGCGTTCGGGCTCCGGTCAGTTTCATTGAGTATCCAGATTCCGGTTATTACGTTGAGCGTTCAGGCTCCGGTCAGTTTCGATGGGTATCCAAACTCCGGTTTTTACGTTGAGCGTTCAGGCTCCGGTCAGTTTCGTTGGGTATCCAAACTCCGGTTTTTACGTTGAGCGTTCAGGCTCCGGTCAGTTTCGATGAGTATCCAGACTCTGGTTATTAAGTTGAGCGTTCAGGCTCCGGTCATTTTCGTTGAGTATCCAGACTCTGGTTATTACGTTGAGCGTTCAGGCTCCGGTCAGTTTCGTTGAGTATCCAGATTCCGGTTATTACATTGAGCGTTCAGGCTCCGGTCAGTTTCGTTGGGTATCAAGACACTGGTTATTACGTTGAGCGTTCAGGCTCCGATCAGTTTCATTGGGTATCCAGACTCCGGTTATTACGTTGATCGTTCTGGCTCCAGTCATTTTCGTTGAGTATCCAGACTCCAGTTATTACGTTGAACATTCAGGCTCCGATCAGTTTCGTTGGGTATCCAAACTCCGGTTATTACGTTGAGTGTTCCGGCTCCGGTCGTTTTTGTTGAGTATCCAGACTCTTGTTATTACGTTGAGCGTTCCGGCTCCGGTCAGTTTCGTTGAGTATCCAGATTCCGATTATTATGTTGAGCGTTGAGGCTCCGGTCAGTTTCGTTGGGTATCCAGACTCCGGTTATTACGTTGAGCGTTCAGGCTCCGGTCATTTTCGTTGAGTATCCACACTCTGGTTATTAAGTTGAGCGTCAAGCTCCGATCATTTTCGTTGAGTATCCAGACTCCGGTTATTACTTTGAGCGTTCAGGCTCCGGTCATTTTCGTTGAGTATCTAGACTCTGGTTATTACGTTGAGGTTTCAGACTCCAGTCATTTTCGTTGAGTATCTAGACTCCTGTCATTACGTTGAGTGTTCAGGCTCCGATCATTTTCGTTGAGTATGCATACTCCGGTCAATACGTTGAGCGTTCAGTCTCCGGTCATTTTTGTTGAGTATCCAGACTCCGGTCATTACATTGAGCGTTCAGGATCCAGTCATTTTTGTTGAGTATCATAACTCCATTTATTATGTTGAGCGTTCAGGATCCGGTCAGTTTCGTTGAGTATCCGGACTCCAGTTATTATGTTGAGCGTTCAGGCTCCGGTCAGTTTCGTTGGGTATCCAAACTCCGGTTATTGTGTTGATTGTTTAGGCTCCGGTCATTTTTGTTGAGTATCCAGACTCGGGTTATTACGTTGAGCGTTCGGGCTCCGGTCAGTTTCATTGAGTATCCATATTCCGGTTATTACGTTGAGCGTTCAAGCTCCGGTCAGTTTCGTTGGGTATCCAGACTCCGGTTATTACGTTGAGCGTTCAGGCTCCGGTCAGTTTTGTTGGGTATCCAGACTCCGGTTATTACGTTGAGCGTTCAGGCTCCAGTCATTTTCGTTGAGTATCCAGACTCCTGTTATTACATTGAGCGTTCAGGCTCCGGTCAGTTTCGTTGAGTATCCAGACTCTGGTTATTAAGTTGAGCATTCAGGCTCTGGTCATTTTCGTTGAGTATCCAGATTCTGGTTATTACGTTGAGCGTTCAGGCTCCGGTGAGTTTTGTTGAATATCCAGATTCCGGTTATTACGTTGAGCGTTCAGGCTCTGGTCAGTTTCGTTGGGTATCAAGACACCGGTTATTACGTTGAGCGTTTAGGCTCCGGTCAGTTTCGTTGGGTATCCAGACTCCGGTTATTACGTTGATCGTTCTGGCTTCGGTCATTTTCGGGTAGTATCCAGACTCTGGTTATTAAGTTGAGCGTCAGGCTCCGATCATTTTTGTTGAGTATCCAGTCTCCGATTATTACGTTGAGCGTTCAGGCTCCGGTCATTTACGTTTAGTATCCAGACTCCGGTTATTACTGTCGCTACCGCGAAAATAAGGTGCCGGCAAAATAGAAGAGTCGCCACCTTTCGTTATTTATCCCTCAGAACGGGAAAGGAAATGATCGGAAAAACCTGACGAAAAGGAATAAGACAAGGTCATCGCAACCATTGTCTGGGTTCGGGAGTCGGTTACGCAAGGGGAAGGTATTAGCACCCCTCACGTCCATCGTACTCGATGGGATCCATGCTTGTTGTGTTTACTGGACGGGTTGGTTTTATCTATCTACCTATCAAGGCTGGTCTGAAAAGAAAAGAAAATGACTCTGCAAAGCGTCGCACTTTATGCCTACATATTCTCACCAGAGAATTAGAAATCAGAGTCAACGTAGTTCGACTAACTACGGGTTACGGGGAATGTGTCTCTCCAATACGTCAGTATTGTGCCTACGTACTCTCAACAGATATGAGAGATCAGAACTTACGTAGTTCGGGATAATACGGATTACGGGAGTTCAGATTCATCTATTTTTTCGAGTAGGGTTAACAAACAGTTCCAGTAGTTTGGTGTATGCGGCTCGACCCTTGGAGACTTAGGCGTTACCGTTTGCGGTAGAACTGGGAGTTAACGACACTCTTTTCTTCAGAAAAGCTTTCCTTTGAATTACGGGTCCACGGGGCAAAAAAAGTTTGAAGTTTGTTTTCTGTCGTTTACGAAAGAACTGTTTTTTATGGATGTTTGCAACCAATATCGCACTAGAGACTATGACCTGAGAGTGAATGCGTCGCATGTCACCCAAAGGGTACCATACTAAACATCCAAGCTGTCGAAAAGAAACTCTTCGAAAACCCTTTCTCAGATAGCTTAAGGCTCGTAACGTACGACATCAGTTAACCTTTATTACTGTATTTTAATTTGTTTTGAGATGAGAAGAGAAAACAGGTTCAACTATGGGGAGACTATCAAGTCCTAATGTTGTCATGCCAAGGATTCATCCTATGGTTGAGGTTTGAAACAGGGATCTCCTAGAAGTTATCATGCATAGGTTTCAACCTAAAGTTATAATCATCATTTCCTTATCAAAAGAAGTGTGATTCCTATGGGATCATGTCAATGATAAATAGAAATAGATAAAGCATCAGCTTAAACAGTAAACACTAAATGACTGTAAAATGCATGCAATGCAAGTGAGGGAGGAAATGTGTGTGGGGCATTAGCCTCCACAAGCTCATCTCAACCTCAAGCCAAGTATGAATAACTGTAATCATACAGAGGAAATAACATGCTATCAAGCAAGATACAAGGGACTGTAGTTATACAGAAGCAATAACATGCTATCAAGCAAACACAAACCACACAGGCAAGGGAGCAGGGCTCTACCGAATACCCGCAAGGAAAGCCATACAGTAAAAATACAAGCAGAGGGAGCAACTCAACCTCTAGTGCAATCATGCTCCTAGCCTAAATCAATCTAGATATGAACTTACTCTAATGCATCAAGCAAATAAAACAAGTCACAGCAATACAGTTGCACAGACAGCAAACAGACAGGAAAGAAAGCAGATCAACAGCTTCCACAGCTTCTCAGCAAAGCTCTCCTCTGACAGCAGTTCAGTCCTCAGTCCTCAACTGCTCTTCTAGTCGTTCACCTTCAATAGCAAATGTCAACTTGCTTCTTCAATCTTACAAGGCATCAATCATAAGTATTAACTTATTCTTTCTTCTTCAAGCCTCAGCTCCAAAGTAAACCCCACCTTCAGGCTTCAATTCCACTAGCAAGCATCAACTTGTTCCTTCAGGCACTCCAAGCATTGCACTCACAAGTATCAACTTGCTTTCCAACCTCAAGCTTCAGCTTCTTCATTTAATCTCCAATGGATTCCCTTCACAAGTATCAACTTGTTCTTCATCTTCTTCAAGCTTCAGCACTTTCTCCAATCTCAGCTTGATCTTGTTCCCACAAGTGTCAACTTGTTCCTCTTGATCTTCAAGCTTCAGCTCCAAGGGTAGTCTTCAAACATCTTCAATCTTCTAACAAGGACTCTATCCTCTAGCAAGGGAGAAAGATTCATCTAACAAGAGCAAGGTTTGGATGACTGACAGCAGAGTGAAGACGAAAGGTCACCACTAAGCATCCTATCATCAGAGAAAGGGACCCTCAAAGGTTCTACCAACTTGTAAAGAGCCACACATCCTACCAAAGGAGGGATGAGGCCTTTACAAGGGGACCTTATATCATAGGGAAGAATGGAAGTGATCAACATCTTCCATGTTTATGAAGGAAGAGAATCTATCTAGAAGCTCGGCCTACAAACCCTAATCTCAACACCTAATCAACACTACACCAAAAGAAGGGAAATCTTCACATCCAAACATCTTCAAGCAACCCATGGTAGCCCAAGCTTATCTTCAACATCATCCAAGAGCAAGAGAGGCAAAACCCTAATCTAAGGGAACTAAAGAAGTCAATTTAATTGAATTAGCAAGTTAGGATCACCTAAAACCTAGTACTAAAGTTAGTCCTAACTAAAATACTAAAACCAATTGTAAAATATTACAAAAATAACTATGGAACCCTAATTCAATCATGAATCTACCATACAAAATTCAGAGGTTGAATCATCCACCAAGTCCTAGAAATAAATCCTAAATCACAAGGTACTAAGCATAAACCATAAAAATAGAGCACCTAAAGTTTCAACCTAAAACTACCACCTACATTCATCACAAAAATGTGAGAAAAATATAAGGGGAACATGCATCTCTATGCTAGCTATACACAAAAAATCAAGGCAAGAATCATCACCATGTGCTCAAACCAAATTCATCAAAACAAGGTATCAACCATGGCCATTTTAATACCAATTAATATTCAAAAAATGCAAATAAAATCAAAAATGCATGAATCATTAATATTTTTTATCTACAAAGTTCTAGATTCAATCATGAATCAGGGGAAAAAAGTTTGGAATTAATTGAGTTAATCTTCTATTTTTTATGAATTAATCTCTAAGTCATATGAAATGAAGAAAATTAAAAGAAAATAAAAGAAATTAATAAAAGATGCGTGTCAAATAGCAATCCAGCTTAGTTCAATTCTTGGGTTGGGCCAGAAAGGGGTTGTAGATATCAATCTGAGTCCTAAGCCCAAAACAATTCAATTAATGAAACAGTGCGTTTCATTCCAATCCAAGTCTTCAGACTTTAAGAGCAAATCGTGGCCGTGTATCCCTTGCCTGAGTCAAAGTCCAACCTTCATCTGATGGTCCATGTTCATCGTCCCCAATTCAAACTGAAATGGAGGGAGTTCTCAGACGGTGGCCTGAGCTGCAGCGCCACCGTATTCTTCGGTGAAGTGGTACACACAGGTCAACAACAATAGTGAAACGAATCATCATCCCACTCCATTTTTCATCCTGATCACGAATCCAACCTCAGAATTTCCTAATTCCTTCTCTAACTCAAAGCACGATCACATTTTCAGAGTTCATCCAAATCTTGATTTTCACCATTCTTTAAATTAAAGGTCTCAAATTAATCCTCACTCTTCACTGATCAATTTCCACCATCCAATCATGAATAATCCTTCAAGAATCGTGATATATCATCCTCAACAGAAAATGGTTACATGCCTAACTTGTCTCTAATTCACCAACTTCTGATCCTAAATCCAACTACAGGTTGCAAGGATCTTAACCACATATACATTTCTAAGTTTCTCCTCCTAAATCATGCATAAGAGTGAAATGTACAAACCTGGTTTCAGAGAGGTAACAGATGCAGTTTTTGCTCACTTCAACTGCCAAGATGATGCAGACACGTTCCAAATTCACTCTCCAAGCCTTTGCACACCTTGATTTGGCTTGATTCTCCCTTGAATTGAAAACCTGATTTCAACTTGAACCTTCAAAATTTCAATGGCTCCTTCTCTTACCAGCTTCAATTCCTTCCAAAAAAAATGGCTGAGCTCACTCACTAGCTTATATAGAAATTATTAGACTCCTCTAGAAACTTCTGGATCCATCCAAATGAGATTTTGGATTTTCAATTTCTCTTCAAAATATCACCCATGGCAACCACCATTCTGACTCCTTCTTGGCATGGCTATGTGTGTAAACAAGTTCTCATGAGATATTGAATGATTTTAGAGTGTTATTTTCCTTTCTTGCAAGCCAAAGGTATGCATTTGATTATGTTGCTTCATCATGAAGAAATGAAATGGAATGCCATTCAAATGACCTCAAATCAAAATTCTATCCTTGCCATTGTTTCTAGAATCATTTTTCCAATCAATTTGACCTATAATTTTGTTTCATTTGGTCACAAAATGACTTATTTGAATTTTTGACCATTAAATCCTTTTAATTCTTTCTTTTTCAAAGTTTCTTGAACCAAGTCTCTCCTTGAGCCATTTCAATGCCTACTTGATGCATGGTCAAGGTTAAAACCCCATTTTGAGCAACTTTCTAGTTGAACAAAATTTCATTTGAAGCCTCTAAGTTGGTGAAAATGGCCTATGATCACAAATGACTTATAATCACCGAATGTCCAAAATACCCTTGACTTGTCCAAGCCATAAGTTGAGTTATACAAATCCTATTCAGGACTTCTAGTACTCTCTAGAAAGCTAAGCAGATAAGGAACAACATTGATGTTGACCAAAAGTTCATAGGAATCATCCTTCTAGGGCAAAAGTTGCTTGCAAGTTGGGTAACTTTCAAGCTCCAAAATTCACACTCCTCAGATGACTTGTAACTTGTCAAAGCCATAACTGGAGTTCTACAAATCCTATCAAAGACTTCTACCACTCAAATCAAAGCTAAGATCATGGTCTACAACAATCATGTTGGGGGCAAGATGAGATGACAATCACATCTTGAGCTAAATTGCCTTGAAGATAGGGGTCAAACTAGGGGATTTTACACTGTCAAGCCTTAGAAACCCTAGCTTGAAACTTCTCAAACTCTTCAATCATGATGAGTTGACCTTGGAAGCATCCTTATAACATATCAATGTATTAATCCATGATCACATGGCTCTTGAATTAGGTCTCAACCTTCTTCAAATCATCAGTTGACTTAGGGTTGACCCAGTCAAACCCTAGCTGCACCAATCATGGCTGAGGCTTCTTAACCTTGCATAATGACCTGTCTAGGCCTCAAAGTGATCTTCAAACCTTATCATGAGCTCTCTCAAGACCTCAAGTCCAACTTCAAGGCTTCAAAATCATCTGATGACTTCCCACAACTCTCTAGTTAGGAGACACACCCCCTTGGCTTCAATCACTCTCTTTGAGGATCTTTTAACTTCTCTGACAAGGGTATCAACCTTTGAATACTTGAATAACCTTCTTAGCTAGCATCACAATCTTGTGTAGCTCTTGATTGGTGATCATACCTCTTGATCTCCTGCATACATGTCAATGAAATGCTAATGTGAATGAAATGAAACATAAGCTAGGTAAAGAAATGTTGGGCAAATTTTGGGGTGCAACAGCTGCCCCTATTCAAACGGCTTGGACCCGACTAGGTGAGAAGCAAACGACTCTCAAACCATCAAGGTGAAAGATGGTTGAATACCAACAAGCCTGGAAATTTGCCAACTGCCCATGTACACGGTACTCTGATGGGAACAAATCTTCGGAAACTAAAATGATAGCTGCACGACAACTAGCTGGAGAATTGGTCACACGGTAACCGGTGATACATAGCTGATATTCCCGTCAGGCATTCTGCGGCACTGCTGCAGAAGAATTCCTCGGGACTCATCAGGTCATTAGGAACTTTTTAACAATCAATTTAATTATGGCTTCGGGCATTCAAAGGAATTTTCGGGCGTCAGCCGGACTTCGTCAGTAAGTCGGGAATAGAATCTTCGGTCAATCATGAACCAATAAGGATATACCATCTTTTGCCGTTAGGCATCCTGCATCAGCTAGGCAAGCTACTTTGACCTTGTGGTTAGACTTCATCAGTAAGTCAGGGGTTTTGGCACCGCTGCCGGACTTCAATCATCAAGTCTTCAAGGGAAGTCTCAACTTCTCTGTTCAAACTTGCTGGGGATGACACATCTCCGCTGGGGATTCTGGAGAACTATCAAGTAACTCTGCTTCGGGGATCCAAAAATCATTCTGGGTGAATCAACTCTGCTGAGGATTTCAAGAATCATCTTGCGCAAACACTCTGCCGGGGACTCTAAGTATCAACTTGAGCAACCAACTCTGGCGAATTCACTGGAGATTTTAAGAATCATCTTAAGCAAACAACTTCGCTGGAGAATTCAAGAATCATCTTGGGCAAGCGACCTTGCTGGGGAATACCTGCACAACAAGAACGGTAACAACCTAGCTCATGTTTCATATGCATATGCTTTGACAATGGCGTAATGCTTCACACGGTGGAAATGCTACGCATTTAGGGTAAATGCTATGCAATCATGCAAAATGTTATGACCCCATCAGCAAAATAAATGCTGAAGGGAAAATCCTCCTGTCAAGGAGAAAGAACCGCTCTGGTGGAGGAAGGAATCGTCCCGCCGAGGAGAAGAAGTCACACCAATCTCAATTGGATTCCGCCTGGGGGAAACGAACTTCAGCCGACCGCTGCAGGGGAACAAAGTTCTACGAGCCCGACCTGCTCCACTAGGTATACGAACCACAATTGCTGAGGAAAGCGATGTCAATTGTAGAAATAAACTGCACGGCCTTCACGGCTAAACTTTCCTGGAGATAACGACTCTGGTAGGGAAATACAACATCATTTATTCGACATTCTACTGGGGAACACCAATCATGGCTTCAACGGCTTCCAAGAACTTGACTCTCTCAGGGATCCGCAAACTCGGTTGGGGAAGAAGGAATCATCCTGCTTACTAGGGAGAGTACGACTCTGTGGGGGATTTCAATTCCGCTGAAGACTTCAGTCTGAACTTTTGAAAGCCGCATACTTCAGTATATGACTCAGTTGGGGAAGTGACGATCCTTCAGGATACATCTGGTTGGGGCGAGAATCTTATCTGCTTGGGGAGACATATCAATGCTTACGATCTCATGTTCAAACTCCATGGGGAGGTGTTGCTGAACCTTGCTGGAGGAGAAGGAATCATCCTGCTTGGGGACGCGTACGGCGTACTGTCTAGAATATGCTATACCTGTGACACCACAAACAAACAGACAAGATACCTTTCTTAAAGGGACCTATCAAGGTTATCATCCTGTGACAATGTTCAAGTAATTCATTGTTTCGACAATCAGTGGCCTGAGCCAGTAAGTTTATGTATGCGCATTTTATCAAAAACATCGGCGTTCTTTTTTCGCAAACAAAACAGATAAATGCTAAACAAGCAAACAAAATTGCTGAATAATATACATTTTATTGATAACGAACCCCTGAATGGGTGAAAATGTTTTACAACAGATGCAAGCTCCTGGAATGAGGAAGCAGCGCAAAAATAAAACATAAATATACATCAGTATATACACAAATGTCGGCAATGAGGCGTAGACGAACACCATGAGTTGATCCTTCTATGACCCACTCGACTTCGATACTTCTTCGACGCTTCAGCTTCAGAAGAGATTGATTCAGATAAACGGACCTCAGGTCTTCCGAACCACTAAACAATGAAAGTCCATACGCGGAACGCAGTCATTTGCTTTTTCAAATCCCTAACTTTTGCTTGAATCGGCCTTCTGGGTTTTCGATTCACCTGAATACCCTTTTTTGCCAAAGTCGCCCTTCCGGGTTTTCGACTTTGCGGGTGTACATTCTTTTCTTTATATCCCTAATTTTTGCCCGAACCCTTTTCCTTTTTTATGGTTCGCCGGGATGCCCCATTTTTGCCTGGATATTCTTTTTCTTTCCAGCGGGTCATTCTTTTAAGCAAAGTATTTTTTAACTGCGTCCGCGTTCACCGGGGATGCAAAATCTTCGCCATCCATCATGGACAACAACAAGGCTCCTCTCGAGAAGACCTTGCTGCCGATGTACGGACCTTCGTAATTGGGAGTCCACTTGCCCCGGTGATCGGAGTGTGGAGGAAGAATCTTCTTCAGGACGAGATCAGCCGTCTGAAAGCTTCTAGGACGCACCTTCTTATCATAAGCTTTCTTCATTCGGCTCTGGTATAGACGACCATATGCAATCGACGCTAACCTCTTCTCGTCCATCAGGCTGAGTTGGTTTAGTCGGTTCTTAATCCATTCTGCCTCATCAAGTTTTTCGTCAATCAAAACTCGTAAAGAAGGAATCTCAACTTCCAACGGTAGGACAGCTTCCATACCGTACACCAGTGAGAAAGGGGTTGCCCCGGTTGATGTACGTACCTTCGTACGATAATCGTGCAATGCAAATGGCAACATCTCGTGCCAATCCTTATAGGTCACAACCATCTTCTGCACAATCTTCTTGATGTTCTTATTGGCCGCTTCAACGACGCCATTCATCTTCGGCCGGTAAGGAGATGAGTTGTGGTGTTCAATCTTAAAACTCTGGCACAGATCCTTCATCATCTTGTTATTCAGATTCGAACCATTATCAGTAATGATCCGCTCGGGAATTCCATATCGACAGATGATGTCCCTCTTTATGAATTTAGCCACCACTTGCTTGGTCACATTAGCATATGAGGCTGCCTCCACCCACTTGGTAAAGTAATCGATAGCTACTAGAATGAAGCGATGACCATTAGATGCAGTGGGCTCGATCTTGCCTATCATGTCGATGCCCCACATGGAGAACGCCCACGGGGAGGACATGACATTTAACGGGCACAGCGACACATGAATCTTATCAGCATAAATCTGGCATTTATGACATCTCTTCGCGAATTTAAAGCAATCCGATTCCATCGTTAGCCAGTAGTATCCTGCTCTTAGGATCTTTCTTGTCATAGCATGCCCTCCGGCGTGCGTACCAAATGTGCCTTCATGGACTTCTTCCATGAGCATACTCGTTTCTTTCTCATCTACACATCTGAGTAGCACGAGATCATGGTTTCTTTTATACAAAACTCCATCAGGATTGAGATAAAAGTTTCTAGACAGCCTCCTCAGAGTCTTCTTATCCTGGGTTGACGCTCCCGCCGGATACTCCTTAGTCATAAGGAAGGTTTGGATATCATGGAACCATGGTTTGCCGTCGGAGGCTTCCTCGATCGCAAAGATGAATGCAGGTCTATCAAGACGAGAAAGGACAATTCTTGGAGCTTCATTCCAAAAATTGACTTTATACATTGAAGCCAACATGGCTAAGGCATCAGCCATCTGGTTTTCTGCTATGGGCACATGATGGAGTTCCACTCGATCAAAGAACGGAAGTAGCCTTCTAGCATAGTGCATGTACGACACCAAATTCGATTGACGAGTCTCCCATTCCCCTTTAATCTGGTTGATCACAAGTGCCAAGTCACCATATACATCTAGGTTCTTGATTCTCAAATCAATTGCTTCTTCTAGACCCATGATGCATGCTTCGTACTCCGCTTCATTATTGGTGACCGGAAACGTCAGTCTCGCCGTGAACGGAATGTGGGATCCATGGGGAGTCGTGATGATCGCCCCAATGCCACTTCCGTAAGAATTAACCGCCCCGTCAAATATCAATTTCCATTGGGATTCCCTATCCGGCCCCTCGTCGGGCAACGGTTCATCGCAATCTTTCGCTTTAAGAAACATGATATCCTCATCAGGGAATTCAAATTTCATCGGCTAATAATCTTCGATCGGCTGTTCGGCAAGGTATTCAGACAATATGCTACCCTTGATGGCCTTTTGGGAAACGTACTGAATGTCATATTCCGTCAACACCATTTGCCATCTAGCAATCCTTCCCGAAAGCGCTTGCTTCTCGAAGACGTACTTGATCGGATCCATCATCGAAATTAGCATGGTTGTGTGATTGAGCATGTACTGTCGTAAAAGTTTGGCAGCCCAGGCTAGTGCACAACACGTCTTCTCCAGCATCGAGTAACGAGATTCACATTCTGTGAACTTTTTACTCAAGTAGTAAATGGCATGCTCCTTTCTGCCCGTCTCGTCGTGCTGACCGAGAACACACCCCATATTATTCTCCAGAACTGTCAAGTACATGATTAAGGGTCTTCCGGCCACTGGGGGTATCAAGATCGGAGGTTCCTGTAGATACTGTTTTATCTTATCGAATGCCTTCTGGCAATCCTCATTCCAGATAATCGCCTGATCTTTCTTTAGCAGTTTGAACATCGGTTCACACGTGGCCGTGAGCTGAGAGATAAACCTTGCAATGTAGTTTATTCTGCCCAGGAAACCACGAACTTCTTTTTCTGTTTTTGGCGTTGGCATTTCTTGTATTGCTTTTATTTTCGCAGGATCAACCTCAATTCCTCTTTCACTCACGATAAACCCCAGTAGTTTTCCCGACCGTACTCCGAAAGTACACTTGTTAGGATTCAGCCTCAACCTAAACTTCCTAAGCCTCTCAAAAAGCTTCAGCAAATTGACCAGGTGTCCCTCCTTCGTTTGGGACTTCGCAATCATGTCATCAACATAGACTTCAAACTCATGATGAATCATATCATGAAACAAAGTGACCATTGCTCGTTGGTAAGTGGCCCCTGCGTTCTTCAGACCGAAAGGCATTACCTTGTAGCAAAATGTTCCCCAAGGTGTGATAAACGTAGTTTTCTCCATGTCCTCCGGCGCCATCTTGATCTGATTGTAACCGGAGAAGCCATCCATGAACGAAAACACGGAGAACTGAGCTGTATTGTCGACCAACACATCAATATGGGGAAGCGGGAAATCATCTTTAGGGCTCGCCCTATTCAAATCCCGATAATCGACGCACATTCGTACCTTACCGTCTTTCTTCGGTACAGGCACTATGTTGGCGACCCACGGAGGGAAAGTGGTGACCGCTAAGAAGCCAGCATCAAACTGCTTTTGCACTTCTTCTTTGATCTTAACGGCCATATCTGGTCGTGTCCTCCTAAGCTTCTGCTTAACGGGAGGACAATCTTCTCGCAGCGGCAAGTGATGGACCACGATGTCAGTATCAAGTCCGGGCATATCCTCGTATGACCAAGCAAAGATGTCACTATACTCTCTCAGCATCTCGACTAATCTCTGCTTGACATCACTCTGCAATGCAGCCCCTATCCTGACGTTCCTGATCAGTTCTTCAGAACCCAAATTCACAATCTCAATCTCTTCCTCGTGAGGCAAAATAACTTTCTCTTCTTATTTCAACAAGCGGGCCAACTCTTTGGGAAGGTCTTCGTCTTCATCAATCTCTTCTTCGGCTTGATAGATCGGGCAGTCGAAGTCGAAGTGAGTCGTAGAAGGTCCAGAGTCGATGTCATCTGCTATGTGGATCCTGCAATAACAAGGGTTAAGCTTAAGACAAGGATATGCAGGTTAGCACAAACCCCATTGCCATTTTGTTGTTTTTCAAAACAAATATAAAACAGGAATAACAGAGATCATAACATTTGAATACGAAGAAAAACGCCTTTTGATTTATAGGTAAAATGCATGTACATAATCAAACAAGGCCCTGACAATAAAACCACTATGCCCCGGGTAGGACATAGGGTTGTATAACAATTGGAGAAAGTAAATCATTACTCTTTGCCTGTCACTTGGATGGTATCCCTGATGGACCAGTTGTTGAGGCTCTCGCCTGGTTTGCTTGGCTGGATCCAAGAGTCTAGGTCGCAATCACTGTCTTCGCCGTCTTCAGACACCGCGTTGACACTTTCAAATATTACTCCTCCGCTTGTAAACTGGATCGGCCCTTTACCTCGCGACGCAATGTGAGAAGAAGAGGCTTCAGCCGTAGGAGAGTATCCCAACCCGAACTTGTCTTGCTTGTTAGGTATCTCTAGAAATCGCCCCCAGCCTGGGGTAGATCCGGCCTGAACAACGGCCCGGGCTTCCTTGAAGGAAGAGAGAGTCATCTCTGGTTTCTCAGTGATTACAGGAGCCACGTTCTTGACTTTAACAGCTTCGAACGCCTGACATAGGGTTTCGTGGATCTCCCCCTCCATCTCAACATATTTGAAGGACGACAAATGGCTCACCATTATGTCTTCCTCGCCACAAACAGTCACGATGCTGCCTCCGACAGCATACTTGAGCTTCTGGTGCAACGTGGAGGTCACGGCGCCAGCAGAATGGATCCATGGCCGGCCTAAGAGACAGCTGTAGGCAGGCATGATGTCCATGATGTAGAAGACTGCGTCGAAAGTTTCCGGCCCAACTTGGATTGGCAACGTTACCTCTCCGAAGACATGACGCTTGGTTCCATCAAACGCTTTCACAACCAGATCACTGGGTGTGCAAATTAATCCTCGAGTATCTAACTTCATCAATGCTTTCTTCGGAATAACATTGAGCGATGACCCTGTGTCCACTAACACATGAGACATAATCGTTCCCCTACACTCTATCGAGATGTGCAGGGTGCTGTTGTGGTTTCTTCCCTTCGGCGTCAACTCCAGGTCAGTGAACCCTAACCCGTTCCCAGCATTTACTTGGGCTACGACCCCTTCCAACTGGTTGACCGATTTCTCCTACGCTACATACGTGGCATTTAAAACCTTTAACAGCGCGTTGCAATGTGACTCCGAACACAGCAACAAATTCAGGATGGAAAATTTCGAGGGTGTTTGATGGAGGTGATCCACGATCTTGTAATCACTCTTCTTGATCAACCTCATGAACTCTTCAGCGTCCTTAACAAGTAAGTCCTTCTCTACCCCCCGAGGGGTTTCCTCAACGACTTTACCCTTTCCCTTATCGGTTACTTCTGCTTTGTCCGCTTTGTCCGCCACAATCTCAGGTGGAGCAAATACCCTTCCGCTGCACGTGATTCCGCCAATGCCCGCTAGGTTATCCACACACTGCCCCGAGGGTTCCAATTCTAACTTCTGCCCGTTGCAGTAGACGTCAACCCCATAATGCCACGGGACAGCATTGGTGCTTTCAAAAGGGATTGGCCCAGCCTTGGTAATGGTAATCGTGGGCGGTCTAGGTGCAGAAATAGTGATCGTTCGGCGAGGGATGGTGATGGTAGCAACCTCATCATCTTGCTTCAGCATTACCTCTCCAGATCCACATTCGGCCCTTCGGCTAAACTTCAAGATTCCTTCGGTCATCAGACTCTGAATCCCCTCTATCAACTGTTCACATCCATCAGGATGAATCGCACAACCCATACACAGTTCTCCACAGCCTGGAAAGAATCCTCTCTTCATCAACTTGGCTTTAACGAAGCTAAGCGGTGTCTTCAGATCCTTGACGTCAGTCAACACATCCAAATACTCGTCTTCAATAATGGCATTCACCCCACCTCCCCTATGATTCGGCATCGGGTTCTTTGTGACATTTGGCACATTATCTGAGAAATTGATGATCTTAGCATCCACCATATCTTGTACCTTGTGCTTGAAGGCTTTGCAGTTTTCTATCGTGTGGCCTGGTGCCCCTGAGTGAAACTCACAGGTTGCATTCGCATCATAACCTGGCGGGGGTGCCCCTGTCAAGGGAGCCAGGGTTCTCTTTTGGATTAGCTGTAACTGAAGCAGGGTCTGTAACAGCTGAGTATAAGACATGGGCGGTGTTTCAAGGTGACGACTTGATAGAGGTGCCCTGTTCTGATACTTTCTGTACCCTTGTTGATTCGGCTGCTGCTGCTGCTGCTGTTGCTGGGGTTGTTGGACAGCAGGGATGGTTATACTGGCCACCTGCTGGTGAGGGCTTTTACCTTTCCTTCGAGCGTTGGACACGGCGCTCGTTTCTCCTTCCCGCCTTTTGCCACCATACGGTTTCTTTCCTCCTCCAGTTGAGGATAGATCACCTTGAATTTTCCCCAGTTTGATCCCATTTTCAACGTGCTCGCCGGTGATGATGAGATCTGAGAAGCTTCCAGACATACCGCTGACCAATTTCTCGTAATAAACCCCTGGGAGGGTGGCTACAAACATCTCAACAAGCTCACGTTCAACCATCGGCGGCTAAACTCTAGCTGCTAATTCACGCCACCTCTGGGCGTATTCCTTGAACCCTTCGTTGTTCCTCTGTGACAAATTCTGCAGTTGGACCCAGTTTGGAGCCAAGTCACTGTTATACTGGTAATGGTGCACGAAGGCTTCAGCGAGTTCCTTCCACGTGCGCACACTGGTAGGCTCCAGACTCATGTACCATTCCAAGGATGGCCCGGACAAGCTATCCTGAAAGAAGTGCATCAGCAGCTTCTCTTCTTCAGAGTGAGCGGACATTTTCCGGTAGTATGATCTCAGGTGGACGCGAGGGCAGGTGGTGCCCTTGTACTTCTCAAAGTCGGGTACCTTGAATTTGAGAGGCACCTTAAAATCAGCAATCAATCCCAATTTACTCATGTCGACACCCATAGTGTTCAGGTTCTCGAAATTCCTCATTTTGTCCTCGAGTGCCTTAAACCTCAGACGTGCTTCAACAGTCAGCTCTCCTTCAGCACCCTTCTGGGAGAACAAATCTTCTTGACGGTCTTCTAACCACGGTTGAGGCCCATACAGATTTCCGACACCCGTGTTGTCGTTGCCCAGCCCGACATTGACATTAGCTTCAAAATTTCCATTACCGACGCCAGTCGTATTACCGTTGAGCCCCATGTTAGCGATCACGTTGCCGTTGCCACTACCGTTCCCCCCAGTCACGGGGACGCCATTCTGAGGAGTTTCAACAGGTGGAGGGGTTGGAACATTCCCGCCATGGAGTACACCATTGCTATCAACCCTTGAAATCAGAGGCTGGACCAAGGTTCTGAGCTGGTCTTGGCCGTTGGCAACCACTTGCATGAGCTCCATGAAGCGGTCCATCCTCTCTCGGAGTTCTTGAACGCTAGTCTGCACTTGCTCCATTGCTCTGGCTTGATTTGCTCTGGTCTGATAACGGTGGATTGGTCTTTGATCAATCCTGGAACAACCTGAAACAACCTGTATACACAAAAGGGTTAGAAAAAAAGACAAAGTGCTCGTTATGCAGATGCTTCATGCAAATGCAAACGTGTGTCTGTGTGTTAGGGAGGTTTCCCCCGATCCTAGTGCCTGAGTGCCAGTGCTGATAATAAGAAGTCCGAGTATAATCATGGAAATAACATCTCATATATACAAAGAAAGCCCATCAAGGCGGTACACAATGTCACTGAGTACAAGCAGAATCAACAACATGACCTCGACCAACAAGCCTGGTGATGGTCAGCATACAACAATGATCAACACAAAAGGATTACAAATATGGTCAGGCACGGCCACGGGCGCGAAATTCTTCTAACAGATTCCTCGTTTCTGGATGATCGGGCTGAGTGAGCAACCCTTCGACGAGTAACTCCCTCTGTGTAATAGTGTATTGGAGACCTTCAACTGAGTCTTCCCATGCTTCTTCGCCGAAACAATCTTCTAACTTCCTCTTCTTGGATTCAAACGTCAGTTTGCGCTCCTTCAGGTTAGCAAGAGCCTTGTTGAGCAGGCCTTCAGCGACATATCTGCGAGCGGTTTCTTCATCAAACCTCTTCTCACTAGCCTTCACCTGGGCTTTCAGCTTGGAGATCTGCTGCTTCAGTTTATCCTCCCGTTCTTTGCCGTTGGCTAGGGTGGCCTTCCAATGCTGATTAAACTTGGATATCCTCCGGTACACTTCATCCAAGTGCTGCTTCTTAGTGGCCAGTACGTCATTAACAACTTTGAAGTCCCGACTCAAGCGCTCGTGCTCGGCCATCTGCTTAGTTAAATCCGTCCCTAACTGGTTCACCAGCTCTGTTTGCCTCTTGAAGGAATGGACGGCTTCGCTTCTCTCGCTTCTGAGTTGAGCCAATTCTTTCTCCAATTCTTCATTTGCCTTCTTCAGCTCATCTCTCTCAGCTAACACCTGATTGTACTGCTGAATAGGCACGGTGGTAGGCTCTTCAACCACTGGAGGGCTTTCTGGCTTGGCAGGAGGAAATGGCATCCCTATAATATCTGCTCGGGCTCTGATCCAGGTTACATACGGAGCGTAGGCTTGGCTATTACTTTTTCCCATCAAAGGTTTTCCCCGCTTACTGATACCCTTCCAAGCGTGCTGAAGCTTAGATAACATATCCCCCTCTAGAAGACCAGTGAGGTACAGAGATTCCTGCACCTCTTCATCCTTCGGCGGAGCTCTCAGAGCATAAGCAAATTGTCGGACCAGCAGAGATGGATTATAGTTGATACAACCCTTCCTTCCTATCAAAGGCACATTCGGAAACCCACTGCAGCTGAAGATAATCTCAGTACCCAACCTATCTCTATCAAACCAGGCAATATCCTCCGCTGACAGACTCATCAAATGCTCAAACCACTCAGCTGTGGTTGCAGACGAAGCAAAGGGACCCTCTTGGGTAGGTGGCTATCAAGCCATCTATAGAGTAGGGGCACACAGCACGAGACATTCTTGCCCCTTCTGTTCTCCTTTTTGTAGTAGACGGAATGATAGACATCTCCTATCAAGGTAGGGACTGGATTCCCTGATGCAAAGATGTGGAAGGCGTCGAAGTCTACAAAGTCGGGCATATTGGGGAACAAAATGATGTCGTATATGCACAGAGCAAGGATGGCGTTGAACACGATCCAACATCCGTCTTTGGCGCACTGCTGAGCTTTTCCCACTAAGAACTGCAAGGAGAAACCGAGAACCCTGTTCCAACTAGACAAGACCAACTCGGAGGCATCTAGATGAAGTGAAGGGGCTAGACTAGCCAAATTAGGCTCAGCATCCATATGAACAAAGGGCATCTGACTCTTGATAGGCACACCTAACAAATCAGCATACTCCTCCAGTGTGGGTGCGAGAATAAAATCCTGGAAAGTAAAGCATCTCAAAGGAGGATCGTAGAACTGCAGCAAGGCGTGCAACCCATTCAACTCAAACACAGAAGGTTTACGAACCAAGCTGAGCAGTTTCCTATAAGACTTTCTGAATTCACCTCTCACAGAATCATCTGCCAAGGCAATCAAACCATTCAGCTGAACAACATCAGGAGTAGGGAGCTTGTAGGCCACAGTCTTCCTCAGAGAACCCATGACAGCACAATAGAAGGCAAGAAAACCTGAATCAGGGGAAACGGTACCTGCAACACAGACACACGTTAATGAAATGCAGATGAATATGCACAACAATGCAAAATGCAATCATGAAGCAGGAGATCAAGACGATTGTGCTGTTGAAGTAATGAAGGTGAAGATCTTGTATCAACAAAACCACAATACTGCTCGGTCAAGAACAACCCTATCTCTGATGAGAAGAAAACCATGGTATCGGACCATAAATCTTCTCTATCAAGAACACACATATCTGAAGACAAGGACCTCTAATACAGGACCACAAATATGCTCTGTCAAGAACAAATACATCTCTGAAGATAAGGACCTCTGATACAGGACCACAAATCTGCTCTTTCAAGAACAAATACATCTCTGAAGATAAGGACCTCTGATATAGGACCACAAATCTGCTCTGTCAAGAACACATATACATCTCTGAAGATAAGGACCTCTGATACAGGACCATATCTCTGCTCTGTCAAGAACACATATACATCTGATGATGAGAACCTCTGATACCAACAAAACTGATTCACTATCAAGAAAACCAGGTAGTCTGAAGGTTAAGGTGTCCTGCAACAAACCCAACCCTGCTCACAGGTATGGACCTAAACTGACACAAGTTCGGCATCCTATGCGGTCATCAGCGTCACACACATTCAAGAGGGGTGATACGATACCCAGAAGGTGTGGCATCACCATCTCCTGAAGCGGCCTCACTCAGCTGAATCCCAAATGATCGGTCCCCAGAGTCGACAATCCTCCAAACCAACAACCCCTCAGGCCCAAAGGGCCGGAAAAGAAGTCAACTGGGAGAACCTCGTCTGAGCGTGGATTTCATGAGACACTAGTGCCTGCAAAGCAAGCATGCGCCCACTAATTTCCACAACTAATGCTAGGTACACTCAAGCCTGGGTTTGGCTTCTCACTCATCAGAATGCCCCTCCCACAACAGCACAGATAATCATATCATACTGAAAATAAAGTGCGGGAAATAGAATGCGATAAATAAACATAACCCAACAAGTAATCGTACAAGCGCTAGGATTGACTCTCGCAGGGGACGTTGGATCCCCGAACTGACTTGCATACGGGACGTTGGATCCCAAGAAACTATCAGGTAGTCCCCAGCAGAGTCGCCAGTTGTCGCTACCGCGAAAATAAGGTGCCGGCAAAACAGAAGAGTCGCCACCTTTCGTTATTTATCCCTCAGAACGGGAAAGTAAACGATCGGAAAAACCTGACGAAAAGGTATAAAACAAGGTCATCGCAACCATTGTCTGGGTTCAGGAGTCGGTTACGCAAGGGGAAGGTATTAGCACGCCTCACGTCCATCGTACTCGACGGGATCCATGCTTGTTGTGTTTACTGGACGAGTTGGTTTTATCTATCTACCTATCAAGGCTGGTCTGAAAAGAAAAGAAAATGACTCGGCAAAGCGTCGCACTTTATGCCTACGTATTCTCACCAGAGAATGAGAAATCACAGTCAACGTAGTTCGACTAACTACGGGTTACGGGGAAGGTGGCTCGCCAATACGTCAATATTGTGCCTACGTACTCTCAACAGATATGAGAGATCAGAGCTCACGTAGTTCGGGATAATACGGATTACGGGAGTTCAGATTCATCTATTTTTTCGAGTAGGGTTAACAAACAGTTCCAGCAGTTTGGTGTATGCGGTTCGACCCTTGGAGACTTAGGCGTTACCGTTTGCGGTAGAACTGGGAGTTAACGACACTCTTTTCTTCAGAAAAGCTTTCCTTTGAATTACGGGCCCACGGGGCAAAAAATGTTTGAAGTTTGTTTTCTGTCTTTTACGAAAGAACTGTTTTTTATGGATGTTTGCAACCAATATTGCACTAGAGACTATGACCTGAGAGTGAATGCGTCGCATGTCACCCAAAGGGTACCATACTAAACATCCAAGCCGTTGAAAAGAAACTCTCCGACAACCCTTTCTCAGATAGCTTAAGGATGGTAACGTACGACATCAATTAACCTTTATTACTGTATTTTAATTTTTTTTTAGATGAGAAGAGAAAACAGGTTCAACTATGGGGAGACTATCAAGTCCTAATGTTGTCATGCCAAGGATTCATCCTATGCTTGAGGTTTGAAACAGGGATCTCCTAGAAGTTATCATGCATAGGTTTCAACCTAAAGTTCTAATCATCATTTCCTTATCAAAGGAAGTGAGATTCCTATGGGATCATGTCAATGATAAACAGAAACAGATAAAGCATCAGCTTAAACAGTAAACACTAAACGACTGTAAAATGCATGGAATGCAAGTGAGGGAGGAAATGTGTGTGGGGCATCAGCCTCCACAAGCTCATCTCAACCTCAAGCCAAGTATGAATAACTGTAATCATACAGAGGAAATAACATGCTATCAAGCAAGATACAAGGGACTGTAGTCATACAGAAGCAATAACATGCTATCAAGCAAACACAAACCACACAGGCAAGGGAGCAGGGCTCTACCGAATACCCGCAAGCAAAGCCATACAGTAAAAATACAAGCAGAGGGAGCAACTCAACCTCTAGTGCAATCATGCACCTAGCTTAAATCAATCTAGATATGAACTTACTCTAATGCATCAAGCAAATCAAACAAGTCACAGCAATACAGTTGCACAGACAGCAAACAGACAGGAAAGAAAGTAGATCAACAGCTTCCACAGCTTCTCAGCAAAGCTCTCCTCTGACAGCAGTTCAGTCCTCAGTCCTCAACTGCTCTTCAAGTCTTTCACCTTCAATAGCAAATGTCAACTTGCTTCTTCAAGCTTACAAGGCATCAATCATAAGTATTAACTTATTCTTTCTTCTTCAAGCCTCAGCTCCAAAGTAAACCCCACCTTCAGGCTTCAATTCCACTAGCAAGCATCAACTTGTTCCTTCAGGCACTCCAAGCATTGCACTCACAAGTATCAACTTGCTTTCCAACCTCAAGCTTCAGCTTCTTCATTTAATCTCCAATGGATTCCCTTCACAAGTATCAACTTGTTCTTCATCTTCTTCAAGCTTAAGCTCTTTCTCCAATCTCAGCTTGATCTTCTTCCCACAAGTGTCAACTTGTTCCTCTTGATCTTCAAGCTTCAGCTCCAAGGGTAGTCTTCAAACATCTTCAATCTTCTAACAAGGACTCTATCCTCTAGCAAGGGAGAAAGATTCATCTAACAAGAGCAAGGTTTGGATGACTGACAGCAGAGTGAAGACCAAAGGTCACCACTAAGCATCCTATCATCAGAGAAAGGGACCCTCAAAGGTTTTACCAACTTGTAAAGAGCCACACATCCTACCAAAGGAGGTATGAGGCCTTTACAAGGACCTTACATCATAGGGAAGAATGGAAGTGATCAACATCTTCCATGTTTATGAAGGAAGAGAATCTATCTAGAAGCTCTGCCTACAAACCCTAATCTCAACACCTAATCAACACTACACCAAAAGAAGGGAAATATTCACATCCAAACTTCCTCAAGCAATCCATGGTAGCCCAAGCTTGTCTTCAACATCATCCAAGAGCAAGAGAGGCAAAACCCTAATCTAAGGGAACTAAAGAAGTCAATCTAATTGAATTAGCAAGTTAGGATCACCTAAAACCTAGTACTAAAGTTAGTCCTAACTAAAATACTAAAACCAATTGTAAAATCTTACAAAAATAACTATGGAACCCTAATTCAATCATGAATATACCATACAAAATTCAGAGGTTGAATCATCCACCATGTCCTAGAAATAAATCCTAAATCACAAGGTACTAAGCATAAACCCTAAAAATAGAGCACCTAAAGTTTCAACCTAAAACTACCACCTAAATTCATCACAAAAATGTGAGAAAAATCTAAGGGGAACATGCATCTCTATCCTAGCTATACACAAAAAATCAAGGCAAGAATCATCACCAAGTTCTCAAACCAAATTCATCAAAACAAGGTATCAACCATGGCCATTTTAATACTAATTAATATTCAAAAAATGCAAATAAAATCAAAAATGCATGAATCATTAATATTTTTTATCTACAAAATTCTAGATTCAATCATGAATCAGGGGAAAAAAGTTTGGAATTAATTGAGTTAATCTTCTATTTTTTATGAATTAATCTCTAAGTCATATGAAATGAAGAAAATTAAAAGAAAATAAAAGAAATTAATAAAAGATGCGTGTCAAATAGCAATCCAGCTTAGTTCAATTCTTGGGTTGGGCCAGAAAGGGGGTGTAGATATCAATCTGAGTCCTAAGCCCGAAACAATTCAATTAATGAAACGGTGCGTTTCATTCCAATCCAAGTCTTCAGACTTTGAGAGCAAATCGTGGTCGTGTATCCCTTGCCTGAGTCAAAGTCCAACCTTCATCTGATGGTCCATGTTCATCGTCCCCAATTCAAACTGAAACGGAGGGAGTTCTCAGACGGTGGCCTGAGCTGCAGCGCCACCGTCTTCTCCGGTGAAGTGGTACACACAGGTCAACAACAATAGTGAAACGAATCATCATCCCACTCCATTTTTCATCCTGATCACGAATCCAACCTCAGAATTTCCTAATTCCTTCTCTAACTCAAAACACGATCACATTTTCAGAGTTCATCCAAATCTTGATTTTCACCATTCTTTAAATTAAAGGTCTCAAATTAATCCTCACTCTTCACTGATCAATTTCAACCATCCAATCATGAATAATCCTTCAAGAATCGTGAGATATCATCCTCAACAGAAAATGGTTACATGCCTAACTTGTCTCTAATTCACCAACTTATGATCCTAAATCCAACTACAGGTTGCAAGGATCTTAACCACATATACATTTCTAAGTTTCTCCTCCTAAATCATGCATAAGAGTGAAATGTACAAACCTGGTTTCAGAGAGGTAACCGATGCAGTTTTTGCTCACTTCAACTGCCAAGATGATGCAGACACGTTCCAAATTCACTCTCCAAGCCTTTGCA
Organism: Lathyrus sativus; assembly: GCA_963859935.3. Taxonomy (NCBI): domain Eukaryota; kingdom Viridiplantae; phylum Streptophyta; class Magnoliopsida; order Fabales; family Fabaceae; genus Lathyrus; species Lathyrus sativus. The sequence continues at coordinate 239,061,340 of OZ012736.1, forward strand.
CACCTTGATTTGGCTTGATTCTCCCTTGAATTGAAAACCCGATTTCAACTTGAACCTTCAAAATTTCAATGGCTCCTTCTCTTACCAGCTTCAATTCCTTCCAAAAAAATGGTTGAGCTCACTCACTAGCTTATATAGAAATTATTAGACTCCTCTAGAAACTTCTGGATCCATCCAAATGAGATTTTGGATTTTCAATTTCTCTTCAAAATATCACCCATGGCAACCACCATTCTGACTCCTTCTTGGCATGGCTATGTGTGTAATCAAGTTCTCATGAGATATTGAATGATTTTAGAGTGTTATTTTCCTTGCTTGCAAGCCAAAGGTATGCATTTGATTATGTTGCTTCATCATGAAGAAATGAAATGGAATGCCATTCAAATGGCCTCAAATCAAAATTCTAACCTTGCCATTGTTTCTAGAATCATTTTTCCAATCAATTTGACCTATAATTTTGTTTCATTTGGTCACAAAATGACTTATTTGAATTTTTGACCATTAAATCCTTTTAATTCTTTCTTTTTCAAAGTTTCTTGAACCAAGTCTCTCCTTGAGCCATTTCAATTCCTCCTTGATGAGATGACAATCACATCTTGAGCTAAATTGCCTTGAAGATAGGGGTCAAACTAGGGGATTTTACACTGTCAAGCCTTAGAAACCCTGGCTTGAAACTTCTCAAAGTCTTCAATCATGATGAGTTGACCTTGGAATCATCCTTATAACATCTCAATGTATCAATCCATGATCACATGGCTCTTGAATTAGATATCAACCTTCTTCAAATCATCAGTTGACTTAGGGTTGACCCAGTCAAACCCTAGCTGCACCAATCATGGCTGAGGCTTCTTAACCTTGCACAATGACCTGTCTAGGCCTCAAAGTGATCTTCAAACCTTCTCATGAGCTCTCTCAAGACCTCAAGTCCAACTTCAAGGCTTCAGAATCATCTGATGACTTCCCACAACTCTTAAGTTAGGAGACACACCCCCTTGGCTTCAATCACTCTCTCTGAGGATCTTTTAACTTCTCTGACAAGGGTATCAACCTTTGAATACTTGAATAACCTTCTTATCTAGCCTCACAATCTTGTGTAGCTCTTGATTGGTGATCATACCTCTTGATCTCCTGCATACATGTTAATGAAATGCAAATGATAATGCTAATGTGAATGAAATGAAACATAAGCTAGGTAAAGAAATGTTGGGCAAATTTTGGGGTGCAACAATTACGTTGAGGGTTCAGACTCCAGTCATTTTTGTTGAGTATCTAAACTCCTGTCATTACGTTGAACGTTCAAGCTCCGATCATTTTTGTTGAGTATCCATACTCCGGTCAATACGTTGAGCGTTCAGGCTCCGGTCAGTTTCGTTGAGTATCCAGACTCCGGTCATTACATTGAGCGTTCAAGATCTAGTCATTTTCGTTGAGTATCATAACTCCATTTATTACATTGAGCGTTCAGGATCCGGTCAGTTTCGTTGGGTATCAAGACACCGGTTATTACGTTGAGCGTTTAGGCTCTGGTCAGTTTCATTGGGTATCCAGACTCCGGTTATTACGTTGGTCGTTCAGTCTCCGGTCAGTTTCGTTGAGTATCCAGACTCCAGTTATTACATTGAACATTCAGGCTCCAGTCAGTTTCGTTGGGTATCCAAACTCCGGTTATTACGTTGAGCATTCAGGCTCCTGTCAGTTTCGTTGAGTATCCAGATTCTGATTATTACGTTGAGCTTTCAAGCTCTGGTCAGTGTCGTTGTGTATCCAGACTCCAGTTATTACATTGAGGGTTCAGGCTCCGGTCATTTTCGTTGAGTATCCAGACTCTGGTTATTAAGTTGAGCGTCAGGCTTCGATCAATTTCGTTGAGTATCCAGACTCCGATTATTACGTTGAGCGTTCAGGCTCCGGTCATTTTCGATGAGTATCCAGACTCCGGTTATTACGTTGAGGGTTCAAACTCTGGTCATTTTCGTTGAGTATCTAGACTCTTGTCATTATGACGTTGAACGTTCAGGCTCCGATCATTTTCGTTGAGTTACCATACTCCGGTCAATACGTTGAGCGTTCAGGCTCCGGTCATTTTCGTTGAGTATCCAGACTCCGGTCATTACATTGAGCGTTCAGGATCCAGTCATTTTCGTTGAGTATCATAACTCCATTTATTACGTTGAGCGTTCAGGATCCGGTCAGTTTCGTTGTGTATCCAGACTCCAAATATTATGTTGAGCGTTCATGCTATGTTCAGTTTTGTTGGGTATCCAGACTCCGGTGATTACGTTGATCATTCAGGCTCCGGTCATTTTCATTGACTATACAGACTCTGGTTATTACGTTGAACGTTCAGGCTTCGGTCAGTTTAGTTGAGTATCCAAATTCCGGTTATTACGTTGAGCGTTCAGGCTCCGATCAGTTTCATTGAGTATCCAGACTCCAGTTATTACGTTGAGCGTGTTGCACCCTAAAATTTGCCCAACATTTCTTTACCTAGCTTATGTTTCATTTCATTCACATTAGCATTATCATTTGCATTTCATTGACATGTATGCAGGAGATCAAAAGGTATGATTACCAATCGAGGGCTACACAAGAGTTTGAAGCTAGCTAAGAGGGTTGTTCAAGTGTTCAAGGGTTAATATCCTTGTCAGAGAAATTAAAAGATCCCTAGAGAGACTGGTTGAAACCAAAAGTGGGTGGGCCTCCTAGCTTGAGAGTTATGGGGAAGTCCTCAGATGATTCTGAGGTCATAAAGTTAGACTTGAGGTCTTGAGAGAGCTTATGAGAAGTGTTGAAGGTCACTTTGAGGCCAAGACAGGTCATTGTGCAAGATTAAGAAGACTCAGCCATGAGTGTTGCAATTAGGGTTTGAATGTGTCAACCCAAAGTCAACTGATGATTTGGAGAAGTTTGAGACCTAATCCAAGGGCCATGTGATTATGGATTTATACATGGGGATGTTATAAGGATGATTCCAAGGTCAACTCATCATGATTGAAGAGTTTGATAAGTTGCAAGCTAGGGTTTCTAAGGCTTGACAGTGTAAAATCCCCTAGTTTGACCCCTATCTTCAAGGCAGTTTAGCTCAAGCTGTGGTTGTCATCTCATCTTGCCCCCAACATGAATGTTGTAGAGCATGATCTTATCTTTAATTTGAGTACTAGAAGTCCTTGATAGGATTTGTAGAACTCAAGTTATGACTTTGACAAATTACAGGTCATCTGAGGTATGTGAATTTGGGAGCTTGAAAGTTGTCCAACTTGCATGAAACTTTTGCCCTAGAAGGATGATTCCTATGAACTTTTGGTCAACATGAATGTTGTTCCTTATCCTATTAGATTTCTAGAGAGTACTAGAAGTCCTTGATAGGATTTGTAGAACTCAAGTTATGGCTTTGACAAGTCAAGGGCATTTTGGTCATTTGGAGATTATAGGTCATTTCAAGCATAAGGCCATAACTCCTATTTCCAAGCTTCAAATGGGAAAATTTTCAACATCAAACTTGTTCAAAATGATGTTTTAAGGCTAGTTAAGAGTTCATGATATGATGAAATTGCTTGTAGCTCAAAGTTGCAAAAATGACCTAAAATAAGGGTATAAGTTAAATGAACCAAAGTTGGAAATTGATATTTTTGATCCACATATCCAAAAAAAGGCATGTAATAGGTCATTTTGATTCTAAAAATCATTTTAAGAACATTGGTTTAGCCACATTTTTGAATTGAAGTTTAATTTGTGGACTTGCTTTGAAAAGTAGTTACTTACATCTTAAGTAACCATTGCCAAACCCAAACTCAAGGCATGATCAAGGTCCCTTGCAAGTCAAACACTTCCAAAATGTCATGAGGGGAGAAATTGGAAGGATTTGAGAATGATTTCAATCTGTTGGCAGAAGTTGTGCATACCATGGCATATCATGAGAATTCAAGTGACATGAGAAATTGAATTTCTCATTGGAAGGATCTAGAGCTTTCTAGATCATCCCTACACACTCTATATATTGAATAGAAGTGGTTCAGATCATTTTTTGGTGATGATTGAGAGAGAAAACTGAGCTTGCACTTTGAACTTTCTCATTGCAAATCAAAATCGGTTACAAGGTTAGAGACCATTTCAGTCCAAGAAATTGATCTCAATAGCTTGCTCTGAGGTTGGTGATCAATTCTAGATCAAATTCAAGGCACTGTGGTGGAAGAATCGTGAAGTAGCCATTGGAGAGTGAAGCTTGCAACTCAGAATCGGATTTGATAATTCAAGAAGATTCAACTCTTTTCTTTGCATACAGAAGATTGATTGTGATTCAGTGAAGGATTCTGCAAGTTCTTGAAGGCTGATTTGAAGATTCAACCCTTCTGTTTGCTCAAGTTTACCAGGTATGCAACTCTTGTGCTATGGCTTAAATTAGGTAGAATTAAGATGAATTGTTATGGTAGATGCATAATAGAATGGTGTAGGAATATTTTTGGATCATCAATTTGGAGATTAGTGACCAATTAGGGTTCATGGAATTTTCGGTTGAGATTGTTATTCTTGGATTCTTGAACTGTTAGCATGATTAAATGGCATAGGAAGATTCCTTGTGAAAATTGGAGTGAGTTTCATGTAGAGACGTCTTGGAATGGAGGCCTGTGGAGAGAGTTAGGGTTGGGGACTGTTGCACCCCAAATTTGTCCTACCTTTACATAGTTTCTAGTGCCACTTTATTTTGAATGAATAAAATGGCACAATTGGCAAGAGATCGTGTGTAAGGAGTTGTGAGTGTGAGAGGTCGAGAGTTCAAATCCCACCTTCTTCACTTTTTGTTTTTCTTTTATTTTTATTCTAACTTTTCTATTTTTATAAAAAAAAAATAAAAATAACAAAATAGTTTTTTTTAATTATTTAATTATTATTTTCGTATTTTATTTAAATTATTTTTTTAAAAATATTATTTTTCACTTTTTTCCATATTATTCATAAAAAAACATCAAAAAATCAAAAAATTAAAAATATTAGAAAATATTTTATTATATTTAGTAAATAAATAGAGTTTTAAGTTGTTTTAAGTTTGTTTTAATTTAGTTTTGACTAATTCTTTAAGTTGGGCTTTAAAGTGGGAATTAGGTTAGAGCTAACCCTAATTTGTTACCTATATAAACATAAGTGATGGGAGGAAACTTCATTCACATCAGAAAATCAAGAACAGGTCATCAGAAAAGGAGACAAAAAGAAAAACGGCGGTCGTCAAGATCCGGAGGTTCAGAAGAGTTTCGAAGCTCATCATCATCACCTCCATTTGAGAAAGAGGAAAAGAGATCCAAAGAAGTTCGTCGAGAACCATTGCCGCCGGCGAAGAACAAGCGAAAGCATCACCAACCGGCAACTGAAATGTAAGCTTTTATGTTATCCCAATTAAAACCTCTTCCAAATAATTAAACTCTCATTTCATTTTTTTAAACCTTTTCTTTTTTTTCTAACTAAAAACCCTTTTTGTGAATTATAACTAAAACCAGTTTTTGATTATAATTACAGTAAGTAAAAAACATAAAACTTCTTCTTAATTAAAACACTAACCACTAATAATTTTTTTTAATAAATAAACAGTGTTTAAAACACTTTTATAGTTAAGTGAAAACATTTTTACTAACTTAAAATTAACCCAGTCCTAAAATTAAAACTTTTTTTTAAGTATTAAAATTAACATTTTTTTTAAGTTTTAAAGATTAAGAATTAAAACATGTTAGAAAGGGTTAAAACTTTTTTCTAAAACTTTCTTTAAAATTTTAAAACTAACATTCTGATAAAGTAAGACTAACGAACTTTTTTTTTATGTAAACTTCTTCTTTTAAAAAAAAACTTATGATTAGAGTTTTTTTTTATTTAAGACTTTCTCTTTTAAAAATTAAAATTAAAATTAAAATTAAAATTTTCTAAAGATAAAAAGTTAAAACTAAAGTTTTGTTTATTTAAAAATTAAAACCTTTTAAAATTAAGACTAAAATTTTAATAAAAAAAATATAAAAATTAACAAAACAATAATAAAATTCCAAATTGCATTTTCGTGTTTCTTTTAATATAAAATATGTTTGCCATATTTTCGTCTAACTTTTCACTAACGTTCTCTGTTTCTCTCCTCAGATTATACATAGATTATGATTCATATTTATTTTAATTTATTTTGTTCCATGGATGTAATTTACGCGAGGCCATGGTCGCGATTTATTTTGTTTTTGTTTTTTTTGGGATTTGTAATTTACGCGAGTGATCGTCGCGACGCTTTCTTTACTTTCCGCACTTTAATTTTGCCGTATAATATTTTGTCATGTTTGCATGTTTTACCGTTAGAATTCCCTCCGAAGGAATTAGGTTTAGCCGTTTGACCGCCGAGTCAATAACCCTAATTTTTTACCGCTTCAAACCCTAATAGCCTAGGTGTTCCACCGTGGACGAAAACGCCATTTACCCTAGCTTTTAGGTCAAAGAGTCGTTGTACTCTGTTTAGGATTTCCCGCCGTGGAATCTCTAATTTACCCTTTCATTTCAATAACAAATTTAACATAGAAATAGGAGTTTCAAAACTCCACGTAAGCGTGTCCTTAAGATACGTTTACTCCCCTTGAAACCTTGACCACAGTCAAGAAGTTTCTAACCTCCCTTTCGAGGGGAACTACAATTACTCTGATTCCATTCCCGTCAGGATATGTAGGCACAAGATGCGACGTCTTGCCGAGTAAACTTAGGACTAACCCTTAGGTCTTTAGGTCACTCTATCCCTTAGCTCAATATATATATTAAAACAGATAATAAAATATAAAAAAAGCATACAATAAACAAAAGGTTCCTGTAGAGTACTACAGAAGTTTAGGGTGCTAGTACCTTCCCTAAGCTTAACCAACCCCTTACCTAGGTCTCTCCCCGCATTGTGTTTACGATGCAAAAATAGGTTTTTCCTCTTTTGACCTTTTCCTTCGGATAAATCAAAGAGCGGTTGTGAATTAAAAATTGTGATTCAAATTAATTAATAATTTGATATCCTATTTCCACCGCAACAGGGACGATGACCGGAGCACCACCGGCGACGGCCATGGCTGCGCGCGTGTTTCAGGATTTCAAATGAAGAAGATGACTTGATAGCCATCAGATTGGGGTTGAACTTTGACTGAGGGCATGATCCAATGGCCACGAATGTTTCTCATTTTGTGAAGGATTCTGAACTAATGTGAAACGCGGCGTTTCACTTAAGTTGTGTTTTGGGCTTAATGCATTAGCTGCTAACCACACCCCCTTTTTGGGCCCAACCCTGAAATGAACTGCTTTTGCTTACTATCTGCACCGTGTGTTTATCATTTTAGTTTGATTTTCTTTATTTTTTTCATTATATTCATGGTTCTTGATAAAATCATAAAAAATGGAAAAATAATTCAATTAACCCCATTCTTTTTGCATTAGATTAATGATAGGGTCTAGTATTCTTTAGATAAAAATACTTTTATTTCATGCATTTTCTGATTTTATGAGATTTTTTACATTTTAATTGATATTAAAATAATCATGTTTGATGCTTGATTTTGTGGAATTTAGTTTGATCATGTGATGATGATTTTGCCCTTGATTTTTTGTGAGTAGTTAGCATAGATATGCATGCTCCCCATAGATTTTTCTCACATTTTTGTGATGAACATAGGTGGTAGTTTAGGTTGAAACCTTTAGATGCTCCATTTTAGGGCTTATGGTTGATACCTTATGGTTTAGATTTTATTTGTAGGACTTGGTGGATGATTCAACCTATGATTTTAGTATGGTATATTCATGATTGAATTAGGGTCCCTTAGGAATTTTTATAGGATTTTTCAAGGTAGTTTACTATTTTTGTTTGATTTTAGTTTAGGTGCTAGCTTTAGATGATTCTGAGGCACTAATTCAACTAGATTGACTTCTTTAGTTCCCTTAGATTAGGGTTTTGCTTTGCTTGCTCTTGTGTGATGATGAAGACAAGTTGAAGATGCATTGGATTGCTTGAAGAGGCTTGGATTTGAAGATCTTCCCTTCTTTTGGTGTAGTTTTGATTAGGTATCAAGATTAGGGTTTTGTAGGCAGAGCTTCCAGATAGTTCTCTTTCTTCATAAACATGGAATATGTTGATCAATTCCATTCTTCCCTATGATGTAAGGTCCCTTGTAAAGGCCTCATCCCTCCTTAGGTAGGATGTGTGGATGTTTGCAAATTGGTAGAACCTTTGAGGGTCCCTTTCTCTGATGATAGGATGCTTAGTGGTGACCTTTGGTCTTCACTCTGCTACCAATCATCCAAACTTTACTCTTGATAGATGAATCTCTCTCCCTTGTTAGAGGATGGAGTTCCCTGCTTGAAGAATATTGAAGGATGAAGTTGATACTTCTTTGTGTTTGAGGATTACTCTGAGAAGCTGAGGCTTGTAGATGAAGAGGACCAAGTTGATGCTTGTAAGGAAGAGAGAGCTGAAGCTTGAAGACCAAGTTAACACTTATGAAGAAGATCAAATTAAGAATGAGTGAAGAGCTGAGGCTTGAAGAATAAAGGATAAGCTGATATTTATGTTGATGCATTGAGAGCCTGAAGAAACAAGTTGATACTTGCAGTTAGGAATGGAGCCTGAAGGTGGAATGGACTGGAGAGCTGAAGCTTGAAGAAGAAAGAATAAGTTGATACCTATGTTTGGTGTATTGAAAACTTGGAGAAGCAAGTTGATACTTACTATTGAATATGATAGCCTTGAAGGGTAGGTGAGGTCTGAAGGCTGAATTACTGAAGAGCTGAAGCTTGAAGTTGTAGGGGTGGTTGATCTGCTTTCATTTCTGTATTGATGTGCCTGGTTTGATTTGCTTGATGCATTAGAATAAGTTCATGTTTAGATTGATTTAAGCTAGGAGCATGATTGCACTAGAGGTTGAGTTGCTCCATCTGCTTGTATTTTTACTGTGTGGCTTTGCTTGCGGGTATTCGGTAGAGCCCAACTCCCTTGCCTATGTGGTTTGAGTTTGCTTGATAGCATGTCATTCTTTCTTCTGTATGATTGCAGTTGTTATATTTTGCTTGATAGCATGTTACTTTTTCTGTATGATTACAGTTGTTCATATTTGGCTTGAGGTTGAGACGAGCTTGTGGAGGCTGATGCCCCACACACATTTCCTCCCTCACTTGCATTGCATGCATTTTATAGTCGTTTATTGTTTACTGTTTAAGCTGATGCCTTATCTGTTTCTGTTTATCATTGACATGATCCCTTAGGAATCTCACTTCCTTTGATAAGGAAGTGATGATTAGAACTTTAGGTTGAAACCTATGCATGATAACTTCTAGGAGTTCCCTATTTCAAACCTCAACCATAGGATGAATCCTTGGCATGACAACATTAGGACTTGATAGTCTCCCCTTAGTTGAGCGTGTTCTCTCTTCTCATCTTGAAACAAATAAAAATACAGTAATAAAGGTTAACTGACGTCGTACGTTACGAGCCTTAAGCTATCTGAGAAAGGATTTTTGGAGAGTTTCTTTTCAATAGTCTGGTTTTTTAGTATGGCACCCTTTGGGTGACATACGACGCATTCATTCTCAGGTCATAGTCTCTAGTGTGATATTAGTTGCAAACAAGCATAAAAAACAGTTCTTCCATGAAAACAAACTTCAAACCTTTTTGCCCCGTGGGCCCGTAAGTCAAAGGAAGCTTTTCTGAAGAAAAGAGTGTTGTTAACTCCTAGTTCTACCGCAAACGGTAACGCATAAGTCTCCAAGGGTCGAGCTGCGTACACCAAACTGCTGGAACTGTTTGTTAACCCTACTCGATAAAACAGATGAATCTGAATCCCCGTAATCCGTATTATCCCGAACTACGTGAGCTCTGATCTCTCATACCTGTTGAGAGTACGTAGGCACAATACTGACGTATTGGCGAGCTACCTTCCCCGTAACCCGTAGTTAGTCGAACTACGTTGACTCTGATTTCTCATTCTCTGATGAGAATACGTAGGCATAAAGTGCGACGCTTTGCCGAGTCATTTTCTTTTCTTTTTAGACCAGCCTTGATAGGTAGATAGATAAAACCAACCCGTCAGATAAACACAACAAGCATGGATCCCGTCGAGTACGACGGACGTGAGGGGTGCTAATACCTTCCCCTTGCGTAACCGACTCCCGAACCCAGACAACGGTTGCGATGACCTTGTCTTATACCTTTTCGTCAGGTTTTTCCGATCGTTTCCTTTCCCGTTCTGAGGGATAAATAATGAAAGGTGGCGACTCTTCTATTTTACCGGCACCTTATTTTCGCGGAAGCGACAGCTGGCGACTCTGCTGGGGACTCGATAGTTTCCTGGGATCCAACGTCCCGTATGCGAGTCAGTTTGGGGATCCAACGTCCCCCACGAGAGTCAATCCTAGCGCTTGTATGATTACTTGTTGGTCGTGTTTATTTATCGCATTTTATTTCCCGCATTTTATTTTCAGTATGATATGATTATCTGTGCTGTTGTGGGAGGGGCATTCTGATGAGTGAGAAGCCAGACCTAGGCTTGAGTGAACCTAGCATTAGTTGTGGAAATTAATGGGCGCGTGCTTGCTTGGTAGGCACTAGTGTCTCATGAAATCCACGCTCAGAAGAGGTTCTCCCGGTTGACTTCTTTTTCAACCCTTTGGGTTGAGGGGGTTGTTGGTTTGAAGGATTGTCGACTCTGGGGACCGATCATTTGGGATTCAGCCGAGTGAGGCCGCTTCAGGAGCTGGTGATGCCACACCTTCTGGGTATCGTATCACCCCTCTTGAATGTCTGTAACGCTGATGACAACATAGGATGCCGAACTTGTGTCAGTTTAGGTCCATACCTGTGAGCAGGGTTGGGTTTGTTGCAGGAAACCTTAACCTTCAGACTTCCTGGTTTTCTTGATAGTGAATCAGTTTTGTTGGTATCAGAGGTTCTCATCATCAGATGATTGTTCTTGACAGAGCAGAGTTATGGTCCTGTATCAGAGGACCTTATCTTCAGAGATGTAAGTTTGTTCTTGACAGAGCAGGTTTTTGATTGGGATCAGAGGATCTCATCAGCAAATGCATGTCTGTTCTTGACAGAGCAGAGTTTTGGTCCTGTATCAGAGGATCTCATCAGCATATGTTTGTTCTTGACAGAGCAGAGTTATGGTCCTATATCAGAGGTCCTTATTTTTAGAAATATGTTTGTTCTTGACAGAGCAGATTTATGGTCCTGTATCAGAGGTCCTTATTATCAAATATGTGTGTTCTTGACAGAGCAGATTTGTGGTCCGATACCAGGGTTTTCTTCTTATCAGATATAGTGGTTGTTCTTGATAGAGCAGGATTATGGTTTTGTTGATACAGAATCTCCACAGCACAGTTGTCTTGATCTCCTGCTGCATGACTGCATTTTACATTGCTTTGCATACTCATTTGCATTTCATTAACGTGTGTCTGTGTTGTAGGTACCGTTTCCCCCGATTCAGGATTTCTGGCCTTCTATTGCGCTATTATGGGTTCTCTGAGGAAGATCGTGGCTTACAAGCTCCCTACTCCCGATGTTGTTCAGCTGACTGGTTTGATTGCTTTGGCAGATGATTCTGTGAGAGAGGAATTCAGAAAGTCTTACGGTATATTGCTCAGTTTGGTTCGTAAACCCTCTGTGTTTGAGTTGAATGGGTTGCACGCCTTGCTACAGTTCTACGACCCTCCATTGAGATGCTTTACTTTCCAGGATTTTGTTCTCGCACCCACACTAGAGGAGTATGTTGATTTGTTAGGTGTGTCTATCAAGAGTCAGATGCCCTTTGTTCATATGGATGTCGAGCCTGACCTGGCTAGTCTAGCTCCTTCACTTCATCTGGATGCCTCCGAGTTGATCTTGTCTAGTTCGAACAGGGTTCCCGGTTTCTCCTTGCAGTTCTTAGTGGGAAAGACTCAGCAGTGCGCCAAAGACAGATGCTGGGTCGTGTTCAACGCCATCCTCGCTCTGTGCATATACGGCATCATTTTGTTCCCCAATATGCCTGACTTTGTAGACTTCGACGCATTTCACATCTTTGCATCAGGGAATCCCATCCCTACCTTGATAGGAGATGTCTACCATTCTGTCCACTACAAAAATGAGAACAGAAGGGGCAAGAATGTCTCGTGCTGTGTGCCCCTACTCTATAGATGGCTTGATAGTCACCTACCCAAGAAGGGTCCCTTTGCTTCATCTGCAACCACAGCTGAGCGGCCCGATCGTTTGATGAGTCTGTTAGCGGAGGATATTGACTAGTTTGAGAGAGATAGGTTGGGTACTGAGATCATCTTCAGCTGTAATGGATTTCCGAACGTGCCTTTGATAGGCAGGAAGGGCTGTATAAACTATAATCTGTCTTTGCTGGTCCGACAGTTTGCTTACGCTTTGAGAGCTCCGCCGAAGGATGAAGAGGTGCAGGAATCTCTGTACCTCACTGGTCTTCTCGAGGGGGATACGTTGTCCAAGCTTCAGTGCGCTTGGAATGGTATCAGTAAGAGGGGAAAACCATTGTTGGGGAAAAGTAATAGTCAAGCCTACGGTTCGTATGTGACGTAGATCAGAGCCAGAGCAGATGCCATTGGGATGCCGTTCCCTCCTGCCAAGCCAGAAAGCCCTCCAGTGATTGAAGAGCCTACCACCGTGCCTATTCAGCAGCATAATCAGGTGTTAGCTGAGAGAGATGAATTGAAGAGGGCAAATGAATAATTGGAGAAAGAATTGGCGCAACTCAGAAGCGAGAGAAGCGAAGCCGTTCATTCCTTCAAGAGGCAGACCGAGCTGGTGAACCAGCTGGGGACAGATTTGACTAAGCAGATAGCTGAGCGCGAGCGCATGGGTCGAGACTTCAAAGCTGTCAATGATGTACTGGCCACTAAGAAGCAGCTCTTGGATGAAGCGTATCGGAGGATATCCAAGTTTAACCAGCATTGGAAGGCCACCCTAGCCAACAGGAAAGAGCGGGAGGATAAGCTGATGCAATAGATCTCCAAGCTGAAAGCCCAGGTGAAGGCCAGTGAGAAAAGGTTTGATGAAGAAACCGCTCGCAGATATGCCGCTGAAGGCCAGCTCAACAGGGCTCTTGCTAACCTGAAGGAGCGCAAACTGACGTTTGAGTCCAAGAAGCGGAAGCTAGAAGATTGTTTCAGCGAAGGAGCATGGGAAGATTCGGTCGAAGGTCTTCAGTACACTATTATGTAGAGGGAGTTACTCGTCGAAGGGTTGCTCACTCGGCCTGATCATCCAGAAACGAAGGGGTTGTTAGAAGAGTTTCGCACTCGTGGCCGTGTTTGACTATTTGTATTCCTTTTGTTTTGATCGTTGTTGTATACTGACCATCACCAGGCTTGTTGGTTGAGGTCATGCTGTTGATTCCGCTTGTACTCAGTGACTTTGTGTACTGCCTTGATGGGCCTTCTTTATATATGAGATGTCATTTCCATGACTGGACTCAGACTTCTTATTATCAGCACTGGCACTCAGGCACTAGGATCGGGGGATACCTCCCTAACGCACAGACACACGTTAGCATCTGCATGAAGCATCTGCATAACGAGCACTTTGTCGTTTTTCCTAACCCTTTTGTGTTTTCAGGTTGTTTCAGGTTGTTCCAGGATTGATCAGAGACCTATCCACCGCTATCCTACCAGAGAAAATCAAACCAGAATTATGGAGCAAATGCAAACTGACGTTCAGGAACTCCGTGAAAGAATGGACCGCTTCATGGAGCTCACGCAAGCGGTCGCCAATGGCCAGGATCAGCTCAGAACCTTGGTTTAGCCTCTGATTTCAAGGGTCGATAGCAATGGCGTACTCCATGGTGGGACCATGCCTACCCCTCCACCAGTTGAAACTCCTCAGAATGGCGTCCCCGTGACCGGGGGGAATGGCAGTGCCAACGACAATGTGATAGCTAACATGGGACCCAACGGTAATACGACGGGCGTCGGTAATGGGAATTTTGAAGCTAACGTCAATGTTGGGCTGGGCAACGACACTGCTGGTGTTGGAAATCTGCTTGGGCCTCAGCCATGGTTAGAAGACCGTTAAGATGATGTGTTCTCTCAGAGAGGTGCTGAAGGGGAGCTGACTACTGAAGCACGGCTAAGGTTCAAGGCACTCGAGGACAAGATGAGGAATATCGAGAACCAGAACACCCTGGGTGTTGATATGTCCAAGTTGGGACTGATCGCTGATTTCAAGGTGCCTCCCAAGTTCAAGGTACCTGACTTTGAAAAGTACAAGGGCACCACTTGCCCTCACGTCCACCTGAGATCATACTACCGAAAAATGTCCGCTCATTCTGAGGATGAGAAGTTACTGATACACTTCTTTCAGGACAGTCTGTCCGGGCCATCCCTCAAATGGTACATGAGTCTGGAACCTACCAGTGTGCGCACGTGGAAGGAACTTGCTGAAGCATTTGCGCACCACTACCAATATAACAGTGACTTGGCTCCGAACCGAATCCAACTACAGAATCTGTCACAAAGGAACAACGAAGGGTTCAAGGAATACGCTCAGCGGTGGCGTGAATTGGCAGCCAGGGTTCAGCCGCTGATGGTTGAACGTGAGCTTGTGGAAATGTTAGTAGCCACCCTTCCAGGGGTTTATTATGAGAAGTTGGTCAGCAGTATGTCCGGAACCTTCTCAGATCTCATTATCACGGGTGAGCACATTGAAAATGGGATTAAACTGGGGAAAATTCAAGGTGATTCATCCTCAGCTGGAGGAGGCGGAAAGAAACCTTATGGTGGCAAAAGGAGGGAAGGAGAGACGAGCGTCGTGTCCAACGCTTGAAGGAAAGGTAAAGACCCTCACCAACAGGTGGCCAGCATAACTATCCCGGCAGTTCAACAGCCACAGCAGCCGCAGCAGCAGCAGTAGCAGCAACCGAATCAACAAGGGTACAGAAAGTATCAAAATAGGGCACCTCTGTCGAGCCGTCACCTCGAGACACCGCCCATGTCTTATGCGCAGCTGTTACAGACTCTGCTCCAGCTATAGTTGATCCAGAAGAGAACCCTGGCTCCCTTGACAGGGGCACCTCCGCCAGGTTATGACGCGAATGCGACTTGTGAGTTTCACTCAGGCGCACCGGGCCACACAATAGAAAACTGCAAAGCCTTCAAGCATAAGGTGCAGGACATGGTGGACGCTAAGATCATCAACTTCTCAGATAATGTGCCAAAAGTCACGAAGAACCCTATGCCGAATCATAGAGGAGGTGGAGTAAATGCCATTATTGAAGACAAGAGTTTGGATTTGTTGACTGACGTCGGAGATCTGAAGACACCGCTTAGCTTCGTTAAAGCTAAGCTGATGAAAAGGGGTTTCTTTCCAGGTTGTGGAGAACTGTGCATGCGCTGTGCGACAAGTCCTGATGGATGTGAACAGTTGATAGAGGGGATTCAAAGGCTGATGACCGAAGGAATCCTGCAATTTAGCCGAAGGGCCGAAAGCGGATCAGGAGAGGTAATGCTGAAGCAAGATGATGAGGTTGCCACCATCACCATCCCTCGCCAGACGATAACTATTTCTGCACCCAGGCTGCCCACGATTACCATCATCAAGGCTGGGTCGATACCTTTCGAAAGCACTAATGCTGTCCCATGGCATTATGGGGCAGAGGTCTACTGCAACGGACAGAGGTTAGAACTAGAACCGTTTGGGTCGTCTGTGGAGAACCTAGTGGGCATTAGCGGAATTACTCGCAGCGGAAGAGTGTTTACACCACTTGAGATCGTGGTGGACAAAGCGGACAAAGCTGATGCAACTGATAAAGGGAAGAGTAAAGTCGTTGAAGAGACCCCTCGTGGGGTAGAGAAGGACTTACTTGTTAAAGACACCAAAGAATTTATGAGGTTGATTAAAAAGAGTGACTACAAGATCGTGGATCATCTCCATCAAACACCCTCGAAAATTTCCATCCTGAATTTGTTGCTGTGTTCTGAGGCACACCGCAACGCACTGCTGAAGGTGTTGAATGCCACGTACGTACCGCAGGAAATATCGGTAAACCAGTTGGAAGGGGTCGTAGCCCACGTGAATGCTGGAAATGGGTTAGGGTTCACTGACCTAGAGCTGACGCCAAAGGGGAGGAACCACAATAGTGCCCTGCACATCTCGATAGAGTGCAGGGGAACGATTATGTCTCATGTGTTGGTGGACACAGGGTCATCGCTCAATGTCCTTCCGAAGAAAGCATTGATGAAGTTAGATACTCATGGAGTGATTTGCACACCCAGTGATCTGGTTGTGAAGGCATTTGATGGAACCAAACGTCATGTTTTCGGGGAAGTGACGTTGCCAATCCAAGTCGGGCCAGAAACATTCGACGCGGTTTTTTACATTATGGACATCATGCCTGCCTACAGCTGTCTCCTAGGCCAGCCATGAATCCACTCTGCTGGCGCCGTGACCTCTACGTTGCACCAGAAGCTCAAGTATGCTGTCGGAGGTAGCATCCTGACTGTATGTGGCGAGGAAGATATAATGGTGAGCCATTTGTCGTCCTTCAAGTATGTTGAGATGGACGGGGAAATCCACGAAACCCTATGTCAAGCGTTCGAAGATGTTAAAGTCAAGAACCTAGCTCCTGCGATCATTGAGAAACCAGAGATGACTCTCTCTTCATTCAAGGAAGCCCGGGCCGTTGTTCAAGCCGGATCTACCTCAGGCTGGGGGCAGATTCTAGAGATACCCAACAAGCAGGACAAGTTTGGGTTAGGATACTCTCCTTCGGCTGAAGCCTCCTCTTCTCATGGTGCGTCGCGAGGTAAAGGGCCGATCCAGTTTACCAGTGGCGGGGTGATATTTGAAAGTGTCAACGCGGTGTCTGAAGACAGCGGAGACAGCGACTGTGACTTAGACTCTTGGATCCAGCCAAGCAAGCCAGACGAGAGCCTCAACAACTGGTCCGTCAGGGATATCATCCATGTGGCAGGCAAAGAGTAATGATTTACTTTTTCCAATCCTTGTACAACCCTATGTCCTACCCGGGGCATAGTAGTTCTATTGTCAGGGCCTTGTTTGATTATGTACATGCATTTTATCAATAAATCAAAAGGCGTTTTTCTTCGTATTCAAATATTGTGATCTCTGTTATTCCTGTTTTATATTTATATTGAAAAACAATAAAATGGCAATGGGGTTTGTGCTAACCTGCATATCCTTATCTTAAGCTTAACCCTTGTTATTGCAGGATCCACATAGCAGATGACATCGACTCTGGACCTTCTACGACTCACTTCGACTTCGATCACCCGATCTATCAAGCCGAAGAAGAGATTGATGAAGACAAAGACCTTCCCGAAGAGTTAGCCCGCTTGTTGAAACAAGAAGAGAAAGTTATTCTGCCTCACAAAGAGGAGATCGAGATTGTGAATCTGGGTTATGAAGAAATTGTCAGGAACGTCAGGATAGGGGCTGCATTGCAGAGTGATGTCAAGTAGAAATTGGTCGAGATGCTAAGAGAGTATAGTGACGTCTTTGCTTGGACATACGAGGATATATCCGGACTTGATACTGACATCGTGGTCCATCACTTGCCGCTGCGAGAAGATTGTCCTCCCGTTAAGCAGAAGCTTAGGAGGACACGACTAGATATGGCCGTTAAGATCAAAGAAGAAGTACAAAAGCAGCTTGATGCTGGCTTCTTAGCGGTCACTACTTACCCTCCGTGGGTCGCCAACATAGTGCCTGTACCGAAGAAAGACGGTAAGGTACGAATGTGCGTCGATTATTGGGATTTGAATAGGGCGAGCCCTAAAGATGATTTCCCGCTCCCTCATATTGATGTGTTGGTGGACAATACAGCTCAGTTCTCCATGTTTTCGTTCATGGATGGCTTCTCCGGCTACAATCAGATCAAGATGGCGCAGGAGGACATGGAGAAAACTACGTTTATCACTCCTTGGGGAACATTTTGCTATAAGGTAATGCCTTTCGGTCTGAAGAACGCAGGGGCCACTTACCAACGAGCACTGGTTACTTTGTTTCATGACATGATTCACCATGAGATTGAAGTCTATGTTGATGACATGATTGCGAAGTCCTAAACGGAGGAGGGACACCTGGTCAATTTGCTGAAGCTTTTTGAGAGGCTTAGGAAGTTCAGGTTGAGCCTGAATCCTAGCAAGTGTACTTTCGGATTACGGTCTGGAAAACTACTGGGGTTTATCGTGAGCGAAAGAGGCATTGAGGTCGATCCTGCGAAAATAAAAGCCATACAAGAAATGCCAGCGCCAAAAACAGAAAAAGAAGTTCGTGGTTTCCTGGGCAGAATAAACTACATTGCAAGGTTTATTTCTCAGCTCACGTCCACGTGTGAACCAATGTTCAAACTACTGAAGAAAGATCAGGCGATTATCTGGAACGAGGATTGCCAGAAGGCATTTGATAAGATAAAACAGTATCTGCAATAACCTCCGATCTTGATACCCCCAGTGGCCGGACGACCCCTAATCATGTACTTGACAGTCCTTGAGAATAGTATAGGGTGTGTTCTCGGTCAGCACAACGAGACGGGCAGAAAGGAGCATGCGATTTACTATTTGAGTAAAAAGTTCACAGACTGTGAATCTCGTTACTCGATGCTGGAGAAGACGTGTTGTGCACTAGCCTGGGCTGCCAAATGTTTACGACAGTACATGCTCAACCACACAACCATGCTAATTTCGAAGATGGATCCGATCAAGTATGTCTTCGAGAAGCAAGCGCTTTCGGGCAGGATTGCCAGATGGCAAATGGTGTTGACGGAATATGACATTCAGTACGTGTCCCAGAAGGCCATCAAGGGAAGCGTATTGTGTGAGTACCTTGCCGAACAGCCAATCGAAGATTATCAGCCGATGAAATTTGAATTCCCTGATGAGGGTATCATGTTTCTCGAAGAAAAGGATTGTGACGAACCATTGCCCGACGAGGGGCCAGATAGGAAATCCCAGTGGAAATTGATATTTGACGGGGCGGTCATTACATTGAGCGTTCAGGATCCATTCATTTTCGTTGAGTATCATAACTCCATTTATTACGTCGAGCGTTCACGATCCAGTCAGTTTCGTAGAGTATCCAGACTCCAAATATTACGTTGAGCGTTCAGGCTCTGGTCAGTTTCGTTGGGTATCCAGACTCCGGTGATTACGTTGATCGTTCAGGCTCCGGTCATTTTCGTTGACTATCCAGACTCGGGTTATTATGTTGAGCGTTCAGGCTCCGGTCAGTTTCGTTGAGTATCCAGATTCCGATTATTACGTTGAGCTTTCAGGCTCCGGTCAGTTTTGTTGCGTATCCAGACTCCGGTTATTACGTTGTGCGTTCAGGCTCCGGTCATTTTCGTTGAGTATCCAGACTCCGGTTATTAAGTTGAGCGTCAGGCTCCGATCATTTTCGTTGAGTATCCAGACTTCGATTATTACGTTGAGCGTTCAGGCTCCGGTCATTTTCGTTGAGTATCCTTACTCAGGTTATTAAGTTGAGCGTCAGGCTCCGATCATTTTCGTTGAGTATCCAGACTCTGATTATTACGTTGAGCGTTCAGGCTCCGGTTATTTTCATTGAGTATCCAGACTCCGGTAATTACGTTGAGGGTTCAGACTCCGGTCATTTTCGTTGAGTATCTAAAATCATGTCATTACGTTGAACGTTCAGGCTACGATCATTTTTGTTGACTATCCATACTCCGGTCAATACGTTGAGCGATCAGGCTCCGGTCATTTTCGTTGAGTATCCAGACTCCGGTCATTACATTGAGCGTTCAAGATCCAGTCATTTTCGTTGAGTATCATAACACCATTTATTACGTTGAGCGTTCAGGATCCGGTCAGTTTCGTTGAGTATCCAGACTCCAAATATTACGTTGAGCGTTCAGGCTCTGTTCAGTTTCGTTGGGTATCTAGACTCCGGTGATTACTTTGATCGTTCAGGCTCCGGTCATTTTCGTTGACTATCCAGACTCGGGTTATTACGTTGAGCGTTCAGGCTCCAGTCAGTTTCGTTGAGTATCCAGATTCCGATTATTACGTTTAGCATTCAGGCCCCAGTCAGTTTCGTTGGGTATCCAGACTCCGGTTATTACGTTGTGCGTTCAGGCTCCGGTTATTTTCGTTGAGTATCCAGACTCCGATTATTAAGTTGAGCGTCAGGGTCCGATCATTTTCGTTGAGTATCCAGACTCCGATTATTACGTTGAGCGTTCAGGCTCCGGTTATTTTCATTGAGTATCCAGACTCCGGTTATTCTGTTGAGGGTTCAGACTCCGGTCATTTTCGTTGAGTATCTAGACTTCTGTCATTACGTTGAACGTTCAGGCTACGATCATTTTTGTTGACTATCCATACTCCGGTCAATACATTGAGCGATCAGGCTCCGGTCATTTTCGTTGAGTATCCAGACTCCGGTCATTACATTGAGCGTTCAGGATCCAGTCATTTTCGTTGAGTATCATAACTCCATTTATTACATTTAGCGTTCATGATCCGGTCAGTTTCGTTGAGTATCCAGACTCCAAATATTGCGTTGAGCGTTCAGGCTCTGGTCAGGTTCGTTGGGTATCCAGACTCCGGTGATTACGTTGATCGTTCAGGCTCTGGTCATTTTCGTTGACTATCCAGACTCGGGTTATTACTTTGAGCGTTCAGGCTCCGGTCAGTTTCGTTGAGTATCCAGATTCCGATTATTACGTTTAGCGTTCAGGCTCCGGTCAGTTTTGTTGGGTATCCAGACTCCGGTTATTACGTTGTGCGTTCAGGCTCCGGTCATTTTCGTTGAGTATCCAGACTCCAGTTATTAAGTTGAGCGTCAGGCTCCGATCATTTTCGTTGAGTATCCAGACTCCGATTATTACATTGAGCATTCAGGCTCCGGTCATTTTCATTGAGTATCCAGACTCCGGATATTACGTTGAGGGTTCAGACTCCGGTCATTTTCGTTGAGTATCTAGACTCCTCTCATTACGTTGAATGTTCAGGCTCTCATCATTTTCGTTGAGTATCCATACTCTGGTCAATACGTTGAGCGTTCAGGCTCCAGTCATTTTCGTTGAGTATCCAGACTCCGGTCATTACATTGAGCGTTCAGGATCAAGTCATTTTCGTTGAGTATCATAACTCCATTTATTACGTTGAACGTTCAGGATCCGGTCAGTTTCGTTGAGTATCCAGACTCCAAATATTATGTTGAGCGTACAGGGTCTGGTCTGTTTCGTTGGGTATCCAGACTCCGATGATTACGTTGATCGTTCAGGCTCCGGTCATTTTCGTTGACTATTCAGACTCTGGTTATTACGTTGAGCGTTCAGGCTCCGGTCAGTTTCGTTGAGTATCCTGATTCCGATTATTACGTTGAGCGTTCAAGCTCCGGTCAATTTCGTTGGGTATCCAGACTCCGGTTATTACGTTGTGCATTCAGGCTCCGGTAATTTTCATTGAGTATCCTGACTCCGGTTATTAAGATGAGCGTCAGGCTCCGATCAGTTTTCGTTGAGTATCCAGACTTCGATTATTACGTTGAGCGTTCAGGCTCCGGTCATTTTCATTTAGTATCCAGACTCCGGTTATTACGTTGAGGGTTCAGACTCCGGTAATTTTCGTTGAGTATCTAGAATCCTGTCATTACATTGAACGTTCAGGCTACGATCATTGTTGTTGACTATCCATACTCCGGTCAATACATTGAGCGATCAGGCTCCGGTCATTTTCGTTGAGTATCGAGACTCCGGTCATTACATTGAGCGTTCAGGATCCAGTCATTTTCGTTGAGTATCATAACTCCATTTATTACGTTGAGCGTTCAGGATCCGGTCAGTTTTGTTGAGTAACCAGATTCCGATTGTTACTTTGAGCGTTCAGGATCCGGTCAGTTTCGTTGAGTATCCAGACTCCAAATATTACGTTGAGCGTTCAGGCTCTGGTCAGTTTCGTTGGGTATCCAGAATCTGGTGATTACGTTGATTGTTCAGGCTCCGGTCATTTTCGTTGACTATCCAGACTCGAGTTATTACGTTGAGCGTTGAGGCTCCAGTCAGTTTCATTGAGTATCCAGATTCCGATTATTACGTTTAGCGTTCAGGCTCCGGTCAGTTTTGTTGGGTATCCAGACTCCGATTATTACGTTGTGCGTTCAGGCTCCGGTCATTTTCGTTGAGTATCCAGACTCCGGTTATTAAGTTGAGTGTCAGGCTCCGATCATTTTCGTTGAGTATCCAGACTCCGATTATTACGTTGAGCGTTCAGGCTCCGGTTATTTTCATTGAGTATCCAGACTCCGGTTATTACGTTGAGGGTTCAGACTCCGGTCATTTTCGTTGAGTATCCAGACTCCGGTTATTAAGTTGAGCGTTAGGCTCCGATCATTTTCATTGAGTATCCAGACTCCGATTATTACATTGAGCGTTCAGGCTCCGGTTATTTTCGTTGAGTATCCTGACTCCGGTTATTACGTTGAGGGTTCAGACTCCGGTCATTTTCGTTGAGTATCTAGACTCCTATCATTACGTTGAACCTTCAGGCTCCGATCAATTTGGTTGAGTATCCATTCTCCGGTCAATACGTCGAGTGATCAGGCTCCGGTCATTTTCGTTGAGTATCCAGACTCCGGTTATTACATTGAGCGTTCAGGATCTAGTCATTTTCGTTAAGTATCATAACTCCATTTATTACGTTGAGCGTTCAGGATCCGGTCCATTTCGTTGAGTATCCTGACTCCAAATATTACGTTGAGCGTTCAGGCTCCGATCAGTTTTGTTGGGTATCCAGACTCCGGTGATTACGTTGATCGTTCAGGCTCCGGTCATTTTCGTTGACTATCCAGACTCGAGTTATTACGTTGAGCGTTTAGGCTCCGGTCAGTTTTGTTGAGTATCCAGATTCCGGTTATTACGTTGAGCGGTCAGGCTCCAGTCAGTTTCGTTGGATATCCAGACTCCGGTTATTACGTTGAGCGTTCAGGCTACAGTAAGTTTCGTTGGGTATCCAGACTCTAGTTATTACGTTGAGCATTCAGGCTCCGGTCATTTTCGTTGAGTATCCAGACTTCGGTTATTAAGTTGAGCGTCAGGCTCCGATCATTTTCGTTGAGTATCCAGACTCCGATTATTACATTGAGCGTTCAGGATCCGATCAGTTTCATTGAGTATCCAAACTCCAAATATTACTGTTGCACCCCAAAATTTGCCCAACATCTCTTTACCTAGCTTATGTTTCATTTCATGCACATCAGCATTATTATTTGCATTTCATTGACATGTGTGCAGGAGATCAAGAGGTATGATTACCAATTAAGAGCTACACAAGACTATGGAGCTAGCTAAGAAGGTTATTCAGGTGTTCAAGGGTTGACATCCTTGTCAGAGAAGTTAAAAGATCCTCAGAGAGAGTGATTGAAACCAAGTATGTGTGTCTCCTAACTTGAGAGTTGAGGTTAGCCATCAGATGATTCTGAGGTCATGGAGATGGACTTGAGGTCTTGATAGAGCTCATGAGAAGTGTTGGAGATCACTTTGAGGCCTAGACAGGTCATTGTGCAAGATTAAGAAGGCTCAGCCATGAGTGGTGCAGCTAGGGTTTGACTGGGTCAACCCTAAGTCAACTGATGAATTGGAGAAGGTTGAGACCTAATTCAAAAGCCATGTGATCATGGATTGATGCATTGATATGTTATAAGGATGATTCCAAATTTAACTCATCATGATTGAAGAGTTTGAGAAGTTTCAAGCTAGGGTTTCTAAGGCTTGACACTGTAAAATCCCCTAGTTTGACCCCTATCTTCATGGCAATATAGCTCAAGATATGATTGTCATCTCATCTTAGCCCCAACATGATTGTTGTAGGGCATTATCTTAGCTTTAATTTGAGTACTAGAAGTCCTTGATAGGATTTGTAGAACTCAAGTTATGGCTTTGACAAGTTACAAGTCATCTGAGGAATGTGAATTTGAAGCTTGAAAGTTACCCAACTTGCATGATACTTTACCCAAGAAGGGTGATTCCTATGAACTTTTGGTCAACATGAATGTTGTTCCTTATCCTCTTAGCTTTCTAGAAAGTACTAGAAGTCCTTGATAGGATTTGTAGAACTCAAGTAATGGCTTTGACAAGTCAAGGGTATTTTGGACATTTGGTGATTATTGGTCATTTGTGATCATAGACCATTTTCACCAACTTAGAGGCTTCAAATGAAGTTTTGTTCAACTAGAAAGTTGCTCAAAATGGGGTTTTAACCTTGACCATGCATCAAGGAGGCATTGAAATGGCTCAAGGAGAGACTTGGTTCAAGAAATTTTGGAAAAAGGAAGAATTAAAAGGATTTAATGGTAAAAAATTCAAATAATTCATTTGGTGACCAAATGAGACAAACTTATAGGTCATTTTGATTGGAAAATACATTTTAAAGACAATGGAAATGTTGGTTTTTTCATTTGAGGCCCAATTCAAAGGTTTGCATTTAGTAGCTTATGATGTAAGTTACATATGCCAAACTATGCACAAGTGCAAGACCAATGTTCCAATCCATCCAAACACATTCAGAATCTCATTTGAGGAGAATTTGGATGAGAATGAAGGGCTGCAACAAGCCAAAGCAGAATTGTCATGGATGAGCATGAGATGAAAAATTCAAAAGCAAGAGATATTGGATATCTCATATAGATGGTTCTAGGAACTTCTAGATCATTCCTACTTGTTCTATATAAGCTCTAGAACTGGATCAAGGCCAAGGTCGGTGGAAATTGAGAGAGAATAGAGAGATTGCAAACTGAATTTTCTTCTTGCAAATCAAATTCAGTTACACGATTTTGATCCATTTCAGTCCCAATTCTTGCTTTCAACATCTTCCTCTTGAGTGTATGAGTGATTCCAGATAGAATTCAAGCCAAGATCATAGCAAAATCGTGAGAGAGCAACTTGAGTTCATAGCTTGCAAGTCAAAATCGAAATCAAGGATTCAGAGAGTTTCAATCCAATTTGTTGCATACAAAAGCTTCCTTGGGTGTTAGTGAAGGTATCTGGAGATTCTTGGAGGTTAATTTGAAGGTTTCAGTGCTTTGTGCATTCAAGTTTTGCAGGTATGTAATTCTCATTGTGTAGCATGTTTCATGTAGTTTGGCTAGGTTTTGATAGGTTAGAATCCTTGTAGATCATTGCTAGAAGCTTTCTGGATAATTAATTTGAAGATTAGTGACAATTTAGGGATGATGCCATTTTCGGTTGAGATGGATATTTTTTGATCCTGGCGTTTTTAGCATGATTGGTTAGTATAGTTGGATTCCTGGTGAAATTTTGGGCAAGATTCATGTAGAGATCGTGGCCAATGGTGGTCTGTAGAGGGAGTTAGGGTTGCTTGATGGTGACCAGAAAAGCCACCGGCGGTGACCTTCGCGCGCGCAGGTTTGAAGGTTTCAGAAAGTTGAATTGAGGAAGACATAATGTAGAGCGTTCATTCATGAAGAAGACTTTGACTCATACCTGGATCCAAGGCTCCTCGTTGCGCCACATACCCCCTCCCCTTAAACGCCCCGTTTTGATAAGTTGAAAGTCCTAGGTTTGTTTCTTCGCTGCATATGCCAAGGGTGCACGAGTTCAAGTCCTCGCGTGTGCATTTTTATTTATTTGTGAATTGAACATGAGGAACTCAGGTGTGTGGGCTTGGGTTGTAGTTGCTATCCCCACCCCTCTTTCCAGGCCCAATGAGATTTACAACATGAAATCCTTAGTCAATGCACCCTCCCCTGGTTTTATTCTTATGACTGAGTTGAAATTTAGATGGGCCTCACGCCCAGCTGCTATGCGCACCCCCAGGATTAATGGCCCAAGTGAAACTAGTGGGAATTGTTTGCTGATCACACCCTCTGGCCATATTCTCCATTTTATTGTTTTATTAATTTCTTCATTTTCATGTGACTTAGTAAATAATTCATAAAAAATTGAAGACTAACTCAATTAATTCCATTCTTTTTTCACCTGATTCATGATTGAATCTAGAATTTTTTTAGATAAAAAAATATTAATATTTCATGCATTTTTTATTTTATTTGCATTTGTTGAATTTTAATTGATATTAAAATAACCATGGTTGATTCCTTGTTTTGATGAATCTGGTTTGAGCATTGGGTGATGATTTTTGCCTTGATTTTTTGTGTGTAGCTAGCATAGATATGCATGTTCCCCTTAGATTTTTCTCACATTTTTGTGATGAATGTAGGTGGTAGTTTTAGGTTGAGACTTTAGGAGCTCCATTTTTAGGGTTTATGGTTAGTACCTTGTGATTTAGGTTCTATTTCTAAGACTTGGTGGATGATTCAACCTCTTAATTTTGTATGGTAGATTCATAATTGAATTAGGGTCCATTAGGAATTTTTGTAGGAATTTATAATGTAGTTTACTATTTTAGTTTGGTTTTAGTTTAGGTGCTAACTTTAGATGATTCTAATGCACTAATTTGACTAGATTAACCCTTTAGGTTCCCTTAGAGTAAGCTTGTGTTGTTTTTACCCTTGGTGGAAGATGAAGGCAAGTTGAAGATGTAATGGAATGCTTGGAGAAGTTTGGATGTGAAGATCTTCCCTTCTTTTGGTGTGGTATTGATTAGGTGTTGAGATTAGGGTTTGTAGGCAGAGCTTATAGATAGATTCTCTTCCTTCATAAACATGGAAGATGTTGATCACTTCCATTCTTCCCTATGATGTAAGGTCCCCTGTGAAGGCCTCATCCCTCCTTTGGTCGGATGTGTGGCTCTTTACCAGTTGGTAGAACCTTTGAGGGTCCCTTTCTCTGATGATAGGATGCTTAGTGGTGACCTTTGGTCTTCACTCTGCTACCAATCATCCATACTTTGCTCTTGTTAGATGAATCTTTCTCCCTTGCTAGAGGATGGAGTTCCTTGCTTGAAGAAGATTGGAGGCTAAAAGTTGATACTTCTCTGTATTTGAAGACTGTCATTGAAGCTAAAGCTTGAAGAAGAAGAAGAACAAGTTGACACTTGTGAAGAAGATCAAATTGAGATTGAATAAAGAGCTGAAGCTGGAAGTTGGAGAACAAGTTGATACTTGTGTTTGATGCATTGAAATATTGAAGAGGCAAGTTGATACTTGCTATTGAAGATGATAGCCTTGAAGAGCAGTTGAAGACTGAGGACTGAATTGCTGTCAGAGGAGAGCTAAGTTGTGGAAGCTGTTGATTTGCTCTCTTTCCTGTCTGTTGGCTTTCTGTGCAACTGTATTGATGTGACTTGTTTGATTTGCTTGATGCATTAGAATATGTTCATGTTTAGACTGATTTAACCTAGGAGCATGATTGCACTAGAGGTTGAGTTGCTCCCTCTGCTTGTATTTTTACTGTATGGCTTTGCTTGCGAGTATTCAGTAGAGCCTAACTCCCTTGCCTATGTGGGTTGTGATTTGCTTGATGGCATTTTATTTCATCTCTTCTGTATGATTGCAGTTATTATACTTTGCTTGATAGCAGTTGATTTTATTTCCTCTGTATGATTGCAGTTATTCATATTTGGCTTGAGGTTGAGATGAGCTTGTGGAGGCTGATGCCCCACACACATTTCCTCCCTCACTGGCATTGCATGCATTTTACAGTCGTTTACTGTTTACTGTTTAAGCTGATGCTTTATCTGTTTCTGTTTATCATTGACGTGATCCCCTAGGAATCTCACTTCCTTTGATAAGGACGTGATGATTAGAACTTTAGGTTGAAACCTATGCATGATAACTTCTAGGAGTTCCCTGTTTCAAACCTCAACCATAGGATGAATCCTTGGCATGACAACATTAGGACTTGATAGTCTCCCCATAGAGTTCGTTCTCTTCTCATCTCAAAACAAATTAAAATACAGTAATAAAGGTTAACTGATGTCGTGTGTTACGAGCCTTAAGCTATCTGAGAAAGGATTGTTGGAGAGTTTCTTTTCAACAGTCTGGATGTTTAGTATGGCACCCTTTGGGTGACATGCGACACATTCACTCTCAGGTCATAGTCTCTAGTATGATATTGGTTGCAAACATCCATAAAAAACAGTTCTTCCGTAAAAGACAGAAAACAAACTTCAAACCTTTTTTGCCCCGTGGGCCCATAATTCAAAGGAAGCTTTTCTGAAGAAAAGAGTGTCGTTAACTCCTAGTTCTACCGCAAACGGTAACGCCTAAGTCTCCAAGGGTCGAGCTGCGTACATCCAACTGCTGGAACTGTTTGTTAACCCTACTCGATAAAACAGATGAATCTGAATTCCCGTAAGTCGTATTATCCCGAACTACGTAAGCTCTGATCTCTCATATCTGTTGAGAGTACGTAGGCACAATACTGATGTATTGGCGAGCCACCTTCCTCGTAACCCCGTAGTTAGTCGAACTATGTTGACTCTGATTTCTCATTCTCTGATGAGAATACGTAGGCATAAAGCGCGACGCTTTGCCGAGTCATTTTCTTTTCTTTTCAGACCAACCTTGATAGGTAGATAGTAAACAAACCCGTCAGATAAACACAACAAGTGTGGATCCCATCGAGTACGATGGACGTGAGGGGTGCTAATACCTTCCCCTTGCGTAACCGACTCCCGAACCCAGACAATGGTTGCGATGACCTTGTCTTATACCTTTTCGTCAGGTTTTTCTGATCGTTTCCTTTCCCGTTCTGAGGGATAAATAACGAAAGGTGGCGACTCTTCTGTTTTGCCGGCACCTTATTTTCGCGGTAGCGACAGCTGGCGACTCTGCTGGGGATCGACCGTTTCCTAGGGATCCAACGTCCCGTATGCGAGTCAGTTTGGGGATCCAACGTCCCCTACGAGAGTCAATCCTAGCGCTTGTATGATTACTTGTTGGGTTATGTTTGTTTATCGCATTTTATCTCCCGCATTTTCTTTTCAGTATGGTATGATTATCTGTGCTATTGTGGGAGGGGCATTCTGACGAGTGAGAAGCCAGACCCAGGCTTGAGTGTGCTTAGCATTAGTTGTGGAAATTAGTGGGCGCGTGCTTGCTTTGCAGGCACTAGTGTCTCATGAAATCCATGCTCAGACGAGGTTCTCCCGATTGACTTCTTTTCCGGCCCTTTGGGCCTGAGGGGTTGTTGGTTTGGAGGATTGTCGACTCTGGGGACCGATCATTTGGAATTCAGCTGAGTGAGGCCGCTTTAGGAGATGGTGATGCCAAACCTTCTGGGTATCGTATCACCCCTCTTGAATGTCTTTGACGCTGATGACCGCATAGGATGCCGAACTTGTGTCAGTTTAGGTCCATGCCTGTGAGCAGGGTCGGGTTTGTTGCAGGAAACCTTAACCATAAGACTACCTGGTTTTCTTGATAGTGAATCAGTTTTGTTGGTATCAGAGGTTCTCATCATCAGATATATGTGTTCTTGACAGAGCAGATTTATGGCCCTGTATCAGAGGTCCTTATTGTCAGATTTATGATTGTTCTTGATAGAGCAGATTTATGGTCCTGTATCAGAGGTCCTTATTATCAGATGTGTGTTCGTTCTTGACAGAGCAGAATTTATGGTCCGATATCAGGGTTTTCTTCTTATCAGAGATAGGGTTGTTCTTGACAGAGCAGTATTGTGGTTTTATTGACACAGAATCTTCACCTTCATCTCCTCAACAGCACAGTCGTCTTGATCTCCTGCTGCATGATTGCATTTTACATTGTTTTGAATACTCATTTGCATATCATTAACGTGTGTCTGTGTTGCAGGTACCGTCTCCCCCGGTTCAGGTTTTCTTGCCTTCTCTTGTGCCATTATGGGTTCTCTGAGGAAGACTGTGGCCTACAAGCTCCCCACTCCTGATGTTGTTCAGCTGACTGGTTTGATTGCTCTGGAAGATGATTCTGTGAGAAGTGAATTCAGAAAGTCGTATGGGAAACTGCTCAGCTTGGTTCGTAAACCTTCTGTGTTTGAGTTGAATGGGTTGCACGTCTTGCTGCAGTTCTACGACCCTCATTTGCTTTACTTTCCCGGACTTTATTCACGCACCCACACTAGAGGAGTATGCTGATTTGTTAGGTGTGCCTATCAAGAGTCAGATGCCCTTTGTTCATATGGATGCGGAGCCTGATCTGGCTAGTCTGGCTCCTTCACTTCATCTGGATGCCTCCGAGTTGGTTTTGTCTAGTTGGAATAGGGTTCCCGGTTTCTCCTTGCAGCTCTTAGTGGGAAAAGCGCAGCAGTGCGCCAAAGACGGTTGTTGGATCATGTTCAACGCCATCCTTGCTCTGTGCATATATGGCATCATTCTGTTCCCCAATATGCCCGACTTTGTGGACTTCGACGCCTTTCACATCTTTGCATCAAGGAATCCGGTCCCTACCTTGATAGGAGATATCTATCATTCCGTCCACTACAAGAACGAGAACAGAAAGGGTAAGAATGTCTCGTGTTGTGTGCCCCTACTCTATAGATGGCTTGATAGTCACCTGCCCAAGAAGGGTCCCTTTGTTTCGTCTGCAGCCACAGCTGAGTGGCCTGAGCGTTTGATGAGTCTGTCAGCGGAGGATATTGCCTGGTTTGATAGAGATAGGTTGGGTACTGAGATTATTTTCAGCTGCAGTGGGTTTCCGAACGTGCCTTTGATAGGCAGGAAGGGCTGTATCAACTATAATCCATCTCTGTTGGTCCGACAGTTTGCTTATGCTTTGAGAGCTCCGCCGAAGGATGAAGAGGTGCAGGAATCTCTGTACCTCACTGGTCTTCTAGAGGGGGATATGTTATCCAAGCTTCAGCACGCTTGGAATGGTATCAGTAAGCGGGGAAAACCATTGCTGGGAAAAAGTAATAGCCAAGCCTACGCTCCCTATGTGACCTAGATCAGAGCCAGAGCAGATATTATAGGGATGCCGTTTCCTCCTGCCAAGCCAGAAAGCCCTCCAGTGATTGAAGAGCCTACCACCCTGCCCATTCAGCAGCATAAGCAGGTGTTAGCTGAGAGAGATAAGCTGAAGAAGGCAAATGAAGAACTGGAAAAAGAATTGGCTCAGCTCAGAAGCGAGAGAAGCGAAGCCGTCCACTCCTTCAAGAGGCAAACAGAGCTGGTAAACAAGTTAGGTACGGATTTGACTAAGCAGTTGGATGAGCGTGAGCGTTTGGGTCGGGACTTCAAATCTGTCAACGACGTATTGGCCACTAAGAAACAACACTTGGATGAAGCATACCGGAGAATATCCAAGTTTAATCAGCATTGGAAGGCCACCCTAGCCAACAGCAAGGAACGGGAGGATAAACTGAAGCAGCAGATCTCCAAATTGAAAGCCCAGGTGAAGGCTAGTGAGAAGAGGTTTGATGAAGAAACCGCTCGCAGATATGCCGCTGAAGGCCTGCTCAACAAGGCTCTTGCTAACTTGAAGGAGCACAAACAGACGTTTGAATCCAAGAAGTGGAAGTTAGAAGATTGTTTCGGTGAAGGAGCATGGGAAGACTCAGTTGAAGGTTTTCAATACACTATTAGGCAGAGGGAGTTACTCGTCGAAGGGTTGCTCACTCGGCCTGGTCATCCAGAAACGAGGAATCTGTTAGAAGAGTTTCGCGCCCGTGGTCGTGCTTGACTATATTTGTAATCCTTTTGTTTTGATCAGTGTTGTATGCTGACCATCACCAGGCTTGTTGGTCGAGGTCATGCTATTGATTCTGCTTGTACTCATTGACATTGTGTACTGTCTTGATGGGCTTTCTTTATATATATGAGATGTTATTTCCATGACTAGACTCAGACTTCTTATTATCAGCACTGGCACTTAGGCACTAGGATCGGGGAAAAACTCCCTAACGCACAGACACACGTTTGCATTTGCATGAAGCATTTGCATAATGAGCACTTTGTCGTTTTTCTAACCCTTTTGTGTATACAGGTTGTTTCAAGTTATTCCAGGATTGATCAAAGACCAATCCACCGTTATCCGACCAGAGCAAATCAAGCCAGAGCAATGGAGCAAGTGCAGACTGACGTTCAAGAACTCCGAGAAAGGATGCACCGCTTCATGGAGCTCATGCAGGTGGTTGCCAACGGCCAAGACCAGCTCAGAACATTGGTCCAACCTCTGATTTCAAGGGTTGACAGCAATGGTGTACTCCATGGTGGGACGGTTCCAACCCCTCCGCCTGTTGAAACTCCTCAGAATGGCATCCCCGTGACCGGGGGGAACGGTAGTGGTAACAGCAACGTGATCGCCAACATGGGGCTCAATGGTAATACGACTGGCGTCGATAATGGAAATTTTGAAGCTAATGTCAATGCTGGACTGGGCAATGGCAACGCAGGTGTTGGAAATCTGTATGGGCCGCAGTTGTGGTTAGAAGACCGTCAAGAAGATTTGTTCTCACAGAAAGGTGCTGAAGGAGAGCTGACTGCTGAAGCACGTCTGAGGTTTAAAACACTCGAGGACAAGATGAGGAATTTCGAGAACCTGAACACTATGGGTGTCGACATGTCCAAATTGGGATTGATCTCTAATTTCAAGGTTCCTCCTAAATTCAAGGTACCCAACTTTGAGAAGTACAAGGGCACCACTTGCCCTCGCGTCCACCTGAGATCATACTACCGGAAAATGTCTGCTCACTCTGAAGACGAGAAGCTGCTGATGCACTTCTTTCAGGATAGCTTGTCCGGGCCATCTTTGGAATGGTACATGAGTCTGGAGCCTACCAGTGTGCGCACGTGGAAGGAACTTGCTGAAGCATTCGTGCACCATTACCAGTATAACAGTGACTTGGCGCCGAACCGAGTCCAACTGCAGAACTTGTCACAGAGGAGCAGCGAAGGGTTCAAGGAATACGCCCAGCGGTGGCGTGAATTGGCAGCTAGAGTTCAGCCGCCGATGGTTGAACGGGAGCTTGTTGAAATGTTTGTAGCCACCCTCCTAGGGGTCTATTACGAGATATTCGTCAGCAGTATGTCTGGAAGCTTCTCAGATCTCATCATCACGGGCGAGCACATTGAAAATGGGATCAAACTGGGGAAAATTCAAGGTGATCTATCCTCAGTTGGAGGAGGAAAGAAACCGTATGGTGGCAAAAGGCGTGAAGGAGAGACGAGCGCCGTGTCTAACGCTCGAAGGAAAGGCAAGGGCCAGCACCAGCAGGTGGCCAGCATAACCATCCCCGCGGTTCAACAACCCCAGCCGCAGCAGCAGCAGCCGAATCAGCAAGGGTACAAGAAGTATCAGAACAGGGTACCTCTGTCGAGTCGTCACCTTGAGACGCCGCCTATGTCTTATGCTCAGCTGTTACAGACTCTACTTCAGTTACAGCTAATCCAGAAGAGAACCTTGGCTCCCTTGACAGGGGCACCTCCGCCAGGTTATGATGTGAATGCAACTTGTGAGTTTCACTCAGGGGCACCAGGCCACACGATAGAAAATTACAAAGCCTTCAAGCACAAGGTGAAAGATATGGTGGATGCTAAGATTATCAACTTCTCAGATAATGTGCCAAACGTCACGAAGAACCCTATGTCGAATCATAGGGGAGGTGGGGTGAATGCCATTATTGAGGAAGAGGATTTAGATGTGTTGACTAATGTCAAGGATCTGAAGACACCGCTTAGCTTCGTTAAAGCCAAGCTGATGAAGAGAGGTTTCTTTCCGGGTTGTGGAGAACTGTGTATGGGCTGTGCGATTCGTCCTGATGGATGTGAACAGTTGACAGAGGGGATTCAAAGTCTGATGACCGAAGGAATCTTGCAGTTTAGCCGAAGGGCCGAATGTGGATCTGGAAAGGTAATGCTGAAGCAAGATGATGAGGTTGCCACCATCACCATCCCTCGCCGGACGATCACCATTTCTGCACCCAGACCGCCCATGATTACCATCACCAAGGCTGGGCCGATACCTTTTGAAAGCACCAACGCTGTCCCATGGCATTATGGGGCAGACGTCTACTGCAACGGACAGAAGTTAGAACTGGAACCATCTGGGTCGTCTGTGGATAACCTAGTGGGCATTGGCGGAATCACTCGTAGCGGAAGATTGTTTGCTCCACCTGAGGTTGTGGCGGACAAAGCGGACAAAGCCGATGTAACCGATAAGGGAAAGAGTAAAGTCGTTGAGGAAACCCCTCGTGGGGTAGAGAAGGACTTACTTGTTAAGGACGCTGAAGAGTTTATGAGATTGATTTAGAAGAGTGACTACAAGATCGTGGATCATCTCCATCAAACACCCTCGAAAATTTCCATCCTGAATTTGTTGCTGTGTTCTGAGGCACTTCGCAACGCGCTGCTAAAGGTCTTGAATGCCATGTATGTACCGTTGGAAATATCGGTC
The DNA here is from genome assembly GCA_963859935.3 of Lathyrus sativus. Taxonomy (NCBI): domain Eukaryota; kingdom Viridiplantae; phylum Streptophyta; class Magnoliopsida; order Fabales; family Fabaceae; genus Lathyrus; species Lathyrus sativus. The sequence goes on from OZ012736.1 coordinate 239,095,589, forward strand.
AACCAGTTGGAAGGGGTCGTAGCCCACGTGAATGCTGGAAACGGTTTAGGGTTCACTGACCTGGAGCTGACGCCGAAGGGAAGAAACCACAACAGCGCCCTGCACATCTCGATAGAGTGTAGGGGAACGATTATGTCTCACGTGTTGGTGGACACGGGGTCGTCACTCAATGTTCTTCCGAAGAAAGCATTGATGAAGTTAGATACTCGAGGATTGATTTGCACACCCAGTGATCTGATGGTGAAAGCGTTCGATGGAACCAAACGTCATGTTTTCGGGGAGGTGACGCTACCAATCCAAGTTGGGCCGGAAACATTCGACGCAGTCTTCTACATCATGGACATCATGCCTGCCTACAGTTGTCTCCTAGGCGGCCATGGATCCATTCTGCTGGCGCCGTGACCTCCACGTTGCACCAGAAGCTCAAGTATGCTGTCGGAGGTAGCATTGTAACTGTTTGTGGCGAGGAAGACATAATGGTGAGCCATTTGTCGTCCTTCAAATACGTTGAGATGGATAGGGAAATCCATGAAACCCTGTGTCAGGCGTTCGAAGCTGTTAAGGTCAAGAACGTAGCTCCTGTAATCACTGAGAAACTAGAGATGACTCTCTCTTCCTTCAAGGAAGCCCGGGCCGTTGTTCAAGCCGGATCTACCCCAGGTTGGGGGCGAATTCTAGAAATACCTAACAAACAGGACAATTTGGGTTAGGATACTCTCCGGGGGCTGAAGCCTCCTCTTCTCACAGTGCGTCACGAGGTAAAGGGCTGATCCAGTTTACCAGCGGCGGAATAATATTTGAAAGTGTCAACGCAGTGTCTGAAGACGGCGAAGACAGCGATTGCGACCTAGACTCTTGGATCCAGCCAAGCAAACCAGGCGAGAGCCTCAACAACTGGTCCATCAGGGATACCATCCAAGTGACAAGTAAAGAGTAATGGTTTACTTTCTCCAATCGTTGTACAACCCTATGTCCTACCCGGGGCATAGTGGTTTTATTGTCAGAGCCTTGTTTGATTATGTACATGCATTTTACCAATAAATCAAAAGGTGTTTTTCTTTGTATTCAATTGTTGTGATCTCTGTTACTCCTGTTTTATATTTGTTTTGAAAAACAACAAAATGGCAATGGGGTTTGTGCTAACCTGCATATCCTTGTTTTAAGCTTAACCTTTGTTATTGCAGGATCCACATAGCAGATGACATTGACTCTGGACCTTCTACGACTCACTTCGACTTTGATTGCCCGATCTATCAAGCCGAAGAAGAGATTGATGAAGACGAAGACCTTCCCGAAGAGTTGGCCCGCTTGTTGAAACAAGAAGAGAAATTTATTCTGCCTCACAAAGAAGAGATTGAGATTGTGAATTTGGGTTCTGAGGAACTTGTCAGGAACGTCAGGATAGGGGCTGCATTGCAGAGTGATGTCAAGCAGAGATTGGTCGAGATGCTTCGAGAGTATAGTGACATCTTTGCTTGGTCATACGAAGATATGCCCGAACTTGATACTGACATTGTGGTTCATCACTTGCCGCTGTGAGAAGATTGTCCTCCCGTTGAGCAGAAGCTTACAAGGACACGACCAGATATGGCCGATAAGATCAAAGAAGAAGTGCAAAAGCAGCTTGATGCTGACTTCTTAGCGGTCACTACTTACCCTCCGTGGGTCGCCAACATAGTACCTGTACCGAAGAAGGACGGTAAGGTGCGAATGTGCGTCGATTATCGGGATTTGAATAGGGCGAGCCCTAAAGATGATTTCCCGCTCCCTCATATTGATGTGTTGGTCGACAATACAACTCAGTTCTCCGTATTTTCATTCATGGATGGCTTCTCCGGTTACAATCAGATCAAGATGGCGCCGGAGGACATGGAGAAAACTACGTTTATTACGCCTTGGGGAACATTTTGCTACAAGGTAATGCCTTTCGGTCTAAAGAACGCAGGGGCCACTTACCAACGAGCAATGGTTACTTTGTTTCATGATCTGATTCATCATGAGATTGAAGTCTATGTTGATGACATGATTGCGAAGTGCCAAACGGAGGAGGGACATCTGGTCAATTTGCTGAAGCTTTTTTAGAGGCTTAGGAAGTTCAGGTTGAGGCTGAATCCTAACAAGTGTACTTTCGGAGTACGGTCAGGAAAACTACTGGGGTTTATCGTAAGTGAAAGAGGCATTGAGGTTGATCCTGCGAAAATAAAAGCAATACAAGAAATGCCAGCGCCAAAAACCGAGAAAGAAGTTCGTGGTTTCCTGGGCAGAATAAACTACATTGCAAGGTTTATCTCTCAGCTCACGGCCACGTGTGAACCGATGTTCAAACTACTGAAAAAAGATCAGGCGATTATCTGGAACGAGGATTGCCAGAAGGCATTTGATAAGAAAAAACAATATCTGCATGAACCTCCGATCTTGATACCCCTAGTGGCCGGAAGACCCTTAATCATGTACTTGACAATTCTTGAGAATAGTATGGGGTGTGTTCTCGGTCAGCATGATGTGACGGGCAGGAAGGAGCATGTCATTTACTATTTGAGTAAGAAGTTCACAGATTGTGAATCTCGCTACTCGATGTTGGAAAAAACATGTTGTGCACTAGCCTGGGCTGCCAAACGTTTATGACAGTACATGCTCAATCTCACCACCATGCTAATTTCGAAGATGGATCTGATCAAGTATGTCTTCGAGAAGCAAGCGCTTTCGGGCAGGATTGCCAGATGGCAAACGGTGTTGACAGAATATGACATTCAGTATGTTTCCCAGAAGGCCATCAAGGGTAGCGTATTGTCTGAGTACCTTGCCGAACAGCCGATCAAGGATTATCAGCCGATGAAATTTGAATTCCCTGATGAGGATATCATGTTTCTTAAAGAGAAAGATTGTGATGAACCGTTGCCCGACGAGGGGCCAGATAGGAAATCCCAGTGGAAATTGATATTTGACGGGGCGGTCAATTCTTACGGAAGTGGCATTGGGGCGATCATCACAACTCCCCACGGATCCCACATCCCGTTCACTGCAAGACTGACATTTCCGGTCACCAATAATGAAGCGGAGTATGAAGCATGCATCATGGGTCTAGAAGAGGCAATTGATTTGAGAATCAAGAACCTAGATGTATATGGTGACTCGGCGCTTGTGATCAACCAGATTAAAGGGGAGTGGGAGACTCGTCAATCGAATTTGGTGTCGTACATGTATTATGCCAGAAGGCTGCTTCCGTTCTTTGATCGAGTGGAGCTCCATCATGTGCCCAGGGCCGAGAATCAAATGGCTGATGCCTTAGCCACGTTGTCTTCGATGTATAAAGTCAATTTTTGGAATGAAGCTCCAAGAATTGTCCTTTCTCGTCTTGATAGACCTGGGTTCGTCTTTGCGATCGAGGAAGCCTCCGATGGCAGGCCATGGTTCCATGATATCCAGACCTTCCTTATGACTAAGGAGTATCCTGCGGGAGCGTCAACCCAGGATAAGAAGACTCTGAGGAGGCTATCTGGAAATTTTTATCTCAACCCTGATGGAGTTTTGTATAAAAGAAACCATGATCTCGTGCTACTCAGATGTGTAGATGAGAAAGAGGCGAGTTTGCTCATGGAAGAAGTCCATGAAGGCACATTTGGTACGCACGCCGGCGGGCATGCTATGACTAGAAAGATCCTGAGAGCAGGATACTACTGGCTGACGATGGAGTCTGATTGCTTCAGATTCGCGAAGAGATGTCATAAATTCCAGATTTATGCTGATAAGATTCACGTGCCGCCGTGCCCGTTAAATGTCATGTCCTCCCCGTGGCCGTTCTCCATGGGGGGCATCGACATGATAGGCAAGATTGAGCCCACTGCATCTAATGGTCATCGCTTCATTCTAGTAGCTATCGACTACTTCACCAAGTGGGTGGAGGCAGCCTCATATGCTAATGTGACCAAGCAGGTGGTGGCTAAATTCATAAAGAGGGACATCATCTGTCGTTACGGAATTCCTGAGCGGGTCATTACTGATAATGGTTCGAATTTGAATAACAGATGATGAAGGAGCTGTGCCAGAGTTTCAAGATTGAACACCACAACTCATCTCCTTACCGGCCGAAGATGAATGGCGCCGTTGAAGCGGCCAATAAGAACATTAAGAAGATTGTACAGAAGATGGTTGTGACCTATAAGGACTGGCACGAGATGTTGCCGTTTGCACTGCACGGTTATCGTACAACGATACGTACATCAACCGGGGCAACTCCTTTCTCCTTAGTGTACGGTATGGAAGTTGTCCTACCGTTAGAAGTTGAGATCCCTTCTTTGTGAGTTTTGGTTGACGTGAAACTCAACGAGGTAGAATGAATTAAGAACCGACTAAACCAACTCAGCCTGATGGACGAGAAGAGGTTAGCATCAATTGTATATGGTCGTCTGTACCAAAGCCAAATGAAGAAAGCTTATGATAAGAAGGTGCGTCCTAGAAGCTTTCAGACGGGTGATCTCGTCCTGAAGAAGATTCTTCCTCCACACCCCGATCACCGGGGCAAGTGGACTCCCAATTACGAAGGTCCGTACATCATCAGCAAGGTCTTCTCGGGAGGAGCCTTGTTGTTATCCACAATGGACGGCGAAGATTTTGCATCCCCGGTGAACGCGGACGCAATTAAAAAATACTTTGCTTAAAAATGTGACCCGCTGGAAAGAAAAAGAGTATCCAGGCAAAAATGGGGCATCCCGGCGAACCATACTAAAGGAAAAAGGTTCGGGAAAAAATTAGGGATATAAAAGAAAAGAATGTACACCCGCAAAGTCGAAAACCCAGAAGGGCGACTTTGGCAAAAAAGGGTATCCCGGTGAATCGAAAACCCGAAGGGGCGATTCAGACAAAAGTTAGGGACTTGAAAAAGCAAATGACTGCGTTCCGCGTGTGGACTTTCATTTGTTTAGTGGTTTGGAAGACCTGAGGGCCGTTTTTCTGAATCAATCTCTTCTGAAGCTGAAGCGTCGGAGAAGTATCGAAGTCGAGTGGGTCATAGAGGGATCAACTCATGGTGTTCGTCTACGCCTCATTGCCGACATTTGTGTATATACTGATGTATATTTATGTTTGTATATTTGCGCAGCTTCCTCATTCCAGGAGCTTGCATCTGTTGTAAAACATTTTTGCCCATTCAGGGTTCGTTATCAATAAAATGTATACTATTCAGCAATTCTGTTTGTTTGTTTAGCATTTATCTGTTTTGTTTACGAAAAAGAACGCCGATGTTTTTGATAAAATGTGCATACATAAACTTACTGGCCTAGGCCACTGATTGTTGAAACAATGAATTCTTGAACATTGTCACAAGATGATAACCTTGATAGGTCCCTTTGAGAAGGGTATCTTGTCTTTTTGTTTGTGTTGTTGCAGCTTCAGTCTCAAGTTTTGATGATGTCAATACTACCCAAGGTCATCTCTTGATTGCAAAAAGACAAGCTGTTCAAAGATCTCAAGATCAAATCAAAATATCTTTCAAGTCAAGCTACATATGGAACTATGATTCTTCCAGACTTGGATGCATTACTGGTATATCAAATTCTACCCTTATAATTTGATATACAAGTGTTCAAAAACATTAAGCATTTTTGCATAATACATAAGCATGTTTTTTGAAACCTTAGAATTGGTATAACATTAATTTTAAAAAGCATTTTTCTGAAAATTAGCAGTGTTAACCGATTAACCATATAGGTTAACCGGTTAACCAATTTGAATTTTGAAATTTCTGGGCTAACATACCAGTGTTAACCGATTAACCATATGGGTTAACCGATTAACACTGAACGTACAGTGAAAAATTGCTTTGTTTCAGGTTCAAAAATTATTTAAAAATTATACCATTTCATATGTTTGATGTCTACTCAATGTACCTTTTTGAAAGGGTATTTTACTCATATAAATTCTGAGTTTTTCAATTTTGAAAATACAACACAACAAATAAAAACTTTTCAATCTCCAAACACTTTCCACATTCATTTTCAAATTGTCTTAGAATCAAATTCACCATTTTCAAAAACTTTCATTAAGTGTTCATATGTGCATAAATTTCATATTCATCCTTGAACACTTGTATTGAAAATTGTAAGAGTGAATTCTGATCATTTGGAGAAGATCAACTTTGATATCATTACTCTCAAATCAAAATCTTTACAAAATTGTGTATTTTGACTTGTGATCCAGGATTGTTGGACACAAGGGTGAGTGTTTACAAGAGGATTGTTCTTGTACACTTGTTAGTTTTATTGTTTGATAGTAGGCCTCACCGGTTGATGGTGTGATAGGTTGTACTTTATTAAACAATAGTGAAAACTCTCTTTCATGTTGAAAGGGGAGTGGAGTACTCTCGGATTGTGAGGGGAACCACTATAAATCCTGGTGTCCATTGTTCTTTTATTTTTCTTCTTCTGCTTTCATAACCAAAAACAAACCAGTAATATTTCAAGATACCATAAAAACCGGAAAAATTTCAAAAGTCCTAATTCACCCCCCCCCCCTCTTAGGCATACTCTGTTCTTACAATTGGCATCAGAGCAGGTTAAGGTACCCTGTTCCTAACGATTCAGTATGGCTTCCGCAAGTACCAACCCGGTTTTCAAAGATGGTGGAAGTAGTAACAAGCCACCACTCTTTTCTGGAGAATACTTTGATTTTTGGAAAATCCGTATGAAGGCACATCTTGAGGCTCAAGGAGATGGTATATGGGAAACCGTTGAAACTGGTCCACATGTTCCTACAAGTGTGGTAAATGGTGTTGGAACCCCAAAGATTAAATCCTCATATGATGAAGATGACAAGAAGAGAATCTTGAATGAGAAGAAAGCAATCAACATACTTCAAAGCGCTCTCAGTATGGATGAATTCTTTCGCATATCACAGTGTCAATCGGCAAAACAGATTTGGGATACCTTGGTAGAAACGCATGAAGGAACAACAGAAGTAAAAAGATCAAGACTTAACACGTTAAGTCAAGAATATGAGATGTTCCGTATGCAACCCGGTGAATCTATTGTTGCCTTGCAAAAGAGGTTCGTTCATCTAACAAATCACTTGATTGCTCTTGGGAAGACCTTCACCAACGATGATCTCAACTTAAAAGTCCTAAGATCCTTGACAAGAGAATGGCAACCAAAGGTGACCGCCATTTCGGAAAAGAAAAGTCTTTCAACAATGACATCCGCTTCATTATTCGGGAAACTTCAAGAGCATGAACTGGAACTTGGAAGGCTTGAGAAACATGAAAGTCAAGACAAGAAGTCCAAAGGAATTGCCTTGAAGACTGACACAAAGGATGACAAAATTGACGAATCTTCCGAAGACAAAAATTTCATGCTTCTAGTAAAGAAGCTTGGTAAGTTTTTTAATAATAATAAAACTTCTTCTTTTTCTAAAAAGAATAGACATTTCAGGAAAAAGGAGGCATCCACATCAAACCAAGAAATTACATGTTACGAATGTGGGAAACAAGGTCACATAAAGCCAGATTGCCCAAAACTTGCAAATAAAGGAAAATTCAAGGGCAAGAAGGATTTCAAAACAAAGAAGGCTTATGTCGCATGGGACGATAACGAAGTGAGTTCATCGGAATCAGATAGCGATGAAAGCGCAAATATTGCCTTAATGGCCTCTCACCATTCCGATGATGAAAATGAGGTTAGTAGTAATTTTTCTGTCTATGATAATGATGCACAAGAAGTTATAGATGAACTTCTAAAAGAGTGCAAGACTTTGTATAAAGACATCTCATCACAAAAGAAAAGAATTTTACTTTTAGAAAAACAAAATTCTGATCTCTTGAAAAATGTTGAAGATGAAAAACAAAAAGTGATGGATGAAAAACAAAGTCTTGTATGTAAGAATTGTGAGTCTTTGTCCTTTCAAATTGTTCAACTTAAAAGAGTTGTAGAAAGATACGAAAAAGGTCAAATTGGCTTGGAAGAGATTCTTAAACATCAAAGGTATCCTAATGATAAAAGTGGATTGGGATATTCTAAATTTTCAAAACCAAGCACCAATAAGACCATTTTCGTAAGAGCAAGTGAACAAATTGTTAAGGAAGAGACAAGCACTTCTAAAATTCAGCATCAAAATCATAACAAGAAAAGAATTAATAAGAAAAAGAATTATTTTCCTAGATATAGAAGTCATTTTCAACCTACATGTTTTTATTGTGGAATTAAAGGGCACACACCTAATGCCTGCTATGTACGTAATATTGGTATTGCAAAGGGGTATTATGTGTGGGTGGAAAAGGGTACTAACTATCAAGGACCCAAAGCAATTTGGGTACCTAACACTACCTAATTTTGTTTTGTAGGTATGCTTGAAGACAACCACAAATCAATGGTATCTTGATAGTGGCTGCTCGAAGCATATGACGGGAGATATAAACAAATTTTCAAGTCTATCATTAAAGGCCAAAGGATACGTCACTTACGGTGATGATAATAAAGGAAAAATTCTTGGAGTTGGAACCATTGGTGCACCTCCATGTACAATTATCGAAGACGTTCTTTTTGTTGAAGGCCTTAAGCATAACCTGCTTAGCATCAGTCAATTGTGTGACAAAGGGTTCAAAATCAACTTCACAAAGGAGGAATGCTTGATCGAACACGAAGTCACTCATGAGATTCTGCTAAAAGGTAAAAGATATAATAATATTTTTATGATCTCTTTTGATGATTCTTCCTTGAAGGTAAAATGTCTTATGGCAAACAACAACGAGGCATGGCTTTGGCATTAAAGATTTGCTCACATTCACATGGAGCATCTAAACAAATTAATCAAGCATGATCTGGTTGTTGGGCTTCCGAAGATAAAATTCATCAAGGATAAATTATGCGATGCATGTCAAAAGGGAAAACAGACCAAGACAACTTTCAAATCCAAGCAAGTGGTTTCTACATCAAGACCACTTCAATTGTTGCACATGGATCTTTTTGGTCCATCAAGAACGAAGAGCTTTGGAGGTAGTATTTATGCTTTAGTTATTGTTGATGACTTTTCTCGATATACCTGGACAATGTTTTTAGCGCAGAAAAATGATGCGTTCAAAGCATTCAAAAAGTATGCAAAACAAATTCAAAACGAGAAGTCACTCACTATAGCCTCCATAAGAAGCGACCACGGTGGAGAATTTCAAAATTCAGACTTTGAAGAATTTTGCGAAGAACATGGAATTTCTCATAATTTTTCGGCACCAAGAACTCCTCAACAGAACGGCGTCGTAGAACGGAAGAATCGTTCACTAGTTGAACTTGCTAGAACAATGCTCAGCGACACAAATCTTCCAAAATATTTTTGGGCAGAAGCAGTAAGCACAGCGTTCTTTGTAAGCAACCGCGTGAATATTCGACCGCTACTCAAAAAGACTCCGTATGAGTTGTTCAAGGGAAGGAAACCGAATATATCATTCTTCCACAGATTTGGCTGTAAATGCTTCGTTCTCAACAACAATAAGGACAATCTCGGTAAGTTTGATGAGAAATCCGACGAAGGTATATTTCTTGGTTACTCTCTTTATAGTAAAGCTTTTAGAATTTTTAATAAAATAACTCTTACCATTGAAGAGTCTATTCATGTTTCGTTTGATGAAACTAACCCCTCGAAAGAGGATAATATTGTTTTGGATGATGATGATGTTTTTGTAGATACTCCACAAAATGAAGAAATTGTTTCAAATGATCAAACAATATTACGAGAAGATGTTACTCAAGAAAATCAAGATCTTCCGAAAGAATGGAGAACACACAAAGATCACCCAATTAATAAAGTTATTGGTGATATTAGTCAAGGTGTTGCAACTCGACTTAATTTAAAGGATGCTTGTCTCAACATGGCGTTTGTATCTCAAATTGAACCATCAAAGATCGATGAAGCTTTAGGAGACGACCAATGGATTATAGCAATGCAAGAAGAACTTAATCAATTTGAAAGAAATCAAGTTTGGACCCTTGTACCAAGACCAGAAAATAAGCATATTATAGGAACCAAATGGGTGTTCAAGAACAAACTTGACGAGAATGGGATTATAGTTCGTAACAAGGCAAGATTGGTCGCACAAGGCTACAACCAGGAGGAAGGAATTGATTTTGATGAAACATTCGCTCCGGTAGCAAGGTTAGAAGCAATTAGATTACTACTTGCTTACGCTTGTTCTATGAATTTTCAGTTATTCCAGATGGATGTCAAAAGCGCTTTCCTGAATGGATACATTAATGAGGAAGTCTACGTCAAACAACCTCCGGGTTTTGAAGACTTCAAAAATCCCTCACATGTTTTCAAACTGAAGAAGGCTCTCTACGGTTTAAAACAAGCACCACGAGCATGGTATGATCGCCTTAGCAACTTCTTATGTGAGAAAGGATTTACAAAAGGAAAGGTTGACAAAACGCTGTTTATAAAAAGGATCAAGGGTAACACCTTGTTAGTACAAGTCTACGTCGACGACATCATATTTGGATCAACAAACAAAGAACTCTACGAAGAATTCTCACTCATGATGCGAGAAGAATTCGAGATGTCCATGATGGGAAAGTTAAATTATTTTCTTGGACTACAAATCAAGCAAACCAAGGATGGAATCTTTCTCAACCAATCCAAGTACTATAAGGAATTAATAAAGAAATTCGATATGGATAGTTGCAAGATGATGTCTACTCCTATGGGATCCGGAACGTATGTTGATCAAGATGAATCTGGTACTCCAATTGATATTACTAAATATCGAGGTATGATTGGTTCATTACTATATTTGACGGCAAGCCGTCCTAACATTATGTTTAGTGTTTGTTTGTGTGCGCGCTTCCAAGCAAATCCGAAGGAATGACATCTCACTGCTGTGAAGAGAATTATCAAGTATCTCAAAGGAACGACCAACGTAGGATTATGGTATCCTAAAGGTAGTACTTGTTCTTTAGTTGGTTATTCTGATGCTGACTATGCAGAATGCAAAACCGATAGAAAAAGTACAAGTGGTACATGTCATATTCTCGGAAATGCTCTAGTATCATGGGCCTGCAAGAAGCAAGCTTGTGTAGCACTCAGCACCGCCGAAGCAGAATACATCGCCGCAGGAAGTTGTTGTGCACAGATTTTATGGCTGAAACAACAACTTCTGGATTATGGTGTTGACCTCGGATGCATTCCTCTACGATGTGACGATACTAGTGCCATAAATATCACAAAGAATCCGGTTATGCATTCCAGAACAAAGCACATCGATATCAGGCATCATTTCCTTCGAGATCACGTATTAAACAGAGATGTTGATATTACTTTCGTCGACACACACAACCAACTCGCCGACATCTTCACCAAGCCTTTGGCAAAAGAACCATTCTACAAAATTCGGAGAGAACTTGGGATTCTTGATGAAGGTGACATCTGATCTTTTTCTCTATCATATGTATGCATTATTTGTGATATGTTTTCATGTGTATGCATTATGTTTTTAAGTATTTTTCAAAAATTCGAGCATGTTAATCGATTAACCATATGGGTTAACCGATTAACACTGTTGAATTTTCAATTCTGATTAAATTTTTTAATGTGTTAACCGATTAACCTATATGGTTAACCGATTAACACTGTTAATTTTTCAAAAAAAAAAAATCAAAAACGAAAATTAATTAAAATTTTTGAAAAATTGTATTTTTTTAATATATTTTGTGTGGTCCATATTCTCTTAAATATCCAAATCCATATCCAAAATCCATATTCCCTCTTAAAATACTAACTTCTCTCTCCCATTCTCAAAAATTGGAAAAACTCCCCACAACTTCTCAAACCCTAACTTCCTCAGAACCCACAACCATCCATGGCTTCAGCATCAAACCGCGGCAAAGGAAAACTTCCAGAACATCATTCTGCATCAGAATCAGATGACGACAGTATTCCAATGGAAACCACCAAAAAGAGACGGATGGATTTCAAAGTTCGTGTTCGTCAACTTATGCCGGTAAAGTATGTGAATCTTCGAGCTTTTCCTGCAATATCTTTTGATTTTCCTACTCTGTTGGAATATCAGCGTATCGACAAGTTCATCACCGACTCTGGTATTATCTATCCTGATCTGGTTAAAGCTTTTATGAATAAAATGTCTGTATATCTGGACATGGATGAGAACCACATGATCCGGTCCACCATTAGAGATCATGAGTTTGTTGAGAATTTATCCACCCTTGCTAGACACCTTAAGATTCCATCAAAAGGATGCTTCCTGAGGAAAGGTGTAAACCATGTAGATGGACCCTGGGAAAACTATGATAAAATGGAGTATTACTATCAGATTTGCAGGTTCCCAAAAGAAACTGTTATTGCAAACTCTCGCACCGCTCGTATGTTGTGCTATGCCAAGAATCTGACAGTATCTGATCGAATGCTTCACTACATTATCTGCTACGTCCTCATTCCAAAGGAATCAAATCACTCTCAGATCAACGACTTGGAAATGCAGCTGATCTTTGCTATTAAGAATCACATCAGAGTCAATTGGATTTTGACTATTATGTATCATCTGCAGCAACAACTTCATTGCATTACCCGGCTGCCGTATGCTCGCTTGGTTTCTAGAATTCTGGAATTAACTGAACTTGACCTCAACAGAGAACCATCCTCAAAGATGAAATCAACAACTAATGAGATCAATTAAATTAATATTGTGAAGAATACTGGAATCATCAAGGCGGCTGACGGTACCTACAGGTATACTGATGACGGTCCTGTCCATCACGCTTATCCAATGCCTGAAGGGGGTCTTACCAGTGAGTTTCTCTACACAACCATGATGAACCAGCATCGAGAATCCATGAATATGCATAGAGAGACCTCCCGAGCAATTGCCTCCCTCAAAAACCTCATTCTTAACCCTCCACATTCCAACACCCGAGTTGTGGACGACGAGATTGAAGAAGAGGTTGATAGTGATGAAGAAGAAGAGGAGGAGGATATGGCGGATGAGGATTTTTAGAGAATATGTTGTTGCTGTTGTTTTTATTGCTTTGCTTTCTAGTCTTAAGTTTTTATGATTTCATTTGAACTATGTTTTATTGTAACAAGTACGATTTCTATTTTCTGCATTTTATATGTACTACTGTTTGTGCTTTGTGTTTACTTGGCTATGCATGTGCTTATTACAATATATGCTGCTATCTTGTGATTTCTTTGAAAGTTCTTCCTTTTTGCTGATGTCAAAGGGGGAGAAGAGCTTGGTTCTGTTAATATCTCTCTGTGTGCAGATTTTTTTTCCTCTGTTAAGATAGGGGGAGAATCAGATCAAGAATCAAGAAATATCGCAAAACATTTTTGATTTCCATCATCAAAAAGGGGGAGAATGTAGAAGCATGCTTCAGTCTCAAGTTTTAATGATGTCAATACTACTCAAGGTCATCTCTTGATTGCAAAAAGACAAGCCGTTCAAAGATCTCAAGATCAAATCAAGATATCTTTCAAGTCAAGCTACATATGGAACTATGATTCTTCCAGACTTGGATGCATTACTGGTATATCAAATTCTACCCTTATAATTTGATATACAAGTGTTCAAAAACATTAAGCATTTTTGCATAATACATAAGCATGTTTTTTGAAACCTTAGAATTGGTATAACATTAATTTTAAAAAGCATTTTTCTGAAAATTAGCAGTGTTAACCGATTAACCATATAGGTTAACCGGTTAACCAATTTGAATTTTGAAATTTCTGGGCTAACGTACCAGTGTTAACCGATTAACCATATGGGTTAACCGATTAACACTGAACGTACAGTGAAAAATTGCTTTGTTTCAGGTTCAAAAATTATTTAAAAATTATACCATTTCATATGTTTGATGTCTACTCAATGTACCTTTTTTAAAGGGTATTTTACTCATATAAATTCTGAGTTTTTCAATTTTGAAAATACAACACAACAAATAAAAACTTTTCAATCTCCAAACACTTTCCACATTCATTTTCAAATTGTCTTAGAATCAAATTCACCATTTTCAAAAACTTTCATTAAGTGTTCATATGTGCATAAATTTCATATTCATCCTTGAACACTTGTATTGAAAATTGTAAGAGTGAATTCTGATCATTTGGAGAAGATCAACTTTGATATCATTACTCTCAAATCAAAATCTTTACAAACTTGTGTATTTTGACTTGTGATCCAGGATTGTTGGACACAAGGGTGAGTGTTTACAAGAGGATTGTTCTTGTACACTTGTTAGTTTTATTGTTTGATAGTAGGCCTCACCGGTTGATGGTGTGATAGGTTGTACTTTATTAAACAATAGTGAAAACTCTCTTTCATGTTGAAAGGGGAGTGGAGTACTCTCGGATTGTGAGGGGAACCACTATAAATCCTGGTGTCCATTGTTCTTTTATTTTTCTTCTTCTGCTTTCATAACCAAAAACAAACCAGTAATATTTCAAGATACCATAAAAACCGGAAAAATTTCAAAAGTCCTAATTCACCCCCCCCTCTTAGGCATACTCTGTTCTTACAGTTGAGACCTAATTCAAGAGCCATGTGATCATGGATTGATGCATTGAGATGTTATAAGGATGATTCCAAAGTTAACTCATCATGATTGAAGAGTTTGAGAAGTTTCAAGCTAGGGTTTCTAAGGCTTGACAGTGTAAAATCCCCTAGTTTGACCCCTATCTTCATGGCAATATAGCTCAAGATATGATTGTCATCTCATCTTACCCCCAACATGATTGTTGTAGGGAATGATCTTAGCTTTAATTTGAGTACTAGAAGTCCTTGATAGGATTTGTAGATCTCAAGTTATGGCTTTGACAAGTTACAAGTTATCTGAGGAATGTGAATTTGAAGCTTGAAAGTTACCCAACTTGCATGATACTTTACCCAAGAAGGGTGATTCCTATGAACTTTTGGTCAACATGAATGTTGTTCCTTATCCTCTTAGCTTTGTAGAAAGTACTAGAAGTCCTTGATAGGATTTGTAGAACTCAAGTAATGGCTTTGACAAGTCAATGGTATTTTGGACATTTGGTGATTATTGGTCATTTGTGATCATAGACCATTTTCACCAACTTAGAGGCTTCAAATGAAGTTTTGTTCAACTAGAAAGTTGCTCAAAATGGGGTTTTAACCTTGACCATGCATAATGGAGGCATTGAAATGGCTCAAGGAGAGACTTGGTTCAAGAAATTTTGGAAAAAGGAAGAATTAAAAGGATTTAATGGTCAAAAATTCAAATAATTCATTTGGTGACCAAATGAGATAAACTTATAGGTCATTTTGATTGGAAAATAAATTTTAAATACAATGGCAATGTTGGTTTTTTCATTTGAGGCCCAATTCAAAGGTTTGCATTTAGTAGCTTATGATGTAAGTTACATATGCCAAATTATGCACAAGTGCAAGACCAATGTTCCAATCCATCCAAACACATTCAGAATCTCATTTGAGGAGAATTTGGATGAGAATGAGGGGCTGCAACAAGCCAAAGCAGAAATGTCATGGATGAGCATGAGATGAAAAATTCAAAAGCAAGAGATATTGGATATCTCATATAGATGGTTCTAGGAACTTCTAGATCATTCCTACTGGTTCTATATAAGCTCTAGAACTGGATCAAGGCCAAGGTTGGTGGAAATTGAGAGAGAATAGAGAGATTGCAAACTAAATTTTCTTCTTGCAAATCAAATTCAGTTACACGGTTTTGATCCATTTCAGTCCCAATTCTTGCTTTCAACATCTTCCTCTTGAGTGTATGAGTGATTCCAGATAGAATTCAAGTCAAGATCATAGCAAAATCGTGAGAGAGCAACTTGAGTTCATAGCTTGCAAGTCAAAATCGAAATCAAGGATTCAGAGAGTTTCAATCCAATTTGTTGCATACAAAAGCTTCCTTGGGTGTTAGTGAAGGTATCTGGAGATTCTTGGAGGTTAATTTGAAGGTTTCAGTGCTCTGTGCATTCAAGTTTTGCAGGTATGTAATTCTCATCGTGTAGCATGATGCATGTAGTTTGGCTAGGTTTTGATAGGTTAGAATCCTTGTAGATCATTGCTAGAAGCTTTCTGGATAATTAATTTGAAGATTAGTGACAATTTAGGGATGATGCCATTTTTGGTTGAGATGGATATTTTTTGATCCTGGCATTTTTAGCATGATTGGTTAGTATAGTTGGATTCCTGGTGAAATTTAGGGCAAGATTCATGTAGAGATCGTGGCCAATGGTGGTCTGTAGAGGGAGTTAGGGTTGCTTGATGGTGACCGGAAAAGCCATCGGCGGTGACCTTCGCGCGTGCAGGTTGGAAGGTTTCAGAAATTTGAATTGAGGAAGACATAATCTAGAGCGTTCATTCATGAAGAAGACTTTGACTCAGACCTGGATCCAAGGCTCCTCGTTGCGCCACATACCCCCTCCCCTTAAACGCCCCATTTTGATAAGTTGAAAGTACCAGGTTTATTTCTTCGCTGCATATGCCAAGGGTGCACGAGTTCAAGTCCTCGCGTGTGCATTTTTATTTATTTGTGAATTAAACACGAGGAACTCAGGCGTGTGGGCTTGGGTTGTAGTTGCTATCCCCACCCCTCTTTCCAGGCCCAATGAGATTTACAACATGAAATCCTTACTCAATGCACCCTCCCCTGGTTTTATTCTTGTGACTGAGTTGAAATTCAGATGGGCCTCACGCCTAACTGCTATGGGCACCCCCAGGATTAAGGGCCCAAGCGAAACTAGTGGGAATTGTTTGCTGATCACACCCTCTGGCCATATTCTCCATTTTATTGTTTTATTAATTTCTTCATTTTCATGTGACTTAGTAAATAATTCATAAAAAATTGAAGACTAACTCAATTAGTTCCATTCTTTTTTCACCTGATTCATGATTGAATCTAGAATTGTTTAGATAAAAAATATTAATATTTCATGCATTTTTGAGTTTATTTGCATTTGTTGAATTTTAATTGATATTAAAATAACCATGGTTGATACCTTTTTTTGATGAATCTGGTTTGAGCATTGGGTGATGATTTTTGCCTTGATTTTTTGTGTGTAGCTAGCATAGATATGCATGTTCCCCTTAGAGTTTTCTCACATTTTTGTGATGAATGTAGGTGGTAGTTTTAGGTTGAAACTTTAGGAGCTCCATTTTTAGGGTTTATGGTTAGTACCTTGTGATTTAGGTTCTATTTCTAAGACTTGGTGGATGATTCAACCCCTGAATTTTGTATGGTAGATTCATGATTGAATTAGGGTCCATTAGGAATTTTTGTAGGAATTTATAATGTAGTTTACTATTTTAGTTTGATTTTAGTTTAGGTGCTAACTTTAGATGATTCTAATGCACTAATTTGACTAGATTAACCCTTTAGGTTCCCTTAGAGTAAGCTTGTGTTGTTTTTACCCTTGGTGGAAGATGAAGGAAAGTTGAAGATGCAATGGAATGCTTGAAGAAGTTTGGATGTGAAGATCTTCCCTTCTTTTGGTGTGGTATTGATTAGGTGTTGAGATTAGGGTTTGTAGGCAGAGCTTATAGATAGATTATCTTCCTTCATAAACATGGAAGATGTTGATCACTTCCGTTTTTCCCTATGATGTAAGGTCCCCTGTGAAGGCCTCATCCCTCCTTTGGTAGGATGTGTGGCTCTTTACCAGTTGGTAGAACCTTTGAGGGTCCCTTTCTCTGATGATAGGATGCTTAGTGGTGACCTTTGGTCTTCACTCTGCTACCAATCATCTGAACTTTGCTCTTGTTAGATGAATCTTTATCCCTTGCTAGAGGATGGAGTTCCTTGCTTGAAGAAGATTGGAGGCTAGAAGTTGATACTTCTCTGTATTTGAAGACTGCCATTGAAGTCGAAGCTTGAAGAAGAAGAAGAACAAGTTGACACTTGTGAAGAAGATCAAATTAAGATTGAATAAAGAGCTGAAGCTGGAAGTTGGAGAACAAGTTGATACTTGTGTTTGATGCATTGAAAGATTGAAGAGGCAAGTTGATACTTGCTATTGAAGATGATAGCCTTGAAGAGCAGTTGAAGACTGAGGACTGAATTGCTGTCAGAGGAGAGCTAAGTTGTGGAAGCTGTTGATTTGCTCTCTTTCCTGTCTGTTGGCTTTCTGTGCAACTGTATTGATGTGACTTGTTTGATTTGCTTGATGCATTAGAATAAGTTCATGTTTAGACTGATTTAAGCTAGGAGCATTGTACTAGAGGTTGAGTTGCTCCCTCTGCTTGTATTTTTACTGTATGGCTTTGCTTGCGGGTATTTGGTAGAGCCCAACTCCCTTGCCTATGTGGGTTGTGATTTGCTTGATGGCATTTTATTTCATCTCTTCTGTATGATTGCAGTTATTATACTTTGCTTGATAGCAGTTGATTTTATTTCCTCTGTATGATTGCAGTTATTCATATTTGGCTTGAGGTTGAGATGAGCTTGTGGAGGCTGATGCCCCACACACATTTCCTCCCTCACTGGCATTGCATGCATTTTACAGTCGTTTACTGTTTACTGTTTAAGCTGATGCTTTATCTGTTTCTGTTTATCATTGACGTGATCCCCTAGGAATCTCACTTCCTTTGATAAAGACGTGATGATTAGAACTTTAGGTTGAAACCTATGCATGATAACTTCTAGGAGTTCCCTGTTTCAAACCTCAACCATAGGATGAATCCTTGGCATGACAACATTAGGACTTGATAGTCTCCCCATAGAGTTCGTTCTCTTCTCATCTCAAAACAAATTAAAATACAGTAATAAAGGTTAACTGATGTTGTGTGTTACGAGCCTTAAGCTATCTGAGAAAGGATTGTTGGAGAGTTTCTTTTCAACAGTCTGGATGTTTAGTATGGCACCCTTTGGGTGACATGCGACACATTCACTCTCAGGTCATAGTCTATAGTATGATATTGGTTGCAAACATCCATAAAAAACAGTTCTTCCGTAAAAGACAGAAAACAAACTTCAAACCTTTTTTGCCCCGTGGGCCCATAAGTCAAAGGAAGCTTTTCTGAAGAAAAGAGTGTCGTTAACTCCCAGTTCTACCGCAAACGGTAACGCCTAAGTCTCCAAGGGTCGAGCTGCGTACATCCAACTGCTAGAACTGTTTGTTAACCCTACTCGATAAAACAGATGTATCTGAATTCCCGTAAGCCGTATTATCCCGAACTACGTAAGCTCTGATCTCTCATATCTGTTGAGAGTATGTAGGCACAATACTGATGTATTGGCGAGCCACCTTCCCCGTAACCCCGTAGTTAGTCGAACTACGTTGACTCTGATTTCTCATTCTCTGATGAGAATACGTAGGCATAAAGCACGACGCTTTACCGAGTCATTTTCTTTTCTTTTCAGACCAGCCTTGATAGGTAGATAGTAAACAAACCCATCAGATAAACACAACAAGCGTGGATCCCATCGAGTACGATGGACGTGAGGGGTGCTAATACCTTCCCCTTGCATAACCGACTCCTGAACCTAGACAATGGTTGCGATGACCTTGTCTTATACCTTTTCGTCAGGTTTTTCCGATTGTTTCCTTTCCTGTTCTGAGGGATAAATAACGAAAGGTGGCGACTCTTCTGTTTTGCCGGCACCTTATTTTCGCGGTAGCGACAATTACGTTGAGCGTTCAGGCTTCGGTCAGTTTCGTTGGGTATCCAGACTCCGGTGATTACGTTGATCGTTCAGGCTCCGGTCATTTTTGTTAACTATTCAGACTCGGGTTATTACGTTAAGCGTTCAGGCTCCGGTCAGTTTCGTTGAGTATCCAGATTCCGATTATTACGTTGAGCGTTCAGGCTCCGGTCAGTTTCGTCGGGTATCCAGACTCCGGTTATTACGTTGACCGTTCAGGCTCCGGTAATTTTCGTTGAGTATCCAGACTCCGGTTATTAAGTTGAGCGTCAGGCTCTGATCATTTTCGTTGAGTATCCAGATTCCGATTATTATGTTGAGTGTTCAGGCTCCGGTTGTTTTCGTTGAGTATCCTGACTCCGGTTATTACGTTGAGGGTTTAGACTCCGGTCATTTTCGTTGAGTATCTAGACTCCTGTCGTTACGTTGAACGTTCAGGCTCCGATCATTTTCGTTGAGTATCCATACTCCGGTCAATACGTTGAGCGATCAGGCTCCGGTCATTTTCGTTGAGTATCCAGACTCCGGTCATTATATTGAGCATTCAGGATCCAGTCATTTTCGTTGAGTATCATAACTCCATTTATTACGTTGAGCGTTCAGGACCCGGTCAGTTTCGTTGAGTATCTGTCGCTTGCGCGAAAATAAGGTGCCGGCACAACAGAAGAGTCGCCACTTTTCGTTATTTATCCCTCAGAACGGGAAAGGAAACGATCGGAAAAAACCTAACGAAGAAGAGTAAGACAAGGTTGTCGCAACCATTGTCTGGGTTCGGGAGTCGGTTACGCAAGGGGAAGGTATTAGCACCCCTCACGTCCGTCGTACTCGACGGGATCCACGCTTGTTGTGATTACTGGACGGGTTGGTCTTATCTATCTACCTATCAAGGATGGCTTAAACAAAAAAGAAAAATGACTCGGCAAAGCGTCGCACTTTATGCCTACGTATTCTCATCAGAGAACGAGAAATCAGAGTCAACGTAGTTCGGCCTACGACGGGTTATGGGGGAAGGTAGCTCGCCAATACATCAGTATTGTGCCTACGTACTCTCAACAGGTATGAGAGATCAGAGCTTACGTAGTTCGGGACACTACGGTTTATTTCCTGTCTTTTACGAAAGAAATGTTTTTTATTATGTTTGCGATTTCAATCGCACTAGAGACTATGACCTGAGAGTGAATGCGTCGCATGTCACCCAAAGGGTACCATACTAAACATCCAGACTGTGGAAAAGAAACTCTCCCACAATCCTTTCTCAGATAGCTTAAGGCTCGTACCGTACGAAAGAAATCATTCATGATTACTGTATCTTAGACCGTTTTGAGATGAGAAGAGAACAGGCCCAACTAGGAAGGAGACTATCAAGTCCTACTGTTGTCATGCCAAGGATTCATCCTATGGTTGAGGTTTGAACAGGGATCTCCTAGAAGTTGTCATGCATAGGTTTCAACCTAAAGTTCTATCATCCATTCCTTATCAAAGGAAAAGAGAGTCCTAAGGGATCATGTCAATGATACACCAAAACAGACAAAGCATCCGCTTAACAGTAAAATGCATGCAATGCAAGTGAGGGAGGAAATGTGTGTGGGGCTTCAGCCTCCACAAGCTCATCTCAACCTCAAGCCAGAATGGATAACAGTAATCATACTGAAATAAACAACATGCTATCAAGCAATACAGTAAACTGCAGTCATACAGAAGAAAAATAAAACATGCCATCAAGCAATATAAACCACATGGGCAAGGGAGCTGGCCTCTACCGAATACCCGCAAGCAAAGCCACACAGTAACAATACAAGCAGAGGGAGCAACTCAACCTCTAGTGCAATCATGCTCCTAGATTCTACCTAGTCTAGATATGGACTTATTCTAATGCATCAAGCAAGTCAAACAAAACATGTCAATACAACAAAGAAAAAGAAAAGAAAGCAGATCAACTCCTCTATCAACTTCAAGCTTTAGCTCTTCCAACAGCAACTCAGTCGTCAGACTTCCATCACTCTTGACAAATACCAATTTGCTCCTCCAGGTTTCAACCCTTCAACATAAGTTTCAACTTATCCTCTCTGAGCTTCAGCTCCTTGATCAGTTCCACCTTCAGGCTTCACTGTTAACCACAAGTATCAACTTGATTCCTTCAGGATCTCCAGGTGTCAAAGTAAGTATCAACTTCCTTTGTTCTTCAAGCTTCAGCTCTTCAAAATCAATCTCAATTGAATCCTCTTCTTAAGTATCAACTTAGTCTTCAAGCTTTCAAGCTCTCCCTGCTTTACCAGTCTCAACTTGGTCTTCTCCTCCTGCAAGCTTCAGCTTCTTAGAGTAATCTTCAATCACTTAGAAGTGTCAACTTCATCCTTCAGTCTTTATTTCATCTTCATTGGGTCTTCAAGTATCAACTTGCTCTTGCTGCTCTTCAAGCTTCAGCTGGAATGGCAATGCTTCAAGGAATCATCTTTTTCTACACTCTTCAATGAAGTCTTCATCTTCAAACTCAAGCTCAACATCTCTCAAGATACTCAAACCAGAGGAAGTCACTTAACTGGATAAACTAGGGTGTTAAACTGCTTATTGACCACCAAAGGTGACCTATAAGGGTTCAACATCAAAAGAATGGTTCCCTCAAAAGTTCTAATTCCTAGGTACCATCACTTATCCCTCCAAAGGAGAGAGGTGTATACCATGGAAGGACTTTGAATCATAGGGAGGAAAGGATGTGAAAGATACCATCCATGTTTAAGAAAGAAGTTAACTAGGTCTAAACTCTCCCTAATCCCTAACCCTAAAACAATCAACAAAACACACAAGATCAAGCTCTCAAGCTCCTCCATGCTCCTCAATGCTCCTACTATGCTCCTCAATGCTCCTCAGAACAATACCAAGCTCTCCAAGCCCATAAAGCAAAGTGAACCAAAATGCAAGCCCACAAGGGCAACACAAACAATCATCAACTACAAAAATCATCTAAAAATAGTATACTACTATATTAAAACCTAATATAATTTCTAAGGGATCCTACATACCTACCCTTAATACCCTTGTATGTCCCAATGTCTAACTTGACCTAGAAACCCAAAATTCTAGTGTTATTGTGGACCTATGTTAAGGATTGACCTAATTCTACACAACCTAAAATCATCTAATCAAAACTATCCTAAAATTCATCACAAAATTATGGAATAAATCCAGAGGGGAGCTAAAGTCCTAATCTAACTATCCTAAAAAGAATGGCATAAAATACTAAGGGAACTAGCTAAACAAAATTCTACAAATTCATGTATCAACATAAAAGAATTAAAAAGCTATTAAAATGGAAAATACACAAAAAATATTGAAAATGCATGAAATGCAAGTATTTTTATTCGATAATTTTCTAGACATTATCATGAAGTGGGAGAAAAAATCCCCATGCAAAAATCATTAATTTCCTATTTATTATGATTTTTCAAAGTTTAACATAAAATGGAGAAAAAGAAATGAAAAAGATAAAACTTGGGTGCAGATAGTAACTATGGACAGTTCATTTCATGAATGGGCTAAAAATGGGGGTGTGGGTAGTCATGCGTACTAGGCCCAAAACTAATCAGAAAATCAATCAAAAAATGAAAAGAAAATAGAAAATGAAACGGTGCAGGAAGTAATGATTTCCAGTTAATTTCAACCATGGGCCGTGATCGGGGGTGTGGATAGTGAACAAAGCATTCAGGCCCAAGAACTTCTTTTAATGAAACGCTACATTTCATCATGTCTTCAGAATTCCCTTTCAAAACGTGAGGTTATGTCGTGGCCCTTGGATCTGGGTGAGGTCAACGAGTCAAGCACGATCTGACGGATGAGGGGTCGTCTTCAACCTTCAGCTAGGGTTTGGAGGGAAAACCACCATGAACAGAGTTTCAAACTTCAGATTTCCCTCCCATCATATGCTCTCAAATCATCATCAAATTTAATAATTCAAAACACTAACATGCTCCATTTTTCATGCTGAATACAACCATAACCCTAGATTACACTAAAACCTCCTCCAACATGAAACACGATTCAAGATTGAAATTATGGTCAATCCTCAACTTCAACAATTCTTGGATTTCTTGGTACTAAAATGATCACCACACTCCACTAGTTAAAATAAGCTATCAAACATGTATTATATCTCACTATACCACGAGTTCTTGATCATCAAAGAAATGGTGTCCATAACTCAATCTTCATCAATTGATCCCTAACTCTCTAGAAATGATCACCTATGTGTCTCTAAACTTTCTACACTAATAAACTAACCTAGCAATGCATAAATTATGGTGTAGTGGAGAATTTGCAAACCTGGTATTTCTTGATCAACAGATGGTGAAAACCTTCACTTCAAGCCTTGAAATTCTTCAGAAAGCTTCCTTGGATGATGATCTTGCTACTGTTTGCAAAAGATTTGAGGGAGAGTGCTTGAATCTCAAAATTCGATTCTGACTTGCAACCTTGAAAATTCAATTGCCAACTTCTCAAATCACCATGGTTTTGCTCTCAAATTGATCTGCACAGCTTCACTATCATCAATGGAGTGTGTTAAGATGGAAAGAATGAATGGAAATGGTTTAGAATAGGGAATTCACTTTCAACTTTCAATGGAAGCAAGTGAAATGGCCAACTCTCTCTTCTCTCAAATCTTACACCAACCTTGCATCTGAGCAAGTTCTACATGTTATATAGAGTGGTTTAGAATCATCTAGAGCCATCTAGAACCTTCCCATGAGAAATTGGAAATCTCATGTCATGACATTATAAATTCATCTCATATCATGTATCATCTCATGCCATAGTCCATGTAACCACCAATTCTGACTTGAAATTCTCCCCACATGAGATGTATGATGTGTTGAGATGCATAACTAACTTGTTCATTGAGTTTTCTTAAGTTTTGCTTTTGTGCCTTAAGATGCAAGCAAACCATTTCCAAAGCAGCCCCATGATCTAGGCCTCAAATCAAAATTGTGGCTGAACCATTGTTTTTAGAATGTATTTTACAGTCAAAATGACCTATTATATGACATGGTTTGGATGTGTAACTTGGGATTTCCAATTTCCAATTTCAACTTATTTAACTTATGCCTCCATTTTAGGTCATTTTTATCACTTTTTGATACAAGCCTTTTCAACATCTCATGACATCCCTACTAGCCTTAAAACATCCTTCTAAGCAAGTTTGATGTTGAAGATTTTTCCATTTCAAGCATGGAAATAGGAGATATGGCCTTATGCTTGAAATGACCTATAATATCCAAATGACCAAAATGCCCTTGACTTGTCAAAGCCATAAGTTGAGTTCTACAAATCCTATCAGGGACTTCTAGTACTCTATAGAAAGCTAAGAAGATGCTCTACAACATTCATGTTGACCAATAGTTCATAGGAATCATCCTACTAGGGCAAAAGTTGTATGCAAGTTGGGTGACTTTCAAGGACCCAGATTCACATACCTCAGATGACCTGTAATTTGTCAAAGTCATAACTTGAGCTCTACAAATCCTATCAAGGACTTCTAGTACTCAAATTAAATCTAAGAGCAAGCTCTACAACATTCATGTTGTGGGGAAGATGAGATGACAATCACATCTTGAGCTAAACTGCCTTGAAGATAGGGATCAAACTAGGGGATTTTACACTGTCAAGCCTTAGAAACCCTAGCTTGAAACTTCTCAAACTCCTCAATCATGATGAGTTGGTCTAGGAATCATCCTTATAACATATCAATGCATCAATCCATGACCACATGGCTCTTGGATTAGGTCTCAACCCTCTCCAAATCATCAGTTGACCTAGGGTTGACCCAGTCAAACCCTAATTCCACCACTCATGGCTGAGTCTTCTTAAACTTGTTCAATGACCTCTCTAGGCCTCATGATGGCTTTCAAGACATCTCATAAGCTCTCTCAAAACTTCAAGTCCATCCTCATAGCCCCAGAATCATCTGAGGGGCTCCCACAACTCTCAAGTTATGAGGCACACAACCTTGGTTTCAACCAATCTCTCTGAGGATCTCTTAACTTCTCTGACAAGGATATCAACACTTAATCATCTGAATAGCCTTCTTGGCTAGCTTCATAGTCTCATACCACTCTTGCTGGATAACCATACCTCTTGACCTACTGCACACATATCAATGAGAAGCAGATGATCATGCTGGTGAACACAAGCTTGGTAAACAAATGTTGGTCAAATTTTGGGGTGCAACAGTATCCAGACTCCAAATATTAAGTTGAGCATTCAGGCTCCGGTCAGTTTCATTGGGTATCCAGACTCCGGTGATTACGTTGATCGTTCAGGCTCCGGTCATTTTTGTTGACTATCCAGACTCAGGTTATTACATTGAACGTTCAGGCTCTAGTCAGTTTCGTTGAGTATCCAGATTCCGGTTATTACGTTGAGCGTTCAGGCTCCGGTCAGTTTCCTTGGGTATCCAGACTCCGGTTATTACGTTGACCGTTCAGGCTCCGGTCATTTTCGTTGAGTATCCAGACTCCGGTTATTAAGTTGAGCGTCAGACTCCGATCATTTTCGTTGAGTATCCAGATTCCGATTATTACGTTGAGCGTTCAGGCTCCGATCATTTTCGTTGAGTATCCATACTCCGATCAATACGTTGAGCGATCAGGCTCCGGTCATTTCGTTGAGTATCCAGACTCCGGTCATTACATTGAGCGTTCAGGATTTAGTCATTTTCGTTAAGTATCATAACTCCATTTATTACGTTGAGCATTCAGGATCCGGTCAGTTTCGTTAAGTATCCAGACTCCAAATATTACGTTGAGCGTTCAGGCTCCGGTGAGTTTCGTTGGGTATCCAGACTCCGGTGATTACGTTGATCGTTCAGGCTCCGGTCATTTTGGTTGACTATCCAGACTCGGGTTATTACGTTGAGCGTTCAGGCTCCAGTCAGTTTCATTGAGTATCCAGATTCCAGTTATTACGTTGAGCGTTCAGGCTCCGGTCAGTTTCGTTGGGTATCCAGACTCTGGTTATTACGTTGACCGTTCAGGCTCCGGTCATTTTCATTGAGTATCCAGACTCCGGTTATTAAGTTGAGCGTCAGGCTCCGATCATTTTCGTTGAGTATCCAGATTCCGGTTATTACGTTTAGCGTTCAGGCTCCGGTCAGTTTCGTTGGGTATCCAGACTCTGGTTTTTATGTTGAGCGTTCAGGCTCCGGTAAGTTTCGTTGGGTATCCAGACTCTGGTTATTACGTTGAGCGTTCAGGCTTCGGTCAGTTTCGTTGGGTATCCAGACTCTAGTTATTACGTTGAGTGTTCAGGTTCCGGTCATTTTCGTTGAGTATCCAGACTCCGGTTATTAAGTTGAGCGTCAGGCTCCAATCATTTTCGTTGAGTATCAAGACACCGATTATTATGTTGAGCGTTCAGGCTCCGGTCATTTTCGTTGAGTATCCAGACTCCGGTCATTTTCGTTGAGTATCTAGACTCCGGTCATTTTCGTTGAGTATCTAGACTCCTGTCATTACGTTGAACGTTCAGGTTCTGATCATTTTCGTTGAGTATCCATACTCCAGTCAATACGTTGAGCGTTCAGGCTCTGGTTATTTTCGTTGAGTATCCAGACTCCGATCATTATATAGAGCGTTCAGGATCCAGTCATTTTCGTTGAGTATCATAACTCCATTTATTACGTTGAGCGTTCAGGATCTGGTCAGTTTCGTTGATTATCCAAACTCCAAATATTACGTTGAGCGTTCAGGCTCCGGTCAGTTTCGTTAGGTATCCAGAATCCGGTGATTACGTTGATCGTTCAGGCTCCGGTCATTTTCGTTGACTATCCAGACCCGAGTTATTACGTTAAGCGTTCAGGCTCTGGTCAGTTTCGTTGAGTATCCAGATTCCGATTATTACGTTGAGCGTTCAGGCTCCAGCCAGTTTCGTTGGGTATCCAGACTCCGGTTATTACATTGAGCGTTCAGGCTCCGGTCATTTTCGTTGAGTATCCAGACTCCGGTTATTAAGTTGAGTGTCAGGCTCCGATAATTTTATTGAGTATCCAGACTCCGATTATTACGTTGAGCGTTCAGGCTCCGGTTATTTTCGTTGAGTATCCTGACTCCGGTTATTACGTTGAGGGTTCAGACTCTGGTCATTTTCGTTGAGTATCTAGACTTCTGTCATTACGTTGAACATTCAGGCTCGGATCATTTTCGTTGAGTATCCATACTCCGGTAAATACGTTGAGCGGTCAGGCTCCGGTCATTTTCGTTGAGAATCCAGACTCCGGTCATTACATTGAGCGTTCAGGATCCAGTCATTTTCGTTGAGTATCATAACTCCATTTATTACGTTGAGCATTCAGGATCCGGTCAGTTTCGTTGAGTATCCAGACTCCAAATATTACATTGAGCGTTCAGGC
The DNA here is from genome assembly GCA_963859935.3 of Lathyrus sativus. Lineage (NCBI taxonomy): Eukaryota > Viridiplantae > Streptophyta > Magnoliopsida > Fabales > Fabaceae > Lathyrus > Lathyrus sativus. Next base: position 239,123,600 of record OZ012736.1, read on the forward strand.
TCCGGTCAGTCTCGTTGGGTATCCAGACTCCGGTGATTACGTTGATCGTTCAGGCTCCGGTCATTTTCGTTGACTATCCAGACTCGGGTTATTACGTTGAGCATTCAAGCTCCGGTCAGTTTCGTTGAGTATCCAGATTCCGATTATTATGTTGAGCGTTCAGGCTCCGGTCAGTTTCGTTGGGTATCCAGACTCCGGTTATTATGTTGAGCGTTCAGGCTCCGTTAAGTTTCGTTGGGTATCCAGACTCCGGTTATTACGTTGAGCGTTCAGGCTCCGGTCAGTTTCGTTGGGTATCCAGACTCTAGTTATTACGTTGAGCGTTCAGGCTCCGGTCATTTCCGTTGAGTATCCAGACTCCGGTTATTAAGTTGAGCGTCAGGCTCCGATCATTTTCGTTGAGTATCCAGACTCCGATTACTACGTTGAGCGTTCAGGCTCCGGTTATTTTTGTTTAGTATCCTGACTACGGTTATTAGGTTGAGCGTTCAGACTCCGGTGAGATTCGTTGGGTATCCAGACTCCGGTGATTATGTTGATCGTTCAGGCTCCGGTCATTTTGGTTGACTATCCAGACTCGGGTTATTACGTTGAGCGTTCAGGCTCCAGTCAGTTTCGTTGAGTATCCAGATTCCGGTTATTACGTTGAGCGTTCAGGCTCCGGTCAGTTACGTTGGGTATCCAGACTCTGGTTATTACATTGACCGTTCAGGCTCCGGTCATTTTCATTGAGTATCCAGACTCCGGTTATTAAGTTGAGCGTCAGGCTCCGATCATTTTCATTGAGTATCCAGATTCCGGTTATTACGTTTAGCGTTCAGGCTCCGGTCAGTTTCGTTGGGTATCCAGACTCTGGTTTTTATGTTGAGCGTTCAGGCTCCGGTAAGTTTCGTTGGGTATCCAGACTCCGGTTATTACGTTGAGCGTTCAGGCTTCGGTCAGTTTCGTTGGGTATCCAGACTGTAGTTATTACGTTGAGCGTTCAGGTTCCGGTCATTTTCGTTGAGTATCCAGACTCCGGTTATTAAGTTGAGCGTCAGGCTCCAATCATTTTCGTTGAGTATCCAGACTCCGATTATTATGTTGAGCGTTCAGGCTCCGGTCATTTTCGTTGAGTATCCAGACTCCGGTCATTTTCGTTGAGTATTTAGACTCCGGTCATTTTCGTTGAGTATCTAGACTCCTGTCATTACGTTGAACGTTCAGGCTCTGGTCATTTTCGTTGAGTATCCATACTCCGGTCAATACGTTTAGCGTTCAGGCTCTGGTTATTTTCGTTGAGTATCCAGACTCCGGTCATTATATAGAGCGTTCAGGATCTAGTCATTTTCGTTGAGTTTCATAACTCCATTTATTACGTTGAGCGTTCAGGATCTGGTCAGTTTTGTTGAGTATCCAAACTCCAAATATTACGTTGAGCGTTCAGGCTCCGGTCAGTTTCGTTGGGTATCCAGAATCCGGTGATTACGTTGATCGTTCAGGCTCCGGTCATTTTCGTTGACTATCCAGACCCGGGTTATTACGTTAAGCGTTCAGGCTCTGGTCAGTTTCGTTGAGTATCCAGATTCCGATTATTACGTTGAGCGTTCAGGCTCCAGTCAGTTTCGTTGGGTATCCAGACTTCGGTTATTACGTTGAGCGTTCATGCTCCGGTCATTTTCGTTGAGTATCACGACTCCGGTTATTAAGTTGAGTGTCAGGCTCCGATCATTTTATTGAGTATCCAGACTCCGATTATTACGTTGAGCGTTCAGGCTCCGGTTATTTTCGTTGAGTATCCTGACTCCGGTTATTACGTTGAGGGTTCAGACTCTGGTCATTTTCGTTGAGTATCTAGACTCTTGTCATTACATTGAACATTCAGGCTCGGATCATTTTCGTTGAGTATCCATACTCCAGTAAATACGTTGAGCGGTCAGGCTCCGGTCATTTTCGTTGAGAATCCAGACTCCGGTCATTACATTGAGCGTTCAGGATCCAGTCATTTTCGTTGAGTATCATAACTCCATTTATTACGTTGAGCATTCAGGATCCGGTCAGTTTCGTTGAGTATCCAGACTCCAAATATTACGTTGAGCGTTCAGGCTCCGATCAGTTTCGTTGGGTATCCAGACTCCGGTGATTACGTTGATCGTTCAGGCTCTGGTCATTTTTGTTGACTATCCAGACTCGGGTTATTACGTTGAGCATTCAGGCTCCGGTCAGTTTCGTTGAGTATCCAGATTCTGATTATTACGTTGAGCGTTCAGGCTCCGGTCAGTTTCGTTGGGTATCCAGACTCCGGTTATTATGTTGAGCGTTCAGGCTCCGGTAAGTTTCGTTGGGTATCCAGACTCCGGTTATTACGTTGAGCGTTCAGGCTCCGGTCAGTTTCGTTGGGTATCCAGACTCCAGTTATTACGTTGAGCGTTCAGGCTCCGGTCATTTTCGTTGAGTATCCAGACTCCGGTTATTAAGTTGAGCGTCAGGCTCCTATCATTTTCATTGAGTATCCAGACTCCGATTACTACGTTGAGGGTTCAGGCTCCGGTTATTTTTGTTCAGTATCCTGACTCCGGTTATTACGTTGAGCGTTCAGACTCCGGTCATTTTCGTTGAGTATCTAGACTCCTGTCATTACGTTGAACGTTCAGGCTCCGATCATTTTCGTTGAGTATCCATACTCCGGTCAATAGGATGAGCGGTCAGGCTCCGGTCATTTTCGTTGAGTATCCAGACTCCGGTCATTACATTGAGCGTTCAAGATCCAGTCATTTTCGTTGAGTATCATAACTCCATTTATTACGTTGAGCGTTAAGGATCCGGTCAGTTTCGTTGAGTATCCAGACTCCAAATATTACGTTGAGCGTTCAGGCTCCGGTCAGTTTCGTTGGGTATCCAGACTCCGGTGATTACGTTGATCGTTCAGGCTCTGGTCATTTTCGTTGACTATCTAGACTCGGGTTATTATGTTGAGCGTTCAGGCTCCGGTCAGTTTCGTTGAGTATCCAGATTCCGGTTATTACGTTTAGCGTTCAGGCTCCGGTCAGTTTCGTTGGGTATCCAGACTCTGGTTATTATGTTGAGCGTTCAGGCTCCGGTAAGTTTCGTTGGGTATCCAGACTCCGGTTATTACGTTGAGCGTTCAGGCTTCGGTCAGTTTCGTTGGGTATCCAGACTCTAGTTATTACATTGAGTGTTCAGGCTCCGGTCATTTTTGTTGAGTATCCAGACTCCGGTTATTAAGTTGAGCGTCAGGCTCCGATCATTTTTGTTGAGTATCCAGACTCCGATTATTATGTTGAGCGTTCAGGCTCCGGTCATTTTCGTTGAGTATCCAGACTCCGGTTATTACGTTGAGGGTTCAGACTCCGGTCATTTTCGTTGAGTATCTAGACTCCTGTCATTACGTTGAACGTTCAGGCTCTGATCCTTTTCGTTGAGTATCCATACTCCGGTCAACACGTTGAACGTTTAGGCTCCGGTCATTTTCGTTGAGTATCCAGACTCCGGTCAATATATAGAGCGTTCAGGATCCAGTCATTTTCGTTGAGTTTCATAACTCCATTTATTACGTTGAGCATTCAGGATCTGGTCAGTTTCGTTGAGTATCCAGACTCCAAATATTACGTTGAGCGTTCAGGCTCCGGTCAGTTTCTTTGGGTATCCATACTCCGGTGATTTCGTTGTTCGTTCAGGCTCCGGTCATTTTCGTTGACTATCCAGACCCGGGTTATTACGTTAAGCGTTCAGGCTCCGGTCAGTTTCGTTGAGTATCCAGATTCCGATTATTACGTTGAGCGTTCAGGCTCCAGTCAGTTTCGTTGGGTATCCAGACTCCGGTTATTACGTTGAGCGTTCAGGCTCCGGTCATTTTCGTTGAGTATCCAGACTCCGGTTATTAAGTTGAGCGTCAGGCTCCGATCATTTTGTTGAGTATCCAGACTCCGATTATTACGTTGAGCGTTCAGGCTCCGGTTATTTTCATTGAGTATCCTGACTCCGGTTATTACGTTGAGGGTTCAGACTCCGGTCATTTTCGTTGAGTATTTAGACTCCTGTCATTACGTTGAACGTTCAGGCTCCGATCATTTTCGTTGAGTACCCATACTCCGGTCAATACGTTGAGCGGTCAGGCTCCTGTCATTTTCGTTGAGTATCCAGACTCCGGTCATTACATTGAGCGTTCAGGATCCAGTCATGTTCGTTGAGTATCATAACTCCATTTATTACGTTGAGCATTCAGGATCCGGTCAGTTTCGTTGAGTATCCAGACTCCAAATATTACGTTGAGCGTTCAGGCTCCGGTCAGTTTCGTTGGGTATCCAGACTCCGGTGATTACGTTGATCGTTCAGGCTCCGGTCATTTTCGTTGACTATCCAGACTCGGGTTATTACGTTGAGCATTCAGGCTCCGGTCAGTTTCGTTGAGTATCCAGATTCCGATTATTACGTTGAGCGTTCAGGCTCCAGTCAGTTTCGTTGGGTATCCAGACTCCGGTTATTATGTTGAGCGTTCAGGCTCCGGTAAGTTTCGTGAGGTATCCAGACTCCGGTTATTACGTTGAGCGTTCAGGCTCCGGTCAGTTTCGTTGGGTATCCAGACTCCATTTATTACGTTGAGCGTTCAGGCTCCGGTCATTCTCGTTGAGTATCCAGACTCCGGTTATTAAGTTGAGCGTCAGGCTCCGATCATTTTCATTGAGTATCCAGACTCCGATTACTACGTTGAGCGTTCAGGCTCCGGTTATTTTCGTTCAGTATCCTGACTCCGGTTATTACGTTGAGGGTTCAGACTCCGGTCATTTTCGTTGAGTATCTAGACTCCTGTCATTACGTTGAACGTTCAGGCTCCGATCATTTTCGTTGAGTATCCATACTCCGGTCAATACGTTGAGCGGTCAGGCTCCGATCATTTTCGTTGAGTATCCAGACTCCGGTCATTACATTGAGCGTTCAAGATCCAGTCATTTTTGTTGAGTATCATAACTCCATTTATTACGTTGATCGTTCAGGATCCGGTCAGTTTCGTTGAGTATCCAGACTCCAAATATTACGTTGAGCGTTTAGGCTCCGGTCATTTTCGTTGGGTATCTAGACTCCGGTGATTACGTTGATCGTTCAGGCTCCGGTCATTTTTGTTGACTATCTAGACTCGGGTTATTACGTTGAGCGTTCAGGCTCTGGTAAGTTTCGTTGGGTATCCAGACTCCGGTTATTACGTTGAGCGTTCAGGCTTCGGTCAGTTTCGTTGGGTATCCAGACTCTAGTTATTACGTTGAGCGTTCAGGCTCCGGTCATTTTTGTTAAGTATCCAGACTACGGTTATTAAGTTGAGCGTCAGGCTCCGATCATTTTCGTTGAGTATACAGACTCCGATTATTATGTTGAGCGTTCAGGCTCCGGTCATTTTCGTTGAGTATCCAAACTCCGGTCATTTTCGTTGAGTATCTAGACTCCTGTCATTACGTTGAACGTTCAGGCTCTGATCATTTTCGTTGAGTATCCATACTCCGGTCAATACGTTGAGCGTTCAGGCTCCGGTCATTTTCGTTGAGTATCCAGACTCCGGTCATTATATAGAGTGTTCAGGATCCATTCATTTTCGTTGAGTATCATAACTCCATTTATTACGTTGAGTGTTCAGGATCTGGTCAGTTTCGTTGAGTATCCAGACTCCAAATATTACGTTGAGCGTTCAGGCTCCGGTCAGTTTCGTTGGGTATCCAGACTCCGGTGATTACGTTGATCGTTCAGGCTCCGGTCATTTTCGTTGACTATCTAGACCCGGGTTATTACGTTAAGCGTTCAGGCTCCGGTCAGTTTCGTTGAGTATCCAGACTCCGGTTATTATGTTGAGCGTTCAGGCTCCGGTCAGTTTCGTTGGGTATCCAGACTCCAGTTATTACGTTGAGCGTTTAGGCTCTGGTCATTTTCGTTGAGTATCCAGACTCCGGTTATTAGGTTGAGCGTCAGGCTCCGATCATTTTCGTTGAGTATCCAGACTCCTATTACTACGTTGAGCGTTCAGGCTCCGGTTATTTTCGTTCAGTATCTGACTCCGGTTATTACGTTGAGGGTTTAGACTCCGGTCATTTTCGTTGAGTATCTAGACTCCTGTCATTACGTTGAACGTTCAGGCTCCGATCATTGTCGTTGAGTATCCATACTCCGGTCAATACGTTGAGCGGTCAGGCTCCGGTCATTTTCGTTGAGTATCCAGACTCTAGTCATTACATTGAGCGTTCAGGATCCAGTCATTTTCGTTGAGTATCATAACTCCATTTATTACGTTGAGCGTTCAGGATCCGGTCAGTTTCGTTGAGTATCCAGACTCCAAATATTACGTTGAGCGTTCAGGCTCCGGTCAGTTTCGTTGGGTATCCAGACTCCGGTGATTACGTTGATCGTTCAGGCTCCGGTCATTTTCGTTGACTATCCAGACTTGGGTTATTACGTTGAGTGTTCAGGCTCCGGTCAATTTCGTTGAGTATCCAGATTCCCGTTATTACGTTTAGCGTTCAGGCTCCGGTCAGTTTCGTTGGGTATCCAGACTCTGGTTATTATGTTGAGCGTTCAGGCTCCGGTAAGTTTCGTTGGGTATCCTAACTCCGGTTATTACGTTGAGCGTTCAGGCTTCGGTCAGTTTCGTTGGGTATCCAGACTCTAGTTATTACATTGAGCGTTCAGGCTCCGGTCATTTTCGTTGAGTATCCAGACTCCGGTTATTAAGTTGAGCGTCAGGCTCCGATCATTTTCGTTGAGTATCCAGACTCCGATTATTATGTTGAGCGTTCAGGCTCCGGTCATTTTCGCTGAGTATCCAGACTCCGCTCATTTTCGTTGAGTAACTAGACTCCTGTCATTACGTTGAATGTTCAGGCTCTGATCATTTTCGTTGAGTATCCATACTCCGATCAATATGTTGAGCGTTCAGGATCCGGTCATTTTCGTTGAGTATCCAGACTCCGGTCATTATATAGAGCGTTCAGGATCCAGTCATTTTCGTTGAGTATCATAACTCCATTTATTACGTTGAGCGTTCAGGATCTGGTCAGTTTCGTTGAGTATCCAGACTCCAAATATTACGTTGAGCGTTCAGGCTCCGGTCAGTTTCGTTGGGTATCAAGACTCCGGTGATTACGTTGATCGTTCAGGCTCCGGTCATTTTCGTTGACTATCCAGACCCGGGTTATTACATTAAGCGTTCAGGCTCCGGTCAGTTTCGTTGAGTATCCAGACTCCGGTTATTATGTTGAGCGTTCACGCTCCGGTCAGTTTCGTTGGGTATCCAGACTCCAGTTATTACGTTGAGCGTTTAGGCTCCGGTCATTTTCGTTGAGTATCTAGACTCCGGTTATTAGGTTGAGCGTCAGGCTCCGATCATTTTCGTTGAGTATCCAGACTCCGATTACTATGTTGAGCGTTCAGGCTCCGGTTATTTTCGTTCAGTATCTGACTCCGGTTAGTACGTTGAGGGTTCAGACTCCGTTCATTTTCGTTGAGTATCTAGACTCCTGTCATTACGTTGAACGTTCAGGCTCCGATCATTGTCGTTGAGTACCCATACTCCGGTCAATACGTTGAGCGGTCAGGCTCCGGTCATTTTCGTTGAATATCCAGACTCTGGTCATTACATTGAGCGTTCAGGATCCAGTCATTTTCGTTGAGTATCATAACACCATTTATTACGTTGAGCGTTTAGGATCCGGTCAGTTTCGTTGAGTATCTAGACTCCAAATATTACGTTGAGCATTCAGGCTCCGGTCAGTTTCGTTGGGTATCCAGACTCCGGTGATTACGTTGATCGTTCAGGCTCCGGTCATTTTTGTTGACTATCCAGACTCGGGTTATTACGTTGGTGTTCAGGCTCCGGTCAGTTTCGTTGAGTATCCAGATTCCCATTATTACGTTTAGCGTTCAGGCTCCGGTCAGTTTCGTTGGGTATCCAGACTCTGGTTATTATGTTGAGCGTTCAGGCTCTGGTAACTTTCGTTGGGTATCTAGACTCCGGTTATTACGTTGAGCGTTCAGGCTTCGGTCAGTTTCGTTGGGTATCCAGACTCTAGTTATTACGTTGAGCGTTCAGGCTCCGGTCATTTTCGTTGAGTATCCAGACTCTGGTTATTAAGTTGAGCGTCAGGCTCCGATCATTTTCGTTGAGTATCCAGACTCCGATTATTATGTTGAGCGTTCAGGCTCCGGTCATTTTCGTTGAGTATCCAGACTCCGGTCATTTTCGTTGAGTATCTAGACTCCTGTCATTACGTTGAATGTTCAGGCTCTGATCATTTTCGTTTAGTATCCATACTCCGATCAATATGTTGAGCGTTCAGGCTCCGGTCATTTTCGTTGAGTATCCAGACTCCGGTCATTATATAGAGCATTCAGGATCCAGTCATTTTCGTTGAGTATCATAACTCCATTTATTACGTTGAGCGTTCAGGATCTGGTCAGTTTCGTTGAGTATCCAGACTCCAAATATTACGTTGAGCGTTCAGGCTCCGGTCAGTTTCATTGGGTATCAAGACTCCGGTGATTACGTTGATCGTTCAGGCTCCGGTCATTTTCGTTGACTATCCAGACCCGGGTTATTACGTTAAGCGTTCAGGCTCCGGTCAGTTTCGTTGAGTATCCAGATTCCGATTATTACGTTGAGCGTTCAGGCTCCAGTCAGTTTCGTTGGGTATCCAGACTCCGGTTATTACGTTGAGCGTTCAGGCTCCGGTGATTTTCGTTGAGTATCCAGACTCCGGTTATTAAGTTGAGCGCCAGGCTCCGATCATTTTGTTGAGTATCCAGACTGCGATTATTACGTTGAGCGTTCAGGCTCCGATTATTTTTGTTGAGTATCCTGACTCCGGTTATTACGTTGAGGGTTCATACTCCGGTCATTTTCGTTGAGTATCTAGACTCCTGTCATTACGTTGAACGTTCAGGCTCCGATCATTTTCGTTGAGTATCCATACTCCAGTCAATACGTTGAGCGGTCAGGCTCCGGTCATTTTCGTTGAGTATCCAGATTCCACTCATTACATTGAGCGTTCAAGATCCAGTCATTTTCGTTGAGTATCATAACTCCATTTATTACGTTGAGCATTCAGGATCCGGTCAGTTTTGTTGAGTATCCAGACTCCAAATATTACGTTGAGCGTTCAGGCTCCGGTCAGTTTCGTTGGGTATCCAGACTCCGGTGATTACGTTGATCGTTCAGGCTCCGGTCATTTTCGTTGACTATCCAGACCCGGGTTATTATGTTTAGCGTTCAGGCTCCGGTAAGTTTCGTTGGGTATCCAGACTCCGGTTATTACATTGAGCGTTCAGGCTCCAGTCAGTTTCGTTGGGTATCCAGACTCCGGTTATTATGTTGAGCGTTCAGGCTCCGGTCATTTTCGTTGAGTATCCAGACTCCGGTTATTAAGTTGAGCGTCAGGCTCCGATCATTTTGTTGAGTATCCAGACTCCAGTTATTACGTTGAGCGTTCAGGCTCCGATTATTTTCGTTGAGTATCCTGACTCCGGTTATTACGTTGAGGGTTCAGACTCCGGTCATTTTCGTTGAGTATCTAGACTCCTGTCATTACGTTGAACCTTCAGGCTCCGATCATTTTCGTTGAGTATCCACACTCCGGTCAATACGTTGAGCGGTCAGGCTCCGGTCATTTTCGTTGAGTATCCAGATTCCAGTCATTACATTGAGCGTTCAAGATCCAGTCATTTTCGTTGAGTATCATAACTCCATTTATTACGTTGATCGTTCAGGCTCCGGTAATTTTCGTTGACTATCCAGACTCGGGTTATTACGTTGAGCGTTCAGGCTCCAGTCAGTTTCGTTGAGTATCCAAATTCCGGTTATTACATTGGGCGTTCAGGCTCCGATCAGTTTTGTTGGGTATCCAGACTCCGGTTATTATGTTTAGCGTTCAGGCTCCGGTAAGTTTCGTTGGGTATCCAGACTCCGGTTATTACGTTGAGCGTTCAGGCTCCGGTCAGTTTCGTTGGGTATCCAGACTCCAGTTATTACGTTGAGCGTTCAGGCTTCGGTCATTTTTGTTGAGTATCCAGACTCCGGTTATTAAGTTGAGCGTAAGGCTCCGATCATTTTCGTTGAGTATCCAGACTCCGATTACTACGTTGAGCGTTCAGGCTCCGGTTATTTTTGTTCAGTATCCTGACTCCGATTATTACGTTGAGGGTTCAGACTCTGGTCATTTTCGTTGAGTACCTAGACTCCTGTCATTACGTTGAACGTTCAGGCTCCGATCATTTTCGTTGAGTATCCATACTCCGGTCATTACATTGAGCGTTCAAGATCCAGTCATTTTCGTTGAGTATCATAACTCCATTTATTACGTTGAGCGTTCAAGATCCGGTCAGTTTCGTTGAGTATCCAGACTCTAAATATTATGTTAAGCGTTCAGGCTCCGGTCAGTTTCGTTGGGTATCCAGACTCCGGTGATTACGTTGATCGTTCAGGCTCCGGTCATTTTCGCTGACTATCCAGACTCGGGTTATTACGTTGAGCGTTCAGGCTCCGGTCAGTTTCGTTGAGTATCCAGATTCCGGTTATTACGTTGAGCGTTCAGGCTCCGGTCAGTTTCGTTGGGTATCCAGACTTCGGTTATTATGTTGAGCGTTCAGGCTCTGGTAAGTTTCGTTGGGTATCCAGACTCCGGTTATTACGTTGAGCGTTGAGGCTCCGGTCAGTTTCGTTGGGTATCCAGACCCCAGTTATTACGTTGAGCATTCAGGCTCCGGTCATTTTCAGTGAGTATCCAGACTCCGGTTATTAAGTTGAGCGTCAGGCTCCGATCATTTTCGTTGAGTATCCAGACACCGATTACTACGTTGAGCGTTCAGGCTCCGGTTATTTTCGTTCAGTATCCTGACTCCGGTTATTGCGTTGAGGGTTCAGACTCCGGTCATTTTCGTTGAGTATCTAGACTCCTGTCATTACGTTGAATGTTCAGGCTCCGATCATTTTCGTTGAGTATCCATACTCCGGTCAATATGTTGAGCGGTCAGGCTCCGGTCATTTTCGTTGAGTATCCAGACTCCGGTCATTACATTGAGCATTCAAGATCCAGTCATTTTCGTTGAGTATCATAACTCCATTTATTACGTTGAGCGTTCAGGCTCCGGTCATTTCGTTGAGTATCCAGACTCCAAATATTACGTTGAGCGTGCAGGCTCCAGTCAATTTCGTTGGGTATCCAGACTCCGGTGATTACGTTGATCGTTCAGGCTCCGGTCATTTTCGTTGACTATCCAGACTCGGGTTATTACGTTGAGTGTTCAAGCTCCGGTCAGTTTCATTGAGTATCCAGATTCCGATTATTACGTTTAGCGTTCAGGCTCCGGTCAGTTTCGTTGGGTATCCAGACTCTGGTTATTATGTTGAGCGTTCAGGCTCCGGTAAGTTTCGTTGGGTATCCAGACTCCGGTTATTACATTGAGCGTTCAGGCTTCGGTCAGTTTCGTTGGGTATCCAGACTCTAGTTATTACGTTGAGCGTTCAGGCTCCGGTCATTTTCGTTGAGTATCCAGACTCCGGTTATTAAGTTGAGCGTAAGGCTCCGATCATTTTCGTTGAGTATCCAGACTCCGATTATTATGTTGAGCGTTCAGGCTCCGGTCATTTTCGTTGAGTCTCCAGACTCCGGTCATTTTCGTTGAGTATCTAGACTCCTGTCATTACGTTGAACGTTCAGGCTCTGATCATTTTCGTTGAGTATCCATACTCCGGTCAATACGTTGAGCGTTCAGGCTCCGGTCATTTTCGTTGAGTATCCAGACTCCAGTCATTATATAGAGCGTTCAGGATCCAGTCATTTTCGTTGAGTATCATAACTCCATTTATTACGTTGAGCGTTCAGGATCTGGTCAATTTCGTTGAGTATCCAGACTCCAAATATTACGTTGAGCGTTCAGGCCCCGGTCATTTTCGTTGGGTATCCAGACTCCGGTGATTACGTTGATCGTTCAGGCTCCGGTCATTTTCGTTGACTATCCAGACCCGGGTTATTACGTTTAGCGTTCAGGCTCCGGTCAGTTTTGTTGAGTATCCAGATTCCGATTATTACGTTGAGCATTCAGGCTCCAGTCAGTTTCGTTGGGTATCCACACTCCGGTTATTACGTTGAAAGTTCAGGCTCCAGTCATTTTCGTTGAGTATCCAGACTCCGGTTATGAAGTTGAGCGTCAGGCTCCGATCATTTTTTTGAGTATCCAGACTCCGATTATTACGTTGAGCGTTCAGGCTCCGGTTATTTTCGTTGAGTATCCTGACTCCGGTTATTACATTGAGGGTTCAGACTCCGGTCATTTTCGTTGAGTATCTAGACTCCTGTCATTACGTTGAACGTTCAGGCTCCAATCATTTTCGTTGAGTATCCATACTCCGGTCAATACGTTGAGCGGTCAGGCTCCGGTCATTTTCGTTGAGTATGCAGACTCTGGTCATTACATTGAGCGTTCAGGATCCAGTCATTTTCGTTCAGTATCATAACTCCATTTATTACGTTGAGCATTTAGGATCCGGTCAGTTTCGTTGAGTATCCAGACTCCAAATAATACGTTGAGCGTTCAGGCTCCGGTCAGTTTCGTTGGGTATCCAGACTCCGGTGATTACGTTGATCGTTCAGGCTCCGGTCATTTTCGTTGACTATCCAGACTCGGGTTATTACGTTGAGCGTTCAGGCTCCGGTCAGTTTCGTTGAGTATCCAGATTCCGATTATTACGTTTAGCGTTCAGGCTCCGGTCAGTTTTGTTGGGTATCCAGACTCTGGTTATTATGTTGAGCGTTCAGGCTCCGGTAAGTTTCGTTGGGTATCCAGAGTCCGGTTATTACATTGAGCGTTCAGGCTCCGGTCAGTTTCGTTGGGTATCCAGACTCCAGTTATTATGTTTAGCGTTCAGGATCCGGTAAGATTCGTTGGGTATCCAGACTCCGGTTATTACGTTGAGCGTTCAGGCTCCGGTCAGTTTCGTTGGGTATCCAGACTCCAGTTATTACGTTGAGCGTTCAGGCTCCGGTTATTTTTGTTGAGTATCCAGACTCCGGTTATTAAGTTGAGCGTCAGGCTCCGATCATTTTCGTTGAGTATCCAGACTCCGATTACTACGTTGAGCGTTCAGGCTCCGGTTATTTTCGTTCAGTATCATGACTCCGGTTATTACGTTAAGGGTTCAGACTCTGGTCATTTTCGTTGAGTACCTAGACTCCTGTCATTACGTTGAACGTTCAGGCTCCGATCATTTTCGTTGAGTATCCATACTCCGGTCATTACATTGAGCGTTCAAGATCCACTCATTTTCGTTGAGTATCATAACTCCATTTATTACGTTGAGCGTTCAAGATCCGGTCAGTTTCGTTGAGTATCCAGACTCTAAATATTATGTTGAGCATTCAGGCTCCGGTCAGTTTCGTTGGGTATCCAGACTCTGGTGATTACGTTGATCGTTCAGGCTCCGGTCATTTTCGTTGACTATCCAGACTCGGGTTATTACGTTGAGCGTTCAGGCTCCGGTCAGTTTCGTTGAGTATCCAGATTCCGGTTATTACGTTGAGCGTTCAGGCTCCGGTCAGTTTCGTTGGGTATCCAGACTCCGGTTATTATGTTGAGCGTTCAGGCTCTGGTAAGTTTCGTTGGGTATCCAGACTCCGGTTATTACGTTGAGCGTTGAGGCTCCGGTCAGTTTCGTTGGGTATCCAGACTCCAGTTATTACGTTGAGCATTCAGGCTTCGGTCATTTTCAGTGAGTATCCAGACTCCGGTTATTAAGTTGAGCGTCAGGCTCCGATCATTTTCGTTGAGTATCCAGACACCGATTACTACGTTGACCGTTCAGGCTCCGGTTATTTTCGTTCAGTATCCTGACTCCGGTTATTGCGTTGAGGGTTCAGACTCTGGTCATTTTCGTTGAGTATCTAGACTCCTATCATTACGTTGAACTTTCAGGCTCCGATCATTTTCGTTGAGTATCCATACTCCGGTCAATACGTTGAGCGGTCAGGCTCCGGTCATTTTCGTTGAGTATCCAGACTCCGGTCATTACATTGAGCATTCAAGATCCAGTCATTTTCGTTGAGTATCATAACTCCATTTATTATGTTGAGCGTTCAGGCTCCGGTCATTTCGTTGAGTATCCAGACTCCAAATATTACGTTGAGCGTGCAGGCTCCAGTCAATTTCGTTGGGTATCCAGACTCCGGTGATTACGTTGATCGTTCAGGCTCCGGTCATTTTCGTTGACTATCCAGACTCGGGTTATTACGTTGAGCGTTCAAGCTCCGGTCAGTTTCATTGAGTATCCAGATTCCGATTATTACGTTTAGTGTTCAGGCTCCGGTCAGTTTCGTTGGGTATCCAGACTCTGGTTATTATGTTGAGCGTTCAGGCTCCGGTAAGTTTCGTTGGGTATCCAGACTCCGGTTATTACATTGAGCGTTCAGGCTTCGGTCAGTTTCGTTGGGTATCCAGACTCTAGTTATTACGTTGAGCGTTCAGGCTCCGGTCATTTTCGTTGAGTATCCAGACTCCGGTTATTAAGTTGAGCGTAAGGCTCCGATCATTTTCGTTGAGTATCCAGACTCCGATTATTATGTTGAGCGTTCAGGCTCCGGTCATTTTCGTTGAGTCTCCAGACTCCGGTCATTTTCGTTGAGTATCTAGACTCCTGTCATTACGTTGAACGTTCAGGCTCTGATCATTTTCGTTGAGTATCCATACTCCGGTCAATACGTTGAGCGTTCAGGCTCCGGTCATTTTCGTTGAGTATCCAGACTCCGGTCATTATATAGAGCGTTCAGGATCCAGTCATTTTCGTTGAGTATCATAACTCCATTTATTACGTTGAGCGTTCAGGATCTGGTCAATTTCGTTGAGTATCCAGACTCCAAATATTACGTTGAGCGTTCAGGCCCCGGTCATTTTCGTTGGGTATCCAGACTCCGGTGATTACGTTGATCGTTCAGGCTCCGGTCATTTTCGTTGACTATCCAGACCCGGGTTATTACGTTTAGCGTTCAGGCTCCGGTCAGTTTTGTTGAGTATCCAGATTCCGATTATTACGTTGAGCGTTCAGGCTCCAGTCAGTTTCGTTGGGTATCCACACTCCGGTTATTACGTTGAACGTTCAGGCTCCGGTCATTTTCGTTGAGTATCCAGACTCCGGTTATGAAGTTGAGCGTCAGGCTCCGATCATTTTTTTGAGTATCCAGACTCCGATTATTACGTTGAGCGTTCAGGCTCCGGTTATTTTCGTTGAGTATCCTGACTCTGGTTATTACATTGAGGGTTCAGACTCCGGTCATTTTCGTTGAGTATCTAGACTCCTGTCATTACGTTGAACGTTCAGGCTCCGATCATTTTCGTTGAGTATCCATACTCCGGTCAATACATTGAGCGGTCAGGCTCCGGTCATTTTCGTTGAGTATGCAGACTCTGGTCATTACATTGAGCGTTCAGGATCCAGTCATTTTCGTTGAGTATCATAACTCCATTTATTACGTTGAGCATTTAGGATCCGGTCAGTTTCGTTGAGTATCCAGACTCCAAATAATACGTTGAGCGTTCAGGCTCCGGTCAGTTTCGTTGGGTATCCAGACTCCGGTGATTACGTTGATCGTTCAGGCTCCGGTCATTTTCGTTGACTATCCAGACTCGGGTTATTACGTTGAGCATTCAGGCTCCGGTCAGTTTCGTTGAGTATCCAGATTCCGATTATTACGTTTAGCGTTCAGGCTCCGGTCAGTTTTGTTGGGTATCCAGACTCTGGTTATTATGTTGAGCGTTCAGGCTCCGGTAAGTTTCGTTGGGTATCCAGAGTCCGGTTATTACATTGAGCGTTCAGGCTCCGGTCAGTTTCGTTGGGTATCCAGACTCCGGTTATTATGTTTAGCGTTCAGGATCCGGTAAGTTTCGTTGGGTATCCAGACTCCGGTTATTACGTTGAGCGTTCAGGCTCCGGTCAGTTTCGTTGGGTATCCAGACTCCAGTTATTACGTTGAGTGTTCAGGCTCCGGTTATTTTTGTTGAGTATCCAGACTCCGGTTATTAAGTTGAGCGTCAGGCTCCGATCATTTTCGTTGAGTATCCAGACTCCGATTACTATGTTGAGCGTTCAGGCTCCGGTTATTTTCGTTCAGTATCATGACTCCGGTTATTACGTTAAGGGTTCAGACTCTGGTCATTTTCGTTGAGTACCTAGACTCCTGTCATTACGTTGAACGTTCAGGCTCCGATCATTTTCGTTGAGTATCCATACTCCGGTCATTACATTGAGCGTTCAAGATCCACTCATTTTCGATGAGTATCATAACTCCATTTATTACGTTGAGCGTTCAAGATCCGGTCAGTTTCGTTGAGTATCCAGACTCTAAATATTACGTTGAGCGTTCAGGCTCCGGTCAGTTTCGTTGGGTATCCAGACTCTGGTGATTACGTTGATCGTTCAGGCTCCGGTCATTTTCGTTGACTATCCAGACTCGGGTTATTACGTTGAGCGTTCAGGCTCCGGTCAGTTTTGTTGAGTATCCAGATTCCGGTTATTACGTTGAGCGTTCAGGCTCCAGTCAGTTTCGTTGGGTATCCAGACTCCGGTTATTATGTTGAGCGTTCAGGCTCTGGTAAGTTTCATTGGGTATCCAGACTCCGGTTATTACGTTGAGCGTTGAGGCTCCGGTCAGTTTCGTTAGGTATCCAGACTCCAGTTATTACGTTGAGCATTCAGGCTCCGGTCATTTTCAGTGAGTATCCAGACTCCGGTTATTAAGTTGAGCGTCAGGCTCCGATCATTTTCGTTGAGTATCCAGACACCGATTACTACGTTGAGCGTTCAGGCTCCAGTTATTTTCGTTCAGTATCCTGACTCCGGTTATTGCGTTGAGGGTTCAGACTCTGGTCATTTTCGATGAGTATCTAGACTCCTGTCATTACATTGAACGTTCAGGCTCCGATCATTTTCGTTGAGTATCCATACTCCGGTCAATACGTTGAGCGGTCAGGCTCCGGTCATTTTCGTTGAGTATCCAGACTCCGGTCATTACATTGAGCATTCAAGATCCAGTCATTTTCGTTGAGTATCATAACTCCATTTATTACGTTGAGCGTTCAGGCTCCGGTCATTTCGTTGAGTATCCAGACTCCAAATATTACGTTGAGCGTGCAGGCTCCAGTCAGTTTCGTTGGGTATCCAGACTCTGGTGATTACGTTGATCGTTCAGGCTCCGGTCATTTTCGTTGACTATCCAGACTCGGGTTATTACGTTGAGCGTTCAAGCTCCGGTCAGTTTCATTGAGTATCCAGATTCCGATTATTACGTTTAGCGTTCAGGCTCCGGTCAGTTTCGTTGGGTATCCAGACTCTGGTTATTATGTTGAGCGTTCAGGCTCCGGTAAGTTTCGTTGGGTATCCAGACTCCGGTTATTACATTGAGCGTTCAGGCTTCAGTCAGTTTCGTTGGGTATCCAGACTCTAGTTATTACGTTGAGCGTTCAGGCTTCGGTCATTTTCGTTGAGTATCCAGACTCCGGTTATTAAGTTGAGCGTAAGGCTCCGATCATTTTCATTGAGTATCCAGACTCCGATTATTATGTTGAGCGTTCAGGCTCCGGTCATTTTCGTTGAGTCTCCAGACTCCGGTCATTTTCGTTGAGTATCTAGACTCCTGTCATTACGTTGAACGTTCAGGCTCTGATCATTTTCGTTGAGTATCCATACTCTGGTCAATACGTTGAGCGTTCAGGCTCCGGTCATTTTCGTTGAGTATCCAGACTCCGGTCATTATATAGAGCGTTCAGGATCCAGTCATTTACGTTGAGTATCATAACTCCATTTATTACGTTGAGCGTTCAGGACTTGGTCAATTTCGTTGAGTATCCAGACTCCAAATATTACGTTGAGCGTTCAGGCCCTGGTCATTTTCGTTGGGTATCCAGACTCCAGTGATTACGTTGATCGTTCAGGCTCCGGTCATTTTCGTTGACTATCCAGACCCGGGTTATTACGTTTAGCGTTCAGGCTCCGGTCAGTTTTGTTGAGTATCCAGATTCCGATTATTACGTTGAGCGTTCAGGCTCCAGTCAGTTTCGTTGGGTATCCAGACTCCGGTTATTACGTTGAACGTTCAGGCTCCGGTCATTTTCGTTGAGTATCCAGACTCCGGTTATTAAGTTGAGCGTCAGGCTCCGATCATTTTTTTGAGTATCCAGACTCCGATTATTACG
Source organism: Lathyrus sativus (assembly GCA_963859935.3). Classification (NCBI taxonomy): domain Eukaryota; kingdom Viridiplantae; phylum Streptophyta; class Magnoliopsida; order Fabales; family Fabaceae; genus Lathyrus; species Lathyrus sativus. The sequence continues at coordinate 239,141,810 of OZ012736.1, forward strand.
TTGAGCGTTCAGGCTCCGGTTATTTTCGTTGAGTATCCTGACTCCGGTTATTACATTGAGGGTTCAGACTCCGGTCATTTTCGTTGAGTATCTAGACTCCTGTCATTACGTTGAACGTTCAGGCTCCGATCATTTTCGTTGAGTATCCATACTCCGGTCAATACGTTGAGCGGTCAGGTTCCGGTCATTTTCGTTGAGTATGCAGACTCTGGTCATTACATTGAGCGTTCAGGATCCAGTCATTTTCGTTGAGTATCATAACTCCATTTATTACGTTGAGCATTCAGGATCCGGCCAGTTTCGTTGAGTATCCAGACTCCAAATATTACGTTGAGCGTTCAGGCTCCAGTCAGTTTCGTTGGGTATCCAGACTCCGGTGATCACGTTGATCGTTCAGGCTCCGGTCATTTTCGTTGACTATCCAGACTCGGGTTATTACGTTGTGCGTTCAGGCTCCGGTCAGTTTCGTTGAGTATCCAGATTCCGATTATTACGTTTAGCGTTCAGGCTCCGGTCAGTTTCGTTGGGTATCCAGACTCTGGTTATTATGTTGAGCGTTCAGGCTCCGGTAAGTTTCGTTGGGTATCCAGAGTCCGGTTATTACATTGAGCGTTCAGGCTCTGGTCAGTTTCGTTGGGTATCCAGACTCCGGTTATTATGTTTAGCGTTCAGGCTCCGGTAAGTTTCGTTGGGTATCCAGACTCCGGTTATTACGTTGAGCGTTCAGGCTCCGGTCAGTTTCGTTGGGTATCCAGACTCCAGTTATTACGTTGAGCGTTCAGGCTCCGGTTATTTTTGTTGAGTATCCAGACTCCGGTTATTAAGTTGAGCGTCAGGCTCCGATCATTTTCGTTGAGTATCCAGACTCTGAGTACTACGTTGAGCGTTCAGGCTCCGGTTATTTTCGTTCAGTATCATGACTCCGGTTATTACGTTAAGGGTTCAGACTCTGGTCATTTTCGTTGAGTACCTAGACTCCTGTCATTACGTTGACTGTTCAGGCTCCGATCATTTTCGTTGAGTATCCATACTTCGGTCATTACATTGAGCGTTCAAGATCCAGTCATTTTCGATGAGTATCATAACTCCATTTATTACGTTGAGAGTTCAGGATCCGGTCAGTTTCGTTGAGTATCCAGACTCTAAATATTACGTTGAGCGTTCAGGCTCCAGTCAGTTTCGTTGGGTATCCAGACTCCGGTGATTACGTTGATCGTTCAGGCTCCGGTCATTTTCGTTGACTATCCAGACTCGGGTTATTACGTTGAGCGTTCAGGCTCCGGTCAGTTTCGTTGAGTATCCAGATTCCGGTTATTACGTTGAGCGTTCAGGCTCCGGTCAGTTTCGTTGGGTATCCAGACTCCGGTTATTATGTTGAGCGTTCAGGCTCTGGTAAGTTTCGTTGGGTATCCAGACTCCGGTTATTACGTTGAGCGTTCAGGCTCCGGTCAGTTTCGTTGGGTATCCAGACTCTAGTTATTATGTTGAGCATTCAGGCACTGGTCATTTTCAGTGAGTATCCAGACTCCGGTTATTAAGTTGAGCGTCAGGCTCCGATCATTTTCGTTGAGTATCCAGACACCGATTACTACGTTGAGCGTTCAGGCTCCGGTTATTTTCGTTCAGTATCCTGACTCCGGTTATTGCGTTGAGGGTTCAGATTCTGGTCATTTTCGTTGAGTATCTAGACTCCTGTCATTACGTTGAACGTTCAGGCTCCGATCATTTTCGTTGAGTAACCATACTCCGGTCAATATGTTGAGCGGTCAGGCTCCGGTCATTTTCGTTGAGTATCCAGACTCCGATCATTACATTGAGCATTCAAGATCCAGTCATTTTCGTTGAGTATCATAACTCCATTTATTACATTGAGCGTTCAGGCTCCGGTCATTTCGTTGAGTATCCAGACTCCAAATATTACGTTGAGTGTGCAGGCTCCGGTCAGTTTCGTTGGGTATCCAGACTCCGGTGATTACGTTGATCGTTCAGGCTCCGGTCATTTTCGTTGACTATCCAGACTCGGGTTATTACGTTGAGCGTTCAGGCTCCAGTCAGTTTCGTTGAGTATCCAGATTCCGATTATTACGTTTAGCGTTCAGGCTCCGGTCAATTTCGTTGGGTATCCAGACTCTGGTTATTATGTTGAGAGTTCAGGCTCCGGTAAGTTTCGTTGGGTATCCAGACTCCTGTTATTACATTGAGCGTTCAGGCTTCGGTCAGTTTCGTTGGGTATCCAGACTCTAGTTATTACATTGAGCGTTCAGGCTCCGGTCATTTTCGTTGAGTATCCACACTCCGGTTATTAAGTTGAGCGTAAGGCTCCGATCATTTTTGTTGAGTATCCAGACTCCGATTATTATGTTGAGCGTTCAGGCTCCGTTCATTTTCGTTGAGTCTCCAGACTCGGATCATTTTCGTTGAGTATCTAGACTCCTGTCATTACGTTGAACCTTCAGGCTCTGATCATTTTTGTTGAGTATCCATACTCCGGTCAATACGTTGAGCGTTCAGGCTCCGGTCATTTTCGTTGAGTATCCAGACTCCGGTCATTATATAGAGCGTTCAGGATCCAGTCATTTTCGTTGAGTATCATAACTCCATTTATTACGTTGAGCGTTCAGGATATGGTCAGTTTCTTTGAGTATCCAGACTCCAAATATTACGTTGAGCGTTCAGGCCCCGGTCATTTTCGTTGGGTATCCAGACTCCGGTGATTATGTTGATCGTTTAGGCTCCGGTCATTTTCGTTGACTATCCAGACTCGGGTTATTACGTTGAGCGTTCAGGCTCCGGTCAGTTTCAATGAGTATCCAGATTCCGATTATTACGTTTAGCGTTCAGGCTCTGGTCAGTTTCGTTGGGTATCCAGACTCTGGTTATTATGTTGAGCGTTCAGGCTCCGGTAAGTTTCGTTGGGTATCCAGAGTCCAGTTATTACGTTGAGCGTTCAGGCTTCGGTCAGTTTCGTTGGGTATCCAGACTCTAGTTATTACGTTGAGCGTTCAGGCTCCGGTCATTTTCGTTGAGTATCTAGACTCCGGTTATTAAGTTGAGCGTAAGGCTCCGATCATTTTCGTTGAGTATCCAGACTCCGATTATTATGTTGAGCGTTCAGGCTTCGGTCATTTTTGTTGAGTCTCCTGACTCCGGTCATTTTCGTTGAGTATCTAGACTCCTGTCATTACGTTGAACGTTCAGGCTCTGATTATTTTCGTTGAGTATCCATACTCCGGTTAATACGTTGAGCGTTCAGGCTCCGGTCATTTTCGTTGAGTATCCAGACTCCGGTCATTATATAGAGCGTTCAGGATCCAGTCATTTTCGTTGACTATCATAACTCCATTTATTACGTTGAGCGTTCAGGATCTGGTCAGTTTCGTTGAGTATCCAGACTCCAAATATTACGTTGAGCGTTCAGGCTCCGGTCAGTTTCGCTGGGTATCCAGACTCCGGTGATTACGTTGATCGTTCAGGCTCCGGTCATTTTCGTTGACTATCCAGACTCGGGTTATTACGTTGAACGTTCAGGCTCCGGTCAGTTTCGTTGAGTATCCAGATTCCGATTATTACGTTTAGCGTTCAGGCTCTGGTCAGTTTCGTTGGGTATCCAGACTCTGGTTATTATGTTGAGCGTTCAGGCTCCGGTAAGTTTCGTTGGGTATCCAGAGTCCAGTTATTACGTTGAGCGTTCAGGCTCCGGTCAGTTTCGTTGAGTATCCAGATTCCGATTATTACGTTTAGCGTTCAGGCTCCGGTCAATTTCGTTGGGTATCCAGACTCTGGTTATTATGTTGAGAGTTCAGGCTCCGGTAAGTTTCGTTGGGTATCCAGACTCCTGTTATTACGTTGAGCGTTCAGGCTTCGGTCAGTTTCGTTGGGTATCCAGACTCTAGTTATTACGTTGAGCGTTCAGGCTCCGGTCATTTTCGTTGAGTATCCACACTCCGGTTATTAAGTTGAGCGTAAGGCTCCGATCATTTTTGTTGAGTATCCAGACTCCGATTATTATATTGAGCGTTCAGGCTCCGTTCATTTTCGTTGAGTCTCCAGACTCCGATCATTTTCGTTGAGTATCTAGACTCCTATCATTACGTTGAACCTTCAGGCTCTGATCATTTTTGTTGAGTATCCATACTCCGGTCAATACGTTGAGCGTTCAGGCTCCGGTCATTTTCGTTGAGTATCCAGACTCCGGTCATTATATAGAGCGTTCAGGATCCAGTCATTTTCGTTGAGTATCATAACTCCATTTATTACGTTGAGCGTTCAGGATATGGTCAGTTTCGTTGAGTATCCAGACTCCAAATATTACGTTGAGCGTTCAGGCCCCGGTCATTTTCGTTGGGTATCCAGACTCCGGTGATTACGTTGATCGTTTAGGCTCCGGTCATTTTCGTTGACTATCCAGACTCGGGTTATTACGTTGAGCGTTCAGGCTCCGGTCAGTTTCATTGAGTATCCAGATTCCGATTATTACGTTTAGCGTTCAGGATCTGGTCAGTTTCGTTGGGTATCCAGACTCTGGTTATTATGTTGAGCGTTCAGGCTCCGGTAAGTTTCGTTGGGTATCCAGAGTCCAGTTATTACGTTGAGCGTTCAGGCTTCGGTCAGTTTCTTTGGGTATCCAGACTCTAGTTATTACATTGAGCGTTCAGGCTCCGGTCATTTTCGTTGAGTATCTAGACTCCGGTTATTAAGTTGAGCGTAAGGCTCCGATCATTTTCGTTGAGTATCCAGACTCCGATTATTATGTTGAGCGTTCAGGCTTCGGTCATTTTTGTTGAGTCTCCTGACTCCGGTCATTTTTGTTGAGTATCTAGACTCCTGTCATTACGTTGAACGTTCAGGCTCTGATTATTTTCGTTGAGTATCCATACTCCGGTCAATACGTTGAGCGTTCAGGCTCCGGTCATTTTCGTTGAGTATCCAGACTCCGGTCATTATATAGAGCGTTCAGGATCCAGTCATTTTCGTTGACTATCATAACTCCATTTATTACGTTGAGCGTTCAGGATCTGGTCAGTTTCGTTGAGTATCCAGACTCCATATATTACGTTGAGCGTTCAGGCTCCGGTCAGTTTCGCTGGGTATCCAGTCTCCGGTGATTACGTTGATCGTTCAGGCTCCGGTCATTTTCGTTGACTATCCAGACTCGGGTTATTACGTTGAGCGTTCAGGCTCCGGTCAGTTTCGTTGAGTATCCAGATTCCGATTATTACGTTTAGCGTTCAGGCTCTGGTCAGTTTCGTTGGGTATCCAGACTCTGGTTATTATGTTGAGCGTTCAGGCTCCGGTAAGTTTCGTTGGGTATCCAGAGTCCAGTTATTACGTTGAGCGTTCAGGCTCCGGTCAGTTTCGTTGAGTATCCAGATTCCGATTATTACGTTTAGCATTCAGGCTCCGGTCAATTTCCTTGGGTATCCAGACTCTGGTTATTATGTTGAGAGTTCAGGCTCCGGTAAGTTTCGTTGGGTATCCAGACTCCTGTTATTACGTTGAGCGTTCAGGCTTCGGTCAGTTTCGTTGGGTATCCAGACTCTAGTTATTACGTTGAGCGTTCAGGCTCCGGTCATTTTCGTTGAGTATCCACACTCCGGTTATTAAGTTGAGTGTAAGGCTCCGATCATTTTTGTTGAGTATCCAGACTCCGATTATTATATTGAGCGTTCAGGCTCCGTTCATTTTCGTTCAGTCTCCAGACTCCGATCATTTTTGTTGAGTATCTAGACTCCTGTCATTACGTTGAACCTTCAGGCTCTGATCATTTTTGTTGAGTATCCATACTCCGGTCAATACGTTGAGCGTTCAGGCTCCGGTCATTTTCGTTGAGTATCCAGACTCCGGTCATTATATAGAGCGTTCAGGATCCAGTCCTTTTCGTTGAGTATCATAACTCCATTTATTACGTTGAGCGTTCAGGATATGGTCAGTTTCGTTGAGTATCCAGACTCCAAATATTACGTTGAGCGTTCAGGCCCCAGTCATTTTCGTTGGGTATCCAGACTCCGGTGATTACGTTGATTGTTTAGGCTCCGGTCATTTTTGTTGACTATCCAGACTCGGGTTATTATGTTGAGCGTTCAGGCTCCGGTCAGTTTCATTGAGTATCCAGATTCCGATTATTACGTTTAGCGTTCAGGCTCTGGTCAGTTTCGTTGGGTATCCAGACTCTGGTTATTATGTTGAGCGTTCAGGCTCCGGTAAGTTTCGTTGGGTATCCAGAGTCCAGTTATTACGTTGAGCGTTCAGGCTTCGGTCAGTTTCTTTGGGTATCCAGACTCTAGTTATTACGTTGAGCGTTCAGGCTCCGGTCATTTTCGTTGAGTATCTAGACTCCGGTTATTAAGTTGAGCGTAAGGCTCCGATCATTTTCGTTGAGTATCCAGACTCCGATTATTATGTTGAGCGTTCAGGCTTCGGTCATTTTTGTTGAGTCTCCTGACTCCGGTCATTTTCGTTGAGTATCTAGACTCCTGTCATTACGCTGAACGTTCAGGCTCTGATTATTTTCGTTGAGTATCCATACTCCGGTCAATACGTTGAGCGTTCAGGCTCCGGTCATTTTCGTTGAGTATCCAGACTCCGGTCATTATATAGAGCGTTCAGGATCCAGTAATTTTCGTTGACTATCATAACTCCATTTATTACGTTGAGCGTTCAGGATCTGGTCAGTTTCGTTGAGTATCCAGACTCCAAATATTACGTTGAGCGTTCAGGCTCCGGTCAGTTTCGCTGGGTATCCAGACTCCGGTGATTACGTTGATCGTTCAGGCTCCGGTCATTTTTGTTGACTATCCAAACTCGGGTTATTACGTTGAGCGTTCAGGCTCCGGTCAGTTTCGTTGAGTATCCAGATTCCGATTATTACGTTTAACGTTCAGGCTCTGGTCAGTTTCGTTGGGTATCCAGACTCTGGTTATTATGTTGAGCGTTCAGGCTCCGGTAAGTTTCGTTGGGTATCCAGAGTCCAGTTATTACGTTGAGCGTTCAGGCTTCGGTCAGTTTCGTTGGGTATCCAGACTCTAGTTATTACGTTGAGCGTTCAGGCTCCGGTCATTTTCGTTGAGTATCTAGACTCCGGTTATTAAGTTGAGCTTAAGGCTCCGATCATTTTCGTTGAGTATCCAGACTCCGATTATTATGTTGAGCGTTCAGGCTTCGGTCATTTTTGTTGAGTCTCCTGACTCCGGTCATTTTCGTTGAGTATCTAGACTCCTGTCATTACGTTGAACGTTCAGGCTCTGATTATTTTCGTTGAGTATCCATACTCCGGTCAATACGTTGAGCGTTCAGGCTCCGGTCATTTTCGTTGAGTATCCAGACTCCGGTCATTATATAGAGCGTTCAGGATCCAGTCATTTTCGTTGACTATCATAACTCCATTTATTACGTTGAGCGTTCAGGATCTGGTCAGTTTCGTTGAGTATCCAGACTCCAAATATTACGTTGAGCGTTCAGGCTCCGGTCAGTTTCGCTGGGTATCCAGACTCCGGTGATTACGTTGATCGTTCAGGCTCCGGTCATTTTCGTTGACTATCCAGACCCGGGTTATTACGTTAAGCGTTCAGGCTCTGGTCAGTTTGGTTGAGTATCCAGATTCCGATTATTACGTTGAGCGTTCAGGCTCCAGTCAGTTTCGTTGGGTATCCAGACTCCGGTTATTACGTTGAGCGTTCAGGCTCCGGTCATTTTCGTTGAGTATCCAGACTCCGGTTATTGAGTTGAGCGTCAGGCTCCGATCATTTTGTTGAGTATCCAGACTCCGATTATTACGTTGAGCGTTCAGGCTACGGTTATTTTCGTTGAGTATCCTGACTCCGGTTATTACATTGAGGGTTCAGACTCCGGTCATTTTCGTTGAGTATCTAGACTCCTGTCATTACGTTGAACGTTCAGGCTCCGATCATTTTCGTTGAGTATCCATACTCCGGTCAATATGTTGAGCGGTCAGGCACTGGTCATTTTCGTTGAGTATGCAGACTCTGGTCATTACATTGAGCGTTCAGGATCCAGTCATTTTCGTTGAGTATCATAACTCCATTTATTACGATGACCATTCAGGATTCGGTCAGTTTCGTTGAGTATCCAGACTCCAAATATTACGTTGAGCGTTCAGGCTCCGGTCAGTTTCGTTGGGTATCCAGACTCCGGTGATTACGTTGATCGTTCAGGCTCCTGTCATTTTCGTTGACTATCCAGACTCGAGTTATTACGTTGAGCGTTCAGGCTCCGGTCAGTTTCGTTGAGTATCCAGATTCCAATTATTACGTTTAGCGTTCAGGCTCCGGTCAGTTTCGTTGGGTATCCAGACTCTAGTTATTATGTTGAGCGTTCAGGCTCCAGTAAGTTTCGTTGGGTATCCAGAGTCCGGTTATCACGTTGAACGTTCAGGCTTCGGTCAGTTTCGTTGGGTATCCAGACTCTAGTTATTACGTTGAGCGTTCAGGCTCCGGTCATTTTCGTTGAGTATCCAGACTCCGGTTATTAAGTTGACCGTAAGGCTCCGATCATTTTTGTTGAGTATCCAGATTCCGATTATTATGTTGAGTGTTCAGGCTCTGGTCATTTTCGTTGAGTCTCCAGACTCCGGTCATTTTCGTTGAGTATCTAGACTCCTGTCATTACGTTGAACGTTCAGGCTCTGATCAATTTTGTTGAGTATCCATACTCCGGTCAATACGTTGAGCGTTCAGGCTCCGGTCATTTTCGTTGAGTATCCAGACTCCGGTCATTATATAGAGCGTTTAGGATCCAGTCATTTTCGTTGAGTATCATAACTCCATTTATTACGTTGAGCGTTCAGGATCTGGTCAGTTTCTTTGAGTATCCAGACTCCAAATATTACGTTGAGCGTTCAGGCTCCGATCAGTTTCGTTGGGTATCCAGACTCTGGTGATTACGTTGATCGTTCAGGCTCCGGTCATTTTCGTTGACTATCGAGACCCGGGTTATTACGTTAAGCGTTCAGGCTCTGGTCAGTTTTGTTGAGTATCCAGATTCCGATTATTACGTTGAGCGTTCAGACTCCAGTCAGTTTCGTTGGGTATCCAGACTCCGGTTATTACGTTGAGCGTTCAGGCTCTGGTCATTTTCGTTGAGTATCCAGACTCCGGTTATTGAGTTGAGCGTCAGGCTCCGATCATTTTGTTGAGTATCCAGACTCCGATTATTACGTTGAGCGTTCAGGCTCCGGTTATTTTCGTTGAGTATCCTGACTCCGGTTATTACATTGAGGGTTCAGACTCCGGTCATTTTCGTTGAGTATCTAGACTCCTGACATTACGTTGAACGTTCAGGCTCCGATCATTTTCGTTGAGTATCCATACTCCGGTCAATACGTTGAGCGGTCAGGCTCCGGTCATTTTCGTTGGGTATGCAAACTCTGGTCATTACATTGAGCGTTCAGGATCCAGTTATTTTCGTTGAGTATCGTAACTCCATTTATTACGTTGAGCATTCAGGATCCGGTCAGTTTCGTTGAGTATCCAGACTCCAAATATTACGTTGAGCGTTCAGGCTCCGGTCAGTTTCGTTGGGTATCCAGACTCCGGTGATTACGTTGATCGTTCAGGCTCCGGTCATTTTCGTTGACTATCCAGACTCGGGTTATTACGTTGAGCGTTCAGGCTCCGGTCAGTTTCGTTGAGTATCCAGATTCCGATTATTACGTTTAGCGTTCAGGCTCCGGTCAGTTTCGTTGGGTATCCAGACTCTGGTTATTATGTTGAGCATTCAGGCTCCGGTAAGTTTCGTTGGGTATCCAGAGTCCGGTTATTACGTTGAGCGTTCAGGCTTCGGTCAGTTTCTTTGGGTATCCAGACTCTAGTTATTACGTTGAGCGTTCAGGCTCCGGTCATTTTCGTTGAGTATCTAGACTCCGGTTATTAAGTTGAGCGTAAGGCTCCGATCATTTTCGTTGAGTATCCAGACTCCGATTATTATGTTGAGCGTTCAGGCTTCGGTCATTTTTGTTGAGTCTCCTGACTCCGGTCATTTTCGTTGAGTATCTAGACTCCTGTCATTACGCTGAACGTTCAGGCTCTGATTATTTTCGTTGAGTATCCATACTCCGGTCAATACGTTGAGCGTTCAGGCTCTGGTCATTTTCGTTGAGTATCCAGACTCCGGTCATTATATAGAGCGTTCAGGATCCAGTCATTTTCGTTGACTATCATAACTCCATTTATTACGTTGAGCATTCAGGATCTGGTCAGTTTCGTTGAGTATCCAGACTCCAAATCTTACGTTGAGCGTTCAGGCTCCGGTCAGTTTCGCTGGGTATCCAGACTCCGGTGATTACGTTGATCGTTCAGGCTCCGGTCATTTTCGTTGACTATCCAGACTCGGGTTATTACGTTGAGCGTTCAGGCTCCGGTCAGTTTCGTTGAGTATCCAGATTCCGATTATTACGTTTAGCGTATAGGCTCTGGTCAGTTTCGTTGGGTATCCAGACTCTGGTTATTATGTTGAGCGTTCAGGCTCCGGTAAGTTTCGTTGGGTATCCAGAGTCTAGTTATTACGTTGAGCGTTCAGGCTTCGGTCAGTTTCGTTGGGTATCCAGACTCTAGTTATTACGTTGAGCGTTCAGGCTCCGGTCATTTTCGTTGAGTATCTAGACTCCGGTTATTAAGTTGAGCGTAAGGCTCCGATCATTTTCGTTGAGTATCCAGACTCCGATTATTATGTTGAGCGTTCAGGCTTCGGTCATTTTTGTTGAGTCTCCTGACTCCGGTCATTTTCGTTGAGTATCTAGACTCCTGTCATTACGTTGAACGTTCAGGCTCTGATTATTTTCGTTGAGTATCCATACTCCGGTCAATACGTTGAGCGTTCAGGCTCCGGTCATTTTTGTTGAGTATCCAGACTCCGGTCATTATATAGAGCGTTCAGGATCCAGTCATTTTCGTTGACTATCATAACTCCATTTATTACGTTGAGCGTTCAGGATCTGGTCAGTTTCGTTGAGTATCCAGACTCCAAATATTACGTTGAGCGTTCAGGCTCCGGTCAATTTCGCTGGGTATCCAGACTCCGGTGATTACGTTGATCGTTCAGGCTCCGGTCATTTTCGTTGACTATCCAGACTCGGGTTATTACGTTGAGCGTTCAGGCTCCGGTCAGTTTCGTTGAGTATCCAGATTCCGATTATTACGTTTAGCGTTCAGGCTCTGGTCAGTTTCGTTGGGTATCCAGACTCTGGTTATTATGTTGAGCGTTCAGGCTCCGGTAAGTTTCGTTGGGTATCCAGAGTCCAGTTATTACGTTGAGCGTTCAGGCTCCGGTCAGTTTCGTTGAGTATCCAGATTCCGATTATTACGTTTAGCGTTCAGGCTCCGGTCAATTTCGTTGGGTATCCAGACTCTGGTTATTATGTTGAGAGTTCAGGCTCTGGTAAGTTTCGTTGGGTATCCAGACTCCTGTTATTACGTTGAGCGTTCAGGCTTCGGTCAGTTTCGTTGGGTATCCAGACTCTAGTTATTACGTTGAGCGTTCAGGCTCCGGTCATTTTCGTTGAGTATCCACACTCCGGTTATTAAGTTGAGCGTAAGGCTCCGATCATTTTTGTTGAGTATCCAGACTCCGATTATTATATTGAGCGTTCAGGCTCCGTTCATTTTCGTTGAGTCTCCAGACTCCGATCATTTTCGTTGAGTATCTAGACTCCTGTCATTACGTTGAACCTTCAGGCTCTGATCATTTTTGTTGAGTATCCATACTCCGGTCAATACGTTGAGCGTTCAGGCTCCGGTCATTTTCGTTGAGTATCCAGACTCCAGTCATTATATAGAGCGTTCAGGATCCAGTCATTTTCGTTGAGTATCATAACTCCATTTATTACGTTGAGCGTTCAGGATATGGTCAGTTTCGTTGAGTATCCAGACTCCAAATATTACGTTGAGCGTTCAGGCCCCGGTCATTTTCGTTGGGTATCCAGACTCCGGTGATTACGTTGATCGTTTAGGCTCCGGTCATTTTCGTTGACTATCCAGACTCGGGTTATTACGTTGAGCGTTCAGGCTTCGGTCAGTTTCGTTGAGTATCCAGATTCCGATTATTACGTTTAGCGTTCAGGCTCTGGTCAGTTTCGTTGGGTATCCAGACTCTGGTTATTATGTTGAGCGTTCAGGCTCCGGTAAGTTTCGTTGGGTATCCAGAGTCCAGTTATTACGTTGAGCGTTCAGGCTTCGGTCAGTTTCTTTGGGTATCCAGACTCTAGTTATTACGTTGAGCGTTCAGGCTCCGGTCATTTTCGTTGAGTATCTAGACTCCGGTTATTAAGTTGAGCGTAAGGCTCCGATCATTTTCGTTGAGTATCCAGACTCCGATTATTATGTTGAGCGTTCAGGCTTCGGTCATTTTTGTTGAGTCTCCTGACTCCGGTCATTTTCGTTGAGTATCTAGACTCCTGTCATTACGCTGAACGTTCAGGCTCTGATTATTTTCGTTGAGTATCCATACTCCGGTCAATACGTTGAGCGTTCAGGCTCCGGTCATTTTCGTTGAGTATCCAGACTCCGGTCATTATATAGAGCGTTCAGGATCCAGTCATTTTCGTTGACTATCATAACTCCATTTATTACGTTGAGCGTTCAGGATCTGGTCAGTTTCGTTGAGTATCCAGACTCCAAATATTACGTTGAGCGTTCAGGCTCCGGTCAGTTTCGCTGGGTATCCAGACTCCGGTGATTACGTTGATCGTTCAGGCTCCGGTCATTTTCGTTGACTATCCAGACTCGGGTTATTACGTTGAGCTTTCAGGCTCCGGTCAGTTTCGTTGAGTATCCAGATTCCGATTATTACGTTTAGCGTATAGGCTCTGGTCAGTTTCGTTGGGTATCCAGACTCTGGTTATTATGTTGAGCGTTCAGGCTCCGGTAAGTTTCGTTGGGTATCCAGAGTCCAGTTATTACGTTGAGCGTTCAGGCTTCGGTCAGTTTCGTTGGGTATCCAGACTCTAGTTATTACGTTGAGCGTTCAGGCTCCGGTCATTTTCGTTGAGTATCCACACTCCGGTTATTAAGTTTAGCGTAAGGCTCCGATCATTTTTGTTGAGTATCCAGACTCCGATTATTATATTGAGCGTTCAGGCTCCGTTCATTTTCGTTGAGTCTCCAGACTCCGATCATTTTCGTTGAGTATCTAGACTCCTGTCATTACGTTGAACCTTCAGGCTCTGATCATTTTTGTTGAGTATCCATACTCCGGTCAATACGTTGAGCGTTCAGGCTCCGGTCATTTTTGTTGAGTATCCAGACTCCGGTCATTATATAGAGCGTTCAGGATCCAGTCATTTTGGTTGAGTATCATAACTCCATTTATTACGTTGAGCGTTCAGGATATGGTCAGTTTCGTTGAGTATCCAGACTCCAAATATTACGTTGAGCGTTCAGGCCCCGGTCATTTTCGTTGGGTATCCAGACTCCGGTGATTACGTTGATCGTTTAGGCTCCGGTCATTTTTGTTGACTATCCAGACTCGGGTTATTACGTTGAGCGTTCAGGCTCCGGTCAGTTTCGTTGAGTATCCAGATTCCGATTATTACGTTTAGCGTTCAGGCTCTGGTCAGTTTCGTTGGGTATCCAGACTCTGGTTATTATGTTGAGCGTTCAGGCTCCGGTAAGTTTCGTTGGGTATCCAGAGTCCAGTTATTACGTTGAGCGTTCAGGCTTCGGTCAGTTTCTTTGGGTATCCAGACTCTAGTTATTACGTTGAGCGTTCAGGCTCCGGTCATTTTCGTTGAGTATCTAGACTCCGGTTATTAAGTTGAGCGTAAGGCTCCGATCATTTTCGTTGAGTATCCAGACTCTGATTATTATGTTGAGCGTTCAGGCTTCGGTCATTTTTGTTGAGTCTCCTGACTCCGGTCATTTTCGTTGAGTATCTAGACTCCTGTCATTACGCTGAACGTTCAGGCTCTGATTATTTTCGTTGAGTATCCATACTCCGGTCAATACGTTGAGCGTTCAGGCTCTGGTCATTTTCGTTGAGTATCCAGACTCCGGTCATTATATAGAGCGTTCAGGATCCAGTCATTTTCGTTGACTATCATAACTCCATTTATTACGTTGAGCATTCAGGATCTGGTCAGTTTCGTTGAGTATCCAGACTCCAAATCTTACGTTGAGCGTTCAGGCTCCGGTCAGTTTCGCTGGGTATCCAGACTCCGGTGATTACGTTGATCGTTCAGGCTCCGGTCATTTTCGTTGACTATCCAGACTCGGGTTATTACGTTGAGCGTTCAGGCTCCGGTCAGTTTCGTTGACTATCCAGATTCCGATTATTACGTTTAGCGTATAGGCTCTGGTCAGTTTCGTTGGGTATCCAGACTCTGGTTATTATGTTGAGCGTTCAGGCTCCGGTAAGTTTCGTTGGGTATCCAGAGTCTAGTTATTACGTTGAGCGTTCAGGCTTCGGTCAGTTTCGTTGGGTATCCAGACTCTAGTTATTACGTTGAGCGTTCAGGCTCCGGTCATTTTCGTTGAGTATTTAGACTCCGGTTATTAAGTTGAGCGTAAGGCTCCAATCATTTTCGTTGAGTATCCAGACTCCGATTATTATGTTGAGCGTTCAGGCTTCGGTCATTTTTGTTGAGTCTCCTGACTCCGGTCATTTTCGTTGAGTATCTAGACTCCTGTCATTACGTTGAACGTTCAGGCTCTGATTATTTTCGTTGAGTATCCATACTCCGGTCAATACGTTGAGCGTTCAGGCTCCGGTCATTTTCGTTGAGTATCCAGACTCCGGTCATTATATAGAGCGTTCAGGATCCAGTCATTTTCGTTGACTATCATAACTCCATTTATTACGTTGAGCGTTCAGGATCTGGTCAGTTTCGTTGAGTATCCAGACTCCAAATATTACGTTGAGCGTTCAGGCTCCGGTCAGTTTCGCTGGGTATCCAGACTCCGGTGATTACGTTGATCGTTCAGGCTCCGGTCATTTTCGTTGACTATCCAGACCCGGGTTATTACGTTAAGCGTTCAGGCTCTGGTCAGTTTGGTTGAGTATCCAGATTCCGATTATTACGTTGAGCGTTCAGGCTCCAGTCAGTTTCGTTGGGTATCCAGACTCCGGTTATTACGTTGAGCGTTCAGGCTCCGGTCATTTTCGTTGAGTATCCAGACTCCGATTATTGAGTTGAGCGTCAGGCTCCGATCATTTTGTTGAGTATCCAGACTCCGATTATTACGTTGAGCGTTCAGGCTCCGGTTATTTTCGTTGAGTATCCTGACTCCGGTTATTACATTGAGGGTTCAGACTCCGGTCATTTTCGTTGAGTATCTAGACTCCTGTCATTACGTTGAACGTTCAGGCTCCGATCATTTTTGTTGAGTATCCATACTCCGGTCAATATGTTGAGCGGTCAGGCACTGGTCATTTTCGTTGAGTATGCAGACTCTGGTCATTACATTGAGCGTTCAGGATCCAGTCATTTTCGTTGAGTATCATAACTCCATTTATTACGATGACCATTCAGGATTCGGTCAGTTTCGTTGAGTATCCAGACTCCAAATATTACGTTGAGCGTTCAGGCTCCGGTCAGTTTCGTTGGGTATCCAGACTCCGGTGATTACGTTGATCGTTCAGGCTCATGTCATTTTCGTTGACTATCCAGACTCGAGTTATTACGTTGAGCGTTCAGGCTCCGGTCAGTTTCGTTGAGTATCCAGATTCCAATTATTACGTTTAGCGTTCAAGCTCCGGCCAGTTTCGTTGGGTATCCAGACTCTAGTTATTATGTTGAGCGTTCAGGCTCCAGTAAGTTTCGTTGGGTATCCAGAGTCCGGTTATCACGTTGAACGTTCAGGCTTCGGTCAGTTTCGTTGGGTATCCAGACTCTAGTTATTACGTTGAGCGTTCAGGCTCCGGTCATTTTCGTTGAGTATCCAGACTCCGGTTATTAAGTTGACCGTAAGGCTCCGATCATTTTTGTTGAGTATCCAGATTCCGATTATTATGTTGAGTGTTCAGGCTCTGGTCATTTTCGTTGAGTCTCCAGACTCCGGTCATTTTCGTTGAGTATCTAGACTCCTGTCATTACGTTGAACGTTCAGGCTCTGATCAATTTTGTTGAGTATCCATACTCCGGTCAATACGTTGAGCGTTCAGGCTCCGGTCATTTTCGTTGAGTATCCAGACTCCGGTCATTATATAGAGCGTTTAGGATCCAGTCATTTTCGTTGAGTATCATAACTCCATTTATTACGTTGAGCGTTCAGGATCTGGTCAGTTTCTTTGAGTATCCAGACTCCAAATATTACGTTGAGCGTTCAGGCTCCGATCAGTTTCGTTGGGTATCCAGACTCCGGTGATTACGTTGATCGTTCAGGCTCCGGTCATTTTCGTTGACTATCCAGACCCGGGTTATTACGTTAAGCGTTCAGGCTCTGGTCAGTTTGGTTGAGTATCCAGATTCCGATTATTACGTTGAGCGTTCAGGCTCCAGTCAGTTTCGTTGGGTATCCAGACTCCGGTTATTACGTTGAGCGTTCAGGCTCCGGTCATTTTCGTTGAGTATCCAGACTCCGGTTATTGAGTTGAGCGTCAGGCTCCGATCATTTTGTTGAGTATCCAGACTCCGATTATTACGTTGAGCGTTCAGGCTCCGGTTATTTTCGTTGAGTATCCTGACTCCGGTTATTACATTGAGGGTTCAGACTCCGGTCATTTTCGTTGAGTATCTAGACTCCTGTCATTACGTTGAACGTTCAGGCTCCGATCATTTTTGTTGAGTATCCATACTCCGGTCAATATGTTGAGCGGTCAGGCACTGGTCATTTTCGTTGAGTATGCAGACTCTGGTCATTACATTGGGCGTTCAGGATCCAGTCATTTTCGTTGAGTATCATAACTCCATTTATTACGATGACCATTCAGGATTCGGTCAGTTTGGTTGAGTATCCAGACTCCAAATATTACGTTGAGCGTTCAGGCTCCGGTCAGTTTCGTTGGGTATCCAGACTCCGGTGATTACGTTGATCGTTCAGGCTCATGTCATTTTCGTTGACTATCAAGACTCGAGTTATTACGTTGAGCGTTCAGGCTCCGGTCAGTTTCGTTGAGTATCCAGATTCCAATTATTACGTTTAGCGTTCAAGCTCCGGCCAGTTTCGTTGGGTATCCAGACTCTAGTTATTATGTTGAGCGTTCAGGCTCCAGTAAGTTTCGTTGGGTATCCAGAGTCCGGTTATCACGTTGAACGTTCAGGCTTCGGTCAGTTTCGTTGGGTATCCAGACTCTAGTTATTACGTTGAGCGTTCAGGCTCCGGTCATTTTCGTTGAGTATCCAGACTCCGGTTATTAAGTTGACCGTAAGGCTCCGATCATTTTTGTTGAGTATCCAGATTCCGATTATTATGTTGAGTGTTCAGGCTCTGGTCATTTTCGTTGAGTCTCCAGACTCCGGTCATTTTCGTTGAGTATCTAGACTCCTGTCATTACGTTGAACGTTCAGGCTCTGATCAATTTTGTTGAGTATCCATACTCCGGTCAATACGTTGAGCGTTCAGGCTCCGGTCATTTTCGTTGAGTATCCAGACTCCGGTCATTATATAGAGCGTTTAGGATCCAGTCATTTTCGTTGAGTATCATAACTCCATTTATTACGTTGAGCGTTCAGGATCTGGTCAGTTTCTTTGAGTATCCAGACTCCAAATATTACGTTGAGCGTTCAGGCTCCGATCAGTTTCGTTGGGTATCCAGACTCCGGTGATTACGTTGATCGTTCAGGCTCCGGTCATTTTCATTGACTATCGAGACCCGGGTTATTACGTTAAGCGTTCAGGCTCTGGTCAGTTTTGTTGAGTATCCAGATTCCGATTATTACGTTGAGCGTTCAGGCTCCAGTCAGTTTCGTTGGGTATCCAGACTCCGGTTATTACGTTGAGCGTTCAGGCTCTGGTCATTTTCGTTGAGTATCCAGACTCCGGTTATTGAGTTGAGCGTCAGGCTCCGATCATTTTGTTGAGTATCCAGACTCCGATTATTACGTTGAGCGTTCAGGCTCCGGTTATTTTCGTTGAGTATCCTGACTCCGGTTATTACATTGAGGGTTCAGACTTCGGTCATTTTCGTTGAGTATCTAGACTCCTGACATTACGTTGAACGTTCAGGCTCCGATCATTTTCGTTGAGTATCCATACTCCGGTCAATACGTTGAGCGGTCAGGCTCCGGTCATTTTCGTTGGGTATGCAAACTCTGGTCATTACATTGAGCGTTCAGGATCCAGTTATTTTCGTTGAGTATCATAACTCCATTTATTACGTTGAGCATTCAGGATCCGGTCAGTTTCGTTGAGTATCCAGACTCCAAATATTACGTTGAGCGTTCAGGCTCCGGTCAGTTTCGTTGGGTATCCAGACTCCGGTGATTACGTTGATCGTTCAGGCTCCGGTCATTTTCGTTGACTATCCAGACTCGGGTTATTACGTTGAACGTTCAGGCTCCGGTCAGTTTCGTTGAGTATCCAGATTCCGATTAATACGTTTAGCGTTCAGGCTCCGGTCAGTTTCGTTGGGTATCCAGACTCTGGTTATTATGTTGAGCATTCAGGCTCCGGTAAGTTTCGTTGGGTATCCAGAGTCCGGTTATTACGTTGAGCGTTCAGGCTTCGGTCAGTTTCGTTGGGTATCCAGACTCTAGTTATTACGTTGAGCGTTCAGGCTACGGTCATTTTCGTTGAGTATCCAGACTCTGGTTATTAAGTTGAGCGTAAGGCTCCGATCATTTTCGTTGAGTATCCAGACTCCGATTATTATGTTGAGCGTTCAGGCTCCGGTCATTTTCGTTGAGTCTCCTGACTCCGGTCATTTTCGTTGAGTATCTAGACTCCTGTCATTACGTTGAACGTTCAGGCTCTGATCATTTTTGTTGAGTATCCATACTCCGGTCAATACGTTGAGCGTTCAGGCTCCGGTCATTTTCATTGAGTATCCAGACTCCGGTCATTATATAGAGCGTTCAGGATCCAGTCATTTTCGTTGACTATCATAACTCCATTTATTACGTTGAGCGTTCAGGATCTGGTCAGTTTCGTTGAGTATCCAGACTCCAAATATTACGTTGAGCGTTCAGGCTCCGGTCAGTTTCGCTGGGTATCCAGACTCCGGTGATTACGTTGATCGTTCAGGCTCTGGTCATTTTCGTTGACTATCCAGACTCGGGTTATTACGTTGAGCGTTCAGGCTCCGGTCAGTTTCGTTGAGTATCCAGATTCCGATTATTACGTTTAGCGTTCAGGCTCTGGTCAGTTTCGTTGGGTATCCAGACTCTGGTTATTATGTTGAGCGTTCAGGCTCCGGTAAGTTTCGTTGGGTATCCAGAGTCCAGTTATTACGTTGAGCGTTCAGGCTTCGGTCAGTTTCGTTGGGTATCCAGACTCTAGTTATTACGTTGAGCGTTCAGGCTCCGGTCATTTTCGTTGAGTATCTAGACTCCGGTTATTAAGTTGAGCGTAAGGCTCCGATCATTTTCGTTGAGTATCCAGACTCCGATTATTATGTTGAGTGTTCAGGCTTCGGTCATTTTTGTTGAGTCTCCTGACTCCGGTCATTTTCGTTGAGTATCTAGACTCCTGTCATTACGTTGAACGTTCAGGCTCTGATTATTTTTGTTGAGTATCCATACTCCGGTCAATACGTTGAGCGTTCAGGCTCCGGTCATTTTCGTTGAGTATCCAGACTCCGGTCATTATATAGAGCGTTCAGGATCCAGTCATTTTCGTTGACTATCATAACTCCATTTATTACGTTGAGCGTTCAGGATCTGGTCAGTTTCGTTGAGTATCCAGACTCCAAATATTACGTTGAGCGTTCAGGCTCCGGTCAGTTTCGCTGGGTATCCAGACTCCGGTGATTACGTTGATCGTTCAGGCTCCGGTCATTTTCGTTGACTATCCAGACCCGGGTTATTACGTTAAGCGTTCAGGCTCTGGTCAGTTTGGTTGAGTATCCAGATTCCGATTATTACGTTGAGCGTTCAAGCTCCAGTCAGTTTCGTTGGGTATCCAGACTCCGGTTATTACGTTGAGCGTTCAGGCTCCGGTCATTTTCGTTGAGTATCCAGACTCCGGTTATTGAGTTAAGCGTCAGGCTCCGATCATTTTGTTGAGTATCCAGACTCCGATTATTACGTTGAGCGTTCAGGCTCCGGTTATTTTCGTTGAGTATCCTGACTCCGGTTATTACATTGAGGGTTCAGACTCCGGTCATTTTCGTTGAGTATCTAGACTCCTGTCATTACGTTGAACGTTCAGGCTCCGATCATTTTCGTTGAGTATCCATACTCCGGTCAATATGTTGAGCGGTCAGGCTCTTGTCATTTTCGTTGAGTATGCAGACTCTGGTCATTACATTGAGCGTTCAGGATCCAGTCATTTTCGTTGAGTATCATAACTCCATTTATTACGTTGACCATTCAGGATTCGGTCAGTTTCGTTGAGTATCCAGACTCCAAATATTACGTTGAGCGTTCAGGCTCCGGTCAGTTTCGTTGGGTATCCAGACTCCGGTGATTACGTTGATCGTTCAGGCTCCTGTCATTTTCGTTGACTATCCAGACTCGAGTTATTACGTTGAGCGTTCAGGCTCCGGTCAGTTTTGTTGAGTATCCAGATTCCAATTATTACGTTTAGCGTTCAGGCTCCGGTCAGTTTAGTTGGGTATCCAGACTCTAGTTATTATGTTGAGCGTTCAGGCTCCAGTAAGTTTCGTTGGGTATCCAGAGTCCGGTTATCACGTTGAACGTTCAGGCTTCGGTCAGTTTCGTTGGGTATCCATACTTTAGTTATTACGTTGAGCGTTCAGGCTCCGGTCATTTTCGTTGAGTATCCAGACTCCGGTTATTAAGTTGACCGTAAGGCTCCGATCATTTTTGTTGAGTATCCAGATTCCGATTATTATGTTGAGTGTTCAGGCTCCGGTCATTTTCGTTGAGTCTCCAGACTCCGGTCATTTTCGTTGAGTATCTAGACTCCTGTCATTACGTTGAACGTTCAGGCTCTGATCAATTTTGTTGAGTATCCATACTCCGGTCAATACGTTGAGAGTTCAGGCTCCGATCATTTTCGTTGAGTATCCAGACTCCGGTCATTATATAGAGCGTTTAGGATCCAGTCATTTTCGTTGAGTATCATAACTCCATTTATTACGTTGAGCGTTCAGGATCTGGTCAGTTTCTTTGAGTATCCAGACTCCAAATATTACGTTGAGCGTTCAGGCTCCGATCAGTTTCGTTGGGTATCCAGACTCCGGTGATTACGTTGATCGTTCAGGCTCCGGTCATTTTCGTTGACTATCGAGACACGGGTTATTACGTTAAGCGTTCAGGCTCTGGTCAGTTTTGTTGAGTATCCAGATTCCGATTATTACGTTGAGCGTTCAGGCTCCAGTCAGTTTCGTTGGGTATCCAGACTCCGGTTATTACGTTGAGCGTTCAGGCTCCGGTCATTTTCGTTGAGTATCCAGACTCCGGTTATTGAGTTGAGCGTCAGGCTCCGATCATTTTGTTGAGTATCCAGACTCCGATTATTACGTTGAGCGTTCAGGCTCCGGTTATTTTCATTGAGTATCCTGACTCCGGTTATTACATTGAGGGTTCAGACTCCGGTCATTTTCGTTGAGTATCTACACTCCTGACATTACGTTGAACGTTCAGGCTCCGATCATTTTCGTTGAGTATCCATACTCCGGTCAATATGTTGAGCGGTCAGGCTCCGGTCATTTTCGTTGGGTATGCAAACTCTGGTCATTACATTGAGCGTTCAGGATCCAGTCATTTTCGTTGAGTATCATAACTCCATTTATTACGTTGAGCATTCAGGATCCGGTCAGTTTCGTTGAGTATCCAGACTCCAAATATTACGTTGAGCGTTCAGGCTCCGGTCAGTTTCGTTGGGTATCCAGACTCCGGTGATTACGTTGATCGTTCAGGCTCCTGTCATTTTCGTTGACTATCCAGACTCGAGTTATTACGTTGAGCGTTCAGGCTCCGGTCAGTTTTGTTGAGTATCCAGATTCCAATTATTACGTTTAGCGTTCAGGCTCCGGTCAGTTTCGTTGGGTATCCAGACTCTAGTTATTATGTTGAGCGTTCAGGCTCCAGTAAGTTTCGTTGGGTATCCAGAGTCCGGTTATCACGTTGAACGTTCAGGCTTCGGTCAGTTTCGTTGGGTATCCAGACTCTAGTTATTACGTTGAGCGTTCAGGCTCCGGTCATTTTCGTTGAGTATCCAGACTCCGGTTATTAAGTTGACCGTAAGGCTCCGATCATTTTTGTTGAGTATCCAGATTCCGATTATTATGTTGAGCGTTCAGGCTCCGGTCATTTTCGTTGAGTCTCTAGACTCCGGTCATTTTCGTTGAGTATCTAGACTCCTGTCATTACGTTGAACGTTCAGGCTCTGATCAATTTTGTTGAGTATCCATACTCCGGTCAATACGTTGAGCGTTCAGGCTCCGGTCATTTTCGTTGAGTATCCAGACTCCGGTCATTATATAGAGCGTTTAGGATCCAGTCATTTTCGTTGAGTATCATAACTCCATTTATTACGTTGAGCGTTCAGGATCTGGTCAGTTTCTTTGAGTATCCAGACTCCAAATATTACGTTGAGCGTTCAGGCTCCGATCAGTTTCGTTGGGTATCCAGACTCCGGTGATTACGTTGATCGTTCAGGCTCCGGTCATTTTCGTTGACTATCGAGACCCGGGTTATTACGTTAAGCGTTCAGGCTCTGGTCAGTTTTGTTGAGTATCCAGATTCCGATTATTACGTTGAGCGTTCAGGCTCCAGTCAGTTTCGTTGGGTATCCAGACTCCGGTTATTACGTTGAGCGTTCAGGCTCTGGTCATTTTCGTTGAGTATCCAGACTCCGGTTATTGAGTTGAGCGTCAGGCTCCGATCATTTTGTTGAGTATCCAGACTCCGATTATTACGTTGAGCGTTCAGGCTCCGGTTATTTTCGTTGAGTATCCTGACTCCGGTTATTACATTGAGGGTTCAGACTCCGGTCATTTTCGTTGAGTATCTAGACTCCTGACATTACGTTGAACGTTCAGGCTCCGATCATTTTCGTTGAGTATCCATACTCCGGTCAATATGTTGAGCGGTCAGGCTCCGGCCATTTTCGTTGGGTATGCAAACTCTGGTCATTACATTGAGCGTTCAGGATCCAGTTATTTTCGTTGAGTATCATAACTCCATTTATTACGTTGAGCATTCAGGATCCGGTCAGTTTCGTTGAGTATCCAGACTCCAAATATTACGTTGAGCGTTCAGGCTCCGGTCAGTTTCGTTGGGTATCCAGACTCCGGTGATTACGTTGATCGTTCAGGCTCCGGTCATTTTCGTTGACTATCCAGACTCGGGTTATTACGTTGAGCGTTCAGGCTCCGGTCAGTTTCGTTGAGTATCCAGATTCCGATTATTACGTTTAGCGTTCAGGCTCCGGTCAGTTTCGTTGGGTATCCAGACTCTGGTTATTATGTTGAGCATTCAGGCTCCGGTAAGTTTCGTTCGGTATCCAGAGTCCGGTTATTACGTTGAGTGTTCAGGCTTCGGTCAGTTTCGTTGGGTATCCAGACTCTAGTTATTACGTTGAGCGTTCAGGCTACGATCATTTTAGTTGAGTATCCAGAATCTGGTTATTAAGTTGAGCGTAAGGCTCCGATCATTTTCGTTGAGTATCCAGACTCCGATTATTATGTTGAGCGTTCAGGCTCCGGTCATTTTCGTTGAGTCTCCTGACTCCGGTCATTTTCGTTGAGTATCTAGACTCCTGTCATTACGTTGAACGTTCAGGCTCTGATCATTTTTGTTGAGTATCCATACTCCGGTCAAAACGTTGAGCGTTCAGGCTCCAGTCATTTTCGTTGAGTATCCAGACTCCAGTCATTATATAGAGCGTTCAGGATCCAGTCATTTTCGTTGACTATCATAACTCCATTTATTACGTTGAGCGTTCAGGATCTGGTCAGTTTCGTTGAGTATCCAGACTCCAAATATTACGTTGAGCGTTCAGGCTCCGGTCAGTTTCGTTGGGTATCCAGACTCCGGTGATTACGTTGATCGTTCAGGCTCCGGTCATTTTCGTTGACTATCCAGACCCGGGTTATTACGTTAAGCGTTCAGGCTCCGATCAGTTTTGTTGAATATCCAGATTCCGATTATTACGTTGAGCGTTTAGGCTCCAGTCAGTTTCGTTGGGTATCCAGACTCCGGTTATTACGTTGAGCGTTCAGGCTCCGGTCATTTTCGTTGAGTATCCAGACTCCGGTTATTAAGTTGAGCGTCAGGCTCCGATCATTTTGTTGAGTATCCAGACTCCGATTATTACGTTGAGCGTTCAGGCTCCGGTTATTTTCGTTGAGTATCCTGACTCCGGTTATTACGTTGAGGGTTCAGACTCCGGTCATTTTCGTTGAGTATCTAGACTCCTGTCATTACGTTGAACATTCAGGCTCCGATCATTTTCGTTGAGTATCCATACTCCGGTCAATACGTTGAGCGGTCAGGCTCTGGTCATTTTCGTTGAGTATGCAGACTCTGGTCATTACATTGAGCGTTCAGGATCCAGTCATTTTCGTTGAGTTTCATAACTCCATTTATTACGTTGAGCATTCAGGATTCGGTCAGTTTCGTTGAGTATTCAGACTCCAAATATTACGTTGAGCGTTCAGGCTCCGGTCAGTTTCGTTGGGTATCCAGACTCCGGTGATTACGTTGATCGTTCAGGCTCCGGTCATTTTCGTTGACTATCCTGACTCGGGTTATTACGTTGAGCGTTCAGGCTCCGGTCAGTTTCGTTGAGTATCCAGATTCCAATTATTACGTTTAGCGTTCAGGCTCCGGTCAATTTCGTTGGGTATCCAGACTCTGGTTATTATGTTGAGCGTTCAGGCTCCGGTAAGTTTCGTTGGGTATCCAGAGTCCAGTTATTACGTTGAACGTTCAGGCTTCGGTCAGTTTCGGTGGTTATCCAGACTCTAGTTATTACGTTGAGCGTTCAGGCTCCGGTCATTTTCGTTGAGTATCCAGACTCCGGTTATTAAGTTGACCGTAAGGCTCCGATCATTTTTGTTGAGTATCCAGACTCCGATTATTATGTTGAGCGTTCAGGCTCCGGTCATTTTCGTTGAGTCTCCAGACTCCGGTCATTTTCGTTGAGTATCATAACTCCATTTATTACGTTGAGCGTTCAGGCTCCGGTCAGTTTCGTTGGGTATCCAGACTCCGGTGATTACGTTGATCGTTCAGGCTCCGGTCATTTTCGTTGACTATCAAGACTCGAGTTATTACGTTGAACGTTCAGGCTCCGGTCAGTTTCATTGAGTATCCAGATTCCGGTTATTACGTTGAGTGTTCAGGCTCCGGTCAGTTTCGTTGGGTATCCAGACTCCGGTTATTATGTTGAGCGTTCAGGCTCCGGTAAGTTTTGTTGGGTATCCAGACTCCGGTTATTACGTTGAGCGTTCAGGCTCCGGTCAGTTTCGTTGGGTATCCAGACTCCAGTTATTACGTTGAGCGTTCAGGCTCTGGTCATTTTCTTTGAGTATCCAGACACCGGTTATTAAGTTGAGCGTCAGGCTCCGATCATTTTCGTTGAGTATCCAGACTCCGATTACTACGTTGAGCGTTCAGGCTCCGGTTATTTTCGTTCAGTATCCTGACTCCGGTTATTACGTTGAGGGTTCAGGCTCCGATCATTTTCGTTGAGTATCTATACTCCGGTCAATACGTTGAGCGGTCAGGCTCCGGTCATTTTCGTTGAGTATTCAGACTCCGGTCAATACATTAAGCGTTCAAGATCCAATCATTTTCGTTGAGTATCATAACTCCATTTATTACGTTGAGCGTTCAAGATCTGGTCAGTTTCGTTGAGTATCCAGACTCCAAATATTACGTTGAGCGTTCAGGCTCCGGTCAGTTTCGTTGGGTATCCAGACTCCGGTGATTACGTTGATCGTTCAGGCTCCGGTCATTTTCGTTGACTATCCAGACTCAGGTTATTACGTTGAGCGTTCAGGCTCCGGTCATTTTCAATGAATATCCAGATTCCGATTATTACATATAGCGTTCAGGCTCCGGTCAGTTTCGTTAGGTATCCAGACTCTGGTTATTATGTTGAGCGTTCAGGCTCCGGTCATTTTCGTTGAGTCTCCAGACCCCGGTCATTTTCGTTGAGTATCTAGACTCCTGTCATTACGTTGAACGTTCAGGCTCTGATCAATTTCGTTGAGTATCCATACTCCGGTCAATACGTTGAGCGTTAAGCCTCCGGTCATTTTTGTTGAGTATCTAGACTCCGGTCATTATATAGAGCGTTCAGGATCCAGTCATTTTTGTTGAGTATCATAACTCCATTTATTACGTTGAGCGTTCAGGATCTGGTCAGTTTCTTTGAGTATCCAGACTCCAAATATTACGTTGAGCATTCAGGCTCCGGTCAGTTTCGTTGGGTATCCAGACTCCGGTGATTACGTTGATCGTTCAGGCTCCGGTCATTTTAATTGACTATCCAGACCCGGGTTATTAGGTTAAGCATTCAGGCTCCGGTCATTTTTGTTGAGTATCCAGATTCCGATTATTACGTTGAGCGTTCAGGCTCCAGTCAGTTTCGTTGGGTATCCAGACTCTGGTTATTACGTTGAGCGTTCAGGCTCCGGTCATTTTCGTTGAGGATCCAGACTCCGGTTATTAAGTTGAGCGTCAGGCTCCGATCATTTTGTTGAGTATCCAGACTCCGATTATTACGTCGAGCGTTCAGGCTCCGGTTATTTTCGTTGAGTATCCTGACTCCGGTTATTACGTTGAGGGTTCAGACTCCGGTCATTTTCGTTGAGTATCTAGACTCCTGTCATTACGTTGAACGTTCAGGCTCCGATCATTTTCGTCGAGTATCCATAGTCCAGTCAATACGTTGAGCGGTCAGGCTCCGGTCATTTTCGTTGAGTATGGAGACTCTGGTCATTACATTGAGCGTTCAGGATCCAGTCATTTTCGTTGAGTATCATAACTCCATTTATTACGTTGAGCATTCAGGATCCGGTCAGTTTCGTTGAGTATCCAGACTCCAAATATTACGTTGAGCGTTCAGGCTCCGGCCAGTTTCGTTGGGTATCCAGATTCCGGTGATTACGTTGATCGTTCAGGCTCCAGTCATTTTCGTTGACTATCCAGACTCAGGTTATTACGTTGAGCGTTCAGGCTCCGTTCATTTTCGTTGAATATCCAGATTCCGATTATTACATTTAGCGTTCAGGCTCCGGTCAGTTTTGTTGGGTATCCAGACTCTGGTTATTATGTTGAGCGTTCAGGCTCCGGTAAGTTTCGTTGGGTATCCAGAGTCCGGTTATTACGTTGAGCGTTCAGGCTTCGGTCAGTTTCGTTGGGTATCCACACTCTAGTTATTACGTTGAGTGTTTAGGCTCCGGTCATTTTCGTTGAGTATCCATACTCCGTTTATTAAGTTGAGCGTAAGTCTCCGATCATTTTCGTTGAGTATCCAGACTCCGATTATTATGTTGAGCATTCAGGCTCCGGTCATTTTCGTTGAGTCTCCAGACTCCGGTCATTTTCGTTGAGTATCATAACTCCATTTATTACGTTGAGCGTTCAGGATCCGGTCAGTTTCGTTGAGTATCCAAACCCCAAATATTACGTTGAGCGTTCAGGCTCCGGTCAGTTTCGTAGGGTATCCAGACTCCAGTGATTACGTTGATTGTTCAGGCTCCAGTCATTTTTGTTGACTATCCAGACTCGGGTTATTACGTTGAACGTTCAGGCTCCGGTCAGTTTCATTGAGTATCCAGATTTCGGTTATTACGTTGAGCGTTCAGGCTCCGGTCAATTTCGTTGGGTATCCAGACTCCGGTTATTATGTTGAGCGTTCAGGCTCCGGTAAGTTTTGTTGGGTATCCAGACTCCGGTTATTACGTTGAGCGTTCAGGCTCCGGTCAGTTTCGTTGGGTATCCAGACTCCAGTTATTAGGTTGAGCGTTCAGGCTCCGGTCATTTTCGTTGGGTATCCAGACTCCGATTACTATGTTGAGCGTTCAGGCTCCGGTTATTTTCGTTCAGTATCCTGACTCCGGTTATTACGTTGAGGGTTCAGACTCCGGTCATTTTCGTTGAATATCTAGACTCCTGTCATTACGTTGAACGTTCAGGCTCCGATCATTTTCGTTGAGTATCCATACTCCGGTCAATACGTTGAGCGGTCAGGCTCCGGTCATTTTCGTTGAGTATCCAGACTCCGGTCAATACATTAAGCGTTCAAGATCCAATCATTTTCGTTGAGTATCATAACTCCATTTATTACGTTGAGCATTCAGGATCCGGTCAGTTTCGTTGAGTATCCAGACTCCAAATATTACGTTGAGCGTTCAGGCTCCGGTCAGTTTCGTTGGGTATCCAGACTCCGGTGATTACGTTGATCGTTCAGGCTCCGGTCATTTTCGTTGACTATCCAGACTCAGGTTATTACGTTGAGCGTTCAGGCTCCGGTCATTTTCAATGAATATCCAGATTCCGATTATTACATATAGCGTTCAGGCTCCGGTCAGTTTCGTTGGGTATCCAGACTCTGGTTATTATGTTGAGCGTTCAGGCTCCGGTCATTTTCGTTGAGTCTCCAGACTCCGGTCACTTTCGTTGAGCGTTCAGGCTTCGGTCAGTTTCGTTGGGTATCCAGACTCTAGTTATTATGTTGAGCGTTCAGGCTCCGGTCATTTTCGTTGAGTATCCAGACTCCGGTTATTAAGTTGAGCGTAAGTCTCCGATCATTTTCGTTGAGTATCCAGACTCCGATTATTATGTTGAGCGTTTAGGCTCCGGTCATTTTCGTTGAGTCTCCAGACTCCGGTCATTTTCGTTGAGTATCATAACTCCATTTATTACATTGAGCGTTCAGGATCCGGTCAGTTTCGTTGAGTATCCAAACCCCAAATATTACGTTGAGCGTTCAGGCTCCGGTCAGTTTCGTTGGGTATCCAGACTCCAGTGATTACGTTGATCGTTCAGGCTCTGGTCATTTTCATTGACTTTCCATACTCGGGTTATTACGTTAAACGTTCAGGCTACGGTCAGTTTCGTTGTGTATCCAGATTCCGGTTATTACGTTGAGCGTTCAGGCTCCGGTCAGTTTCATTGGGTATCCAGAATCCGGTTATTATGTTGAGCGTTCAGGCTCCGGTAAGTTTTGTTGGGTATCCAGACTCCGGTTATTACGTTGAGCGTTTCGGCTCCGGTCAGTTTCGTTGGGTATCCAGACTCCAGTTATTACGTTGAGCGTTCAGACTCCGGTCATTTTCGTTGAGTATCCAGACTCCGGTTATTAAGTTGAGCGTCAGGCTCCGATCATTTTCGTTGAGTATCCAGACTCCGATTACTACGTTGAGCGTTCAGGCTCCGGTTATTTTCGTTCAGTATCCTGACTCCGGTTATTACGTTGAGGGTTCAGACTCCGGTCATTTTCGTTGAGTATCTAGACTCCTGTCATTACGTTGAACGTTCAGGCTCCGATCATTTTCGTTGAGTATCCATACTCCGGTCAATACGTTGAGCGGTCAGGCTCCGGTCATTTTCGTTGAGTATCCAGACTCCGGTCAATACATTAAGCATTCAAGATCCAATCATTTTCGTTGAGTATCATAACTCCATTTATTACGTTGAGCGTTCAGGATCCGGTCAGTTTCGTTGAGTATCCAGACCCCAAATATTACATTGAGCGTTCAGGCTCCGGTCATTTTCGTTGGGTATCCAGACTCCGGTGATTATGTTGATCGTTCAGGCTCCGGTCATTTTCATTGACTATCCAGACTCAGGTTATTACGTTGAGCGTTCAGGCTCCGTTCATTTTCGTTGAATATCCAGATTCCGATTATTACATTTAGCGTTCAGGCTCCGGTCAGTTTTGTTGGGTATCCAGACTCTGGTTATTATGTTGAGCGTTCAGGCTCCGGTAAGTTTCGTTGGGTATCCAGAGTCCGGTTATTACGTTGAGCGTTCAGGCTTCGGTCAGTTTCGTTGGGTATCCACACTCTAGTTATTACGTTGAGTGTTTAGGCTCCGGTCATTTTCGTTGAGTATCCAGACTCCGTTTATTAAGTTGAGCGTAAGTCTCCGATCATTTTCGTTGAGTATCCAGACTCCGATTATTATGTTGAGCATTCAGGCTCCGGTCATTTTCGTTGAGTCTCCAGACTCCGGTCATTTTCGTTGAGTATCATAACTCCATTTATTACGTTGAGCGTTCAGGATCCGGTCAGTTTCGTTGAGTATCCAAACCCCAAATATTACGTTGAGCGTTCAGGCTCCGGTCAGTTTCGTAGGGTATCCAGACTCCAGTGATTACGTTGATTGTTCAGGCTCCAGTCATTTTTGTTGACTATCCAGACTCGGGTTATTACGTTGAACGTTCAGGCTCCGGTCAGTTTCATTGAGTATCCAGATTTCGGTTATTACGTTGAGCGTTCAGGCTCCGGTCAATTTCGTTGGGTATCCAGACTCCGGTTATTATGTTGAGCGTTCAGGCTCCGGTAAGTTTTGTTGGGTATCCAGACTCCGGTTATTACGTTGAGCGTTCAGGCTCCGGTCAGTTTCGTTGGGTATCCAGACTCCAGTTATTAGGTTGAGCGTTCAGGCTCCGGTCATTTTCGTTGGGTATCCAGACTCCGATTACTATGTTGAGCGTTCAGGCTCCGGTTATTTTCGTTCAGTATCCTGACTCCGGTTATTACGTTGAGGGTTCAGACTCCGGTCATTTTCGTTGAATATCTAGACTCCTGTCATTACGTTGAACGTTCAGGCTCCGATCATTTTCGTTGAGTATCCATACTCCGGTCAATACGTTGAGCGGTCAGGCTCCGGTCATTTTCGTTGAGTATCCAGACTCCGGTCAATACATTAAGCGTTCAAGATCCAATCATTTTCGTTGAGTATCATAACTCCATTTATTACGTTGAGCATTCAGGATCCGGTCAGTTTCGTTGAGTATCCAGACTCCAAATATTACGTTGAGCGTTCAGGCTCCGGTCAGTTTCGTTGGGTATCCAGACTCCGGTGATTACGTTGATCGTTCAGGCTCCGGTCATTTTCGTTGACTATCCAGACTCAGGTTATTACGTTGAGCGTTCAGGCTCCGGTCATTTTCAATGAATATCCAGATTCCGATTATTACATATAGCGTTCAGGCTCCGGTCAGTTTCGTTGGGTATCCAGACTCTGGTTATTATGTTGAGCGTTCAGGCTCCGGTCATTTTCGTTGAGTCTCCAGACTCCGGTCACTTTCGTTGAGCGTTCAGGCTTCGGTCAGTTTCGTTGGGTATCCAGACTCTAGTTATTATGTTGAGCGTTCAGGCTCCGGTCATTTTCGTTGAGTATCCAGACTCCGGTTATTAAGTTGAGCGTAAGTCTCCGATCATTTTCGTTGAGTATCCAGACTCCGATTATTATGTTGAGCGTTTAGGCTCCGGTCATTTTCGTTGAGTCTCCAGACTCCGGTCATTTTCGTTGAGTATCATAACTCCATTTATTACATTGAGCGTTCAGGATCCGGTCAGTTTCGTTGAGTATCCAAACCCCAAATATTACGTTGAGCGTTCAGGCTCCGGTCAGTTTCGTTGGGTATCCAGACTCCAGTGATTACGTTGATCGTTCAGGCTCTGGTCATTTTCATTGACTTTCCATACTCGGGTTATTACGTTAAACGTTCAGGCTACGGTCAGTTTCGTTGTGTATCCAGATTCCGGTTATTACGTTGAGCGTTCAGGCTCCGGTCAGTTTCATTGGGTATCCAG
This sequence comes from Lathyrus sativus, assembly GCA_963859935.3. NCBI lineage: Eukaryota > Viridiplantae > Streptophyta > Magnoliopsida > Fabales > Fabaceae > Lathyrus > Lathyrus sativus. The sequence continues at coordinate 239,173,604 of OZ012736.1, forward strand.
AATCCGGTTATTATGTTGAGCGTTCAGGCTCCGGTAAGTTTTGTTGGGTATCCAGACTCCGGTTATTACGTTGAGCGTTTCGGCTCCGGTCAGTTTCGTTGGGTATCCAGACTCCAGTTATTACGTTGAGCGTTCAGACTCCGGTCATTTTCGTTGAGTATCCAGACTCCGGTTATTAAGTTGAGCGTCAGGCTCCGATCATTTTCGTTGAGTATCCAGACTCCGATTACTACGTTGAGCGTTCAGGCTCCGGTTATTTTCGTTCAGTATCCTGACTCCGGTTATTACGTTGAGGGTTCAGACTCCGGTCATTTTCGTTGAGTATCTAGACTCCTGTCATTACGTTGAACGTTCAGGCTCCGATCATTTTCGTTGAGTATCCATACTCCGGTCAATACGTTGAGCGGTCAGGCTCCGGTCATTTTCGTTGAGTATCCAGACTCCGGTCAATACATTAAGCATTCAAGATCCAATCATTTTCGTTGAGTATCATAACTCCATTTATTACGTTGAGCGTTCAGGATCCGGTCAGTTTCGTTGAGTATCCAGACCCCAAATATTACATTGAGCGTTCAGGCTCCGGTCATTTTCGTTGGGTATCCAGACTCCGGTGATTATGTTGATCGTTCAGGCTCCGGTCATTTTCATTGACTATCCAGACTCGGGTTATTACGTTGAGCGTTCAGGCTCCGGTCAGTTTTGTTGAGTATCCAGATTCTGGTTATTACGTTTAGCGTTCAGGCTCCAGTCAGTTTCGTTGGGTATCCAGACTCTTGTTATTATGTTGAGCGTTCAGGCTCCGGTAAGTTTCGTTGGGTATCCAGACTCCGGTTATTACATTTAGCGTTCAGGCTTCGGTTAGTTTCGTTGGGTATCCAGACTCTAGTTATTACGTTGAGCGTTCAGGCTCCGGTCATTTTCGTTGAGTATCCAGACTCTGGTTATTAAGTTGAGCGTCAGGCTCCAATCATTTTCGTTGAGTATCCAGACTCCGATTATTATGTTGAGCGTTCAGGCTCCGGTCATTTTTGTTGAGTATCCAGACTCCGGTTATTACGTTGAGGGTTCATACTCCGGTCATTTTCGTTGAGAATCTAGACTCATGTCATTACGTTGAACATTCAGGCTCTGATCATTTTCGTTGAGTATCCATACTCCGGTCAATACGTAGAGCATTCAGGCTCCGGTCATTTTCGTTGAGTATCCAGACTCTGGTTATTATATAGAGCGTTCAGGATCCAGTCATTTTCGTTGAGTATCATAACTCCATTTATTACGTTGAGCATTCAGGATCTAATCAGTTTCGTTGAGTATCCAGACTCCAAATATTACGTTGAGCGTTCAGGCTCCGATCAGTTTCGTTGGGTATCCAGCTACTGTGATTACATTGATCGTTCAGGCTCCGGTCATTTTCGTTGACTATCCAGACTCGGGTTATTACGTTAAGCGTTCAGGCTCCGGTCAGTTTCGTTGAGTATCCAGATTCTGATTATTACGTTGAGCGTTCAGGCTCCGGTCAGTTTCGTTGGGTATCCAGACTCCGGTTATTACGTTGAGCGTTCAGGCTCCGGTCAGTTTCGTTGGGTATCCAGACTCCGATTATTATGTTGAGCGTTCAGGCTCCGTTAAGTTTCGTTGGGTATCCAGACTCCGGTTATTACGTTCAGCGTTCAGGCTCCGGTCAGGTTTGTTGGGTATCCAGACTCCAGTTATTACGTTGAGCGTTCAGGCTCCGGTCATTTTCGTTGAGTATCCAGACTCCGGTTATTAAGTTGAGTGTCAGGCTCCGATTATTTTCGTTGAGTATCCAGACTCCGATTACTACGTTGAGCCTTCAGGCTCCGGTTATTTTCGTTCAGTATCCTGACTCCGGTTATTACGTTGAGGGTTCAGACTCCGGTCATTTTCGTTGAGTATCTAGACTCCTGTCATTACGTTGAACGTTCAGGCTCCGATCATTTTCGTTGAGTATCCATACTCCGATCAATACGTTGAGCGGTCAGGCTCCGGTCATTTTCGTTGAGTATCCAGACTCCGGTCATTACATTGAGCGTTCAAGATTCAGTCATTTTCGTTTAGTATCATAACTCCATTTATTACGTTGAGCGTTCAGGATCCGGTCAGTTTCGTTGAGTATCCAGACCCCAAATATTACGTTGAGTGTTCAGGCTCCGGTCAGTTTCATTGGGTATCTAGACTCCGGTGATTATGTTGATCATTCAGGCTCCGGTCATTTTCGTTGACTATCCAGACTCGGGTTATTACGTTGAGCGTTCATGCTCCAGTCAGTTTTGTTGACTATCCAGATTCTGGTTATTACGTTTAGCGTTCAGGTTCCGGTCAGTTTCGTTGGGTATCCAGACTCTGGTTATTATGTTTAGCGTTCAGGCTCCGGTCAGTTTCGTTGAGTATCCAGATTCTGATTATTACGTTGAGCGTTCAGGCTCCGGTTAGTTTCGTTGGGTATCCAGACTCCGGTTATTACATTGAGCATTCAGGCTCCGGTCATTTTCGTTGAGTATCCAGACTCCGGTTATTAAGTTGAGCGTCAGGCTCCGATCATTTTGTTGAGTATCCAGACTCCGATTATTATGTTGAGCGTTCAGGCTCCGGTCATTTTCGTTGAGTATCCTGACTCCGATTATTACGTTGAGGGTTCAGACTCCGGTCATTTTCGTTGAGTATCTAGACTCATGTCATTACGTTGAACATTCAGGCTCTGATCATTTTCGTTGAGTATCCATACTCCGGTCAATACGTAGAGCGTTCAGGCTCCGGTCATTTTCGTTGAGTATCCAGACTCCGGTCATTATATAGAGCGTTCAGGATCCATTCATTTTCATTGATTATCATAACTCTATTTATTACGTTGAGCGTTCAGGATCTGATCAGTTTCGTTGAGTATCCAGACTCCAAATAGTACGTTGAGCGTTCAGGCTCCGGTCAGTTTCGTTGGGTATCCAAACTACGGTGATTACGTTGATCGTTCAGGCTCCGGTCATTTTCGTTGACTATCCAGACTCGGGTTATTACGTTAAGCGTTTAGGCTCCGGTCAGTTTCGTTGACTATCCAGATTTTGATTATTACGTTGAGCGTTCAGGCTCCGGTCAGTTTTGTTGGGTATCTAGACTCTGGTTATTATGTTGAGCGTTCAGGCTCCAGTAAGTTTCGTTGGGTATCCAGACTCCGGTTATTACGTTGAGCGTTCAGGCTACGGTCAGTTTTGTTGGGTATCCAGACTCCAGTTATTACCTTGAGCGTTCAGGCTCCGGTCATTTTCATTGAGTATCCAGACTCCGGTTATTAAGTTGAGCGTCAGGCTCCGATCATTTTCGTTGAGTATCCAGACTCCGATTACTACGTTGAGGGTTCAGGCTCTGGTTATTTTCGTTCAGTATCCTGACTCCGGTTATTACGTTGAGGGTTCAGACTCCGGTCATTTTCGTTGAGTATCTAGACTCCGATTATTTCGTTGAGCACTCAGGCTCCGGTTATTTTCGTTGAGTATCCTGACTCCGGTTATTACGTTGAGGGTTCAGACTCCGGTTATTTTCGTTGAGTATCTAAACTCCTGTCATTACGTTGAACGTTCAGGCTCCGATCATTTTCGTTGAGTATCCATACTCCGGTCAGTACGTTGAGCGGTCAGGCTCCGGTCATTTTTGTTGAGTATCCAGACTCCGGTCATTACATTGAGCGTTCAGTATCCAGGCTCCGGTCATTTTCGTTGAGTATCATAACTCCATTAATTACGTTGAGCATTCAGGATCCGGTCAGTTTCGTTGAGTATCCAGACTCCAAATATTACGTTGAGCGTTCAGGCTCCGGTCAGTTTCGTTGGGTATCCAGACTCCGGTGATTACGTTGATCGTTCAGGCTCCGGTCTTTTTCGTTGACTATCCAGACTCGGGTTATTACGTTGAGCATTCAGGCTCCAGTCAGTTTCGTTGAGTATCCAGATTTCGGTTATTACGTTGAGCGTTCAGGCTCCGGTCAGTTTCGTTAGGTATCCAGACTCCGGTTATTACGTTGAGCGTTCAGGCCCCGGTAAGTTTCGTTGGGTATCCAGACTCAGGTTATTACGTTGAGCGTTCAGGCTCCGGTCAGTTTCGTTGGGTATCTGTTGCACCCCAAAATTTGACCAACATTTCTTTACCTAGCCTGTGGTTCATCTCATTCACATTATCATTATCACTTGCATTTCATTGACATGTATGCAAGAGATCAGGAGGTATGATTACCAATCAAGACTTTGAAGATAGCCAAGAAGTTTATTCAAGTGTTCAAGGGTTGATATCTTTGTCAGAGAAGCTAAGAAATCCTCAGAGAGATTGGTTGAAACCAAGGTTGTGTGCCTCCTAACTTGAGAGTTGTGGGAGCTCCTTAGATGATTCAGAAGCCATGAGGATGGACTTGAAGCTTTGAGAGAGCTTATGAGATGTCTTGAAAGCCATCATGAAGCCTAGATAGGTCATGGTGCAAGTTTAAGAAGACTCAGCCATGAGTGGTGTAATTAGGGTTTGACTGAGTCAACCCTAGGTCTACTGATGATTTGGAGAGGGTTGAGACCTAATCTAAGAGACATGTGATCATGGATTGATGCATTGAGATGCTATAAGGATGATTCCAAGATCAACTCATCATGATTGAAGAGTTTGAGAAGTTTCAAGCTAGGGTTTCTAAGGCTTGACAGTGTAAAATCCCCTAGTTTGACCCCTAACTTCAAGGCAGTTTAGCTCAAGATGTGGTTGTCATCTCATCTTACCCCCAACATGAATGTTGTAGAGATTGCTATTAGCTTTAATTTTAGTACTAGAAGTCCTTGATAGGATTTGTGTAGCTCAAGTTATGGCTTTGACAAGTTACAGGTCATCTGAGGTATGTGAATCTGGGGCCTTGAAAGTCACCCAACTTGCACCAAACTTTTTCCCAAGAAGGACGATTCCTATGAACTTCTGGTCAACATGAATGTTGTTCCTTATCTTCTTAGATTTCTAGAGAGTACTATAAATCCTTGATAGGATTTGTAGAACTCAAGTTATGGCTTTGACAAGTCAAGGGCATTTTGGTCATTTGGAGATTATAGGTCATTTCAAGCATAAGGCCATAACTCCTATTTCCAAGCTTCAAATGGAAAAATCTTCAACATCAAACTTGCTTAAAATGATGTTTTAAGGCTAGTAAGGAGGTCATGAGATGTTGAAAAGGCTTGTAGCAAAAAATGGTAAAAATGACCTAAAATGAAGGCACAAGTTAAATAAGTCAAAGTTGGAAATTGAAATTTCCAAGCTACACATCCAAACCATTGCATATAATAGGTTATTTTGACTCTAAAAAGCATTTTAGAAACAATGGTTCAGCCACATTTTTGAATTGAGGCTTAGATCATGGACTTGCTTTGGAAAATGGTTGCTTGCATATTAAGGTACAAATGCAAAACACAAGGAAACTCAATGTACAAGCTAGCTAAGTATCTTAACACCTCATACATCTCATCTAAGGAGATTTTCAAGTCAGAACAAGTTGCTGCAAGAGGCATAGCATGAGATGGCATGTGAGATGAGATGAAATCAAAAACTCATGGCATGAGAATCCCAAATTCTCATTGGATGATTCCAGAAGGTTCTAGAGGGGTCTGAACCATCCTATATATGGATTAGAACTTGCTCAGATGCAAGGTTGGTGAGAGATTAGAGAGGAGAGTGAGATAGCCATTTCAATTGCTTCCATTGCAAGTTGAAATCAAATTCCACTTTCCACATCATTTCCATTGCTTCTTTCAATCCCAACACCTTCCATTGATCACACTGAATGTATGCATACCAAATTGAAGGCAAGATCATGAAGAATTGAAGAGTTGGCATTTGGATTTTGGAGGTTGCAAGTCACAATCGGGTTTGGAGATTCAGGCTTTCTTGATCAAATCTTTTGCAAACAAAAGCTTTATCATCAATCAAGGAAGGTTTCTGAAGAATTTGAGAGGTTGAAGTGGAGGTTTCCCCTACCTGATAATCAAGATTTGACAGGTTTGTAACTTTTCTTCTACACCATAATTTAAGCATAATTAGTTAGAATTGTTTGGTTAAAATGGTTAGAGACAAGTAGGAGATGGATTCTGGGAAGTTTGAGATCAATTGGTGAAGTTTGAGTTAGTGACACCATTTTTGTTTTGATCAAGAACACGATGTATGATGAGGTATAACATGAGTTTAATATCAAGATTTAACCAGTGTGAGGTGGTGATCATTCTGAGGTAATCAATTTCAAGAATAGTCAAAGTTGAAGTTTGAGCTTATTTTTGATCTTGGATCGGGTTTAGAGATTGGGGATGATTCAATTGATTCTAAGGCTATGGTTGTGATCAGCATGGAATTTAGAATAGATTAGGGTTTTGAACCATGGATTTTAGTTGAGAATTGAGGTGATACGAGTTGGGAGAATCTTGAGCTATGAAGCTCTGTTTCCATGGCTTCTTCATTCAAACCCTAGCTGGAGGAAGAAGATAAAGACATTGCCGTTTGATCATGCGTGGACTCATTGACTGAGTGGAGATCCAAAGGCTGTGATTTAATTTCATTTGAAGAGGGAAATCTGAGGATACCCCAAAATGAAGCGTTTCATTAAATGGGATATTGGGCTTAATTGATATCCACACCCCCATCCATGGCCCATTGATGTTTTGAACTGAATTTCTTTACTCTTTGCACCGTGGTCTTTTCTTTTTCTTTATATTTTCTGAATTGATTTTCTGATTAAAAACTGGGCCTAGCGCATTACAAATCCCACCCCCGTTTTAAGCCCATCTGCATTTTGAACTGCACTGAATTGCTATCTGCACCAATGTTTTCCCATTTTTATTTTCTTTTCTCCATTTTATTTTAATCTTTGAAAAATCATATTAAATAGAAAAATGATGATTTTTACATGGGGATTTTTTTCTCCCATTTCATGTTAATGTCTAGAAAATTATAGAATCAAAATATTAGCATTTCATGCATTTCTAATATTTTTTGTGTATTTTCTCTTTTAATAGCTTTTAATTCATTTTATGTTGATGCATAGATTTGTAGAATTTTGTTTAGCTAGTTCCCTTTGAATTTTAGGGTCATTCTTTTTAGGATAGTTAGATTAGGACTTTACCTCCCCTCTGGATTTATTCCATAATTTTGTGATTAATTTTTGATTAGTTTTGATTAGATGACTTTAGGGTGTATAGAATTAGGTTAATCCTTAACATAGGTCCTCAATAACACTAGAATTTTGGGTTTCTAGGTCAAGTTAGATATTGGGGCATATAGGGTATTAAGGGTAGGTATGTAGGATCTCCTAGAAATTATAGTAGATTTTAATATAGTAGTATACTATTTTTAATTGATTTTTGTGGTTGATTATTGCTTGTGTTGCCCTTGTGGGCTTGTATTTTGTTTTGCTTTGCTTTGTTGGCTTGGTGGGCCTGGTCTTGCTTTGAGGAGCATGGAGGAGCATAGTGGAAGACTTGGAGATTGAAGAAGTGGCTTGAGAGCTTGAAGTCTTGTTTGTTTTGTTGTTGTTTTAGGGTTAGGAATTAGGAAGAGCTTAGACCTAGTTAATTTCTTTCTTAAACATGGATGGTATCTTTCACCTCCATTCCTCCCCATGATTCAAGGTCCTTCCATGGTATTCACCTCCCTCCTTTGGAGGGATAAGTGATGGTACCTAAGAAGTAGAACCTTTGAGGGAACCATTCTTTTGATGTTAAACCCTTATAGGTCAGCTTTGGTGGTCAATAAGCAGTTTAACACCCCAGCTTATCCAGTTAAGTGATTTCTTCAGGGTTGAGAATCTTGAGAGATCTTGGGCTTGAGTGTGAAGATGAAGACTTCACTGAAGAGTGTGGAAGAGGATGATTCCTTGAGCATTGCCATTGCAGCTGAGGCTTGGAGAGCAAGATGAGCAAGTTGATACTTGAAGACCCAATGAATATCCAGTAAAGACTGAATGAAGAGCTGAGGCTTAAAGATTGAAGGATGAAGTTAACACTTCTAAGTGATTAAAGGCTACTCTGAGAAGCTGAAGCTTGTAGGGGAAAGCTAGTTGAGACTGGTGAAGCAAAGAGAGCTGAATCTTGAAGACTAAGTTGACACTTATGGAGAGGATTCAATTGAGATTGACTGAAGAGCTGAAGCTTGAAGAACAAAGGATAAGTTGACACTTACTTTGGAGCTTGGAGATCCTGAAGGAATCAAGTTGATACTTGTGGTTAAGAGTGAAGCCTGAAGGTGGAACTGATTAAGGAGCTGAAGCTTAGAGAAGAGAGAATAAGTTGAAACTTATGTTGAAGGGTTGAAACCTGGAGAAGCAAATTGATATTTGTCAACAGTGGTTGAGGTCTGAAGACTGAGTTGCTGTCAGAAGAGCTGAAGCTTGAGAATTGAGAGAGGAGTTGATCTGCTTTCTTGTCTGTTTCTCCTCTGTATTGCTGATGTGCCTTGTTTGACTTGCTTGATGCATTAGAATAAGTCCATATCTAGACTAGATTTAAGCTAGGAGCATGATTGCACTAGAGGTTGAGTTGCTCCCTCTGCTTGTATTGTTACTGTATGGCTTTGCTTGCGGGTATTCGGTAGAGCCCAGCTCCCTTGCCCATGTGGTTTATTTTGCTTGATGGCATGTTTTATTTCTTCTGTATGATTGCAGTTTACTATCTTGCTTGATAGCATGTTGTTTTACTTTTCAGTATGATTCCTGTTATTCATTCTGGCTTGAGGTTGAGATGAGCTTGTGGAGGCTGTTGCCCCGCACACATTTCCTCCCTAACTTTCATTACATGCATTTTACTGTATTACTGTTTACTGTTTAAGCTGATGCTTTATCTGTTTCGGTGTATCATTGACATGATCCCTTAGGACTCTCATTTCCTTTGATAAGGAAGTGATGATAGAACTTTAGGTTGAAACCTATGCATGATAACTTCTAGGAGTTCTCTGTTTCAAACTTCAACCATAGGATGAATCCTTGGCATGACAACAGTAGGACTTGATAGTCTCCCCGTAGTTGAGCCTGTTCTCTTCTCATCTCAAAACAGCTTAAGATACAGTAATCATGAATGATTTCTTTCATACGTTACGAGCCTTAAGATATCTGAGAAAGGATTGTGGGAGAGTTTCTTTTCCACAGTCTGGATGTTTAGTATGGCACCCTTTGGGTGACATGCGACGCATTCACTCTCAGGTCATAGTCTTTAGTGCGATTGAAATTGCAAACACAATAAAAAACACTTCTTCCGTAAAAGACAGAAAACAAACTTCAAACCTTTTTTTCCCCGTGGGCCCGTAATTCAAAGGAAAGCTTTTCTGAAGAAAAGAGTGTCGTTAAACTTCAGTGCCAACGCAAACAGGCTTTGTCCCTAACTGCTGGAACTGTTGTTTAACCCTACTCGATAAAACAGATGAATCTAAATCCCCATAACGCGTAGTGTCCCGAACTACGTAAGCTCTGATCTCTCATGCCTGTTAAGAGTACGTAGGCACAATACTGATGTATTGGCGAGCTACCTTCCCCATATCCCGTAGTAGGTCGAACTACGTTGACTCTGATTTCTCATTCTCTGATGAGAATACGTAGGCATAGAGCGCGACGCTTTGCCGAGTCATTTTTCTTTTCTTTTTAAGCCAGCCTTGATAGGTAGATAGATAAACCAACTCATCCAGTAAACACAACAAGCATGGATCCCATCGAGTACGATGGACGTGAGGGGTGCTAATACCTTCCCCTTGCGTAACCGACTCCCGAACCCAGACAACGGTTGCGACGACCTTGTCTTACCCTTTTTTCGTCAGGTTTTTCCGATCGTTTCCTTTCCCGCTCCGAGGGATAAATAACGAAAGGTGGCGACTCTTCTGTTCTGCCGGCACCTTATTTTCGCGGAAGCGACAGCTGGCGACTCTGCTGGGGAATTGATAGTTTCCTAGGGATCCAACGTCCCGTATGCGAGTCAGTTTGGGGATCCGACGTCCCCTGCGAGAGTCAATCCTAGCGCTTGTATGATTACTTGTTGGGTTGTGTTTATTTATCGCATTTTATTTCCCGCATTTTATTTTCAGTTTGATATGATTATCTGTGCTGTTGTGGGAGGGGCATTCTGATGAGTGAGAAGCCAAACCCAGGCTTGAGTGAACATAGCATTAGTTGTGGAAATTAGTGGGCGCGTGCTTGCTTTGCAGGCACTAGTGTCTCATGAAATCCATGCTCAGACGAGGTTCTCCCGGTTGGCTTCTCTTTCAACCCTTTGGGTTGAGACACTTGCTGGTTTGGAGGATTGTCGACTCTGGGGACCGATCATTTGTGATTCAGCCGAGTGAGGCCGCTTCATGAGCTGGTGATGCCACACCTTCTGGGTATCGTATCACCCCTCTTGAATGTCTGTGACGCTGATGAACGCATAGGATGCCGAACTTGAGTCAGTTTAGGTCCATACCTGTGAGCAGGGTTGGGTTTATTGCAGGAAACTTTGACCTTCAGACCACCTGGTTTTCTTGATAGTGGATCAGTTTTGTTGGGATCTGAGGTTCTCATCTGCAGATATATGATTGTTCTTGACAGAGCAGGTTTTTGATTGGGATCAGAGGATCTTATCACCAGATGTGCATTTGTTCTTGACAGAGCAGGTTTATGACTGGGGTCTGAAGACCTCATTATCAGATGTTTGTTCTTGATAGAGCAGAGTTCTGGTTATCAGTTGATTGTTCTTGATAGAGCAGGTTTATGACTGGGGTCTGAGGATCTCATTATCAGATGTTTGTTCTTGATAGAGCAGAGTTTCATTATCAGATGTTTGTTCTTGACAGAGCAGGTTTATGACTGGGGTCTGAGGATCTCATTATCAGATGTTTGTTCTTGATAGAGCAGAGTTTCATTATCAGATGTTTGTTCTTGATAGAGCAGAGTTTTATTATCAGATGTTTGTTCTTGATAGAGAAGAGTTTTGGTTATCAGATGTTTGTTCTTGATAGAGCAGAGTTTTTTGGTCCTGTCTCAGAGGTCCTTATTGTCGCTTACGCGAAAATAAGGTGCCGGCACAACAGAAGAGTCGCCACCTTTCTTTATTTATCCCTCAGAGCGAGAAAGGAAACGATCGGAAAAACCTAACAAAAAAAGGGTAAGACAAGGTCGTCGCAACCATTGTCTGGGTTCGGGAGTCGGTTATGCGAGGGGAAGGTATGAGAACCCTTCACGTCCGTCGTACTCGACGGGATCCACGCTTGTTGTGATTACTGGACGGGTTGGTTCTATCTATCTACCTATCAAGGCTGGCTTAAAACAGAAAAGAAACATGACTCGGCAAAGCATCGCACTTTATGCCTACGTATTCTCATCAGAGAACGAGAAATCAGAGTCAACGTAGTTCGACCTACGACGGGTTATGGGGAAGGTAGCTCGCCAATACATCAGTACTGTGCCTACGTACTCTCAACAGGTATGAGAGATCAGAGCTCACGTAGTTCGGGACACTACGCTTTATTTCCTGTCTTTTACGAAAGAAGTGTTTTTTATTGTGTTTGCAATTTCAATCGCACTAAAGAACATGACCTGAGAGTGAATGCGTCGCATGTCACCCAAAGGGTACCATACTAAACATCCAGACTGTGGCAAAGAAACTCTCCCACAATCCTTTCTCAGGTAGCTTAAGGCTCGTAACATACGAAAGAAATCATTCATGATTACTGTATCTTAAACTGTTTTGAGATGAGAAGAGATTAGGCCCAACTAGGAGGGAGACTATCAAGTCCTACTGTTGTCATGCCAAGGATTCATCCTATGGTTGAGGTTTGAATAGGGAACTCCTAAAAGTTGTCATGCATAGGTTTCAACCTAAAGTTCTATCATCAATTCCTTATCAAAGGAAATGAGAGTCCTAAGGGATCATGTCAATGATACACCAAAACAGACAAAGCATCAGCTTAACAGTAAAATGCATGCAATGCAAGTGAGGGAGGAAATGTGTGTGGGGCTTCAGCCTCCACAAGCTCATCTCAACCTCAAGCCAGAATGGATAACAGTAATCATTTTGAAATAAACAACATGCTATCAAGCAAGATACAGTAAACTGCAATCATACAGAAGAAATAAAATAAAACATGCTATCAAGCAACATAAACCACATGGGCAAGGGAGCTGGGCTCTACCGAATACCCGCAAGCAAAGCCACACAGTAACAATACAAGCAGAGGAAGCAACTCAACCTCTAGTGCAATCATGCTCCTAGATTCTACTTATTCTAGATATGAACTTACTCTAATGCATCAAGCAAGTCAAACAAAACACATCAATACAGAGAAGAAAAAAGAAAAGAAAGCAAATCAACTCCCCTCTCAACTCCAAGCTTCAGCTCTTCCAACAGCAACTCAGTCTTCAGACTTCATCACTCTTGACAAATATCAATTTGCTCTTCCTGAAGGAAAATTGCGATCTAAACGCAGCGGAAAACAAAAATTTCCTTTAGTGATCCTTACGAATGAGCATGGTCAGTGATAGAATCGTTACCTCTTTGTGGCGATTCAGATCTTTGATGCAGCGATCACAAGCGTTGATGAAGTGCAACGCCTCTACTCAGTCCACACGAACAGCTTCCGGTCACAGTGCTAGCTGCTTACGAACGGAATTATTTGAGTGAGAAAAGAGAATCAAAAACGAAAATGCATCAAGTGAAAGCTTCATCACAAGGGTTCCTTTTATAGACTCTCTTGTGGGCTGCGGGCTAAAATCCAATTCACATGATCCATAATAATATTATATATTATTATAATAACTATTATTATAATAAATATATTTATTTTATTATTATTTTATAACCATTATAAAATAACAATAATTATTATTATATTATCCGAATTTCTATTTTTCACTTAAGTGCACCGTACCTTACGGTGTTCCTTTTTGATTTCTCTATCTCTCATCAAACTGTCCTTATGTGTGTGACCCTGTAGGATTTCGTAACGTTGGTAATTATATTAAATTATATATTTAACATAATAAACAGTAAGCGGTATCTAGCAACACATCACTGCTACCCAAGTCACGAAAATGTCATGTGATCTGACAAAACCTTTTTCGTGATAATATATGTTTGTACAATTACCCTTTTGCCCCTATGTCTATATTGAACACAAGGCATACACTGTGTCATCCTTGTCCAGTTCAATATTGGGCCCTTAGACATTTCTCCTGTTATGCAGGATTGGCAAATTCCATCTAGGACACTCATGTCCCTCAGCATGCTTCGTGGAGTGCCCATCAACTGTCTTTATGATCATCCAGTTACAGATAATGTTTGATCAGCAATAAAGCACCCGACTCTACATCTAGGGTCCATAGTGGTTTCAGGTCGAAGGGTGGTAATACACCATTATCACCATGAGAATAACTTATGACACTTTGCATAACATACTATGTAGTATTCTCATAGCGGGTCAATCCGGTATAAATATTACTCCTAATATTTATACCTATGTCAAGACTTGATAACTCTTTATCCATGATCCATGAGATGTGATCATCAGTCTATCTTCATAATAGTCTCAATGCTTTTAATGTTATCCCACTTTGCAATAAAGCTTGACTACGGATATTTTAAGAATAATGTCTTTATGTTTAATGGGATCTCATGATTAAGTCACACTTAACATTTCATTAAACAGACTAACTATTCTAGGGACTTTATTATTCTGAAAGACAAACATAATAAAGAAATACCTTTTATTATTAAACGAATAATCCGATACAAGTACCAAAAAGTATTGGCCTCTAGGGCTTACACCAACAATCTCCCACTAGCACTAGAGCCAATTAGGCATACCCTTAATACCCATAGATCTAGTATGACCATCATGCTTCTGTTGCGCAAGAGGCTTTGTTAATGGGTCAGCGATATTGTCAAGTGTAGGTACTCTGCATATCTTCACATCTCCCCGATCGATTATCTCTCGAATGAGGTGATAACGCCTAAGTATGTGTTTGGATCGTTGGTGAGATCTAGGCTCCTTAGCTTGTGCGATAGCACCATTGTTATCACAATATAAACCAATGGGATCCACAATGCTAGGGACTATGCCAAGTTCACTAATGAACTTCTTGATCCAAACAGCTTCCTTTGCTGCATTTGAGGCAGCAATATACTCGGCCTCAGTTGTAGAATCAGCAACTGTTTCTTGCTTTGAACTTTTCCAGCTCACAGCGCCACCATTGAGACAGAACACATAACCAGATTGTGATCTAAAATCATCCTTATCTGTCTGGAAGCTAGCATCAGTGTAACCAATTACATCAAGCTCTTCCTGACCTCCATATATCAAGAATGAATCCTTAGTCCTTCTCAAGTACTTAAGGATATTCTTGACAGCTACCCAGTGAGCATCACCGGGATCAGATTGGTACCTACTCGTTGCACTTAATGCATACGAGACATCTGGTCGAGTACATAACATGGCATACATGATAGATCCTATTGCAGATGCATATGGAATCTTATTCATGCGATCCCTTTCTTCCATAGTTGAAGGGGATTGTGTTTTTGATAAACACAGACCATGTTGCATAGGTATGAATCCTTTCTTGGAATCATGCATATTAAAGCGTCTCAACACTTTATCTATGTATGTACTCTGACTTAGGCCAAGCAGTTTTTGTGATCTATCTCTATAGATCCTAATTCCTAATATATAGGCTGCTTCACCTAGGTCTTTCATAGAAAAACAATTCCCTAACCAAGTTTTCACTTGTTGCAAGGTAGGGACATCGTTTCCAATGAGTAATATGTCATCTACATATAATACCAGAAACACGATCATGCTCCCACTAACCTTCTTGTAGACACAAGGTTCATCTTCATTTTTGATGAATCCATATTGTCTTACGGTTTCATCAAAACGAAGATTCCAGCTTCTGGAAGCTTGCTTCAATCCATAGATTGATCGCTGTAACTTGCATATCTTTTGGGCATCTTATGGTATGTCAAATCCTTCAGGTTGTGTCATGTACACATCCTCAAGAAGATTCCCATTAAGGAAAGCAGTTTTGACATCCATCTGCCATATTTCATAATCATGATATGCAGCGATGGCAAGTAAAATCCGAACAGATTTAAGCATTGCAACTGGTGAAAAGGTTTCATCATAGTCAACCCCATGAATTTGTTTATAGCCTTTTGCAACCAGTCTTGCTTTATAGGTATGTACCTTACCATCCATGTCAGTCTTCTTCTTGAAGACCCACTTGCATCCTATAGGGTTAACTCCTATAGGAGGTTCTACCAAGGTCCAAACCTGGTTTGTGTACATGGAATCCATTTCAGATTTCATGGCTTCTAGCCACTTCTCAGACTCAGGACCAGTTATGGCCTCTTTGTAGGTCACAGGCTCATCTTGATCCATGAGTAATACATCACCCTGATCACTTATGAGATATCCATATCTCTCAGGTTGGTGACGTATCCTGCTTGACCTACGCTGGTCTTGTTCTTCTTGAGCAGGTTGCTCTTCCACAACTACTTGTGTTTCCCGCTCTAGTTCCTCCATAGGTGTTTCAATGTTTTGTGATTCTTGAATTTCTTCAAGCTCTATTTTCCTCCCACTGTTTCCTTTGGAAATAAAATCCCTTTCCAGAAAGACTCCAGTTCGAGCGACAAACACTTTGCCCTCAGAAGGATTGTAGAAGTAATATCCTCTTGTTTGTTTAGGATACCCCACAAATAAGCATTTGTCAGATTTGGGCTCAAGCTTGGTTGAAATTTGTCGTTTGACGTAAACCTCGCAACCCCAAATCTTCATGTAAGACATATGTGGTTTCTTACCACTCCATATCTCATATGGTGTCTTATCAACCTTTTTGGATGGAACACGGTTAAGTGTGTAAGCTGCTGTTAATAATGCATGTCCCCAAAAGGAGTTTGGAAGATCGACGTGACTCATCATGGATCGGACCATGTCTAACAAGGTTCGATTTCTTCTCTCAGATACACCATTCCATTGTGGTGTTCCAGGAGGAGTAAGTTGGGATAGAATCCCATACTCTTTTAGATGGTCATCAAATTCTAGGCTTAAATATTCACCGCCTCGATCTGATCGAAGAACTTTAATATTCTTACCTAGTTGGTTTTGTACTTCATTCTTGAATTCCTTGAACTTTTCAAAGGACTCAGATTTGTGTTTCATTAAATACACATATCCGTATCTACTGAAGTCATCAGTAAAAGTGATGAAGTAC
Source organism: Lathyrus sativus (assembly GCA_963859935.3). Classification (NCBI taxonomy): domain Eukaryota; kingdom Viridiplantae; phylum Streptophyta; class Magnoliopsida; order Fabales; family Fabaceae; genus Lathyrus; species Lathyrus sativus. The sequence continues at coordinate 239,189,844 of OZ012736.1, forward strand.
TGAAAACCTCCTCTGGCTGGTATGTTCAGTGGTCCACATACATCAGTATGTATGAGTGCCAAAAGATCATTAGCCATTTCACCTTTTCCTGTGAATGGGGACTTTGTCATCTTTCCAATTAAACAAGATCTGCATGTCTCATATGATTCATAATCAAAAGAGTCCAAGAGTCCATCTTTATGGAGTTTGGAAATGCGTTTCTCATTTATGTGGCCTAATCGACAGTGCCAAAGGTAAGTTGGATTCAACTCATTAGGTTTCAACCTTTTAGTATTAATGTTATAAATTGGCATTTCAAGATCAAGGACATATAGTCCATTATTCATTTTTGCAGTAGCATAGAATATATCATTCAAATAAATGGAGCAACAATTGTTCCTTATTATGAATGAAAAACCAAACTTGTCCAAACAAGAAACGGAAATAATATTCCTGCTAATTGCAGGTACATAATAACAGTTCTCTAACTGAATTATTAAACCACTAGGTAAAGTTAAAACATAAGTTCCTACAGTTAAAGCAGCAACCTTTGCTCCATTGCCAACTCGTAGGTCAACTTCACCTTTTGCCAAATTTCTACTCCTTTTTAGCCCCTGCACATTAGTACAAATGTGAGAACCGCATCCAGTATCTAATACCCATGATGCAGAAGTAGATAAATTAATTTCAATAACAAAAATACCTGAATTTGAAGTCTCTACTCCATTATTCTTATCTTCCAGGTACTTTGGGCAATTTCTCTTCCAATGTCCGGTCTTACCGCAATGGAAGCAAGTGCCCTCCTTTGCTATTCCTCCACTAGGCTTCAAAACAGGAGGAGTGGGTTTGGGTTTGGCAACTTCCTTGCCTTTCCCTCTACCACCCTGTTTGATGGGCCTCTTGTTCTGTTTCTTTCCATTACTGACCATCAGAATGGATTTCCCTTTTGTCTTCATATTCTGCTCAGCAGTTCTCAACATGCCTAGCAGTTCTGGAAGACTTTTGTCCAAGTCATTCATATTGAAATTCAGGACAAACTGACTGAAGCTCTCTGGCAACGATTGCAAGATCAGATCAATCGCAAGTTCCTTTCCAAGGGGAAACCCTAATCTGTCAAGGTTCTCCACATACCCAATCATCTTGAGTACATGGGGACTTACAGGGGCTCCCTCAGCTAACTTGCTGTTAAAAAGGGACTTTGAAACCTGAAACCTCTCATTTCTTGCTTGCTCTTGATAAAGCGTTTTCAGATGTCCGATCATATCGAACGCAGACATGTTCTCGTGTTGCTTTTGCAACTCAGAGTTCATGGTAGCAAGCATGAGGCAAGCGGTTTCATTGGCATCATCGAAATGCTTTTTATAAGCATCTCTTTCTGCCTTTGGTGCAGAACTAGGAGGTTCCTCCTCAGGAACTGGTGTCTCCAAGACATACAGCTTCTTATCGTGCTTGAGGACAATCCTCAGATTACGGTGCCAATCCAGGAAATTTGTCCCAGACAATTTTTCCTTATCTAGGATGGATTGCAAAATATTGTTCGATGTGTTTGTTGTCATGGTAATCTACAAGAGAAATATGAAAATATAAGTATCATTAAAACAACATATTTAATTAGGCCTTTAATCAAATATGCTCCCACTATTTTATTCAAAACAAATGACCCTCATCATTTGATTCGGAAAATCCCGTTGGAAGACTTTCTAGTGGGTCGAGATCCATGTTTCACTTTGTTTTAAGTCAGCGTTAGGCTGATTACACAAAACTAAGTTATTTAGGTAGGAACTCCTTCCAATTGTATCTCATACAACTCTCGAATATTTTCAATTGGGTGAATAACTCCTTATTCTGATCCATCACATGAATCATTCCCAATTCTTGCTTCTAAACATATATAATCTTATTATAATTTGTTTAGTTAAGTTTGACCCATTGTTTTAGCAATTGGATATTACAATTATCCCATCACACCTTACTAATATAGAACATGCACCTCGCGTAGGCGAAACCTACAATGCTCGATACTAGTCTTGATGAGTGCTAAAAATTGGAAAGCATAAACTTAATATTTAATTTTGAGGGAATTTGTTATTAGTTTGATCTCACCGGCTTCACATGCAAAACGTCTCTCACATGCATCAACATACAATTACATGCATCAACATACATATAAAAAAGATACAATTATGGCCCCTAACGCAATTGTTCTCTCAAGCCAATGAGAGAACCTAAGCTAACCTAATAACGATCTAAGCTTCTCCAAGCATGATCTCCAAGGTTATCCTCCTTTAATATTGAATACTTCCTTCTTTTTTTTCATAACATAATATTACATTACATATAAGAAAACTCGTTTTACATACGAGGGAGTGAGATGAGAAAAGAAGTTACATAAAGAGATTGAGAGAGAGGCACGACACGCAGGCCGTATTCAAAAATCCCAAAACAATAATAAAGGAAAAACTAAGGCCATAACTGATCACCACAAATAAATAATAATAAACACACTTTTATTATTAGTTTAAAATTCCGATAATTAGATAAACTAAATTAAATTTTGACTGATTGATCACACTTTGCAGACTTAGCCGGGGGTTCCGCTGCCCGGTCAGCGGACGGGGGTCAAGGGGGCAGCGCCCCAGCGAAAATTTTTATGAACACTTCATTGTATTTCACGTCGTTTCCTGCACAACTTTTGTGCATTTACAACCCCAACCGGAAAAGTCTGCGGCAATACAACACTTGTACTGCCATTAATCCTAATGCAACAATTTCATGCCGTCAAACACAACTCGATTGATAACTCAATATGATAGATCAACATGTCATTGCTTCACCATACTAACGTCGGATTCCGAAGCGAATGAAAATGATGATCTTTCAAAAAGAATTACAATCCTTATGTGATTGAATGGATGAAATCAAAACAGTATATCCCATATACCATCTTTGCATCAGAATTTCTTATATCTTATATAAAAGTGATCGATCTAATTGTGTAACCTATGGATGATCAATGTATCGCACAACTTCACCATACTAATGTCGGTTTCTGAAGCATAATCAACATCAATCATCCAAATCGTACACAACAGATGCCAAATTTAATTAATCGTTTATTGTTAAATTCATTCTGTGTTTTAATCGAATCAAATACAGAAAAGACGGAAATTTAACAGCTATCAGATCCATGGTTTCGTAAGTGGCTCTGATACCACTGAAGGAAAATTGCGATCTAAACGCAGCGGAAAACAAAAATTTCCTTTAGTGATCCTTACGAATGAGCATGGTCAGTGATAGAATCGTTACCTCTTTGTGGCGATTCAGATCTTTGATGCAGCGATCACAAGCGTTGATGAAGTGCAACGCCTCTACTCAGTCCACACGAACAGCTTCCGGTCACAGTGCTAGCTGCTTATGAACGGAATTATTTGAGTGAGAAAAGAGAATCAAAAACGAAAATGCATCAAGTGAAAGCTTCATCACAAGGGTTCCTTTTATAGACTCTCTTGTGGGCTGCGGGCTAAAACCCAATTCACATGATCCATAATAATATTATATATTATTATAATAACTATTATTATAATAAATATATTTATTTTATTATTATTTTATAACCATTATAAAATAACAATAATTATTATTATATTATCCGAATTTCTATTTTTCACTTAAGTGCACCGTACCTTACGGTGTTCCTTTTTGATTTCTCTATCTCTCATCAAACTGTCCTTATGTGTGTGACCCTGTAGGATTTCGTAACGTTGGTAATTATATTAAATTATATATTTAACATAATAAACAGTAAGCGGTATCTAGCAACACATCACTGCTACCCAAGTCACGAAAATGTCATGTGATCTGACAAAACCTTTTTCGTGATAATATATGTTTGTACAATTACCCTTTTGCCCCTATGTCTATATTGAACACAAGGCATACACTGTGTCATCCTTGTCCAGTTCAATATTGGGCCCTTAGACATTTCTCCTGTTATGCAGGATTGGCAAATTCCATCTAGGACACTCATGTCCCTCAGCATGCTTCGTGGAGTGCCCATCAACTGTCTTTATGATCATCCAGTTACAGATAATGTTTGATCAGCAATAAAGCACCCGACTCTACATCTAGGGTCCATAGTGGTTTCAGGTCGAAGGGTGGTAATACACCATTATCACCATGAGAATAACTTATGACACTTTGCATAACATACTATGTAGTATTCTCATAGCGGGTCAATCCGGTATAAATATTACTCCTAATATTTATACCTATGTCAAGACTTGATAACTCTTTATCCATGATCCATGAGATGTGATCATCAGTCTATCTTCATAATAGTCTCAATGCTTTTAATGTTATCCCACTTTGCAATAAAGCTTGACTACGGATATTTTAAGAATAATGTCTTTATGTTTAATGGGATCTCATGATTAAGTCACACTTAACATTTCATTAAACAGACTAACTATTCTAGGGACTTTATTATTCTGAAAGACAAACATAATAAAGAAATACCTTTTATTATTAAACGAATAATCCGATACAAGTACCAAAAAGTATTGGCCTCTAGGGCTTACACCAACAATCTTCCAGGTTTCAACCCTTCAACATAAGTTTCAACTTATCTTCTCTGAGCTTCAGCTCCTTGATCAGCTCCACCTTCAGGCTTCACCATTAACCACAATTATCAACTTGATTCCTTCAGGATCTCCAAGTATCAAAGTAAGTATCAACTTATCCTTTGTTCTTCAAGCTTTAACTCTTCAGAATCAATCTCAATTGAATCTTCTTCCTAAGTATCAACTTAGTCTTCAAGCTCTCAAGCTCTCCTTGCTTTACCAGTCTCAACTAGGTCTTCTTTACCTGCAAGCTTCAGCTTCTCAGAGTATTCTTCAATCACTTAGAAGTGTCAACTTCATCCTTCAGTCGTCAAGCCTCAGCTCCTCATTCAGTCTTTACTTCATCTTCAGGGGTCTTCAAGTATCAACTTACTCTTGTTGCTCTTCAAGCTTCAGCTGGAATGGCAATGCTTAAGGACTCATCCTCCTCCATACTTTTCAATGAAGTATCCATCTTCAAACTCAAGCTCAACATCTCTCAAGGTATTCAAACCAGAGGAAATCACTTAACTGGATAAGCTAGGGTGTTACTGCTTATTGACCACCAAAGGTGACCTATAAGGGTTCAACATCAAAGGAATGGTTCCCTCAAAAGTTCTACTTCCTAGGTACAATCACTTATCCCTCCAAAGGAGAGAGGTGAATACCATGGAAGGACTTTGAATCATAGGGAGGAATGGAGGTGAAAGATACCATCCATGTTTAAGAAAGAAGTTAACTAGGTCTAAACTCTTCCTAATCCCTAACCCTAAAACAAAAAACAAAACAAATAAGATCAAGCTCTCAAGCTCTTCAATGATCCTCAATGCTCCTACTATGCTCCTCAATGCTTTTCAAAGCAATACCAAGCTCTCCAAGCCCACAAAGCAAAGAAAATAAAAATACAAGCCCCCAAGGGCAACACAAACAATCATCAACTACAAAAATCATCTAAAAATAGTATACCACTACATTAAAACCTAATATAATTTCTAGGGGATCTTATATATCTACCCTTAATACCCTTATATGCCCCAATGTCTATCTTGACCTAGAAACCCAAAATTCTAGTGTTATTGTGGACCTATGTTAAGGATTAACCTAATTTTACACAACCTAATGTCATCTAATCAAAGCTAACCTAAAATTCATCACAAAATTATGGAATACATCCATGGGGGAGCTAAAGTCCTAATCTAACTATCCTAAAAAGAATGGTGCAAAAATATAAAGGGAACTAGCTAAACAAAATTCTACAAAACTATGCATCAACATAAAATGAATTAAAAGCTATTAAAAGAGAAAATATACAAAAAATATTAGAAATGCAAATATTTTGATTTTATAATTTTCTAGAAATTATCATGAAATGGGAGAAAAAACCCCCTTGCAAAAATCATTAATTTCCTATTTATTATGATTTTTCAAAGATTAAAATAAAATGGAGAAAAAGAAATTAAAATGAGAAAACCTAGGTGCAGATAGCAATGCCAGATAGTTCATTTCATGAATGGGCTCAAAATGGGGGTGCAGTTAGTCATGCGTGCTAGGCCCAATTCAATTAGAAATTGAATCAGAAATATAAAGAAAATGAAGAAAACCACGGTGTGAAAAGTAACCAAATTCAGTTAAAAAACCAAGTGGGCCATGAAAGGGGGTGCAAACATCAGTTGAGCCCAAAACCCTTTTAATGAAACAATGCGTTTCATGTTGGTTTCAGATTCCCTCTTCAAATGAAATTAATTCCTGGCCCCTGGATCTCCCCTCAGTCAAAGGGTCCACGCCTGATCCAATGGCCCTCTCTTCATCTTCTTCATCCAGCTAGGGTTCTAACTGAAGCCATGGAAATGCAGAGCTTCAAGCTCCATCTTCCCCCAAACTCGAACCCCATCAATTCTCCATGGAAAATCAAAATTCCAAACCTTAACCTGCCCAGAATTCCACGCTGAATCTAACCATGGTCTTGAAATCAATTGAATCATCCTAAATCCTCAAACCCGATCCAAGATCAAAGATATGCTCAATCATCAACTTCAACAATTCTTGCAATTAACTACCTCAGATTAATCACCAACTCACACTGACTGATTCTTGATATCTAATTCATTCTATAACTCACCATAGCTCGAGTTCTTGGTCCAAACAAAAATGGTGACACCAACTGAAACTTCACCAATTACTCTCAAACTGCTCAGAATCCATCTCCTATTGGTCTCTAACAGTTCTAACCTAACCATTCTACCTAATTATGCATAAATTATGGTGTAGAATGAATTTTGCAAACCTGGTATTTCTTGATTCACAGATGGAGGAAACCTTCACTTCAAGCCTTGTAATTCTTCAGAAACCTTCCTTGGATGATGATAGAGCTTTTGTTTGCAAAAGATTGGATGGAGAATGCTTGAATCTCAGAATCCGATTCTGACTTGCAACCTTGAAAATCCAAATGCCAATTCCTCAATTCACCATGGTTTTGCTCTCAAATTGATCTGCACAGCTTCACTATGATCAATGGAGTGTGTTTAGATTGAAAAAAGGAATGGAAATGGTTCAGAATATGGAATTCACTTTCAACTTGCAATGGAGGCAAGTGAAATGGCCAACTCTCTCTTCTCTCAAATCTTACACCAACCTTGCATCTGAGCAAGTTCTATATGTTATATAGAGTGGTTTAGAATCATCTAGAACCATCTAGAACCTTCCCATGAGAAATTGGGATTCTCATGTTATGATATTATGAATTCACTTCTCCTCATGTGCTATCTCATGCCATAGCCCATGCAGCCCTTGCAACTGACCTGAAATTCTCCTCATATGAGATATAGGATGTGTTACAACCCTTAACTAACTTGTACATTGAGTTTTCTTAAGTTTTGCCTTTGTGCCTTAAGATGCAAGCAAGCCATTTCCAAAGCAGCCCCATGATCTAGGCCTCAAATCAAAATTGTGGATGAACCATTGTTTTTATAATGTCTTTTAGAGTCAAAATGACCTATTATATGCCATGGTTTGGATGTGTAACTTGGGATTTCCAATTTCCAATTTCAACTTATTTAACTTATGCCTCCATTTTAGGTCATTTTTATCACTTTTTGATACAAGCCTTTTAAACATCTCATGACCTCCCTAATAGCCTTAAAACATCATTCTAAGAAAGTTTGATGTTTAAGATTTTTCCATTTGAAGCTTGGAAATAGGAGATATGGCCTTATGCTTGAAATGACCAGTAATATCTAAATGACCAAAATGCCCTTGACTTGTCAAATCCATAAGTTGAGTTCTACAAATCCTATCAAGGACTTCTAGTACTCTATAGAAAGCTAATAAGATGCTCTACAACATTCATGTTGACCAAGAATTCATAGGAATCATCCTACTTGGGCAAAAGTTGGATGCAAGTTGGGTGGCTTTCAAGGACCCAGATTCACATACCTCAGATAACCTGTAACTTGTCAAAGTCATAACTTGAGCTCTACAAATCCTATCAAGGACTTATAGTACTCAAATTAAAGCTAAGAGAAAGCTCTACAACATTCGTGTTGTGGGGAAGATGAGATGACAATCACATCTTGAGCTACACTGCCTTGAAGATAGGGATCCAACTAGGGGATTTTCCACTGTCAAGCCTTAGAAACCCTAGCTTGAAACTTCTCAAACTCCTCAATCATGATGAGTTGGTCTAGGAATCATCCTTATAGCATCTCAATGCATCAATCCATGACCACATGGCTCTTGGATTAGGTCTCAACCCTCTTCAAATCATCAGCTGACCTAGCGTTGACCCAGTCAAACCCTAATTCCACCACTCATGGCTGAGTCTTCTGAATCCTGTACAAGGACCTCTCTAGGCCTCATGATGGATTTCAAGACATCTCCTAAGATCTCTCAAAGCTTCAATTCCATCCTCATAGCCTCAGGATCATCTGAGGGGCTCCCACAACTCTCAAGTTGTGAGGCATACACCCTTGGTTTCAACCAATCTTTCTGAGGATTTCTTAACTTCTATGACAAAGGTATCAACCTTTGAATACTTGAATAACCTTCTTGGCTAGCTTCATAGTCCCATATAACTCTTGCTGGGTAATCATACCCCTTGACCTACTGCACACATACCAATGAGATGCAGATGATGAATGAGATGAACCACAAGCTAGGTAATTAAATGTTGGTCAAATTTTGGGGTGCAACAGCTGCCCCTATTCAAACTGCTTGAACCTGACTGGGTAAGGCGAATGGCTTTCAGCCAATCGAGGTGCGAGACGGTTGAATACCGATAAACCCGGAAATTTGCCAACTGCACAAGTACGCGGTACTCAGATGGGAACAAATCTTCGAACACTGAAATAATAGCTGCACGACAACTAGCTGGAGAATCGGTCACACGGTAACTGGTAATACATAGTCGATCATGCCATCAGGAATCACAATTCCTCGGGACTCTTCATGTCAACCATCAGGTTGATCATGCCATCAGGCATTCCAAGAAAACTGTCGGGCCTCAGCCGGACTTCAAACATCAGGTTGATCATGCCATCAGGCATTCCAAGAACTTGTCGGGCATCAGTCGGACTCCATCAGGTCAACCATCAGGTTGATCATGCCATCAGGCATTCAAAGAACTGTCGGGCATCAGCCGGACTCCATCAGGTCAACCTTCAGGTTGAACATGCCATCAGGCATTCAAAGAACTTGTCGGGCGTCAGCCGGACTTCATCAGCAAGTCGGGAATAGAATTCTTGGTCAATCATGAGCCAACTAGGAATATCTAAACCTCTACCATCAGGCACTCCACATCAGCTGAGAGAACTACTTCATTAACACGGTCGGACTTCAATCATGAAGTCTTCAAGGGAGGTTTCAACTTCGCCGTTCAAAAACCTGCTGGGGATAACGCATCTCCGTTGGGGATTCTGGAGAACTATCAAGTAACTCCGCTTCGGGGATCCAGAAATCATTCTGGATGAATCAACTCTGCTGAGGACTTTAAGAATCATCTTGGACAAATAACTCCGCCGGGGACTTCAAGAATCATCTTGAACCGATAACTATGCTGGAGATTTCAGGAATCATCCTGAGCAAACACTCTGCCGGGGACTCTAAGCATCAGCTTGAGCAACCAACTCTGGTGACTCAGTTGGGGTCTTAAGAATCATCTTAAGCAAACAGCCCTGCTGGGGAATTCAAGAATCATCTTGAACCGAAAACTTCGCTGGGGACTTCAAGAATCATCTTGAGCAAGCGGCTTCGTTGGTGAGAATGTCAGTTATCATCCTGAGCAATCGATTCTGCGGCGGAACACTTGCAAAACAAGAACGGTAACAACCTAGATCATGTTTATTATGCATATGCTTCGGCAATGGCGCAATGCTCCACACGGTGGAAATGCTATGCGTTTATGATAAATGCTATGCAGTCATGCATAATAATGCGATCCCGTCAGCAAAATAAATGCTGAAAGGGGGAATCCTTCGGTCAAGGAGAAAGAACTACTCAGATAGAGGAATCATCCTGCCAAGGAGAAAAAGGTCACGCCAATCTCAATTGGACTCCGCAGGGGACACAACTTCAGTTGACTGCTGCGGGGGAATGAAGCTCTACGAGAACTTGGACCTGCTGAGGGAAAGCGATGTCAATCGCGGGAATAACCTGTGCGGCCTTCACGACTACTTCCCTGGAGACAACGACTCTGGTGGCGAAACACAGCATCAGCTGTTCAACATTCCACTGGGGAGAAAACCAATCATGGCCTGAGCAGCTTCCAAGGATTCAGCTCTCTTGGGTATCTGCAAACTCGGCTGAGGAAGGAGCAATTATTCTGCTTGCCGGGGAGTACGACTCTGGTGGGGAATATCAATTCCGCTGGAGACTTCAGTCTTGCACCATCAGCTGCTGCATACTTCAGTGAACGAATAGTTTCCTACGAAACCTGCACTTGTGACCCGGTGCTGGGGGATGAACACGCGCTTCGGCGCCTGACTCAGCTGAGGAGATGGCGTTCCTTTAGGACGCATCTGATTGGGGGAGAGAATCCTCTCTGCCTGGGGAGACATATCAATGCTCACGATCTCGCGTTCAGACTCTACGGGGAGAGGCTACTGTACTCTGCTGGAGAAGGAGGAATCATCCTTCTTGGGGATGCGCACGGCGCACTGTCGGGAATATGATACACCTGTAACAACACAAACAAACAGACAAGATACCCTTCTTAAAGGGACCTATCAAGGTTATTATCTCGTGACAATGTTCAAGTAATTCATTGTTTCAACAATCAATGGCCTAGGCCAGTAAGTTTATGTATGCGCATTTTATCAAAAACATCGGCGTTCTTTTTCGCAAACAAAACAGATAAATGCTAAACAGACAAACAGAATTGCTGAATAGTATACATTTTATTGATAACGAACCCCTGAATGGGTAAAAAATGTTTTACAACAGAGGCAAGCTCCTGGAATGAGGAAGCCGCACAAAAATAAAACATAAATATACATCAGTATATACAAATGTCGGCAACGAGGCGTAGACGAACACCATGAGTTGATCCCTCTATGACCCACTCGACTTCGATACTTCTCCGACGCTTCAGCTTCGGAAGATATTGATTCAGATAAACGACCCTCAGGTCTTCCAAACCACTAAACAATGAAAGTCCACACGCGGAACGCAGTCATTTGCTCTCAAATCCCTAACTTTTGCGTGAACCGCCCTTTGCGGGTTTTCAGTTCACCGGGATACCCTTTTTTGCTGAAGCCGCCCAGTGTAGGTTTTCGACTTCGCGGGTGTACATTTTTTCAATTTATATCCCTAATTTTTTCCCAAACCTTTTATTCTGTTTTTGGTTCGCCAGGATGCCCCTTTTTTGCCTGGACTCTCTTTTTTTTGTCCAGCGGGTCGCTTTCAAGCAAAGTATTTTTTAACTGCGTCCGCGTTCACCGGGGATGCAAAATCTTCACCATCCATCGTGGATAACAACAAAGCTCCTCCCGAGAAAACCTTGCTGACGACGTACGGACCTTCGTAATTCGGAGTCCACTTACCCCGGTGATCGGAGTGTGGAGGAAGAATCTTCTTCAGGACGAGATCACCCGTCTGAAAGCTTCTAGGACGCACCTTCTTATCATAAGCTTTCTTCATTCGGCTTTGGTACAGACGACCAAGCGCAATCGATGCTAACCTTTTCTCGTCCATCAGGCTGAGTTGGTTCAGTCGGTTCGTAATCCATTCTGCCTCGTCGAGTTTCACATCCACCAAAACTCGCAAAGAAGGGATCTCCACTTCTAACGGTAGGACTGCTTCCATACCGTACACCAAGGAGAAAGGAGTTGCCCCGATCGATGTACGTACCGTCGTACGATAACCGTGCAGTGCAAACAGCAGCATCTCGTGCCAATCTTTGTAGGTCACAACCATCTTCTGAACAATCTTCTTTATGTTCTTATTGGCCGCTTCAACGGCGCCATTCATGTTCGGCCGGTAAGGAGATGAGTTGTGGTGTTCAATCTTGAAACTCTGGCACAACTCCTTCATCATCTTGTTATTCAGATTCGAACCATTATCAGTAATGATCCGCTCGGGAATTCCGTAACGACAGATGATGTCCCTCTTTATGAATTTAGCCACTACCTGCTTGGTCACATTAGCATACGAGGCTGCCTCCACCCACTTGGTGAAGTAGTCGATAGCTACTAGAATGAAGCGATGACTGTTAGACGCAGTGGGCTCGATCTTGCCTATCATGTCGATGCCCCACATGGAGAACGACCACGGGGAGGACATGACATTTAACGGGCACGGCGGCACATGAACTTTATCAGCATAAATCTGGCATTTATGACATCTCTTCGCGAATTTAAAGCAATCTGATTCCATCGCCAGCCAGTAATATCCTGCTCTCAGGATCTTTCTCGTCATAGCATGCCCGCCGGCGTGCGTACCAAATGTGCCTTCATGGACTTCTTCCATGAGCATACTCGCCTCTTTCGCATTTACACATCTGAGTAGCACGAGATCGTGGTTTCTCTTATACAAAACTCCATCAGGATTGAGATAAAAATTTCCAGACAACCTCCTCAGAGTCTTCTTATCCTGGGTTGACGCACCCGCGGGATACTCCTTAGTCATAAGGAAAGTCTGGATGTCATGGAACCATGGCTTGCCGTCGGCGGCTTCCTCGATCGCAAAGACGAATGCAGGTCTATCAAGACGAGAAAGGACAATTATTGGAGCCTCATTCCAAAAGTTGACTTTATACATCGAAGCCAACGTGGCTAAGGCATCAGCCATCTGATTTTCAGCCCTGGGCACATGATGGAGTTCCACTCGATCAAAAAACGGAAGTAGCCTTCTGGCATAATTCATGTACGACACCAAATTCGATTGACGAGTCTCCCACTCCCCTTTAATTTGGTTGATCACAAGCGCTGAGTCACCATATACGTCTAGGTTCTCGATTCTCAAATCAATTGCTTCTTCTAGACCCATGATGCATGCTTCGTACTCCGCCTCATTATTGGTGACTGGAAACGTCAGTCTCGCAGTGAACGGGATACGGGATCCGTGGGGAGTCGTGATGATAGCCCCGATGCCACTTCCATAGGAATTAACCGCCCCATCGAATATCAATTTCCACTGGGATTTCCTATCTGGCCCCTCATCGGGCAACGGCTCATCGCAATCCTTCGCTTTGAGAAACATGATATCCTCGTCAGGGAATTCAAATTTCATCGGCTGGTAATCCTCAATCGGCTGTTCGGCAAGGTAATCAGACAATACGCTTCCCTTGATGGCCTTCTGGGACACGTACTGAATATCATATTCCGTCAACATCATTTGCCATCTGGCAATCCTTCCTGAAAGAGCCTGTTTTTCGAAGACGTACTTGATCGGATCCATCTTCGAAATTATCATAGTGGTGTGATTGAGCATGTACTGTCGTAAACGTTTGGCAACCCAGGCTAGTGCACAACACGTCTTCTCCAGCATCGAGTAGCGAGATTCACAGTCAGTGAACTTTTTACTCAAGTAGTAAATGGCATGCTCTTTTCTGCCCGTCTCGTCGCGCTGACCGAGAACACACCCTATACTATTCTCAAGAACTGTCAAGTACATGATTAATGGCCGTCCGGCCACTGGGGGTATCAAGATTGGAGGTTCTTGGAGATACTGCTTTATCTTGTCAAATGCCTTCTGGCAATCCTCATTCCAGGTAATCGCCTGATCTTTCTTTAAAAGCTTGAACATCGGTTCACACGTGGCCGTGAGCTGAGAAATAAACCTTGCAATGTAGTTTATTCTGCCCAGGAACCCACGAACTTCTTTTTCTATTTTCGGCGCTGGCATTTCTTGTATGGCTTTTATTTTCGCAGGATCAACCTCGATGCCTCGTTCACTCATGATAAACCCCAGTAACTTTCCGGACCATACTCCGAAAGTACATTTGTTAGGATTCAGCCTCAACCTGAATTTCCTAAGCCTCTCAAAAAGCTTTAATAAGTTGACCAGATGTCCCTCCTCCGTTTGGGACTTCGCAATCATGTCATCAACATAGACCTCAATCTCATGATGAATCATGTCATGAAACAAAGTTACCATTGCTCGTTGGTAAGTGGCCCCTGCGTTCTTCAGACCAAAAGGCATTACCTTATAGCAAAATGTTCCCCAGGGAGTGATAAATGTCATTTTCTCCATGTCCTCCGGCGCCATCTTGATCTGGTTGTAACCGGAGAAGCCATCCATGAACGAAAACACGGAGAACTGGGTTGTATTGTCGACCAACACATTGATATGAGGCAGCAGGAAATCATCTTTAGGGCTCGCCCTATTCAAATCCCGATACTCGACGCACATGCGTACCTTACCGTCCTTTTTCGGTACAGGCACTATGTTGGCGACCCACGGAGGGTAAGTGGTGACTGCTAAGAAGCCAGCATCAAGCTGTTTCTGCACTTCTTCTTTGATCTTAACGGCCATATCTGATCTCGTCCTCCTAAGCTTCTGCCTGACGGGAGGGCAATCTTCTCGTAGCGGCAAGTGGTGGACCACGATGTCCGTGTCAAGTCCGGGCATATCTTCGTATGACCAAGCAAAGACGTCACTATACTCTCTTAGCATCTCGACCAATCTCTGCTTGACATCACTCTGCAGGGCAGCCCCTATCCTGACGTTTCTGACGAGTTTTTCAGAACCCAGATTCACGGTCTCGATCTCCTCCTCATGAGGCATAATAACCTTTTCCTCTTGTTTCAACAAGCGGGCCAATTCCTCAGGAAGGTCTTTGTCTTCATCAATCTCTTCTTCGGCTTGATAGATCGGGCAGTCGAAGTCGAAGTGAGCCGTAGAAGGTCCAGCGTCGATGTCATCTGTTATGTGGATCCTGCAATAACAGGGGTTAAGTTTTTTAAAACAAGGATGTGCAGGTTAGCACAAACCCCATTGCCATTTTACTGTTTTTCAAAACAAATATAAAACAGGAATAACAGAGATCACAATATTTGAATACGAAGAAAACGCCTTTGATTTATTAACAAAATGCATGTACATAATCCAACAAGGCCCTGACAATAAAACCGCTATGCCCCGGGTAGGACATAGGGTTTTACAATGATTGGAAAAAGTAAATCATTACTCTTCACTTGTCATCTGGATGATATCCTTGATGGTCCAATTGTTGAGGCCCTCGCCTGGCTTGCTTGGCTGGATCCAAGAGTCGAGGTCACAATCGCTATCCCCGCTGTCTTCAGACACCGCGTTGATGCTTTCGAAGATCACTCCGCCACTGGTAAATTGGATCGGCCCCTTACCTCGTGACGCACTGCTAGAAGAAGAAGAAGCTTCAGCTCCAGAAGAATATCCCAACCCGAACTTATCCTGCTTGTTGGGTATCTCCAAAATTCTCCCCCAGCCTGGGGTAGATCCGGCTTGGACAACGGCCCGAGCTTCCTTGAACGAGGAGAGAGTCATCTCTTGCTTTTCTGTGACCACAGGAGCTACGTCCTTCACTTTAACGGCCTCGAACGCTTGGCATAGAGTCTCATGGATTTCACCATCCATCTCCACATACTTAAAGGATGACAAATGGCTCACCATTATGTCTTCTTCGCCACAAACGGTTACGATGCTTCCTCCGACAGCATATTTGAGCTTCTGGTGCAACGTGGAGGTCACGGCACCAGCAACATGGATCCATGGCCGACCCAAGAGACAACTGTAGGCAGGCATGATGTCCATAATATAAAAGACCGCGTTGAACGTTTCCGGACCGACTTGGATCGGCAAGGTCACCTCCCCGAAAACGTGGCGTTTAGTTCCGTCGAACGCTTTCACAACCAGATCACTGAGTGTGCAAATCACTCCACGAGTATCCAACTTCATTAATGCCTTCTTTGGAAGAACATTAAGTGACGAACCCGTGTCCACCAACACGTGCGACATGATCGTGCACCTACACTCTATCGAGATGTGCAGGGCGTTATTGTGATTCCTCCCTTTCGGCGTCAGCTCCAGGTCTGTGAATCCTAGCCCATTCCCAGCATTGACGTGGGCTACAACCTCTTCTAGCTGTTTTACCAATATTTCTTGCGGTACATAGGCGGCGTTCAACACCTTCAGCAGCGCGTTGCGGTGTGCTTCAGAACACAGCAACAAGTTGAGAATGGAAATCTTCGAGGGCGTCTGATGGAGATGATCTACAATCTTGTAGTCGCTCTTTTTAATCAACTGCATGAACTCCTCGGCATCTTTAACAAGCAAATCTGTTTCTGTCCCACGCGGGGCCTCTTCAACAACTTTACTTTTACCCTTGTCAGCCGCATCAGCTCTGACCGCTTTATCTGCCACGACCTCTGGTGGTGCAAACACTCTTCCGCTACGAGTAATACCACTGATTCCTGCGAGATTCTCCACAGTAGACCCATACGGTTCTAGCTCCAACCTCTGTCCGTTGCAGTAGAATTCAGCCCCATAATGCCACGGAACGGCGTTAGTGCTCTCGAAAGGTATTGGCCCAGCTTTAGTGATAGTGATTGTGGGCGGCCTGGGCGCTGAAATAGTTATCGGCCGGCGAGGGATGGTGATGGTGGCGACTTCATCGGCCTGCTTCAGCACTACCTCTCCTGATCCACTCTCAGCCCTCCGGCTAAACTGCAGAATCCCCTCAGTCATTAGACTTTGAATTCCTTCTACCAACTGCTCACATCCATCAGAACGCGTAGCACAGTCCATACATAGCTCTCCGCAACCTGGAAAGAACCCTCTTTTCAACAACTTAGCTTTGACGAAGCTAAGTGGCGTCTTCAGATCTCTGACGTCAGTCAACAAATCTGCACTCTCGTCTTCGATAATGGCGTTCACACCACCTCCCCTATGATTCGGCATAGGATTCTTCGTGACATTAGGCACATTATCGTAGAAGTTAATGATCTTGGCATCCACCAAGTCCTGCACCTTGTGCTTGAAGGCTTTGCAGTTCTCGATTGTGTGGCCTGGTGCCCCTAGGTGGAACTCACAAGTGGCATTCGCGTCGTACCCTGGTGGAGGTGCCCCTGTCAAGGGAGCCATCGTCCTCTTCTGGACCAACTGTAACCGGAGCAAAGTCTGCAAGAGTTGCGCGTACGACATGGGCGGTGTCTCGAAGTAACTGTTTGCCAAAGATGCCCGATTCTGGTACTTTCTATATCCCTGTTGATTCGGTTGCTGCTGCTGCTACTGCTGCGGAGCTGCTGGGATATTTATACTGGCTACCTGCTCCTGAGGGCCTTTGCCCTTCCTTCGAGCGTTGGTCATAGTGCTCGCTTCTCCTTCTCGCCTTTTGCTAGCATAAGGTTTCTTTCCACCTCCTCCAGCTGAGGATGACTCATCTTGAATTTTCCCGATCTTGATCCCATTCTCGGCGTGCTCACCCATGTTAATGAGATCCGAGAACTTCCCAGACATACCGCTGACTAACTTTTCATAGTAAACCCCTGGGAGGGTAGCTACAAACATCTGCACGAGCTCTCATTCAACCATCGGCGGCTGAACCCTGGCTGCCAACTCACGCCACCGCTGGGCGTACTCCTTAAACCCTTCATTGTTCCTCTGCGACAGATTCTGCAGCTGAACTCGGTTCGGGGCCAAGTCGCTATTGTACTGGTAGTGGTGCACGAACGCTTCAGCAAGATCCTTCCATGTGCGCACACTAGTGGGCTCCAGACCCATGTACCACTCGAGGGATGGCCCGGAAAGACTGTCTTGGAAGAAGTGCATCAGCAACTTCTCATCTTCGGAATGAGCAGACATCTTCCTATAATACGATCTCAGCTGGACACGAGGGCAAGTAGTGCCCTTATACTTTTCAAAGTCAGGTACCCTGAACTTGGGAGGCACCTTGAAATCAGCAATTAATCCCAGCTTGGACATATCAACACCCAAAGTATTCTGATTCTCAATATCTCTCATTTTATCTTCAAGTGCCTTGAATCTAAGCCATGTTTCAGCATTCAGCTCCCCTTCAGCACCTCTCTGAGAGAACACGTCATCCTGATGATCCTCAAGCCATGGCTGAGGCATAAACAGATTCCCGACGCCTGCATTGCCGTTGCCCGGCCCGACATTGACATTAGCTCCCAGACCCCCATTACCGACACCCGTCGTATTGAGTCCGATGTTGGTCATCACATTGCCATTAGCACTGCCGTTTCCCCCGGTCACGGGGACACCATTCTGTGGAGTCTCAACTGGTGGAGGAGTAGGCACGGTCCCACCGTGGAGCACGTCGTTGCTGTCAACCCTGGAGATCAAAGACTGAACCAAAGTTCTGAGCTGATCCTGGCCATTGGCGACCACTTGCATGAGCTCCATGAAGCGATCCATCCTTTCGCGGAGCTCCTGAACATCAGTTTGCACTTGCTCCATGATTCTGGTCTGATTAGCTCTAGTCGGATAACGGTGAATCGGTCTCTGATCAATCCTGGAACCACTGGAAACAACCTAGGACAACCTGAAAAAACCTGCGACAACCTGTCAAACACAAAAGGGTTAGGAAAAACAACAAAATACTCGTCATGCAAATGCTTCATGCAAATGCATGTGTGTGTCTGTGTGTTAGGGAGATCTCCCCCGATCCTAGTGCCTGAGTGCCAGTGCTGATATTAAGAAGAAGAAGTCTGAGTCCAATCATGGAAACAACAATCTCATATATAAAGAAGGCCTATCAAGGCAGTACATAGCATCAGGGAGTACAAGATGAATCAACAGCGTGACCTCAGCCAACAAGCCTGGTGATGGTCAGCATACAACAATGATCAAAACAAAAGGAATACAAATAGTAAAGTACGGCCACGGGCGCGATACTCTTCTAACAACTCCTTCGTTTCTGGATGATCTGGCAGAGTGAGCAACCCTTCGACGAGTAATTCCCTCTGCACAACGGTGTACTGAAGTCCTTCGACCGAACCTTCCCGTGCTCCTTCGCCGAAGCAATCCTCTAATTTCCGCTTCTTGGACTCAAACGTCAGCTTGCGCTCCTTCAGGTTAGCGAGAGCTTTGTTGAGCTGGCCTTCGGCGGCGTATCTGCGGGCGGTTTCCTCATCAAACCTCTTCTCACTGTCCTTCACCTGGGCTTCCAGCTTGGAGATCTGTAGCATCAGCTTATCCTCCCGCTCTTTCCTGGTGGCCAGGGAAGCCTTCCAGTGCTGGTTGAACTTGGATATCCTCTGATATGCTTCGTCCAAGTGCTGCTTCTTCGTAGCCAATACGTTGTTGATAGCTTTGAAGTCTTGACCCATGCGCTCACGCTCGGCTATCTGCTTAGTCAGGTCTGTACCTAGATGGTTCACCAACTCTGTCTGCCTTTTGAAAGAATGAACGGCTTCGTTCCTCTTGCTTCGGAGCTGAGCCAATTCCTTCTCCAGTTCTTTGTTCGCCCGCTTCAATTCATCCCGCTCAGCCAACACCTGATTGTGCTGCTGAATGGGCACAGTAGTAGGCTCTTCAATCATTGGAGGGCTTTCTGGCTTGGCATGAGGAAACGGCATCCCTATAGCATCTGCTCTGGCTCTGATCCAAGTTACATACGGAGGGTAGGCTTGATTGTTGCTTTTTCCCAACAATGGCTTTCCTCGCTTGCTGATACCATTCCAAGCACGATGAAGCTTGGACAACAGATCCCCCTCTAGAAGACCAGTGAGGTACAGAGATTCCTGTACCTCTTCATCCTTCGGCGGAGTTTTCAAAGCATACGCGAACTGTCGAACCAGCAAAGATGAATTGTAGTTTATACAGCCCTTCCTGCCTATCAAAGGCACATTTGGAAACCCGCTGCAACTGAAGATCACCTCAGTACCCAACCTATCTCTGTCGAACCAGTCAATATCCTTTGCAGATAAACTCATCAGACGCTCAGGCCACTCAGCTGTGGCTGCAGACGAGACAAAAGGACCCCTCTTGGGCAGATGGCTATCAAGCCATTTATAAAGCAAGGGTACGCAGCAAAAGGACCCCTCTTGAGCTACACTGCCTTGAAGATAGGGATCAAACTAGGGGATTTTACACTGTTAAGCCTTAGAAACCCTAGCTTGAAACTTCTCAAACTCCTCAATCATGATGAGTTGGTCTAGGAATCATCCTTATAGCATCTCAATGCATCAATCCATGACCACATGGCTCTTGGATTAGGTCTCAACCCTCTTCAAATCATCAGCTGACCTAGGGTTGACCCAGTCAAACCCTAATTCCACCACTCATGGCTGAGTCTTCTGAATCCTGTACAAGGACCTCTCTAGGCCTCATGATGGCTTTCAAAACATCTCCTAAGCTCTCTCAAAGCTTCAAGTCCATCCTCATAGCCTCAGGATCATCTGAGGGGCTCCCGCAACTCTCAAGTTATGAGGCATACACCCTTGGTTTCAACCAATCTTTCTGAGGATTTCTTAACTTCTCTGACAAAGGTATCAACCTTTGAACACTTGAATAACCTTCTTGGCTAGCTTCATAGTCCCATACAACTCTTGCTGGGTAATCATACCCCTTGACCTACTGCACACATACCAATGAGATGCAGATGATGAATGAGATGAACCACAAGCTAGGTAAATAAATGTTGGTCAAATTTTGGGGTGCAACACTTATTATCAGACATTTGTTCTTAACAGAGCAGAATTATAGTCTTATGTATATGGCCCTATCAGATGGTTGTTCTTGACAGAGCAGATTTGTGCTCTGATACCCGGGTTTTCTTCTTATCAGATATAGTGGTTGTTCTTGACAGAGTGGCATCATTGTTTTGTTGATACAGAACCTTCACAACACAATTGCCTTGATCTCCTGCTGCATGAGTGCATCTCACCTTGTTTTGCATACGCATTTGCATTTCATTAACGTGTGTCTGTGTTGCAGGTACCGTTTTCCCCGATCCAGGATTTCTTGCCTCCTATTGTATTGTTATGGGTTCTCTGAGGAAGACCGTGGCTTACAAGCTCCCTGCCCCTGATGTGGTTCGGATGACCGGTTTGATAGCTTTAGCAGATGATTCTGTTAGGGATGAGTTCAGAAAATCTTACGACAAGTTGCTCAGTTTGGTTCGTAAACCTTCTGCGTTCGAGTTGAATGGGTTGCACGCTCTGCTGCAGTTCTACGACCCTCCGTTGAGATGTTTCACTTTCCAAGATTTTGTTCTCGCACCCACGCTAGAGGAATATGCTGATTTGCTAGGTGTGCCCATCAAGAGGCAGATACCTTTTGTTCACATGGATGTTGAGCCTGATCTGGCTGGTTTAGCTCCTTCACTTCATCTGGATGCCTCCGAGTTGGTATTGTCTAGCTGGAACAAGGTTCCCGGGTTCTCCTTGTAGTTTCTAGTGGGAAAGGCTCAGCAGTGTGCCAAAGAAGGATGATGGGTCGCGTTCAACGCCATTCTTGCGCTGTGCATATATGGCATCATTCTGTTCCCTAATATGCCAGATTTTGTAGACTTCGATGCATTTCACATCTTTGCTTCAGGGAATCCAGTCCCTACCTTGATAGGAGATGTCTACCATTCTATCCACTACAAAAACAAGAACAGAAGAGGCAAGAATGTCTCGTGCTGTGTACCCTTGCTTTATAAATGGCTTGATAGTCATCTGCCCAAAAGGGATCCTTTTGTTTCGTCTGCAGCCACAGCTGAGTGGTCCGAGCGTCTGATGAGTTTATCTGTGGAGGATATCGACTGGTTTGACAGAGATAGGCTGGGTACTGAGATTATCTTCAGCTGCAGCGGGTTTCTAAATGTGCCTTTGATAGGCAGGAAAGGCTGTATAAACTACAATACGTCTTTGCTGGTCCGACAGTTCGTGTATGCTTTGAGAGCTCCGCCGAAGGATGAAGAGGTACAAGAATCTCTGTACCTCACTGGTCTTCTAGAGGGGGATCTGTTATCCAAGCTTCAGCGTGCCTGAAATGGTATCAGTAAGAGGGGAAAGCCACTGCTGGGGAGAAGCAACAATCAAGCCTACCCTCCGTATGTGACTTGGGTCAGAGCCAGAGCAGATGCTATAGGGATGCCGTTTCTTCCTGCCAAGCCAGATAGCCCTCCGATGATTGAAGAGCCTACTACCGTGCACATTCAGCAGCATAATCAGGTGTTAGCTGAGCGAGATGAATTGAAGCGGGCAAACGAGGAACTGGAGAAAGAATTGGCTCAACTCCAAAGCGAGAGGAACGAAGCCGTTCATTCCTTCAAAAGGCAAACAGAGCTGGTGAACCGGCTGGGGATAAACCTGACTAAGCAGATAGCCGAGCGTGAACGCATGGGTCAAGACTTCAAAGCTGTCAACGACGTACTGGCTACGAAGAAGCAGCACTTGGACGAAGCATATCGGAGGATATCCAAGTTCAACCAGCACTGGAAGGCTTCCCTGGCCACCAGGAAAGAACGGGAGGATAAGCTGATGCTACAGATCTCCAAGCTGGAAGCCCAGGTGAAGGATAGTGAGAAGAGGTTTGATGAAGAAACCGCTCGCAGATACGCCGCCGAAGGCCAGATCAACAGGGCTCTCGCTAACCTGAAGGAGCGCAAACTGATGTTTGAGTCCAAGAAGCGGAAGTTAGAAGATTGTTTCGGCGAAGGAGCATGGGAAGGTTCGGTCGAAGGTCTTCAGTATACCATTGTGCAAAGGGAATTACTCGTCAAAGGGTTTCTCACTCTGCCTGATCATCCAGAAACGAAGGAGTTGTTAGAAGAGTATCGCGCCCGTGGCCGTACTTGACTATTTGTATTCCTTTTGTTTTGATCATTGTTGTATGTTGACCATCACCAGGCTTCTTGGCTGAGGTCACGCTGTTGATTCATCTTGTACTCGCTGATGTTGTGTACTGCCTTGAGGGGCTTCCATGATTGAACTCGGACTTCTTCTTATTATCAGCACTGGCACTCAGGCACTAGGATCGGGGGAGATCTCCCTAATGCACAGACACGCGTTTGCATTTGCATGAAGCATCTGCATAACGAGCACATTGTCGTTTTTCCTAACCCTTTTGTGTTTCACAGGTAGTTTCAGGTTGTTTCAGGTGGTTCCAGGATTGATCAGAGACCTATTCACCGCTATCCGACTAGAGCTAATCAGACCAGGATCATGGAGCAAGTGCAAACTGATGTTCAGGAACTTCACGAAAGGATGGATCGCTTCATGGAGCTCATGCAAGCGGTCGCCAATGGCCATGATCAGCTCAAAACTTTGGTTCAGCATCTGATTTCGAGGATCGATAGCAATGGCGTACTTCATGGTGGGACTATGCCTACTCCTCCACCAGTTGAAACTCCGCAGAATGGTTTTCCCGTGACCGGGGGAAACGGCAGTGCCAACGGCAATGTGATGGCCAACATCAGACTCAATACGACGGGCGTCGGTAATGGGAGTCTGGGAGCTAATGTCAATGTCGGGCTGGGCAACAGCAATGCAGGCGTCGGGAATTTGTTTGGGCCTCAGCCATGGCTAGAGGATCGTCAGGACGATGTGTTCTCTCAGAGAGGTGCTGAAGGGGAGCTGAATGCTGAAGCACAGCTTAAATTCAAGGCACTTGAAGATAAGATGAGAGATATCGAGAATCAGAATACTTTGGGCGTTGATATGTCCAAGTTGGGATTAATTGCTGATTTCAAGGTGCCTCCCAAGTTCAAGGTACCTGACTTTGAAAAGTATAAGGGCACCACTTGCCATCGTGTCCACCTGAGATCGTACTACAGAAAAATGTCTGCCCATTCCGAGGAAGAGAAGTTGCTGATGCACTTCTTTCAAGACAGCCTTTCCGGGCCATCCCTTGAGTGGTACATGAGTCTGGAGCCTACTAGTGTGCGCACGTGGAAGGACCTTGCTGAAGCGTTTGTGCACCACTACCAATACAATAGCGATTTGGCCCCGAACCGAGTCCAGCTGCAGAATCTGTCGCAGAGGAACAATGAAGGGTTTAAGGAGTACGCCCAGCGGTGGCGTGAGTTGGCAGCTAGGGTTCAGCCGCCGATGGTTGAACGTGAGCTCGTGCAGATGTTTGTGGCCACCCTCCCAGGGGTTTACTATGAGAAGTTGGTCAGCGGTATGTCTGGGACGTTCTCAGATCTCATTATCACGGGCGAGCACGTCGAAAATGGGATCAAGATCGGGAAGATTCAAGGTGAGTCATCCTCAGCTGGAGGAGGCGGAAAGAAACCTTATAGTGGCAAAAGACGAGAAGGAGAAGCAACCGCTGTGACCAACGCTCGAAGGAAGGGTAAAGGTCCTCACCAGCAGGTGGCCAGTATAACTATCCCAGCAGTTCCACAGCAGCAGCAGCAGCAGCAACCGAGTCAACAGGGATACAGAAAGTACCAGAATCGGGCACCTTTGGCGAACCGTCACCTCGAGACACCGCCCATGTCGTACGCGCAACTCTTGCAGACTTTGCTTCAGCTACAGTTGATCTAGAAGAGGACGCTGGCTCCCTTGACAGGGGCGCCTCCGCCAGGCTACGACGCGAATGCCACTTGTGAGTTCCACTCAGGGGCACCGGGCCACACAATAGAGAACTGCAAAGCCTTCAAGCATAAGGTGTAGGACATGGTGGATGCCAAGATCATCAACTTCTCCGATAATGTGCCAAATGTCACGAAGAATCCTATGCCGAATCATAGGGGAGGCGGAGTGAACGCCATTATCGAAGACGAGAGTTCGGATTTGTTGACTGACGTCAGAGATCTGAAGACGCTGTTTAGCTTCGTTAAAGCTAAGTTGATGAAAAGAGGGTTCTTTCCAGGTTGCGGAGAGCTATGTATGGATTGTGCCACACGTTCTGATGGATGTGAGCAGTTGGTAGAAGGAATTCAAAGTCTGATGACTGAAGGGATTTTACAGTTTTGCCGGAGGTCTGAAAGTGGATCAGGAGAGGTAGTGCTGAAACAAGGTGATGAGGTTGCCACCATCACCATCCCTCGCCAGACGATAACTATTTATGCGCCCAGACCTCCCACAATTACCATCACCCGAGCTGGGCCGATACCCTTCGAGAGCACTAACGCCGTCCCGTGGCATTATGGGGCTGAAGTCTACTGCAACGGACAGAAGTTGGAGCTAGAACCGTTTGGTACGTCTATGGAGAACCTTGCGGAAATCAGTGGTATTACTCGCAGCGGAAGAGTGTTTGCACCACCAGAGGTCGTGGCGGATAAGGCGGTCAGAGCTGATGCGGTTGACAAAGGTAAAAGTAAATTCGTTGAAGAGATCCCGTGTGGGGTAGAAAAAGACTTGCTTGTTAAAGATGCCGAGGAGTTTATGCGGTTGATTAAAAAGAGTGACTACAAGATTGTAGACCATCTCCATCAGACGCCCTCGAAGATTTCCATCCTGAACTTGTTGTTGTGTTCTGAAGCACACCGCAACGCGCTGTTGAAGGTGTTGAACGCCGCATATGTACCGCGGGAAATATCGGTAAATCAGCTAGAAGAGGTCGTAGCCCATGTGAATGCTGGAAATGGGCTAGGTTTCAATGACCTGGAGCTGACGCTGAAGGGGAGGAATCACAATAGCGCCTTGCACATCTCGATAGAGTGTAGGGCACGATTATGTCGCACGTGTTGGTGGACACGGGTTCGTCACTTAATGTTCTTCCGAAGAAGGCTTTAATGAAGTTAGATACTCGTGGAGTGATTTGCGCACCCAGTGATCTGGTTGTAAAGGCGTTTGATGGGACCAAACGCCACGTTTTCGGGGAGGTGACCCTGCCAATCCAAGTCGGGCCGGAAACGTTTGACGCAGTCTTTTATATTATGGACATCATGCCTGCCTACAGTTGTCTCTTGGGCCGGCCATGGATCCATGCTGCTGGTGCCGTGACCTCCATGTTGCACCAGAAACTCAAGTATGTTGTCGGAGGTAGCATCGTGATCGTGTGCGGCGAGGAAGACATAATGGTGAGCCATTTGTCGTCCTTCAAGTATGTGGAGATGGATGGAGAAATCCATGAGACTCTATGCCAAGCGTTCGAAGCTGTCAAGGTGAAGGACGTAGCTCCTGTGGTCACCGAAAAGCCAGAGATGACTCTCTCCTCATTCAAGGAAGCTCGGGCCGTTGTCCAAGCCGGATCTACCCTAGGCTGGGGGCGAATTTTTGAGATACCTAACAAGCAAGACAAGTTTTGGTTGGGATATTCTCCTGGAGCTGAAGCTTCTTCTTCTTCTAGCAGTGCGTCTCGAGGTAAAGGGCCGATCCAGTTTACCAGTGGCGGAATGATCTTCGAAAGCATCAATGCGGTGTCTGAAGACAGCGGAGATAGCGACTGTGACCTCGACTCTTGGATCCAGCCAAGCAAGCCAGGCGAGGGCCTCAACAATTGGTCCGTCAAGGATATCATCCAGATGACAAGTGAAGAGTAATGATTTACTTTTTCCAATCATTGTACAACCCTATGTCTTACCCTGGGCATAGTGGTTTTATTGTCAGGGCCTTGTTGGATTATGTACATGCATTTTGTTAATAAATCAAAGGCGTTTTCTTCGTATTCAAATATTGTGATCTCTGTTATTCCTGTTTTATATTTGTTTTGAAAAACAATAAAATGGCAATGAGGTTTGTGCTAACCTGCACATCCTTGTTTTAAACTTAACCCTTGTTATTGAAGGATCCACATAACAGATGACATCGACTATGGACCTTCTACGACTCACTTCGACTTCGATTGCCCGATCTATCAAGCCGAAGAAGAGATTGATGAAGACGGAGACCTTCCTGAAGAGTTGGCCCGCTTGTTGAAACAAGAGGAGAAAGTTATTCTGCCTCATGAAGAGGAGATCGAGACCATAAATCTGGGTTCTGAAGAACTCGTCAGAAACGTCAGGATAGGGGCTGCATTGCAGAGTAATGTCAAGCAGAGATTAGTCGAGATGCTGAGAGAGTATAGTGACGTCTTTGCTTGGTCATACGAAGATATGCCCGAACTTGATACGGACATCATGGTCCACCACTTGCCGCTGCGAGAAGATTGTCCTCCCGTTAAGCAGAAGCTTAGGAGGACGAGACCAGATATGGCCGTTAAGATCAAAGAAGAAGTGCAGAAACAGCTTGATGCTGGCTTCTTAGCGGTCACTACTTACCCTCCGTGGGTCACCAACATAGTGCCTGTACCGAAGAAGGACGGTAAGGTACGCATGTGCGTAGATTATCGGGATTTGAATAGGGCGAGCCCTAAAGATGATTTCCCGCTGCCTCATATCGATGTGTTGGTCGACAACACAACCCAGTTCTCCGTGTTTTCGTTCATGGATGGATTCTCCGGTTACAACCAGATCAAGATGGCGCCGGAGGACATGGAGAAAACGACGTTTATCACTCCCTGGGGAACATTTTGCTATAAGGTAATGCCTTTTGGTCTGAAGAACGCAGGGGCCACTTACCAACGAGCAATGTTAACTTTGTTTCATGACATGATTCATCATGAGATTGAAGTCTATGTTGATGACATGATTGCGAAGTCCCAAACAGAGGAGGGACATCTGGTCAATTTGCTGAAGCTTTTTGAGAGGCTTAGGAAGTTCAGGTTGAGGCTGAATCCTAACAAGTGTACTTTCGGAGTACGGTCCGGAAAGTTACTGGGGTTTTTCGTGAGCGAAAGAGGCATCGAGGTTGATCCTGCCAAAATAAAAGCCATACAAGAAATGCCAGTGCCAAAAACAGAAAGAGAAGTTCGTGGTTTCTTGGGCAGAATAAACTACATTGCAAGGTTTATCTCTCAGCTCACGGCCACGTGTGAATCGATGTTAAAGCTTTTAAAGAAAGATCAGGCGATTACCTGGAATGAGGATTGCCAGAAGGCATTCGATAAGATAAAGCAGTATCTGCAGGAACCTCCAATCTTGATACCTCTAGTGGCTGGACGACCATTAATCATGTACTTGACAGTTCTTAAGAATAGTATGGGGTGTGTTCTCGGTTAGCACGACGAGACGGGCAGAAAGGAGCATGCCATTTACTACTTGAGTAAAAAGTTCACTGACTGTGAATCTCGCTACTCGATGCTGGAGAAAACGTGTTGTGCACTAGCCTGGGCTGCCAAACGTTTACGACAGTACATGCTCAATCACACCACCATGCTAATTTCGAAAATGGATCCGATCAAGTACGTCTTCGAGAAGCAGGCTCTTTCGGGCAGGATTGCCAGATGGCAAATGGTGTTGACGGAATATGATATTCAGTACGTTTCCCAGAAGGCCGTCAAGGGAAGCGTATTATCTGATTAACTTGCCGAACAGTCGATCGAGGATTACCAGCCGATGAAATTTGAATTCCCTAATGAGGATATCATGTTTCTCAAAGCGAAAGATTGGCACGAGATGAACCGTTGCCCGACGAGGGGCCAGATAGGAAATCCCAGTGGAAGTTGATATTTGACGGGGCGGTTAATTCCTACGGAAGTGGCATTGGGGCGATCATCACGACTCCCCACGGATCCCACATCCCGTTCACTGCGAGACTGACGTTTCCAGTCACCAATAACGAGGCGGAGTACGAAGCATGCATCATGGGTCTAGAAGAGGCAACTGATTTGAGAATCAAGAATCTAGACGTATATGGTGACTCGGCGCTTGTGATTAACCAAATTAAAGGGGAGTGGGAGACTCGTCAATTGAATTTGGTGTCGTACATGAACTATGCCAGAAGGCTACTTCCGTTCTTTGATCGAGTGGAACTCCATCATGTGCCCAGAGCAAAAAACCAGATGGCTGATGCCTTAGCCACGTTGGCTTCAATGTATAAAGTCAATTTTTGGAATGAGGCTCCAAGAATTGTCCTTTCTCGTCTTGATAGACCTGCATTCGTCTTTGCGATCGAGGAAGCCGCCGACGGCAAGCCATGGTTCCATGACATCCAGACTTTCCTTATGACTAAGGAGTATCCTGCGGGAGCGTCAACCCAGGATAAGAAGACTCTGAGGAAGCTGTCTGGAAATTTTTATCTCAATCCTGATGGAGTTTTGTATAAGAGAAATCACGATCTCGTGCTACTCAGATGTGTAGATGAGAAAGAGGTGAGTATGCTCATGGAAGAAGTCCATGAAGGCACATTTGGTACGCACGCCGGCGGGCATGCTATGACGAGAAAGATCCTGAGAGCAGGATATTACTGGCTGACGATGGAATCAGATTGCTTTAAATTCGCGAAGAGATGTCATAAATGCCAGATTTGTGCTGATAAAGTTCATGTGTCGCCGTGCCCGTTAAATGTCATGTCCTCCCCATGGCCGTTCTCCATGTGGGGCATCAACATGATAGGCAAGATCAAGCCCACTGCGTCTAACGGTCATCGCTTCATTCTAGTCGCTATCGATTACTTCACCAAGTGGGTGGAGGCAGCCTCGTATGCTAATGTGACCAAGCAGGTGGTGGCTAAATTCATAAAGAGGGATATCATCTGTCGTTACGGAATTCCCGAGCGGATCATTACCGATAATGGTTCGAATCTGAATAACAAGATGATGAAGGAGCTGTGCCAGAGTTTCAAGATTGAACACCACAACTCATCTCCTTACCGGCCGAAGATGAATGGCGCCGTTGAAGCGGCCAATAAGAACATAAAGAAGATTGTTCAGAAGATGGTTGTGACCTACAAAGATTGGCACGAGATGCTGCCATTTGCACTGCACGGTTATCGTACGACGGTACGTACGTCAACCGGGGAAACTCCTTTCTCCTTGGTGTAAGGTATGGAAGCAGTCCTACCGTTAGAAGTGGAGATCCCTTCTTTGCGAGTTTTGGTTGATGTGAAACTCGATGAGGCAGACTGGACTAAGAGCCGACTAAACCAACTCAGCCTGATGGACAAGAAGAGGTTAGCATCGATTGCATATGGTCGTTTATACCAAAGCCGAATGAAGAAAGCTTATGATAAGAAGGTGCGTCCTAGAAGCATTCAGACGGGTGATCTCATCCTGAAGAAGATTCTTCCTCCACACTCCGATCACCGGGGCAAGTGGACTCCCAATTACGAAGGTCCGTACGTCATCAGCAAGGTCTTCTCGGGAGGAGCTTTGTTGTTATCCACGATGGATGGTGAAGATTTTGCATCCCCGACGAACGCGGACGCAGTTAAAAAATACTTTGCTTGAAAGCGACCCGCTGGACAGTAAAAAGAGAGTCCATGCAAAAATGGGGCATCCCGGCGAACCATAAAAAAGGAAAAAGGTTCGGGCAAAAATTAGGGATATAAATTGAAAAATGTACACCCGCAAAGTCGAAAACCCGGATGGGCGACTTTGGCAAGAAAGGGTATCTCGGTGAACTGAAAACCCGCAAAGGGCGGTTCACGCAAAAATTAGGGATTTGAAAAAGCAAATGACTGTGTTCCGCGTATGGACTTTCTTTGTTTAGTGGTTTGGAAGACCTGAGGGCCGTTTATCTGAATCAATCTTTTCTGAAGCTGAAGCCTCGGAGAAGCATCGAAGCCGAGTGGGTCATAGAGGGATCAACTCATGGTGTTCGTCTACGCCTCTTTGCCGACATTTGTATATACTGATGTATATTTATGTTTTATTGTTGCGCGGCTTCCTCCTTCCAGGAGCTTGCATCCGTTGTAAAACATTTTTACCCATTCAGGGGTTCGTTATCAATAAAATATATATTATTCAGCAATTCTGTTTGTCTGTTAAGCATTTATCTGTTTTGTTTGCAAAAAAGAACGCCGATGTTTTTGATAAAATGCGCATACATAAACTTACTGGCCTAGGCCAGTGATTGTTGAAACAATGAATTACTTGAACATTGTCACAAGATAATAACCTTGATAGGTCCCTTTGAGAAGGGTATCTTGTCTGTTTGTTTGTGTTGTTACAGGTGTAGCATGATTGGTTTTCCCCAGTAGAGTGTTGAATAGCTGATGCCATATTTCCCCACCAGAGTCGTTATCTCCAGGGAAGTAGCCGTGAAGGCCGTGCAGTTTATTCTCGCGATTGACATCGCTTTCCCTCAGTAGGTCCAGGTTCTCGTAGAGCTTTGTTCCCCTGCAGCAGTCAACTGAAGTTCACCTCCCCACAGCGCCGAATTGAGATTGGCGTGACTCTTTTCTCCTCAGCAAGATGATTCCTCCCCCTATCTGAGTGATTCTCCCTTCAGCATTTATTTTGCTGACGGGATCACATCATTTTGCATGACTGCATAGCATTTATCATAAACGCATAGCATTTCCACCGTGTGGAGCATTGCGCCATTGCCGAAGCATATGCATAATAAACATGATCTAGGTTGTTATTGTTCTTGTTTTCCAGGTGTTCCGCCGCAGAATTGATTGCTCAAGATGATTCTTGAATTCTCCCTAACGAGTCACTTGCTCAAGATGATTCTTGAAGTCCCCAGCAAGGTAGTTTTCTTAAGATGATTCTTAAAATCCCCAGTGCAGTCGCCAGAGTTGGTTGCTCAAGTTGATGCTTAGAGTCCCCGGCAGAGTGTTTGCTCAAGATGATTCCTGAAATCTCTAGCATAGTTATTGGTTCAGGATGATTCTTGAAGTCCCCGACGAAGTTATTTGTGCAAGATGATTCATGAAGTCTTCAGCAGAGTTGATTCGTCCAGAATGATTCCTGGATCCCCGAAGCAGAGTTACTTGATAGTTCTCCAGAATCCCTAGTGGAGGTGCGTCGTCCCCAGCAGGTTTCTGAACAGCAAAGTTGAAACTTCCCCCGAAGACTTGATGATTGAAGTTCGACCGTGTTAACGAAGCAGTTCTCTCAGCTGATGCGGAGTGCCTGATGGCAGAAGTTTGGATATCCCCAATTGGCTCACGATTGACCGAGAACTCTATTCTCGACTTACTGATGAAGTCCGGCTGATGCCCGAAAGTTTTCTTTGAATGCCCGATGGCATGATTAACTTGATCGTTGACCTGACGAGTCCCGAGGAATCTTGATGCCTGGCGGCATGATCGATCATGTATTACCGGTTACCGTGTGACCCATTCTCCAGCTAGTTGTCGTGCAGCTAATATTTCAGTTTTCGAAGATTTGTTCCCTTCAGAGTACCGTGTACTTGTGCAGCTGGAAAATTTTCGGGTTTGTTAGTATTCAACCGTCTTTTACCTTGATTGGCTGAGAGCCGTTCACTCCTCACCCAGTCAGGTCCAAGCCGTTTGAATAGGGGCAGCTGTTGCACCCCAAAATTTGACCAACATTTCTTTACCTAGCCTGTGGTTCATCTCATTCACATTAGCATTATCACTTGCATTTCATTGACATGTATGCAAGAGATCAAGAGGTATGAGTACCAATCAACACTTTGAAGATAGCCAAGAAGGTTATTCAAGTGTTCAAGGGTTGATATCTTTGTCAGAGAAGCTAAGAAATCCTCAGAGAGATTGGTTGAAACCAAGGTTGTGTGCCTCCTAACTTGAGAGTTGTGGGAGCTCCTTAGATGATTCTGAAGCCATGAGGATGGACTTGAAGCTTTGAGAGAGCTTATGAGATGTCTTGAAAGCTATCATGAAGCCTAGATAGGTCATGGTGCAAGTTTAAGAAGACTCAGCCATGAGTGGTGTAATTAGGGTTTGACTGAGTCAACCCTAGGTCTACTGATGATTTGGAGAGGGTTGAGACCTAATCTAAGAGCCATGTGATCATGGATTGATGCATTGAGATGCTATAAGGATGATTCCAAGATCAACTCATCATGATTGAAGAGTTTGAGAAGTTTCAAGCTAGGGTTTCTAAGGCTTGACAGTGTAAAATCCCCTAGTTTGACCCCTACTTCAAGGCAGTTTAGCTCAAGATGTGGTTGTCATCTCATCTTACCCCCAACATGAATATTGTAGAGATTGCTCTTAGCTTTAATTTGAGTACTAGAAGTCCTTGATAGGATTTGTAGAGCTCAAGTTATGGCTTTGACAAGTTACAGGTCATTTGAGGTATGTGAATCTGGGGCCTTGAAAGTCACCCAACTTGCACCAAACCTTTGCCCAAGAAGGATGATTCCTATGAACTTCTGGTCAACATGAATGTTGTTCCTTATCTTCTTAGCTTTCTAGAGAGTACTAGAAGTCCTTGATAGGATTTTTAGAACTCAAGTTATGGCTTTGACAAGTCAAGGGCATTTTGGTCATTTGGAGATTATAGGTCATTTCAAGCATAAGGCCATAACTCCTATTTCCAAGCTTCAAATGGAAAAATCTTCAACATCAAACTTGCTTAAAATGATGTTTTAAGTCTAGTAAGGAGGTCATGAGATGTTGAAAAGGCTTGTAGCAAAAAATGGTAAAAATGACCTAAAATGAAGGCATAAGTTAAATAAGTCAAAGTTGGAAATTGAAATTTCCAAGCTACACATCCAAACCATGGCATATAATAGGTCATTTTTACTCTAAAAAGCATTTTAGAAACAATGGTTCAGCCACATATTTGAATTGAGGCTTAGATCATGGACTTGCTTTGGAAAATGGTTGCTTGCATATTAAGGTACAAATGCAAAACACAAGGAAACTCAATGTACAAGCTAGCTAAGTATCTTAACACCTCATATATCTCATCTAAGGAGATTTTCAAGTCAGAACAAGTTGTTGCAAGAGGCATAGCATGAGATGGCATGTGAGATGAGATGAAATCAAAAACTCATGGCATTAGAATCCCAAATTCTCATTGGATGATTCCAGAAGGTTCTAGAGGGGTTTGAACCATCCTATATATGGATTAGAACTTGCTCAGATGCAAGGTTGGTGAGAGATTAGAGAGGATAGTGAGATAGCCATTTCAATTGCTTCCATTGCAAGTTGAAATCAAATTCCACTTTCCACATCATTTCCATTGCTTCTTTCAATCCCAACACCTTCCATTGATCACACTGAATGTGTGCATACCAAATTGAAGGCAAGATCATGAAGAATTGAAGAGTTGGCATTTGGATTTTGGAGGTTGCAAGTCACAATCGGGTTTGGAGATTCAGGCTTTCTTGATCAAATCTTTTGCAAACAGAAGCTTTATCATCAATCAAGGAAGGTTTCTGAAGAATTTGAGAGGTTGAAGTGGAGGTTTCCCCTACCTGATAATCAAGATTTGACAGGTTTGTAACTTTTCTTCTACACCATAATTTAAGCATAATTAGTTAGAATTGTTAGGTTAGAATGGTTAGAGACAAGTAGGAGATGGATTCTGGGAAGTTTGGGATCAATTGGTGAAGTTTGAGTTAGTGACACCATTTTTGTTTTGATCAAGAACACGATGTATGATGAGGTATAACATGAGTTTAATATCAAGATTTAACCAGTGTGAGGTGGTGATCATTCTGAGGTAATCAATTTCAAGAATAGTCAAAGTTGAAGTTTGAGCTTATTTTTGATCTTGGATCGGGTTTAGAGATTGGGGATGATTCAATTGATTCTAAGGCTATGGTTGTGATCAGCATGGAATTTAGAATAGATTAGGGTTTTGAACCATGGATTTTGGTTGAGAACTGAGGTGATACGAGTTGGGAGAAGCTTGAGCTATGAAGCTCTGTTTCCATGGCTTCTTCATTCAAACCCTAGCTGGAGGAAGAAGATAAAGACATGGCCGTTTGATCATGCGTGGACTCATTGACTGAGTGGAGATCCAAAGGTTGTGATTTAATTTCATTTGAAGAGGGAAATCTGAGGATACCCCAAAACGAAGCGTTTCATTAAATGGGATATTGGGCTTAATTGATATCCACACCCCCATCCATGGCCCATTGATGTTTTGAACTGAATTTCTTTACTCTTTGCACCGTGGTCTTTTCTTTTTCATTATATTTTCTGAATTGGTTTTCTGATTAAAAACTGGGCCTAGCGCATTACTAATCCACCCCCG
The DNA here is from genome assembly GCA_963859935.3 of Lathyrus sativus. Lineage (NCBI taxonomy): Eukaryota > Viridiplantae > Streptophyta > Magnoliopsida > Fabales > Fabaceae > Lathyrus > Lathyrus sativus. Next base: position 239,224,694 of record OZ012736.1, read on the forward strand.
TTTTAAGCCCATCTGCATTTTGAACTGCACTGAATTGCTATCTGCACCAATGTTTTCCCATTTTTATTTTCTTTTCTCCATTTTATTTTAATCTTTGAAAAATCATATTAAATAGAAAAATGATGATTTTTACATGGGGATTTTTTCTCCCATTTCATGTTAATGTCTAGAAAATTATAGAATCAAAATATTATCATTTCATGAATTTTTAATATTTTTTGTGTATTTTCTCTTTTAATAGCTTTTAATTCATTTTATGTTGATGCATAGATTTGTAGAATTTTGTTTAGCTATTTCCCTTTGAATTTTAGGGTCATTCATTTTAGGTTAGTTAGATTAGGACTTTAGCTCCCCTCTGGATTTATTCCATAATTTTGTGATTAATTTTTGATTAGTTTTGATTAGATGACTTTAGGGTGTATAGAATTAGGTTAATCCTTAATATAGGTCCACAATAACACTAGAATTTTGGGTTTCTAGGTCAAGTTAGATATTGGGGCATATAGGGTATTAAGGGTAGGTATGTAGGATCTCCTAGAAATTATATTAGATTTTAATATAGTAGTATACTATTTTTAATTGATTTTTGTGGTTGATTGTTGCTTGTGTTGCCCTTGTGGGCTTGTATTTTGTTTTGCTTTGCTTTGTTGGCTTGGTGGGCTTGGTCTTGCTTTGAGGAGCATGGAGGAGCATAGTGGAAGACTTGGAGATTGAAGAAGTAGCTTGAGAGCTTGAAGTCTTGTTTGTTTTGTTGTTGTTTTAGGGTTAGGAATTAGGAAGAGCTTAGACCTAGTTAATTTCTTTCTTAAACATGGATGGTATCTTTCACCTCCATTCCTCCCCATGATTCAAGGTCCTTCCATGGTATTCACCTCCCTCCTTTGGAGGGATAAGTGATGGTACCTAAGAAGTAGAACCTTTGAGGGAACCATTCTTTTGATGTTAAACCCTTATAGGTCACCTTTGGTGGTCAATAAGCAGTTTAACACCCCAGCTTATCCAGTTAAGTGATTTCTTCAGGGTTGAGAATCTTGAGAGATGTTGGGCTTGAGTGTGAAGATGAAGACTTCACTGAAGAGTGTGGAAGAGGATGATTCCTTGAGCATTGCCATTGCAGCTGAGGCTTGGAGAGCAAGAAGAGCAAGTTGATACTTGAAGACCCAATGAATATCCAGTAAAGACTGAATAAAGAGCTGAGGCTTAAAGATTGAAGGATGAAGTTGACACTTCTAAGTGATTAAAGGCTACTCTGAGAAGCTGAAGCTTGTAGGGGAAAGCTAGTTGAGACTGGTGAAGCAAAGAGAGCTGAAGCTTGAAGACTAAGTTGACACTTATGAAGAGGATTCAATTGAGATTGACTGAAGAGCTGAAGCTTGAAGAACAAAGGATAAGTTGACACTTACTTTGGAGCTTGGAGATCCTGAAGGAATCAAGTTGATACTTGTGGTTAAGAGTGAAGCCTGAAGGTGGAACTGATTAAGGAGCTGAAGCTTAGAGAAGAGAGAATAAGTAGAAACTTATGTTGAAGGGTTGAAACCTGGAGAAGCAAATTGATATTTGTCAAGAGTGATTGAGGTCTGAAGACTGAGTTGCTGTCAGAAGAGTTGAAGCTTGAGAATTGAGAGAGGAGTTGATCTGCTTTCTTGTCTGTTTCTCCTCTGTATTGCTGATGTGCCTTGTTTGACTTGCTTGATGCATTAGAATAAGTCCATATCTAGACTAGATTTAAGCTAGGAGCATGATTGCACTAGAGGTTGAGTTGCTCCCTTTGCTTGTATTGTTACTGTATGGCTTTGCTTGCGGGTATTCGGTAGAGCCCAGCTCCCTTGCCCATGTGGTTTATTTTGCTTGATGGCATGTTTTATTTCTTCTGTATGATTGCAGTTTACTATCTTGTTTGATAACATGTTGTTTTACTTTTCAGTATGATTGCTGTTATTCATTCTGGCTTGAGGTTGAGATGAGCTTGTGGAGGCAGTTGCCCCGCACACATTTCCTCCCTCACTTGCATTGCATGCATTTTACTATATTACTGTTTACTGTTTAAGCTGATGCTTTATCTGTTTCGGTGTATCATTGACATGATCCCTTAGGACTCTCATTTCCTTTGATAAGGAAGTGATGATAGAACTTTAGGTTGAAACTTATGCATGATAACTTCTAGGAGTTCCCTGTTTCAAACATCAACCATAGGATGAATCCTTGGCATGACAACAGTAGGACTTGATAGTCTCCCCGTAGTTGAGCCTGTTCTCTTCTCATCTCAAAACAGCTTAAGATACAGTAATCATGAATGATTTCTTTCGTACGTTACGAGCCTTAAGCTATCTGAGAAAGGATTGTGGGAGAGTTTCTTTTCCATAGTCTGGATGTTTAGTATGGCACCCTTTGGGTGACATGCGACGCATTCACTCTCAGGTCATAGTCTTTAGTGCGATTGAAATTACAAACACAATAAAAAACACTTCTTCCGTAAAAGACAGAAAACAAAATTCAAACCTTTTTTGCCCCGTGGGCCCGTAATTCAAAGGAAAGTTTTTCTGAAGAAAAGAGTGTCGTTAAACTTCAGCGCCAATGCAAACAGGCTTTGTCCCTAACTGCTGGAACTGTTGTTTAACCCTACTCGATAAAATAGATGAATCTGAATCCCCATAACGCGTAGTGTCCCGAACTACGTAAGCTCTGATCTCTCATGCCTGTTGAGAGTACGTAGGAACAATACTGATGTATTGGAGAGCTACCTTCCCCATATCCCGTAGTAGGTCGAACTACGTTGACTCTGATTTCTCATTCTCTGATGAGAATACGTAGGCATAAAGCGCGACGCTTTGCCGAGTCATTTTTCTTTTCTTTTTAAGCCAGCCTTGATATGTAGATAGATAAACCAACTCGTCCAGTAAACACAACTAGCGTGGATCCCATCGAGTAAGATGGACGTGAGAGGTGCTAATACCTTCCCCTTGCGTAACCGACTCCCGAACCCAGACAACGGTTGCGACGACCTTATCTTACCCTTTTTTCGTCAGGTTTTTCCGATCGTTTCCTTTATCGCTCCGAGGGATAAATAACGAAAGGTGGCGACTCTTCTGTTCTGCCGGCACCTTATTTTCGCGGAAGCGACAATATCCAGACTCCAGTTATTACGTTGAGCGTTCAGGCTCCAGTCATTTTCGTTGAGTATCTAGACTCCGGTTATTAAGTTGAGCGTCAGGCTCCGATCATTTTCGTTGAGTATCCAGACTCCGATTATTACGTTGAGCGTTCAGGCTCCGGTTATTTTTGTTGAGTATCTTGACTCCGGTTATTACGTTGAGGGTTCAGACTCCGGTCATTTTCGTTGAGTATCTAGACTCCTGTCATTATGTTGAACATTCAGGCTCCGATCATTTTCGTTGAGTATCCATACTCCGGTCAATACGTTGAGCGGTCAGGCTCCGGTCATTTTCGTTGAGTATCTAGACTGCGGTCATTACATTGAGGGTTCAAGATCCAGTCATTTTCGTTGAGTATCATAACTCCATTTATTACATTGAGCGTTCAGGGTCCGGTCAGTTTCGTTGAGTATCCAGACTCCAAATATTACGTTGAGCGTTAAGGCTCTGGTCAGTTTCGTTGGGTATCCAGACTCCGGTGATTACGTTGATCGCTCAGGCTCCGGTCATTTTCGTTGACTATCCAGACTCGGGTTATTACGTTGAGCGTTCAGGCTCCGGTCAGTTTCGTTGAGAGTCTAGATTCTGGTTATTACATTTAGCATTCAGGCTCCAGTCAGTTTCGTTGGGTATCCAGACACTGGTTATTATGTTGAGCGTTCAGGCTCCGGTAAGTTTCGTTGGGTATCTAGACTCCGGTTATTACGTTGAGCATTCAGGCTCCGGTCAGTTTCGTTGGGTATCCAGACTCTAGTTATTACGTTGAGCGTTCAGGCTCTGGTCATTTTCGTTGAGTATCTAGACTCCGGTTATTAAGTTGAGCGTCAGGCTCCGATCATTTTCATTGAGTATCCAGACTCCGATTATTATGTTGAGCGTTCAGGCTCCGATCATTTTCGTTGAGCATCCAGACTCCGGTTATTACGTTGCGGGTTCAGACTACGGTCATTTTTCGTTGAGTATCTAGACTCCTATCATTACGTTGATCGTTCAGGCTCTGATCATTTTCCTTGAGTATCCATACTCCGGTCAATACGTTGAGCGTTCAGGCTACGGTCATTTTCGTTGAGTATCCAAACTCCGGTCATTATATTGAGCGTTCAGGATCCAGTCATTTTCATTGAGTATCATAACTCCATTTATTACGTTGAGCGTTCAGGATCTGGTCAGTTTCTTTGAGGATCCAGACTCCAAATTTTACGTTGAGCGTTCAGGCTCCGGTCTGTTTCGTTGGGTATCCAGACTCCGGTGATTACGTTGATCGTTCAGGCTCTGGTCATTTTCGTTGACTATCCAAACTCGGGTTATTACGTTAAGTGTTCAGGCTCCGGTCAGTTTCGTTGAGTATCCAGATTCCGATTATTACGTTGAGCGTTCAGGGTCCGATCAGTTTTGTTGGGTATCCAGACTCCGGTTATTACGTTGAGCGTTCAGGCTCCGGTCATTTTCGTTGAGTATCCAGACTCCGGGTATAAAGTTGAGCGTCAGGCTCCGATCATTTTCGTTGAGTATCCAGACTCCGATTATTACGTTGAGCGTTCAGGCTCTGGTTATTTTCGTTGAGTATCCTGACTCCGGTTATTACGTTGAGGGTTCAGACTCAGGTCATTTTCATTGAGTATCTAAACTCCTGTCATTACGTTGAACGTTCAGGCTCCGATAATTTTCGTTGAGTATCCATACTCCGGTCAATATGTTGAGCGATTAGGCTCTGGTCATTTTCTTTGAGTATCCAGACTCCGGTCATTACATTGAGCGTTCAGGATCCAGTCATTTTCGTTGAGTATCATAACTCCATTTGTTACGTTGAGCGTTCAGGATCCGGTAAGTTTCGTTGAGTATCCAGACTCCAAATATTACGTAGAGCGTTCAGGCTCCGGTCAGTTTCGTTGGGTATCCAGACTCCGGTGATTACGTTGATCGTTGAGGCTCCGATCATTTTTGTTGACTATCTAGACTTGGGTTATTACGTTGAGCGTTCAGGCTCCGGTCAGTTTCGTTCAGTATCCAGATTCCGGTTATTACGTTGAGCTTTCAGGCTCCGGTCAGTTTCGTTGGGTATCCAGACTCCGGTTATTACGTTGAGCGTTCAGGCTCCGGTAAGTTTCGTTGGGTATCCAGACTCCGGTTATTACGTTGAGTGTTCAGGCTCCAATCAGTTTCATTGGGCATCCAGACTCCAGTTATTACGTTGAGCGTTCAGGCTCCGGTCATTTTCGTTGAGTATCCAGACTTCGATTATTACGTTGAGCGTTCAGGCTTCGGTCATTTTCATTCAGTTTCCAGACTCCGGTTATTACGTTGAGGGTTCAGACTCTGGTCATTTTCGTTGAGTATCTAGACTCCTGTCATTACGTTGAACGTTCAGGATCTGATCATTTTCGTTGAGTATCCATACTCCGGTCAATACGTTGAGCGTTCAGGCTCTGGTCATTTTCGTTGAGTATCCAGACTCCGGTCATTATATAGAGCGTTCAGGATCCAGTCATTTTCGTTGAGTATCATAACTCCATTTATTACATTGAGCGTTCAGGATCTGGTCAGTTTCGTTGAGGATCCAGACTCCAAATATTACGTTGAGCGTTCAGGCTCCGGTCAGTTTCATTGGGTATCCAGACTCCAGTGATTACGTTGATCGTTCAGGCTCCTGTCATTTTCGTTGACTATCCAGACTCCGGTTATTACGTTAAGCGTTCAGGCTCTGGTCAGTTTCGTTGAGTATCCAGATTCTGATTATTACGTTGAGCGTTCAGGCTCTGGTCAGTTTCGTTGGGTATCCAGACTCCGGTTATTACGTTGAGCGTTCAGGCTCCGGTCATTTTCGTTGAGTATCCAGATTCCGGTTATTAAGTTGAGCGTCAGGCTCCGATCATTTTGTTGAGTATCCAAACTCCGATTATTAAGTTGAGCGTTCACGCTCCGGTTATTTTCGTTGTGTATCCAGATTTCGATTATTACGTTGAGCGTTCAGGCATGGTCAGTTTTGTTGGGTATCCAGACTCCAGTTATTACGTTGAGCGTTCAGGCTCCAGTCATTTTCGTTGAGTATCCAGACTCCGGTCATTTTCGTTGAGTATCTAGACTCCTGTCACTACGTTGAACATTCAGGCTCCGATCATTTTCGTTAAGTATCCATACTCTGGTCAATACGTTGAGCGGTCAGGCTCCGGTCATTTTCGTTGAGTATCCAGACTCCGGTCATTACATTGAGGGTTCAAGATCCAGTCATTTTCGTTGAGTATACTAACTCCATTTATTACGTTGAGCGTTCAGGGTCCGGTCAGTTTCGTTGAGTATCTAGACTCCAAATATTACGTTGAGCGTTCAGGCTCTGGTCAGTTTCGTTGGGTATCCAGACTCTGGTGATTACGTTGATCGTTCAGGCTCCGGTCATTTTCGTTGACTATCCAGACTCGGGTTATTACGTTGAGCGTTCAGGCTCCAGTCAGTTTTGTTGAGTATCCAGATTCCAGTTATTACGTTTAGCGTTCAGGCTCCGGTCAGTTTCGTTGGGTATCCAGACTCTGGTTATTATGTTGAGCGTTCAGGCTCCGGTAAGTTTCGTTGGGTATCCAGACTCTCGTTATTACGTTGAGCGTGCAGGCTCCGGTCAGCTTCGTTGGGTATCCAGACTCTAGTTATTACGTTGAGCGTTCACGCTCTGGTCATTTTCGTTGAGTATCTAGACTCCGGTTATTAAGTTGAGCGTCAGGCTCCGATCATTTTCATTGGGTATCCAGACTCCGATTATTATGTTGAGCGTTCAGGCTCCGGTCATTTTCGTTGAGTATCCAGACTCCGGTTATTACGTTGAGGGTTCAGACTACGGTCATTTCCGTTGAGTATCTAGACTCCTGTCATTACGTTGAACGTTCAGGCTCTGATCATTTTCGTTGAGTATCCATACTTCGGTCAATATGTTGAGCGTTCAGGCTCCGGTCATTTTCGATGAGTATCCAGACTCCGGTCATTATATTGAGCGTTCAGGATCCAATCATTTTCGTTGAGTATCATAACTCCATTTATTACGTTGAGCATTCAGGATCTGGTCAGTTTCGTTGAGTATCCAGACTCCAAATTTTACATTGAGCGTTCAGGCTCCGGTCAGTTTCGTTGGGTATCCAGACTCCGGTTATTAAGTTGAGCGTCAGGCTCCGATCTATTTCGTTGAGTATCCAGACTCCGATTATTACGTTGAGCGTTCAGGCTCCGGTTATTTTCGTTGAGTATCCTGACTCCGGTTATTACGTTGAGGGTTCAGACTCCGGTCATTTTCGTTGAGTATCTAGACTCCTGTCACTATGTTGAACATTCAGGCTCCGATCATTTTCGTTAAGTATCAATACTCTGGTCAATACGTTGAGCGGTCAGGCTCCGGTCATTTTCGTTGAGTATCCAGACTCCGGTCATTACATTGAGGGTTCAAGATCCAGTCATTTTCGTTGAGTATCATAACTCCATTTATTACGTTGAGCGTTCAGGGTCCGGTCAGTTTCGTTGAGTTTCTAGACTCCAAATATTACGTTGAGCGTTCAGGCTCTGGTCAGTTTCGTTGGGTATCCAGACTCTGGTGATTACGTTGATCGTTCAGGCTCCGGTCATTTTCGTTGACTATCCAGACTCGGGTTATTACGTTGAGCGTTCAGGCTCCGGTCAGTTTTGTTGAGTATCCAGATTCCAGTTATTATGTTTAGTGTTCAGGCTCCGGTCAGTTTCGTTGGGTATCCAGACTCTGGTTATCATGTTGAGCGTTCAGGCTCTGGTAAGTTTCGTTGGGTATCCAGACTCTGGTTATTACGTTGAGCGTTCAGGCTCCGGTCAGTTTCGTTGGGTATCCAGACTCTAGTTATTACGTTGAGCGTTCAGGCTCTGGTCATTTTCGTTGAGTATCTAGACTCATGTTATTAAGTTGAGCGTCAGGCTCCGATCATTTTCATTGAGTATCCAGACTCCGATTAATATGTTTAGCGTTCAGGCTCCGGTCATTTTCGTTGAGTATCCAGACTCCGGTTATTACTTTGAGGGTTCAGACTACGATCATTTTCGTTGAGTATCTAGACTCCTGTCATTACGTTGAACGTTCAGGCTCTGATCATTTTCGTTGAGTATCCATACTTCGGTCAATTTGTTGAGCGTTCAGGCTCCGGTCATTTTCGTTGAGTATCCAGACTCCGGTCATTATATTGAGCGTTCAGGATCCAGTCATTTTCGTTGAGTATCATAACTCCATTTATTACGTTGAGCATTCAGGATCTGGTCAGTTTCGTTGAGTATCCAGACTCAAAATTTTACGTTGAGCGTTCAGGCTCCGGTCAGTTTCGTTGGGTATCCAGACTCCGGTGATTACGTTGATCGTTCAGGCTCTGGTCTTTTTCGTTGACTATCCAGACTCGGGTTATTACGTTAAGCGTTCAGGCTCCGGTCAGTTTCGTTGAGTATCCAGATTTCGATTATTACGTTGAGCGTTCAGGCTCCGGTAAGTTTTGTTGGGTATCCAGACTCCGGTTATTACGTTGAGCGTTCAGGCTCCGGTCATTTTCGTTGAGTATCCAGCCTCCGATTATTACATTGAGCGTTCAGGCTCTGGTTATTTTCGTTGAGTATCCTGTCTCCGGTTATTACGTTGAGGGTTCAGACTCCGGTCATTTTCGTTGAGTATCTAGACTCCTGTCACTACGTTGAACATTCAGGCTCCGATCATTTTCGTTAAGTATCCATACTCTGGTCAATACGTTGAGCGGTCAGGCTCCGGTCATTTTCGTTGAGTATCCAGACTCCGGTCATTACATTGAGGGTTCAAGATCCAGTCATTTTCGTTGAGTATCATAACTCCATTTATTACGTTGAGCGTTCAGGGTCCGGTCAATTTCGTTGAGTATCTAGACTCCAAATATTACGTTGAGCGTTCAGGCTCTGGTCAGTTTCGTTGGGTATCCAGACTCTGGTGATTATGTTGATCGTTCAGGCTCCGGTCAGTTTCGTTGGGTATCCAGACTCCGGTTATTACGTTGAGCGTTCAGGCTCCGGTAAGTTTCGTTGGGTATCCAGACTCCGGTTATTACGTTGAGTGTTCAGGCTCCGGTCAGTTTCGTTGGGTATCCAGACTCCAGTTACTACGTTGAGCGTTCAGGCTCCGGTCATTTTCGTTGGGTATCCAGACTCCGGTTATTAAGTTGAGCGTTAGGCTTCGATCATTTTCGTTGAGTATCCAGACTCTGATTATTACGTTGAGCGTTCAGGCTCCGGTTATTTTTGTTGAGTATCCTGACTCCGGTTATTACGTTGAGGGTTCAGACTCTGGTCATTTTCGTTGAGTATCTAGACTCCGATTATTATGTTGAGCGTTCAGGCTCCGGTCATTTTCATTGAGTATTCAGACTCCGGTTATTACGTTGAGGGTTCAGACTCTGGTCATTTTCGTTGAGTATCTAGACTGCTGTCATTACGTTGAACGTTTAGGCTCTGATCATTTTCGTTAGGTATCCATACTCCGGTCAATACGTTGAGCGTTCTGGCTCTTGTCATTTTCGTTGAGTATCCAGACTCCGGTCATTATATAGAGCGTTCAGGATCCAGTCATTTTCGTTGAGTATCATAACTCCATTTATTACATTGAGAGTTCAGGATTTGGTCAGTTTCGTTGAGGATCCAGACTCCAAATATTACGTTTAGCATTCAGGCTCCGGTCAGTTTCGTTGGGTATCCAGACTCCGGTGATTACGTTGATCGTTCAGGCTCCGCTCATTTTTCGTTGACTATCCAGACTCGGGTTATTACGTTAAGCGTTCAGACTCCGGTCAATTTCGTTGAGTATCCAGATTCCGATTATTACGTTGAGCGTTCAGGCTCTGGTCAGTTTTGTTGGGTATCCAGACTCCGGTTATTACGTTGAGCGTTCAAGCTCCGGTCATTTTCGTTGTGTATCCAGACTCCGGTTATTAAGTTGAGCGTCAGGCTCCGATCATTTTGTTGAGTATCGAGACTCCGATTATTACATTGAGCGTTCAGGCTCCGGTTATTTTTGTTGAGTATCCTGACTCCGGTTATTACGTTGAGGGTTCAGACTCCGGTCATTTTCGTTGAGTATCTAGACTCCTGTCATTACGTTGAACGTTCAGGTTCCGATCATTTTCTTTGAGTATCCATACTCTGGTCAATACATTGAGCGATCAGGCTCCGGTCATTTTCGTTGAGTATCCAGACTCCGGTCATTACATTGAGCGTTCAGGATCCAGTCATTTTCGTTGAGTATCATAACTCCATTTATTACGTTGAGCATTCAGGATCCGGTCAGTTTCGTTGAGTATCCAGACTCTAAATATTACGTTGAGCGTTCAGGCTCCGGTTAGTTTCGTTGGGTATCCAGACTCCGGTTATTACGTTGAGCGTTCAGGCTCCGGTAAGTTTCGTTGGGTATCCAGACTCCGGTTATTACGTTGAGTGTTCAGGCTCCGGTCAGTTTCATTGGGTATCCAGACTCCAGTTATTACGTTGAGCGTTCAGGCTCCGGTCATATTCGTTGAGTATCCAGACTCCGGTTATTAAGTTGAGCGTTAGGCTCCGATCATTTTCGTTGAGTATCCAGACTCTGATTATTACGTTGAGCGTTCAGGCTCCGGTTATTTTCGTTGAGTATCCTGACTCCGGTTATTACGTTGAGGGTTCAGACTCCGGTCATTTTCGTTGAGTATCTAGACTCCGATTATTATGTTGAGCGTTCAGGCTCCGGTCATTTTAATTGAGTATCCAGACTCCGGTTATTACATTGAGGGTTCAGACTCTGGTCATTTTCGTTGAGTATCTAGACTGCTGTCATTACGTTGAACGTTTAGGCTCTGATCATTTTCGTTAGGTATCCATACTCCGGTCAATACGTTGAGCGTTCTGGCTCTTGACATTTTCGTTGAGTATCCAGACTCCGGTCATTATATAGAGCGTTCAGGATCCAGTCATTTTCGTTGAGTATCATAACTCCATTTATTACATTGAGAGTTCAGGATCTGGTCAGTTTCGTTGAGGATCCAGACTCCAAATATTACGTTTAGCATTCAGGCTCCGGTCAGTTTCATTGGGTATCCAGACTCCGGTGATTATGTTGATCGTTCAGGCTCCGCTCATTTTCGTTGACTATCCAGACTCCGATTATTACGTTAAGCGTTCAGGCTCTGGTCAGTTTCGTTGAGTATCCAGATTCTGATTATTATGTTGAGCGTTCAGGCTCTGGTCAGTTTTGTTGGGTATCCAGACTCCGGTTATTACGTTGAGCGTTCAGGCTCCGGTCATTTTCCTTGAGTATCGAGACTCCGATTATTACGTTGAGCGTTCAGGCTCCGGTTATTTTCGTTGAGTATCCTGACTCCGGTTATTACGTTGAGGGTTCAGTCTTCGGTCATTTTCGTTGAGTATCTAGACTCCTGTCATTACGTTGAACGTTCAGGCTCCGATCATTTTCGTTGAGTATCCATACTCCGGTCAATACGTTGAGCGGTCAGGCTCCGGTCATTTTCGTTGTGTATCCAGACTCCGGTAATTACATTGAGCGTTCAGGATCCAGTCATTTTCGTTGAGTATCATAACTCCATTTATTACGTTGAGCGTTCAGGGTCCGGTCAATTTCGCTGAGTATCCAGACTCCAAATTACGTTGAGCTTTCAGGCTCCGGTCAGTTTCGTTGGGTATCCAGACTCCGGTGATTACCCTTGATCGTTCAGGCTCCGGTCATTTTCGTTGACTATCCAGACTCGGGTTATTATGTTGAGCGTTCAGGCTCCGGTCAGTTTCATTGAGTATCCAGATTCCGGTTATTACGTTTAGCGTTCAGGCTCCAGTCAGTTTCATTGGGTATCCAGACTTTGGTTATTATGTTCAGCGTTCAGGCTCCGGTAAGTTTCGTTGGGTATCCAGACTCTAGTTATTACATTGAGCGTTCAGGTTATGGTCATTTTCGTTGAGTATCTAGACTCCGGTTATTAAGTTGAGCGTCAGGCTCCGATCATTTTCATTGAGTATCCAGACTCCGATTATTATGTTGAGCGTTCAGGCTCCGGTTATTTTCGTTGAGTATGCAGACTCCGGTTATTACGTTGAGGGTTCAAACTACGGTCATTTTCGTTGAGTATCTAGACTCCTGTCATTACGTTGAACGTTTAGGCTCTGATCATTTTCGTTAGGTATCCATACTCCGGTCAATACGTTGAGCGTTCTGGCTCTTGACATTTTCGTTGAGTATCCAGACTCCGGTCATTATATAGAGCGTTCAGGATCCAGTCATTTTCGTTGAGTATCATAACTCCATTTATTACGTTGAGAGTTCAGGATCTGGTCAGTTTCGTTGAGGATCCAGACTCCAAATATTACGTTTAGCATTCAGGCTCCGGTCAGTTTCATTGGGTATCCAGACTCCGGTGATTATGTTGATCGTTCAGGCTCCGCTCATTTTCGTTGACTATCCAGACTCCGATTATTACGTTAAGCGTTCAGGCTCTGGTCAGTTTCGTTGAGTATCCAGATTCTGATTATTATGTTGAGCGTTCAGGCTCTGGTCAGTTTCGTTGGGTATCCAGACTCCGGTTATTACGTTGAGCGTTCAGGCTCCGGTCATTTTGCTTGAGTATCGAGACTCCGATTATTACGTTGAGCGTTCAGGCTCCGGTTATTTTCGTTGAGTATCCTGACTCCGGTTATTACGTTGAGGGTTCAGTCTTCGGTCATTTTCGTTGAGTATCTAGACTCCTGTCATTACGTTGAACGTTCAGGCTCCGATCATTTTCGTTGAGTATCCATACTCCGGTCAATACGTTGAGCGGTCAGGCTCCGGTCATTTTCGTTGTGTATCCAGACTCCGGTAATTACATTGAGCGTTCAGGATCCAGTCATTTTCGTTGAGTATCATAACTCCATTTATTACGTTGAGCGTTCAGGGTCCGGTCAATTTCGCTGAGTATCCAGACTCCAAATATTACGTTGAGCTTTCAGGCTCCGGTCAGTTTCGTTGGGTATCCAGACTCCGGTGATTACCCTTGATCGTTCAGGCTCCGGTCATTTTCGTTGACTATCCAGACTCGGGTTATTATGTTGAGCGTTCAGGCTCCGGTCAGTTTCGTTGAGTATCCAGATTCCGGTTATTACGTTTAGCGTTCAGGCTCCAGTCAGTTTCATTGGGTATCCAGACTTTGGTTATTATGTTCAGCGTTCAGGCTCCGGTAAGTTTCGTTGGGTATCCAGACTCTAGTTATTACATTGAGCGTTCAGGTTATGGTCATTTTCGTTGAGTATCTAGACTCCGGTTATTAAGTTGAGCGTCAGGCTCCGATCATTTTCATTGAGTATCCAGACTCCGATTATTATGTTGAGCGTTCAGGCTCCGGTTATTTTCGTTGAGTATGCAGACTCCGGTTATTACGTTGAGGGTTCAAACTACGGTCATTTTCGTTGAGTATCTAGACTCCTGTCATTACGTTGAACGTTTAGGCTCTGATCATTTTCGTTTAGTATCCATACTCCGGTCAATACGTTGAGCATTCAGGCTCCGGTCATTTTCGTTGAGTGTCCCGACTCCGGTCATTATATTGAGCGTTCAGGATCCAGTCATTTTCGTTGAGTATCATAACTCCATTTATTACGTTGAGCGTTCAGGATCTGGTCAGTTTCGCTGAGTATCCAGACTCCAAATTTTACGTTGACCGTTCAGGCTCTGGTCAGTTTCGTTGGGTATCCAGACTCCGGTGATTACGTTGATCGTTTAGGCTCTGGTCATTTTCGTTGAGTATCCAGACTCGGGTTATTACGTTAAGCGTTCAGGCTCCGGTCAGTTTCGTTGAGTATCCAGATTCTGATTATTACGTTGAGCGTTAAGCCTCCGGTCAGTTTTGTTGGGTATCCAGACTCCGGTTATTACGTTTAGCGTTCAGGCTCCGGTCATTTTCGTTGTGTGTCTAGACTCCGGTTATTAAGTTGAGCGTCAGGCTCCGATCATTTTCGTTGAGTATCGAGACTCCGATTATTAAATTGAGCGTTCAGGCTCCGGTTATTTTCGTTGAGTATCCTGACTCCGGTTATTACGTTGAGGGTTCAGTCTTCGGTCATTTTCGTTGAGTATCTAGACTCCTGTCATTACGTTGTACGTTCAGGCTCCGAGAATTTTCGTTGAGTATCCATACTCCGGTCAATACGTTGAGCGGTCAGGCTCCGGTCATTTTCGTTGAGTATCCGGACTCCGGTCATTACATTGAGGGTTCAAGATCCATTCATTTTCGTTGAGTATCATAACTCCATTTATTACGTTGAGCGTTCAGGGTCCGGTAAGTTTCGTTGAGTATTCGGACTCCAAATATTACGTTGAGCGTTCAGGGTCCGGTCAGTTTCGTTGGGTATCCAGACTCCGGTGATTACGTTGATCGTTCAGGCTTCGGTCATTTTCGTTGACTATCCAGACTCCGGTTATTACGTTGAGCGTTCAGGCTCTGGTCAGTTTCGTTGGGTATCCAGACTCCGGTTATTACGTTGAGCGTTCAGGCTCCGGTCATTTTCCTTGTGTATCAAGACTCCGGTTATTAAGTTGAGCGTCAGGCTCTGATCATTTTGTTGAGTATCCAGACTCCGATTATTACGTTGAGCGTTCAGGCTCCGGTTATTTTCGTCGAGTATCCTGACTCCGGTTATTACGTTGAGGGTTCAGACTCCGGTCATTTTCGTTGAGTATCTAGACTCCTGTCATTACGTTGAACGTTCAGGCTCCGATCATTTTCGTTGAGTATCCATACTCCGGTCAATACGTTGAGCGATCAGGCTCCGGTCATTTTCGTTGAGTATCCAGACTCCGGTAATTACATTGAGCGTTCAGGATCCAATCATTTTCGTTGCGTATCATAACTCCATTTATTACGTTGAGCGTTCAGGGTCCGGTCAGTTTCGTTGAGTATCCAGACTCCAAATATTATGTAGAGCGTTCGGGCTCCGGTCAGTTTCGTTGGGTATCCAGACTCCGGTGATTACGTTGATCGTTCAGGCTCCGGTCATTTTCGTTGACTATCTAGACTCGGGTTATTACGTCGAGCGTTCAGGCTCCAGTCAGTTTCGTTGAGTATCCAGATTCCGGTTATTACGTTTAGCGTTCAGGCTCCGGTCAGTTTGGTTGGGTATCCAGACTCCGGTTATTATGTTGAGCGTTCAGGCTCCGGTAAGTTTCGTTGGGTATCCAGACTCAGGTTATTACGTTGAGCGTTCAGGCTCCGGTCAGTTTCGTTGGGTATCCAGACTCCAGTTATTACGTTGAGCGTTCAGGCTCCGGTAATTTTCGTTGAGTATCCAGACTCCGGTTATTAAGTTGAGCGTCAGGCTCTGATCATTTTCGTTGAGTATCCAGACTCCGATTATTACGTTGAGCGTTCAGGCTCCGGTTATTTTTGTTGAGTATCCTAACTCCGGTTATTACATTGAGGGTTCAGACTCAGGTCATTTTCGTTGAGTATCTAGACTCCTGTCATTACGTTGAACGTTCAGGCTCTGATAATTTTCGTTGAGTATCCATACTCCGGTCAATACGTTGAGCGGTCAGGCTCCGGTCATTTTCGTTGAGTATCCAGACTCCGGTCATTACATTGAGGGTTCAAGATCCATTCATTTTCGTTGAGTATCATAACTCTATTTATTACGTTGAGCGTTCAGGGTCCGGTAAGTTTCGTTGGGTATCCAGACTCCAAATATTACGTTGAGCGTTCAGGCTCCGGTCAGTTTCATTGGGTATCCAGACTCCGGTGATTACGTTGACCGTTCAGGCTCCGGTCATTTTCGTTGACTATCCAGACTCCGGTTATAACGTTGAGCGTTCAGGCTCCGGTCAGTTTCGTTGAGTATCCAGATTCTGATTATTACGTTGAGAGTTCAGGCTCTGGTCAGTTTCGTTGGGTATCCAGACTCAGGTTATTACGTTGAGCGTTCAGGCTCCGGTCAGTTTCGTTGGGTATCCAGACTCCAGTTATTACGTTGAGCGTTCAGGCTCCGGTAATTTTCGTTGAGTATCCTGACTCCGGTTATTACATTGAGGGTTCAGACTCAGGTCATTTTCGTTGAGTATCTAGACTCCTGTCATTACGTTGAGCGTTCAGGCTTCGGTCAGTTTCGTTGGGTATCCAGACTCCGGTGATTACGTTGATCGTTCAGGCTCCGGTCATTTTCGTTGACTATCCAGACTCGGGTTATTACGTTGAGCGTTCAGGCTCCAGTCAGTTTCGTTGGGTATCCAGACTCCGGTTATTATGTTGAGCGTTCAGGCTCCGGTCAGTTTCATTGGGTATCCAGACTCTGATTATTACGTTGAGCGTTCAGGCTGCGGTAAGTTTCGTTGAGTATCCAGACTCAGGTTATTACGTTGAGCGTTCAGGCTCCGGTAAGTTTCGTTGGGTATCCAGACTCAGGTTATTACGTTGAGCGTTCAGGCTCCGGTCAGTTTCGTTGGGTATCCAGACTCCAGTTATTAAGTTGAGCGTTCAGGCTCCGGTAATTTTTGTTGAGTATCCAAACTCCGGGTATTAAGTTGAGCGTCAGGCTCCGATCATTTTCGTTGAGTATCCAGACTCCGATTATTACGTTGAACGTTCAGGCTCCGGTTATTTTTGTTGAGTATCCTGACTCCGGTTATTACGTTGAGGGTTCAGACTCAGGTCATTTTCGTTGAGTATCTAGACTCCTGTCATTACGTTGAATGTTCAGGCTCCGATAATTTTCGTTGAGTATCCATACTCCGGTCAATACGTTGAGCGGTCAGGCTCCGGTCATTTTTGGAGAGTATCCAGACTCCGGTTATTACATTGAGGGTTCAAGATCCATTCATTTTCGTTGAGTATCATAACTCCATTTATTAGGTTGAGCGTTCAGGGTCCGGTAAGTTTCGTTGAGTATCCATACTCCAAATATTACGTTGAGCATTCAGGCTCCGGTCAATTTCGTTGGGTATCCAGACTCCGGTGATTACGTTGATCGTTCAGGCTCCGGTCATTTTCGTTGATTATCCAGACTCCGGTTATTACGTTAAGCGTTCAGGCTCCAGTCAGTTTCGTTGAGTATCCAGATTCTGATTATTACGTTGAGCGTTCAGGCTCTGGTCAGTTTCGTTGGGTATCCAGACTCCGGTTATTACATTGAGCGTTCAGGCTCCGGTCATTTTTGTTGAGTATCCAGACTCCGGTTATTAAGTTGAGCGTCAGGCTCCGATCATTTTGTTGAGTATCCAGACTCCGATTATTACGTTGAGCGTTCAGGCTCCGATTATTTTCGTTGAGTATCCTGACTCCGGTTATTACGTTGAGGGTTCAGACTCCGGTCATTTTCGTTGAGCATCTAGACTCCTGTCATTACGTTGAACGTTCAGGCTCCGATCATTTTCGTTGAGTATCCATACTCCGGTCAATACGTTGAGCGGTCAGGCTCCGGTCATTTTCGTTGAGTATCCAGACTCCGGTAATTACATTGAGCGTTCAGGATCCAGTCATTTTCGTTGAGTATCATAACTCCATTTATTACGTTGAGCATTCAGGATCCGGTCAGTTTCGTTGAGTATCCAGACTCCAAATATTACGTTGAGCGTTCAGGCTTCGGTCAGTTTCGTTGGGTATCTAGACTCCAGTGATTACGTTGATCGTTCAGGCTCCGGTCATTTTCGTTGACTATCCAGACTCGGGTTATTACGTTGAGCGTTCAGGCTCCAGTCAGTTTCGTTGAGTACCCAGATTCCGGTTATTACGTTGAGCGTTCAGGCTCCGGTCATTTTCGTTGGGTATCCAGACTCCGGTTATTACGTTGAGCGTTCAGGCTGCGGTAAGTTTCGTTGGGTATCCAGACTCAGGTTATTACGTTGAGCGTTCAGGCTCCGGTCAGTTTCGTTGGGTATCCAGACTCAGGTTATTACGTTGAGCGTTCAGGCTCCGGTCAGTTTCGTAGGGTATCCAGACTCCAGTTATTACGTTGAGCGTTCAAGCTCCGGTAATTTTCGTTGAGTATCCAGATTCCGGTTATTAAGTTGAGCGTCAGGCTCGGATCATTTTCGTTGAGTATCCAGACTCCGATTATTACGTTGAGCGTTCAGGCTCCGGTTATTTTCGTTGAGTATCCTGACTCCGGTTATTACATTGAGGGTTCAGACTCAGGTCATTTTCGTTGAGTATCTAGACTCCTGTCATTACGTTGAACGTTCAGGCTCTGATAATTTTCGTTGAGTATCCATACTCCGGTCAATACGTTGAGCGGTCAGGCTCCGGTCATTTTCGTTGAGTATCCAGACTCCGGTCATTACATTGAGGGTTCAAGATCCATTCATTTTCGTTGAGTATCATAACTCCATTTATTACGTTGAGCGTTCAGGGTCCGGTAAGTTTCGTTGGGTATCCAGACTCCAAATATTACGTTGAGCGTTCAGGCTCCGGTCAGTTTCATTGGGTATCCAGACTCCGGTGATTACGTTGACCGTTCAGGCTCCGGTCATTTTCGTTGACTATCCAGACTCCGGTTATTACGTTGAGCGTTCAGGCTCCGGTCAGTTTCGTTGAGTATCCAGATTCTGATTATTACGTTGAGAGTTCAGGCTCTGGTCAGTTTCGTTGGGTATCCAGACTCAGGTTATTACGTTGAGCGTTCAGGCTCCGGTCAGTTTCGTTGGGTATCCAGACTCCAGTTATTACATTGAGCGTTCAGGCTCCGGTAATTTTCGTTGAGTATCCTGACTCCGGTTATTACATTGAGGGTTCAGACTCAGGTCATTTTCGTTGAGTATCTAGACTCCTGTCATTACGTTGAGCGTTCAGGCTTCGGTCAGTTTCGTTGGGTATCCAGACTCCGTTGATTACGTTGATCGTTCAGGCTCCGGTCATTTTCGTTGACTATCCAGACTCGGGTTATTACGTTGAGCGTTCAGGCTCCAGTCAGTTTCGTTGGGTATCCAGACTCCGGTTATTATGTTGAGCGTTCAGGCTCCGGTCAGTTTCATTGGGTATCCAGACTCTGATTATTACGTTGAGCGTTCAGGCTGCGGTAAGTTTCGTTGAGTATCCAGACTCAGGTTATTACGTTGAGCGTTCAGGCTCCGGTAAGTTTCGTTGGGTATCCAGACTCAGGTTATTACGTTGAGCGTTCAGGCTCCGATCAGTTTCGTTGGGTATCCAGACTCCAGTTATTAAGTTGAGCGTTCAGGCTCCGGTAATTTTTGTTGAGTATCCAAACTCCGGGTATTAAGTTGAGCGTCAGGCTCCGATCATTTTCGTTGAGTATCCAGACTCCGATTATTACGTTGAACGTTCAGGCTCCGGTTATTTTCGTTGAGTATCCTGACTCCGGTTATTACGTTGAGGGTTCAGACTCAGGTCATTTTCGTTGAGTATCTAGACTCCTGTCATTACGTTGAATGTTCAGGCTCCGATAATTTTCGTTGAGTATCCATACTCCGGTCAATACGTTGAGCGGTCAGGCTCCGGTCATTTTTGGAGAGTATCCAGACTCCGGTTATTACATTGAGGGTTCAAGATCCATTCATTTTCGTTGAGTATCATAACTCCATTTATTAGGTTGAGCGTTCAGGGTCCGGTAAGTTTCGTTGAGTATCCATACTCCAAATATTACGTTGAGCATTCAGGCTCCGGTCAATTTTGTTGGGTATCCAGACTCCGGTGATTACGTTGATCGTTCAGGCTCCGGTCATTTTCGTTGACTATCCAGACTCGGGTTATTACGTTGAGCGTTCAGGCTCCAGTCAGTTTCGTTGGGTATCCAGACTCCGGTTATTATGTTGAGCGTTCAGGCTCCGGTCAGTTTCATTGGGTATCCAGACTCTGATTATTACGTTGAGCGTTCAGGCTGCGGTAAGTTTCGTTGAGTATCCAGACTCAGGTTATTACGTTGAGCGTTCAGGCTCCGGTAAGTTTCGTTGGGTATCCAGACTCAGGTTATTACGTTGAGCGTTCAGGCTCCGATCAGTTTCGTTGGGTATCCAGACTCCAGTTATTAAGTTGAGCGTTCAGGCTCCGGTAATTTTTGTTGAGTATCCAAACTCCGGGTATTAAGTTGAGCGTCAGGCTCCGATCATTTTCGTTGAGTATCCAGACTCCGATTATTACGTTGAACGTTCAGGCTCCGATAATTTTCGTTGAGTATTCATACTCCGGTCAATATGTTGAGCGGTCAGGCTCCGGTCATTTTCGTTGAGTATCCAGACTCCGGTAATTACATTGAGCATTCAGGATCCAGTCATTTTCGTTGCGTATCATAACTCCATTTATTACGTTGAGCGTTCAGGGTCCGGTCAGTTTCGTTGAGTATCCAGACTCCAAATATTATGTAGAGCGTTCGGGCTCCGGTCAGTTTCGTTGGGTATCCAGACTCCGGTGATTACGTTGATCGTTCAGGCTCCGGTCATTTTCGTTGACTATCTAGACTCGGGTTATTACGTCGAGCGTTCAGGCTCCAGTCAGTTTCGTTGAGTATCCAGATTCCGGTTATTACGTTTAGCGTTCAGGCTCCGGTCAGTTTGGTTGGGTATCCAGACTCCGGTTATTATGTTGAGCGTTCAGGCTCCGGTAAGTTTCGTTGGGTATCCAGACTCAGGTTATTACGTTGAGCGTTCAGGCTCCGGTCAGTTTCGTTGGGTATCCAGACTCCAGTTATTACGTTGAGCGTTCAGGCTCCGGTAATTTTCGTTGAGTATCCAGACTCCGGTTATTAAGTTGAGCGTCAGGCTCTGATCATTTTCGTTGAGTATCCAGACTCCGATTATTACGTTGAGCGTTCAGGCTCCGGTTATTTTTGTTGAGTATCCTAACTCCGGTTATTACATTGAGGGTTCAGACTCAGGTCATTTTCGTTGAGTATCTAGACTCCTGTCATTACGTTGAACGTTCAGGCTCTGATAATTTTCGTTGAGTATCCATACTCCGGTCAATACGTTGAGCGGTCAGGCTCCGGTCATTTTCGTTGAGTATCCAGACTCCGGTCATTACATTGAGGGTTCAAGATCCATTCATTTTCGTTGAGTATCATAACTCCATTTATTACGTTGAGCGTTCAGGGTCCGGTAAGTTTCGTTGGGTATCCAGACTCCAAATATTACGTTGAGCGTTCAGGCTCCGGTCAGTTTCATTGGGTATCCAGACTCCGGTGATTACGTTGACCGTTCAGGCTCCGGTCATTTTCGTTGACTATCCAGACTCCGGTTATTACGTTGAGCGTTCAGGCTCCGGTCAGTTTCGTTGAGTATCCAGATTCTGATTATTACGTTGAGAGTTCAGGCTCTGGTCAGTTTCGTTGGGTATCCAGACTCAGGTTATTACGTTGAGCGTTCAGGCTCCGGTCAGTTTCGTTGGGTATCCAGACTCCAGTTATTACGTTGAGCGTTCAGGCTCCGGTAATTTTCGTTGAGTATCCTGACTCCGGTTATTACATTGAGGGTTCAGACTCAGGTCATTTTCGTTGAGTATCTAGACTCCTGTCATTACGTTGAGCGTTCAGGCTTCGGTCAGTTTCGTTGGGTATCCAGACTCCGGTGATTACGTTGATCGTTCAGGCTCCGGTCATTTTCGTTGACTATCCAGAGTCGGGTTATTACGTTGAGCGTTCAGGCTCCAGTCAGTTTCGTTGGGTATCCAGACTCCGGTTATTATGTTGAGCGTTCAGGCTCCGGTCAGTTTCATTGGGTATCCAGACTCTGATTATTACGTTAAGCGTTCAGGCTGCGGTAAGTTTCGTTGAGTATCCAGACTCAGGTTATTACGTTGAGCGTTCAGGCTCCGGTAAGTTTCGTTGGGTATCCAGACTCAGGTTATTACGTTGAGCGTTCAGGCTCCGGTCAGTTTCGTTGGGTATCCAGACTCCAGTTATTAAGTTGAGCGTTCAGGCTCCGGTAATTTTTGTTGAGTATCCAAACTCCGGGTATTAAGTTGAGCGTCAGGCTCCGATCATTTTCGTTGAGTATCCAGACTCCGATTATTACGTTGAACGTTCAGGCTCCGGTTATTTTCGTTGAGTATCCTGACTCCGGTTATTACGTTGAGGGTTCAGACTCAGGTCATTTTCGTTGAGTATCTAGACTCCTGTCATTACGTTGAATGTTCAGGCTCCGATAATTTTCGTTGAGTATCCATACTCCGGTCAATACGTTGAGCGGTCAGGCTCCGGTCATTTTTGGAGAGTATCCAGACTCCGGTTATTACATTGAGGGTTCAAGATCCATTCATTTTCGTTGAGTATCATAACTCCATTTATTAGGTTGAGCGTTCAGGGTCCGGTAAGTTTCGTTGAGTATCCATACTCCAAATATTACGTTGAGCATTCAGGCTCCGGTCAATTTCGTTGGGTATCCAGACTCCGGTGATTACGTTGATCGTTCAGGCTCCGGTCATTTTCGTTGACTATCCAGACTCCGGTTATTACGTTAAGCGTTCAGGCTCCAGTCAGTTTCGTTGAGTATCCAGATTCTGATTATTACGTTGAGCGTTCAGGCTCTGGTCAGTTTCGTTGGGTATCCAGACTCCGGTTATTACATTGAGCGTTCAGGCTCCGGTCATTTTCGTTGAGTATCCAGACTCCGGTTATTAAGTTGAGCGTCAGGCTCCGATCATTTTGTTGAGTATCCAGACTCCGATTATTACGTTGAGCGTTCAGGCTCCGATTATTTTCGTTGAGTATCCTGACTCCGGTTATTACGTTGAGGGTTCAGACTCCGGTCATTTTCGTTGAGCATCTAGACTCCTGTCATTACGTTGAACGTTCAGGCTCCGATCATTTTCGTTGAGTATCCATACTCCGGTCAATACGTTGAGCGGTCAGGCTCCGGTCATTTTCGTTGAGTATCCAGACTCCGGTAATTACATTGAGCGTTCAGGATCCAGTCATTTTCGTTGAGTATCATAACTCCATTTATTACGTTGAGCATTCAGGATCCGGTCAGTTTTGTTGAGTATCCAGACTCCAAATATTACGTTGAGCGTTCAGGCTTCGGTCAGTTTCGTTGGGTATCCAGACTCCGGTGATTACGTTGATCGTTCAGGCTCCGGTCATTTTCGTTGACTATCCAGACTCGGGTTATTACGTTGAGCGTTCAGGCTCCAGTCAGTTTCGTTGAGTACCCAGATTCCGGTTATTACGTTGAGCGTTCAGGCTCCGGTCATTTTCGTTGGGTATCCAGACTCCGGTTATTACGTTGAGCGTTCAGGCTGCGGTAAGTTTCGTTGGGTATCCAGACTCAGGTTATTACGTTGAGCGTTCAGGCTCCGGTCAGTTTCGTTGGGTATCCAGACTCAGGTTATTACGTTGAGCGTTCAGGCTCCGGTCAGTTTCGTAGGGTATCCAGACTCCAGTTATTACGTTGAGCGTTCAAGCTCCGGTAATTTTCGTTGAGTATCCAGATTCCGGTTATTAAGTTGAGCGTCAGGGTCGGATCATTTTCGTTGAGTATCCAGACTCCGATTATTACGTTGAGCGTTCAGGCTCCGGTTATTTTCGTTGAGTATCCTGACTCCGGTTATTACATTGAGGGTTCAGACTCAGGTCATTTTCGTTGAGTATCTAGACTCCTGTCATTACGTTGAACGTTCAGGCTCTGATAATTTTCGTTGAGTATCCATACTCCGGTCAATACGTTGAGCGGTCAGGCTCCGGTCATTTTCGTTGAGTATCCAGACTCCGGTCATTACATTGAGGGTTCAAGATCCATTCATTTTCGTTGAGTATCATAACTCCATTTATTACGTTGAGCGTTCAGGGTCCGGTAAGTTTCGTTGGGTATCCAGACTCCAAATATTACGTTGAGCGTTCAGGCTCCGGTCAGTTTCATTGGGTATCCAGACTCCGGTGATTACGTTGACCGTTCAGGCTCCGGTCATTTTCGTTGACTATCCAGACTCCGGTTATTACGTTGAGCGTTCAGGCTCCGGTCAGTTTCGTTGAGTATCCAGATTCTGATTATTACGTTGAGAGTTCAGGCTCTGGTCAGTTTCGTTGGGTATCCAGACTCAGGTTATTACGTTGAGCGTTCAGGCTCCGGTCAGTTTCGTTGGGTATCCAGACTCCAGTTATTACGTTGAGCGTTCAGGCTCCGGTAATTTTCGTTGAGTATCCTGACTCCGGTTATTACATTGAGGGTTCAGACTCAGGTCATTTTCGTTGAGTATCTAGACTCCTGTCATTACGTTGAGCGTTCAGGCTTCGGTCAGTTTCGTTGGATATCCAGACTCCGGTGATTACGTTGATCGTTCAGGCTCCGGTCATTTTCGTTGACTATCCAGACTCGGGTTATTACGTTGAGCGTTCAGGCTCCAGTCAGTTTCGTTGGGTATCCAGACTCCGGTTATTATGTTGAGCGTTCAGGCTCCGGTCAGTTTCATTGGGTATCCAGACTCTGATTATTACGTTGAGCGTTCAGGCTGCGGTAAGTTTCGTTGAGTATCCAGACTCAGGTTATTACGTTGAGCGTTCAGGCTCCGGTAAGTTTCGTTGGGTATCCAGACTCAGGTTATTACGTTGAGCGTTCAGGCTCCGATCAGTTTCGTTGGGTATCCAGACTCCAGTTATTAAGTTGAGCGTTCAGGCTCCGGTAATTTTTGTTGAGTATCCAAACTCCGGGTATTAAGTTGAGCGTCAGGCTCCGATCATTTTCGTTGAGTATCCAGACTCCGATTATTACGTTGAACGTTCAGGCTCCGGTTATTTTCGTTGAGTATCCTGACTCCGGTTATTACGTTGAGGGTTCAGACTCAGGTCATTTTCGTTGAGTATCTAGACTCCTGTCATTACGTTGAATGTTCAGGCTCCGATAATTTTCGTTGAGTATCCATACTCCGGTCAATACGTTGAGCGGTCAGGCTCCGGTCATTTTTGGAGAGTATCCAGACTCCGGTTATTACATTGAGGGTTCAAGATCCATTCATTTTCGTTGAGTATCATAACTCCATTTATTAGGTTGAGCGTTCAGGGTCCGGTAAGTTTCGTTGAGTATCCATACTCCAAATATTACGTTGAGCATTCAGGCTCCGGTCAATTTCGTTGGGTATACAGACTCCGGTGATTACGTTGATCGTTCAGGCTCCGATCATTTTCGTTGACTATCCAGACTCCGGTTATTACGTTAAGTGTTCAGGCTCCAGTCAGTTTCGTTGAGTATCCAGATTCTGATTATTACGTTGAGCGTTCAGGCTCTGGTCAGTTTCGTTGGGTATCCAGACTCCGGTTATTACATTGAGCGTTCAGGCTCCGGTCATTTTCGATGAGTATCCAGACTCCGGTTATTAAGTTGAGCGTCAGGCTCCGATCATTTTGTTGAGTATCCAGACTCCGATTATTACGTTGAGCGTTCAGGCTCCGATTATTTTCGTTGAGTATCCTGACTCCGGTTATTACGTTGAGGGTTCAGACTCCGGTCATTTTCGTTGAGCATCTAGACTCCTGTCATTACGTTGAACGTTCAGGCTCCGATCATTTTCGTTGAGTATCCATACTCCGGTCAATACGTTGAGCGGTCAGGCTCCGGTCATTTTCGTTGAGTATCCAGACTCCGGTAATTACATTGAGCGTTCAGGATCCAGTCATTTTCGTTGAGTATCATAACTCCATTTATTACGTTGAGCATTCAGGATCCGGTCAGTTTCGTTGAGTATCCAGACTCCAAATATTACGTTGAGCGTTCAGGCTTCGGTCAGTTTCGTTGGGTATCCAGACTCCGGTGATTACGTTGATCGTTCAGGCTCCGGTCATTTTCGTTGACTATCCAGACTCGGGTTATTACGTTGAGCGTTCAGGCTCCAGTCAGTTTCGTTGAGTACCCAGATTCCGGTTATTACGTTGAGCGTTCAGGCTCCGGTCATTTTCGTTGGGTATCCAGACTCCGGTTATTACGTTGAGCGTTCAGGATGCGGTAAGTTTCGTTGGGTATCCAGACTCAGGTTATTACGTTGAGCGTTCAGGCTCCGGTCAGTTTCGTTGGGTATCCAGACTCAGGTTATTACGTTGAGCGTTCAGGCTCCGGTCAGTTTCGTAGGGTATCCAGACTCCAGTTATTACGTTGAGCGTTCAAGCTCCGGTAATTTTCGTTGAGTATCCAGATTCCGGTTATTAAGTTGAGCGTCAGGCTCGGATCATTTTCGTTGAGTATCCAGACTCCGATTATTACGTTGAGCGTTCAGGCTCCGGTTATTTTCGTTGAGTATCCTGACTCCGGTTATTACATTGAGGGTTCAGACTCAGGTCATTTTCGTTGAGTATCTAGACTCCTGTCATTATGTTGAACGTTCAGGCTCCGATAATTTTCGTTGAGTATCCATACTCCGGTCAATACGTTGAACGGTCAGGCTCCGATCATTTTCGTTGAGTATCCAGACTCCGGTCATTACATTGAGGGTTCAAGATCCATTCATTTTCGTTGAGTATCATAACTCCATTTATTACGTTGAGCGTTCGGGGTCCGGTAAGTTTCGTTGAGTATCCAGACTCCAAATATTACGTTGAGCGTTCAGGGTCCGGTCAGTTTCGTTGGGTATCCAGACTCCGGTGATTACGTTGACCGTTTAGGCTCCGGTCATTTTCGTTGACTATCCAGACTCCAGTTATTACGTTGAGCGTTCAGGCTCCGGTCAGTTTCGTTGAGTATCCAGATTCTGATTATTACGTTGAGAGTTCAGGCTCTGGTCAGTTTCGTTGGGTATCCAGACTCCGGTTATTACGTTGAGCGTTCAGGCTCCGGTCATTTTCGTTGAGTATCCAGACTCCGGTTATTAAGTTGAGCGTCAGGCTCCGATCATTTTGTTGAGTATCCAGACTCCGATTATTACGTTGAGCGTTCAGGCTCCGATTATTTTCGTTGAGTATCCTGACTCCGGTTATTACGTTGAGGGTTCAGACTCCGGTCATTTTCGTTGAGTATCTAGACTCCTGTCATTATGTTGAACGTTCAGGCTCCGATCATTTTCGTTGAGTATCCATACTCCGGTCAATACGTTGAGCGGTCAGGCTCCGGTCATTTTCGTTGAGTATCCAGACTCCGGTAATTACATTGAGCGTTCAGGATCCAGTCATTTTCGTTGAGTATCATAACTCCATTTATTACGTTGAGCATTCAGGATCCGGTCAGTTTCGTTGAGTATCCAGACTCCAAATATTACGTTGAGCGTTCAGGCTTCGGTCAGTTTCGTTGGGTATCCAGACTCCGGTGATTACGTTGATCGTTCAGGCTCCGGTCATTTTCGTTGACTATCCAGACTCGGGTTATTACGTTGAGCGTTCAGGCTCCAGTCAGTTTCGTTGAGTACCCAGATTCCGGTTATTACGTTGAGCGTTCAGGCTCCGGTCAGTTTCGGTTGGTATCCAGACTCTGGTTATTACGTTGAGCGTTCAGGCTGCGGTAAGTTTCGTTGGGTATCCAGACTCAGGTTATTACGTTGAGCGTTCAGACTCCGGTCAGTTTCGTTGGGTATCCAGACTCAGGTTATTACGTTGAGCGTTCAGGCTCCAGTCAGTTTCGTAGGGTATCCAGACTCCAGTTATTACGTTGAGCGTTCAAGCTCCGGTAATTTTCGTTGAGTATCCAGACTCCGGTTATTAAGTTGAGCGTCAGGCTCTGATCATTTTCGTTGAGTATCCAGACTCCGATTATTACGTTGAGCGTTCAGGCTCCGGTTATTTTCGTTGAGTATCCTGACTCCGGTTATTACATTGAGGGTTCAGACTCAGGTCATTTTCGTTGAGTATCTAGACTCCTGTCATTACGTTGAACGTTCAGGCTCCAATAATTTTCGTTGAGTATCCATACTCCGGTCAATATGTTGAGCGGTCAGGCTCCGGTCATTTTCGTTGAGTATCCAGACTCCGGTCATTACATTGAGGGTTCAAGATCCATTCATTTTCGTTGAGTATCATAACTCCATTTATTACGTTGAGCATTCAGGGTCCGGTAAGTTTCGTTGAGTATCCAGACTCCAAATATTACGTTGAGCGTTCAGGCTCCGGTCAGTTTCGTTGGGTATCCAGACTCCGGTGATTACGTTGACCGTTCAGGCTCCGGTCATTTTCGTTGACTATCCAGACTCCAGTTATTACGTTGAGCGTTCAGGCTCCGGTCAGTTTCGTTGAGTATCCAGATTCTGATTATTACGTTGAGAGTTCAGGCTCTGGTCAGTTTCGTTGGGTATCCAGACTCCGATTATTACGTTGAGCGTTCAGGCTCCGGTCATTTTCGTTGAGTATCCAGACTCCGGTTATTAAGTTGAGCGTCAGGCTCCGATCATTTTGTTGAGTATCCAGAGTCCGATTATTACGTTGAGCTTTCAGGCTCCGGTTATTTTCGTTGAGTATCCTGACTCCGGTTATTATGTTGAGGGTTCAGACTCCGGTCATTTTCGTTGAATATCTAGACTCCTGTCATTACGTTGAACGTTCAGGCTCCGATCATTTTCGTTGAGTATCCATACTCCGGTCAATACTTTGAGCGGTCAGGCTCCGGTCATTTTCGTTGAGTATCCATACTCCGGTAATTAAATTGAGCGTTCAGGATCCAGTCATTTTTGTTGAGTATCATAACTCCATTTATTACGTTGAGCATTCAGGATCCGGTCAGTTTTGTTGAGTATCCAGACTCCAAATATTACGTTGATCGTTCAGGCTCCGGTGAGTTTCGTTGGGTATCCAGACTCCGGTGATTACGTTGATCGTTCAGGCTCCGGTCATTTTTGTTGACTATCCAGACTCGGGTTATTACGTTGAGCGTTCAGGCTCCTGTCAGTTTCGTTGAGTATCCAGATTCTGATTATTTCGTTGAGAGTTCAGGCTCTGGTCAGTTTCGTTGGGTATCCAGACTCCGGTTATTACGTTGAGCGTTCAGGCTCCGGTCATTTTCGTTGAGTATCCAGACTCCGGTTATTAAGTTGAGCGTCAGGCTCCGATCATTTTGTTGAGTATCCAGAGTCCGATTATTACGTTGAGCGTTCAGGCTCCGGTTATTTTCGTTGAGTATCCTGACTCCGGTTATTACGTTGAGGGTTCAGACTCCGGTCATTTTCGTTGAGTATCTAGATTCCTGTCATTACGTTGAACGTTCAGGCTCCGATCATTTTCGTTGAGTATCCATACTCCGGTCAATACGTTGAGCGGTCAGGCTCCGGTCATTTTCGTTGAGTATTCAGACTCCGGTAATTAAATTGAGCGTTCAGGATCCAGTCATTTTCGTTGAGTATCATAACTCCATTTATTACGTTGAGCATTCAGGATCCGGTCAGTTTCGTTGAGTATCCAGACTCCAAATATTACGTTGATCGTTCAGGCTCCGGTGAGTTTCGTTGGGTATCCAGACTCCGGTGATTACGTTGATCGTTCAGGCTCCGGTCATTTTCGTTGACTATCTAGACTCGGGTTATTACGTTGAGTGTTCAGGCTCTGGTTAGTTTTGTTGAGTACCCAGATTCCCGTTATTACGTTGAGCGTTCAAGCTCCGGTCAGTTTCGTTGGGTATCCAGACTCCGGTTATTACGTTGAGCGTTCAGGCTCCGATAAGTTTCGTTGGGTATCTAGACTCAGGTTATTACGTTGAGCGTTCAGGCTCCGGTCAGTTTCGTTGGGTATCCAGACTCCAGTTATTACGTTGAACGTTCAGGCTCCGGTAATTTTCGTTGAGTATCCAGACTCCGGGTATTAAGTTGAGCGTCAGGCTCCGATCATTTTCGTTGAGTATCCAGACTCCGATTATTACGTTGAGTGTTCAGGCTCCGGTTATTTTCGTTGAGTATCCTGACTCCGGTTATTACGTTGAGGGTTCAGACTCAGGTCATTTTCGTTGAGTATCTAGACTCCTGTCATTACGTTGAACGTTCAGGCTCCGATAATTTTCGTTGAGTATCCATACTCCGGTCAATACGTTGAGCGGTCAGGCTCCGGTCATTTTCGTTGAGTATCCAGACTCCAGTCATTACATTGAGGGTTCAAGATCCATTCATTTTCGTTGAGTATGATAACTCCATTTATTACGTTGAGCGTTCAGGGTTCGGTAAGTTTCGTTGAGTATCCAGACTCCAAATATTACGTTGAGCATTCAGGCTCCGGTCAGTTTCGTTGGGTATCCAGACTACGGTGATTACGTTGATCGTTCAGGCTCCGGTCATTTTCGTTGACTATCCAGACTCCGGTTATTACGTTAAGCGTTCAGGCTCCAGTCAGTTTCGTTGAGTATCCAGATTCTGATTATTACGTTGAGCGTTCAGGCTCTGGTCAGTTTCGTTGGGTATCCAGACTCCGGTTATTACGTTGAGCGTTCAGGCTCCGGTCATTTTCGTTGAGTATCCAGACTCCGGTTATTAAGTTGAGCGTCAGGCTCCGATCATTTTGTTGAGTATCCAGAGTCCGATTATTACGTTGAGCGTTCAGGCTCCGGTTATTTTCGTTGAGTATCCTGACTCCGGTTATTACGTTGAGGGTTCAGACTCCGGTCATTTTCGTTGAGTATCTAGATTCCTGTCATTACGTTGAACGTTCAGGCTCCGATCATTTTCGTTGAGTATCCATACTTCGGTCAATACGTTGAGCGGTCAGGCTCCGGTCATTTTCGTTGAGTATTCAGACTCCGGTAATTAAATTGAGCGTTCAGGATCCAGTCATTTTCGTTGAGTATCATAACTCCATTTATTACGTTGAGCATTCAGGATCCGGTCAGTTTCGTTGAGTATCCAGACTCCAAATATTACGTTGATC
This sequence comes from Lathyrus sativus, assembly GCA_963859935.3. Lineage (NCBI taxonomy): Eukaryota > Viridiplantae > Streptophyta > Magnoliopsida > Fabales > Fabaceae > Lathyrus > Lathyrus sativus. Next base: position 239,255,551 of record OZ012736.1, read on the forward strand.
GTTCAGGCTCCGGTGAGTTTCGTTGGGTATCCAGACTCCGGTGATTACGTTGATCGTTCAGGCTCCGGTCATTTTCGTTGACTATCTAGACTCGGGTTATTACGTTGAGCGTTCAGGCTCTGGTTAGTTTTGTTGAGTACCCAGATTCCGGTTATTACGTTGAGCGTTCAGGCTCCGGTCAGTTTCGTTGGGTATCCAGACTCCGGTTATTACGTTGAGCGTTCAGGCTCCGATAAGTTTCGTTGGGTATCTAGACTCAGGTTATTACGTTGAGCGTTCAGGCTCCGGTCAGTTTTGTTGGGTATCCAGACTCCAGTTATTACGTTGAGCGTTCAGGCTCCGGTAATTTTCGTTGAGTATCCAGACTCTGGGTATTAAGTTGAGCGTCAGGCCCCGATCATTTTCGTTGAGTATCCAGACTCCGATTATTACGTTGAGCGTTCAGGCTCCGGTTATTTTCGTTGAGTATCCTGACTCCGGTTATTACGTTGAGGGTTCAGACTCAGGTCATTTTCGTTGAGTATCTAGACTTCTGTCATTACGTTGAACGTTCAGGCTCCGATAATTTTCGTTGAGTATCCATACTCCGGTCAATACGTTGAGCGGTCAGGCTCCGGTCATTTTCGTTGAGTATCCAGACTCCGGTCATTACATTGAGGGTTCAAGATCCATTCATTTTCGTTGAGTATGATAACTCCATTTATTACGTTGAGCGTTCAGGGTTCGGTAAGTTTCGTTGAGTATCCAGACTCCAAATATTACGTTGAGCATTCAGGCTCCGGTCAGTTTCGTTGGGTATCCAGACTACGGTGATTACGTTGATCGTTCAGGCTCCGGTCATTTTCGTTGACTATCCAGACTCCGGTTATTACGTTAAGCGTTCAGGCTCCAGTCAGTTTCGTTGAGTATCCAGATTCTGATTATTACGTTGAGCGTTCAGGCTCTGGTCAGTTTCGTTGGGTATCCAGACTCCGGTTATTACGTTGAGCGTTCAGGCTCCGGTCATTTTCGTTGAGTATCCAGACTCCGGTTATTAAGTTGAGCGTCAGGCTCCGATCATTTTGTTGAGTATCCAGACTCCGATTATTACGTTGAGCGTTCAGGCTCCGATTATTTTCGTTGAGTATCCTGACTCCGGTTATTACGTTGAGTGTTCAGACTCCGGTCATTTTCGTTGAGTATCTAGACTCCTGTCATTACGTTGAACGTTCAGGCTCCGATCATTTTCGTTGAGTATCCATACTCCGGTCAATACGTTGAGCGGTCAGGCTCCGGTCATTTTCGTTGAGTATCCAGACTCCGGTAATTACATTGAGCGTTCAGGATCCAGTCATTTTCATTGAGTATCATAACTCCATTTATTACGTTGAGCATTCAGGATCCGGTCAGTTTCGTTGAGTATCCAGACTCCAAATATTACGTTGAGCGTTCAGGCTTCGGTCAGTTTCGTTGGGTATCCAGACTCCGGTGATTACGTTGATCGTTCAGGCTCCGGTCATTTTCGTTGACTATCCAGACTCGGGTTATTACGTTGAGCGTTCAGGCTCCAGTCAGTTTCGTTGAGTACCCAGATTCCGGTTATTACGTTGAGCGTTCAGGCTCCGGTCAGTTTCGTTGGGTATCCAGACTCCGGTTATTACGTTGAGCGTTCAGGCTGCGGTAAGTTTCGTTGGGTATCCAGACTCAGGTTATTACGTTGAGCGTTCAGGCTCCGGTCAGTTTCGTTGGGTATCCAGACTCAGGTTATTACGTTGAGCGTTCAGGCTCCGGTCCGTTTCGTAGGGTATCCAGACTCCAGTTATTACGTTGAGCGTTCAAGCTCCGGTAATTTTCGTTGAGTATCCAGACTCCGGTTATTAAGTTGAGCGTCAGGCTCTGATCATTTTCGTTGAGTATCCAGACTCCGATTATTACGTTGAGCGGTCAGGCTCCGGTTATTTTCGTTGAGTATCCTGACTCCGGTTATTACGTTGAGGGTTCAGACTCAGGTCATTTTCGTTGAGTATCTAGACTTCTGTCATTACGTTGAACGTTCAGGCTCCGATAATTTTCGTTGAGTATCCATACTCCGGTCAATACGTTGAGCGGTCAGGCTCCGGTCATTTTCGTTGAGTATCCAGACTCCGGTCATTATATTGAGGGTTCAAGATCCATTCATTTTCGTTGAGTATCATAACTCCATTTATTACGTTGAGCATTCAGGGTCCGGTAAGTTTCGTTGAGTATCACGACTCCAAATATTACGTTGAGCGTTCAGGCTCCGGTCAGTTTCGTTGGGTATCCAGACTCCGGTGATTACGTTGACCGTTCAGGCTCCGGTCATTTTCGTTGACTATCCAGACTCCAGTTATTACGTTGAGCGTTCAGGCTCCGGTCAGTTTCGTTGAGTATCCAGATTCTGATTATTACGTTTAGAGTTCAGGCTCTGGTCAGTTTCGTTGGGTATCCAGACTCCGGTTATTACGTTGAGCGTTCAGGCTCCGGTCATTTTCGTTGAGTATCCAGACTCCGGTTATTAAGTTGAGCGTCAGGCTCCGATCATTTTGTTGAGTATCCAGAGTCCGATTATTACGTTGAGCGTTCAGGCTCCGGTTATTTTCGTTGAGTATCCTGACTCCGGTTATTACGTTGAGGGTTCAGACTCCGGTCATTTTCGTTGAATATCTAGACTCCTGTCATTACGTTGAACGTTCAGGCTCCGATCATTTTCGTTGAGTATGCATACTCCGGTCAATACTTTGAGCGGTCAGGCTCCAGTCATTTTCGTTGAGTATCCAGACTCCGGTAATTAAATTGAGCGTTCAGGATCCAGTCATTTTCATTGAGTATCATAACTCCATTTATTACATTGAGCATTCAGGATCCGGTCAGTTTCGTTGAGTATCCAGACTCCAAATATTACGTTGATCGTTCAGGCTCCGGTGAGTTTCGTTGGGTATCCAGACTCCGGTGATTACGTTGATCGTTCAGGCTCCGGTCATTTTCGTTGACTATCCAGACTCGGGTTATTACGTTGAGCGTTCAGGCTCCAGTCAGTTTCGTTGAGTACCCAGATTCCGGTTATTACGTTGAGCGTTCAGGCTCCGGTCAGTTTCGTTGGGTATCCAGACTCCGGTTATTACGTTGAGCGTTCAGGCTGCGGTAAGTTTCGTTGGGTATCCAGACTCAGGTTATTACGTTGAGCGTTCAGGCTCCGGTCAGTTTCGTTGGGTATCCAGACTCAGGTTATTACGTTGAGCGTTCAGGCTCCGGTTATTTTCGTTGAGTATCCTGACTCCGGTTATTACGTTGATGGTTCAGACTCCGGTCATTTTCGTTGAGTATCTAGACTCCTGTCATTACGTTGAACGTTCAGGCTCCGATCATTTTCGTTGAGTATCCATACTCCGGTCAATACGTTGAGCGGTCAGGCTCCGGTCATTTTCGTTAAGTATCCAGACTCCGGTAATTACATTGAGCGTTCAGGATCCAGTCATTTTCGTTGAGTATCATAACTCCATTTATTACGTTGAGCATTCAGGATCCGGTCAGTTTCGTTGAGTATCCAGACTCCAAATATTACGTTGAGCGTTCAGGCTTCGGTCAGTTTCGTTGGGTATCCAGACTCCGGTGATTACGTTGATCGTTCAGGCTCCGGTCATTTTCGTTGACTATCCAGACTCGGGTTATTACGTTGAGCGTTCAGGCTCCAGTCAGTTTCGTTGAGTACCCAGATTCCGGTTATTACGTTGAGCGTTCAGGCTCCGGTCAGTTTCGTTGGGTATCCAGACTCCGGTTATTACGTTGAGCGTTCAGGCTGCGGTAAGTTTCGTTGGGTATCCAGACTCAGGTTATTACGTTGAGCGTTCAGGCTCCGGTTAGTTTCGTTGGGTATCCAGACTCAGGTTATTACGTTGAGCGTTCAGGCTCCGGTCAATTTCGTAGGGTATCCAGACTCCAGTTATTACGTTGAGCGTTCAAGCTCCGGTAATTTTCGTTGAGTATCTAGACTCCGGTTATTAAGTTGAGCGTCAGGCTCTGATCATTTTCGTTGAGTATCCAGACTCCGATTATTACGTTGAGCGTTCAGGCTCCGGTTATTTTCATTGAGTATCCTGACTCCGGTTATTACATTGAAGGTTCAGACTCAGGTCATTTTCGTTGAGTATCTAGACTCCTGTCATTACGTTGAACGTTCAGGCTCCGATAATTTTCGTTGAGTATCCATACTCAGGTCAATACGTTGAGCGGTCAGGCTCCGGTCATTTTCGTTGAGTATCCAGACTCCGGTCATTACATTGAGGGTTCAAGATCCATTCATTTTCGTTGAGTATCATAACTCCATTTATTACGTTGAGCGTTCAGGGTCCGGTAAGTTTCGTTGAGTATCCAGACTCCAAATATTACGTTGAGCGTTCAGGCTCCGGTCAGTTTCGTTGGGTATCCAGACTCCGGTGATTACGTTGACCGTTCAGGCTCCGGTCATTTTCGTTGACTATCCAGACTCCGGTTATTACGTTAAGCGTTCAGGCTCCGGTCAGTTTCGTTGAGTATCCAGATTCTGATTATTACGTTCAGCGTTCAGGCTCTGGTCAGTTTCGTTAGGTATCCAGACTCCGGTTATTACGTTGAGCGTTCAGGCTCCGGTCATTTTCGTTGAGTATCCAGACTCCGGTTATTAAGTTGAGCGTCAGGCTCCGATCATTTTGTTGAGTATCCAGACTCCGATTATTACGTTGAGCGTTCAGGCTCCGATTATTTTCGTTGAGTATCCTGACTCCGGTTATTACGTTGAGGGTTCAGACTCCGGTCATTTTCGTAGAGTATCTAGACTCCTGTCATTACGTTGAACGTTCAGGCTCCGATCATTTTCGTTGAGTATCCTTACTTCGGTCAATATGTTGAGCGGTCAGGCTCTGGTCATTTTCGTTGAGTATCCAGACTCCGGTAATTACATTGAGCGTTCAGGATCCAGTCATTTTCGTTGAGTATCATAACTCCATTTATTACGTTGAGCATTCAGGATCCGGTCAGTTTCGTTGAGTATCCAGACTCCAAATATTACGTTGAGCGTTCAGGCTTCGGTCAGTTTCGTTGGGTATCCAGACTCCGGTGATTACGTTGATCGTTCAGGCTCCGGTCATTTTCGTTGACTATCCAGACTCGGGTTATTACGTTGAGCGTTCAGGCTCCAGTCAGTTTCGTTGAGTACCCAGATTCCGGTTATTACGTTGAGCGTTCAGGCTCCGGTCAGTTTCGTTGGGTATCCAGACTCCGGTTATTACGTTGAGCGTTCAGGCTCCGGTAAGTTTCGTTGGATATCTAGACTCAGGTTATTACGTTGAGCGTTCAGGCTCCGGTAAGTTTCGTTGGGTATCCAGACTCAGTTATTACGTTGAGCGTTCAGGCTCCGGTAATTTTCGTTGAGTATCCAGACTCCGGTTATTAAGTTGAGCGTCAGGCTCTGATCATTTTCGTTGAGTATCCAGACTCCGATTATTACGTTGAGCGTTCAGGCTCCGGTTATTTTCGTTGAGTATCCTGACTCCGGTTATTACATTGAGGGTTCAGACTCAGGTCATTTTCGTTGAGTATCTAGACTCCTGTCGTTACGTTGAATGTTCAGGCTCCGATAATTTTCGTTGACTATCCATACTCCGGTCAATACGTTGAGCGGTCAGGCTCCGGTCATTTTCGTTGAGTATCCAGACTCCAGTCATTACATTGAGGGTTCAAGATCCATTCATTTTCGTTGAGTATCATAACTCCATTTATCACGTTGAGCATTCAGGGTCCGGTAAGTTTCGTTGAGTATCCAGACTCCAAATATTACGTTGAGCGTTCAGGCTCCGGTCAGTTTCGTTGGGTATCCAGACTCCGGTGATTACGTTGACCGTTCAGGCTCCGGTCATTTTCGTTGACTATCCAGACTCCAGTTATTACGTTGAGCGTTCAGGCTCCGGTCAGTTTCGTTGAGTATCCAGATTCTGATTATTACGTTGAGAGTTCAGGCTCTGGTCAGTTTCGTTGGGTATCCAGACTCCGGTTATTACGTTGAGCGTTCAGGCTCCGGTCATTTTCGTTGAGTATCCAGACTCCGGTTATTAAGTTGAGCGTCAGGCTCCGATCATTTTGTTGAGTATCCAGAGTCCGATTATTACATTAAGCGTTCAGGCTCCGGTTATTTTCGTTGAGTATCCTAACTCCGGTTATTACGTTGAGGGTTCAGACTCCGGTCATTTTCGTTGAATATCTAGACTCCTGTCATTACGTTGAACGTTCAGGCTCCGATCATTTTCGTTGAGTATCCATACTCCGGTCAATACTTTGAGCGGTCAGGCTCCGGTCATTTTCGTTGAGTATCCAGACTCCGGTAATTAAATTGAGCGTTCAGGATCCAGTCATTTTCGTTGAGTATCATAACTCCATTTATTACGTTGAGCATTCAGGATCCGGTCAGTTTCGTTGAGTATCCAGACTCCAAATATTACGTTGATCGTTCAGGCTCCGGTGAGTTTCGTTGGGTATCCAGACTCCGGTGATTACGTTGATCGTTCAGGCTCCGGTCATTTTCGTTGACTATCCAGACTCGGGTTATTACGATGAGCGTTCAGGCTCCGGTCAGTTTCGTTGAGTATCCAGATTCTGATTCTTACGTTGAGAGTTCAGGCTCTGGTCAGTTTCGTTGGGTATCCAGACTCCGGTTATTACGTTGAGCGTTCAGGCTCCGGTCATTTTTGTTGAGTATCCAGACTCCGGTTATTAAGTTGAGCGTCAGGCTCTGATCATTTTGTTGAGTATCCAGAGTCCGATTATTACGTTGAGCGTTCAGGCTCCGGTTATTTTCGTTGAGTATCCTGACTCCGGCTATTACGTTGAGGGTTCAGACTCCGGTCATTTTCGTTGAGTATCTAGATTCCTGTCATTACGTTGAACGTTCAGGCTCCGATCATTTTCGTTGAGTATCCATACTCCGGTCAATATGTTGAGCGGTCAGGCTCCGGTCATTTTCGTTGAGTATTCAGACTCCGGTAATTAAATTGAGCGTTCAGGATCCAGTCATTTTCGTTGAGTATCATAACTCCATTTATTACGTTGAGCATTCAGGATCCGGTCAGTTTCGTTGAGTATCCAGACTCCAAATATTACATTGATCGTTCAGGCTCCGGTGAGTTTCGTTGGGTATCCAGACTCCGGTGATTACGTTGATCGTTCAGGCTCCGGTCATTTTCGTTGACTATCTAGACTCGGGTTATTACATTGAGCGTTCAGGCTCTGGTTAGTTTTGATGAGTACCCAGATTCCGGTTATTACGTTGAGCGTTCAGGCTCCGGTCAGTTTCGTTGGGTATCCAGACTCCGGTTATTACGTTGAGCGTTCAGGCTCCGATAAGTTTCGTTGGGTATCTAGACTCAGGTTATTACGTTGAGCGTTCAGGCTCCGGTCAGTTTCGTTGGGTATCCAGACTCCAGTTATTACGTTGAGCGTTCAGGCTCCGGTAATTTTCGTTGAGTATCCAGACTCCGGGTATTAAGTTGAGCGTCAGGCTCCGATCATTTTCGTTGAGTATCCAGACTCCGATTATTACGTTGAGCGTTCAGGCTCCGGTTATTTTCGTTGAGTATCCTGACTCCGGTTATTACGTTGAGGGTTCAGACTCAGGTCATTTTCGTTGAGTATCTAGACTCCTGTCATTACGTTGAACGTTCAGGCTCCGATAATTTTCGTTGAGTATCTATACTCCGGTCAATACGTTGAGCGGTCAGGCTCCGGTCATTTTCGTTGAGTATCCAGACTCCGGTCATTACATTGAGGGTTCAAGATCCATTCATTTTCGTTGAGTATGATAACTCCATTTATTACGTTGAGCGTTCAGGGTTCGGTAAGTTTCGTTGAGTATCCAGACTCCAAATATTACGTTGAGCATTCAGGCTCCGGTCAGTTTCGTTGGGTATCTAGACTACGGTGATTACGTTGATCGTTCAGGCTCCGGTCATTTTCGTTGACTATCCAGACTCCGGTTATTACGTTAAGCGTTCAGGCTCCAGTCAGTTTCGTTGAGTATCCAGATTCTGATTATTACGTTGAGCGTTCAGGCTCTGGTCAGTTTCGTTGGGTATCCAGACTCCGGTTATTACGTTGAGCGTTCAGGCTCCGGTCATTTTCGTTGAGTATCCAGACTCCGGTTATTAAGTTGAGCGTCAGGCTCCGATCATTTTGTTGAGTATCTAGACTCCGATTATTACGTTGAGCGTTCAGGCTCCGATTATTTTCGTTGAGTATCCTGACTCCGGTTATTACGTTGAGGGTTCAGACTCCGGTCATTTTCGTTGAGTATCTAGACTCCTGTCATTACGTTGAACGTTCAGGCTCCGATCATTTTCGTTGAGTATCCATACTTCGGTCAATACGTTGAGCGGTCAGGCTCCGGTCATTTTCGTTGAGTATCCAGACTCCGGTAATTACATTGAGCGTTCAGGATCCAGTCATTTTCATTGAGTATCATAACTCCATTTATTACGTTGAGCATTCAGGATCCGGTCAGTTTCGTTGAGTATCCAGACTCCAAATATTACGTTGAGCGTTCAGGCTCTGGTCAGTTTCGTTGGGTATCCAGACTCCGGTGATTACGTTGATCGTTCAGGCTCCGGTCATTTTCGTTGACTATCCAGACTCCGGTTATTACGTTAAGCGTTCAGGCTCCAGTCAGTTTCGTTGAGTATCCAGATTCTGATTATTACGTTGAGCGTTCAGGCTCTGGTCAGTTTCGTTGGGTATCCAGACTCCGGTTATTACGTTGAGCGTTCAGGCTCCGGTCATTTTCGTTGAGTATCCAGACTCCGGTTATTAAGTTGAGCGTCAGGCTCCGATCATTTTGTTGAGTATCTAGACTCCGATTATTACGTTGAGCGTTCAGGCTCCGATTATTTTCGTTGAGTATCCTGACTCCGGTTATTACGTTGAGGGTTCAGACTCCGGTCATTTTCGTTGAGTATCTAGACTCCTGTCATTACGTTGAACGTTCAGGCTCCGATCATTTTCGTTGAGTATCCATACTTCGGTCAATACGTTGAGCGGTCAGGCTCCGGTCATTTTCGTTGAGTATCCAGACTCCGGTAATTACATTGAGCGTTCAGGATCCAGTCATTTTCATTGAGTATCATAACTCCATTTATTACGTTGAGCATTCAGGATCCGGTCAGTTTCGTTGAGTATCCAGACTCCAAATATTACGTTGAGCGTTCAGGCTCTGGTCAGTTTCGTTGGGTATCCAGACTCCGGTGATTACGTTGATCGTTCAGGCTCCGGTCATTTTCGTTGACTATCCAGACTCGGGTTATTACGTTGAGCGTTCAGGCTCCAGTCTGTTTCGTTGAGTACCCAGATTCCGGTTATTACGTTGAGCGTTCAGGCTCCGGTCAGTTTCGTTGGGTATCCAGACTTCGGTTATTACGTTGAGCGTTCAGGCTGCGGTAAGTTTCGTTGGGTATCCAGACTCAGGTTATTACGTTGAGCGTTCAGGCTCCGGTCAGTTTCGTTGGGTATCCAGACTCAGGTTATTACGTTGAGCGTTCAGGCTCCGGTCAGTTTCGTTGGGTATCCAGACTCCAGTTATTACGTTGAGCGTTCAGGCTCCGGTCATTTTCGTTGAGTATCTAGACTCCTGTCATTACGTTGAACGTTCAGGCTCCGATCATTTTCGTTGAGTATCCATACTTCGGTCAATACGTTGAGCGGTCAGGCTCCGGTCATTTTCGTTGAGTATCCAGACTCCGGTAATTACATTGAGCGTTCAGGATCCAGTCATTTTCGTTGAGTATCATAACTCCATTTATTACGTTGAGCATTCAGGATCCGGTCAGTTTCGTTGAGTATCCAGACTCCAAATATTACGTTGAGCGTTCAGGCTCTGGTCAGTTTCGTTGGGTATCCAGACTCCGGTGATTACGTTGATCGTTCAGGCTCCGGTCATTTTCGTTGACTATCCAGACTCGGGTTATTACGTTGAGCGTTCAGGCTCCAGTCAGTTTCGTTGAGTACCCAGATTCCGGTTATTACGTTGAGCGTTCAGGCTCCGGTCAGTTTCGTTGGGTATCCAGACTTCGGTTATTACGTTGAGCGTTCAGGCTGCGGTAAGTTTCGTTGGGTATCCAGACTCAGGTTATTACGTTGAGCGTTCAGGCTCCGGTCAGTTTCGTTGGGTATCCAGACTCAGGTTATTACGTTGAGCGTTCAGGCTCCGGTCAGTTTCGTTGGGTATCCAGACTCCAGTTATTACGTTGAGCGTTCAGGCTCCGGTAATTTTCGTTGAGTATCCAGACTCCGGTTATTAAGTTGAGCGTCAGGCTCTGATCATTTTCGTTGAGTATCCAGACTCCGATTATTACGTTGAGCGTTCAGGCACCGGTGAGTTTCGTTGGGTATCCAGACTCCGGTGATTACGTTGATCGTTCAGGCTCCGGTCATTTTCGTTGACTATCTAGACTCGGGTTATTACATTGAGCGTTCAGGCTCTGGTTAGTTTTGATGAGTACCCAGATTCCGGTTATTACGTTGAGCGTTCAGGCTCCGGTCAGTTTCGTTGGGTATCCAGACTCCGGTTATTACGTTGAGCGTTCAGGCTCCGATAAGTTTCGTTGGGTATCTAGACTCAGGTTATTACGTTGAGCGTTCAGGCTCCGGTCAGTTTCGTTGGGTATCCAGACTCCAGTTATTACGTTGAGCGTTCAGGCTCCGGTAATTTTCGTTGAGTATCCAGACTCCGGGTATTAAGTTGAGCGTCAGGCTCCGATCATTTTCGTTGAGTATCCAGACTCCGATTATTACGTTGAGCGTTCAGGCTCCGGTTATTTTCGTTGAGTATCCTGACTCCGGTTATTACGTTGAGGGTTCAGACTCAGGTCATTTTCGTTGAGTATCTAGACTCCTGTCATTACGTTGAACGTTCAGGCTCCGATAATTTTCGTTGAGTATCTATACTCCGGTCAATACGTTGAGCGGTCAGGCTCCGGTCATTTTCGTTGAGTATCCAGACTCCGGTCATTACATTGAGGGTTCAAGATCCATTCATTTTCGTTGAGTATGATAACTCCATTTATTACGTTGAGCGTTCAGGGTTCGGTAAGTTTCGTTGAGTATCCAGACTCCAAATATTACGTTGAGCATTCAGGCTCCGGTCAGTTTCGTTGGGTATCTAGACTACGGTGATTACGTTGATCGTTCAGGCTCCGGTCATTTTCGTTGACTATCCAGACTCCGGTTATTACGTTAAGCGTTCAGGCTCCAGTCAGTTTCGTTGAGTATCCAGATTCTGATTATTACGTTGAGCGTTCAGGCTCTGGTCAGTTTCGTTGGGTATCCAGACTCCGGTTATTACGTTGAGCGTTCAGGCTCCGGTCATTTTCGTTGAGTATCCAGACTCCGGTTATTAAGTTGAGCGTCAGGCTCCGATCATTTTGTTGAGTATCTAGACTCCGATTATTACGTTGAGCGTTCAGGCTCCGATTATTTTCGTTGAGTATCCTGACTCCGGTTATTACGTTGAGGGTTCAGACTCCGGTCATTTTCGTTGAGTATCTAGACTCCTGTCATTACGTTGAACGTTCAGGCTCCGATCATTTTCGTTGAGTATCCATACTTCGGTCAATACGTTGAGCGGTCAGGCTCCGGTCATTTTCGTTGAGTATCCAGACTCCGGTAATTACATTGAGCGTTCAGGATCCAGTCATTTTCATTGAGTATCATAACTCCATTTATTACGTTGAGCATTCAGGATCCGGTCAGTTTCGTTGAGTATCCAGACTCCAAATATTACGTTGAGCGTTCAGGCTCTGGTCAGTTTCGTTGGGTATCCAGACTCCGGTGATTACGTTGATCGTTCAGGCTCCGGTCATTTTCGTTGACTATCCAGACTCGGGTTATTACGTTGAGCGTTCAGGCTCCAGTCAGTTTCGTTGAGTACCCAGATTCCGGTTATTACGTTGAGCGTTCAGGCTCCGGTCAGTTTCGTTGGGTATCCAGACTTCGGTTATTACGTTGAGCGTTCAGGCTGCGGTAAGTTTCGTTGGGTATCCAGACTCAGGTTATTACGTTGAGCGTTCAGGCTCCGGTCAGTTTCGTTGGGTATCCAGACTCAGGTTATTACGTTGAGCGTTCAGGCTCCGGTCAGTTTCGTTGGGTATCCAGACTCCAGTTATTACGTTGAGCGTTCAGGCTCCGGTAATTTTCGTTGAGTATCCAGACTCCGGTTATTAAGTTGAGCGTCAGGCTCTGATCATTTTCGTTGAGTATCCAGACTCCGATTATTACGTTGAGCGTTCAGGCACCGGTTATTTTCGTTGAGTATCCTGACTCCGGTTATTACATTGAGGGTTCAGACTCAGGTCATTTTCGTTGAGTATCTAGACTCCTGTCATTACGTTGAACGTTCAGGCTTCGATAATTTTCGTTGAGTATCCATACTCTGGTCAATACGTTGAGCGGTCAGGCTCCGGTCATTTTCGTTGAGTATCCAGACTCCGGTCATTACATTGAGGGTTCAAGATCCATTCATTTTCGTTGAGTATCATAACTCCATTTATTACGTTGAGCGTTCAGGGTCCGGTAAGTTTCGTTGAGTATCCAGACTCCAAATATTACGTTGAGCGTTCAGGCTCCGGTCAGTTTCGTTGGGTATCCAGACTCCGGTGATTACGTTGATTGTTCAGGCTCCGGTCATTTTCGTTGACTATCCAGACTCCGGTTATTACGTTAAGCGTTCAGGCTCCAGTCAGTTTCGTTGAGTATCCAGATTCTGATTATTACGTTGAGCGTTCAGGCTCTGGTCAGTTTCGTTGGGTATCCAGACTCCGGTTATTACGTTGAGCGTTCAGGCTCCGGTCATTTTCGTTGAGTATCCAGACTCCGGTTATTAAGTTGAGCGTCAGGCTCCGATCATTTTGTTGAGTATCTAGACTCCGATTATTACGTTGAGCGTTCAGGCTCCGATTATTTTCGTTGAGTATCCTGACTCCGGTTGTTACGTTGAGGGTTCAGACTCCGGTCATTTTCGTTGAGTATCTAGACTCCTGTCATTACGTTGAACGTTCAGGCTCCGATCATTTTCGTTGAGTATCCATACTTCGGTCAATATGTTGAGCGGTCAGGCTCCGGTCATTTTCGTTGAGTATCCAGACTCCGGTAATTACATTGAGCGTTCAGGATCCAGTCATTTTCATTGAGTATCATAACTCCATTTATTACGTTGAGCATTCAGGATCCGGTCAGTTTTGTTGAGTATCCAGACTCCAAATATTACGTTGAGCGTTCAGGCTCTGGTCAGTTTCGTTGGGTATCCAGACTCCGGTGATTACGTTGATCGTTCAGGCTCCGGTCATTTTCGTTGACTATCCAGACTCGGGTTATTACGTTGAGCGTTCAGGCTCTGGTTAGTTTTGTTGAGTACCCAGATTCCGGTTATTACGTTGAGCGTTCAGGCTCCGGTCAGTTTCGTTGGGTATCCAGACTCCGGTCATTACGTTGAGCGTTCAGGCTCTGGTAAGTTTCGTTGGTTATCTAGACTCAGGTTATTACGTTGAGCGTTCAGGCTCCGGTAAGTTTCGTTGGGTATCCAGACTCCAGTTATTACGTTGAGCGTTCAGGCTCTGGTAATTTTCGTTGAGTACCCAGATTCCGGTAATTACATTGAGCGTTCAGGCTCCGGTCAGTTTTATTGGGTATCCAGACTTCGGTTATTACGTTGAGCGTTCAGGCTGCGGTAAGTTTCGTTGGGTATCCAGACTCAGGTTATTACATTGAGCGTTCAGGCTCCGGTCAGTTTCGTTGGGTATCCAGACTCAGGTTATTACGTTGAGCGTTCAGGCTCCGGTCAGTTTCGTTGGGTATTTAGACTCCGGTTATTAAGTTGAGCGTCAGGCTCTGATCATTTTCGTTGAGTATCCAGACTCCGATTATTACGTTGAGCGTTCAGGCACCGGTTATTTTCGTTGAGTATCCTGACTCCGGTTATTACATTGAGGGTTCAGACTCAGGTCATTTTCGTTGAGTATCTAGACTCCTGTCATTACGTTGAACGTTCAGGCTCCGATAATTTTCGTTGAGTATCCATACTCTGGTCAATACGTTGAGCGGTCAGGCTCCGGTCATTTTCGTTGAGTATCCAGACTCCGGTCATTACATTGAGGGTTCAAGATCCATTCATTTTCGTTGAGTATCATAACTCCATTTATTACGTTGAGCGTTCAGGGTCCGGTAAGTTTCGTTGAGTATCCAGACTCCAAATATTACGTTGAGCGTTCAGGCTCCGGTCAGTTTCGTTGGGTATCCAGACTCCGGTGATTACGTTGACCGTTCAGGCTCCGGTCATTTTTGTTGACTATCCAGACTCCAGTTATTACGTTGAGCGTTCAGGCTCCGGTCAGTTTCGTTGAGTATCCAGATTCTGATTATTACGTTGAGAGTTCAGGCTCTGGTCAGTTTCGTTGGGTATCCAGACTCCGGTTATTACGTTGAGCGTTCAGGCTCCGGTCATTTTCGTTGAGTATCCAGATTCCGGTTATTAAGTTGAGCGTCAGGCTCCGATCATTTTGTTGAGTATCCAGAGTCCGATTATTACGTTGAGCGTTCAGGCTCCGGTTATTTTCGTTGAGTATCCTGACTCCGGTTATTACGTTGAGGGTTCAGACTACGGTCATTTTCGTTGAGTATCTAGACTCCTGTCATTACGTTGAACGTTCAGGCTCCGCTCATTTTCGTTGAGTATCCATACTCCGGTCAATACGTTGAGCAGTCAGGCTCCGGTCATTTTCGTTGAGTATCCAGACTCCGGTAATTAAATTGAGCGTTCAGGATCCAGTACTTTTCGTTGAGTATCATAACTCCATTTATTACGTTGAGCATTCAGGATCCGGTCAGTTTCGTTGAGTATCCAGACTCCAAATATTACGTTGATCGTTCAGGCTCCGGTCAGTTTCGTTGGGTATCCAGACTCCGGTGATTACGTTGATCGTTCAGGCTCCGGTCATTTTCGTTGACTATCCAGACTCGGGTTATTACGTTGAGCGTTCAGGCTCTGGTTAGTTTTGTTGAGTACCCAGATTCCGGTTATTACGTTGAGCGTTCAGGCTCCGGTCAGTTTCGTTGGGTATCCAGACTCCGGTCATTACGTTGAGCGTTCAGGCTCCGGTAAGTTTCGTTGGGTATCTAGACTCAGGTTATTACGTTGAGCGTTCAGGCTCCGGTCAGTTTCGTTGGGTATCCAGACTCCAGTTATTACGTTGAGCGTTCAGGCTCCAGTAATTTTTGTTGAGTATCCAGACTCCGGGTATTAAGTTGAGCGTCAGGCTCCGATCATTTTCGTTGAGTATCCAGACTCCGATTATTACGTTGAGCGTTCAGGCTCCGGTTATTTTCGTTGAGTATCCTGACTCCGGTTATCACGTTGAGGGTTCAGACTCAGGTCATTTTCGTTGAGTATCTAGACTCCTGTAATTACGTTGAACGTTCAGGCTCCGATAATTTTTGTTGAGTATCCATACTCCGGTCAATACGTTGAGCGGTCAGGCTCCGGTCATTTTCGTTGAGTATCCTGACTCCGGTCATTACATTGAGGGTTCAAGATCCATTCATTTTCGTTGAGTATCATAACTCCATTTATTACGTTGAGCGTTCAGGGTCCGGTAAGTTTCGTTGAGTATCCAGACTCCAAATATTACGTTGAGCGTTCAGGCTCCGGTCAGTTTTGTTGGGTATCCAGACTCCGGTGATTACGTTGATCGTTCAGGCTCCGGTCATTTTCGTTGACTATCCAGACTCCGGTTATTACGTTAAGCGTTCAGGCTCCGGTCAGTTTCGTTGAGTATCCAGATTCTGATTATTACGTTGAGTGTTCAGGCTCTGGTCAGTTTCGTTGGGTATCCAGACTCCGGTTATTACGTTGAGCGTTCAGGCTCCGGTCATTTTCGTTGAGTATCCAGACTCCGGTTATTAAGTTGAGCGTCAGGCTCCGATCATTTTGTTGAGTATCCAGACTCCGATTATTACGTTGAG
Source organism: Lathyrus sativus (assembly GCA_963859935.3). Lineage (NCBI taxonomy): Eukaryota > Viridiplantae > Streptophyta > Magnoliopsida > Fabales > Fabaceae > Lathyrus > Lathyrus sativus. The sequence continues at coordinate 239,271,577 of OZ012736.1, forward strand.
CGTTCAGGCTCCGATTATTTTCGTTGAGTATCCTGACTCCGGTTATTACGTTGAGGGTTCAGACTCCGATCATTTTCGTTGAGTATCTAGACTCCTGTCATTACGTTGAACGTTCAGGCTCCGATCATTTTCGTTGAGTATCCATACTCCGGTCAATACGTTGAGCGGTCAGGCTCCGGTCATTTTCGTTGAGTATCCAGACTCTTGTAATTACATTGAGCGTTCAGGATCCAGTCATTTTCGTTGAGTATCATAACTCCATTTATTACGTTGAGCATTCAGGATCCGGTCAGTTTCGTTGAGTATCCAGACTCCAAATATTACGTTGATCGTTCAGGCTCCGGTCAGTTTCGTTGGGTATCCAGACTCCGGTGATTACGTTGATCGTTCAGGCTCCGGTCATTTTCGTTGACTATCCAGACTCGGGTTATTACGTTGAGCGTTCAGGCTCTGGTTAGTTTTGTTGAGTACCCAGATTCCGGTTATTACGTTGAGCGTTCAGGCTCCGGTCAGTTTCGTTGGGTATCCAGACTCCGGTCATTACGTTGAGCGTTCAGGCTCCGGTAAGTTTCGTTGGGTATCTAGACTCAGGTTATTACGTTGAGCGTTCAGGCTCCGGTCAGTTTCGTTGGGTATCCAGACTCCAGTTATTACGTTGAGCGTTCAGGCTCCAGTAATTTTTGTTGAGTATCCAGACTCCGGGTATTAAGTTGAGCGTCAGGCTCCGATCATTTTCGTTGAGTATCCAGACTCCGATTATTACGTTGAGCGTTCAGGCTCCGGTTATTTTCGTTGAGTATCCTGACTCCGGTTATCACGTTGAGGGTTCAGACTCAGGTCATTTTCGTTGAGTATCTAGACTCCTGTAATTACGTTGAACGTTCAGGCTCCGATAATTTTTGTTGAGTATCCATACTCCGGTCAATACGTTGAGCGGTCAGGCTCCGGTCATTTTCGTTGAGTATCCTGACTCCGGTCATTACATTGAGGGTTCAAGATCCATTCATTTTCGTTGAGTATCATAACTCCATTTATTACGTTGAGCGTTCAGGGTCCGGTAAGTTTCGTTGAGTATCCAGACTCCAAATATTACGTTGAGCGTTCAGGCTCCGGTCAGTTTTGTTGGGTATCCAGACTCCGGTGATTACGTTGATCGTTCAGGCTCCGGTCATTTTCGTTGACTATCCAGACTCCGGTTATTACGTTAAGCGTTCAGGCTCCGGTCAGTTTCGTTGAGTATCCAGATTCTGATTATTACGTTGAGTGTTCAGGCTCTGGTCAGTTTCGTTGGGTATCCAGACTCCGGTTATTACGTTGAGCGTTCAGGCTCCGGTCATTTTCGTTGAGTATCCAGACTCCGGTTATTAAGTTGAGCGTCAGGCTCCGATCATTTTGTTGAGTATCCAGACTCCGATTATTACGTTGAGCGTTCAGGCTCCGATTATTTTCGTTGAGTATCCTGACTCCGGTTATTACGTTGAGGGTTCAGACTCCGATCATTTTCGTTGAGTATCTAGACTCCTGTCATTACGTTGAACGTTCAGGCTCCGATCATTTTCGTTGAGTATCCATACTCCGGTCAATACGTTGAGCGGTCAGGCTCCGGTCATTTTCGTTGAGTATCCAGACTCTTGTAATTACATTGAGCGTTCAGGATCCAGTCATTTTCGTTGAGTATCATAACTCCATTTATTACGTTGAGCATTCAGGATCCGGTCAGTTTCGTTGAGTATCCAGACTCCAAATATTACGTTGAGCGTTCAGGCTCCGGTCAGTTTCATTGGGTATCCAGACTCCGGTGATTACGTTGATCGTTCAGGCTCCGGTCATTTTCGTTGACTATCCAGACTCGGGTTATTACGTTGAGCGTTCAGGCTCGAGTCAGTTTCGTTGAGTACCCAGATTACGGTTATTACGTTGAGCGTTCAGGCTCCGGTCAGTTTCGTTGGGTATCCAGACTCCGGTTATTACGTTGAGCGTTCAGGCTGCGGTAAGTTTCGTTGGGTATCCAGACTCAGGTTATTACGTTGAGCGTTCAGGCTCCGGTCAGTTTCGTTGGGTATCCAGACTCAGGTTATTACGTTGAGCGTTCAGGCTCCGGTCAGTTTCGTTGGGTATCCAGACTCCAGTTATTACGTTGAGCGTTCAGGCTCCGGTAATTTTCGTTGAGTATCCAGACTCTGGTTATTAAGTTGAGCGTCAGGCACTGATCATTTTCGTTGAGTATCCAGACTCCGATTATTACGTTGAGCGTTCAGGCTCCGGTTATTTTCGTTGAGTATCCTGACTCCGGTTATTACATTGAGGGTTCAGACTCAGGTCATTTTCGTTGAGTATCTAGACTCCTGTCATTACGTTGAACGTTCAGGCTCCGATAATTTTCGTTGAGTATCCATACTCCGGTCAATACATTGAGCGGTCAGGCTCCGGTCATTTTCGTTGAGTATCCAGACTCCGGTTATTACATTGAGGGTTCAAGATCCATTCATTTTCGTTGAGTATCATAACTCCATTTATTACGTTGAGCGTTCAGGGTCCGGTAAGTTTCGTTGAGTATCCAGACTGCAAATATTACGTTGAACGTTCAGGCTCCGGTCAGTTTCGTTGGGTATCCAGACTCCGGTGATTACGTTGACCGTTCAGGCTCCGGTCATTTTCGTTGACTATCCAGACTCCAGTTATTACATTGAGCGTTCAGGCTCCGGTCAGTTTCGTTGAGTATCCAGATTCTGATTATTACGTTGAGAGTTCAGGCTCTGGTCAGTTTCGTTGGGTACCCAGATTCCGGTTATTACGTTGAGCGTTCAGGCTCCGGTCATTTTCGTTGAGTATCCAGACTACGGTTATTAAGTTGAGCGTCAGGCTCCGATCATTTTGTTGAGTATCCAGAGTCCGATTATTACGTTGAGCGTTCAGGCTCTGGTTATTTTCGTTGAGTATCCTGACTCCAGTTATTACATTGAGGGTTCAGACTCCGGTCATTTTCGTTGAGTATCTAGACTCCTGTCATTACGTTGAACGTTCAGGCTCCGATCATTTTCGTTGAGTATCCATACTCCGGTCAATACGTTGAGCGGTCAGGCTCCGGTCATTTTCGTTGAGTATCCAGACTCCGGTAATTAAATTGAGCGTTCAGGATCCAGTCATTTTCGTTGAGTATCATAACTCCATTTATTATGTTGAGCATTCAGGATCCGGTCAGTTTCGTTGAGTATCCAGACTCCAAATATTACGTTGATCGTTCAGGCTCCGGTCAGTTTCGTTGGGTATCCAGACTCCGGTGATTACGTTGATCGTTCAGGCTCCGGTCATTTTCGTTGACTAACCAGACTCGGGTTATTACGTTGAGCGTTCAGGCTCTGGTTAGTTTTGTTGAGTACCCAGATTCCGATTATTACGTTGAGTGTTCAGGCTCCGGTCAGTTTCGTTGGGTATCCAGACTCCGGTTATTACGTTGAGCGTTCAGGCTCCGGTAAGTTTCATTGGGTATCTAGACTCAGGTTATTACGTTGAGCGTTCAGGCTCCGGTCAGTTTCGTTGGGTATCCAGACTCCAGTTATTACGTTGAGCGTTCAGGCTCCGGTAATTTTCGTTGAGTATCCAGACTCCGGGTATTAAGTTGAGCGTCAGGCTCCGACCATTTTCGTTGAGTATCCAGACTCCGATTATTACGTTGAGCGTTCAGGCTCCAGTTATTTTCGTTGAGTATCTTGACTCCGGTTATTACGTTGAGGGTTCTGACTCAGGTCATTTTCGTTGAGTATCTAGACTCCTGTCATTACGTTGAACGTTCAGGCTCCGATAATTTTCGTTGAGTATTCATACTCCGGTCAATATGTTGAGCGGTCAGGCTCCGATCATTTTCGTTGAGTATCCAGACTCCGGTCATTACATTGAGGGTTCAAGATTCATTCATTTTCGTTGAGTATCATAACTCCATTTATTACGTTGAGCGTTCAGGGTCCGGTAAGTTTCGTTGAGTATCCAGACTCCAAATATTACGTTGAGCGTTCAGGCTCCGGTCAGTTTTGTTGGGTATCCAGACTCCGGTGATTACGTTGATCGTTCAGGCTCCGGTCGTTTTCGTTGACTATCCAGACTCCGGTTATTATGTTAAGCGTTCAGACTCCGGTCAGTTTCGTTGAGTATCCAGATTCTGATTATTACGTTGAGTGTTCAGGCTCTGGTCAGTTTCGTTGGGTATCCAGACTCCGGTTATTACGTTGAGCGTTCAGGCTCCGGTCATTTTCGTTGAGTATCCAGACTCCGGTTATTAAGTTGAGCGTCAGGCTCCGATCATTTTGTTGAGTATCCAGACTCCGATTATTACGTTGAGCGTTCAGGCTCCGATTATTTTTGTTGAGTATCCTGACTCCGGTTATTAAGTTGAGGGTTCAGACTCCGGTCATTTTCGTTGAGTATCTAGACTCCTGTCATTACGTTGAACGTTCAGGCTCCGATCATTTTCGTTGAGTATTCATACTCCAGTCAATACGTTGAGCGGTCAGGCTCCGGTCATTTTCGTTGAGTATCTAGACTCCGGTAATTACATTGAGCGTTCAGGATCCAGTCATTTTCGTTGAGTATCATAACTCCATTTATTACGTTGAGCATTCAGGATCCGGTCAGTTTCGTTGAGTTTCCAGACTCCAAATATTACGTTGAGCGTTCAGGCTCCGGTCAGTTTCGTTGGGTATCCAGACTCCGGTGATTACGTTGATCATTCAGGCTCCGGTCATTATCGTTGACAATCCAGACTCGGGTTATTACGTTGAGCGTTCAGGATCCAGTCAGTTTCGTTGGTTACCCAGATTCCGGTTATTACGTTGAGCGTTCAGGCTCCGATCAGTTTCGTTGGGTATCCAGACTCCGGTGATTACGTTGACCGTTCAGGCTCCGGTCATTTTCGTTGACTATCCAGACTCCAGTTATTACGTTGAGCGTTCAGGCTCCGGTCAGTTTCGTTGAGTATCCAGATTCTGATTATTACGTTGAGAGTTCAGGCTCTGGTCAGTTTCGTTGGGTATCCAGACTCCAGTTATTACGTTGAGCGTTCAGGCTCCGATACTTTTCGTTGAGTATCCAGACTCCGGTTATTAAGTTGAGCGTCAGGCTCCGATCATTTTGTTGAGTATCCAGAGTCCAATTATTACGTTGAGCGTTCAGGCTCCGGTTATTTTCGTTGAGTATCCGGACTCCGGTTATTACGTTGAGGGTTCAGACTCCGGTCATTTTCGTTGAGTATCTAGACTTCTGTCATTACGTTGAACGTTCAGGCTCCGATCATTTTCGTTGAGTATCCATACTCCGGTCAATACGTTGAGCGTCCAGGCTCCGGTCATTTTCGTTGAGTATCCAGACTCCGGTAATTAAATTGAGCGTTCAGGATCCAGTCATTTTCGTTGAGTATCATAACTCCATTTATTACGTTGAGCATTCAGGATCCGGTCAGTTTCGTTGAGTATCCAGACTCCAAATATTACGTTGATCGTTCAGGCTCCGGTCAGTTTCGTTGGGTATCCAGACTCCAGGGATTACGTTGATCGTTCAGGCTCCGGTCATTTTCGTTGACTATCCAGACTCGGGTTATTACGTTGAGCGTTCAGGCTCTGGTTAGTTTTGTTGAGTACCCAGATTCCGGTTATTACGTTGAGTGTTCAGGCTCCGGTCAGTTTTGTTGGGTATCCAGACTCCGGTTATTACGTTGAGCGTTAAGGCTCCGGTAAGTTTCGTTGGGTATCTAGACTCAGGTTATTACGTTGAGCGTTTAGGCTCCGGTCAGTTTCGTTAGGTATCCAGACTCCAGTTATTACGTTGAGCGTTCAGGCTCCGGTAATTTTCGTTGAGTATCCAGACTCCGGGTATTAAGTTGAGCGTCAGGCTCCGATCATTTTCGTTGAGTATCCAGACTCCGATTATTACGTTGAGCGTTCAGGCTCCGATTATTTTTGTTGAGTATCCTGACTCCGGTTATTAAGTTGAGGGTTCAGACTCCGGTCATTTTCGTTGAGTATCTAGACTCCTGTCATTACGTTGAACGTTCAGGCTCCGATCATTTTCGTTGAGTATTCATACTCCGGTCAATACGTTGAGCGGTCAGGCTCCGGTCATTTTCGTTGAGTATCTAGACTCCGGTAATTACATTGAGCGTTTAGGATCCAGTCATTTTCGTTGAGTATCATAACTCCATTTATTACGTTGAGCATTCAGGATCCGGTCAGTTTCGTTGAGTTTCCAGACTCCAAATATTACGTTGAGCGTTCAAGCTCCGGTCAGTTTCGTTGGGTATCCAGACTCCGGTGATTACGTTGATCATTCAGGCTCCGGTCATTTTCGTTGACAATCCAGACTCGGGTTATTACGTAGAGCGTTCAGGCTCCAGTCAGTTTCGTTGAGTACCCAGATTCCGGTTATTACGTTGAGCGTTCAGGCTCCGATCAGTTTCGTTGGGTATCCAGACTCCGGTTATTACGTTGAGCATTCAGGCTCCGGTAAGTTTCGTTGGGTATCCAGACTCAGGTTATTACGTTGAGCGTTCAGGCTCCGGTCAGTTTCGTTGGGTATCCAGACTCAGGTTATTACGTTGAGCGTTCAGGCTCCGGTCAGTTTCGTTGGGTATCCAGACTCCAGTTATTACGTTGAGCGTTCAGGCTCCGGTACTTTTCGTTGAGTATCCAGACTCCGGTTATTAAGTTGAGCGTCAGGCTCTGATCATTTTCGTTGAGTATCCAGACTCCGATTATTACGTTGAGCGTTCAGGCTCCGGTTATTTTCGTTGAGTATCCTGACTCCGGTTATTACGTTGAGGGTTCAGACTCAGGTCATTTTCGTTGAGTATCTAGACTCCTGTCATTAAGTTGAACGTTCAGGCTCCGATAATTTTCGTTGAGTATCCATACTCCGGTCAATACGTTGAGCGGTCAGGCTCCGGTCATTTTCGTTGAGTATCCAGACTCCGGTCATTACATTGAGGGTTTAAGATCCATTCATTTTCGTTGAGTATCATAACTCCATTTATTACGTTGAGCGTTCAGGGTCCGGTAAGTTTTGTTGAGTATCCAGACTCTAAATATTACGTTGAGCGTTCAGGCTCCGGTCAGTTTCGTTGGGTATCCAGACTCCGGTGATTACGTTGACCGTTCAGGCTCCGGTCATTTTCGTTGACTATCCAGACTCCAGTTATTACGTTGAGCGTTCAGGCTCCGGTCAGTTTCGTTGAGTATCCAGATTCTGATTATTACGTTGAGAGTTCAGGCTCTGGTCAGTTTCGTTGGGTATCCAGACTCCGGTTATTACGTTGAGCGTTCAGGCTCCGGTCATTTTCGTAGAGTATCCAGACTCCGGTTATTAAGTTGAGCATCAGGCTCCGATCATTTTGTTGAGTATCCAGAGTCCGATTATTACGTTGAGCGTTCAGGCTCCGGTTATTTTCGTTGAGTATCCGGACTCCGGTTATTACGTTGAGGGTTCAGACTCCGGTCATTTTCGTTGAGTATCTAGACTCCTGTCATTACGTTGAACGTTCAGGCTCCGATCATTTTCGTTGAGTATCCATACTCCGGTCAATACGTTGAGCGTCCAGGCTCCGGTCATTTTCGTTGAGTATCCAGACTCCGGTAATTAAATTGAGCGTTCAGGATCCAGTCATTTTCGTTGAGTATCATAACTCCATTTATTACGTTGAGCATTCAGGATCCGGTCAGTTTCGTTGAGTATCCAGACTCCAAATATTACGTTGATCGTTCAGGCTCCGGTCAGTTTCGTTGGGTATCCAGACTCCAGGGATTACGTTGATCGTTCAGGCTCCGGTCATTTTCGTTGACTATCTAGACTCGGGTTATTACGTTGAGCGTTCAGGCTCGGGTTAGTTTTGTTGAGTACCCAGATTCCGGTTATTACGTTGAGTGTTCAGGCTCCGGTCAGTTTTGTTGGGTATCCAGACTCCGGTTATTACGTTGAGCGTTAAGGCTCCGGTAAGTTTCGTTGGGTATCTAGACTCAGGTTATTACGTTGAGCGTTTAGGCTCCGGTCAGTTTCGTTGGGTATCCAGACTCCAGTTATTACGTTGAGCGTTCAGGCTCCGGTAATTTTCGTTGAGTATCCAGACTCCGGGTATTAAGTTGAGCGTCAGGCTCCGATCATTTTCGTTGAGTATCCAGACTCCGTTTATTACGTTGAGCGTTCAGGCTCCGATTATTTTTGTTGAGTATCCTGACTCCGGTTATTAAGTTGAGGGTTCAGACTCCGGTCATTTTCGTTGAGTATCTAGACTCCTGTCATTACGTTGAACGTTCAGGCTCCGATCATTTTCGTTGAGTATTCATACTCCGGTCAATACGTTGAGCGGTCAGGCTCCGGTCATTTTCGTTGAGTATCTAGACTCCGGTAATTACATTGAGCGTTCAGGATCCAGTCATTTTCGTTGAGTATCATAACTCCATTTATTACGTTGAGCATTCATGATCCGGTCAGTTTCGTTGAGTTTCCAGACTCCAAATATTACGTTGAGCGTTCAAGCTCCGGTCAGTTTCGTTGGGTATCCAGACTCCGGTGATTACGTTGATCATTCAGGCTCCGGTCATTTTCGTTGACAATCCAGACTCGGGTTATTACGTAGAGCGTTCAGGCTCCAGTCAGTTTCGTTGAGTACCCAGATTCCGGTTATTACATTGAGCGTTCAGGCTCCGATCAGTTTCGTAGGGTATCCAGACTCCGGTTATTACGTTGAGCGTTCAGGCTCCGGTAAGTTTCGTTGGGTATCCAGACTCAGGTTATTACGTTGAGCGTTCAGGCTCCGGTCAGTTTCGTTGGGTATCCAGACTCAGGTTATTACGTTGAGCGTTCACGCTCCGGTCAGTTTCGTTGGGTATCCAGACTCCAGTTATTACGTTGAGCGTTCAGGCTCCGGTACTTTTCGTTGAGTATCCAGACTCCGGTTATTAAGTTGAGCATCAGGCTCTGATCATTTTCGTTGAGTATCCAGACTCCGATTATTACGTTGAGCGTTCAGGCTCCGGTTATTTTCGTTGAGTATCTTGACTCCGGTTATTACATTGAGGGTTCAGACTAAGGTCATTTTCGTTGAGTATCTAGACTCCTGTCATTAAGTTGAACGTTCAGGCTCCGATAATTTTCGTTGAGTATCCATACTCCGGTCAATACGTTGAGCGGTCAGGCTCCGGTCATTTTCGTTGAGTATCCAGACTCCGGTCATTACATTGAGGGTTCAAGATCCATTCATTTTTGTTGAGTATCATAACTCCATTTATTACGTTGAGCGTTCAGGGTCCGGTAAGTTTCGTTGAGTATCCAGACTCTAAATATTACGTTGAGCGTTCAGGCTCCGGTCAGTTTCGTTGGGTATCCAGACTCTGGTGATTACGTTGACTGTTCAGGCTCCGGTCATTTTCGTTGACTATCCAGACTCCAGTTATTACGTTGAGCGTTCAGGCTCCGGTCAGTTTCGTTGAGTATCCAGATTCTGATTATTACGTTGAGAGTTCAGGCTCTGGTCAGTTTCGTTGGGTATCCAGACTCCGGTTATTAGGTTGAGCGTTCAGGCTCCGGTCATTTTCGTAGAGTATCCAGACTCCGGTTATTAAGTTGAGCGTCAGGCTCCGATCATTTTGTTGAGTATCCAGAGTCCGATTATTACGTTGAGCGTTCAGGCTCCGGTTTTTTTTGTTGAGTATCCTGACTCCGGTTATTACGTTGAGGGTTCAGACTCCGGTCATTTTCGTTGAGTATCTAGACTCCTGTCATTACGTTGAACGTTCAGGCTCCGATCATTTTCGTTGAGTATCCATACTCCGGTCAATACGTTGAGCGTCCAGGCTCCGGTCATTTTCGTTGAGTATCCAGACTCCGGTAATTAAATTGAGCGTTCAGGATCCAGTCATTTTCGTTGAGTATCATAACTCCATTTATTACGTTGAGCATTCAGGATCCGGTCAGTTTCGTTGAGTATCCAGACTCCAAATATTACGTTGATCGTTCAGGCTCCGGTCAGTTTCGTTGGGTATCCAGACTCCAGGGATTACGTTGATCGTTCAGGCTCCGGTCATTTTCGTTGACTATCCAGACTCGGGTTATTACGTTGAGCGTTCAGGCTCCGGTTAGTTTTGTTGAGTACCCAGATTCCGGTTATTACGTTGAGTGTTCAGGCTCCGGTCAGTTTCGTTGGGTATCCAGACTCCGGTTATTACGTTGAGCGTTAAGGCTCCGGTAAGTTTCGTTGGGTATCTAGACTCAGGTTATTACGTTGAGCGTTTAGGCTCCGGTCAGTTTCGTTGGGTATCCAGACTTCAGTTATTACGTTGAGCGTTCAGGCTCCGGTAATTTTCGTTAAGTATCCAGACTCCGGTTATTAAGTTGAGCGTCAGGCTCCGATCATTTTCGTTGAGTATCCAGACTCCGATTATTACGTTGAGCGTTCAGGCTCCGGTTATTTTCGTTGAGTATCCTGACTCCGGTTATTACGTTGAGGGTTCAGACTCAGGTCATTTTCGTTGAGTATCTAGACTCCTGTCATTACGTTGAACGTTCAGGCTCCGATCATTTTCGTTGAGTATCCATACTCCGGTCAATACGTTGAGCGGTCAGGCTCCGGTCATTTTCGTTGAGTATCCAGACTCCGGTAATTACATTGAGCGTTCAGGATCCAGTCATTTTCGTCGAGTATCATAACTCCATTTATTACGTTGAGCATTCAGGATCCGGTCAGTTTCGTTGAGTATCCAGACTCCAAATATTACGTTGAGCGTTCAGGCTCCGGTCAGTTTCGTTGGGTATCCAGACTCCGGTGATTACGTTGATCGTTCAGGCTCCGGTCATTTTCGTTGACAATCCAGACTCCGGTTATTAAGTTGAGCGTCAGGCTCCGATCATTTTGTTGAGTATCCAGAGTCCGATTATTACGTTGAGCGTTCAGGCTCCGGTTATTTTCGTTGAGTATCCTGACTCCGGTTATTACGTTGAGGGTTCAGACTCCGGTCATTTTCGTTGAGTATCTAGACTCCTGTCATTACGTTGAACGTTCAGGCTCCGATCATTTTTGTTGAGTATCCATACTCCGGTCAATACGTTGAGCGTCCAGGCTCCGGTCATTTTCGTTGAGTATCCAGACTCCGGTAATTAAATTGAGCGTTCAGGATCCAGTCATTTTTGTTGAGTATCATAACTCCATTTATTACGTTGAGCATTCAGGATCCGGTCAGTTTCGTTGAGTATCCAGACTCCAAATATTACGTTGATCGTTCAGGCTCCGGTCAGTTTCGTTGGGTATCCAGACTCCAGGGATTACGTTGATCGTTCAGGCTCCGGTCATTTTCGTTGACTATCCAGACTCGGGTTATTACGTTGAGCGTTCAGGCTCCGGTTAGTTTTGTTGAGTACCCAGATTCCGGTTATTACGTTGAGTGTTCAGGCTCCGGTCAGTTTCGTTGGGTATCCAGACTCCGGTTATTACGTTGAGCGTTAAGGCTCCGGTAAGTTTCGTTGGGTATCTAGACTCAGGTTATTACGTTGAGCGTTTAGGCTCCGGTCAGTTTCGTTGGGTATCCAGACTCCAGTTATTACGTTGAGCGTTCAGGCTCCGGTAATTTTCGTTGAGTATCCAGACTCCGGGTATTAAGTTGAGCGTCAGGCTCCGATCATTTTCGTTGAGTATCCAGACTCCGATTATTACGTTGAGCGTTCAGGCTCCGGTTATTTTCGTTGAGTATCCTGACTCCGGTTATTACGTTGAGGGTTCAGACTCAGGTCATTTTCGTTGAGTATCTAGACTCCTGTCATTACGTTGAACGTTCAGGCTCCGATCATTTTCGTTGAGTATCCATATTCCGGTCAATACGTTGAGCGGTCAGGCTCCGGTCATTTTCGTTGAGTATCCAGACTCCGGTAATTACATTGAGCGTTCAGGATCCAGTCATTTTCGTTGAGTATCATAACTCCATTTATTACGTTGAGCATTCAGGATCCGGTCAGTTTCGTTGAGTATCCAGACTTTAAATATTACGTTGAGCGTTCAGGCTCCGGTCAGTTTCGTTGGGTATCCAGACTCCGGTGATTACGTTGATCGTTCAGGCTCCGGTCATTTTCGTTGACAATCCAGACTCGGGTTATTACGTTGAGCGTTCAGGCTCCAGTCAGTTTCGTTGAGTACCCAGATTCCGGTTATTACGTTGAGCGTTCAGGCTCCGATAAGTTTCATTGGGTATCCAGACTCCGGTTATTACGTTGAGCGTTCAGGCTCCGGTAAGTTTCGTTGGGTATCCAGACTCAGGTTATTATGTTGAGCGTTCAGGCTCCGGTCAGTTTCGTTGGGTATCCAGACTCCGCTATTACGTTGAGCGTTCAGGCTCCGGTCAGTTTCGTTGGGTATCCTGACTCCAGTTATTACGTTGAGCGTTCAGGCTCCGGTACTTTTCGTTGAGTATCCAGACTCCGGTTATTAAGTTGAGCGTCAGGCTCTGATCATTTTCGTTGAGTATCCAGACTCCGATTATTACGTTGAGCGTTCAGGCTCCGGTTATTTTCGTTGACTATCCTAACTCCGGTTATTACATTGAGGGTTCAGACTCAAGTCATTTTCGTTGAGTATCTAGACTCCTGTCATTACGTTGAACGTTCAGGCTCCGATAATTTTCGTTGAGTATCCATACTCCGGTCAATACGTTGAGCGGTCAGGCTCCGGTCATTTTCGTTGAGTATCCAGACTCCGGTCATTACATTGGGGGTTCAGGATCCATTCATTTTCGTTGAGTATCATAACTCCATTTATTACGTTGAGCGTTCAGGGTCCGGTAAGTTTCGTTGAGTATCCAGACTCCAAATATTACGTTGAGCGTTCAGGCTCCGGTCAGTTTCGTTGGGTATCCAGACTCCGGTGATTACGTTGACCGTTCAGGCTCCGGTCATTTTCGTTGACTATCCAGACTCCAATTATTACGTTGAGCGTTCAGGCTCCGGTCAGTTTCGTTGAGTATCTAGATTCTGATTATTACGTTGAGAGTTCAGGCTGTGGTCAGTTTCGTTGGGTATCCAGACTCCGGTTATTACGTTGAGCGTTCAGGCTCCGGTCATTTTCGTTGAGTATCCAGACTCCGGTTATTACGTTGAGCGTTTAGGCTCCGGTCAGTTTCGTTGGGTATCCAGACTCCAGGGATTACGTTGATCGTTCAGGCTCCGGTCATTTTCGTTGACTATCCAGACTCGGGTTATTACGTTGAGCGTTCAGGCTCCGGTTAGTTTTGTTGAGTACCCAGATTCCGGTTATTACGTTGAGTGTTCAGGCTCCGGTCAGTTTCGTTGGGTATCCAGACTCCGGTTATTACGTTGAGCGTTAAGGCTCCGGTAAGTTTCGTTGGGTATCTAGACTCAGGTTATTACGTTGAGCGTTTAGGCTCCGGTCAGTTTCGTTGGGTATCCAGACTCCAGTTATTACGTTGAGCGTTCAGGCTCCGGTAATTTTCGTTGAGTATCCAGACTCCGGGTATTAAGTTGAGCGTCAGGCTCCGATCATTTTCGTTGAGTATCCAGACTCCGATTATTACGTTGAGCGTTCAGGCTCCGGTTATTTTCGTTGAGTATCCTGACTCCGGTTATTACGTTGAGGGTTCAGACTCAGGTCATTTTCGTTGAGTATCTAGACTCCTGTCATTACGTTGAACGTTCAGGCTCCGATCATTTTCGTTGAGTATCCATACTCCGGTCAATACGTTGAGCGGTCAGGCTCCGATCATTTTCGTTGAGTATCCAGACTCCGGTAATTACATTGAGCGTTCAGGATCCAGTCATTTTCGTTGAGTATCATAACTCCATTTATTACGTTGAGCATTCAGGATCCGGTCAGTTTCGTTGAGTATCCAGACTCCAAATATTACGTTGAGCGTTCAGGCTCCGGTCAGTTTCGTTGGGTATCCAGACTCCGGTGATTACGTTGATCGTTCAGGCTCCGGTCATTTTCGTTGACAATCCAGACTCGGGTTATTACGTTGAGCGTTCAGGCTCCAGTCAGTTTCGTTGAGTACCCAGATTCCGGTTATTACGTTGAGCGTTCAGGCTCCGATAAGTTTCATTGGGTATCCAGACTCCGGTTATTACGTTGAGCGTTCAGGCTCCGGTAAGTTTTGTTGGGTATCCAGACTCAGGTTATTACGTTGAGCGTTCAGGCTCCGGTCAGTTTCGTTGGGTATCCAGACTCCGGTGATTACGTTGACCGTTCAGGCTCCGGTCATTTTCGTTGACTATCCAGACTCCAATTATTACGTTGAGCGTTCAGGCTCCGGTCAGTTTCGTTGAGTATCTAGATTCTGATTATTACGTTGAGAGTTCAGGCTGTGGTCAGTTTCGTTGGGTATCCAGACTCCGGTTATTACGTTGAGCGTTCAGGCTCCGGTCATTTTCGTTGAGTATCCAGACTCCGGTTATTAAGTTGAGCGTCAGGCTCCGATCATTTTGTTGAGTATCCAGAGTCCGATTATTACTTTGAGCGTTCAGGCTCCGATTATTTTTGTTGAGTATCCTGACTCCGGTTATTACGTTGAGGGTTCAGACTCCGGTCATTTTCGTTGAGTATCTAGACTCCTGTCATTACGTTGAACATTCAGGCTCTGATCATTTTCGTTGAGTATCCAGACTCCGGTAATTAAATTGAGCGTTCAGGATCCAGTCATTTTCGTTGAGTATCATAACTCCATTTATTACGTTGAGCATTCAGGATCCGGTCAGTTTCGTTGAGTATCCAGACTCCAAATATTACGTTGATCGTTCAGGCTTCGGTCAGTTTCATTGGGTATCCAGACTCCGGTGATTACGTTGATCGTTCAGGCTCCGGTCATTTTCGTTGACTATCCAGACTCGGGTTATTACGTTGAGCGTTCAGGCTCTGGTCAGTTTTGTTGAGTACCCAGATTCCGGTTATTACGTTGAGCGTTCAGGCTCCGGTCAGTTTCGTTGGGTATCCAGACTCCGGTTATTACGTTGAACGTTCAGGCTCCGGTAAGTTTCGTTGGGTATCCAGACTCAGGTTATTACGTTGAGCGTTCAGGCTCCGGTCAGTTTCGTTGGGTATCCAGACTCCAGTTATTACGTTGAGCGTTCAGGCTCCGGTAATTTTTGTTGAGTATCCAGACTCCGGGTATTAAGTTGAGCGTCAGGCTCCGATCATTTTCGTTGAGTATCCAGACTCCGATTATTACGTTGAGCGTTCAGGCTCCGGTTATTTTCGTTGAGTATCCTGACTCCGGTTATTACGTTGAGGGTTCAGACTCAGGTCATTTTCGTTGAGTATCTAGACTCCTGTCATTACGTTGAACGTTCAGGCTCCGATAATTTTCGTTGAGTATCCATACTCCGGTCAATACGTTGAGCGGTCAGGCTCCGGTCATTTTTGTCTAGCATCCAGACTCCGGTCATTACATTGAGGGTTCAAGATCCATTCATTTTCGTTGAGTATCATAACTCCATTTATTACATTGAGCGTTCAGGGTCCGGTAAGTTTCGTTGAGTATCCAGACTCCAAATATTACGTTGAGCGTTCAGGCTCCGGTCAGTTTCGTTGGGTATCCATACTCCAGTGATTACGTTGATCGTTCAGGCTCCGGTCATTTTCGTTGACTATCCAGACTCTAGTTATTACGTTAAGCGTTCAGGCTCCAGTCAGTTTCATTGAGTATCCAGATTCTGATTATTACGTTGAGCGTTCAGGCTCTGGTCAGTTTCGTTGGGTATCCAGACTCCGGTTATTACGTTGAGCGTTCGGGCTCCGGTCATTTTCGTTGAGTATCCAGACTCCGGTTATTAATTTGAGCGTCAGGCTCCGATCATTTTGTTGAGTATCCAGACTCCGATTATTACGTTGAGCGTTCAGGCTCCGATTATTTTCATTGAGTATCCTGACTCCGGTTATTACGTTGAGGGTTCAGACTCTGGTCATTTTCGTTGAGTATCTAGACTCCTGTCATTACGTTGAACGTTCAGGCTCCGATCATTTTCGTTGAGTATCCATACTCCGGTCAATACATTGAGCGGTCAGGCTCTGGTCATTTTCGTTGAGTATCCAGACTCCGGTAATTACATTGAGCGTTCAGGATCAAGTCATTTTCGTTGAGTATCATAACTCCATTTATTACGTTGAGCATTCAGGATCCGGTCAGTTTCGTTGAGTATCCAGACTCCAAATATTACGTTGAGCGTTCAGGCTCCGGTCAGTTTCGTTGGGTATCCAGACTCCGGTGATTACGTTGATCGTTCAGGCTCCGGTCATTTTCGTTGACTATCCAGACTCGGGTTATTACGTTGAGCGTTCATGCTCCAGTCAGTTTCGTTGAGTACCCAGATTCCGGTTATTACGTTGAGCGTTCAGGCTCCGGTCAGTTTCGTTGGGTATCCAGACTCCGGTTATTACGTTGAGCGTTCAGGCTCCGGTAAGTTTCGTTGGGTATCCAGACTCAGGTTATTACGTTGAGCGTTCAGGCTCCGGTCAGTTTCGTTGGGTATCCAGACTCCAGTTATTACATTGAGCGTTCAGGCTCCGGTAATTTTCGTTGAGTATCCAGACTCCGGTTATTAAGTTGAGCGTCAGGCTCCGATCATTTTCGTTGAGTATCCAGACTCCGATTATTACATTGAGCGTTCAGGCTCCGATTATTTTCGTTGAGTATCCTGACTCCGGTTATTAAGTTGAGGGTTCAGACTCCGGTCATTTTCGTTGAGTATCTAGACTCCTGTCATTACGTTGAACGTTCAGGCTCCGATCATTTTCGTTGAGTATCCATACTCCGGTCAATACGTTGAGCGGTCAGGCTCCGGTCATTTTCGTTGAGTATCCAGACTCCGGTAATTACATTGAGCGTTCAGGATCCAGTCATTTTCGTTGAGTATCATAACTCCATTTATTACGTTGAGCATTCAGGATCCGGTCAGTTTCGTTGAGTATCCAGACTCCAAATATTACGTTGAGCGTTCAGGCTCCGGTCAGTTTCGTTGGGTATCCAGACTCCGGTGATTACATTGATCGTTCAGGCTCCGGTCATTTTCGTTGACAATCCAGACTCGGGTTATTACGTTGAGCGTTCAGGCTCCAGTCAGTTTCGTTGAGTACCCAGATTCCGGTTATTACGTTGAGCGTTCAGGCTCCGATCAGTTTCGTTGGGTATCCAGACTCTGGTTATTACGTTGAGCGTTCAGGCTCCGGTAAGTTTCGTTGGGTATCCAGACTCAGGTTATTACGTTGAGCGTTCAGGCTCCGGTCAGTTTCGTTGGGTATCCAGACTCAGGTTATTACGTTGAGCGTTCAGGCTCCGGTCAGTTTCGTTGGGTATCCAGACTCCAGTTATTACGTTGAGCGTTCAGGCTCCGGTACTTTTCGTTGAGTATCCAGACTCCGGTTATTAAGTTGAGCGTCAGGCTCTGATCATTTTCGTTGAGTATCCAGACTCCGATTATTACGTTGAGCGTTCAGGCTCCTGTTATTTTCGTTGAGTATCCTGACTCCGGTTATTACATTGAGGGTTCAGACTCAGGTCATTTTCGTTGAGTATCTAGACTCCTGTCATTACGTTGAACGTTCAGGCTCCGATAATTTTCGTTGAGTATCCATACTCCAGTCAATACGTTGAGCGGTCAGGCTCCGGTCATTTTCGTTGAGTATCCAGACTCCGGTCATTACATTGAGGGTTCAAGATCCATTCATTTTCGTTGAGTATCATAACTCCATTTATTACGTTGAGCGTTCAGGGTCCGGTAAGTTTCGTTGAGTATCCAGACTCCAAATATTACGTTGAGCGTTCAGGCTCCGGTCAGTTTCGTTGGGTATCTAGACTCCGGTGATTACGTTGACCGTTCAGGCTCCGGTCATTTTCGTTGACTATCCAGACTCCTGTTATTACGTTGAGCGTTCAGGCTCCGGTCAGTTTCGTTGAGTATCCAGATTCTGATTATTACGTTGAGAGTTCAGGCACTGGTCAGTTTCGTTGGGTATCCAGACTCCGGTTATTACGTTGAGCGTTCAGGCTCCGGACATTTTCGTTGAGTATCCAGACTCCGGTTATTAAGTTGAGCGTCAGGCTCCGATCATTTTGTTGAGTATCCAGAGTCCGATTATTACGTTGAGCGTTCAGGCTCCGGTTATTTTTGTTGAGTATCCTGACTCCGGTTATTACGTTGAGGGTTCAGACTCCGGTCATTTTCGTTGAGTATCTAGACTCCTGTCATTACGTTGAACGTTCAGGCTCCGATCATTTTCGTTGAGTATCCATACTCCGGTCAATACGTTGAGCGGTCAGGCTCCGGTCATTTTCGTTGAGTATCCAGACTCCGGTAATTAAATTGAGCGTTCAGGATCCAGTCATTTTCGGTGAGTATCATAACTCCATTTATTACGTTGAGCATTTAGGATCCGGTCAGTTTCGTTGAGTATCCAGACTCCAAATATTACGTTGATCGTTCAGGCTCCGGTCAGTTTCGTTGGGTATCCAGACTCCGGTGATTACGTTGATCGTTCAGGCCCCGGTCATTTTCGTTGACTATCCAGACTCGGGTTATTACGTTGAGCGTTCAGGCTCTGGTCAGTTTTGTTGAGTACCCAGATTCCGGTTATTACGTTGAGCGTTCAGGCTCCGGTCAGTTTCGTTGGGTATCCAGACTTCGGTTATTACGTTGAACGTTCAGGCTCCGGTAAGTTTCGTTGGGTATCCAGACTCAGGTTATTACGTTGAGCGTTCAGGCTCCGATCAGTTTCGTTGGGTATCCAGACTCCAGTTATTACGTTGAGCGTTCAGGCTCTGGTAATTTTCGTTGAGTATCTAGACTCCGGGTATTAAGTTGAGCGTCAGGCTCCGATTATTTTCTTTGAGTATCCTGACTCCGGTTATTACGTTGAGGGTCCAGACTCAGGTCATTTTCTTTGAGTATCTAGACTCCTGTCATTACGTTGAATGTTCAGGCTCCGATAATTTTCGTTGAGTATCCATACTCCGGTCAATACGTTGAGCGGTCAGGCTCCGGTCATTTTCGTTGAGCATCCAGACTCCGGTAATTACATTGAGGGTTCAAGATCCATTCATTTTCGTTGAGTATCATAACTCCATTTATTACATTGAGCGTTCAGGGTCCGGTAAGTTTCGTTGAGTATCTAGACTCCAAATATTACGTTGAGCGTTCAGGCTCTGGTCAGTTTCGTTGGGTATCCAGACTCCGGTGATTACGTTGATCGTTCAGGCTCCGGTCATTTTCGTTGACTATCCAGACTCTGATTATTACGTTAAGCGTTCAGGCTCCGGTCAGTTTCGTTGAGTATCCAGATTCTGATTATTACGTTGAGCGTTCAGGCTCTGGTCAGTTTCGTTGGGTATCCAGACTCCGGTTATTACGTTGAGCGTTCAGGCTCCGGTCATTTTCGTTGAGTATCCAGACTCCGGTTATTATTTTGAGCGTCAGGCTCTGATCATTTTGTTGAGTATCCAGACTCCGATTATTACGTTGAGCGTTCAGGCTCCGATTATTTTCGTTGAGTATCCTGACTCCGGTTATTACGTTGAGGGTTCAGACTCCGGTCATTTTCGTTGAGTATCTAGACTCCTGTCATTACGTTGAACGTTAAGGCTCCGATCATTTTCATTGAGTATCCATACTCCGGTCAATACGTTGAGCGGTCAGGCTCCGGTCATTTTCGTTGAGTATCCAGACTCCGGTAATTACATTGAGCGTTTAGGATCCAGTCATTTTCGTTGAGTATCATAACTCCATTTATTACGTTGAGCATTCAGGATCCGGTCAGTTTCGTTGAGTATCCAGACTCCAAATATTACGTTGAGCGTTCAGGCTCCGGTCAGTTTTGTTGGGTATCCAGACTCCGGTGATTACGTTGATCGTTCAGGCTCCGGTCATTTTCGTTGACTATCCAGACTCGGGTTATTACGTTGAGCGTTCAGGCTCCATTCAGTTTCGTTGAGTACCCAAATTCTGGTTATTACGTTGAGCATTCAGGCTCCGGTCAGTTTCGTTGGGTATCCAGACTCCGGTTATTACGTTGAGCGTTCAGGCTCCGGTAAGTTTCGTTGGGTATCCAGACTCAGGTTATTACGTTGAGCGTTCAGGCTCCGGTCAGTTTCGTTGGGTATCCAGACTCCAGTTATTACGTTGAGCGTTCAGGCTCCGGTATTTTTCGTTGAGTATCCAGACTACGGTAATTAAATTGAGCGTTCAAGATCCAGTCATTTTCGTTGAGTATCATAACTCCATTTATTACGTTGAGCATTCAGGATCCGGTCAGTTTCGTTGAGTATCCAGACTCCAAATATTACGTTGATCGTTCAGGCTCCGGTCAGTTTCGTTGGGTATCCAGACTCCGGTGATTACGTTGATCGTTCAGGCTCCGGTCATTTTCGTTGACTATCCAGACTCGGGTTATTACGTTGAGCATTCAGGCTCTGGTCAGTTTTGTTGAGTACCCAGATTCCGGTTATTACGTTGAGCGTTCAGGCTCCGGTCAGTTTCGTTGGGTATCCAGACTTCGGTTATTACGTTGAACGTTCAGGCTCCGGTAAGTTTCGTTGGGTATCCAGACTCAGGTTATTACGTTGAGCGTTCAGGCTCCGATCAGTTTCGTTGGGTATCCAGACTCCAGTTATTACGTTGAGCGTTCAGGCTCCGGTAATTTTCATTGAGTATCCAGACTCCGGGTATTAAGTTGAGCGTCAGGCTCCGATTATTTTCGTTGAGTGTCCTGACTCCGGTTATTACGTTGAGGGTTCAGACTCAGGTCATTTTCTTTGAGTATCTAGACTCCTGTCATTACGTTGAACGTTCAGGCTCCGATAATTTTCGTTGAGTATCCATACTCCGGTCAATACGTTGAGCGGTCAGGCTCCGGTCATTTTCGTTGAGCATCCAGACTCCGGTCATTACATTGAGGGTTCAAGATCCATTCATTTTTGTTGAGTATCATAACTCCATTTATTACATTGAGCGTTCAGGGTCCGGTAAGTTTCGTTGAGTATCCAGACTCCAAATATTACGTTGAGCGTTCAGGCTCCGGTCAGTTTCGTTGGGTATCCAGACTCCGGTGATTACGTTGATCGTTCAGGCTCCGGTCATTTTCGTTGACTATCCAGACTCTGGTTATTACGTTAAGCGTTCAGGCTCCGGTCAGTTTCGTTGAGTATCCAGATTCTGATTATTACGTTGAGCGTTCAGGCTCTGGTCCGTTTCGTTGGGTATCCAGACTCCGGTTATTACGTTGAGCGTTCAGGCTCCGGTCATTTTCGTTGAGTATCCAGACTCCGGTTATTATTTTGAGCGTCAGGCTCTGATCATCTTGTTGAGTATCCAGACTCCGATTATTACGTTGAACGTTCAGGCTCCGATTATTTTCGTTGAGTATCCTGACTCCGGTTATTACGTTGAGGGTTCAGACTCCGGTCATTTTCGTTGAGTATCTAGACTCCTGTCATTACGTTGAACGTTCAGGCTCCGATCATTTTCGTTGAGTATCCATACTCCGGTCAATACGTTGAGCGGTCAGGCTCCGGTCATTTTCGTTGAGTATCCAGACTCCGGTAATTACATTGAGCGTTCAGGATCCAGTCATTTTCGTTGAGTATCATAACTCCATTTATTACGTTGAGCATTCAGGATCCGGTCAGTTTCGTTGAGTATCCAGACTCCAAATATTACGTTGAGCGTTCAGGCTCCGGTCAGTTTCGTTGGGTATCCAGACTCAGGTTATTACGTTGAGCGTTCAGGCTCCGGTCAGTTTCGTTGGGTATCCAGACTCTAGTTATTACGTTGAGCGTTCAGGCTCCGGTAATTTTCGTTGAGTATCCAGACTCCGGTTATTAAGTTGAGCGTCAGGCTCCGATCATTTTCGTTGAGTATCCAGACTCCGATTATTACATTGAGCGTTTAGGCTCCGGTTATTTTCGTTGAGTATCCTGACTCCGGTTATTACGTTGAGGGTTCAGACTCAGGTCATTTTCGTTGAGTATCTAGACTCCTGTCATTACGTTGAACGTTCAGGCTCCAATAATTTTCGTTGAGTATCCATACTTCCGTCAATACGCTGAGCGGTCAGGCTCCGGTCATTTTCGTTGAGTATCCAGACTCCGGTCATTACATTGAGGGTTCAAGATCCAGTCATTTTCGTTGAGTATCATAACTCCATTTATTACGTTGAGCATTCAGGATCCGGTCAGTTTCGTTGAGTATCCAGACTCCAAATATTACGTTGAGCGTTCAGGCTCCGGTCAGTTTCGGTGGGTATCCAGACTCCGGTGATTACGTTGACCGTTCAGGCTCCGGTCATTTTCGTTGACTATCCAGACTCCAGTTATTACGTTGAGCGTTCAGGCTCCATTCAGTTTTGTTGAGTACCCAGATTCCAGTTATTACGTTGAGCATTCAGGCTCCGGTCAGTTTCGTTGGGTATCCAGACTCCGGTTATTACGTTGAGCGTTCAGGCTCCGGTAAGTTTCGTTGGGTATCCAGACTCAGGTTATTACGTTGAACGTTCAGGCTCCGGTCAGTTTCGTTGGGTATCCAGACTCCAGTTATTACGTTGAGCGTTCAGGCTCCGGTAATTTTCGTTGAGTATCCAGACTCCGGTTATTAAGTTGAGCGTCAGGCTCCGATCATTTTCGTTGAGTATCCAGACTCCGATTATTACATTGAGCGTTTAGGCTCCGGTTATTTTCGTTGAGTATCCTGACTCCGGTTATTACGTTGAGGGTTCAGACTCAGGTCATTTTCGTTGAGTATCTAGACTCCTGTCATTACGTTGAACGTTCAGGCTCCAATAATTTTCGTTGAGTATCCATACTTCCGTCAATACGTTGAGCGGTCAGGCTCCGGTCATTTTCGTTGAGTATCCAGACTCCGGTCATTACATTGAGGGTTCAAGATCCAGTCATTTTCGTTGAGTATCATAACTCCATTTATTACGTTGAGCGTTCAGGGTCCGGTAAGTTTCGTTGAGTATCCAGACTCCAAATATTACGTTGAGCGTTCAGGCTCCGGTCAGTTTCGTTGGGTATCCAGACTCCGGTGATTACGTTGATCGTTCAGGCTCCGGTCATTTTCATTGACTATCCAGACTCGGATTTTTACGTTGAGCGTTCAAGCTCCGGTCAGTTTCGTTGAGTACCCAGATTCCGGTTATTACATTGAGCGTTCAGGCTCTGGTCAGTTTCGTTGGGTATCCAGACTCCGGTTATTACGTTGAACGTTCAGGCTCCGGTAAGTTTCGTTGGGTATCCAGACTCAGGTTATTACGTTGAGCGTTCAGGCTCCAGTCAGTTTCGTTGGGTATCCAGACTCCAGTTATTACGTTGAGCGTTCAGGCTCCGGTAATTTTCGTTGAGTATCCAGACTCCGGTTATTAAGTTGAGCGTCAGGCTCCGATCATTTTCGTTGAGTATCCAGACTCCGATTATTACGTTGAGCATTCAAGCTCCGGTTATTTTCGTTGAGTATCCTGACTCCGGTTATTACGTTGAGGGTTCAGACTCCGGTCATTTTCGTTGAGTATCTAGACTCCTGTCATTACGTTAAACGTTCAGGCTCCGATACTTTTCGTTGAGTATCCATACTCCGGTCAATACGTTGAGCGGTCAGGCTCCGGTCATTTTCGTTGAGTATCCAGGCTCCGGTCATTACATTGAGGGTTCAAGATCCAGTCATTTTTGTTGAGTATCATAACTCCATTTATTACGTTGAGCGTTCAGGATCTGGTCAGTTTCGTTGAGTATCCAGACTCCAAATTTTACGTTGAGCGTTCAGGCTCTGGTCAGTTTCGTTGGGTATCCAGACTCCGGTGATTACCTTGATTGTTCAGGCTCTGGTCATTTTCGTTGACTATCCAGACTCGGGTTATTACGTTAAGCGTTCAGGCTCCGGTCAGTTTCGTTGAGTATCCAGATTCTGATTATTCCATTGAGAGTTCAGGCACTGGTCAATTTCGTTGGGTATCTAGACTCCGGTTATTACGTTGAGCGTTCAGGCTCCGGTCATTTTCGTTGAGTATCCAGACTCCGGTTATTATTTTGAGCGTCAGGCTCTGATCATCTTGTTGAGTATCCAGACTCCGATTATTACGTTGAACGTTCAGGCTCCGATTATTTTCGTTTAGTATCCTGACTCCGGTTAATACGTTGAGGGTTCAGACTCCGGTCATTTTCGTTGAGTATCTAGACTCCTGTCATTACGTTGAACGTTCAGGCTCCGATCATTTTCGTTGAGTATCCATACTCCGGTCAATACGTTGAGCGGTCAAGCTCCGGTCATTTTCGTTGAGTATCCAGACTCCGGTAATTACATTGAGCGTTCAGGATCCAGTCATTTTCGTTGAGTATCATAACTCCATTTATTACGTTGAGCATTCAGGATCCGGTCAGTTTCGTTGAGTATCCAGACTCCAAATATTACGTTGAGCGTTCAGGCTCCGGTCAGTTTCGTTGGGTATCCAGACTCCGGTGATTACGTTGATCGTTCAGGCTCCGGTCATTTTCGTTGACTATCCAGACTCGGGTTATTACGTTGAGCGTTCAGGCTCCAGTCAGTTTCGTTGAGTACCCAGATTCCGGTTATTACGTTGAGCATTCAGGCTCCAGTCAGTTTCGTTGGGTATCCAGACTCCGGTTATTACGTTGAGCGTTCAGGCTCCGGTAAGTTTCGTTGGGTATCCAGACTCAGGTTATTACGTTGAACGTTCAGGCTCCGGTCAATTTCGTTGGGTATCCAGACTCCAGTTATTACGTTGAGCGTTCAGGCTCCGGTAATTTTCGTTGAGTATCCAGACTCCGGTTATTAAGTTGAGCGTCAGGCTCCGATCATTTTCGTTGAGTATCCAGACTCCGATTATTACATTGAGCGTTCAGGCTCCGGTTATTTTCGTTGAGTATCCTGACTCCGGTTATTACGTTGAGGGTTCAGACTCAGGTCATTTTCGTTGAGTATCTAGACTCCTGTCATTACGTTGAACGTTCAGGCTCCGATCATTTTCGTTGAGTATCCATACTTCCGTCAATACGTTGAGCGGTCAGGCTCCGGTCATTTTCGTTGAGTATCCAGACTCCGGTCATTACATTGAGGGTTCAAGATCCAGTCATTTTCGTTGAGTATCATAACTCCATTTATTACATTGAGCGTTCAGGGTCCGGTAAGTTTCGTTGAGTATCCAGACTCCAAATATTACGTTGAGCGTTCAGGCTCCGGTCAGTTTCGTTAGGTATCCAGACTCCGGTGATTACGTTGATCGTTCAGGCTCCGGTCATTTTCGTTGACTATCCAGACTCGGATTTTTACGTTGAGCGTTCAAGCTCCGGTCAGTTTCGTTGAGTACCCAGATTCCGGTTATTACATTGAGCGTTCAGGCTCTGGTCAGTTTCGTTGGGTATCCAGACTCCGGTTATTACGTTGAACGTTCAGGCTCCGGTAAGTTTCGTTGGGTATCCAGACTCAGGTTATTACGTTGAGCGTTCAGGCTCCAGTCAGTTTCGTTGGGTATCCAGACTCCAGTTATTACGTTGAGCGTTCAGGCTCCGGTAATTTTCGTTGAGTATCCAGACTCCGGTTATTAAGTTGAGCGTCAGGCTCCGATCATTTTTGTTGAGTATCCAGACTCCGATTATTACGTTGAGCATTCAAGCTCCGGTTATTTTCGTTGAGTATCCTGACTCCGGTTATTACGTTGAGGGTTCAGACTCCGGTCATTTTCGTTGAGTATCTAGACTCCTGTCATTACGTTGAACGTTCAGGCTCCGATCATTTTCGTTGAGTATCCATACTCCGGTCAATACGTTGAGCGGTCAGGCTCCGGTCATTTTCGTTGAGTATCCAGACTCCGGTAATTACATTGAGCGTTCAGGATCCAGTCATTTTCGTTGAGTATCATAACTCCATTTATTACGTTGAGCATTCAGGATCCGGTCAGTTTCGTTGAGTATCCAGACTCCAAATATTACGTTGAGCGTTCAGGCTCCGGTCAGTTTCGTTGGGTATCCAGACTTCGGTGATTACGTTGATCGTTCAGGCTCCGGTCATTTTCGTTGACTATCCAGACTCGGGTTATTACGTTGAGCGTTCAGGCTCCAGTCAGTTTCGTTGAGTACCCAGATTCCGGTTATTACGTTGAGCATTCAGGCTCCGGTCAGTTTCGTTGGGTATCCAGACTCCGGTTATTACGTTGAGCGTTCAGGCTCCGGTAAGTTTCGTTGGGTGTCCAGACTCAGGTTATTACGTTGAACGTTCAGGCTCCGGTCAGTTTCGTTGGGTATCCAGACTCCAGTTATTACGTTGAGCGTTCAGGCTCCGGTAATTTTCGTTGAGTATCCAGACTCCGGTTATTAAGTTGAGCGTCAGGCTCCGATCATTTTCGTTGAGTATCCAGACTCCGATTATTACATTGAGCGTTCAGGCTCCGGTTATTTTCGTTGAGTATCCTGACTCCGGTTATTACGTTGAGGGTTCAGACTCAGGTCATTTTCGTTGAGTATCTAGACTCCTGTCATTACGTTGAACGTTCAGGCTCCGATAATTTTCGTTGAGTATCCATACTTCCGTCAATACGTTGAGCGGTCAGGCTCCGGTCATTTTCGTTGAGTATCCAGACTCCGGTCATTACATTGAGGGTTCAAGATCCAGTCATTTTCGTTGAGTATCATAACTCCATTTATTACGTTGAGCGTTCAGGGTCCGGTAAGTTTCGTTGAGTATCCAGACTCCAAATATTACGTTGAGCGTTCAGGCTCCGGTCAGTTTCGTTGGGTATCCAGACTCCGGTGATTACGTTGATCGTTCAGGCTCCGGTCATTTTCGTTGACTATCCAGACTCGGATTTTTACGTTGAGCGTTCAAGCTCCGGTCAGTTTCGTTGAGTACCCAGATTCCGGTTATTACATTGAGCGTTCAGGCTCTGGTCAGTTTCGTTGGGTATCCAGACTCCGGTTATTACGTTGAACGTTCAGGCTCCGGTAAGTTTCGTTGGGTATCCAGACTCAGGTTATTACGTTGAGCGTTCAGGCTCCAGTCAGTTTCGTTGGGTATCCAGACTCCAGTTATTACGTTGAGCGTTCAGGCTCCGGTAATTTTCGTTGAGTATCCAGACTCCGGTTATTAAGTTGAGCGTCAGGCTCCGATCATTTTCGTTGAGTATCCAGACTCCGATTATTACGTTGAGCATTCAAGCTCCGGTTATTTTCGTTGAGTATCCTGACTCCGGTTATTACGTTGAGGGTTCAGACTCCGGTCATTTTCGTTGAGTATCTAGACTCCTGTCATTACGTTGAACGTTCAGGCTCCGATCATTTTCGTTGAGTATCCATACTCCGGTCAATACGTTGAGCGGTCAGGCTCCGGTCATTTTCGTTGAGTATCCAGACTCCGGTAATTACATTGAGCGTTCAGGATCCAGTCATTTTCGTTGAGTATCATAACTCCATTTATTACGTTGAGCATTCAGGATCCGGTCAGTTTCGTTGAGTATCCAGACTCCAAATATTACGTTGAGCGTTCAGGCTCCGGTCAGTTTCGTTGGGTATCCAGACTCCGGTGATTACGTTGATCGTTCAGGCTCCGGTCATTTTCGTTGACTATCCAGACTCGGGTTATTACGTTGAGCGTTCAGGCTCCGGTCATTTTCGTTGTGTACCCAGATTCCGGTTATTACGTTGAGCATTCAGGCTCCGGTCAGTTTCGTTGGGTATCCAGACTCCGGTTATTACGTTGAGCGTTCAGGCTCCGGTAAGTTTCGTTGGGTGTCCAGACTCAGGTTATTACGTTGAACGTTCAGGCTCCGGTCAGTTTCGTTGGGTATCCAGACTCCAGTTATTACGTTGAGCGTTCAGGCTCCGGTAATTTTCGTTGAGTATCCAGACTCCGGTTATTAAGTTGAGCGTCAGGCTCCGATCATTTTCGTTGAGTATCCAGACTCCGATTATTACATTGAGCGTTCAGGCTCCGGTTATTTTCGTTGAGTATCCTGACTCCGGTTATTACGTTGAGGGTTCAGACTCAGGTCATTTTCGTTGAGTATCTAGACTCCTGTCATTACGTTGAACGTTCAGGCTCCGATAATTTTCGTTGAGTATCCATACTTCCGTCAATACGTTGAGCGGTCAGGCTCCGGTCATTTTCGTTGAGTATCCAGACTCCGGTCATTACATTGAGGGTTCAAGATCCAGTCATTTTCGTTGAGTATCATAACTCCATTTATTACGTTGAGCGTTCAGGGTCCGGTAAGTTTCGTTGAGTATCCAGACTCCAAATATTACGTTGAGCGTTCAGGCTCCGGTCAGTTTCGTTGGGTATCCAGACTCCGGTGATTACGTTGATCGTTCAGGCTCCGGTCATTTTCGTTGACTATCCAGACTCGGATTTTTACGTTGAGCGTTCAAGCTCCGGTCAGTTTCGTTGAGTACCCAGATTCCGGTTATTACATTGAGCGTTCAGGCTCTGGTCAGTTTCGTTGGGTATCCAGACTCCGGTTATTACGTTGAACGTTCAGGCTCCGGTAAGTTTCGTTGGGTATCCAGACTCAGGTTATTACGTTGAGCGTTCAGGCTCCAGTCAGTTTCGTTGGGTATCCAGACTCCAGTTATTACGTTGAGCGTTCAGGCTCCGGTAATTTTCGTTGAGTATCCAGACTCCGGTTATTAAGTTGAGCGTCAGGCTCCGATCATTTTCGTTGAGTATCCAGACTCCGATTATTACGTTGAGCATTCAAGCTCCGGTTATTTTCGTTGAGTATCCTGACTCCGGTTATAACGTTGAGGGTTCAGACTCCGGTCATTTTCGTTGAGTATCTAGACTCCTGTCATTACGTTGAACGTTCAGGCTCCGATAATTTTCGTTGAGTATCCATACTCCGGTCAATACGTTGAGCGGTCAGGCTCCGGTCATTTTCGTTGAGTATCCAGGCTCCGGTCATTACATTGAGGGTTCAAGATCCAGTCATTTTCGTTGAGTATCATAACTCCATTTATTACGTTGAGCGTTCAGGATCTGGTCAGTTTCGTTGAGTATCCAGACTCCAAATTTTACATTGAGCGTTCAGGCTCCGGTAAGTTTCGTTGGGTATCCAGACTCAGGTTATTACGTTGAGCGTTCAGGCTCCGGTCAGTTTTGTTGGGTATCCAGACTCCGGTTATTACGTTGAGCGTTCAGGCTCCGGTCATTTTCGTTGTGTATCTAGACTCCGGTTATTAAGTTGAGCGTCAGGCTCCGATCATTTTGTTGAGTATCGAGACTCCGATTATTACATTGAGCGTTCAGGCTCCGGTTATTTTCGTTGAGTATCCTGACTCCGGTTATTACATTGAGGGTTCAGACTCCGGTCATTTTCGTTGAGTATATAGACTCCTGTCATTATGTTGAACGTTCAGGCTCCGATCATTTTCGTTGAGTATCCATACTCCGGTCAATACGTTGAGCGATCAGGCTCCGGTCATTTTCGTTGAGTATCCAGACTCCGGTCATTACATTGAGCGTTCAGGATCCAGTCATTTTTGTTGAGTATCATAACTCCATTTATTACGTTGAGCATTCAGGATCCGGTAAGTTTCGTTGAGTATCCAAACTCCAAATATTACGTAGAGCGTTCAGGCTCCGGTCAGTTTCGTTGGGTATCCAGACTCCGGTGATTACGTTGATCGTTCAGGCTCCGGTCATTTTCGTTGACTATCCAGACTCGGATTTTTACGTTGAGCGTTCAAGCTCCGGTCAGTTTCGTTGAGTACCCAGATTCCGGTTATTACATTGAGCGTTCAGGCTCTGGTCAGTTTCGTTGGGTATCCAGACTCCGGTTATTACGTTGAACGTTCAGGCTCCGGTAAGTTTCGTTGGGTATCCAGACTCAGGTTATTACGTTGAGCGTTCAGGCTCCAGTCAGTTTCGTTGGGTATCCAGACTCCAGTTATTACGTTGAGCGTTCAGGCTCCGGTAAATTTCGTTGAGTATCCAGACTCCGGTTATTAAGTTGAGCGTCAGGCTCCGATCATTTTCGTTGAGTATCCAGACTCCGATTATTACGTTGAGCATTCAAGCTCCGGTTATTTTCGTTGAGTATCCTGACTCCGGTTATTACGTTGAGGGTTCAGACTCCGGTCATTTTCGTTGAGTATCTAGACTCCTGTCATTACGTTGAACGTTC
Organism: Lathyrus sativus; assembly: GCA_963859935.3. Taxonomy (NCBI): domain Eukaryota; kingdom Viridiplantae; phylum Streptophyta; class Magnoliopsida; order Fabales; family Fabaceae; genus Lathyrus; species Lathyrus sativus. Next base: position 239,301,722 of record OZ012736.1, read on the forward strand.
AGGCTCCGATAATTTTCGTTGAGTATCCATACTCCGGTCAATACGTTGAGCGGTCAGGCTCCGGTCATTTTCGTTGAGTATCCAGGCTCCGGTCATTACATTGAGGGTTCAAGATCCAGTCATTTTCGTTGAGTATCATAACTCCATTTATTACGTTGAGCGTTCAGGATCTGGTCAGTTTCGTTGAGTATCCAGACTCCAAATTTTACGTTGAGCGTTCAGGCTCCGGTAAGTTTCGTTGGGTATCCAGACTCAGGTTATTACGTTGAGCGTTCAGGCTCCGGTCAGTTTTGTTGGGTATCCAGACTCCGGTTATTACGTTGAGCGTTCAGGCTCCGGTCATTTTCGTTGTGTATCTAGACTCCGGTTATTAAGTTGAGCGTCAGGCTCCGATCATTTTGTTGAGTATCGAGACTCCGATTATTACATTGAGCGTTCAGGCTCCGGTTATTTTCGTTGAGTATCCTGACTCCGGTTATTACATTGAGGGTTCAGACTCCGGTCATTTTCGTTGAGTATATAGACTCCTGTCATTATGTTGAACGTTCAGGCTCCGATCATTTTCGTTGAGTATCCATACTTCGGTCAATACGTTGAGCGATCAGGCTCCGGTCATTTTCGTTGAGTATCCAGACTCCGGTCATTACATTGAGCGTTCAGGATCCAGTCATTTTTGTTGAGTATCATAACTCCATTTATTACGTTGAGCATTCAGGATCCGGTAAGTTTCGTTGAGTATCCAAACTCCAAATATTACGTAGAGCGTTCAGGCTCCGGTCAGTTTCGTTGGGTATCCAGACTCCGGTGATTACGTTGATCGTTCAGGCTCCGGTCATTTTCGTTGACTATCCAGACTCGGGTTATTACATTGAGCGTTCAGGCTCCGGTCAGTTTCGTTGAGTACCCAGATTCCGGTTATTACGTTGAAAGTTCAGGCTCCGGTCAGTTTCTTTGGGTATCCAGACTCCGGTTATTACGTTGAGCGTTCAGGCTCTGGTAAGTTTCGTTGGGTATCCAGACTCAGGTTATTACGTTGAGCGTTCAGGCTCCGGTCAGTTTCGTTGGGTATCCAGACTCCAGTTATTACGTTGAGCGTTCAGGCTCCGATAATTTTCGTTGAGTATCCAGACTCCGGTTATTAAGTTGAGCGTCAGGCTTCGATCATTTTCGTTGAGTATCCACATTCCGATTATTACGTTGAGCGTTCAGGCTCCGGTTATTTTCGTTGAGTATCCTGACTCCGGTTATTACGTTGAGGGTTCAGACTCCGGTCATTTTCATTGAGTATCTAGACTCCTGTCATTACGTTGAACGTTCAGGCTCCGATAATTTTCGTTGAGTATCCATACTCCGGTCAATACGTTGAGCGGTCAGGCTCCGGTCATTTTCATTGAGTATCCAGACTCCGGTCATTACATTGAGGGTTCAAGATCCAGTCATTTTCGTTGAGTATCATAACTCCATTTATTACGTTGAGCGTTCAAGATCTGGTCAGTTTCGTTGAGTATCCAGACTCCAAATTTTACGTTGAGCGTTCAGGCTCTGGTCAGTTTCGTTGGGTATCCAGACTCCGGTGATTACGTTGATCGTTCAGGCTTTGGTCATTTTCGTTGACTATCCAGACTCGGGTTATTACGTTAAGCGTTCAGGCTCCGATCATTTTCGTTGAGTATCCATACTCCGGTCAATACATTGAGCGATCAGGCTCCGGTCATTTTCGTTGAGTATCCAGACTCGGGTCATTACATTGAGCGTTCAGGATCCAATCATTTTTGTTGTGTATCATAACTCCATTTATTACGTTGAGCATTCAGGATCCGGTAAGTTTCGTTAAGTATCCAGACTCCAAATATTACGTAGAGCGTTCAGGCTCCGGTCAGTTTCGTTGGGTATCCAGACTCCGGTGATTACGTTGATCGTTCAGGCTCCGGTCATTTTCGTTGACTATACAGACTCGGGTTATTACGTTGAGCGTTCAGGCTCTGGTCGGTTTCGTTGAGTACCCAGATTCTGGTTATTGCGTTGAGCGTTCAGGCTCCGGTCAGTTTCGTTGGGTATCCAGACTCCGGTTATTACGTTGAGCGTTTAGGCTCCGGTAAGTTTCGTTGGGTATCCAGACTCAGGTTATTACGTTGAGCGTTCAGGCTCCGGTCAGTTTCGTTGGGTATCCAGACTCCAGTTATTACGTTGAGCGTTCAGGCTCCGGTAATTTTTGTTGAGTATCCAGACTCCGGTTATTAAGTTGAGCGTCAGGCTTCGATCATTTTCGTTGAGTATCCAGACTCCGATTATTACGTTGAGTGTTCAGGCTCCGGTTATTTTTGTTGAGTATCCTGACTCCGGTTATTACGTTGAGGGTTCAAACTCAGGTCATTTTCGTTCAGTAACTAGACTCCTGTCATTACGTTGAACGTTCAGGCTCCGATAATTTTCGTTGAGTATCCATACCCCGGTCAATATGTTGAGCGATCAGGCTCCGGTCATTTTCGTTGAGTATCCAGACTCTGGTCATTACATTGAGGGTTCAAGATCCATTCATTTTCGTTGAGTATCATAACTCCATTTATTACGTTGAGCATTCAGGGTCCGGTAAGTTTCGTTGAGTATCCAGACTCCAAATATTACGTTGAGCGTTCAGGCTCCGGTCAGTTTCGTTGGGTATCCAGACTCCGGTGATTACGTTGATCGTTCAGGCTCCGGTCAGTTTCGTTGGGTATCCAGACACCGGTTATTACGTTGAGCGTTCAGGCTCCGGTAAGTTTCGTTGGGTATCCAGACTCAGGTTATTACGTTTAGCGTTCAGGCTCCTGTCAGTTTCGTTGGGTATCCAGACTCCAGTTATTACGTTGAGCGTTCAGGCTCCGGTAATTTTCGTTGAGTATCCAGACTCCGGTTATTAAGTTGAGCGTCAGGCTCTGATCATTTTCGTTGAGTATCCAGACTCCGATTATTACGTTGAGCGTCCAGGCTCCGGTTATTTTCGTTGAGTATCCTGACTCCGGTTATTACATTGAGGGTTCAGACTCAGGTCATTTTCGTTGAGTATCTAGACTCCTGTCATTACGTTGAACGTTCAGCCTCCGATAATTTTCGTTGAGTATCCATACTCCGGTCAATACGTTGAGCGGTCAGGCTCCGGTCATTTTCGTTGAGTATCCAGGCTCCGGTCATTACATTGAGGGTTCAAGATCCAGTCATTTTCGTTGAGTATCATAACTCCATTTATTACGTTGAGCGTTCAGGATCCGGTCAGTTTCGTTGAGTATCCAGACTCCAAATTTTACGTTGAGCGTTCAGGCTCCGGTCAGTTTCGTTGGGTATCCAGACTCCGGTGATTACGTTGATCGTTCAGGCTCCGGTCATTTTCGTTGACTATCCAGACTCGGGTTATTACGTTGAGCGTTCAGGCTCCAGTCAGTTTCGTTGAGTACCCAGATTCCGGTTATTACGTTGAGCATTCAGGCTCCGGTCAGTTTCGTTGGGTATCCAGACTCCGGTTATTACATTGAGCGTTCAGGCTCCGGTAAGTTTCGTTGGGTATCCAGACTCAGGTTATTACGTTGAACGTTCAGGCTCCGGTCAGTTTCGTTGGGTATCCAGACTCCAGTTATTACGTTGAGCGTTCAGGCTCCGGTAATTTTCGTTGAGTATCCAGACTCCGGTTATTAAGTTGAGCGTCAGGCTCCGATCATTTTCGTTGAGTATCCAGACTCCGATTATTACATTGAGCGTTCAGGCTCCGGTTATTTTCGTTGAGTATCCTGACTCCGGTTATTACGTTGAGGGTTCAGACTCAGGTCATTTTCGTTGAGTATCTAGACTCCTGTCATTACGTTGAACGTTCAGGCTCCGATAATTTTCGTTGAGTATCCATACTTCCGTCAATAAGTTGAGCGGCCAGGCTCCGGTCATTTTCGTTGAGTATCCAGACTCCGGTCATTACATTGAGGGTTCAAGATCCAGTCATTTTCGTTGAGTATCATAACTCCATTTATTACGTTGAGCGTTCAGGGTCCGGTAAGTTTCGTTGAGTATCCAGACTCCAAATATTACGTTGAGCGTTCAGGCTCCGGTCAGTTTCGTTGGGTATCCAGACTCCGGTGATTACGTTGATCGTTCAGGCTCCGGTCATTTTCGTTGACTATCCAGACTCGGATTTTTACGTTGAGCGTTCAAGCTCCGGTCAGTTTCGTTGAGTACCCAGATTCCGGTATTACATTGAGCGTTCAGGCTCTGGTCAGTTTCGTTGGGTATCCAGACTCCGGTTATTACGTTGAACGTTCAGGCTCCGGTAAGTTTCGTTGGGTATCCAGACTCAGGTTATTACGTTGAGCGTTCAGGCTCCAGTCAGTTTCGTTGGGTATCCAGACTCCAGTTATTACGTTGAGCGTTCAGGCTCCGGTAATTTTCGTTGAGTATCCAGACTCCGGTTATTAAGTTGAGCGTCAGGCTCTGATCATTTTCGTTGAGTATCCAGACTCCGATTATTACGTTGAGCATTCAAGCTCCGGTTATTTTCGTTGAGTATCCTGACTCCGGTTATTACGTTGAGGGTTCAGACTCCGGTCATTTTCGTTGAGTATCTAGACTCATGTCATTACGTTGAACGTTCAGGCTCCGATAATTTTCGTTGAGTATCCATACTCCGGTCAATACGTTGAGCGGTCAGGCTCCGGTCATTTTCGTTGAGTATCCAGGCTCCGGTCATTACATTGACGGTTCAAGATCCAGTCATTTTTGTTGAGTATCATAACTCCATTTATTACGTTGAGCGTTCAGGATCTGGTCAGTTTCGTTGAGTATCCAGACTCCAAATTTTACGTTGAGCGTTCAGGCTCCGGTAAGTTTCGTTGGGTATCCAGACTCAGGTTATTACATTGAGCGTTCAGGCTCCGGTCAGTTTTGTTGGGTATCCAGACTCCGGTTATTACGTTGAGCGTTCAGGCTCCGGTCATTTTCGTTGTGTATCTAGACTCCGGTTATTAAGTTGAGCGTCAGGCTCCGATCATTTTGTTGAGTATCGAGACTCCGATTATTACATTGAGCGTTCAGGCTCCGGTTATTTTCGTTGAGTATCCTGACTCGGGTTATTACATTGAGGGTTCAGACTCCGGTCATTTTCGTTGAGTATATAGACTCCTGTCATTATGTTGAACGTTCAGGCTCCGATCATTTTCGTTGAGTATCCATACTCCGGTCAATACGTTGAGCGATCAGGCTCCGGTCATTTTCGTTGAGTATCCAGACTCCGGTCATTACATTGAACGTTCAGGATCCAGTCATTTTTGTTGAGTATCATAACTCCATTTATTACGTTGAGCGTGCCGGATCCGGTCATTTTCGTTGAGTATCCAAACTCCAAATATTACGTAGAGCGTTCAGGCTCCGGTCAGTTTCGTTGGGTATCCAGACTCCGGTGATTACGTTAATCGTTCAGGCTCCGGTCATTTTCGTTGACTATCCAGACTCGGGTTATTACGTTGAGCGTTCAGGCTCCGGTCAGTTTCGTTGAGTACCCAGATTCCGGTTATTACGTTGAAAGTTCAGGCTCCGGTCAGTTTCTTTGGGTATCCAGACTCCGGTTATTACGTTGAGCGTTCAGGCTCTGGTAAGTTTCGTTGGGTATCCAGACTCAGGTTATTACGTTGAGCGTTCAGGCTCCGGTCAGTTTCGTTGGGTATCCAGACTCCAGTTATTACGTTGAGCGTTCAGGCTCCGATAATTTTCGTTGAGTATCCAGACTCCGGTTATTAAGTTGAGCGTCAGGCTTCGATCATTTTCGTTGAGTATCCACATTCCGATTATTACGTTGAGCGTTCAGGCTCCGGTTATTTTCGTTGAGTATCCTGACTCCGGTTATTACGTTGAGGGTTCAGACTCCGGTCATTTTCATTGAGTATCTAGACTCCTGTCATTACGTTGAACGTTCAGGCTCCGATAATTTTCGTTGAGTATCCATACTCCGGTCAATACGTTGAGCGGTCAGGCTCCGGTCATTTTCGTTGAGTATCCAGACTCCGGTCATTACATTGAGGGTTCAAGATCCAGTCATTTTCGTTGAGTATCATAACTCCATTTATTACGTTGAGCGTTCAAGATCTGGTCAGTTTCGTTGATTATCCAGACTCCAAATTTTACGTTGAGCGTTCAGGCTCTGGTCAGTTTCGTTGGGTATCCAGACTCCGGTGATTACGTTGATCGTTCAGGCTTTGGTCATTTTCGTTGACTATCCAGACTCGGGTTATTACGTTAAGCGTTCAGGCTCCGATCATTTTTGTTAAGTATCCATACTCCGGTCAATACATTGAGCGATCAGGCTCCGGTCATTTTCGTTGAGTATCCAGACTCCGGTCATTACATTGAGCGTTCAGGATCCAGTCATTTTTGTTGTGTATCATAACTCCATTTATTACGTTGAGCATTCAGGATCCGGTAAGTTTCGTTAAGTATCCAGACTCCAAATATTACGTAGAGCGTTCAGGCTCCGGTCAGTTTCGTTGGGTATCCAGACTCCGGTGATTACGTTGATCGTTCAGGCTCCGGTCATTTTCGTTGACTATACAGACTCGGGTTATTACGTTGAGCGTTCAGGCTCTGGTCAGTTTCGTTGAGTACCCAGATTCTGGTTATTGCGTTGAGCGTTCAGGCTCCGGTCAGTTTCGTTGGGTATCCAGACTCCGGTTATTACGTTGAGCGTTCAGGCTCCGGTAAGTTTCGTTGGGTATCCAGACTCAGGTTATTACGTTGAGCGTTCAGGCTCCGGTCAGTTTCGTTGGGTATCCAGACTCCAGTTATTACGTTGAGCGTTCAGGCTCCGGTAATTTTTGTTGAGTATCCAGACTCCGGTTATTAAGTTGAGCGTCAGGCTTCGATCATTTTCGTTGAGTATCCAGACTCCGATTATTACGTTGAGTGTTCAGGCTCCGGTTATTTTTGTTGAGTATCCTGACTCCGGTTATTACATTGAGGGTTCAGACTCAGGTCATTTTCGTTGAGTATCTAGACTCCTGTCATTACGTTGAACGTTCAGCCTCCGATAATTTTCGTTGAGTATCCATACTCCGGTCAATACGTTGAGCGGTCAGGCTCCGGTCATTTTCGTTGAGTATCCAGGCTCCGGTCATTACATTGAGGGTTCAAGATCCAGTCATTTTCGTTGAGTATCATAACTCCATTTATTACGTTGAGCGTTCAGGATCCGGTCAGTTTCGTTGAGTATCCAGACTCCAAATTTTACGTTGAGCGTTCAGGCTCCGGTCAGTTTCGTTGGGTATCCAGACTCCGGTGATTACGTTGATCGTTCAGGCTCCGGTCAGTTTCGTTGGGTATCCAGACACCGGTTATTACGTTGAGCGTTCAGGCTCCGGTAAGTTTCGTTGGGTATCCAGACTCAGGTTATTACGTTTAGCGTTCAGCCTCCGGTCAGTTTCGTTGGGTATCCAGACTCCAGTTATTACGTTGAGCGTTCAGGCTCCGGTAATTTTCGTTGAGTATCCAGACTCCGGTTATTAAGTTGAGCGTCAGGCTCTGATCATTTTCGTTGAGTATCCAGACTCCGATTATTACGTTGAGTGTCCAGGCTCCGGTTATTTTCGTTGAGTATCCTGACTCCGGTTATTACATTGAGGGTTCAGACTCAGGTCATTTTCGTTGAGTATCTAGACTCCTGTCATTACGTTGAACGTTCAGCCTCCGATAATTTTCGTTGAGTATCCATACTCCGGTCAATACGTTGAGCGGTCAGGCTCCGGTCATTTTCGTTGAGTATCCAGGCTCCGGTCATTACATTGAGGGTTCAAGATCCAGTCATTTTCGTTGAGTATCATAACTCCATTTATTACGTTGAGCGTTCAGGATCCGGTCAGTTTCGTTGAGTATCCAGACTCCAAATTTTACGTTGAGCGTTCAGGCTCCGGTCAGTTTCGTTGGGTATCCAGACTCCGGTGATTACGTTGATCGTTCAGGCTCCGGTCATTTTCGTTGACTATCCAGACTCGGGTTATTACGTTGAGCGTTCAGGCTCCAGTCAGTTTCGTTGAGTACCCAGATTCCGGTTATTACGTTGAGCATTCAGGCTCCGGTCAGTTTCGTTGGGTATCCAGACTCCGGTTATTACGTTGAGCGTTCAGGCTCCGGTAAGTTTCGTTGGGTGTCCAGACTCAGGTTATTACGTTGAGCGTTCAGGCTCCGGTCAGTTTCGTTGGGTATCCAGACTCCAGTTATTACGTTGAGCGTTCAGGCTCCGGTAATTTTCGTTGAGTATCCAGACTCCGGTTATTAAGTTGAGCGTCAGGCTCCGATCATTTTCGTTGAGTATCCAGACTCCGATTATTACGTTGAGCGTTCAGGCTCCGGTTATTTTCGTTGAGTATCCTGACTCCGGTTATTACGTTGAGGGTTCAGACTCAGGTCATTTTCGTTGAGTATCTAGACTCCTGTCATTACGTTGAACGTTCAGCCTCCGATAATTTTCGTTGAGTATCCATACTCCGGTCAATACGTTGAGCGGTCAGGCTCCGGTCATTTTCGTTGAGTATCCAGACTCCGGTAATTACATTGAGCGTTCAAGATCCAGTCATTTTCGTTGAGTATCATAACTCCATTTATTACGTTGAGCATTCAGGATCCGGTCAGTTTCGTTGAGTATCCAGACTCCAAATATTACGTTGAGCGTTCAGGCTCCGGTCAGTTTCGTTGGGTATCCAGACTCCGGTGATTACGTTGATCGTTCAGGCTCCGGTCATTTTCGTTGACTATCCAGACTCGGGTTATTACGTTGAGCGTTCAGGCTCCAGTCAGTTTCGTTGAGTACCCAGATTCCGGTTATTACGTTGAGCATTCAGGCTCCGGTCAGTTTCGTTGGGTATCCAGACTCCGGTTATTACGTTGAGCGTTCAGGCTCCGGTAAGTTTCGTTGGGTGTCCAGACTCAGGTTATTACGTTGAACGTTCAGGCTCCGGTCAGTTTCGTTGGGTATCCAGACTCCAGTTATTACGTTGAGCGTTCAGGCTCCGGTAATTTTCGTTGAGTATCCAGACTCCGGTTATTAAGTTGAGCGTCAGGCTCCGATCATTTTCGTTGAGTATCCAGACTCCGATTATTACATTGAGCGTTCAGGCTCCGGTTATTTTCGTTGAGTATCCTGACTCCGGTTATTACGTTGAGGGTTCAGACTCAGGTCATTTTCGTTGAGTATCTAGACTCCTGTCATTACGTTGAACGTTCAGCCTCCGATAATTTTCGTTGAGTATCCATACTCCGGTCAATACGTTGAGCGGTCAGGCTCCGGTCATTTTCGTTGAGTATCCAGGCTCCGGTCATTACATTGAGGGTTCAAGATCCAGTCATTTTCGTTGAGTATCATAACTCCATTTATTACGTTGAGCGTTCAGGATCCGGTCAGTTTCGTTGAGTATCCAGACTCCAAATTTTACGTTGAGCGTTCAGGCTCCGGTCAGTTTCATTGGGTATCCAGACTCCGGTGATTACGTTGATCGTTCAGGCTCCGGTCATTTTCGTTGACTATCCAGACTCGGGTTATTACGTTGAGCGTTCAGGCTCCAGTCAGTTTCGTTGAGTACCCAGATTCCGGTTATTACGTTGAGCATTCAGGCTCCGGTCAGTTTCGTTGGGTATCCAGACTCCGGTTATTACGTTGAGCGTTCAGGCTCCGGTAAGTTTCGTTGGGTATCCAGACTCAGGTTATTACGTTGAGCGTTCAGGCTCCAGTCAGTTTCGTTGGGTATCCAGACTCCAGTTATTGCGTTGAGCGTTCAGGCTCCGGTAATTTTCGTTGAGTATCCAGACTCCGGTTATTAAGTTGAGCGTCAGGCTCCGATCATTTTCGTTGAGTATCCAGACTCCGATTATTACGTTGAGCATTCAAGCTCCGGTTATTTTCGTTGAGTATCCTGACTCCGGTTATTACGTTGAGGGTTCAGACTCCGGTCATTTTCGTTGAGTATCTAGACTCCTGTCATTACGTTGAACGTTCAGGCTCCGATCATTTTCGTTGAGTATCCATACTTCCGTCAATACGTTGAGCGGTCAGGCTCCGGTCATTTTCGTTGAGTATCCAGACTCCGGTCATTACATTGAGGGTTCAAGATCCAGTCATTTTCATTGAGTATCATAACTCCATTTATTACGTTGAGCGTTCAGGGTCCGGTAAGTTTCGTTGAGTATCCAGACTCCAAATATTACGTTGAGCGTTCAGGCTCCGGTCAGTTTCGTTAGGTATCCAGACTCCGGTGATTACGTTGATCGTTCAGGCTCCGGTCATTTTCGTTGACTATCCAGACTCGGATTTTTACGTTGAGCGTTCAAGCTCCGGTCAGTTTCGTTGAGTACCCAGATTCCGGTTATTACATTGAGCGTTCAGGCTCTGGTCAGTTTCGTTGGGTATCCAGACTCCGGTTATTACGTTGAACGTTCAGGCTCCGGTAAGTTTCGTTGGGTATCCAGACTCAGGTTATTACGTTGAGCGTTCAGGCTCCAGTCAGTTTCGTTGGGTATCCAGACTCCAGTTATTACGTTGAGCGTTCAGGCTCCGGTAATTTTCGTTGAGTATCCAGACTCCGGTTATTAAGTTGAGCGTCAGGCTCCGATCATTTTCGTTGAGTATCCAGACTCCGATTATTACGTTGAGCATTCAAGCTCCGGTTATTTTCGTTGAGTATCCTGACTCCGGTTATTACGTTGAGGGTTCAGACTCCGGTCATTTTCGTTGAGTATCTAGACTCTTGTCATTACGTTGAACGTTCAGGCTCCGATCATTTTCGTTGAGTATCCATACTCCGGTCAATACGTTGAGCGGTCAGGCTCCGGTCATTTTCGTTGAGTATCCAGACTCCGGTAATTACATTGAGCGTTCAGGATCCAGTCATTTTCGTTGAGTATCATAACTCCATTTATTACGTTGAGCATTCAGGATCCGGTCAGTTTCGTTGAGTATCCAGACTCCAAATATTACGTTGAGCGTTCAGGCTCCGGTCAGTTTCGTTGGGTATCCAGACTCCGGTGATTACGTTGATCGTTCAGGCTCCGGTCATTTTCGTTGACTATCCAGACTCGGGTTATTACGTTGAGCGTTCAGGCTCCAGTCAGTTTCGTTGAGTACCCAGATTCCGGTTATTACGTTGAGCATTCAGGCTCCGGTCAGTTTCGTTGGGTATCCAGACTCCGGTTATTACGTTGAGCGTTCAGGCTCCGGTAAGTTTCGTTGGGTGTCCAGACTCAGGTTATTACGTTGAACGTTCAGGCTCCGGTCAGTTTCGTTGGGTATCCAGACTCCAGTTATTACGTTGAGCGTTCAGGCTCCGGTAATTTTCGTTGAGTATCCAGACTTCGGTTATTAAGTTGAGCGTCAGGCTCCGATCATTTTCGTTGAGTATCCAGACTCCGATTATTACATTGAGCGTTCAGGCTCCGGTTATTTTCGTTGAGTATCCTGACTCCGGTTATTACGTTGAGGGTTCAGACTCAGGTCATTTTCGTTGAGTATCTAGACTCCTGTCATTACGTTGAACGTTCAGGCTCCGATAATTTTCGTTGAGTATCCATACTTCCGTTAATACGTTGAGCGGTCAGGCTCCGGTCATTTTCGTTGAGTATCCAGACTCCGGTCATTACATTGAGGGTTCAAGATCCAGTCATTTTCGTTGAGTATCATAACTCCATTTATTACGTTGAGCGTTCAGGGTCCGGTAAGTTTCGTTGAGTATCCAGACTCCAAATATTACGTTGAGCGTTCAGGCTCCGGTCAGTTTCGTTAGGTATCCAGACTCCGGTGATTACGTTGATCGTTCAGGCTCCGGTCATTTTCGTTGACTATCCAGACTCGGATTTTTACGTTGAGCGTTCAAGCTCCGGTCAGTTTCGTTGAGTACCCAGATTCCGGTTATTACATTGAGCGTTCAGGCTCTGGTCAGTTTCGTTGGGTATCCAGACTCCGGTTATTACGTTGAACGTTCAGGCTCCGGTAAGTTTCGTTGGGTATCCAGACTCAGGTTATTACGTTGAGCGTTCAGGCTCCAGTCAGTTTCGTTGGGTATCCAGACTCCAGTTATTACGTTGAGCGTTCAGGCTCCGGTAATTTTCGTTGAGTATCCAGACTCCGGTTATTAAGTTGAGCGTCAGGCTCCGATCATTTTCGTTGAGTATCCAGACTCCGATTATTACGTTGAGCATTCAAGCTCCGGTTATTTTCGTTGAGTATCCTGACTCCGGTTATTACGTTGAGGGTTCAGACTCCGATCATTTTCGTTGAGTATCTAGACTCCTGTCATTACGTTGAACGTTCAGGCTCCGATAATTTTCGTTGAGTATCCATACTCCGGTCAATACGTTGAGCGGTCAGGCTCCGGTCATTTTCGTTGAGTATCCAGGCTCCGGTCATTACATTGAGGGTTCAAGATCCAGTCATTTTTGTTGAGTATCATAACTCCATTTATTACGTTGAGCGTTCAGGATCCGGTCAGTTTCGTTGAGTATCCAGACTCCAAATTTTACGTTGAGCGTTCAGGCTCCGGTCAGTTTCGTTGGGTATCCAGACTCCGGTGATTACGTTGATCGTTCAGGCTCCGGTCATTTTCGTTGACTATCCAGACTCGGGTTATTACGTTGAGCGTTCAGGCTCCAGTCAGTTTCGTTGAGTACCCAGATTCCGGTTATTACGTTGAGCATTCAGGCTCCGGTCAGTTTCGTTGGGTATCCAGACTCCGGTTATTACGTTGAGCGTTCAGGCTCCGGTAAGTTTCGTTGGGTATCCAGACTCAGGTTATTACGTTGAACGTTCAGGCTCCGGTCAGTTTCGTTGGGTATCCAGACTCCAGTTATTACGTTGAGCGTTCAGGCTCCGGTAATTTTCGTTGAGTATCCAGACTCCGGTTATTAAGTTGAGCGTCAGGCTCCGATCATTTTCGTTGAGTATCCAGACTCCGATTATTACATTGAGCATTCAGGCTCCGGTTATTTTCGTTGAGTATCCTGACTCCGGTTATTACGTTGAGGGTTCAGACTCAGGTCATTTTCGTTGAGTATCTAGACTCCTGTCATTACGTTGAACGTTCAGGCTCCGATAATTTTCGTTGAGTATCCATACTTCCGTCAATACGTTGAGCGGTCAGGCTCCGGTCATTTTCGTTGAGTATCCAGACTCCGGTCATTACATTGAGGGTTCAAGATCCAGTCATTTTCGTTGAGTATCATAACTCCATTTATTACGTTGAGCGTTCAGGGTCCGGTAAGTTTCGTTGAGTATCCAGACTCCAAATATTACGTTGAGCGTTCAGGCTCCGGTCAGTTTCGTTGGGTATCCAGACTCCGGTGATTACGTTGATCGTTCAGGCTCCGGTCATTTTCGTTGACTATCCAGACTCGGATTTTTACGTTGAGCGTTCAAGCTCCGGTCAGTTTCGTTGAGTACCCAGATTCCGGTTATTACATTGAGCGTTCAGGCTCTGGTCAGTTTCGTTGGGTATCCAGACTCCGGTTATTACGTTGAACGTTCAGGCTCCGGTAAGTTTCGTTGGGTATCCAGACTCAGGTTATTACGTTGAGCGTTCAGGCTCCAGTCAGTTTCGTTGGGTATCCAGACTCCAGTTATTACGTTGAGCGTTCAGGCTCCGGTAATTTTCGTTGAGTATCCAGACTCCGGTTATTAAGTTGAGCGTCAGGCTCCGATCATTTTCGTTGAGTATCCAGACTCCGATTATTACGTTGAGCATTCAAGCTCCGGTTATTTTCGTTGAGTATCCTGACTCCGGTTATTACGTTGAGGGTTCAGACTCCGGTCATTTTCGTTGAGTATCTAGACTCCTGTCATTACGTTGAACGTTCAGGCTCCGATAATTTTCGTTGAGTATCCATACTCCGGTCAATACGTTGAGCGGTCAGGCTCCGGTCATTTTCGTTGAGTATCCAGGCTCCGGTCATTACATTGAGGGTTCAAGATCCAGTCATTTTCGTTGAGTATCATAACTCCATTTATTACGTTGAGCGTTCAGGATCTGGTCAGTTTCGTTGAGTATCCAGACTCCAAATTTTACGTTGAGCGTTCAGGCTCCGGTAAGTTTCGTTGGGTATCCAGACTCAGGTTATTACGTTGAGCGTTCAGGCTCCGGTCAGTTTTGTTGGGTATCCAGACTCCGGTTATTACGTTGAGCGTTCAGGCTCCGGTCATTTTCGTTGTGTATCTAGACTCCGGTTATTAAGTTGAGCGTCAGGCTCCGATCATTTTGTTGAGTATCGAGACTCCGATTATTACATTGAGCGTTCAGGCTCCGGTTATTTTCGTTGAGTATCCTGACTCCGGTTATTACATTGAGGGTTCAGACTCCGGTCATTTTCGTTGAGTATATAGACTCCTGTCATTATGTTGAACGTTCAGGCTCCGATCATTTTCGTTGAGTATCCATACTCCGGTCAATACGTTGAGCGATCAGGCTCCGGTCATTTTCGTTGAGTATCCAGACTCCGGTCATTACATTGAGCGTTCAGGATCCAGTCATTTTTGTTGAGTATCATAACTCCATTTATTACGTTGAGCATTCAGGATCCGGTAAGTTTCGTTGAGTATCCAAACTCCAAATATTACGTAGAGCGTTCAGGCTCCGGTCAGTTTCGTTGGGTATCCAGACTCCGGTGATTACGTTGATCGTTCAGGCTCCGGTCATTTTCGTTGACTATCCAGACTCGGGTTATTACATTGAGCGTTCAGGCTCCGGTCAGTTTCGTTGAGTACCCAGATTCCGGTTATTACGTTGAAAGTTCAGGCTCCGGTCAGTTTCTTTGGGTATCCAGACTCCGGTTATTACGTTGAGCGTTCAGGCTCTGGTAAGTTTCGTTGGGTATCCAGACTCAGGTTATTACGTTGAGCGTTCAGGCTCCGGTCAGTTTCGTTGGGTATCCAGACTCCAGTTATTACGTTGAGCGTTCAGGCTCCGATAATTTTCGTTGAGTATCCAGACTCCGGTTATTAAGTTGAGCGTCAGGCTTCGATCATTTTCGTTGAGTATCCACATTCCGATTATTACGTTGAGCGTTCAGGCTCCGGTTATTTTCGTTGAGTATCCTGACTCCGGTTATTACGTTGAGGGTTCAGACTCCGGTCATTTTCATTGAGTATCTAGACTCCTGTCATTACGTTGAACGTTCAGGCTCCGATAATTTTCGTTGAGTATCCATACTCCGGTCAATACGTTGAGCGGTCAGGCTCCGGTCATTTTCATTGAGTATCCAGACTCCGGTCATTACATTGAGGGTTCAAGATCCAGTCATTTTCGTTGAGTATCATAACTCCATTTATTACGTTGAGCGTTCAGGGTCCGGTAAGTTTCGTTGAGTATCCAGACTCCAAATATTACGTTGAGCGTTCAGGCTCCGGTCAGTTTCGTTGGGTATCCAGACTCCGGTGATTACGTTGATCGTTCAGGCTCCGGTCATTTTCGTTGACTATCCAGACTCGGGTTATTACGTTAAGCGTTCAGGCTCCGATCATTTTCGTTGAGTATCCATACTCCGGTCAATACATTGAGCGATCAGGCTCCGGTCATTTTCGTTGAGTATCTAGACTCCGGTCATTACATTGAGCGTTCAGGATCCAATCATTTTTGTTGTGTATCATAACTCCATTTATTACGTTGAGCATTCAGGATCCGGTAATTTTCGTTAAGTATCCAGACTCCAAATATTACGTAGAGCGTTCAGGCTCCGGTCAGTTTCGTTGGGTATCCAGACTCCGGTGATTACGTTGATCGTTCAGGCTCCGGTCATTTTCGTTGACTATACAGACTCGGGTTATTACGTTGAGCGTTCAGGCTCCGGTAAGTTTCGTTGGGTATCCAGACTCAGGTTATTACGTTTAGCGTTCAGGCTCCGGTCAGTTTCGTTGGGTATCCAGACTCCAGTTATTACGTTGAGCGTTCAGGCTCCGGTAATTTTCGTTGAGTATCCAGACTCCGGTTATTAAGTTGAGCGTCAGGCTATGATCATTTTCGTTGAGTATCCAGACTCCGATTATTACGTTGAGCGTCCAGGCTCCGGTTATTTTCGTTGAGTATCCTGACTCCGGTTATTACATTGAGGGTTCAGACTCAGGTCATTTTCGTTGAGTATCTAGACTCCTGTCATTACGTTGAACGTTCAGCCTCCGATAATTTTCGTTGAGTATCCATACTCCGGTCAATACGTTGAGCGGTCAGGCTCCGGTCATTTTCGTTGAGTATCCAGGCTCCGGTCATTACATTGAGGGTTCAAGATCCAGTCATTCTCGTTGAGTATCATAACTCCATTTATTACGTTGAGCGTTCAGGATCCGGTCAGTTTCGTTGAGTATCCAGACTCCAAATTTTACGTTGAGCGTTCAGGCTCCGGTCAGTTTCGTTGGGTATCCAGACTCCGGTGATTACGTTGATCGTTCAGGCTCCGGTCAGTTTCGTTGGGTATCCAGACACCGGTTATTACGTTGAGCGTTCAGGCTCCGGTAAGTTTCGTTGGGTATCCAGACTCAGGTTATTACGTTTAGCGTTCAGGCTCCGGTCAGTTTCGTTGGGTATCCAGACTCCAGTTATTACGTTGAGCGTTCAGGCTCCGGTAATTTTCGTTGAGTATCCAGACTCCGGTTATTAAGTTGAGCGTCAGGCTCTGATCATTTTCGTTGAGTATCCAGACTCCGATTATTACGTTGAGCGTCCAGGCTCCGGTTATTTTCGTTGAGTATCCTGACTCCGGTTATTACATTGAGGGTTCAGACTCAGGTCATTTTCGTTGAGTATCTAGACTCCTGTCATTACGTTGAACGTTCAGCCTCCGATAATTTTCGTTGAGTATCCATACTCCGGTCAATACGTTGAGCGGTCAGGCTCCGGTCATTTTCGTTGAGTATCCAGGCTCCGGTCATTACATTGAGGGTTCAAGATCCAGTCATTTTCGTTGAGTATCATAACTCCATTTATTACGTTGAGCGTTCAGGATCCGGTCAGTTTCGTTGAGTATCCAGACTCCAAATTTTACGTTGAGCGTTCAGGCTCCGGTCAGTTTCGTTGGGTATCCAGACTCCGGTGATTACGTTGATCGTTCAGGCTCCGGTCATTTTCGTTGACTATCCAGACTCGGGTTATTACGTTGAGCGTTCAGGCTCCAGTCAGTTTCGTTGAGTACCCAGATTCCGGTTATTACGTTGAGCATTCAGGCTCCGGTCAGTTTCGTTGGGTATCCAGACTCCGGTTATTACGTTGAGCGTTCAGGCTCCGGTAAGTTTCGTTGGGTATCCAGACTCAGGTTATTACGTTGAACGTTCAGGCTCCGGTCAGTTTCGTTGGGTATCCAGACTCCAGTTATTACGTTGAGCGTTCAGGCTCCGGTAATTTTCGTTGAGTATCCAGACTCCGGTTATTAAGTTGAGCGTCAGGCTCCGATCATTTTCGTTGAGTATCCAGACTCCGATTATTACATTGAGCGTTCAGGCTCCGGTTATTTTCGTTGAGTATCCTGACTCCGGTTATTACGTTGAGGGTTCAGACTCAGGTCATATTCGTTGAGTATCTAGACTCCTGTCATTACGTTGAACGTTCAGGCTCCGATAATTTTCGTTGAGTATCCATACTTCCGTCAATACGTTGAGCGGTCAGGCTCCGGTCATTTTCGTTGAGTATCCAGACTCCGGTCATTACATTGAGGGTTCAAGATCCAGTCATTTTCGTTGAGTATCATAACTCCATTTATTACGTTGAGCGTTCAGGGTCCGGTAAGTTTCGTTGAGTATCCAGACTCCAAATATTACGTTGAGCGTTCAGGCTCCGGTCAGTTTCGTTGGGTATCCAGACTCCGGTGATTACGTTGATCGTTCAGGCTCCGGTCATTTTCGTTGACTATCCAGACTCGGATTTTTACGTTGAGCGTTCAAGCTCCGGTCAGTTTCGTTGAGTACCCAGATTCCGGTAATACATTGAGCGTTCAGGCTCTGGTCAGTTTCGTTGGGTATCCAGACTCCGGTTATTACGTTGAACGTTCAGGCTCCGGTAAGTTTCGTTGGGTATCCAGACTCAGGTTATTACGTTGAGCGTTCAGGCTCCAGTCAGTTTCGTTGGGTATCCAGACTCCAGTTATTACGTTGAGCGTTCAGGCTCCGGTAATTTTCGTTTAGTATCCAGACTCCGGTTATTAAGTTGAGCGTCAGGCTCCGATCATTTTCGTTGAGTATCCAGACTCCGATTATTACGTTGAGCATTCAAGCTCCGGTTATTTTCGTTGAGTATCCTGACTCCGGTTATTACGTTGAGGGTTCAGACTCCGGTCATTTTCGTTGAGTATCTAGACTCATGTCATTACGTTGAACGTTCAGGCTCCGA
This sequence comes from Lathyrus sativus, assembly GCA_963859935.3. Classification (NCBI taxonomy): domain Eukaryota; kingdom Viridiplantae; phylum Streptophyta; class Magnoliopsida; order Fabales; family Fabaceae; genus Lathyrus; species Lathyrus sativus. The sequence goes on from OZ012736.1 coordinate 239,320,072, forward strand.
TAATTTTCGTTGAGTATCCATACTCCGGTCAATACGTTGAGCGGTCAGGCTCCGGTCATTTTCGTTGAGTATCCAGGCTCCGGTCATTACATTGAGGGTTCAAGATCCAGTCATTTTCGTTGAGTATCATAACTCCATTTATTACGTTGAGCGTTCAGGATCTGGTCAGTTTCGTTGAGTATCCAGACTCCAAATTTTACGTTGAGCGTTCAGGCTCCGGTAAGTTTCGTTGGGTATCCAAACTCAGGTTATTACGTTGAGCGTTCAGGCTCCGGTCAGTTTTGTTGGGTATCCAGACTCCGGTTATTACGTTGAGCGTTCAGGCTCCGGTCATTTTCGTTGTGTATCTAGACTCCGGTTATTAAGTTGAGCGTCAGGCTCCGATCATTTTGTTGAGTATCGAGACTCCGATTATTACATTGAGCGTTCAGGCTCCGGTTATTTTCGTTGAGTATCCTGACTCCGGTTATTACATTGAGGGTTCAGACTCCGGTCATTTTCGTTGAGTATATAGACTCCTGTCATTATGTTGAACGTTCAGGCTCCGATCATTTTCGTTGAGTATCCATACTCCGGTCAATACGTTGAGCGATCAGGCTCCGGTCATTTTCGTTGAGTATCCAGACTCCGGTCATTACATTGAACGTTCAGGATCCAGTCATTTTTGTTGAGTATCATAACTCCATTTATTACGTTGAGCGTTCAGGATCCGGTCATTTTCGTTGAGTATCCAAACTCCAAATATTACGTAGAGCGTTCAGGCTCCGGTCAGTTTCGTTGGGTATCCAGACTCCGGTGATTACGTTAATCGTTCAGGCTCCGGTCATTTTCGTTGACTATCCAGACTCGGGTTATTACGTTGAGCGTTCAGGCTCCGGTCAGTTTCGTTGAGTACCCAGATTCCGGTTATTACGTTGAAAGTTCAGGCTCCGGTCAGTTTCTTTGGGTATCCAGACTCCGGTTATTACGTTGAGCGTTCAGGCTCTGGTAAGTTTCGTTGGGTATCCAGACTCAGGTTATTACGTTGAGCGTTCAGGCTCCGGTCAGTTTCGTTGGGTATCCAGACTCCAGTTATTACGTTGAGCGTTCAGGCTCCGATAATTTTCGTTGAGTATCCAGACTCCGGTTATTAAGTTGAGCGTCAGGCTTCGATCATTTTCGTTGAGTATCCACATTCCGATTATTACGTTGAGCGTTCAGGCTCCGGTTATTTTCGTTGAGTATCCTGACTCCGGTTATTACGTTGAGGGTTCAGACTCCGGTCATTTTCATTGAGTATCTAGACTCCTGTCATTACGTTGAACGTTCAGGCTCCGATAATTTTCGTTGAGTATCCATACTCCGGTCAATACGTTGAGCGGTCAGGCTCCGGTCATTTTCGTTGAGTATCCAGACTCCGGTCATTACATTGAGGGTTCAAGATCCAGTCATTTTCGTTGAGTATCATAACTCCATTTATTACGTTGAGCGTTCAAGATCTGGTCAGTTTCGTTGAGTATCCAGACTCCAAATTTTACGTTGAGCGTTCAGGCTCTGGTCAGTTTCGTTGGGTATCCAGACTCCGGTGATTACGTTGATCGTTCAGGCTTTGGTCATTTTCGTTGACTATCCAGACTCGGGTTATTACGTTAAGCGTTCAGGCTCCGATCATTTTTGTTGAGTATCCATACTCCGGTCAATACATTGAGCGATCAGGCTCCGGTCATTTTCGTTGAGTATCCAGACTCCGGTCATTACATTGAGCGTTCAGGATCCAGTCATTTTTGTTGTGTATCATAACTCCATTTATTACGTTGAGCGTTCAGGATCCGGTAAGTTTCGTTAAGTATCCAGACTCCAAATATTACGTTGATCGTTCAGGCTCCGGTCATTTTCGTTGACTATCTAGACTCGGGTTATTACGTTGATCGTTCAGGCTCCGGTCATTTTCGTTGACTATACAGACTCGGGTTATTACGTTGAGCGTTCAGGCTCTGGTCAGTTTCGTTGAGTACCCAGATTCTGGTTATTGCGTTGAGCGTTCAGGCTCCGGTAAGTTTCGTTGGGTATCCAGACTCAGGTTATTACGTTGAGCGTTCAGGCTCCGGTAAGTTTCGTTGGGTATCCAGACTCAGGTTATTACGTTGAGCGTTCAGGCTCCGGTCAGTTTCGTTGGGTATCCAGACTCCAGTTATTACGTTGAGCGTTCAGGCTCCGGTAATTTTCGTTGAGTATCCAGACTCCGGTTATTAAGTTGAGCGTCAGGCTCTGATCATTTTCGTTGAGTATCCAGACTCCGATTATTACGTTGAGTGTTCAGGCTCCGGTTATTTTTGTTGAGTATCCTGACTCCGGTTATTACGTTGAGGGTTCAAACTCAGGTCATTTTCGTTGAGTATCTAGACTCCTGTCATTACGTTGAACGTTCAGCCTCCGATAATTTTCGTTGAGTATCCATACTCCGGTCAATATGTTGAGCGGTCAGGCTCCGGTCATTTTCGTTGAGTATCCAGACTCTGGTCATTACATTGAGGGTTCAAGATCCATTTATTTTCGTTGAGTATCATAACTCCATTTATTACGTTGAGCGTTCAGGGTCCGGTAAGTTTCGTTGAGTATCCAGACTCCAAATATTACGTTGAGCGTTCAGGCTCCGGTCAGTTTCGTTGGGTATCCAGACTCCGGTGATTACGTTGATCGTTCAGGCTCCGGTCAGTTTCGTTGGGTATCCAGACACCGGTTATTACGTTGAGCGTTCAGGCTCCGGTAAGTTTCGTTGGGTATCCAGACTCAGGTTATTACGTTTAGCGTTCAGGCTCCGGTCAGTTTCGTTGGGTATCCAGACTCCAGTTATTACGTTGAGCGTTCAGGCTCCGGTAATTTTCGTTGAGTATCTAGACTCCGGTTATTAAGTTGAGCGTCAGGCTCTGATCATTTTCGTTGAGTATCCAGACTCCGATTATTACGTTGAGCGTCCAGGCTCCGGTTATTTTCGTTGAGTATCCTGACTCCGGTTATTACATTGAGGGTTCAGACTCAGGTCATTTTCGTTGAGTATCTAGACTCCTGTCATTACGTTGAACGTTCAGCCTCCGATAATTTTCGTTGAGTATCCATACTCCGGTCAATACGTTGAGCGGTCAGGCTCCGGTCATTTTCGTTGAGTATCCAGACTCCGGTCATTACATTGAGGGTTCAAGATCCATTCATTTTCGTTGAGTATCATAACTCCATTTATTACGTTTAGCGTTCAGGGTCCGGTAAGTTTCGTTGAGTATCCAGACTCCAAATATTACTTTGAGCGTTCAGGCTCCGGTCAGTTTCGTTGGGTATCCAGACTCCGGTGATTACGTTGATCGTTCAGGCTCCGGTCATTTTCGTTGGGTATCCAGACACCGGTTATTACGTTGAGCGTTCAGGCTCCGGCAAGTTTCGTTGGGTATCCAGACTCAGGTTATTACGTTTAGCGTTCAGGCTCCGGTCAGTTTCGTTGGGTATCCAGACTCCAGTTATTACGTTGAGCGTTCAGACTCCGGTAATTTTCGTTGAGTATCCAGACTCCGGTTATTAAGTTGAGCGTCAGGCTCTGATCATTTTCGTTGAGTATCCAGACTTCGATTATTACGTTGAGCGTCCAGGCTCCGGTTATTTTCGTTGAGTATCCTGACTCCGGTTATTACATTGAGGGTTCAGACTCAGGACATTTTCGTTGAGTATCTAGACTCCTGTCATTACGTTGAACGTTCAGCCTCCGATAATTTTCGTTGAGTATCCATACTCCGGTCAATATGTTGAGCGGTCAGGCTCCGGTCATTTTCGTTGAGTATCCAGACTCCGGTCATTACATTGAGGGTTCAAGATCCATTCATTTTCGTTGAGTATCATAACTCCATTTATTACGTTGAGCCTTCAGGGTTCGGTAAGTTTCGTTGAGTATCCAGACTCCAAATATTACGTTGAGCGTTCAGGCTCCGGTCAGTTTCGTTGGGTATCCAGACTCCGGTGATTACGTTGATCGTTCAGGCTCCGGTCATTTTCGTTGGGTATCCAGACACCGGTTATTACGTTGAGCGTTCAGGCTCCGGTAAGTTTCGTTGGGTATCCAGACTCAGGTTATTACGTTTAGCGTTCAGGCTCCGGTCAGTTTCGTTGGGTATCCAGACTCCAGTTATTACGTTGAGCGTTCAGGCTCCGGTAATTTTCGTTGAGTATCCAGACTCCGGTTATTAAGTTGAGCGTCAGGCTCTGATCATTTTCGTTGAGTATCCAGACTCCGATTATTACGTTGAGCGTCCAGGCTCCGGTTATTTTCGTTGAGTATCCTGACTCCGTTTATTACATTGAGGGTTCAGACTCAGGTCATTTTCGTTGAGTATCTAGACTCCTGTCATTACGTTGAACGTTCAGCCTCCGATAATTTTCGTTGAGTATCCATACTCCGGTCAATACGTTGAGCGGTCAGGCTCCGGTCATTTTCGTTGAGTATCCAGACTCCGGTCATTACATTGAGGGTTCAAGATCCATTCACTTTCGTTGAGTATCATAACTCCATTTATTACGTTGAGCGTTCAGGGTTCGGTAAGTTTCGTTGAGTATCCAGACTCCAAATATTACTTTGAGCGTTCAGGCTCCGGTCAGTTTCGTTGGGTATCCAGACTCCGGTGATTACGTTGATCGTTCAGGCTCCGGTCATTTTCGTTGGGTATCCAGACACCGGTTATTACGTTGAGCGTTCAGGCTCCGGTAAGTTTCGTTGGGTATCCAGACTCAGGTTATTACGTTTAGCGTTCAGGCTCCGGTCAGTTTCGTTGGGTATCCAGACTCCAGTTATTACGTTGAGCGTTCAGGCTCCGGTAATTTTCATTGAGTATCCAGACTCCGGTTATTAAGTTGAGCGTCAGGCTCTGATCATTTTCGTTGAGTATCCAGACTCCGATTATTACGTTGAGCGTCCAGGCTCCGGTTATTTTCGTTGAGTATCCTGACTCCGTTTATTACATTGAGGGTTCAGACTCAGGTCATTTTCGTTGAGTATCTAGACTCCTGTCATTACGTTGAACGTTCAGCCTCCGATAATTTTCGTTGAGTATCCATACTCCGGTCAATACGTTGAGCGGTCAGGCTCCGGTCATTTTCGTTGAGTATCCAGACTCCGGTCATTACATTGAGGGTTCAAGATCCATTCACTTTCGTTGAGTATCATAACTCCATTTATTACGTTGAGCGTTCAGGGTCCGGTAAGTTTCGTTGAGTATCCAGACTCCAAATATTACTTTGAACGTTCAGGCTCCGGTCAGTTTCGTTGGGTATCCAGACTCCGGTGATTACGTTGATCGTTCAGGCTCCGGTCAGTTTCGTTGGGTATCCAGACACCGGTTATTACGTTGAGCGTTCAGGCTCCGGTAAGTTTCGTTGGGTATCCAGACTCAGGTTATTACGTTTAGCGTTCAGGCTCCGGTCAGTTTCGTTGGGTATCCAGACTCCAGTTATTACGTTGAGCGTTCAGGCTCCGGTAATTTTCGTTGAGTATCCAGACTCCGGTTATTAAGTTGAGCGTCAGGCTTTGATCATTTTCGTTGAGTATCCAGACTCCGATTATTACGTTGAGCGTCCAGGCTCCGGTTATTTTCGTTGAGTATCCTGACTCCGGTTATTACATTGAGGGTTCAGACTCAGGTCATTTTCGTTGAGTAACTAGACTCCTGTCATTACGTTGAACGTTCAGCCTCCGATAATTTTCGTTGAGTATCCATACTCCGGTCAATACGTTGAGCGGTCAGGCTCCGGTCATTTTCGTTGAGTATCCAGACTCCGGTCATTACATTGAGGGTTCAAGATCCATTCATTTTCGTTGAGTATCATAACTCCATTTATTACGTTGAGCGTTCAGGGTCCGGTAAGTTTCGTTGAGTATCCAGACTCCAAATATTACTTTGAGCGTTCAGGCTCCGGTCAGTTTCGTTGGGTATCCAGACTCCGGTGATTACGTTGATCGTTCAGGCTCCGGTCATTTTCGTTGGGTATCCAGACACCGGTTATTACGTTGAGCGTTCAGGCTCCGGCAAGTTTCGTTGGGTATCCAGACTCAGGTTATTACGTTTAGCGTTCAGGCTCCGGTCAGTTTCGTTGGGTATCCAGACTCCAGTTATTACGTTGAGCGTTCAGACTCCGATAATTTTCGTTGAGTATCCAGACTCCGGTTATTAAGTTGAGCGTCAGGCTCTGATCATTTTCGTTGAGTATCCAGACTTCGATTATTACGTTGAGCGTCCAGGCTCCGGTTATTTTCGTTGAGTATCCTGACTCCGGTTATTACATTGAGGGTTCAGACTCAGGTCATTTTCGTTGAGTATCTAGACTCCTGTCATTACGTTGAACGTTCAGCCTCCGATAATTTTCGTTGAGTATCCATACTCCGGTCAATATGTTGAGCGGTCAGGCTCCGGTCATTTTCGTTGAGTATCCAGACTCCGGTCATTACATTGAGGGTTCAAGATCCATTCATTTTCGTTGAGTATCATAACTCCATTTATTACGTTGAGCCTTCAGGGTTCGGTAATTTTCGTTGAGTATCCAGACTCCGGTTATTAAGTTGAGCGTCAGGCTTTGATCATTTTCGTTGAGTATCCAGACTCCGATTATTACGTTGAGCGTCCAGGCTCCGGTTATTTTCGTTGAGTATCCTGACTCCGGTTATTACATTGAGGGTTCAGACTCAGGTCATTTTCGTTGAGTATCTAGACTCCTGTCATTACGTTGAACGTTCAGCCTCCGATAATTTTCGTTGAGTATCCATACTCCGGTCAATACGTTGAGCGGTCAGGCTCCGGTCATTTTCGTTGAGTATCCAGACTCCGGTCATTACATTGAGGGTTCAAGATCCATTCATTTTCGTTGAGTATCATAACTCCATTTATTACGTTGAGCGTTCAGGGTCCGGTAAGTTTCGTTGAGTATCCAGACTCCAAATATTACGTTGAGCGTTCAGGCTCCGGTCAGTTTCGTTGGGTATCCAGACTCCGGTGATTACGTTGATCGTTCAGGCTCCGGTCATTTTCGTTGGGTATCCAGACACCGGTTATTACGTTGAGCGTTCAGGCTCCGGTAAGTTTCGTTGGGTATCCAGACTCAGGTTATTACGTTTAGTGTTCAGGCTCCGGTCAGTTTCGTTGGGTATCCAGACTCCAGTTATTACGTTGAGCGTTCAGACTCCGGTAATTTTCGTTGAGTATCCAGACTCCGGTTATTAAGTTGAGCGTCAGGCTCTGATCATTTTCGTTGAGTATCCAGACTCCGATTATTACGTTGAGCGTCCAGGCTCCGGTTATTTTCGTTGAGTATCCTGACTCCGGTTATTACATTGAGGGTTCAGACTCAGGTCATTTTCGTTGAGTATCTAGACTCCTGTCATTACGTTGAACGTTCAGCCTCCGATAATTTTCGTTGAGTATCCATACTCCGGTCAATATGTTGAGCGGTCAGGCTCCGGTCATTTTCGTTGAGTATCCAGACTCCGGTCATTACATTGAGGGTTCAAGATCCATTCATTTTCGTTGAGTATCATAACTCCATTTATTACGTTGAGCCTTCAGGGTTCGGTAAGTTTCGTTGAGTATCCAGACTCCAAATATTACGTTGAGCGTTCAGGCTCCGGTCAGTTTCGTTGGGTATCCAGACTCCGGTGATTACGTTGATCGTTCAGGCTCCGGTCATTTTCGTTGGGTATCCAGACACCGGTTATTACGTTGAGCGTTCAGGCTCCGGTAAGTTTCGTTGGGTATCCAGACTCAGGTTATTACGTTTAGCGTTCAGGCTCCGGTCAGTTTCGTTGGGTATCCAGACTCCAGTTATTACGTTGAGCGTTCAGGCTCCGGTAATTTTCATTGAGTATCCAGACTCCGGTTATTAAGTTGAGCGTCAGGCTCTGATCATTTTCGTTGAGTATCCAGACTCCGATTATTATGTTGAGCGTCCAGGCTCCGGTTATTTTCGTTGAGTATCCTGACTCCGTTTATTACATTGAGGGTTCAGACTCAGGTCATTTTCGTTGAGTATCTAGACTCCTGTCATTACGTTGAACGTTCAGCCTCCGATAATTTTCGTTGAGTATCCATACTCCGGTCAATACGTTGAGCGGTCAGGCTCCGGTCATTTTTGTTGAGTATCCAGACTCCGGTCATTACATTGAGGGTTCAAGATCCATTCACTTTCGTTGAGTATCATAACTCCATTTATTACGTTGAGCGTTCAGGGTCCGGTAAGTTTCGTTGAGTATCCAGACTCCAAATATTACTTTGAGCGTTCAGGCTCCGGTCAGTTTCGTTGGGTATCCAGACTCCGGTGATTATGTTGATCGTTCATGCTCCGGTCATTTTCATTGACTATCCAGACTCCGGTTATTACGTTGAGAGTTCAGGCTCCGGTCAGTTTCGTTGAGTATCCAGATTCTGATTATTACGTTGAGAGTTCAGGCTCTGGTCAGTTTCGTTGCGTATCCAGACTCTGGTTATTACGTTGAGCGTTCAGGCTCCGGTCATTTTCGTTGAGTATCCAGACTCCGGTTATTAAGTTGAGCGTCAGGCTCCGATCATTTTGTTGAGTATCCAGACTCCGATTATTACGTTGAGCGTTCCGGCGCCGGTTATTTTCGCTGAGTATCCTGACTCCGGTTATTACGTTGAGGGTTTAGACTCCGGTCATTTTCGTTGAGTATCTAGACTCCTGTCATTACGTTGAACGTTCAGGCTCCGATCATTTTCGTTGAGTATCCATACTCCGGTCAATACGTTGAGCGGTCAGGCTCCGATCATTTTCGTTGAGTATCCAGACTCCGGTAATTACATTGAGCGTTCAGGATCCAGTCATTTTCGTTGAGTATCATCACTCCATTTATTACGTTGAGCATTCAGGATCCAGTCAGTTTCGTTGAGTATCCAGACTCCAAATATTACGTTGAGCGTTCAGGCTCCGGTCAGTTTCTTTGGGTATCCAGACTCCGGTGATTACGTTGATCGTTCAGGCTCCGGTCATTTTCGTTGACTATACAGACTCGGGTTATTACGTTGAGCGTTCAGGCTCTGGTCAGTTTCGTTGAGTACCCAGATTCTGGTTATTGCGTTGAGCGTTCAGGCTCCGGTCAGTTTCGTTGGGTATCCAGACTCCGGTTATTACGTTGAGCGTTCAGGCTCCGGTAAGTTTCGTTGGGTATCCAGACTCAGGTTATTACGTTGAGCGTTCAGGCTCCGGTCAGTTTCGTTGGGTATCCAGACTCCAGTTATTACGTTGAGCGTTCAGGCTCCGGTAATTTTTGTTGAGTATCCAGACTCCGGTTATTAAGTTGAGCGTCAGGCTTCGATCATTTTCGTTGAGTATCCAGACTCCGATTATTACGTTGAGTGTTCAGGCTCCGGTTATTTTTGTTGAGTATCCTGACTCCGGTTATTACGTTGAGGGTTCAAACTCAGGTCATTTTCGTTCAGTATCTAGACTCCTGTCATTACGTTGAACGTTCAGGCTCCGATAATTTTCGTTGAGTATCCGTACTCCGGTCAATATGTTGAGCGATCAGGCTCCGGTCATTTTCGTTGAGTATCCAGACTCTGGTCATTACATTGAGGGTTCAAGATCCATTCATTTTCGTTGAGTATCATAACTCCATTTATTACGTTGAGCGTTCAGGGTCCGGTAAGTTTCGTTGAGTATCCAAACTCCAAATATTACGTTGAGCGTTCAGGCTCCGGTCAGTTTCGTTGGGTATCCAGACTCCGGTGATTACGTTGATCGTTCAGGCTCCGGTCAGTTTCGTTGGGTATCCAGACACCGGTTATTACGTTGAGCGTTCAGGCTCCGGTAAGTTTCGTTGGGTATCCAGACTCAGGTTATTACGTTTAGCGTTCAGGCTCCGGTCAGTTTCGTTGGGTATCCAGACTCCAGTTATTACGTTGAGCGTTCAGGCTCCGGTAATTTTCGTTGAGTATCCAGACTCCGGTTATTAAGTTGAGCGTCAGGCTCTGATCATTTTCATTGAGTATCCAGACTCCGATTATTACGTTGAGCGTCCAGGCTCCGGTTATTTTCGTTGAGTATCCTGACTCCGGTTATTACATTGAGGGTTCAGACTCAGGTCATTTTCGTTGAGTATCTAGACTCCTGTCATTATGTTGAACGTTCAGCCTCCGATAATTTTCGTTGAGTATCCATACTCCGGTCAATACGTTGAGCGGTCAGGCTCCGGTCATTTTCGTTGAGTATCCAGACTCCGGTCATTACATGGAGGGTTCAAGATCCATTCATTTTCGTTGAGTATCATAACTCCATTTATTACGTTGAGCGTTCAGGGTCCGGTAAGTTTCGTTGAGTATCCAGACTCCAAATATTACTTTGAGCGTTCAGGCTCCGGCAAGTTTCGTTGGGTATCCAGACTCAGGTTATTACGTTTAGCGTTCAGGCTCCGGTCAGTTTCGTTGGGTATCCAGACTCCAGTTATTACGTTGAGCGTTCAGACTCCGGTAATTTTCGTTGAGTATCCAGACTCCGGTTATTAAGTTGAGCGTCAGGCTCTGATCATTTTCGTTGAGTATCCAGACTTCGATTATTACGTTGAGCGTCCAGGCTCCGGTTATTTTCGTTGAGTATCCTGACTCCGGTTATTACATTGAGGGTTCAGACTCAGGTCATTTTCGTTGAGTATCTAGACTCCTGTCATTACGTTGAACGTTCAGCCTCCGATAATTTTCGTTGAGTATCCATACTCCGGTCAATATGTTGAGCGGTCAGGCTCCGGTCATTTTCGTTGAGTATTCAGACTCCGGTCATTACATTGAGGGTTCAAGATCCATTCATTTTCGTTGAGTATCATAACTCCATTTATTACGTTGAGCCTTCAGGGTTCGGTAAGTTTCGTTGAGTATCCAGACTCCAAATATTACGTTGAGCGTTCAGGCTCCGGTCAGTTTCGTTGGGTATCCAGACTCCGGTGATTACGTTGATCGTTCAGGCTCCGGTCATTTTCGTTGGGTATCCAGACACCGGTTATTACGTTGAGCGTTCAGGCTCCGGTAAGTTTCGTTGGGTATCCAGACTCAGGTTATTACGTTTAGCGTTCAGGCTCCGGTCAGTTTCGTTGGGTATCCAGACTCCAGTTATTACGTTGAGCGTTCAGGCTCCGGTAATTTTCATTGAGTATCCAGACTCCGGTTATTAAGTTGAGCGTCAGGCTCTGATCATTTTCGTTGAGTATCCAGACTCCGATTATTATGTTGAGCGTCCAGGCTCCGGTTATTTTCGTTGAGTATCCTGACTCCGTTTATTACATTGAGGGTTCAGACTCAGGTCATTTTCGTTGAGTATCTAGACTCCTGTCATTACGTTGAACGTTCAGCCTCCGATAATTTTCGTTGAGTATCCATACTCCGGTCAATACGTTGAGCGGTCAGGCTCCGGTCATTTTTGTTGAGTATCCAGACTCCGGTCATTACATTGAGGGTTCAAGATCCATTCACTTTCGTTGAGTATCATAACTCCATTTATTACGTTGAGCGTTCAGGGTCCGGTAAGTTTCGTTGAGTATCCAGACTCCAAATATTACTTTGAGCGTTCAGGCTCCGGTCAGTTTCGTTGGGTATCCAGACTCCGGTGATTATGTTGATCGTTCAGGCTCCGGTCATTTTCATTGACTATCCAGACTCCGGTTATTACGTTGAGCGTTCAGGCTCCGGTCAGTTTCGTTGAGTATCCAGATTCTGATTATTACGTTGAGAGTTCAGGCTCTGGTCAGTTTCGTTGCGTATCCAGACTCTGGTTATTACGTTGAGCGTTCAGGCTCCGGTCATTTTCGTTGAGTATCCAGACTCCGGTTATTAAGTTGAGCGTCAGGCTCCGATCATTTTGTTGAGTATCCAGACTCCGATTATTACGTTGAGCGTTCAGGCGCCGGTTTTTTTCGTTGAGTATCCTGACTCCGGTTATTACGTTGAGGGTTCAGACTCCGGTCATTTTCGTTGAGTATCTAGACTCCTGTCATTACGTTGAACGTTCAGGCTCCGATCATTTTCGTTGAGTATCCATACTCCGGTCAATACGTTGAGCGGTCAGGCTCCGGTCATTTTCGTTGAGTATCCAGACTCCGGTAATTACATTGAGCGTTCAGGATCCAGTCATTTTCGTTGAGTATCATCACTCCATTTATTACGTTGAGCATTCAGGATCCAGTCAGTTTCGTTGAGTATCCAGACTCCAAATATTACGTTGAGCGTTCAGGCTCCGGTCAGTTTCGTTGGGTATCCAGACTCCGGTGATTACGTTGATCGTTCAGGCGCCGGTCATTTTCGTTGACTATCTAGACTCGGGTTATTACGTTGAGCATTCAGGCTCCAGTCAGTTTCGTTGAGTACCCAGATTCCGGTTATTACGTTGAGCGTTCAGGCTCCGGTCAGTTTCGTTGGGTATCCAGACTCCGGTTATTACGTTGAGCGTTCAGGCTCCGGTAAGTTTCGTTGGGTATCCAGACTCAGGTTATTACGTTGAGCGTTCAGGCTCCGGTAAGTTTCAGTGGGTATCCAGACTCAGGTTATTACGTTTAGCGTTCAGGCTCCGGTCAGTTTCGTTGGGTATCCAGACTCCAGTTATTACGTTGAGCGTTCAGGCTCCGGTAATTTTCGTTGAGTATCCACACTCCGGTTATTAAGTTGAGCGTCAGGCTCTGATCATTTTCGTTGAGTATCCAGACTCCGATTATTACGTTGAGTGTTCAGGCTCCGGTTATTTTTGTTGAGTATCCTGACTCCGGTTATTACGTTGAGGGTTCAAACTCAGGTCATTTTCGTTGAGTATCTAGACTCCTGTCATTACGTTGAACGTTCAGGCTCCGATAATTTTCGTTGAGTATCCATACTCCGGTCAATATGTTGAGCGGTCAGGCTCCGGTCATTTTCGTTGAGTATCCAGACTCTGGTCATTACATTGAGGGTTCAAGATCCATTCATTTTCGTTGAGTATCATAACTCCATTTATTACGTTGAGCGTTCAGGGTCCGGTAAGTTTCGTTGAGTATCCAGACTCCAAATATTACGTTGAGCGTTCAGGCTCCGGTCAGTTTCGTTGGGTATCCAGACTCCGGTGATTACGTTGATCGTTCAGGCTCCGGTCAGTTTCGTTGGGTATCCAGACACCGGTTATTACGTTGAGCGTTCAGGCTCCGGTAAGTTTCGTTGGGTATCCAGACTCAGGTTATTACGTTTAGCGTTCAGGCTCCGGTCAGGTTCGTTGGGTATCCAGACTCCAGTTATTACGTTGAGCGTTCAGGCTCCGGTAATTTTCGTTGAGTATCCAGACTCCGGTTATTAAGTTGAGCGTCAGGCTCTGATCATTTTCGTTGAGTATCCAGACTCCGATTATTACGTTGAGCGTCCAGGCTCCGGTTATTTTCGTTGAGTATCCTGACTCCGGTTATTACGTTGAGGGTTCAGACTCAGGTCATTTTCGTTGAGTATCTAGACTCCTGTCATTACGTTGAACGTTCAGCCTCCGATAATTTTCGTTGAGTATCCATACTCCGGTAAAAACGTTGAGCGGTCAGGCTCCGGTCATTTTCGTTGAGTATCCAGACTCCGGTCATTACATTGAGGGTTCAAGATCCATTCATTTTCGTTGAGTATCATAACTCCATTTATTACGTTGAGCGTTCAGGGTCCGGTAAGTTTCGTTGAGTATCCAGACTCCAAATATTACTTTGAGCGTTCAGGCTCCGGTCAGTTTCGTTGGGTATCCAGACTCCGGTGATTACGTTGATCGTTCAGGCTCCGGTCATTTTCGTTTGGTATCCAGACACCGGTTATTACGTTGAGCGTTCAGGCTCCGGTAAGTTTCGTTGGGTATCCAGACTCAGGTTATTACGTTTAGCGTTCAGGCTCCGGTCAGTTTCGTTGGGTATCCAGACTCCAGTTATTACGTTGAGCGTTCAGACTCCGGTAATTTTCGTTGAGTATCCAGACTTCGGTTATTAAGTTGAGCGTCAGGCTCTGATCATTTTCTTTGAGTATCCAGACTTCGATTATTACGTTGAGCGACCAGGCTCCGGTTATTTTCGTTGAGTATCCTGACTCCGGTTATTACATTGAGGGTTCAGACTCAGGTCATTTTCGTTGAGTATCTAGACTCCTGTCATTACGTTGAACGTTCAGCCTCCGATAATTTTCGTTGAGTATCCATACTCCGGTCAATATGTTGAGCGGTCAGGCTCCGGTCATTTTCGTTGAGTATCCAGACTCCGGTCATTATATTGAGGGTTCAAGATCCATTCATTTTCGTTGAGTATCATAACTCCATTTATTACGTTGAGCCTTCAGGGTTCGGTAAGTTTCGTTGAGTATCCAGACTCCAAATATTACGTTGAGCGTTCAGGCTCCGGTCAGTTTCGTTGGGTATCCAGACTCCGGTGATTATGTTGATCGTTCAGGCTCCGGTCATTTTCGTTGGGTATCCAGACACCGGTTATTACGTTGAGCGTTCAGGCTCCGGTAAGTTTCGTTGGGTATCCAGACTCAGGTTATTACATTTAGCGTTCAGGCTCCGGTCAGTTTCGTTGGGTATCCAGACTCCAGTTATTACGTTGAGCGTTCAGGCTCCGGTAATTTTCGTTGAGTATCCAGACTCCGGTTATTAAGTTGAGCGTCAGGCTCTGATCATTTTCGTTGAGTATCCAGACTCCGATTATTACGTTGAGCGTCCAGGCTCCGGTTATTTTCGTTGAGTATCCTGACTCCGTTTATTACATTGAGGGTTCAGACTCAGGTCATTTTCGTTGAGTATCTAGACTCCTGTCATTACGTTGAACGTTCAGCCTCCGATAATTTTCGTTGAGTATCCATACTCCGGTCAATACGTTGAGCGGTCAGGCTCCGGTCATTTTTGTTGAGTATCCAGACTCCGGTCATTACATTGAGGGTTCAAGATCCATTCATTTTCGTTGAGTATCATAACTCCATTTATTACGTTGAGCGTTCAGGGTCCGGTAAGTTTCGTTGAGTATCCAGACTCCAAATATTACTTTGAGCGTTCAGGCTCCGGTCAGTTTCGTTGGGTATCCAGACTCCGGTGATTATGTTGATCGTTCAGGCTCTGGTCATTTTCATTAACTATCCAGACTCCGGTTATTACGTTGAGCGTTCAGGCTCCGGTCAGTTTCGTTGAGTATCCAGATTCTGATTATTACGTTGAGAGTTCAGGCTCTGGTCAGTTTCGTTGCGTATCCAGACTCTGGTTATTACGTTGAGCGTTCAGGCTCCGGTCATTTTCGTTGAGTATCCAGACTCCGGTTATTAAGTTGAGCGTCAGGCTCCGATCATTTTGTTGAGTATCCAGACTCCGATTATTACGTTGAGCGTTCAGGCGCCGGTTATTTTCGTTGGGTATCCTGACTCCAGTTATTACGTTGAGGGTTCAGACTCCGGTCATTTTCGTTGAGTATCTAGACTCCTGTCATTACGTTGAACGTTCAGGCTCCGATCATTTTCGTTGAGTATCCATACTCCGGTCAATACGTTGAGCGGTCAGGCTCCGATCATTTTCGTTGAGTATCCAGACTCCGGTAATTACATTGAGCGTTCAGGATCCAGTCATTTTCGTTGAGTATCATCACTCCATTTATTACGTTGAGCATTCAGGATCCAGTCAGTTTCGTTGAGTATCCAGACTCCAAATATTACGTTGAGCGTTCAGGCTCCGGTCAGTTTCGTTGGGTATCCAGACTCCGGTGATTACGTTGATCGTTCAGGCTCCGGTCATTTTCGTTGACTATCTAGACTCGGGTTATTACGTTGAGCATTCAGGCTCCAGTCAGTTTCGTTGAGTACCCAGATTCCGGTTATTACGTTGAGCGTTCAGGCTCCGGTCAGTTTCGTTGGGTATCCAGACTCCGGTTATTACGTTGAGCGTTCAGGCTCCGGTAAGTTTCGTTGGGTATCCAGACTCAGGTTATTACGTTGAGCGTTCAGGCTCCGGTAAGTTTCGTTGGGTATCCAGACTCAGGTTATTACAGTTAGCGTTCAGGCTCCGGTCAGTTTCGTTGGGTATCCAGACTCCAGTTATTACGTTGAGCGTTCAGGCTCCGGTAATTTTCGTTGAGTATCCAGACTTCGGTTATTAAGTTGAGCGTCAGGCTCTGATCATTTTCGTTGAGTATCCAGACTCCGATTATTACGTTGAGCGTCCAGGCTCCGGTTATTTTCGTTGAGTATCCTGACTCCGGTTATTACATTGAGGGTTCAGACTCAGGTCATTTTCGTTGAGTATCTAGACTCCTGTCATTACGTTGAACGTTCAGCCTCCGATAATTTTCGTTGAGTATCCATACTCCGGTCAATACGTTGAGCGGTCAGGCTCCGGTCATTTTCGTTGAGTATCCAGACTCCGGTCATTACATTGAGGGTTCAAGATCCATTCATTTTCGTTGAGTATCATAACTCCATTTATTACGTTGAGCGTTCAGGGTCCGGTAAGTTTCGTTGAGTATCCAGACTCCAAATATTACTTTGAGCGTTCAGGCTCCGGTCAGTTTTGTTGGGTATCCAGACTCCGGTGATTACGTTGATCGTTCAGGCTCCGGTCATTTTCGTTGGGTATCCAGACACCGGTTATTACGTTGAGCGTTCAGGCTCCGGTAAGTTTCGTTGGGTATCTAGACTCAGGTTATTACGTTTAGCGTTCAGGCTCCGGTCAGTTTCGTTGGGTATCCAGACTCCAGTTATTACGTTGAGCGTTCAGACTCTGGTAATTTTCGTTGAGTATCCAGACTCCGGTTATTAAGTTGAGCGTCAGGCTCTGATCATTTTCGTTGAGTATCCAGACTTCGATTATTACGTTGAGCGTCCAGGCTCCGGTTATTTTCGTTGAGTATCCTGACTCCGGTTATTACATTGAGGGTTCAGACTCAGGTCATTTTCGTTGAGTATCTAGACTCCTGTCATTACGTTGAACGTTCAGCCTCCGATAATTTTCGTTGAGTATCCATACTCCGGTCAATATGTTGAGCGGTCAGGCTCCGGTCATTTTCGTTGAGTATCCAGACTCCGGTCATTACATTGAGGGTTCAAGATCCATTCATTTTCGTTGAGTATCATAACTCCATTTATTACGTTGAGCCTTCAGGGTTCGGTAAGTTTCGTTGAGTATCCAGACTCCAAATATTACGTTGAGCGTTCAGGCTCCGGTCAGTTTCGTTGGGTATCCAGACTCCGGTGATTACGTTGATCGTTCAGGCTCCGGTCATTTTCGTTGGGTATCCAGACACCGGTTATTACGTTGAGCGTTCAGGCTCCGGTAAGTTTCGTTGGGTATCCAGACTCAGGTTATTACGTTTAGTGTTCAGGCTCCGGTCAGTTTCGTTGGGTATCCAGACTCCAGTTATTACGTTGAGCGTTCAGACTCCGGTAATTTTTGTTGAGTATCCAGACTCCGGTTATTAAGTTGAGCGTCAGGCTCTGATCATTTTCGTTGAGTATCCAGACTCCGATTATTACGTTGAGCGTCCAGGCTCCGGTTATTTTCGTTGAGTATCCTGACTCCAGTTATTACATTGAGGGTTCAGACTCAGGTCATTTTCGTTGAGTATCTAGACTCCTGTCATTACGTTGAACGTTCAGCCTCCGATAATTTTCGTTGAGTATCCATACTCCGGTCAATATGTTGAGCGGTCAGGCTCCGGTCATTTTCGTTGAGTATCCAGACTCCGGTCATTACATTGAGGGTTCAAGATCCATTCATTTTCGTTGAGTATCATAACTCCATTTATTACGTTGAGCCTTCAGGGTTCGGTAAGTTTCGTTGAGTATCCAGACTCCAAATATTACGTTGAGCGTTCAGGCTCCGGTCAGTTTCGTTGGGTATCCAGACTCCGGTGATTACGTTGATCCTTCAGGCTCCGG
This sequence comes from Lathyrus sativus, assembly GCA_963859935.3. Classification (NCBI taxonomy): domain Eukaryota; kingdom Viridiplantae; phylum Streptophyta; class Magnoliopsida; order Fabales; family Fabaceae; genus Lathyrus; species Lathyrus sativus. The sequence continues at coordinate 239,337,972 of OZ012736.1, forward strand.
TCATTTTCGTTGGGTATCCAGACACCGGTTATTACGTTGAGCGTTCAGGCTCCGGTAAGTTTCGTTGGGTATCCAGACTCAGGTTATTACGTTTAGCGTTCAGGCTCCGGTCAGTTTCGTTGGGTATCCAGACTCCAGTTATTACGTTGAGCGTTCAGGCTCCGGTAATTTTCATTGAGTATCCAGACTCCGGTTATTAAGTTGAGCGTCAGGCTCTGATCATTTTCGTTGAGTATCCAGACTCCGATTATTATGTTGAGCGTCCAGGCTCCGGTTATTTTCGTTGAGTATCCTGACTCCGTTTATTACATTGAGGGTTCAGACTCAGGTCATTTTCGTTGAGTATCTAGACTCCTGTCATTACGTTGAACGTTCAGCCTCCGATAATTTTCGTTGAGTATCCATACTCCGGTCAATACGTTGAGCGGTCAGGCTCCGGTCATTTTTGTTGAGTATCCAGACTCCGGTCATTACATTGAGGGTTCAAGATCCATTCACTTTCGTTGAGTATCATAACTCCATTTATTACGTTGAGCGTTCAGGGTCCGGTAAGTTTCGTTGAGTATCCAGACTCCAAATATTACTTTGAGCGTTCAGGCTCCGGTCAGTTTCGTTGGGTATCCAGACTCCGGTGATTATGTTGATCGTTCAGGCTCCGGTCATTTTCATTGACTATCCAGACTCCGGTTATTACGTTGAGCGTTCAGGCTCCGGTCAGTTTCGTTGAGTATCCAGATTCTGATTATTACGTTGAGAGTTCAGGCTCTGGTCAGTTTCGTTGCGTATCCAGACTCTGGTTATTACGTTGAGCGTTCAGGCTCCGGTCATTTTCGTTGAGTATCCAGACTCCGGTTATTAAGTTGAGCGTCAGGCTCCGATCATTTTGTTGAGTATCCAGACTCCGATTATTACGTTGAGCGTTCCGGCGCCGGTTATTTTCGTTGAGTATCCTGACTCCGGTAATTACGTTGAGGGTTTAGACTCCGGTCATTTTCGTTGAGTATCTAGACTCCTGTCATTACGTTGAACGTTCAGGCTCCGATCATTTTCGTTGAGTATCCATACTCCGGTCAATACGTTGAGCGGTCAGGCTCCGATCATTTTCGTTGAGTATCCAGACTCCGGTAATTACATTGAGCGTTCAGGATCCAGTCATTTTCGTTGAGTATCATCACTCCATTTATTACGTTGAGCATTCAGGATCCAGTCAGTTTCGTTGAGTATCCAGACTCCAAATATTACGTTGAGCGTTCAGGCTCCGGTCAGTTTCTTTGGGTATCCAGACTCCGGTGATTACGTTGATCGTTCAGGCTCCGGTCATTTTCGTTGACTATACAGACTCGGGTTATTACGTTGAGCGTTCAGGCTCTGGTCAGTTTCGTTGAGTACCCAGATTCTGGTTATTGCGTTGAGCGTTCAGGCTCCGGTCAGTTTCGTTGGGTATCCAGACTCCGGTTATTACGTTGAGCGTTCAGGCTCCGGTAAGTTTCGTTGGGTATCCAGACTCAGGTTATTACGTTGAGCGTTCAGGCTCCGGTCAGTTTCGTTGGGTATCCAGACTCCAGTTATTACGTTGAGCGTTCAGGCTCCGGTAATTTTTGTTGAGTATCCAGACTCCGGTTATTAAGTTGAGCGTCAGGCTTCGATCATTTTCGTTGAGTATCCAGACTCCGATTATTACGTTGAGTGTTCAGGCTCCGGTTATTTTTGTTGAGTATCCTGACTCCGGTTATTACGTTGAGGGTTCAAACTCAGGTCATTTTCGTTCAGTATCTAGACTCCTGTCATTACGTTGAACGTTCAGGCTCCGATAATTTTCGTTGAGTATCCATACTCCGGTCAATATGTTGAACGATCAGGCTCCGGTCATTTTCGTTGAGTATCCAGACTCTGGTCATTACATTGAGGGTTCAAGATCCATTCATTTTCGTTGAGTATCATAACTCCATTTATTACGTTGAGCGTTCAGGGTCCGGTAAGTTTCGTTGAGTATCCAAACTCCAAATATTACGTTGAGCGTTCAGGCTCCGGTCAGTTTCGTTGGGTATCCAGACTCCGGTGATTACGTTGATCGTTCAGGCTCCGGTCAGTTTCGTTGGGTATCCAGACACCGGTTATTACGTTGAGCGTTCAGGCTCCGGTAAGTTTCGTTGGGTATCCAGACTCAGGTTATTACGTTTAGCGTTCAGGCTCCGGTCAGTTTCGTTGGGTATCCAGACTCCAGTTATTACGTTGAGCGTTCAGGCTCCGGTAATTTTCGTTGAGTATCCAGACTCCGGTTATTAAGTTGAGCGTCAGGCTCTGATCATTTTCATTGAGTATCCAGACTCCAATTATTACGTTGAGCGTCCAGGCTCCGGTTATTTTCGTTGAGTATCCTGACTCCGGTTATTACATTGAGGGTTCAGACTCAGGTCATTTTCGTTGAGTATCTAGACTCCTGTCATTACGTTTAACGTTCAGCCTCCGATAATTTTCGTTGAGTATCCATACTCCGGTCAATACGTTGAGCGGTCAGGCTCCGGTCATTTTCGTTGAGTATCCAGACTCCGGTCATTACATGGAGGGTTCAAGATCCATTCATTTTCGTTGAGTATCATAACTCCATTTATTACGTTGAGCGTTCAGGGTCCGGTAAGTTTCGTTGAGTATCCAGACTCCAAATATTACTTTGAGCGTTCAGGCTCCGGCAAGTTTCGTTGGGTATCAAGACTCAGGTTATTACGTTTAGCGTTCAGGCTCCGGTCAGTTTCGTTGGGTATCCAGACTCCAGTTATTACGTTGAGCGTTCAGACTCCGGTAATTTTCGTTGAGTATCCAGACTCCGGTTATTAAGTTGAGCGTCAGGCTCTGATCATTTTCGTTGAGTATCCAGACTTCGATTATTACGTTGAGCGTCCAGGCTCCGGTTATTTTCGTTGAGTATCCTGACTCCGGTTATTACATTGAGGGTTCAGACTCAGGTCATTTTCGTTGAGTATCTAGACTCCTGTCATTACGTTGAACGTTCAGCCTCCGATAATTTTCGTTGAGTATCCATACTCCGGTCAATATGTTGAGCGGTCAGGCTCCGGTCATTTTCGTTGAGTATCCAGACTCCGGTCATTACATTGAGGGTTCAAAATCCATTCATTTTCGTTGAGTATCATAACTCCATTTATTACGTTGAGCCTTCAGGGTTCGGTAAGTTTCGTTGAGTATCCAGACTCCAAATATTACGTTGAGCGTTCAGGCTCCGGTCAGTTTCGTTGGGTATCCAGACTCCGGTGATTACGTTGATCGTTCAGGCTCCGGTCATTTTCGTTGGGTATCCAGACACCGGTTATTACGTTGAGCGTTCAGGCTCCGGTAAGTTTCGTTTGGTATCCAGACTCAGGTTATTACGTTTAGCGTTCAGGCTCCGGTCAGTTTCGTTGGGTATCCAGACTCCAGTTATTACGTTGAGCGTTCAGGCTCCGGTAATTTTCATTGAGTATCCAGACTCCGGTTATTAAGTTGAGCGTCAGGCTCTGATCATTTTCGTTGAGTATCCAGACTCCGATTATTACGTTGAGCGTCCAGGCTCCGGTTATTTTCGTTGAGTATCCTGACTCCGTTTATTACATTGAGGGTTCAGACTCAGGTCATTTTCGTTGAGTATCTAGACTCCTGTCATTACGTTGAACGTTCAGCCTCCGATAATTTTCGTTGAGTATCCATACTCCGGTCAATACGTTGAGCGGTCAGGCTCCGGTCATTTTTGTTGAGTATCCAGACTCCGGTCATTACATTGAGGGTTCAAGATCCATTCACTTTCGTTGAGTATCATAACTCCATTTATTACGTTGAGCGTTCAGGGTCCGGTAAGTTTCGTTGAGTATCCAGACTCCAAATATTACTTTGAGCGTTCAGGCTCCGGTCAGTTTCGTTGGGTATCCAGACTCCGGTGATTATGTTGATCGTTCAGGCTCCGGTCATTTTCATTGACTATCCAGACTCCGGTTATTACGTTGAGCGTTCAGGCTCCGGTCAGTTTCGTTGAGTATCCAGATTCTGATTATTACGTTGAGAGTTCAGGCTCTGGTCAGTTTCGTTGCGTATCCAGACTCTGGTTATTACGTTGAGCGTTCAGGCTCCGGTCATTTTCGTTGAGTATCCAGACTCCGGTTATTAAGTTGAGCGTCAGGCTCCGATCATTTTGTTGAGTATCCAGACTCCGATTATTACGTTGAGCGTTCAGGCGCCGGTTATTTTCGTTGAGTATCCTGACTCCGGTTATTACGTTGAGGGTTCAGACTCCGGTCATTTTCGTTGAGTATCTAGACTCCTGTCATTACGTTGAACGTTCAGGCTCCGATCATTTTCGTTGAGTATCCATACTCCGGTCAATACGTTGAGCGGTCAGGCTCCGGTCATTTTCGTTGAGTATCCAGACTCCGGTAATTACATTGAGCGTTCAGGATCCAGTCATTTTCGTTGAGTATCATCACTCCATTTATTACGTTGAGCATTCAGGATCCAGTCAGTTTCGTTGAGTATCCAGACTCCAAATATTACGTTGAGCGTTCAGGCTCCGGTCAGTTTCGTTGGGTATCCATACTCCGGTGATTACGTTGATCGTTCAGGCTCCGGTCATTTTCGTTGACTATCTAGACTCGGGTTATTACGTTGAGCATTCAGGCTCCAGTCAGTTTCGTTGAGTACCCAGATTCCGGTTATTACGTTGAGCGTTCAGGCTCCGGTCAGTTTCGTTGGGTATCCAGACTCCGGTTATTACGTTGAGCGTTCAGGCTCCGGTAAGTTTCGTTGGGTATCCAGACTCAGGTTATTACGTTGAGCGTTCAGGCTCCGGTAAGTTTCGTTGGGTATCCAGACTCAGGTTATTACAGTTAGCGTTCAGGCTCCGGTCAGTTTCGTTGGGTATCCAGACTCCAGTTATTACGTTGAGCGTTCAGGCTCCGGTAATTTTCGTTGAGTATCCAGACTCCGGTTATTAAGTTGAGCGTCAGGCTCTGATCATTTTCGTTGAGTATCCAGACTCCGATTATTACGTTGAGCGTCCAGGCTCCGGTTATTTTCGTTGAGTATCCTGACTCCGGTTATTACATTGAGGGTTCAGACTCAGGTCATTTTCGTTGAGTATCTAGACTCCTGTCATTACGTTGAACGTTCAGCCTCCGATAATTTTCGTTGAGTATCCATACTCCGGTCAATACGTTGAGCGGTCAGGCTCCGGTCATTTTCGTTGAGTATCCAGACTCCGGTCATTACATTGAGGGTTCAAGATCCATTCATTTTCGTTGAGTATCATAACTCCATTTATTACGTTGAGCGTTCAGGGTTCGGTAAGTTTCGTTGAGTATCCAGACTCCAAATATTACTTTGAGCGTTCAGGCTCCGGTCAGTTTTGTTGGGTATCCAGACTCCGGTGATTACGTTGATCGTTCAGGCTCCGGTCATTTTCGTTGGGTATCCAGACACCGGTTATTACGTTGAGCGTTCAGGCTCCGGTAAGTTTCGTTGGGTATCTAGACTCAGGTTATTACGTTTAGCGTTCAGGCTCCGGTCAGTTTCGTTGGGTATCCAGACTCCAGTTATTACGTTGAGCGTTCAGACTCCGGTAATTTTCGTTGAGTATCCAGACTCCGGTTATTAAGTTGAGCGTCAGGCTCTGATCATTTTCGTTGAGTATCCAGACTTCGATTATTACGTTGAGCGTCCAGGCTCCGGTTATTTTCGTTGAGTATCCTGACTCCGGTTATTACATTGAGGGTTCAGACTCAGGTCATTTTCGTTGAGTATCTAGACTCCTGTCATTACATTGAACGTTCAACCTCCGATAATTTTCGTTGAGTATCCATACTCCGGTCAATATGTTGAGCGGTCAGGCTCCGGTCATTTTCGTTGAGTATCCAGACTCCGGTCATTACATTGAGGGTTCAAGATCCATTCATTTTCGTTGAGTATCATAACTCCATTTATTACGTTGAGCGTTCAGGGTTCGGTAAGTTTCGTTGAGTATCCAGACTCCAAATATTACGTTGAGCGTTCAGGCTCCGGTCAGTTTCGTTGGGTATCCAGACTCCGGTGATTACGTTGATCGTTCAGGCTCCGGTCATTTTCGTTGGGTATCCAGACACCGGTTATTACGTTGAGCGTTCAGGCTCCGGTAAGTTTCGTTGGGTATCCAGACTCAGGTTATTACGTTTAGCGTTCAGGCTCCGGTCAGTTTCGTTGGGTATCCAGACTCCAGTTATTACGTTGAGCGTTCAGGCTCCGGTAATTTTCGTTGAGTATCCAGACTCCGGTTATTAAGTTGAGCGTCAGGCTCTGATCATTTTCGTTGAGTATCCAGACTCCGATTATTACGTTGAGCGTCCAGGCTCCGGTTATTTTCGTTGAGTATCCTGACTCCGTTTATTACATTGAGGGTTCAGACTCAGGTCATTTTCGTTGAGTATCTAGACTCCTGTCATTACGTTGAACGTTCAGCCTCCGATAATTTTCGTTGAGTATCCATACTCCGGTCAATACGTTGAGCGGTCAGGCTCCGGTCATTTTTGTTGAGTATCCAGACTCCGGTCATTACATTGAGGGTTCAAGATCCATTCATTTTCGTTGAGTATCATAACTCCATTTATTACGTTGAGCGTTCAGGGTCCGGTAAGTTTCGTTGAGTATCCAGACTCCAAATATTACTTTGAGCGTTCAGGCTCCGGTCAGTTTCGTTGGGTATCCAGACTCCGGTGATTATGTTGATCGTTCAGGCTCCGGTCATTTTCATTGACTATCCAGACTCCGGTTATTACGTTGAGCGTTCAGGCTCCGGTCAGTTTCGTTGAGTATCCAGATTCTGATTATTACGTTGAGAGTTCAGGCTCTGGTCAGTTTCGTTGCGTATCCAGACTCTGGTTATTACGTTGAGCGTTCAGGCTCCGGTCATTTTCGTTGAGTATCCAGACTCCGGTTATTAAGTTGAGCGTCAGGCTCCGATCATTTTGTTGAGTATCCAGACTCCGATTATTACGTTGAGCGTTCAGGCGCCGGTTATTTTCGTTGAGTATCCTGACTCCGGTTATTACGTTGAGGGTTCAGACTCCGGTCATTTTCGTTCAGTATCTAGACTCCTGTCATTACGTTGAACGTTCAGGCTCCGATCATTTTCGTTGAGTATCCATACTCCGGTCAATACGTTGAGCGGTCAGGCTCCGGTCATTTTCGTTGAGTATCCAGACTCCGGTAATTACATTGAGCGTTCAGGATCCAGTCATTTTCGTTGAGTATCATCACTCCATTTATTACGTTGAGCATTCAGGATCCAGTCAGTTTCGTTGAGTATCCAGACTCAAAATATTACGTTGAGCGTTCAGGCTCCGGTCAGTTTCGTTGGGTATCCAGACTCCGGTGATTACGTTGATCGTTCAGGCTCCGGTCATTTTCGTTGACTATCTAGACTCGGGTTATTACGTTGAGCATTCAGGCTCCAGTCAGTTTCGTTGAGTACCCAGATTCCGGTTATTACGTTGAGCGTTCAGGCTCCGGTCAGTTTCGTTGGGTATCCAGACTCCGGTTATTACGTTGAGCGTTCAGGCTCCGGTAAGTTTCGTTGGGTATCCAGACTCAGGTTATTACGTTGAGCGTTCAGGCTCCGGTAAGTTTCGTTGGGTATCTAGACTCAGGTTATTACGTTTAGCGTTCAGGCTCCGGTCAGTTTCGTTGGGTATCCAGACTCCAGTTATTACGTTGAGCGTTCAGACTCCGGTAATTTTCGTTGAGTATCCAGACTCCGGTTATTAAGTTGAGTGTCAGGCTCTGATCATTTTCGTTGAGTATCCAGACTTCGATTATTACGTTGAGCGTCCAGGCTCCGGTTATTTTCGTTGAGTATCCTGACTCCGGTTATTACATTGAGGGTTCAGACTCAGGTCATTTTCGTTGAGTATCTAGACTCCTGTCATTACGTTGAACGTTCAGCCTCCGATAATTTTCGTTGAGTATCCATACTCCGGTCAATATGTTGAGCGGTCAGGCTCCGGTCATTTTCGTTGAGTATCCAGACTCCGGTCATTACATTGAGGGTTCAAGATCCATTCATTTTCGTTGAGTATCATAACTCCATTTATTACGTTGAGCGTTCAGGGTTCGGTAAGTTTCGTTGAGTATCCAGACTCCAAATATTACGTTGAGCGTTCAGGCTCCGGTCAGTTTCGTTGGGTATCCAGACTCCGGTGATTACGTTGATCGTTCAGGCTCCGGTCATTTTCGTTGGGTATCCAGACACCGGTTATTACGTTGAGCGTTCAGGCTCCGGTAAGTTTCGTTGGGTATCCAGACTCAGGTTATTACGTTGAGCGTTCAGGGTCCGGTCGGTTTCGTTGGGTATCCAGACTCCAGTTATTACGTTGAGCGTTCAGGCTCCGGTAATTTTCGTTGAGTATCCAGACTCCGGTTATTAAGTTGAGCGTCAGGCTCTGATCATTTTCGTTGAGTATCCAGACTCCGATTATTACGTTGAGCGTCCAGGCTCCGGTTATTTTCGTTGAGTATCCTGACTCCGTTTATTACATTGAGGGTTCAGACTCAGGTCATTTTCGTTGAGTATCTAGACTCCTGTCATTACGTTGAACGTTCAGCCTCCGATAATTTTCGTTGAGTATCCATACTCCGGTCAATACGTTGAGCGGTCAGGCTCCGGTCATTTTTGTTGAGTATCCAGACTCCGGTCATTACATTGAGGGTTCAAGATCCATTCATTTTCGTTGAGTATCATAACTCCATTTATTACGTTGAGCGTTCAGGGTCCGGTAAGTTTCGTTGAGTATCCAGACTCCAAATATTACTTTGAGCGTTCAGGCTCCGGTCAGTTTCGTTGGGTATCCAGACTCCGGTGATTATGTTGATCGTTCAGGCTCCGGTCATTTTCATTGACTATCCAGACTCCGGTTATTACGTTGAGCGTTCAGGCTCCGGTCAGTTTCGTTGAGTATCCAGATTCTGATTATTACGTTGAGAGTTCAGGCTCTGGTCAGTTTCGTTGCGTATCCAGACTCTGGTTATTACGTTGAGCGTTCAGGCTCCGGTCATTTTCGTTGAGTATCCAGACTCCGGTTATTAAGTTGAGCGTCAGGCTCCGATCATTTTGTTGAGTATCCAGACTCCGATTATTACGTTGAGCGTTCAGGCGCCGGTTATTTTCGTTGAGTATCCTGACTCCGGTTATTACGTTGAGGGTTCAGACTCCGGTCATTTTCGTTCAGTATCTAGACTCCTGTCATTACGTTGAACGTTCAGGCTCCGATCATTTTCGTTGAGTATCCATACTCCGGTCAATACGTTGAGCGGTCAGGCTCCGGTCATTTTCGTTGAGTATCCAGACTCCGGTAATTACATTGAGCGTTCAGGATCCAGTCATTTTCGTTGAGTATCATCACTCCATTTATTACGTTGAGCATTCAGGATCCAGTCAGTTTCGTTGAGTATCCAGACTCCAAATATTACGTTGAGCGTTCAGGCTCCGGTCAGTTTCGTTGGGTATCCAGACTCCGGTGATTACGTTGATCGTTCAGGCTCCGGTCATTTTCGTTGACTATCTAGACTCGGGTTATTACGTTGAGCATTCAGGCTCCAGTCAGTTTCGTTGAGTACCCAGATTCCGGTTATTACGTTGAGCGTTCAGGCTCCGGTCAGTTTCGTTGGGTATCCAGACTCCGGTTATTACGTTGAGCGTTCAGGCTACGGTAAGTTTCGTTGGGTATCCAGACTCAGGTTATTAAGTTGAGCGTTCAGGCTCCGGTAAGTTTCGTTGGGTATCCAGACTCCAGTTATTACGTTGAGCGTTCAGGGTCCGGTCGGTTTCGTTGGGTATCCAGACTCCAGTTATTACGTTGAGCGTTCAGGCTCCGGTAATTTTCGTTGAGTATCCAGACTCCGGTTATAAAGTTGAGCGTCAGGCTCTGATCATTTTCGTTGAGTATCCAGACTCCGATTATTACGTTGAGCGTTCAGGCTAAGGTTATTTTCGTTGAGTATCCTGACTCCGGTTATTACATTGAGGGTTCAGACTCAGGTCATTTTCGTTGAGTATCTAGACTCCTGTCATTACGTTGAACGTTCAGGCTCCGATAATTTTTGTTGAGTATCCATACTCCGGTCAAAACGTTGAGCGGTCAGGCTCCGGTCATTTTCGTTGAGTATCCAGACTCCGGTCATTACATTGAGGGTTCAAGGTCCATTCATTTTCGTTGAGTATCATAACTCCATTTATTACGTTGAGCGTTCAGGGTCCGGTAAGTTTCGTTGAGTATCCAGACTCCAAATATTACGTTGAGCGTTCAGGCTCCGGTCAATTTCATTGGGTATCCAGACTCCGGTGATTACGTTGATCGTTCAGGCTCCGGTCATTTTCGTTGACTATCCAGACTCCGGTTATTACGTTGAGCGTTCAGGCTCCGGTCAGTTTCGTTGAGTATCCAGATTTTGATTATTACGTTGAGAGTTCAGGCTCTGGTCAGTTTCGTTTGGTATCCAGACTCCGGTTATTACGTTGAACGTTCAGGCTCCGGTCATTTTCGTTGAGTATCCAGACTCCGGTTATTAAGTTGAGCGTCAGGCTCCGATCATTTTGTTGAGTATCCAGACTCCGATTATTACGTTGAGCATTCAGGCTCCGGTTATTTTCGTTGAGTATCCTGACTCCGGTTATTACGTTGAGGGTTCAGACTCCGGTCATTTTCGTTGAGTATCTAGACTCCTGTCATTACGTTGAACGTTCAGGCTCCGATCATTTTCGTTGAGTATCCATACTCCGGTCAATACGTTGAGCGGTCAGGCTCCGGTCATTTTCGTTGAGTATCCAGACTCTGGTAATTACATTGAGCGTTCAGGATCCAGTCATTTTCGTTGAGTATCATAACTCCATTTATTACGTTGAGCATTCAGGATCCGGTCAGTTTCATTGAGTATCCAGACTCCAAATATTACGTTGAGCGTTCAGGCTCCGGTCAGTTTCGTTGGGTATCTAGACTCCGGTGATTACGTTGATCGTTCAGGCTCCGGTCATTTTCGTTGACTATCCAGACTCGGGTTATTACGTTGAGCGTTCAGGCTCCGATCAGTTTCGTTGAGTACCCAGATTCCGGTTATTACGTTGAGCGTTCAGGCTCCGGTCAGTTTCGTTGGGTATCCAGACACCGGTTATTACGTTGAGCGTTCAGGCTCCGGTAAGTTTCGTTGGGTATCCAGACTCAGGTTATTACGTTGAGCGTTCAGGCTCCGGTCAGTTTCGTTGGGTATCCAGACTCCAGTTATTACGTTGAGCGTTCAGGCTCCGGTAATTTTCGTTGAGTATCCAGACTCCGGTTATTAAGTTGAGCGTCAGGCTCCGATCATTTTCGTTGAGTATCCAGACTCCAATTATTACGTTGAGCGTTCAGGCTCCGGTTATTTTCGTTGAGTATCCTGACTCCGGTTATTACGTTGAGGGTTCAGACTCAGGTCATTTTCGTTGAGTATCTAAACTCCTGTCATTACGTTGAACGTTCAGGCTCCGATAATTTTCGTTGAGTATCCATACTCCGGTCAATACGTTGAGCAGTCAGGCTCCGGTCATTTTTGTTGAGTATCCAGACTCCGGTCATTACATTGAGGGTTCAAGATCCATTCATTTTCGTTGAGTATCATAACTCCATTTATTACGTTGAGCGTTCAGGGTCCGGTAAGTTTCGTTGAGTATCCAGACTCCAAATATTACGTTGAGCGTTCAGGCTCCGGTCAGTTTCGTTGGATATCCAGACTCCGGTGATTACGTTGATCGTTCAGGCTCCGGTCATTTTCGTTGACTATCCAGACTCCGGTTATTACGTTAAGCGTTCAGGCTCCGGTCAGTTTCGTTGAGTATCCAGATTCTGATTATTACGTTGAGCGTTCAGGCTCTAGTCAGTTTCGTTAGGTATCCAGACTCCGGTTATTACGTTGAGCGTTCAGGCTCCGGTCATTTTCGTTGAGTATCCAGACTCCGGTTATTAAGTTGAGCGTCAGGCTCCGATCATTTTGTTGAGTATCCAAACTCCGATTATTACGTTGAGCGTTCAGGCTCCGGTTATTTTCGTTGAGTATCCTGACTGCGGTTGTTACGTTGAGGGTTCAGACTCCGATCATTTTCGTTGAGTATCTAGACTCCTGTCATTACGTTGGACGTTCAGGCTCCGATCATTTTCGTTGAGTATCCATACTCCGGTCAATACGTTGAGCGGTCAGGCTCCGGTCATTTTCGTTGAGTATCCAGACTCCGGTAATTACATTGAGCGTTCAGGATCCAGTCATTTTCATTGAGTATCATAACTCCATTTATTACGTTGAGCATTCAGGATCCGGTCAGTTTCGTTGAGTATCCAGACTCCAAATATTATGTTGAGTGTTCAGGCTCCGGTCAGTTTCATTGGGTATCCAGACTCCGGTGATTACGTTGATCGTTCAGGCTCCGGTCATTTTCGTTGACTATCCAGACTCGGGTTATTACGTTGAGCGTTCAGGCTCTGGTCAGTTTCGTTGAGTACCCAGATTCCGGTTATTACGTTGAGCGTTCAGGCTCCGGTCAGTTTCGTTGGGTATCCAGACTCCGGTTATTACGTTGAGCGTTCAGGCTCCGGTAAGTTTCGTTGGGTATCCAGACTCAGGTTATTACGTTGAGCGTTCAGGCTCCGGTCAGTTTCGTTGGGTATCCAGACTCCAGTTATTACGTTGAGCGTTCAGGCTCCGGTAATTTTCGTTGAGTATCCAGACTCCGGTTATTAAGTTGAGCGTCAGGCTTCGATCATTTTCGTTGAGTATCCAGACTCCGATTATTACGTTGAGTGTTCAGGCTCCGGTTATTTTCGTTGAGTATCCTGACTCCGGTTATTACGTTGAGGGTTCAGACTCAGGTCATTTTCGTTGAGTATCTAGACTCCTGTCATTACGTTGAACGTTCAGGCTCCGATAATTTTCGTTGAGTATCCATACTCCGGTCAATACGTTGAGTGGTCAGGCTCCGGTCATTTTCGTTGAGTATCCAGACTCCGGTCATTACATTGAGGGTTCAAGATCCAGTCATTTTCGTTGAGTATCATAACTCCATTTATTACGTTGACCGTTCAGGGTCCGGTAAGTTTCGTTGAGTATCCAGACTCCAAATATTACGTTGAGCGTTCAGGCTCCGGTCAGTTTCGTTGGGTATCCAGACTCCGGTGATTACGTTGATCGTTCAGGCTCCGGTCATTTTCGTTGACTATCCAGACTCGGGTTATTACGTTGAGCGTTCAGGCTCCGGTCAGTTTCGTTGAGCAGCCAGATTCAGGTTATTACGTTGAGCGTTCAGGCTCCGGTCAGTTTCGTTGGGTATCCAGACTCCGGTTATTACGTTGAGCGTTCAGGCTCCGGTAAGTTTCGTTGGGTATCCAGACTCAGGTTATTACGTTGAGCGTTCAGGCTCCGGTCAGTTTCGTTGGGTATCCAGACTCCAGTTATTACGTTGAGCGTTCAGGCTCCGGTCATTTTCGTTCAGTATCAAAACTTCGATTATTACGTTGAGCGTTCAGGCTCCTGTCATTTTCGCTGAGTATCCAGACTCCGGTTATTACGTTGAGGGTTCAGACTCTGGTCATTTTCGTTGAGTATCTAGACTCCTGTCATTACGTTGAACGTTCAGGCTCTGATCATTTTCGTTGAGTATCCATACTCCGGTCAATACGTTGAGCGTTCAGGCTCTGGTCATTTTCGTTGAGTATCCAGACTCCGGTCATTATATAGAGCGTTCAGGATCCAGTCATTTTCGTTGAGTATCATAACTTCAGTCATTATGTTAAGCGTTCAGGATCTGGTCAGTTTCGTTGAGTATCCAGACTCCAAATATTACGTTGAGCGTTCAGGCTCCAGTCAGTTTCATTCGGTATCCAGACTCCGGTGATTACGTGGATCGTTCAGGCTCCGCTCATTTTCGTTGACTATCCAGACTCCGGTTATTACGTTAAGCGTTCAGGCTCCGGTCGTTTTCGTTTAGTATCCAGATTCTGATTATTACGTTGAGCGTTCAGGCTCCGGTCAGTTTCATTGGGTTTCCAGACTCCGGTTATTACGTTGAGCGTTCAGGCTCCGGTCATTTTCGTTGAGTATCCAGACTCCGGTTATTAAGTTGAGCATCAGGCTCCATCATTTTGTTGAGTTTCCAGACTCCGATTATTACGTTGAGCGTTCAGGCTTCGGTTATTTTCTTTGAGTATCCTGACTCCGGTTATTACGTTGAGGGTTCAGACTCCGGTCATTTTCGTTGAGTATCTAGACTCCTGTAATTACGTTGAACGTTCAGGATCCGATCATTTTCGTTGAGTATCTAGACTCCGATCATTACATTGAGCATTCAGGATCCGGTCAGTTTCGTTGAGTATCTAGACTCCAAATATTACGTTGATCGTTCTGGCTCCGGTCAGTTTTGTTGGGTATCCAGACTCCGGTGATTACGTTGATCGTTCAGGCTCTGGTCATTTTCGTTGACTATCCAGACTCGGGTTATTACGTTGAGCGTTCAGGCTCCGGTCAGTTCCATTGAGTACCCAGATTCCGGTTATTACGTTGAGCGTTCAGGCTCCGGTCAGTTTCGTTGGGTATCCAGACTCCGGTTATTACATTGAGCGATCAGGCTCCGGTAAGTTTCATTGGGTATCCAGACTTAGGTTATTAAGTTGAGCGTTCAGGCTCCGGTCAGTTTCGTTGGGTATCCAAACTCCAGTTATTACGTTGAGCATTCGGGCTCTGGTCATTTTCGTTGAGTATCTACACTCCGAGTATAAAGTTGAGCATCAGGCTCCGATCATTTTCATTGAGTATCCAGACTCCGATTATTATGTTGAGCGTTCAGGCTCCGGTCATTTTCGTTGAGTATCCAGACTCTGGTTATTATGTTGAGGGTTCAGACTACGGTCATTTTTGTTGAGTATCTAGACTCCTTTCATTACGTTGAACGTTCAGGCTCTGATCATTTTCGTTGAGTATCCATACTCTGGTCAATACGTTAAGCGTTCAGGCTCCTGTCATTTTTGTTGAGTATCCGCACTCCGGTCATTATATTGAGTGTTCAAGATCCAGTCATTTTCGTTGAGTATCATAACTCCATTTAATACGGTGAGCGTTCAGGATCTGGTCAGTTTCGTTGAGTATCCAGACTCCAAATTTTACGTTGAGCGTCCAGGCTCCACTCAGTTTCGTTGGGTATCGAGACTCCGGTGATTACGTTGATCGTTTAGGCTCTGGTCATTTTCGTTAACTATCCAGACTCGGGTTATTACGTTAAGCGTTCAGGCTCCGGTCAGTTTCATTGAGTATCCAGATTCCGATTATTACATTGAGCGTTCAGGCTCCGGTCTGTTTCGTTGGGTATCCAGACTCCGGTTATTACGTTGAGCGTTCAGGCTCCGGTCATTTTCGTTGTGTATCCAGACTCCGGTTATTAAGTTGAGCGTCAGACTCCGATCATTTTGTTGAGTATCCAGACTCCGATTATTACGTTGAGCGTTCAGGCTCCGGTTATTTTCGTTGAGTATCCTGACTCCGGTTATTACGTTGAGGGTTCAAACTCCGGTCAATTTCGTTGAGTATCTAGACTTCTGTCATTACGTTGAACGTTCAGGCTCCGATCATTTTTGTTGAGTATCTATACTCCGGTCAATACGTTGAGCGATCAGGCTCCGGTCATTTTCGTTGAGAATCCAGACATCGGTCATTACATTGAGTGTTCAGGATCCAATCATTTTCGTTGAGTATCATAACTCCATTTATTACGTTAGGCGTTCAGGATCCGGTCAGTTTCGTTGAGTATCCAGACTCCAAATATTACGTTGAGCGTTCAGGCTCTGGTCAGTTTCGTTGGGTATCCCGACTGCGGTTATTATGTTGAGCGTTCAGGCTCCGGTAAGTTTCGTTGGGTATCCAGACTCCAGTTATTACGTTGAGTGTTCAGGCTCCGGTCAGTTTCGTTGGGTATCCAGACACCAGTTATTACGTTGAGCGTTCAGGCTCCAGTCATTTTCGTTGAGTATCTAGACTCCGGTTATTAAGTTGAGCGTCAGGCTCCGTTCATTTTCGTTGAGTATCCAGACTTCGATTATTACGTTGAGCATTCAGGCTCCGGTCATTTTCGTTGAGTATCCAGACTCCGGTTATTACGTTGAGAGTTCAGACTCTGGTCATTTTCGTTGAGTATCTAGACTCCTGTCATTATGTTGAACGTTCAGGCTCTGATCATTTTCGTTGAGTATCCATACTCCGGTCAATACGTTGAACGTTCAGGCTCTGGTCATTTTCGTTGAGTATCCAGACTCCGGTCATTATATAGAGCGTTCAGGATCCATTCATTTTCGTTGAGTATCATAACTCCATTTATTACGTTGAGCGTTCAGGATCTGGTCAGTTTCGTTGAGTATCCAGACTCCAAATATTACGTTGAGCGTTCAGGCTCCGGTCAGTTTTGTTGGGTATCCATACTCCGGTGATTACGTTGATCGTTCAGGCTCCGGTCATTTTCGTTGACTATCCAGACTCGGGTTATTACGTTAAGCGTTCAGGCTTCGGTCAGTTTCGTTGAGTATCTAGATTCTGATTATTACGTTGAGCGTTCAGGCTCCGGTCAGTTTCGTTGGGTTTCCAGACTCCGGTTATTACGTTGAGCGTTCAGGCTCCGGTCATTTTCGTTGAGTATCCAGACTCCGGTTATTAAGTTGAGCGTCAGGCTCCATCATTTTGTTGAGTATCCAGACTCCGATTATTACGTTGAGCGTTCAGGCTCCGGTTATTTTCTTTGAGTATCCTGACTCCGGTTATTACGTTGAGGGTTCAGACTCCGGTCATTTTCGTTGAGTATCTAGACTCCTGTCATTACGTTGAACGTTCAGGCACCGATCATTTTCGTTGAGTATCCAGACTCCGGTCATTACATTGAGCGTTCAGGATCCAGTCATTTTCGTTTAGTATCATAACTCCATTTATTACGTTGAGCATTCAGGATCTGGTCAGTTTCGTTGAGTATCTAGACTCCAAATATTACGTTGATCGTTCTGGCTCCGGTCAGTTTCGTTGGGTATCCAGACTCCGGTGATTACGTTGATCGTTCAGGCTCCGGTCATTTTCGTTGACTATCCAGACTCGGGTTATTACGTTGAGCGTTCAGGCTCCGGTCAGTTCCATTGAGTACCCAGATTCCGGTTATTACGTTGAGCGTTCAGGCTCCGGTCAGTTTCGTTGGGTATCCAGACTCCGGTTATTACATTGAGCGTTCAGGCTCCGGTAAGTTTCGTTGGGTATCCAGACTTAGGTTATTACGTTGAGCGTTCAGGCTCCGGTCAGTTTCGTTGGGTATCCAAACTCCAGTTATTACGTTGAGCATTCGGGCTCTGGTCATTTTCGTTGAGTATCTACACTCCGAGTATAAAGTTGAGCATCAGGCTCCGATCATTTTCATTGAGTATCCAGACTCCGATTATTATGTTTAGAGTTCAGGCTCCGGTCATTTTCGTTGAGTATCCAGACTCTGGTTATTATGTTGAGGGTTCAGACTACGGTCATTTTTGTTGAGTATCTAGACTCCTTTCATTACGTTGAACGTTCAGGCTCTGATCATTTTCGTTGAGTATCCATACTCCGGTCAATACGTTAAGCGTTCAGGCTCCTGTCATTTTTGTTCAGTATCCGCACTCCGGTCATTATATTGAGTGTTCAAGATCCAGTCATTTTCGTTGAGTATCATAACTCCATTTAATACGGTGAGCGTTCAGGATCTGGTCAGTTTCGTTGAGTATCCAGACTCCAAATTTTACGTTGAGTGTCCAGGCTCCACTCAGTTTCGTTGGCTATCCAGACTCCGGTGATTACGTTGATCGTTTAGGCTCTGGTCATTTTCGTTAACTATCCATACTCGGGTTATTACGTTAAGCGTTCAGGCTCCGGTCAGTTTCATTGAGTATCCAGATTCCGATTATTACATTGAGCGTTCAGGCTCCGGTCTGTTTCGTTGGGTATCCAGACTCCGGTTATTACGTTGAGCGTTCAGGCTCCGGTCATTTTCGTTGTGTATCCAGACTCCGGTTATTAAGTTGAGCGTCAGACTCCGATCATTTTGTTGAGTATCCAGACTCCGATTATTACGTTGAGCGTTCAGGCTCCGGTTATTTTCGTTGAGTATCCTGACTCCGGTTATTACGTTGAGGGTTCAAACTCCGGTCAATTTCGTTGAGTATCTAGACTTCTGTCATTACGTTGAACGTTCAGGCTCCGATCATTTTTGTTGAGTATCTATACTCCGGTCAATACGTTGAGCGATCAGGCTCTGGTCATTTTCGTTGAGAATCCAGACATCGGTCATTACATTGAGTGTTCAGGATCCAATCATTTTCGTTGAGTATCATAACTCCATTTATTACGTTAGGCGTTCAGGATCCGGTCAGTTTCGTTGAGTATCCAGACTCCAAATATTACGTTGAGCGTTCAGGCTCTGGTCAGTTTCGTTGGGTATCCCGACTGCGGTTATTATGTTGAGCGTTCAGGCTCCGGTAAGTTTCGTTGGGTATCCAGACTCCAGTTATTACGTTGAGTGTTCAGGCTCCGGTCAGTTTCGTTGGGTATCCAGACACCAGTTATTACGTTGAGCGTTCAGGCTCCAGTCATTTTCGTTGAGTATCTAGACTCCGGTTATTAAGTTGAGCGTCAGGCTCCGTTCATTTTCGTTGAGTATCCAGACTTCGATTATTACGTTGAGCATTCAGGCTCCGGTCATTTTCGTTGAGTATCCAGACTCCGGTTATTACGTTGAGAGTTCAGACTCTGGTCATTTTCGTTGAGTATCTAGACTCCTGTCATTATGTTGAACGTTCAGGCTCTGATCATTTTCGTTGAGTATCCATACTCCGGTCAATACGTTGAACGTTCAGGCTCTGGTCATTTTCGTTGAGTATCCAGACTCCGGTCATTATATAGAGCGTTCAGGATCCATTCATTTTCGTTGAGTATCATAACTCCATTTATTACGTTGAGCGTTCAGGATCTGGTCAGTTTCGTTGAGTATCCAGACTCCAAATATTACGTTGAGCGTTCAGGCTCCGGTCAGTTTTGTTGGGTATCCATACTCCGGTGATTACGTTGATCGTTCAGGCTCCGGTCATTTTCGTTGACTATCCAGACTCGGGTTATTACGTTAAGCGTTCAGGCTTCGGTCAGTTTCGTTGAGTATCTAGATTCTGATTATTACGTTGAGCGTTCAGGCTCCGGTCAGTTTCGTTGGGTTTCCAGACTCCGGTTATTACGTTTAGCGTTCAGGCTCCGGTCATTTTCGTTGAGTATCCAGACTCCGGTTATTAAGTTGAGCGTCAGGCTCCATCATTTTGTTGAGTATCCAGACTCCGATTATTACGTTGAGCGTTCAGGCTCCGGTTATTTTCTTTGAGTATCCTGACTCCGGTTATTACGTTGAGGGTTCAGACTCCGGTCATTTTCGTTGAGTATCTAGACTCCTGTCATTACGTTGAACGTTCAGGCACCGATCATTTTCGTTGAGTATCCAGACTCCGGTCATTACATTGAGCGTTCAGGATCCAGTCATTTTCGTTTAGTATCATAACTCCATTTATTACGTTGAGCATTCAGGATCTGGTCAGTTTCGTTGAGTATCTAGACTCCAAATATTACGTTGATCGTTCTGGCTCCGGTCAGTTTCGTTGGGTATCCAGACTCCGGTGATTACGTTGATCGTTCAGGCTCCGGTCATTTTCGTTGACTATCCAGACTCGGGTTATTACGTTGAGCGTTCAGGCTCCGGTCAGTTCCATTGAGTACCCAGATTCCGGTTATTACGTTGAGCGTTCAGGCTCCGGTCAGTTTCGTTGGGTATCCAGACTCCGGTTATTACATTGAGCGTTCAGGCTCCGGTAAGTTTCGTTGGGTATCCAGACTTAGGTTATTACGTTGAGCGTTCAGGCTCCGGTCAGTTTCGTTGGGTATCCAAACTCCAGTTATTACGTTGAGCATTCGGGCTCTGGTCATTTTCGTTGAGTATCTACACTCCGAGTATAAAGTTGAGCATCAGGCTCCGATCATTTTCATTGAGTATCCAGACTCCGATTATTATGTTTAGAGTTCAGGCTCCGGTCATTTTCGTTGAGTATCCAGACTCTGGTTATTATGTTGAGGGTTCAGACTACGGTCATTTTTGTTGAGTATCTAGACTCCTTTCATTACGTTGAACGTTCAGGCTCTGATCATTTTCGTTGAGTATCCATACTCCGGTCAATACGTTAAGCGTTCAGGCTCTTGTCATTTTTGTTGAGTATCCGCACTCCGGTCATTATATTGAGTGTTCAAGATCCAGTCATTTTCGTTGAGTATCATAACTCCATTTAATACGGTGAGCGTTCAGGATCTGGTCAGTTTCGTTGAGTATCCAGACTCCAAATTTTACGTTGAGTGTCCAGGCTCCACTCAGTTTCGTTGGCTATCCAGACTCCGGTGATTACGTTGATCGTTTAGGCTCTGGTCATTTTCGTTAACTATCCATACTCGGGTTATTACGTTAAGCGTTCAGGCTCCGGTCAGTTTCATTGAGTATCCAGATTCCGATTATTACATTGAGCGTTCAGGCTCCGGTCTGTTTCGTTGGGTATCCAGACTCCGGTTATTACGTTGAGCGTTCAGGCTCCGGTCATTTTCGTTGTGTATCCAGACTCCGGTTATTAAGTTGAGCGTCAGACTCCGATCATTTTGTTGAGTATCCAGACTCCGATTATTACGTTGAGCGTTCAGGCTCCGGTTATTTTCGTTGAGTATCCTGACTCCGGTTATTACGTTGAGGGTTCAAACTCCGGTCAATTTCGTTGAGTATCTAGACTTCTGTCATTACGTTGAACGTTCAGGCTCCGATCATTTTTGTTGAGTATCTATACTCCGGTCAATACGTTGAACGATCAGGCTCCGGTTTTTTTCGTTGAGAATCCAAACTCCGGTCATTACATTGAGTGTTCAGGATCCAGTCATTTTGTTGAGTATCATAACTCCATTTATTACGTTAGGCGTTCAGGATACGGTCAGTTTCGTTGAGTATCCAGACTCCAAATATTACGTTGAGCGTTCAGGCTCCGGTCAGTTTCGTTGGGTATCCCGACTGCGGTTATTATGTTGAGCGTTCAGGCTCCGGTAAGTTTCGTTGGGTATCCAGACTCCAGTTATTACGTTGAGTGTTCAGGCTCCGGTCAGTTTCGTTGGGTATCCAGACACCAGTTATTACGTTGAGCGTTCAGGCTCCAGTCATTTTCGTTTAGTATCTAGACTCCGGTTATTAAGTTGAGCGTCAGGCTCCGTTCATTTTCGTTGAGTATCCAGACTTCGATTATTACGTTGAGCATTCAGGCTCCGGTCATTTTCGTTGAGTATCCAGACTCCGGTTATTACGTTGAGGGTTCAGACTCTGGTCATTTTCGTTGAGTATCTAGACTCCTGTCATTATGTTGAACGTTCAGGCTCTGATCATTTTCGTTGAGTATCCATACTCCGGTCAATACGTTGAACGTTCAGGCTCTGGTCATTTTCGTTGAGTATCCAGACTCCGGTCATTATATAGAGCGTTCATGATCCATTCATTTTCGTTGAGTATCATAACTCCATTTATTACGTTGAGCGTTCAGGATCTAGTCAGTTTCGTTGAGTATCCAGACTCCAAATATTACGTTGAGCGTTCAGGCTCCGGTCAGTTTTGTTGGGTATCCAGACTCCGGTGATTACGTTGATCGTTCAGTCTCCGGTCATTTTCGTTGACTATCCAGACTCGGGTTATTACGTTAAGCATTCAGGCTTCGGTCAGTTTCGTTGAGTATCCAGATTCTGATTATTACGTTGATCGTTCAGTCTCCGAACAGTTTCGTTGGGTATCCAGACTCCGGTTATTACGTTGAGCGTTCAGGCTCCGGTCATTTTCGTTGAGTATCCAGACTCCGGTTATTAAGTTGAGCGTCAGGCTCCGATCATTTTGTTGAGTATCCAGACTCCGATAATTACGTTGAGCGTTCAGGCTCCGGTTATTTTCGTTGAGTATCCTGACTCCGGTTATTACCTTGAGGTTTCAGACTCCGGTCATTTTCGTTGATTATCTAGACTCCTGTCATTACGTTGAACGTTCAGGCCCTGATCATTTTCGTTGAGTATCCATACTCCGGTCAATACGTTGAGCGGTCAGGCTCCGGTCATTTTCGTTGAGTATCCAGACTCCGGTCATTACATTTAGCGTTCAGGATCCAGTCATTTTTGTTGAGTATCATAACTCCATTTATTACGTTGAGCATTCAGGATCCGGTCAGTTTCGTTGAGTATCTAGACTCCAAATATTACGTTGAGCGTTCAGGCTCCGGTCAGTTTCGTTGGGTATCCAGACTCCGGTGATTACGTTGATCGTTCAGGCTCCGGTCATTTTCATTGACTATCCAGACTCGGGTTATTACGTTGAGCGTTCAGGCTCCGGTCAGTTTCGTTGAGTATCCAAATCCCGGTTATTACTTTGAGCGTTCAGGCTCCGGTCAGTTTCGTTGGGTATCCAGACTCCGGTTATTACGTTGAGCGTTCAGGCTCCGGTAAGTTTCGTTGGGTATCCAGACTCAGGTTATTACGTTGAGCATTCAGGCTCCGGTCAGTTTCGTTGGGTATCCAGACTCCAGTTATTACGTTGAGCGTTCAGGCTCCGGTAATTTTCGTTGAGTATCCAAACTCCGGTTATTAAGTTGAGCGTCAGGCTCCGATCATTTTTGTTGAGTATCCAGACTCTGATTATTACGTTGAGCGTTCAGGCTCCGGTTATTTTCGTTGAGTATCCTGACTCCGGTTATTACGTTAAGGGTTCAGACTCCGGTCATTTTCGTTGAGTATCTAGACTCCTGTCATTATGTTGAACATTCAGGCTCCGATCATTTTCGTTGAGTATCCATACTCCGGTCAATACGTTGAGCGGTCAGGCTCCGGTCATTTTCGTTGAGTATCCAGACTCCGTTCATTACATTAAGGGTTCAAGATCCAGTCATTTTCGTTGAGTATCATAACTCCATTTATTACGTTGAGCTTTCAGGGTCCGGTCAGTTTTGTTGAGTATCCAGACTCCAAATATTAAGTTGAGCGTTCAGGCTCCGGTCAGTTTCGTTGGGTATCCAGACTCCGGTGATTACGTTGATCGTTCAGGCTCCGGTCATTTTCGTTGACTATCCAGACTCGGGTTATAATGTTGAGCGTTCAGGCTCCGGTCAGTTTCGTTGAGTATCTAGATTCCGGTTATTACGTTTAGCGTTCAGGCTCCGGTCAGTTTCGTTGGGTATCCAGACTCCGGTTATTAAGTTGAGCGTTAGGCTCCGGTCAATTTCGTTGAGTATCCAGACACTGATTATTACGTTAAGCGTTCAGGCTCCGGTTATTTTCGTTGAGTATCCAGACTCCGGTTATTACGTTGAGGGTTCAGACTCCGGTCATTTTCGCTGTGTATCTAGAATCCCGTCATTACGTTGAACGTTCAGGCTCCGATCATTTTCGTTGAGTATCCATACTCCGGTCAATACGTTGAGCGATCAGGCTCCGGCCATTTTCGTTGAGTATCCAGACTCCGGACATTACATTGAGCGTTCAGGATCCAGTCATTTTCGTTGAGTATCATAACTCCATTTATTACGTTGAGCGTTCAGGATCCGGTCAGTTTCATTGAGTATCCAGACTCCAAATATTACGTTGAGCGTTCAGGCTCCGGTCAGTTTCGTTGGGTATCCAGACTCCAGTGATTATGTTGATCGTTCAGGCTCCGGTCATTTTCGTTGACTATCCAGACTCGGGTTATTACGTTGAGCGTTCAGGCTCCGGTCAGTTTCGTTGAGTATCCAGACTCAGGTTATTATGTTGAGCATTCAGGCTCCGGTAAGTTTCGTTGGGTATCCAGACTCAGGTTATTATGTTGAGCATTCAGGCTCCGGTCAGTTTCGTTGGGTATCCAGACTCCAGTTATTACGTTGAGCGTTCAGGCTCCGGTCAGTTTCGTTGAGTATCCAGATTCCGATTATTATGTTGAGCGTTCCGGCTCCGGTCAATTTCGTTGGGTATCCAGACTCCGGTTATTACGTTGAGCGTTCAGGCTCCGGTCATTTTCGTTGAGTATCCAGACTCCGGTTATTAAGTTGAGTGTCAGGCTCCAATCATTTTTGTTGAGTATCCAGACTCCGATTATTACGTTGAGCGTTCAGGCTCCGATTATTTTCGTTGAGTATCCAGACTCCGGTTATTACGTTGAGATTTCAGACTCTGGTCATTTTCGTTGAGTATCTAGACTCCTGTTATTACGTTGAGCGTTCAGGCTCCGGTATGTTTCGTTAGGTATCCAGATTCCGATTATTATGTTGAGCGTTCCGGCTCTGGTCAGTTTCGTTGGGTATCCAGACTCCGGTTATTACGTTGAGTGTTCAGGCTCCGGTCATTTTTGTTGAGTATCCGGACTCCGGTTATTAAGTTGAGTGTCAGCCTCCGATCATTTTCGTTGAGTATCCAGACTCCGATTATTACGTTGAGCGTTCAGGCTCCGATTATTTTCGTTGAGTATCGAGACTCCGGTTATTACGTTGAGATTTCAGACTCTGGTCATTTTTGGTGAGTATCTAGACTCCTGTCATTACGTTGAACGTTCAGGCTCCGATCATTTTCGTTGAGTATCCATACTCCGGTCAATACGTTGAGCACAGGCTCCGGTCAGTTTCGTTGGGTATCCAGACTCCGGTTATTACGTTGAGCGTTCAAGCTCCAGTAAGTTTCGTTGGGTATCCAGACTCCGATTATTACGTTGAGCGTTCAGGCTCCAGTCATTTTTGTTGAGTATCTAGAGTCCTGTTATTACGTTGAGCGTTCAGGCTCCGGTTATTACGTTGAGCGTTCAGGCTCCGATTAGTTTCGTTGAGTATCCATACTCCGGTTATTACGTTGAGATTTCAGACTCTGGTCATTTTTGTTGAGTATCTAGACTCCTGTCATTACGTTGAACGTTCAGGCTCCGATCATTTTCGTTGAGTATCCATAATCCGGTCAATACGTTGAGCATTCAGGCTCCGGTCAGTTTCGTTGAGTATCTAGACTTCGGTTAGTTTCGTTGGGTATCCAGACTCGGGTTATTATGTTGAGCGTTCAGGCTCCGGTCAGTTTCGTTGAGTATCCAGATTCCGATTATTACGTTGAGCGTTCAGGCTCCGGTCAGTTTCGTTGGGTATCCAGACTCCAGTTATTACGTTGAGCATTCAGGATCCGGTCATTTTCGTTGAGTATCCAGACTCCGGTCATTACGTTGAGCGTTCAGGATCCAGTCATTTTCGTTCAGTATCGTAACTCCGGTTATTACGGTTAACGTTCAGGCTCCGGTCAGTTTCGTTGAGTATCCAGACTCTAGTTATTACGTTGGGCGTTCAGGTAACGGTCAGTTTTGTTGGGTATCCAGACTCCGGTTATTACGTTGATCGTTCAGTCTCTGGTCAGTTTTGTTGAGTATCCAGACTCAGGTTATTACGTTGAGCGTTCAGACTCCAGTCAGGTTCGTTCGGTATCCAGACACCGGTTATTACGTTGAGCGTTCAGGGTCGGGTAATTTTTGTTGAGTATCCAGACTCCGGTTATTACGTTGAGCGTTCAGGATCCGGTCAGTTTAGTTGAGTATCCAAACTTTGGTTATTAAGTTGAGCGTTCAGGCTCCGGTCAGTTTCGTTGGGTATCCAGATTCCGGTTATTACGTTGTGCATTAAGGCTCTGGTCAGTTTCGTTGGGTATCAAGACACCGGTTATTACGTTGAGCGTTCAGGCTCCGGTCAGTTACATTGGGTATCCAGACTATGGTTATTACGTTGATCATTCAGTCTCCGGTCAGTTTCGTTGAGTATCCAGACTCCAATTATTTCGTTGAACTTTCAGGCTCCAGTCAGTTTCGTTGGGTATCCAAACACCGGTTATTACATTGAGCGTTCAGGCTCCGGTAATTTTCGTTGAGTATCGAGACTCTAGTTATTACGTTGAGCATTCAGGCTCCGGTCAGTTTCGTTGGGTATCCAGACTCCGGTTATTACGTTGAGCGTTCAGGCTCCGGTCAGTTTCGTTGAGTATCCAGATTCCGATTATTACGTTGAGCGTTCAGGCTCCGGTCAGTTTTGTTGGGTATCCAGACTCCAGTTATTACGTTGAGCATTCAGGATCCGGTCATTTTCGTTGAGTATCCAGACTCCGATTATTACGTTGAGCGTTCAGACTTTGGTCAGTTTAGTTGAGTATCCAAACTCTGGTTATTGAGTTGAGCGTTCAGGCTCCGACCATTTTCGTTGAGTATCGAGACTCTAGTTATTACGTTGAGCGTTCAGGCTCCAGCCATTTTTGTTGAGTATCCAGACTCTGGTTATTACGTTGAGCGTTCAGGCTCCGGTCAGTTTTGTTATGTATCCAGATTTCGGTTTTTACGTTGAGCGTTCAGGCTCCGGTCAGTTTCGTTGGGTATCAAAACACCGGTTATTACGTTGAGCGTTCAGGCTCCGGTCCGTTTCATTGGGTATCCAGACTCCGGTTATTATGTTGATCGTTCAGTCTCCGGTCAGTTTCGTTGAGTATCCAGACTCCAATTATTACGTTGAGCATTCAGGCGCCGGTCAGTTTCGTTGGGTATTCAGACTCCAGTTATTACGTTGAGCGTTCAGGCTCCAGTCATTTTCGTTGAGTATCTAGACTCCGGTTATTAAGTTGAGCGTCAGGCTCCGGTCATTTTCGTTGGGTATTCAGACTCCGGTCATTTTCGATGAGTATCTAGACTCCTGTCATTACGTTGAACGTTCAGGCTCTAATCATTTTCGTTGAGTATTTATACTCCGGTCAATACGTTGAGCGTTCAAGCTCCGGTCATTTTCATTGAGTATCCAGACTCCGGTCATTACATTGAGCGTTCAGGATCCAGTCATTTTCGTTGAGTATCATAACTCCATTTATTACGTTGAGTGTTCAGGATCTGGTCAGTTTCGATGAGTATCCAGACTCCAAATATTACGTTGAGCGATCAGGCTCCGGTCAGTTTCGTTGGGTATCCAGACTCCGATTATTACGTTGATCGTTCAGGCTCCAGTCATTTTCGTTGAGTATCCAGACTCCTGTTATTACGTTGAGCGTTCCGGTTCCGGTCAGTTTCGTTAAGTATCCAGACTCCGGTTATTACGTTGATCGTTCAGGCTCCGGTTAGTTTCGTTGGGTATCTAGACTCCGGTTATTACGTTGAGCGTTCAGGCTTCTGTCATTTTTGTTGAGTATCCAGACTCGGGTTATTACGTTGAGCATTCAGGCTCTGGTCAGTCTCGTTGAGTATCCAGATTTCGATAATTACGTTGAGCGTTCATGCTCCGGTTAGTTTCGTTGGTTATACAGACTCCGGTTATTACGTTGAGCGTTCAGGCTCCGGTCATTTTTGTTGAGTATCCAGACTCCGATTATTAAATTGAGCTTCAGGCTCCGATCATTTTCATTGAGTATCCATACTCCGGTCAATATGTTGAGCGATCAGGCTCTGGTCATTTTCGTTGAGTATCCAGACTCCGGTCATTACATTGAGCATTAAGGATCCAGTCATTATCGTTGAGTATCATAACTCCATTTATTACGTTGAGCGTTCAGGATCCGGTCAGTTTCGTTGAGTATCCAGACTCCAAATATTACGTTGAGCGTTCAGGCTCCGGTCATTTTCGTTGACTATCCAGACTCCAGTTATTACGTTGAGCGTTCAGGCTCCGGTCAGTTTCGTTGAGTATCCAGACTCCGGTCATTACATTGAGCGTTCAGGCTCCAGTCAGTTCCGTTGGGTATCATAACTCCGGTTATTACGTTGAACGTTCAGGCTCCGGTAAGTTTCGTTTGGTATCCAGACTTCGGTTATTACGTTGGGCGTTCAGGCTCCGGTCAGTTTCGTTGGGTATCCAGACTCCTGTTATTACGTTGAGCATTCAGGCTCCGGTCATTTTCGTTGAGTATCCAGACTCCGGTTATTAAGTTGAGTGTCAGGATCCGATCATTTTCGTTGAGTATCCAAACTCCGATTATTACGTTGAGTGTTCAGGATCCGGTTATTAAGTTGAGCGTCAGGCTCCGATAATTTTCGTTGAGTATCCAGACTCCGATTATTACGTGGAGCGTTCAGGCTCCGGTTATTTTCGTTGAGTATCTTGACTCCGGTTATTACATTGAGGGTTCACACTCTGGTCATTTTAGTTGAGTATCTAGACTCCTGTCATTACGTTGAACGTTAAGGCTCCGATCATTTTCATTGAGTATCCATACTCCGGTCAATACATTGAGTAATCAAGCTCTGGTTATTTTTGTTGACTATCCAGACTCCGGTCATTACATTGAGCGTTCAGGATCCAGTCATTTTCGTTGAGTATCATAACTCCATTTATTACGTTGAGCGTTCTGGATCCGGTATGTTTCGTTGACTATCCAGACTCGGGTTATTACGTTGAGCGTTCATGTTCCGGTCAGTTTTGTTGAGTATCCAGATTCCGGTTATTACGTTGAGCGTTCAGGCTCCGGTCAGTTTCGTTGGGTATCCAGACTCCGGTTATTACGTTGAGCGTTCAGGCTCCGGTAAGTTTCGTTGGGTATCCAGACTCCGGTTATTACGTTGAGCGTTCAGGCTCCGGTCAGTTTCGTTGGGTATCCCGACTCTAGTTATTACGTTGAGCGTTCAGGCTCCGGTCATTTTCGTTGAGTATCTAGACTCCGGTTATTAAGTTGAGCGTCAGGCTCCGATCATTTTCGTTGAGTATCCAGACTCCAATTATTATGTTGAGCGTTCAGGCTCCGGTCATTTTCGTTGAGTATCCAGACTCCGGTTATTACGTTGAGGGTTCAGACTCCGATCATTTTCATTGAGTATCTAGACTCCTGTCATTACGTTGAACATTCAGCCTCTGATTATTTTCGTTGAGTATCCATAATCCGGTCAATACATTGAGTGTTCAGGCTCCGGTCATTTTCATTGAGTATCCAGACTCCGGTCATTACATTGAGCGTTCAGGATCCATTCATTTCCGTTGAGTATCATAACTCCATTTATTATGTTGAGCGTTCAGGATCCAGTCAGTTTCGTTAAGTATCCAGACTCCAAATATTACGTTGAGCGTTCAGGCTCCGATCAGTTTCGTTGGTTATCCAGACTCCGGTGATTACGTTGATCGTTTAGGCTCCTGTCATTTTCGTTGACTATCCAGACTCGGGTTATTACGTTAAGCGTTCAGGCTCCGGTCAGTTTCCTTGAGTATCCAGATTCCGATTATTACGTTGAGCGTTCAGGATCCGGTAAGTTTCGTTGGGTATCCAGACTCCGGTGATTACGTTGATCGTTCAGGCTCCGATCATTTTTGTTGACTATCCAGACTCGGGTTATTACGTTGAGCGTTCAGGTTCCGGTCAGTTTTGTTGAGTATCCAGATTCTTGTTATTACTTTGAGCGTTCAGGGTCCGGTCAGTTTCGTTGGGTATCCAGACTCCGGTTATTACGTTGAGCTTTCAGGCTCCGGTCATTTTCGTTGGGTATCCAGACTCCGGTTATTATGTTGAGCGTTCAGGCTCCGGTCAGTTTCGTTGGGTATCCAGACTCTAGTTATTACGTTGAGCGTTCAGGCTCCGGTCATTTTCATTGAGTATCCAGACTCCGGTTATTAAGTTTAGCGTGAGGCTCCGATCATTTTCGTTGAGTATCCAGACTCCGATTATTATGTTGAGCGTTCAGGCTCCGGTCATTTTCGTTGAGTATCCAGACTCCGGTTATTACGTTGAGGGTTCAGACTCCGATCATTTTCGTTGAGTATCTAGACTCCTGTCATTACGTTGAACATTCAGCCTCTGATTATTTTCGTTGAGTATCCATAATCCGGTCAATACATTGAGTGTTCAGGCTCCGGTCATTTTCATTGAGTATCCAGACTCCGGTCATTACATTGAGCGTTCAGGATCCATTCATTTCCGTTGAGTATCATAACTCCATTTATTATGTTGAGCGTTCAGGATCCAGTCAGTTTCGTTAAGTATCCAGACTCCAAATATTACGTTGAGCGTTCAGGCTCCGGTCAGTCTCGTTGGTTATCCAGACTCCGGTGATTACGTTGATCGTTTAGGCTCCTGTCATTTTCGTTGACTATCCAGAATCGGGTTATTACGTTAAGCGTTCAGGCTCCGGTCAGTTTCCTTGAGTATCCAGATTCCGATTATTACGTTGAGCGTTCAGGATTCGGTAAGTTTCGTTGGGTATCCAGACTCCGGTGATTACGTTGATCGTTCAGGCTCCGGTCATTTTTGTTGACTATCCAGACTCGGGTTATTACGTTGAGCGTTCAGGTTCCGGTCAGTTTTGTTGAGTATCCAGATTCTTGTTATTACTTTGAGCGTTCAGGGTCCGGTCAGTTTCGTTGGGTATCCAGACTCCGGTTATTACGTTGAGCTTTCAGGCTCCGGTCATTTTCGTTGGGTATCCAGACTCCGGTTATTATGTTGAGCGTTCAGGCTCCGGTCAGTTTCGTTGGGTATCCAGACTCTAGTTATTACGTTGAGCGTTCAGGCTCCGGTCATTTTCATTGAGTATCCAGACTCCGGTTACTAAGTTTAGCGTGAGGCTCCGATCATTTTCGTTGAGTATCCAGACTCCGATTATTATGTTGAGCGTTCAGGCTCCGGTCATTTTCGTTGTGTATCCAGACTCCGGTTATTACGTTGAGGGTTCAGACTCCGATCATTTTCGTTGAGTATCTAGACTCCTGTCATTACGTTGAACGTTCAGCCTCTGATCATTTTCGTTGAGTATCCATACTCCGGTCAATACGTTGAGCGTTCAGGCTCCGGTCATTTTCATTGAGTATCCAGACTCCGGTCATTACATTGAGCGTTTAGGATCCATTCATTTTTGTTGAGTATCATAACGCCATTTATTACGTTGAGCGTTCAAGATCCGGTCAATTTCGTTGAGTATCCAGACTCCAAATATTATGTTGAGCGTTCAGGCTCCGGTCAGTTTCGTTGGTTATCCAGACTCCGGTGATTACTTTGATCGTTCAGGCTCCGGTCATTTTCGTTGACTATCCAGACTCGGGTTATTACGTTAAGCGTTCAGGCTCAGGTCAGTTTCGTTGAGTATCCATATTCCGATTATTACGTTGAGCGTTCAGGATCCGGTAAGTTTCGTTGGGTATCCAGACTCCGGTGATTACGTTGATCGTTCAGGCTCTGGTCATTTTCGTTGACTATCCAGACTCGGGTTATTACGTTGAGCGTTCAGGTTCTGGTCAGTTTTGTTGAGTATCCAGATTCCGGTTATTACGTTGAGCGTTCAGGCTCCGGTCAGTTTCGTTGGGTATCCAGACTCCGGTTATTACGTTGAGCGTTCAGGCTCCGGTAAGTTTCGTTGGGTATCCAGACTCTGGTTATTACGTTGAGCATTCAGGCTCCGGTCAGTTTCGTTGGGTATCCAGACTCTAGTTATTACGTTGAGAGTTCAGGCTCCGGTCATTTTCGTTGAGTATCCAGACTCAGGTTATTAAGTTTAGCGTCAGGCTCCGATCATTTTCGTTGAGTATCCAGACTCCGATTATTATGTTGAGCGTTCAGGCTCCGGTCATTTTCGTTGAGTATCCAGACTCCGGTTATTACGTTGAGGGTTCAGACTCCGATCATTTTCGTTGAGTATCTAGACTCCTGTCATTACGTTGAATGTTCAGCCTCTGATCATTTTCGTTGAGTATCCATACTCCGGTCAATACGTTGAGCGTTCAGGCTCCGGTCATTTTCATTGAGTATCCAGACTCCGGTCATTACATTGAGCGTTCAGGATCCATTCATTTTCGTTGAGTATCATAACTCCATTTATTACGTTGAGCGTTCAGGATCCGTTCAGTTTCGTTGAGTATCCAGACTCCAAATATTACGTTGAGCGTTCAGGCTCCGGTCAGTTTCGGGTGTTATCCAGACTCCGGTGATTACGTTGATCGTTCAGGCTCCGGTCATTTTCGTTGACTATCCGGACTCGGGTTATTACGTTAAGCGTTCAGGCTCCGGTCAGTTTCGTTGAGCATCCAGATTCCGATTATTACATTGAGCGTTCAGGCTCCGGTCAGTTTCGTTGGGTATCCAGACTCCGGTTATTACGTTGAGCGTTCAGGCTCCGGTCAGTTTCGTTGGGTATCCATACTCCAGTTATTACGTTGAGCGTTCAGGCTCCAGTAATTTTCGTTGAGTATCCAGACTCCGGTTATTAAGTTGAGCGTCAGGCTCCGATCATTTTCGTTGAGTATCCAGACTCCGATTATTACCTTGAGCGTTCAGGCTCCGGTTATTTTTGTTGAGTATCCTGACTCCGGTTATTACGTTGAGGGTTCAGACTCCGGTCATTTTCGTTGAGTATCTAGACTCCTGTCATTATGTTGAACGTTCAGGCTCCGATCATTTTCATTGAGTATCCAGACTCCGGTTATTAAGTTTAGCGTGAGGCTCCGATCATTTTCGTTGAGTATCCAGACTCCGATTATTATGTTGAGCGTTCAGGCTCCGGTCATTTTCGTTGAGTATCCAGACTCCGGTTATTACGTTGAGGGTTCAGACTCCGATCATTTTCGTTGAGTATCTAGACTCCTGTCATTACGTTGAACATTCAGCCTCTGATTATTTTCGTTGAGTATCCATAATCCGGTCAATACATTGAGTGTTCAGGCTCCGGTCATTTTCATTGAGTATCCAGACTCCGGTCATTACATTGAGCGTTCAGGATCCATTCATTTCCGTTGAGTATCATAACTCCATTTATTATGTTGAGCGTTCAGGATCCAGTCAGTTTCGTTAAGTATCCAGACTCCAAATATTACGTTGAGCGTTCAGGCTCCGGTCAGTCTCGTTGGTTATCCAGACTCCGGTGATTACGTTGATCGTTTAGGCTCCTGTCATTTTCGTTGACTATCCAGACTCGGGTTATTACGTTAAGCGTTCAGGCTCCGGTCAGTTTCCTTGAGTATCCAGATTCCGATTATTACGTTGAGCGTTCAGGATTCGGTAAGTTTCGTTGGGTATCCAGACTCCGGTGATTACGTTGATCGTTCAGGCTCCGGTCATTTTTGTTGACTATCCAGACTCGGGTTATTACGTTGAGCGTTCAGGTTCCGGTCAGTTTTGTTGAGTATCCAGATTCTTGTTATTACTTTGAGCGTTCAGGGTCCGGTCAGTTTCGTTGGGTATCCAGACTCCGGTTATTACGTTGAGCTTTCAGGCTCCGGTCATTTTCGTTGGGTATCCAGACTCCGGTTATTATGTTGAGCGTTCAGGCTCCGGTCAGTTTCGTTGGGTATCCAGACTCTAGTTATTACGTTGAGCGTTCAGGCTCCGGTCATTTTCATTGAGTATCCAGACTCCGGTTACTAAGTTTAGCGTGAGGCTCCGATCATTTTCGTTGAGTATCCAGACTCCGATTATTATGTTGAGCGTTCAGGCTCCGGTCATTTTCGTTGAGTATCCAGACTCCGGTTATTACGTTGAGGGTTCAGACTCCGATCATTTTCGTTGAGTATCTAGACTCTTGTCATTACGTTGAACGTTCAGCCTCTGATCATTTTCGTTGAGTATCCATACTCCGGTCAATACGTTGAGCGTTCAGGCTCCGGTCATTTTCATTGAGTATCCAGACTCCGGTCATTACATTGAGCGTTTAGGATCCATTCATTTTTGTTGAGTATCATAACGCCATTTATTACGTTGAGCGTTCAAGATCCGGTCAATTTCGTTGAGTATCCAGACTCCAAATATTATGTTGAGCGTTCAGGCTCCGGTCAGTTTCGTTGGTTATCCAGACTCCGGTGATTACTTTGATCGTTCAGGCTCCGGTCATTTTCGTTGACTATCCAGACTCGGGTTATTACGTTAAGCGTTCAGGCTCCGGTCAGTTTCGTTGAGTATCCATATTCCGATTATTACGTTGAGCGTTCAGGATCCGGTAAGTTTCGTTGGGTATCCAGACTCCGGTGATTACGTTGATCGTTCAGGCTCCGGTCATTTTCGTTGACTATCCAGACTCGGGTTATTACGTTGAGCGTTCAGGTTCTGGTCAGTTTTGTTGAGTATCCAGATTCCGGTTATTACGTTGAGCGTTCAGGCTCCGGTCAGTTTCGTTGGGTATCCAGACTCCGGTTATTACGTTGAGCGTTCAGGCTCCGGTAAGTTTCGTTGGGTATCCAGACTCTGGTTATTACGTTGAGCATTCAGGCTCCGGTCAGTTTCGTTGGGTATCCAGACTCTAGTTATTACGTTGAGAGTTCAGGCTCCGGTCATTTTCGTTGAGTATCCAGACTCAGGTTATTAAGTTTAGCGTCAGGCTCCGATCATTTTCGTTGAGTATCCAGACTCCGATTATTATGTTGAGCGTTCAGGCTCCGGTCATTTTCGTTGAGTATCCAGACTCCGGTTATTACGTTGAGGGTTCAGACTCCGATCATTTTCGTTGAGTATCTAGACTCCTGTCATTACGTTGAATGTTCAGCCTCTGATCATTTTCGTTGAGTATCCATACTCCGGTCAATACGTTGAGCGTTCAGGCTCCGGTCATTTTCATTGAGTATCCAGACTCCGGTCATTACATTGAGCGTTCAGGATCCATTCATTTTTGTTGAGTATCATAACTCCATTTATTACGTTGAGCGTTCAGGATCCGTTCAGTTTCGTTGAGTATCCAGACTCCAAATATTACGTTGAGCGTTCAGGCTCCGGTCAGTTTCGTTGGTTATCCAGACTCCGGTGATTACGTTGATCGTTCAGGCTCCGGTCATTTTCGTTGACTATCCGGACTCGGGTTATTACGTTAAGCGTTCAGGCTCCGGTCAGTTTCGTTGAGCATCCAGATTCCGATTATTACATTGAGCGTTCAGGCTCCGGTCAGTTTCGTTGGGTATCCAGACTCCGGTTATTACGTTGAGCGTTCAGGCTCCGGTCAGTTTCGTTGGGTATCCATACTCCAGTTATTACGTTGAGCGTTCAGGCTCCAGTAATTTTCGTTGAGTATCCAGACTCCGGTTATTAAGTTGAGCGTCAGGCTCCGATCATTTTCGTTGAGTATCCAGACTCCGATTATTACCTTGAGCGTTCAGGCTCCGGTTATTTTTGTTGAGTATCCTGACTCCGGTTATTACGTTGAGGGTTCAGACTCCGGTCATTTTCGTTGAGTATCTAGACTCCTGTCATTATGTTGAACGTTCAGGCTCCGATCATTTTCGTTGAGTATCCATACTCCGGTCAATACGTTGAGCGGTCAGGCTCCGGTCATTTTCGTTGAGTATCCAGACTCCGATCATTACATTGAGGGTTCAAGATCCAGTCATTTTCGTTGAGTATCATAACTCCATTTATTACGTTGAGCGTTCAGGGTCCGGTCAGTTTCGTTGAGTATCCAGACTCCAAATATTACGTTGAGCGTTCAGGCTCCGATCAGTTTCGTTGGGTATTCAGACTCCGTTGATCTTTCAGGCTCCGGCCATTTTCGTTGTGTATCCAGACTCCGGTTATTAAGTTGAGCGTCAGGCTCCGATCATTTTGTTGAGTATCCAGACTCCGATTATTACGTTGAGCGTTCAGGCTCCGGTCAGTTTCGTTGGGTATCCAGACTCCGATTATTAAGTTGAGCGTTCAGGCTCCGGTAAGTTTCGTCGGGTATCCAGACTCCGGTTATTACGTTGACTGTTCAGGCTCCGGTCAGTTTCGTTGGGTATCCAGACTCCAGTTATTACGTTGAGCGTTCAGGCTCCGGTCATTTTCGTTGAGTATCCAGACTCCGGTTATTAAGTTGAGCGTCAGACTCCGATCATTTTCGTTGAGTATCTAGACTTCGATTATTACGTTGAGCGTTCAGGCTCCGGTCATTTTCGTTGAGTATCCAGACTCCGGTTATAACGTTGAGGGTTCAGACTCTGGTCATTTTCGTTGAGTATCTAGACTCCTGTCATTATGTTGAACGTTCAGGCTCTGATCATTTTCGTTGAGTATCCATACTCCGGTCAATACGTTGAGCGTTCAGGCTCTGGCCATTTTCGTTGAGTATCCAGACTCCGGTCATTATATAGAGCGTTCAGGATCTAGTTATTTTCGTTGAGTATCATAACTCTATTTATTACGTTGAGCGTTCAGGATCTGGTCAGTTTCGTTGAGTATCCAGACTCCAAATATTACATTGAGCGTTCAGGCTCTGGTCAGTTTCATTGGGTATCCAGACTCCGATGATTACGTTGATCGTTCAGGCTCCGGTCATTTTTGTTGACTATCCAGACTCCGGTTATTACGTTAAGCGTTCAGGCTCCGGTCGTTTTCGTTGAGTATCCAGATTCCGATTATTACGTTGAACGTTCAGGCTCAGGTCAGTTTCGTTGGGTATCTAGACTCCGGTTATTACGTTGTGCGTTCAGGCTTCTGTCATTTTTGTTGAGTATCCAGACTCGGGTTATTACGTTGAGCATTCAGGCTCTGGTCAGTCTCGTTGAGTATCCAGATTTCGATAATTACGTTGAGCGTTCATGCTCCGGTTAGTTTCGTTGGTTATACAGACTCCGGTTATTACGTTGAGCGTTCAGGCTCCGGTCATTTTTGTTGAGTATCCAGACTCCGGTTATTAAGTTGAGCTTCAGGCTCCGATCATTTTCATTGAGTATCCATACTCCGGTCAATATGTTGAGCGATCAGGCTCTGGTCATTTTCGTTGAGTATCCAGACTCCGGTCATTATATTGAGCATTAAGGATCCAGTCATTTTCGTTGAGTATCATAACTCCATTTATTACGTTGAGCGTTCAGGATCCGGTCAGTTTCGTTGAGTATCCAGACTCCAAATATTACGTTGAGCGTTCAGGCTCCAGTCATTTTCGTTGACTATCCAGACTCAGGTTATTACGTTGAGCGTTCAGGCTCCGGTCAGTTTCGTTGAGTATCCAGACTCCGGTCATTAAATTGAGCGTTCAGGCTCCGGTCAGTTCCGTTGGGTATCATAACTTCGGTTATTACGTTGAACGTTCAGGCTCCGGTAAGTTTCGTTTGGTATCCAGACTTCGGTTATTACGTTGGGCGTTCAGTCTCCGGTCAGTTTCGTTGGGTATCCAGACTCCTGTTATTACGTTGAGCATTCAGGCTCCGGTCATTTTCGTTGAGTATCCAGACTCCGGTTATTAAGTTGAGTGTCAGGATCTGATCATTTTCGTTGAGTATCCAGACTCCGATTATTACGTTGAGTGTTCAGGATCCGGTTATTAAGTTGAGCGTCAGGCTCCGATAATTTTCGTTGAGTATCCAGACTCCGATTATTACGTGGAGCGTTCAGGCTCCGGTTATTTTCGTTGAGTATCTTGACTCCGGTTATTACATTGAGGGTTCAGACTCTGGTCATTTTCGTTGAGTATCTAGACTCCTGTCATTACGTTGAACGTTAAGGCTCCGACCATTTTCATTGAGTATCCATACTCCGGTCAATACATTGAGTAATCAAGCTCTGGTTATTTTTGTTGACTATCCAGACTCCGGTCATTACATTGAGCGTTCAGGATCCAGTCATTTTCGTTGAGTATCATAACTCCATTTATTACGTTGAGCGTTCAGGATCCGGTATGTTTCGTTGACTATCCAGACTCGGGTTATTACGTTGAGCGTTCATGTTCCGGTCAGTTTTGTTGAGTATCCAGATTCCGGTTATTACGTTGAGCGTTCAGGCTCCGGTCAGTTTCGTTGGGTATCCAGACTCCGGTTATTACGTTGAGCGTTCAGGCTCCGGTAAGTTTCGTTGGGTATCCAGACTCCGGTTATTACGTTGAGCGTTCAGGCTCCGGTCAGTTTCGTTGGGTATCCCGACTCTAGTTATTACGTTGAGCGTTCAGGCTCCGGTCATTTTCGTTGAGTATCCAGACTCCGGTTATTAAGTTGAGCGTCAGGCTCCGATCATTTTCGTTGAGTATCCAGACTCCAATTATTATGTTGAGCGTTCAGGCTCCGGTCATTTTCGTTGAGTATCCAGACTCCGGTTATTACGTTGAGGGTTCAGACTCCGATCATTTTCGTTGAGTATCTAGACTCCTGTCATTACGTTGAACGTTCAGCCTCTGATTATTTTCGTTGAGTATCCATAATCCGGTCAATACATTGAGCGTTCAGGCTCCGGTCATTTTCATTGAGTATCCAGACTCCGGTCATTACATTGAGCGTTCAGGATCCATTCATTTCCGTTGAGTATCATAACTCCATTTATTACGTTGAGCGTTCAGGATCCAGTCAGTTTCGTTAAGTATCCAGACTCCAAATATTACGTTGAGCGTTCAGGCTCCGGTCAGTTTCGTTGGTTATCCAGACTCCGGTGATTACGTTGATCGTTCAGGCTCCTGTCATTTTCGTTGACTATCCAGACTCGGGTTATTACGTTAAGCGTTCAGGCTCCGGTCAGTTTCGTTGAGTATCCAGATTCCGATTATTACGTTGAGCGTTCAGGATCCGGTAAGTTTCGTTGGGTATCCAGACTCCGGTGATTACGTTGATCGTTCAGGCTCCGGTCATTTTTGTTGACTATCCAGACTCGGGTTATTACGTTGAGCGTTCAGGTTCCGGTCAGTTTTGTTGAGTATCCAGATTCTTGTTATTACTTTGAGCGTTCAGGGTCCGGTCAGTTTCGTTGGGTATCCAGACTCCGGTTATTACATTGAGCGTTCAGGCTCCGGTCATTTTCGTTGGGTATCCAGACTCCGGTTATTATGTTGAGCGTTCAGGCTCCGGTCAGTTTCGTTGGGTATCCAGACTCTAGTTATTACGTTGAGCGTTCAGGCTCCGGTCATTTTCGTTGAGTATCCAGACTCCGGTTATTAAGTTTAGCGTGAGGCTCCGATCATTTTCGTTGAGTATCCAGACTCCGATTATTATGTTGAGCGTTCAGGCTCCGGTCATTTTCGTTTAGTATCCAGACTCCGGTTATTACGTTGAGGGTTCAGACTCCGATCATTTTCGTTGAGTATCTAGACTCCTGTCATTACGTTGAACATTCAGCCTCTGATCATTTTCGTTGAGTATCCATACTCCGGTCAATACGTTGAGCGTTCAGGCTCCGGTCATTTTCATTGAGTATCCAGACTCCGGTCATTACATTGAGCGTTTAGGATCCATTCATTTTTGTTGAGTATCATAACGCCATTTATTACGTTGAGCGTTCAGGATCCGGTCAATTTCGTTGAGTATCCAGACTCCAAATATTATGTTGAGCGTTCAGGCTCCGGTCAGTTTCGTTGGTTATCCAGACTCCGGTGATTACGTTGATCGTTCAGGCTCCTGTCATTTTCGTTGACTATCCAGACTCGGGTTATTACGTTAAGCGTTCAGGCTCCGGTCAGTTTCGTTGAGTATCCAGATTCCGATTATTACGTTGAGCGTTCAGGATCCGGTAAGTTTCGTTGGGTATCCAGACTCCGGTGATTACGTTGATCGTTCAGGCTCCGGTCATTTTTGTTGACTATCCAGACTCGGGTTATTACGTTGAGCGTTCAGGTTCCGGTCAGTTTTGTTGAGTATCCAGATTCTTGTTATTACTTTGAGCGTTCAGGGTCCGGTCAGTTTCGTTGGGTATCCAGACTCCGGTTATTACATTGAGCGTTCAGGCTCCGGTCATTTTCGTTGGGTATCCAGACTCCGGTTATTATGTTGAGCGTTCAGGCTCCGGTCAGTTTCGTTGGGTATCCAGACTCTAGTTATTACGTTGAGCGTTCAGGCTCCGGTCATTTTCGTTGAGTATCCAGACTCCGGTTATTAAGTTTAGCGTGAGGCTCCGATCATTTTCGTTGAGTATCCAGACTCCGATTATTATGTTGAGCGTTCAGGCTCCGGTCATTTTCGTTTAGTATCCAGACTCCGGTTATTACGTTGAGGGTTCAGACTCCGATCATTTTCGTTGAGTATCTAGACTCCTGTCATTACGTTGAACATTCAGCCTCTGATCATTTTCGTTGAGTATCCATACTCCGGTCAATACGTTGAGCGTTCAGGCTCCGGTCATTTTCATTGAGTATCCAGACTCCGGTCATTACATTGAGCGTTTAGGATCCATTCATTTTTGTTGAGTATCATAACGCCATTTATTACGTTGAGCGTTCAGGATCCGGTCAATTTCGTTGAGTATCCAGACTCCAAATATTATGTTGAGCGTTCAGGCTCCGGTCAGTTTCGTTGGTTATCCAGACTCCGGTGATTACGTTGATCGTTCAGGCTCCGGTCATTTTCGTTGACTATCCAGACTCGGGTTATTACGTTAAGCGTTCAGGCTCCGGTCAGTTTCGTTGAGTATCCATATTCCGATTATTACGTTGAGCGTTCAGGATCCGGTAAGTTTCGTTGGGTATCCAGACTCCGGTGATTACGTTGATCGTTCAGGCTCCGGTCATTTTCGTTGACTATCCAGACTTGGGTTATTACGTTTAGCGTTCAGGTTCTGGTCAGTTTTGTTGAGTATCCAGATTCCGGTTATTACGTTGAGCGTTCAGGCTCCGGTCAGTTTCGTTGGGTATCTAGACTCCGGTTATTACGTTGAGCGTTCAGGCTCCGGTAAGTTTCGTTGGGTATCCAGACTCTGGTTATTACGTTGAGCGTTCAGGCTCCGGTCAGTTTCGTTGGGTATCCAGACTCTAGTTATTACGTTGAGAGTTCAGGCTCCGGTCATTTTCGTTGAGTATCCAGACTCCGGTTATTAAGTTTAGCGTCAGGCTCCGATCATTTTCGTTGAGTATCCAGACTCCGATTATTATGTTGAGCGTTCAGGCTCCGGTCATTTTCGTTGAGTATCCAGACTCCGGTTATTACGTTGAGGGTTCAGACTCCGATCATTTTCGTTGAGTATCTAGACTCCTGTCATTACGTTGAACGTTCAGCCTCTGATCATTTTCGTTGAGTATCCATACTCCGGTCAATACGTTGAGCGTTCAGGCTCCGGTCATTTTCATTGAGTATCCAGACTCCGGTCATTACATTGAGCGTTCAGGATCCATTCATTTTCGTTGAGTATCATAACTCCATTTATTACGTTGAGCGTTCAGGATCCGTTCAGTTTCGTTGAGTATCCAGACTCCAAATATTACGTTGAGCGTTCAGGCTCCGGTCAGTTTCGTTGGTTATCCAGACTCCGGTGATTACGTTGATCGTTCAGGCTCCGGTCATTTTCATTGACTATCCGGACTCGGGTTATTACGTTAAGCGTTCAGGCTCCGGTCAGTTTCGTTGAGCATCCAGATTCCGATTATTACATTGAGCGTTCAGGCTCCGGTCAGTTTCGTTGGGTATCCAGACTCCGGTTATTATGTTGAGCGTTCAGGCTCCGGTCAGTTTCGTTGGGTATCCATACTCCAGTTATTACGTTGAGCGTTCAGGCTCCGGTAATTTTCGTTGAGTATCCAGACTCCGGTTATTAAGTTGAACGTCAGGCTCCGATCATTTTCGTTGAGTATCCAGACTCCGATTATTACCTTGAGCGTTCAGGCTCCGGTTATTTTTGTTGAGTATCCTGACTCTGGTTATTACGTTGAGGGTTCAGACTCTGGTCATTTTCGTTGAGTATCTAGACTCCTGTCATTATGTTGAACGTTCAGGCTCCGATCATTTTCGTTGAGTATCCATACTCCGGTTAATACGTTGAGCGGTCAGGCTCCGGTCATTTTTGTTGAGTATCCAGACTCCGATCATTACATTGAGGGTTCAAGATCCAGTCATTTTCGTTGAGTATCATAACTCCATTTATTACGTTGAGCGTTCAGGGCCCGGTCAGTTTCGTT
Source organism: Lathyrus sativus (assembly GCA_963859935.3). Classification (NCBI taxonomy): domain Eukaryota; kingdom Viridiplantae; phylum Streptophyta; class Magnoliopsida; order Fabales; family Fabaceae; genus Lathyrus; species Lathyrus sativus. Next base: position 239,379,832 of record OZ012736.1, read on the forward strand.
GAGTATCCAGACTCCAAATATTACGTTGAGCGTTCAGGCTCCGGTCAGTTTCATTGGGTATTCAGACTCCGTTGATCGTTCAGGCTCCGGCCATTTTCGTTGTGTATCCAGACTCCGATTATTAAGTTGAGCGTCAGGCTCCGATCATTTTGTTGAGTATCCAGACTCCGATTATTACGTTGAGCGTTCAGGCTCCGGTCAGTTTCGTTGGGTATCCAGACTCCGATTATTACGTTTAGCGTTCAGGCTCCGGTAAGTTTCGTTGGGTATCCAGACTCCGGTTATTACGTTGACTGTTCAGGCTCCGGTCAATTTCGTTGGGTATCCAGACTCCAGTTATTACATTGAGCGTTCAGGCACCAGTCATTTTCGTTGAGTATCCAGACTCCGGTTATTAAGTTGAGCGTCAGACTCCGATCATTTTCGTTGAGTATCTAGACTTCGATTATTACGTTGAGCGTTCAGGCTCCGGTCATTTTCGTTGAGTATCCAGACTCCGGTTATAACGTTGAGGGTTCAGACTCTGGTCATTTTCGTTGAGTATCTAGACTCCTGTCATTATGTTGAACGTTCAGGCTCTGATCATTTTCGTTGAGTATCCATACTCCGGTCAATACGTTGAGCGTTCAGGCTCTGGCCATTTTCGTTGAGTATCCAGACTCCGGTCATTATATAGAGCGTTCAGGATCTAGTTATTTTCGTTGAGTATCATAACTCTATTTATTACGTTGAGCGTTCAGGATCTGGTCAGTTTCGTTGAGTATCCAGACTCCAAATATTACATTGAGCGTTCAGGCTCCGGTCAGTTTCATTGGGTATCCAGACTCCGATGATTACGTTGATCGTTCAGGCTCCGGTCATTTTTGTTGACTATCCAGACTCCGGTTATTACGTTAAGCGTTCAGGCTCCGGTCGTTTTCGTTGAGTATCCAGACTCCGGTTATTACGTTGAGCGTCAGGCTCCGATCATTTTGTTGAGTATCCAGACTCCAGTTATTACGTTGAGCATTTAGGCTCCGATCATTTTCGTTGATTATATCCAGACTCCGATTATTACGTTGAGGGTTCAGGCTCCGGTCATTTTCGTTGAGTATCTAGACTCCTGTCATTACGTTGAACGTTCAGGCTCCGATCATTTTCGTTGAGTATCTAGACTCCTGTCATTACGTTGAACGTTCAGGCTCCGATCATTTTCGTTGAGTATCCATACTCCGGTCAATACGTTGAGCGGTCAGGCTCCAGTCATTTTCGTTGAGTATCCAGACTCCGGTCATTACATTGAGGGTTCAAGATCCAGTCATTTTCGTTGAGTATCATAACTCTATTTATTATGTTGAGCGTTCAGGGTCCTGTCAGTTTCGTTGAGTATCCAGACTCCGGTGATTAAGTTGATCGTTCCGGCTCCGGTCATTTTCGTTGACTATCCAGACTCGGGCTATTACGTTGAGCGTTCAGGCTCCGGTCAGTTTCGTTGAGTACCCAGATTCCGGTTATTACGTTGAGCGTTCATGCTCCGGTCAGTTTCGTTGGGTATCCAGACTCCAGTTATTACATTGAGCGTTCAGGCTCCGGTAAGTTTCGTTGGGTATCCAGACTTAGGTTATTACGTTGAGCATTCAGGCTCCGGTCAGTTTCGTTGGGTATCCAGACTCCAGTTATTACGTTGAGTGTTCCGGCTCTGGTCATTTTCGTTGAGTATCTAGACTCCGGTTATTAAGTTGAGCGTCAGGCTCCGATCATTTTCATTGAGTATCCAGACTCCGATTATTATGTTGAGCGTTCAGGCTCTGGTCATTTTCATTGAGTATCCAGACTCTGGTTATTACATTGAGGGTTCAGACTACGGTCATTTTCGTTGAGTATCTAGACTCCTGTCATTATGTTGAACGTTCAGGCTCTGATCATTTTCGTTGAGTATCCATACTCCGGTCAATACGTTGAGCGATCAGGCTCCGGACATTTTCGTTGAGTATCCAGACTCCGGTCATTACATTGAGTGTTCAGGATCCAGTCATTTTCGTTGAGTATCATAACTCCATTTATTACGTTGAGCGTTCAGGATCCGGACAGTTTCGTTGAGTATCCAGACTCCAAATATTACGTTGAGCGTTCAGGCTCCGGTCAGTTTCGTTGGGTATCCAGACTCCGGTGATTACGTTGATCATTCAGGCTCCGGTCATTTTCGTTGACTATCCAGACTTGGGTTATTACGTTGAGCATTTAGGCTCCGGTCAGTTTCATTGAGTATCCAGATTCTGGTTATTACGTTGAGCGTTTAGGCTCCGGTCAGTTTCGTTGGGTATCCCGACTCCGGTTATTACGTTGAGCGTTTAGGCTCCGGTAAGTTTCGTTGGGTATCCAGACTACGGTTATTACGTTGAGGGTTCAGGCTCCGGTCAGTTTCGTTGGGTATCCAGACACCAGTTATTACGTTGAGCGTTCAGGCTCCGGTCATTTTCGTTGAGTATCCAGACTCCGGTTATTAAGTTGAGCATCAGGTTCCGATAATTTTCGTTGAGTATCCAGACTTCGATTATTACGTTGAGCGTTCAGGCTCCGGTCATTTTCGTTGAGTATCCAGACTCCGGTTATTACGTTTAGGGTTCAGACTCTGGTCATTTTCGTTGAGTATCTAGATTCTTGTCATTACGTTGAACGTTCAGGCTCTGATCATTTTCGTTGAGTATGCATACTCCGGTCAATACGTTGAGCGTTCAGGCTCTGGTCATTTTCGTTGAGTATCCAGACTCCGGTCATTATATAGAGCATTCAGGATCCATTCATTTTCGTTGAGTATCATAACTCCATTTATTACGTTGAGCGTTCAGGATCTGGTCAGTTTCGTTAGGAATCCAGACTCCAAATATTACGTTGAGCGTTCAGGCTCCGGTCAGTTTCGTTGGGTATCCAGACTCCGGTGATTACGTTGATCGTTCAGGCTCCGGTCATTTTCGTTGACTATCCAGACTCGGGTTATTACGTTAAACGTTCAGGCTCTGGTCAGTTTCGTCGAGTATCCAGATTCTGATTATTACGTTGAGCGTTCAGGCTCCGGTCAATTTCGTTGGGTATCTAGACTCCGGTTATTACGTTGAGCGTTCAGGCTCCAGTCATTTTCGTTGAGTATCCAGACTCCGGTTATTAAGTTGAGCGTCAGGCTCCGATCATTTTGTTGAGTATCCAGACTCCGATAATTACGTTGAGCGTTCAGGCTCCGGTTATTTTCGTTGAGTATCCTGACTCCGGTTATTACGTTAAGGGTTCAGACTCCGGTCATTTTCGTTGAGTATCTAGACTCTTGTCATTACGTTGAACGTTCAGGCTCCGATCATTTTCGTTGAGTATCCATACTCCGGTCAATACGTTGAGCGGTCAGGCTCCAGTCATTTTCGTTGAGTATCCAGACTCCGGTCATTACATTTAGCGTTCAGGATCTAGTCATTTTCGTTGAGTATCATAACTCTATTTATTATGTTGAGCGTTCAGGATCTGGTCAGTTTCGTTGAGTATCCAGACTCCAAATATTACGTTGAGCGTTCAGGCTCCGGTCAGTTTCGTTGGGTATCCAGACTCCGGTGATTACGTTGATCGTTCAGGCTCCGGTCATTTTCGTTGAATATCCAGACTCGGGTTATTACGTTAAGCGTTCAGCCTCTAGTCAGTTTCGTTGAGTATCCAGATTCTGATTATTACGTTGAGCGTTCAGGCTCCGGTCAGTTTCGTTGGGTATCCAGACTTCGGTTTTTACGTTGAGCGTTTAGGCTCCGGTCATTTTCGTTGAGTATCCAGACTCCGGTTATTAAGTTGAGCGTCAGGCTCCGATCATTTTCTTGAGTATCCATACTCCGATAATTACGTTGAGCGTTCAGGCTCCGGTTATTTTCGTTGAGTATCCTGACTCCGGTTATTACGTTGAGGGTTCAGACTCCGGTCATTTTCGTTGAGTATCTAGACTTCTGTCATTACGTTGAACGTTCACGCTCCGATCATTTTCGTTGAGTATCCATACTCCGGTCAATACGTTGAGCGGTCAGGCTCCAGTCATTTTCGTTGAGTATCCAGACTCCGGTCATTACATTTAGCGTTCAGGATCCAGTCATTTTCGTTGAGTATCATAACTCCATTTATTACGTTGAGCATTCAGGATCCGGTCTGTTTCGTTGAGTATCTAGACTCCAAATATTACGTTGAGCGTTCAGGCTCCGGTCAGTTTCGTTGGGTATCCAGACTCCGGTGATTACGTTGATCGTTCAGGCTCCGGTCATTTTCGTTGAGTATCCAGACTCCAAATATTACGTTGAGCGTTCAGGCTCCGGTCAGTTTCGTTGGGTATCCAGACTCCGGTAATTACGTTGATCGTTCAGGCTCCGGTCATTTTCGTTGACTATCCAGACTCGGGTTATTACGTTAAGCGTTCAGGCTCCGGTCAGTTTCGTTGAGTATCTAGATTCTGATAATTACGTTGAGCGTTCAGGCTCTGGTCAGTTTCGTTGGGTATCCAGACTCCGGTTATTATGTTGAGCGTTCAGGCTCCGGTCATTTTCGTTGAGTATCCAGACTCCCGTTATTTTTTTGAGCGTCAGGGTCCGATCATTTTGTTGAGTATCCAGACTCCGATAATTACGTTGAGGGTTCAGGCTCCGGTTATTTTCGTTGAGTATCCTGACTCCGGTTATTACGTTAAGGGTTCAGACTCCAGTCATTTTCGTTGAGTATCTAGACTCCTGTCTTTACGTTGAACGTTCAGGCTTCGATCATTTACGTTGAGTATCCATACTCCGGTCAATACATTGAGCGGTCAGGCTCCGGTCATTTTCGTTGAGTATCCAAACTCCGTTCATTACATTGAGGGTTCAAGATCCAGTTATTTTCGTTGAGTATCATAACTCCATTTATTACGTTGAGCTTTCAGGGTCCGGTCAGTTTTGTTGAGTATCTAGACTCCAAATATTACGTTGAGCATTCAGGCTCCGGTCAGTTTCGTTGGGTATCCAGACTCCGGTGATTACGTTGATCGTTCAGGCTCCGGTCATTTTCGTTGACTATCCAGACTCGGGTTATTACGTTGAGCGTTCAGGCTCCGGTCAGTTTCGTTGAGTATCCAGACTCCGGTTATTAAGTTGAGCGTCAGGCTCCGATCATTTTCGTTGAGTATCCAGACTCTGATTATTACGTTAAGCGTTCAGGCTCCGGCTATTTTCGTTGAGTATGCAGACTCCGGTTATTACGTTGAGGGTTCAGACTCCGGTCATTTTCGCTGTGTATCCAGACTCCGGTTATTACGTTGAAGGTTCAGACTCTGGTCAGTTTCGTCGAGTATCCAGATTCTGATTATTACGTTGAGCGTTCAGGCTCCGGTCAATTTCGTTGGGTATCTAGACTCCGGTTATTACGTTGAGCGTTCAGGCTCCAGTCATTTTCGTTGAGTATCCAGACTCCGGTTATTAAGTTGAGCGTCAGGCTCCGATCATTTTGTTGAGTATCCAGACTCCGATAATTACGTTGAGCGTTCAGGCTCCGGTTATTTTCGTTGAGTATCCTGACTCCGGTTATTACGTTAAGGGTTCAGACTCCGGTCATTTTCGTTGAGTATCTAGACTCTTGTCATTACGTTGAACGTTCAGGCTCCGATCATTTTCGTTGAGTATCCATACTCCGGTCAATACGTTGAGCGGTCAGGCTCCAGTCATTTTCGTTGAGTATCCAGACTCCGGTCATTACATTTAGCGTTCAGGATCTAGTCATTTTCGTTGAGTATCATAACTCTATTTATTATGTTGAGCGTTCAGGATCTGGTCAGTTTCGTTGAGTATCCAGACTCCAAATATTACGTTGAGCGTTCAGGCTCCGGTCAGTTTCGTTGGGTATCCAGACTCCGGTGATTACGTTGATCGTTCAGGCTCCGGTCATTTTCGTTGACTATCCAGACTCGGGTTATTACGTTAAGCGTTCAGCCTCTAGTCAGTTTCGTTGAGTATCCAGATTCTGATTATTACGTTGAGCGTTCAGGCTCCGGTCAGTTTCGTTGGGTATCCAGACTTCGGTTTTTACGTTGAGCGTTTAGGCTCCGGTCATTTTCGTTGAGTATCCAGACTCAGGTTATTAAGTTGAGCGTCAGGCTCCGATCATTTTCTTGAGTATCCATACTCCGATAATTACGTTGAGCGTTCAGGCTCCGGTTATTTTCGTTGAGTATCCTGACTCCGGTTATTACGTTGAGGGTTCAGACTCCGGTCATTTTCGTTGAGTATCTAGACTTCTGTCATTACGTTGAACGTTCACGCTCCGATCATTTTCGTTGAGTATCCATACTCCGGTCAATACGTTGAGCGGTCAGGCTCCAGTCATTTTCGTTGAGTATCCAGACTCCGGTCATTACATTTAGCGTTCAGGATCCAGTCATTTTCGTTGAGTATCATAACTCCATTTATTACGTTGAGCATTCAGGATCCGGTCTGTTTCGTTGAGTATCTAGACTCCAAATATTACGTTGAGCGTTCAGGCTCCGGTCAGTTTCGTTGGGTATCCAGACTCCGGTGATTACGTTGATCGTTCAGGCTCCGGTCATTTTCGTTGAGTATCCAGACTCCAAATATTACGTTGAGCGTTCAGGCTCCGGTCTGTTTCGTTGGGTATCCAGACTCCGGTAATTACGTTGATCGTTCAGGCTCCGGTCATTTTCGTTGACTATCCAGACTCGGGTTATTACGTTAAGCGTTCAGGCTCCGGTCAGTTTCGTTGAGTATCTAGATTCTGATAATTACGTTGAGCGTTCAGGCTCTGGTCAGTTTCGTTGGGTATCCAGACTCCGGTTATTATGTTGAGCGTTCAGGCTCCGGTCATTTTCGTTGAGTATCCAGACTCCCGTTATTAAGTTGAGCGTCAGGCTCCGATCATTTTGTTGAGTATCCAGACTCCGATAATTACGTTGAGGGTTCAGGCTCCGGTTATTTTCGTTGAGTATCCTGACTCCGGTTATTACGTTAAGGGTTCAGACTCCAGTCATTTTCGTTGAGTATCTAGACTCCTGTCTTTACGTTGAACGCTCAGGCTTCGATCATTTTCGTTGAGTATCCATACTCCGGTCAATACATTGAGCGGTCAGGCTCCGGTCATTTTCGTTGAGTATCCAGACTCCGTTCATTACATTGAGGGTTCAAGATCCAGTTATTTTCGTTGATTATCATAACTCCATTTATTACGTTGAGCTTTCAGGGTCCGGTCAGTTTTGTTGAGTATCTAGACTCCAAATATTACGTTGAGCATTCAGGCTCCGGTCAGTTTCGTTGGGTATCCAGACTCCGGTGATTACGTTGATCGTTCAGGCTCCGGTCATTTTCGTTGACTATCCAGACTCGGGTTATTACGTTGAGCGTTCAGGCTCCGGTCAGTTTCGTTGAGTATCCAGACTCCGGTTATTAAGTTGAGCGTCAGGCTCCGATCATTTTCGTTGAGTATCCAGACTCTGATTATTACGTTAAGCGTTCAGGCTCCGGCTATTTTCGTTGAGTATGCAGACTCCGGTTATTACGTTGAGGGTTCAGACTCCGGTCATTTTCGCTGTGTATCCAGACTCCGGTTATTACGTTGAAGGTTCAGACTCCGGTCATTTTCGCTGTGTATCTAGACTCATGTCATTACGTTGAACGTTCAGACTCCGATCATTTTCGTTGAGTATCCATACCCTGGTCAATACGTTGAACGATCAGGCTCCGGTCATTTTCGTTGAGTATCCAGACTCCAGACATTACCTTGAGCGTTCAGGATCCAGTCATTTTCGTTGAGTATCATAACTCCATTTATTACGTTGAGCGTTCAGGATCCGGTCAGTTTCGTTGAGTATCCAGACTCTAAATATTACGTTGAGCGTTCAGGCTCCGGTCAGTTTCGTTGGGTATCCAGACTCCAGTGATTATGTTGATCGTTCAGGCTCCGGTCATTTTCGTTGACTATCCAGACTCGGGTTATTACGTTGAGCGTTCAGGCTCCGGTCAGTTTCGTTGAGTATCCAGATTCCGGTTATTACGTTGAGCATTCAGGCTCCGGTCAGTTTCGTTGGGTATCCAGACTCCGATTATTACGTTGAGCGTTCAGGCTCCAGTAAGTTTCGTTGGGTATCCAGACTCGGGTTATTACGTTGAGCGTTCAGGCTCCAGTCATTTTCGTTGAGTATCCAGACTCCGGTTATTACGTTGAGCGTTCAGGCTCCGGTCATTTTCGTTGAGTATCCAGACTCCGGTTATTAAGTTGAGCGTCAGGCTCCGATCATTTTCGTTGAGCATCCAGACTCTGATTATTACGTTGAGCGTTCAGGCTCCGGTTATTTTCGTTGAGTATCTTGACTCCGGTTATTACGTTAAGGGTTCAGACTCCGGTCATTTTCGTTGAGTATCTAGACTCCTGTCATTACGTTGAACGTTCAGGCTCCGATCATTTTCGTTGAGTATCCATACTCCGGTCAATACGTTGAGCGGTCAGGCTCCGGTCATTTTTGTTGAGTATCCAGACTCTGTTCATTACATTGAGGGTTCAAGATCCAGTCATTTTCGTTGAGTATCATAACTCCATTTATTACGTTGAGCTTTCAGGGTCCGGTCAGTTTTGTTGAGTATCTAGACTCCAAATATTACGTTGAGCATTCAGGCTCCGGTCAGTTTCGTTGGGTATCCAGACTCCGGTCATTATGTTGATCGTTCAGGCTTTGGTCATTTTCGTTGACTATCCAGACTCAGGTTATTACGTTGAGCGTTCAGGCTCCGGTCAGTTTCGTTGAGTATCCAGACTCCAGTTATTACGTTGAGCGTTCAGGCTCTGGTCATTTTCATTGAGTATACAGACTCCGGTTATTAAGTTGAGCGTCAGGCTCCGATCATTTTCGTTGAGTATCCAGACTCTGATTATTACGTTAAGCGTTCAGGCTCCGGTTATTTTCCTTGAGTATCCAGACTCCGGTTATTACGTTGAGGGTTCAGACTCCGGTCATTTTCGCTGTGTATCCAGACTCCGGGTATTACGTTGAGGGTTCAGACTCCGGTCATTTTCGCTGTGTATCTAGACTACTGTCATTACGTTGAACGTTCAGGCTCCGATCATTTTCGTTGAGTATCCATACTCCGGTCAATACGTTGAGCGATCAGGCTCCGGTCATTTTTGTTGAGTATCCAGACTCCGGACGTTACATTGAGCGTTCAGGATCTAGTCATTTTCGTTGAGTATCATAACTCCATTTATTACGTTGAGCGTTCAGGATCCGGTCAGTTTCGTTGAGTATCCAGACTCTAAATATTACATTGAGCGTTCAGGCTCCGGTCAGTTTCGTTGGGTATCCAAACTCCAGTGATTTTGTTGATCGTTCAGGCTCCGGTCATTTTCGTTGACTATCCAGACTCGGGTTATTACGTTGAGCGTTCACGCTACGGTCAGTTTTGTTGAGTATCCAGATTCCAGTTATTACGTTGAGCATTCAGTCTCCGATCAGTTTCGTTGGGTATCCAGACTCCGATTATTACGTTGAGCGTTCAGGCTCCAGTCATTTTCGTTGAGTATCCAGACTCCGGTTATTACGTTAAGCGTTCAGGCTCCGGTAATTTTCATTGAGTATCCAGACTCCGGTTATTAAGTTGAGTGTCAGGCTCCGATAATTTTCGTTGAGTATCCAGACTCCGATTATTACGTTGAGCGTTCAGGCTCCGATTATTTTCGTTGAGTATCCAGACTCCGGTTATTACGTTGAGATTTCAGACTCTGGTCATTTTTGTTGAGTATCTAGACTCCTGTCATTACGTTGAACGTTCAGGCTCTGATCATTTTTGTTGAGTATCCATACTCCGGTCAATACGTTGAGCACAGGCTCCGGTCAGTTTCGTTGGGTATCCAGACTCTGGTTATTACGTTGAGCTTTCAGGCTCCCGTAAGTTTCGTTGGGTATCCAGACTCTAGTTATTACGTTGAGCGTTCAGGCTCCAGTCATTTTTGTTGAGTATCTAGAGTCCTGTTATTACGTTGAGCGTTCAGGCTCCGGTTATTACGTTGAGCGTTCAGGCTCCGATTAGTTTCGTTGAGTATCCAGACTCCGGTTATTATGTTGAGATTTCAGACTCTGCTCATTTTTGTTGAGTATCTAGACTCCTGTCATTATGTTGAACGTTCAGGCTCCGATCATTTTCGTTGAGTATCCATACTCCGGTCAATACGTTGAGCATTCAGGCTCCGGTCAGTTTCGTTGAGTATCCAGACTCCGGTTATTATGTTGAGCGTTCAGGCTCCGGTTAGTTTCGTTGGGTATCCAGACTCGGGATATTACGTTGAGCGTTCAGGCTCCGGTTAGTTTCGTTGAGTATCTAGATTCCGATTATTACGTTGAGCGTTCAGGCTCCGGTCAGTTTCGTTGGGTATCCAGACTCCAGTTATTACGTTGAGCGTTCAGGCTCCGGTCATTTTTATTGAGTATCCAGACTACGGTCATTACGTTGAGCGTTCAGGATCCAATCATTTTCGTTGAGTATCATAACTCCGGTTATTACGTTGAACGTTAAGGCTCCGCTCAGTTTCATTGAGTATCCAGACTCCAGTTATTACGTTGGGCGTTCAGGCAACGGTCAGTTTCATTGGGTATCCAGACTCCGGTTATCACGTTGATCGTTCAGTCTCTGGTCAGTTTTTTTGAGTATCCAGACTCAGGTTATTAAGTTGAGCGTTCAGGCTCCAGCCATTTTCATTGAGTATCCAGAGTCTGGTTATTACGTTGAGCGTTCAGGCTCCGGTCAGTTTCGTTGAGTATCCAGATTCCAGTTATTACGTTGAGCGTTAAGGCTCCGGTCAGTTTCGTTGGGTATCAAGACACAGGTTATTACGTTGAGCGTTCAGGCTCCGGTCAGTTTCATTGGGTATCCAGAATCCGGTTATTACGTTGATCATTCAGTCTCCGGTCAGTTTCGTTGAGTATCCAGACTCCAATTATTACGTTGAACTTTCAGGCTCGAGTCAGTTTCGTTGGGTATCCAAACACCGGTTATTACTTTGAGCGTTCAGGCTCCGGTCAGTTTCGTTGGGTATCCAGACTCCGGACATTACGTTGATCGTTCAGTCTCTGGTCAGTTTTGTTGAGTATCCAGACTCCGGTTATTACATTAAGCGTTCAGGCTCCAGTCAGTTTCGTTGGGTATCTAGACTCCGGTTATTACGTTGAGCGTTCAGGGTCCGGTCATTTTTGTAGAGTATCCAGAATCCGGTTATTACGTTGAGCATTCAGGCTCCGGTCAGTTTAGTTGAGTATCCAAATTCTGGTTATTGAGTTGAGCGTTCAGGCTCCGACCATTTTCGTTGAGTATCGAGACTCTAGTTATTACGTTGAGCGTTCAGGCTCCAGCCATTTTTGTTGAGTATCCAGACTCTGGTTATTACGTTGAGCGTTCAGGCTCCAGTCAGTTTCGTTGAGTATCCAGATTCCGGTTATTACGTTTGGCGTTCAGGCTCCGGTCAGTTTCGTTGGGTATAAAAACACCGGTTATTACGTTGAGCGTTCAGGCTCCGGTCAGTTTCATTGGGTATCCAGACTCCGGTTATTACGTTGATCGTTCAGTCTCCAGTCAGTTTCGTTGAGTATCCAGACTCCAATTAGTACTTTGAGCATTCAAGTTCCGGTCAGTTTTGTTGAGTATCCAGACTCCGGTTATTATGTTGAGCGTTCAGGCGCCGGTCAGTTTCGTTGGGTATTCAGACTCCAGTTATTACGTTGAGCGTTCAGGCTCCGGTCATTTTTATTGAGTATCCAGACTCCGGTCATTACGTTGAGCGTTCAGGATCCAGCCATTTTCGTTGAGTATCATAACTCCGGTTATTACGTTGAACGTTAAGGCTCCGCTCAGTTTCGTTGAGTATCCAGACTCCAGTTATTACGTTGGGCGTTCAGGCAACGGTCAGTTTCATTGGGTATCCAGACTCCGGTTATTACGTTGATCGTTCAGTCTCTGGTCAGTTTTGTTGAGTATCCAGACTCAGGTTATTAAGTTGAGCGTTCAGGCTCCAGCCATTTTCATTGAGTATCCAGAGTCTGGTTATTACGTTGAGCGTTCAGGCTCCAGTCAGTTTCGTTGAGTATCCAGATTCCAGTTATTACGTTGAGGGTTAAGGCTCCGGTCAGTTTCGTTGGGTATCAAGACACAGGTTATTACGTTGAGCGTTCAGGCTCCGGTCAGTTTCATTGGGTATGCAGACTCTGGTTATTACGTTGATCATTCAGTCTCCGGTCAGTTTCATTGAGTATCCAGACTCCAATTATTACGTTGAACTTTCAGGCTCCAGTCAGTTTCGTTGGGTATCCAAACACCAGTTATTACTTTGAGCGTTCAGGCTCCGGTCATTTTCGTTGAGTATCGAGACTCTAGTTATTACGTTGAGCATTCAGGCTCGGGTCAGTTTCGTTGGGTATCCAGACTCCGGACATTACGTTGATCATTCAGTCTCTGGTCAGTTTTGTTGAGTATCTAGACTCCGGTTATTACATTAAGCGTTCAGGCTCCGGTCAGTTTCGTTGGGTATCTAGACTCCGGTTATTACGTTGAGCGTTCAGGGTCCGGTCATTTTTGTAGAGTATCCAGAATCCGGTTATTACGTTGAGCATTCAGGCTCCGGTCAGTTTAGTTGAGTATCCAAATTCTGGTTATTGAGTTGAGCGTTCAGGCTCCGACCATTTTCGTTGAGTATCGAGACTCTAGTTATTACGTTGAGCGTTCAGGCTCCAGCCATTTTTGTTGAGTATCCAGACTCTGGTTATTACGTTAAGCGTTCAGGCTCCGGTCAGTTTCGTTGAGTATCCAGATTCCGGTTATTACGTTTGGCATTCAGGCTCCGGTCAGTTTCGTTGGGTATAAAAACACCGGTTATTACGTTGAGCGTTCAGGCTCCGGTCAGTTTCATTGGGTATCCAGACTCCGGTTATTACGTTGATCGTTCAGTGTCCAGTCAGTTTCGTTGAGTATCCAGACTCCAATTATTACTTTGAGCATTCAGGCTCCGGTCAATTTCGTTGAGTATCCAGACTCCGGTTATTATGTTGAGCGTTCAGGCGCCGGTCAGTTTCGTTGGGTATTCAGACTCCAGTTATTACGTTGAGCGTTCAGGCTCCGGTCATTTTCGTTGAGTATCTAGACTCCGGTTATTAAGTTGTGCGTCAGGCTTCGGTCATTTTCGTTGGGTATTCAGACTCCGGTCATTTTCGTTGAGTATCTAGACTCCTGTCATTACGTTGAACGTTCAGGCTCTGGTCATTTTCGTTGAGTATTTATACTCTGGTCAATACATTGAGCGTTCATGCTCCGGTCATTTTCGTTGAGTATCCAGACTCAGGTCATTACATTGAGCGTTCAGGATCCAGTCATTTTCGTTGAGTATCATAACTCCATTTATTACGTTGAGTGTTCAGGATCTGGTCAGTTTCGTTGAGTAACCAGACTCCAAATATTATGTTGAGCGTTCAGGCTCCGGTAAGTTTCGTTGGGTATCCAGACTCCGGTGATTACGTTGATCGTTCAGGCTCCAGTCATTTTCGTTGGATATCCAGACTCCTGTTATAACGTTGAGCGTTCAGGCTCCGGTCAGTTTCGTTAAGTATCCAGACTCCGGTTATTACGTTGAGCATTCAGGCTCCGGTTAGTTTCGTTGGGTATCCAGACTCCGGTTATTACGTTGAGCGTTCAGGCTTCTGTCATTTTTGTTGAGTATCCAGACTCGAGTTATTACGTTGAGCATTCAGGCTCTGGTCAGTCCCGTTGAGTATCCTGATTTCGATAATTACGTTGAGCTTTCATGCTCCGGTTAGTTTCGTTGGTTATACAGACTCCGGTTATTACGTTGAGCGTTCAGGCTCCGGTCATTTTCGTTGAGTATCCAGACTCCGGTTATTAAGTTGAGCTTCAGGATCCGATCATTTTCGTTGAGTATCCATACTCCGGTCAATACGTTGAACGATCAGGCTCCGGTCATTTTCGTTGAGTATCCAGACTCCGGTCATTACATTGAGCATTCAGGATCCAGTCATTTTCGTTGAGTATCATAACTCCATTTATTACGTTGAGCGTTCAGGATCCGGTCAGTTTCGTTGAGTATCCAGACTCCAAATATTACGTTGAGCGTTCAGGCTCCGGTCATTTTCGTTGACTATCCAGACTCGGATTATTACGTTGAGCGTTCAGGCTCTGGTCAGTTTCGTTGAGTATCCAGATTCTGGTTATTACGTTGAGCGTTCAGGCTCCGGTCAGTTCCGTTGGGTATCCAGACTCCGGTTATTACGTTGAAAGTTCAGGCTCCTGTCATTTTCGTTGGGTATCCAGACTCAGGTTATTACGTTTAGCGTTCAGGCTCCGGTCATTTTCGTTGGGTATCCAGACTCAGGTTATTACGTTTAGCGTTCAGGCTCTGGTCAGTTTCGTTGGTTATCCAGACTCCAGTTACTACGTTGAGCGTTCAGGCTTCGGTCATTTTCGTTGAGTATCCAGACTCCGGTTATTAAGTTGAGTGTCAGACTCCGATCATTTTCGTTGAGTATCCAGACTCCAAATATTACGTTGAGCATTCAGGGTCCGGTCAGTTTCATTGGGTATCTAGACTCCGGTGATTACGTTTATCGTTCAGGCTCCGGTCATTTTCGTTGACTATCCAGACTCGGGTTATTACGTTAAGCGTTCAGGCTCTGGTCAGTTTCGTTTAGTATCCAGATTCTGATTATTACGTTGAGCGTTCAGGCTCCGGTCAGTTTCATTGGGTATCCAGACTCCGGTTATTTTGTTGAGTATCTAGATTCCGGTTATTAAGTTGAGCGTCAGGCTCCGATCATTTTCGTTGTGTATCCAGACTCCGATTATTACGTTGAGCGTTCAGGCTCCGGTTATTTTCGTTGAGTATCCTGACTCCGGTTATTACATTGAGGGTTCAGACTCTGGTCATTTTCGTTGAGTATCTAGACTCCTGTCAAGACATTGAACGTTAAGGCTCTGATCATTTTCATTGAGTATCCATACTCCGGTCAATATGTTGAGTAATCAGGCTCCGGTTATTTTCGTTGACTATCCAGACTCCGGTCATTACATTGAGCGTTCAGGATCCAGTCATTTTCGTTGAGTATCATAACTCCATTTATTACGTTGAGCGTTCAGGATCCGGTAAGTTTCGTTGGGTATCCAGACTCCGGTGATTACGTTGATCGTTCAGGCTCCGGTCATTTTTGTTGACTATCCAGACTCGGGTTATTACGTTGAGCGTTCAGGTTCCGGTCAGTTTTGTTGAGTCTCCAGATTCCGGTTATTACGTTGAGCGTTCAGGCTCCGGTCAGTTTCGTTGGGTATCCAGACTCCAGTTATTACGTTGAGCGTTCAGGCTCCGGTAAGTTTCGTTGGGTATCCAGACTCCGATTATTACGTTGAGCGTTCAGGCTCCGGTCAGTTTCGTTGGGTATCCAGACTCCGGTTATTACGTAGAGCGTTCAAGCTCCGGTAAGTTTCGTTGGGTATCCAGACTCCGGTTATTACGTTGAGCGTTCAGGCTCCGGTCAGTTTCGTTGGGTATCCAGACTCTAGTTATTACGTTGAGCGTTCAGGCTCCGGTCATTTTCGTTGAGTATCCAGACTCCGGTTATTAAGTTGAGAGTCAGGCTCCAATAATTTTCGTTGAGTATCCAGACTCCGATTATTATGTTGAGCGTTCAGGCTCCGGTTATTTTCGTTGAGTATCCAGACTCCGGTTATTACGTTGAGGGTTCAGACTCCGATCATTTTCGTTGAGTATCTAGACTCCTGTCATTACGTTGAACGTTCAGCCTCTGATCATTTTCGTTGAGTATCTATACTCCGGTCAATACGTTGAGCGTTCAGGCTCTGGTCAATTTCATTGAGTATCCAGACTCCGGTCATTACATTGAGCGTTCAGGATCCATTCATTTTCGTTGAGTATCATAACTCCATTTATTACGTTGAGCGTTCAGGATCTGGTCAGTTTCGTTGAGTATCCAGACTCCAAATATTACGTTGAGCGTTTAGGCTCCGGTCAGTTTCGTTGGTTATCCAGACTCCGGTGATTACGTTGATCGTTCAGGCTCCGGTCATTTTCGTTGACTATCCAGACTCGGGTTATCACGTTAAGCGTTCAGGCTCCGGTCAGTTTCGTTGAGTATCCAGATTCCGATTATTACGTTGAGCGTTCAGGCTCCAGTCAGTTTCGTTGGGTATCCAGACTCCGGTTATTACGTTGAGCGTTCAGGCTCCGGTCATTTTCGTTGAGTATCCAGACTTCGGTTATTAAGTTGAGCGTCAGGCTCCGATCATTTTCGTTGAGTATCCAGACTCTGATTATTACGTTGAGCGTTCAGGATCCGATCAGTTTCGTTGAGTATCCAGACTCCAAATATTACGTTGAGCATTCAGGGTCCGGTCAGTTTCATTGGGTATCTAGACTCCGGTGATTACGTTGATCGTTCAGGCTCCGGTCATTTTCGTTGACTATCCAGACTCGGGTTATTACGTTAAGCGTTCAGGCTCTTGTCAGTTTCGTTGAGTATCCAGATTCCGATTATTACGTTGAGCGTTCAGGCTCCGGTCAGTTTCGTTGGGTATCCAGACTCCGGTTATTTTGTTGAGTATCTAGATTCCGGTTATTAAGTTGAGCGTCAGGCTCCGATCATTTTCGTTGTGTATCCAGACTCCGATTATTACGTTGAGCGTTCAGGCTCCGGTTATTTTCTTTGAGTATCCTGACTCCGGTTATTACATTGAGGGTTCAGACTCTGGTCCTTTTCGTTGAGTATCTAGACTCCTGTCAAGACATTGAACGTTAAGGCTCCGATCATTTTCATTGAGTATCCATATTCCGGTCAATATGTTGAGTAATCAGGCTCCGGTTATTTTCGTTGACTATCCAGACTCCGGTCATTACATTGAGCGTTCAGGATCCAGTCATTTTCGTTGAGTATCATAACTCCATTTATTACGTTGAGCGTTCAGGATCCGGTAAGTTTCGTTGGGTATCCAGACTCCGGTGATTACGTTGATCGTTCAGGCTCCGGTCATTTTCGTTGACTATCCAGACTCGGGTTATTACGTTGAGCGTTCAGGTTCCGGTCAATTTTGTTGAGTCTCCAGATTTCGGTTATTACGTTGAGCGTTCAGGCTCCGGTCAGTTTCGTTGGGTATCCAGACTCCAGTTATTTCGTTGAACGTTCAGGCTCCGGTAAGTTTCGTTGGGTATCCAGACTCGGGTTATTACGTTGAGCGTTCAGGCTCCGGTCAGTTTCGTTGGGTATCCAGACTCCGGTTATTACGTTGAGCGTTCAGGCTCCGGTAAGTTTCGTTGGGTATCCAGACTCCGGTTATTACGTTGAGCGTTCAGGCTCCGGTCAGTTTCGTTGGGTATCCAGACTCTAGTTATTACTTTGAGCGTTCAGGCTCCGGTCATTTTCGTTGAGTATCCAGACTCCGGTTATTAAGTTGAGAGTCAGGCTCCAATCATTTTCATTGAGTATCCAGACTCCGATTATTATGTTGAGCGTTCAGGCTCCGGTTATTTTCATTGAGTATCCAGACTCCGGTTATTACGTTGAGGGTTCAGACTCCGATCATTTTCGTTGAGTATCTAGACTCCTGTCATTACGTTGAACGTTCAGCCTCTGATCATTTTCGTTGAGTATCCATACTCCGGTCAATACGTTGAGCGTTCAGGCTCTGGTCAATTTCATTGAGTATCCAGACTCCGGTCATTACATTGAGCGTTCAGGATCCATTCATTTTCGTTGAGTATCATAACTCCATTTATTACGTTGAGCGTTCAGGATCTGGTCAGTTTCGTTGAGTATCCAGACTCCAAATATTATGTTGAGCGTTCAGGCTCCGGTCAGTTTCGTTGGTTATCCAGACTCCGGTGATTACGTTGATCGTTCAGGCTCCGGTCATTTTCGTTGACTATCCAGACTCGGGTTATTACGTTAAGCGTTCAGGCTCCGGTCAGTTTCGTTGAGTATCCAGATTCCGATTATTACGTTGAGCGTTCAGGCTCCGGTCAGTTTCGTTGGGTATCCAGACTCCGGTTATTACGTTGAGCGTTCAGGCTCCGGTCATTTTCGTTGAGTATCCAGACTCCGGTTATTAAGTTGAGCGTCAGGCTCCGATCATTTTCGTTGAGTATCCAGACTCTGATTATTACGTTGAGCGTTCAGGCTCCGATTATTTTCATTGAGTATCCTGACTCCGGTTATTACGTTGAGGGTTCAGACTCCGGTCATTTTCGTTGAGTATCTAGAGTCCTGTCATTACGTTGAACGTTCAGGCTCCGATCATTTTCGTTGAGTATCCATACTCCGGTCAATATGTTGAGCGATCAGGCTCCGGTCATTTTCGTTGAGTGTCCAGACTCCGCTCATTACATTGAGCGTTCAGGATCCAGTCATTTTCGTTGAGTATCATAACTCCATTTATTACGTTGAGCGTTCAGGATCCGGTCAGTTTCGTTGAGTATCCACACTCCAAATATTACGTTGAGCGTTTAGGCTCCGTCAATTTCGTTCGGTATCCAGACTCCGGTGATTACGTTGATCGTTCAGGCTCCGGTCATTTTTGTTGACTATCCAGACTCGGGTTATTACGTTAAGCGTTCAGGCTCCGGTCAGTTTTGTTGAGTATCCAGATTCTGGTTATTACGTTGAGCATTCAGGCTCCGGTCAGTTTCGTTGGGTATCCAGACTCCGGTTATTACGTTGAGCGTTCAGGCTCTGGTAAGTTTCGTTGGGTATCCAGACTCCGGTTATTACGTTGAGCGTTCAGGCTCCGGTCAGTTTCGTTGGGTATCCAGACTTTAGTTATTATGTTGAGCATTCAGGCTCCAGTCATTTTCGTTGAGTATCCAGACTCCGGTTATTAAGTTGAGTGTCAGGCTCCGATCATTTTCGTTGAGTATCCAGACTCCGATTATTACGTTGAGCGTTCAGGATCCGATCTGTTTCGTTGAGTATCCAGACTCCAAATATTACGTTGAGCGTTCAGGCTCGGGTCAGTTTCATTGGGTATCCAGACTCCGGTGATTACGTTGATCGTTCAGGCTCCGGACATTTTTGTTGACTATCCAGACTCGGGTTATTACGTTAAGCGTTCAGGCTCCGGTCAGTTTCGTTGACTATCCGGATTCTGATTATTACGTTGAGCGTTCAGGCTCCGGTCAGTTTCGTTGGGTATCCAGACTCCGGTTATTATGTTGAGCGTTCAGGCTCCGGTCATTTTCGTTGAGTATCCAGACTTCGGTTATTAAGTTGAGCGTCAGGCTCTGATCATTTTCGTTGAGTATCCAGACTCCAAATATTACATTGAGCGTTTAGGCTCCGTCAGATTCGTTGGGTATCCATACTCTGGTGATTACGTTGATCGTTCAGGCTCCGGTCATTTTTGTTGACTATCCAGACTCGGGTTATTACGTTGAGCGTTCAGGCTCCGGTCAGTCCCGTTGAGTATCCAGATTTCGATAATTACGTTGAGCTTTCAGGCTCCGGTTAGTTTCGTTGGTTATACAGACTCCGGTTATTACGTTGAGCGTTCAGGCTCCGGTCATTTTCGTTGAGTATCGAGACTCCGGTTATTATGTTGAGCTTCAGGATCCGATCATTTTCGTTGAGTATCCATACTCCGGTCAATACATTGAACGATCAGGCTCCGGTCATTTTCGTTGAGTATCCAGACTCCGGTCATTACATTGAGCATTCAGGATCCAGTCATTTTCGTTGAGTATCATAACTCCATTTATTACATTGAGCATTCAGGATCCGGTCAGTTTCGTTGAGTATCCAGACTCCAAATATTACGTTGAGCGTTCAGGCTCCGGTCATTTTCGTTGAGTATCCAGATTCCGGTTATTACGTTGAGCGTTCAGGCTCCGGTCAGTTCCGTTGGGTATCCAGACTCCGGTTATTACGTTGAAAGTTTAGGCTCCGGTCATTTTCGTTGGGTATCCAGACTCAGGTTATTACGTTTAGCGTTCAGGCTCCGGTCATTTTCGTTGGGTATCCAGACTCAGGTTATTACGTTTAGCGTTCAGGCTCCGGTCAGTTTCGTTGGGTATCCAGACTCCAGTTACTACGTTGAGCGTTCAGGCTCCGGTCAGTTTCGTTGGGTATCCAGACTCCGGTTATTATGTTGAGCGTTCAGGCTCCGGTCATTTTTGTTGAGTATCCAGACTTCGGTTATTAAGTTGAGCGTCAGGCTCTGATCATTTTCGTTGAGTATCCAGACTCCAAATATTACGTTGAGCGTTTAGGCTCCGTCAGATTCGTTGGGTATCCATACTCCGGTGATTACGTTGATCGTTCCGGCTCCGGTCATTTTTGTTGACTATCCAGACTCGAGTTATTACGTTGAGCGTTCAGGCTCCGGTCAGTTTCGTTGAGTATCCAAATTCCGGTTATTAAGTTGAGTGTCAGGCTCCGATCATTTTCGTTGGGTATCCAGACTCCGATTATTACGTTGAGCGTTCAGGATCCGATCAGTTTCGTTGGGTATCCAGACTCCAAATATTACGTTGAGCGTTCAGGCTCCGGTCAGTTTCATTGGGTATCTAGATTCCGGTGATTACGTTGATCGTTCAGGCTCCGGTCATTTTTGTTGACTATCCAGACTCGGGTTATTACGTTAAGCGTTCAGGCTCCGGTCAGGTTCGTTGAGTATCTAGATTCCGATTATTACGTTGAGCGTTCAGGCTACGGTCAGTTTCGTTGGGTATCCAGACTCCGGTTATTAAGTTGAGCGTTCAGGCTCCGGTCATTTTCGTTAGGTATCCAGACTCCGGTCATTACATTGAGCATTCAGGATCCAGTCATTTTCGCTGAGTATCCAGACTCCGATTATTACGTTGAGTGTTCAGGCTTCGGTTATTTTCGTTAAGTATCCTGACTCCGGTTATTACGTTGAGGGTTCAGACTTCGGTCATTTTCGTTGAGTATCTAGACTCCTGTCATTACGTTGAACGTTCAGGCTCCGATCATTTTCGTTGAGTATCCATACTCTGGTCAATACGTTGAGCGATCAGGCTCCGGTCATTTTCGTTGAGTATCCAGACTCCGGTCATTACATTGAGCGTTCAGGATCCAGTCATTTTCGTTGAGTATCATAACTCCATTTATTACGTTGAGCGTTCAGGATCCGATCAGTTTCGTTGAGTATCCAGACTCCAAATATTACGTTGAGCGTTCAGGCTCCGGTCAGTTTCGTTGGGTTTCCATACTCCGGTGATTACGTTGATTGTTCAGGCTCCGGTCATTTTCGTTGACTATCCAGACTCGGGTTAATACGTTGAGCGTTCAGGCTCCGGTCAGTTTCGTTGAGTATCCAAATTCTGTTTTTATTACGTTGGGCTTTCAGGCTCCGGTAAGTTTCGTTGAGTATCCAGACTTCGGTTATTACGTTGAGCGTTCAGGCTCCGGTAAGTTTCGTTGGGTATCCAAACTCCGGTTATTACGTTGAGCGTTCAGGCTCCGGTCAGTTTCGTTGGGTATCCAGACTCTAGTTATTACGTTGAGCGTTCAGGCTCCGGTCATTTTCGTTGAGTATCCAGACTCCGGTTATTAAGTTGAGTGTCAGGCTCCGATCATTTTCGTTGAGTATCCAGAATCTGATTATTACGTTGAGCGTTTAGGATCCGATCAGTTTCGTTGAGTATTTAGACTCCAAATATTACGTTGAGCGTTGAGGCTCCGATCAGTTTCATTGGGTATCCAGTCTCAGGTGATTAAATTGATCGTTCAGTTTCCGGTCATTTTCGTTGACTATCCAAACTCGGGTTATTACGTTAAGCGTTCAGGCTCCGGTCAGTTTCGTTGAGTATCCAGATTCCGATTATTACGTTGAGCGTTCAGGCTCCGGTCAGTTTCGTTGGGTATCAAGACTCCGGTTTTTACGTTGAGCGTTCAGGCTCCGGTCATTTTCGTTGAGTATCCAGACTCCGGTTATTAAGTTGAGCGCCAGGCTCAGATCATTTTCGTTGAGTATCCAGACTCCGATTATTACGTTGAGCGTTCAGGCTCCGGTTATTTTCGTTGAGTATCTTGACTCCGGTTATTACGTTGAGGGTTCAGACTCTGGTCATTTTCGTTGAGTATCTAGACTCTTGTCATTACGTTGAACGTTCAGGCTCCGATCATTTTCGTTGAATATCCATACTCCGGTCAATACCTTGAGCGATCAGGCTCCGGTCATTTTCGTTGAGTATCCAGACTCCGGTCATTACATTGAGCGTTCAGGATCCAGTCATTTTTGTTGAGTATCATAACTCCATTTATTACGTTGAGCGTTCATGATCCGGTCAGTTTCGTTGAGTATCCAGACTCCAAATATTACGTTAAGCATTCCGGCTCCGGTCAGTTTCGTTGGGTATCCAGACTCCGGTGATTACGTTGATCGTTCAGGTTCCGGTCATTTTCGTTGACTATCCAGACTCGGGTTATTACGTTAAGCGTTCAGGCTCCGGTCAGTTTCGTTGAGTATCCAGATTCCGATTATTACGTTGAGCGTTCAGGCTCCGGTCAGTTTCATTGGGTATCCAGACTCCGGTTATTACGTTGAGCATTCAGGCTCCGGTCATTTTCATTGCGTATCCAAACTCCGGTTATTAAGTTGAGCGTCAGGCTCCGATCATATTTGTTGAGTATCCAGACTCTGATTATTACGTTGAGCGTTCAGGCTCCGGTTATTTTCGTTGAATATCCTGACTCCAGTTATTACGTTGAGGGTTCAGACTCCTGTCGTTACGTTGAACGTTCAGGCTCCGATCATTTTCGTTGTGTATCCAGACTCCGATTATTACGTTGAGCGTTCAGGCTCCGGTTATTTTCTTTGAGTATCCTGACTCCGGTTATTACATTGAGGGTTCAGACTCTGGTCATTTTCGTTGAGTATCTAGACTCCTGTCAAGACATTGAACGTTAAGGCTCCGATCATTTTCATTGAGTATCCATACTCCGGTCAATATGTTGAGTAATCAGGCTCCGGTTATTTTCGTTGACTATCCAGACTCCGATCATTACATTGAGCGTTCAGGATCCAGTCATTTTCGTTGAGTATCATAACTCCATTTATTACGTTGAGCGTTCAGGATCCGGTAAGTTTCGTTGGGTATCCAGACTCCGGTGATTACGTTGATCGTTCAGGCTCCGGTCATTTTCGTTGACTATCCAGACTCGGGTTATTACGTTGAGCGTTCAGGTTCCGGTCAATTTTGTTGAGTCTCCAGATTTCGGTTATTACGTTGAGCGTTCAGGCTCCGGTCAGTTTCGTTGGGTATCCTGACTCCAGTTATTTCGTTGAACGTTCAGGCTCCGGTAAGTTTCGTTGGGTATCCAGACTCGGGTTATTACGTTGAGCGTTCAGGCTCCGGTCAGTTTCGTTGGGTATCCAGACTCCGGTTATTACGTTGAGCGTTCAGGCTCCGGTAAGTTTCGTTGGGTATCCAGACTCCGGTTATTACGTTGAGCGTTCAGGCTCCGGTCAGTTTCGTTGGGTATCCAGACTCTAGTTATTACTTTGAGCGTTCAGGCTCCGGTCATTTTCGTTGAGTATCCAGACTCCGGTTATTAAGTTGAGAGTCAGGCTCCAATCATTTTCGTTGAGTATCCAGACTCCGATTATTATGTTGAGCGTTCAGGCTCCGGTTATTTTCATTGAGTATCCAGACTCCGGTTATTACGTTGAGGGTTCAGACTCCGATCATTTTCGTTGAGTATCTAGACTCCTGTCATTACGTTGAACGTTCAGTCTCTGATCATTTTCGTTGAGTATCCATACTCCGGTCAATACGTTGAGCGTTCAGGCTCTGGTCAATTTCATTGAGTATCCAGACTCCGGTCATTACATTGAGCGTTCAGGATCCATTCATTTTCGTTGAGTATCATAACTCCATTTATTACGTTGAGCGTTCAGGATCTGGTCAGTTTCGTTGAGTATCCAGACTCCAAATATTATGTTGAGCGTTCAAGCTCCGGTCAGTTTCGTTGGTTATCCAGACTCCGGTGATTACGTTGATCGTTCAGGCTCCGGTCATTTTCGTTGACTATCCAGACTCGGGTTATTACGTTAAGCGTTCAGGCTCCGGTCAGTTTCGTTGAGTATCCAGATTCCGATTATTACGTTGAGCGTTCAGGCTCCGGTCAGTTTCGTTGGGTATCCATACTCCAGTTATTACGTTGAGCGTTCAGGCTCCGGTCATTTTCGTTGAGTATCCAGACTCCGGTTATTAAGTTGAGCGTCAGGCTCCGATCATTTTCGTTGAGTATCCAGACTCTGATTATTACGTTGAGCGTTCAGGCTCCGATTATTTTCATTGAGTATCCTGACTCCGGTTATTACGTTGAGGGTTCAGACTCCGGTCATTTTCGTTGAGTATCTAGAGTCCTGTCATTACGTTGAACGTTCAGGCTCCGATCATTTTCGTTGAGTATCCATACTCCGGTCAATATGTTGAGCGATCAGGCTCCGGTCATTTTCGTTGAGTGTCCAGACTCCGCTCATTACATTGAGCGTTCAGGATCCAGTCATTTTCGTTGAGTATCATAACTCCATTTATTACGTTGAGCGTTCAGGATCCGGTCAGTTTCGTTGAGTATCCACACTCCAAATATTACGTTGAGCGTTTAGGCTCCGTCAATTTCGTTCGGTATCCAGACTCCGGTGATTACGTTGATCGTTCAGGCTCCGGTCATTTTTGTTGACTATCCAGACTCGGGTTATTACGTTAAGCGTTCAGGCTCCGGTCAGTTTTGTTGAGTATCCAGATTCTGGTTATTACGTTGAGCATTCAGGCTCCGGTCAGTTTCGTTGGGTATCCAGACTCCGGTTATTACGTTGAGCGTTCAGGCTCTGGTAAGTTTCGTTGGGTATCCAGACTCCGGTTATTACGTTGAGCGTTCAGGCTCCGGTCAGTTTCGTTGGGTATCCAGACTTTAGTTATTATGTTGAGCGTTCAGGCTCCAGTCATTTTCGTTGAGTATCCAGACTCCGGTTATTAAGTTGAGTGTCAGGCTCCGATCATTTTCGTTGAGTATCCAGACTCCGATTATTACGTTGAGCGTTCAGGATCCGATCTGTTTCGTTGAGTATCCAGACTCCAAATATTACGTTGAGCGTTCAGGCTCGGGTCAGTTTCATTGGGTATCCAGACTCCGGTGATTACGTTGATCGTTCAGGCTCCGGACATTTTTGTTGACTATCCAGACTCGGGTTATTACGTTAAGCGTTCAGGCTCCGGTCAGTTTCGTTGACTATCCGGATTCTGATTATTACGTTGAGCGTTCAGGCTCCGGTCAGTTTCGTTGGGTATCCAGACTCCGGTTATTATGTTGAGCGTTCAGGCTCCGGTCATTTTCGTTGAGTATCCAGACTTCGGTTATTAAGTTGAGCGTCAGGCTCTGATCATTTTCGTTGAGTATCCAGACTCCAAATATTACATTGAGCGTTTAGGCTCCGTCAGATTCGTTGGGTATCCATACTCTGGTGATTACGTTGATCGTTCAGGCTCCGGTCATTTTTGTTGACTATCCAGACTCGGGTTATTACGTTGAGCGTTCAGGCTCCGGTCAGTCCCGTTGAGTATCCAGATTTCGATAATTACGTTGAGCTTTCAGGCTCCGGTTAGTTTCGTTGGTTATACAGACTCCGGTTATTACGTTGAGCGTTCAGGCTCCGGTCATTTTCGTTGAGTATCGAGACTCCGGTTATTATGTTGAGCTTCAGGATACGATCATTTTCGTTGAGTATCCATACTCCGGTCAATACATTGAACAATCAGGCTCCGGTCATTTTCGTTGAGTATCCAGACTCCGGTCATTACATTGAGCATTCAGGATCCAGTCATTTTTGTTGAGTATCATAACTCCATTTATTACATTGCGCATTCAGGATCCGGTCAGTTTCGTTGAGTATCCAGACTCCAAATATTACGTTGAGCGTTCAGGCTCCGGTCATTTTCGTTGAGTATCCAGATTCCGGTTATTACGTTGAGCGTTCAGGCTCCGGTCAGTTCCGTTGGGTATCCAGACTCCGGTTATTACGTTGAAAGTTCAGGCTCCGGTCATTTTCGTTGGGTATCCAGACTCAGGTTATTACGTTTAGCGTTCAGGCTCCGGTCATTTTCGTTGGGTATCCAGACTCAGGTTATTACGTTTAGCGTTCAGGCTCCGGTCAGTTTCGTTGGGTATCCAGACTCCAGTTACTACGTTGAGCGTTCAGGCTCCGGTCAGTTTCGTTGGGTATCCAGACTCCGGTTATTATGTTGAGCGTTCAGGCTCCGGTCATTTTTGTTGAGTATCCAGACTTCGGTTATTAAGTTGAGCGTCAGGCTCTGATCATTTTCGTTGAGTATCCAGACTCCAAATATTACGTTGAGCGTTTAGGCTCCGTCAGATTCATTGGGTATCCATACTCCGGTGATTACGTTGATCGTTCAGGCTCCGGTCATTTTTGTTGACTATCCAGACTCGAGTTATTACGTTGAGCGTTCAGGCTCTGGTCAGTTTCGTTGAGTATCCAAATTCCGGTTATTAAGTTGAGTGTCAGGCTCCGATCATTTTCGTTGGGTATCCAGACTCCGATTATTACGTTGAGCGTTCAGGATCCGATCAGTTTCGTTGGGTATCCAGACTCCAAATATTACGTTGAGCGTTCAGGCTCCGGTCAGTTTCATTGGGTATCTAGATTCCGGTGATTACGTTGATCGTTCAGGCTCCGGTCATTTTTGTTGACTATCCAGACTCGGGTTATTACGTTAAGCGTTCAGGCTCCGGTCAGATTCGTTGAGTATCCAGATTCCGATTATTACGTTGAGCGTTCAGGCTACGGTCAGTTTCGTTGGGTATCCAGACTCCGGTTATTAAGTTGAGCGTTCAGGCTCCGGTCATTTTCGTTAGGTATCCAGACTCTGGTCATTACATTGAGCATTCAGGATCCAGTCATTTTCGCTGAGTATCCAGACTCCGATTATTACGTTGAGTGTTCAGGCTTCGGTTATTTTCGTTAAGTATCCTGACTCCGGTTATTACGTTGAGGGTTCAGACTTCGGTCATTTTCGTTGAGTATCTAGACTCCTGTCATTACGTTGAACGTTCAGGCTCCGATCATTTTCGTTGAGTATCCATACTCTGGTCAATACGTTGAGCGATCAGGCTCCGGTCATTTTCGTTGAGTATCCAGACTCCGGTCATTACATTGAGTGTTCAGGATCCAGTCATTTTCGTTGAGTATCATAACTCCATTTATTACGTTGAGCGTTCAGGATCCGATCAGTTTCGTTGAGTATCCAGACTCCAAATATTACGTTGAGCGTTCAGGCTCCGGTCAGTTTCGTTGGGTTTCCATACTCCGGTGATTACGTTGATTGTTCAGGCTCCGGTCATTTTCGTTGACTATCCAGACTCGGGTTAATACGTTGAGCGTTCAGGCTCCGGTCAGTTTCGTTGAGTATCCAAATTCTGTTTTTATTACGTTGGGCTTTCAGGCTCCGGTAAGTTTCGTTGGGTATCCAGACTTCGGTTATTACGTTGAGCGTTCAGGCTCCGGTAAGTTTCGTTGGGTATCCAAACTCCGGTTATTACGTTGAGCGTTCAGGCTCCGGTCAGTTTCGTTGGGTATCCAGACTCTAGTTATTACGTTGAGCGTTCAGGCTCCGGTCATTTTCGTTGAGTATCCAGACTCCGGTTATTAAGTTGAGTGTCAGGCTCCGATCATTTTCGTTGAGTATCCAGAATCTGATTATTACGTTGAGCGTTTAGGATCCGATCAGTTTCGTTGAGTATTTAGACTCCAAATATTACGTTGAGCGTTGAGGCTCCGATCAGTTTCATTGGGTATCCAGACTCCGGTGATTAAATTGATCGTTCAGTTTCCGGTCATTTTCGTTGACTATCCAAACTCGGGTTATTACGTTAAGCGTTCAGGCTCCGGTCAGTTTCGTTGAGTATCCAGATTCCGATTATTACGTTGAGCGTTCAGGCTCCGGTCAGTTTCGTTGGGTATCAAGACTCCGGTTTTTACGTTGAGCGTTCAGGCTCCGGTCATTTTCGTTGAGTATCCAGACTCCGGTTATTAAGTTGAGCGCCAGGCTCTGATCATTTTCGTTGAGTATCCAGACTCCGATTATTACGTTGAGCGTTCAGGCTCCGGTTATTTTCGTTGAGTATTTTGACTCCGGTTATTACGTTGAGGGTTCAGACTCTGGTCATTTTCGTTGAGTATCTAGACTCTTGTCATTACGTTGAACGTTCAGGCTCCGATCATTTTCGTTGAATATCCATACTCCGGTCAGTACCTTGAGCGATCAGGCTCCGGTCATTTTCGTTGAGTATCCAGACTCCGGTCATTACATTGAGCGTTCAGGATCCAGTCATTTTTGTTGAGTATCATAACTCCATTTATTACGTTGAGCGTTCAGGATCCGGTCAGTTTCGTTGAGTATCCAGACTCCAAATATTACGTTAAGCATTCCGGCTCCGGTCAGTTTCGTTGGGTATCCAGACTCCGGTGATTACGTTGATCGTTCAGGTTCCGGTCATTTTCGTTGACTATCCAGACTCGGGTTATTACGTTAAGCGTTCAGGCTCCGGTCAGTTTCGTTGAGTATCCAGATTCCGATTATTACGTTGAGCGTTCAGGCTCCGGTCAGTTTCATTGGGTATCCAGACTCCGGTTATTACGTTGAGCATTCAGGCTCCGGTCATTTTCATTGCGTATCCAAACTCCGGTTATTAAGTTGAGCGTCAGGCTCCGATCATATTTGTTGAGTATCCAGACTCTGATTATTACGTTGAGCGTTCAGGCTCCGGTTATTTTCGTTGAATATCCTGACTCCAGTTATTACGTTGAGGGTTCAGACTCCTGTCGTTACGTTGAACGTTCAGGCTCCGGTCATTTTCGTTGAGTATCCTAACTCTGGTCAATACGTTGAGCGATCAGGCTCCGGTCATTTTCGTTGAGTATCCAGACTCCGGTCATTACATTGAGCGTTCAGGATCCGGTCATTTTCGTTGAGTATCATAACTCCATTTATTACGTTGAGCGTTCAGGATCTGGTCAGTTTCGTTGAGTATCCAGACTCCAAATATTACGTTGAGAGTTCAGGCTACGGTCAGTTTCGTTGGGTATCCAGACTCCGGTGATTACATTGATCGTTCAAGCTCCGGTCATTTTCGTTGACTATCTAGACTCGGGTTATTACGTTGAGCGTTCAGGCTCCGGTCAGTTTTGTTGAGTATCCAGATTCCGGTTATTACGTTGAGCGTTCAGGCTCCGGTCAGTTTCGTTGGGTATCCAGACTCCGGTTATTACGTTGAGCGTTCAGGCTCCGGTCAGTTTCGTTGGGTATCCAGACTCCGGTTATTACGTTGAGCGTTCAGGCTCCGGTCAGTTTCGTTGGGTATCCAGACTCTAGTTATTACGTTGAGCGTTCAGACTCCGGTCATTTTCATTGAGTATCCAGACTCCGGTAATTACATTGAGCGTTCAGGATCCGATCATTTTCGTTGAGTATCATAACTCCATTTATTACATTGAGCGTTCAGGATCCGGTCAGTTTCGTTGAGTATTCAGACTCCAAATATTACGTTGAGCGTTCAGGCTCCGGTCATTTTCGTTGACTCCGGTGATTATGTTAATCCTTCAGGCTCCGGTCATTTTCGTTGACTATCCAGACTCGGGTTATTACGTTAAGCGTTCAGGCTCCGGTCAGTTTTGTTGAGTATCCAGATTCCGGTTATTACGTTGAGCGTTCAGGCTCCGGTCAGTTTCGTTGGGTATCCAGACTCCGGTTATTACGTTGAGCGTTCAGGCTCCGGTCAGTTTCGTTGGGTATCCAGACTCCGGTTATTACGTTGAGCGTTCAGGCTCCGGTCAGTTTCGTTGGGTATCTAGACTCTAGTTATTACGTTGAGCGTTCAGGCTCCGGTCATTTTCGTTGAGTATCCAGACTTCGGTTATTAAGTTGAGTGTCAGGCTCCGATCATTTTCGTTAAGTATCCAGACTCCGAATATTACGTTGAGCGTTTAGGATTCTATTAGTTTCGTTGAGTATCTTGACTCCAAATATTACGTTGAGCGTTCAGGCTCCGGTCAGTTTCAATGGGTATCCAGACTCCGGTGATTACGTTGATCGTTCAGGCTCCGATCATTTTCGTTGACTATCCAGACTCGGGTTATTACGTTAAGCGTTCAGGCTCCGGTCAGTTTTGTTGAGTATCCAGATTCCGATTATTACGTTGAGCGTTCAGGCTCCGGTCAGTTTCGTTGGGTATCCAGACTCCGGTTTTTATGTTGACCGTTCAGGCTCCGATCATTTTCGTTGAGTATCCAGACTCTGATTATTACGTTGAACGTTCAGGCTCCGGTTATTTTCGTTGAGTATCTTGACTCCGGTTATTACGTTGAGGGTTCAGACTCCGGTCATTTTCGTTGAGTATCTAGACTCCTGTCATTACGTTGAACGTTCAGGCTCCGGTCATTTTCGTTGAGTATCCATACTCCGGTCAATACGTTGAGAGATCAGGCTCCGGTCATTTTCGTTGAGCATCCAGACTCCGGTCATTACATTGAGCGTTCAGGATCCGGTCATTTTCGTTGAGTATCATAACTCCATTTATTACGTTGAGCATTCAGGATCCGGTCAGTTTTGTTGAGTATCCAGACTCCAAATATTACGTTGAGCGTTCAGGCTCCGGTCAGTTTCGTTGGGTATCCAAACTCCGATGATTACGTTGATCGTTCAGGCTCCGGTCATTTTTGTTGACTATCCAGACTCGGGTTATTACGTTAAGCATTCAGGCTCTGGTCAGTTTCGTTGAGTATCCAGATTCCGATTATTACGTTGAGCGTTCAGGCTCCGGTCAGTTTCATTGGGTATCCAAACTCCGGTTATTACATTGAGCGTTCAGGCTCCGTTCATTTTCGTTGCGTATCCAGAATCCGGTTATTAAGTTGAGCGTTAGGCTCCGATCATTTTCGTTGAGTATCCAGACTCGGATTATTACGTTGAGCGTTCAGGCTCCGATTATTTTCGTTGAGTATCTTGACTCCGGTTATTACGTTGAGGGTTCAGACTCCGGTCATTTTCGTTGAGTATCTAGACTCCTGTCATTACGTTGAACGTTCAGGCTCCAGTCATTTTCGTTGAGTATCCATACTCCGATCAATACGTTGAGCGATCAGGCTCCGGTCATTTTCGTTGAGTATCCAGACTCTGGTCATTACATTGAGGGTTCAGGATCCGGTCATTTTCGTTGAGTATCATAACTCCATTTATTACATTGAGCGTTCAGGATCCGGTCAGTTTCATTGAGTATCCAGACTCCAAATATTACTTTGAGCGTTCAGGCTCCGGTCAGTTTCGTTGGGTATCCAGACTCCGGTGATTACGTTGATCGTTCAGGCTCCGGTCATTTTCGTTGACTATCCAGACTCGGGTTATTACGTTGAGCGTTCAGGCTCCGGTCAGTTTTGTTGAGTATCCAGATTCCGGTTATTACGTTGAGCGTTCAGGCTCCGGTCAGTTTCATTGGGTATCCAAACTCCGGTTATTACGTTGAGCGTTCAGGCTCCGGTCATTTTCGTTGTGTATCGAGACTCCGGTTATTAAGTTGAGCGTTAGGCTCCGATCATTTTCGTTGAGTATCTAGACTCCGGTTATTAAGTTGAGCGTCAGGCTCCGATCATTTTCGTTGAGTATCCAGACTCCGGTTATTACGTTGAGCGTTCAGGCTCCGGTTATTTTCGTTGAGTATCTTGACTCCGGTTATTACGTTGAGGGTTCAGACTCCGGTCATTTTCGTTGAGTATCTAGACTCCTGTCATTACGTTGAACGTTCAGGCTCCGGTCATTTTCGTTGAGTATCCATACTCCGGTCAATACGTTGAGCGATCAGGCTCCGGTTATTTTCGTTGAGTATCCAGACTCGAGTCATTACATTGAGCGTTCAGGATCCGGTCATTTTTGTTGAGTATCATAACTCCATTTATTACGTTGAGCGTTCAGGATCCGTTCAGTTTCGTTGAGTATCCAGACTCCAAATATTACGTTGAGCGTTCAGGCTCCGGTCAGTTTTGTTGGGTATCCAGACTCCGGTGATTACGTTGATCGTTCAGGCTCCGGTCATTTTTGTTGACTATCCAGACTCGGGTTATTACGTTGAGCGTTCAGGCTCCGGTCAGTTTTGTTGAGTATCCAAATTCCGGTTATTACGTTGAGCATTCAGGCTCCGGTCAGTTTCGTTGGGTATCCAGACTCCGGTTATTACGTTGAGCGTTCAGGCTCCGGTCAGTTTCGTTGGGTATCCAAACTCCGGTTATTACGTTGAGCGTTCAGGCTCCGGTCAGTTTCGTTGGGTATCCAGACTCTAGTTATTACGTTGAGTGTTCAGGCTCCGGTCATTTTCGTTGAGTATCCAGACTTCGGTTATTAAGTTGAGTGTCAGGCTCCGATCATTTTCGTTGAGTATCCAGACTCCGAATATTACGTTGAGCGTTTACGATTCTATCAGTTTCGTTGAGTATCTTGAATCCAAATATTACGTTGAGCATTCAGGCTCCGGTCAGTTTCATTGGGTATCTAGACTCCGGTGATTACGTTGATCGTTCAGGCTCTGGTCATTTTCATTGACTATCCAGACTCGGGTTATTACGTTAAGCGTTCAGGCTCCGGTCAGTTTTGTTGAGTATCCAGATTCCGATTATTACGTTGAGCGTTCAGGCTCCGGTCAGTTTCGTTGGGTATCCAGACTCCGGTTTTTATGTTGAGCGTTCAGGCTCCGGTAATTTTCGTTGAGTATCCAGACTCCGGTTATTAAGTTGAGCGTCAGGCTCCGATCATTTTCGTTGAGTATCCAGACTCTGATTATTACGTTGAGCGTTCAGGCTCCGGTTATTTTCGTTGAGTATCCTGACTCCGGTTATTACGTTGAGGGTTCAGACTCCGGTCATTTTCGTTGAGTATCTAGACTCCTGTCATTACGTTGAACGTTCAGGCTCCGGTCATTTTTGTTGAGTATCCATACTCCGGTCAATACGTTGAGCGATCAGGCTCCGGTCATTTTCGTTGAGTATCCAGACTCCGGTCATTACATTGAGCATTCAGGATCCGGTCATTTTCATTGAGTATCATAACTCCATTTATTACATTGAGCGTTCAGGATCCGGTCAGTTTCATTGAGTATCCAGACTCCAAATATTACTTTGAGCGTTCAGGCTCCGGTCAGTTTCGTTGGGTATCCAGACTCCGGTGATTACGTTGATCGTTCAGGCTCCGGTCATT
Organism: Lathyrus sativus; assembly: GCA_963859935.3. NCBI lineage: Eukaryota > Viridiplantae > Streptophyta > Magnoliopsida > Fabales > Fabaceae > Lathyrus > Lathyrus sativus. Next base: position 239,413,132 of record OZ012736.1, read on the forward strand.
TTCGTTGACTATCCAGACTCGGGTTATTACGTTGAGCGTTCAGGCTCCGGTCAGTTTTGTTGAGTATCCAGATTCCGGTTATTACGTTGAGCGTTCAGGCTCCGGTCAGTTTCATTGGGTATCCAAACTCCGGTTATTACGTTGAGCGTTCAGGCTCCGGTCATTTTCGTTGTGTATCGAGACTCCGGTTATTAAGTTGAGCTTTAGGCTCCGATCATTTTCGTTGAGTATCTAGACTCCGGTTATTAAGTTGAGCGTCAGGCTCCGATCATTTTCGTTGAGTATCCAGACTCCGATTATTACATTGAGCGTTCAGGCTCCGGTTATTTTCGTTGAGTATCTTGACTCCGGTTATTACGTTGAGGGTTCAGACTCCGGTCATTTTCGTTGAGTATCTAGACTCCTGTCATTACGTTGAACGTTCAGGCTCCGGTCATTTTCGTTGAGTATCCATACTCCGGTCAATACGTTGAGCGATCAGGCTCCGGTTATTTTCGTTGAGTATCCAGACTCGAGTCATTACATTGAGCGTTCAGGATCCGGTCATTTTTGTTGAGTATCATAACTCCATTTATTACGTTGAGCGTTCAGGATCCGTTCAGTTTCGTTGAGTATCCAGACTCCAAATATTACGTTGAGCGTTCAGGCTCCGGTCAGTTTTGTTGGGTATCCAGACTCCGGTGATTACGTTGATCGTTCAGGCTCCGGTCATTTTTGTTGACTATCCAGACTCGGGTTATTACGTTGAGCGTTCAGGCTCCGGTCAGTTTTGTTGAGTATCCAAATTCCGGTTATTACGTTGAGCATTCAGGCTCCGGTCAGTTTCGTTGGGTATCCAGACTCCGGTTATTACGTTGAGCGTTCAGGCTCCGGTCAGTTTCGTTGGGTATCCAGACTCCGGTTATTACGTTGAGCGTTCAGGCTCCGGTCAGTTTCGTTGGGTATCCAGACTCTAGTTATTACGTTGAGCGTTCAGGCTCCGGTCATTTTCGTTGAGTATCCAGACTTCGGTTATTAAGTTGAGTGTCAGGCTCCGATCATTTTCGTTGAGTATCCAGACTCCGAATATTACGTTGAGCGTTTACGATTCTATCAGTTTCGTTGAGTATCTTGACTCCAAATATTACGTTGAGCGTTCAGGCTCCGGTCAGTTTCATTGGGTATCTAGACTCCGGTGATTACGTTGATCGTTCAGGCTCTGGTCATTTTCGTTGACTATCCAGACTCGGGTTATTACGTTAAGCGTTCAGGCTCCGGTCAGTTTTGTTGAGTATCCAGATTCCGATTATTACGTTGAGCGTTCAGGCTCCGGTCAGTTTCGTTGGGTATCCAGACTCCGGTTTTTATGTTGAGCGTTCAGGCTCCAGTCATTTTCGTTGAGTATCCAGACTCCGGTTATTAAGTTGAGCGTCAGGCTCCGATCATTTTCGTTGAGTATCCAGACTCTGATTATTACGTTGAGCGTTCAGGCTCCGGTTATTTTCGTTGAGTATCCTGACTCCGGTTATTACGTTGAGGGTTTAGACTCCGGTCATTTTCGTTGAGTATCTAGACTCCTGTCATTACGTTGAACGTTCAGGCTCCGGTCATTTTCGTTGAGTATCCATACTCCGGTCAATACGTTGAGCGATCAGGCTCCGGTCATTTTCGTTGAGTATCCAGACTCCGGTCATTACATTGAGCGTTCAGGATCCGGTCATTTTCGTTGAGTATCATAACTCCATTTATTACGTTGAGTGTTCAGGATCCGGTCAGTTTCGTTGAGTATCCCGACTCCAAATATTACGTTGAGCGTTCAGGCTCCGGTCAGTTTCGTTGGGTATCCAGACTCCGGTGATTACGTTGATCGTTCAGGCTCCGGTCATTTTCGTTGACTATCCAGACTCGGGTTATTACGTTGAGCGTTCAGGCTCCGGTCAGTTTTGTTGAGTATCCAGATTCCGGTTATTACGTTGAGCGTTCAGGCTCCGGTCAGTTTCGTTGGGTATCCAGACTCCGGTTATTACGTTGAGCGTTCGGGCTCCGGTAAGTTTCGTTGGGTATCCAGACTCCGGTTATTACGTTGAGCGTTCAGGCTCCGGTCATTTTCGTTGAGTATCCAGACTCCGGTTATTATGTTGAGTGTCAGGCTCCGATCATTTTCGTTGAGTATCCAGACTCCGATTATTACGTTGAGCATTCAGGATTCGATAAGTTTCGTTGAGTATCTTGACTCCAAATATTACGTTGATCGTTCAGGCTCCGGTCATTTTTGTTGACTATCTAGACTCGGGTTATTACGTTGAGCGTTCAGGCTCCGATCAGTTTTGCTGAGTATCCAGATTCCGGTTATTACGTTGAGCGTTCAGGCTCCGGTCAGTTTCGTTGGGTATCCAGACTCCGGTTATTACGTTGAGCGTTCAGGCTCCGGTAAGTTTCGTTGGGTATCCAGACTCCGGTTATTACGTTGAGCGTTCAGGCTCCGGTCAGTTTCGTTGGGTATCCAGACTCCGGTTATTACGTTGAGCGTTCAGGCTCCGGTAAGTTTCGTTGGGTATCCAGACTCCGGTTATTACGTTGAGCGTTCAGGCTCCGGTCATTTTCGTTGAGTATCCAGACTCCGGTTATTAAGTTGAGTGTCAGGCTCCGATCATTTTCGTTGAGTATCCAGACTCCGATTATTACGTTGAGCGTTCAGGATTCGATAAGTTTCGTTGAGTATCTTGACTCCAAATATTACGTTGATCGTTCAGGCTCCGGTCATTTTTGTTGACTATCCAGACTCGGGTTATTACGTTGAGCGTTCAGGCTCCGGTCAGTTTTGCTGAGTATCCAGATTCCGGTTATTACGTTGAGCATTCAGGCTCCGGTAAGTTTCGTTGGGTATCCAGACTCCGGTTATTACGTTGAGCGTTCAGGCTCCGGTCAGTTTCGTTGGGTATCCAGACTCCGGTTATTACGTTGAGCGTTTAGGCTCCGGTCATTTTCGTTGGGTATCCAGACTCTAGTTATTACGTTGAGCGTTCAGGCTCCGGTCATTTTCGTTGAGTATCCAGACTCCGGTTATTAAGTTGAGTGTCAGGCTCCGATCATTTTCGTTGAGTATCCAGACTCCGGTTATTAAGTTGAGCGTTAGGCTCCGATCATTTTCGTTGAGTATCCAGACTCCGGTTATTAAGTTAAGCGTCAGGCTCCGATCATTTTCGTTGAGTATCCAGACTCCGATTATTACGTTGAGCGTTCAGGCTCCGGTTATTTTCGTTGAGTATCTTGACTCCGGTTATTATGTTGAGGGTTCAGACTCCGGTCATTTTCGTTTAGTATCTAGACTCCTGTCATTACGTTGAACGTTCAGGCTCCGGTCATTTTCGTTGAGTATCCATACTCCGGTCAATACGTTGAGCGATCAGGCTCCGGTCATTTTCGTTGAGTATCCATACTCCAGTCATTACATTGAGCGTTCAGGATCCGGTCATTTTTGTTGAGTATCATAACTCCATTTATTACGTTGAGCGTTCAGGCTCCGGTCAGTTTCGTTGGGTATCCAGACTCCGGTGATTACGTTGATCGTTCAGGCTCCGGTCATTTTCGTTGACTATCTAGACTCGGGTTATTACGTTGAGCGTCCAGGCTCCAATCAGTTTTGTTGAGTATCCAGATTCCGGTTATTACGTTGAGCGTTCAGGCTCCGGTCAGTTTCGTTGGGTATCCAGACTCCGGTTATTACGTTGAGCGTTCAGGCTCCGGTCAGTTTCGTTGGGTATCCAGACTCCGGTTATTACGTTGAGCATTCAGGCTCCGGTCAGTTTCGTTGGGTATCCAGACTCTAGTTATTACGTTGAGCGTTCAGGCTCCGGTCAGTTTCGTTGGGTATCCATACTCTAGTTATTACGTTGAGCGTTCAGGCTCCGGTCATTTTCGTTGAGTATCCAGACTTCGGTTATTAAGTTGAGTGTCAGGCTCCGATCATTTTCGTTGAGTATCCAGACTCCGAATATTACGTTGAGCGTTTACGATTCTATCAGTTTCGTTGAGTATCTTGACTCCAAATATTACGTTGAGCGTTCAGGCTCCGGTCAGTTTCATTGGGTATCTAGACTCCGGTGATTACGTTGATCGTTCAGGCTCTGGTCATTTTCGTTGACTATCCAGACTCGGGTTATTACGTTAAGCGTTCAGGCTCCGGTCAGTTTTGTTGAGTATCCAGATTCCGATTATTACGTTGAGCGTTCAGGCTCCGGTCAGTTTCGTTGGGTATCCAGACTCCGGTTTTTATGTTGAGCGTTCAGGCTCCGGTCATTTTCGTTGAGTATCCAGACTCCGGTTATTAAGTTGAGCGTCAGGCTCCGATCATTTTCGTTGAGTATCCAGACTCTGATTATTACGTTGAGCGTTCAGGCTCCGGTTATTTTCGTTGAGTATCCTGACTCCGGTTATTACGTTGAGGGTTCAGACTCCGGTCATTTTCGTTGAGTATCTAGACTCCTGTCATTACGTTGAACGTTCAGGCTCCGGTCATTTTCGTTGAGTATCCATACTCCGGTCAATACGTTGAGCGATCAGGCTCCGGTCATTTTCGTTGAGTATCCAGACTCCGGTCATTACATTGAGCGTTCAGGATCCGGTCATTTTCGTTGAGTATCATAACTCCATTTATTACGTTGAGTGTTCAGGATCCGGTCAGTTTCGTTGAGTATCCCGACTCCAAATATTACGTTGAGCGTTCAGGCTCCGGTCAGTTTCGTTGGGTATCCAGACTCCGGTGATTACGTTGATCGTTCAGGCTCCGGTCATTTTCGTTGACTATCCAGACTCGGGTTATTACGTTGAGCGTTCAGGCTCCGGTCAATTTTGTTGAGTATCCAGATTCCGGTTATTACGTTGAGCGTTCAGGCTCCGGTCAGTTTCGTTGGGTATCCAGACTCCGGTTATTACGTTGAGCGTTCGGGCTCCGGTAAGTTTCGTTGGGTATCCAGACTCCGGTTATTACGTTGAGCGTTCAGGCTCCGGTCATTTTCGTTGAGTATCCAGACTCCGGTTATTATGTTGAGTGTCAGGCTCCGATCATTTTCGTTGAGTATCCAGACTCCGATTATTACGTTGAGCATTCAGGATTCGATAAGTTTCGTTGAGTATCTTGACTCCAAATATTACGTTGATCGTTCAGGCTCCGGTCATTTTCGTTGACTATCCAGACTCGGGTTATTACGTTGAGCGTTCAGGCTCCGGTCAGTTTTGTTGAGTATCCAGATTCCGGTTATTACGTTGAGCGTTCAGGCTCCGGTCAGTTTCGTTGGGTATCCAGACTCCGGTTATTACGTTGAGCGTTCGGGCTCCGGTAAGTTTCGTTGGGTATCCAGACTCCGGTTATTACGTTGAGCGTTCAGGCTCCGGTCAGTTTCGTTGGGTATCCAGACTCTAGTTATTACGTTGAGCGTTCAGGCTCCGGTCATTTTCGTTGAGTATCCAGACTCCGGTTATTAAGTTGAGTGTCAGGCTCCGATCATTTTCGTTGAGTATCCAGACTCCAATTATTACGTTGAGCGTTCAGGATTCGATAAGTTTCGTTGAGTATCTTGACTCCAAATATTACGTTGATCGTTCAGGCTCCGGTCATTTTTGTTGACTATCCAGACTCGGGTTATTACGTTGAGCTTTCAGGCTCCGGTCAGTTTTGCTGAGTATCCAGATTCCGGTTATTACGTTGAGCGTTCAGGCTCCGGTAAGTTTCGTTGGGTATCCAGACTCCGGTTATTACGTTGAGCGTTCAGGCTCCGGTCAGTTTCGTTGGGTATCCAGACTCCGGTTATTACGTTGAGCGTTTAGGCTCCGGTCATTTTCGTTGGGTATCCAGACTCTAGTTATTACGTTGAGCGTTCAGGCTCCGGTCATTTTCGTTGAGTATCCAGACTCCGGTTATTAAGTTGAGTGTCAGGCTCCGATCATTTTCGTTGAGTATCCAGACTCCGGTTATTAAGTTGAGCGTTAGGCTCCGATCATTTTCGTTGAGTATCCAGACTCCGGTTATTAAGTTGAGCGTCAGGCTCCGATCATTTTCGTTGAGTATCCAGACTCCGATTATTACGTTGAGCGTTCAGGCTCCGGTTATTTTCGTTGAGTATCTTGACTCCGGTTATTATGTTGAGGGTTCAGACTCCGGTCATTTTCGTTTAGTATCTAGACTCCTGTCATTACGTTGAACGTTCAGGCTCCGGTCATTTTCGTTGAGTATCCATACTCTGGTCAATACGTTGAGCGATCAGGCTCCGGTCATTTTCGTTGAGTATCCATACTCCAGTCATTACATTGAGCGTTCAGGATCCGGTCATTTTCGTTGAGTATCATAACTCCATTTATTACGTTGAGCGTTCAGGCTCCGGTCAGTTTCGTTGGGTATCCAGACTCCGGTGATTACGTTGATCGTTCAGGCTCCGGTCATTTTTGTTGACTATCTAGACTCGGGTTATTACGTTGAGCGTTCAGGCTCCAATCAGTTTTGTTGAGTATCCAGATTCCGGTTATTACGTTGAGCGTTCAGGCTCCGGTCAGTTTCGTTGGGTATCCAGACTCCGGTTATTACGTTGAGCGTTCAGGCTCCGGTCAGTTTCGTTGGGTATCCAGACTCCGGTTATTACGTTGAGCGTTCAGGCTCCGGTCAGTTTCGTTGGGTATCCAGACTCTAGTTATTACGTTGAGCGTTCAGGCTCCGGTCATTTTCGTTGAGTATCCAGACTTCGGTTATTAAGTTGAGTGTCAGGCTCCGATCATTTTCGTTGAGTATCCAGACTCCGAATATTACGTTGAGCGTTTAGGATTCTATCAGTTTCGTTGAGTATCTTGACTCCAAATATTACGTTGAGCGTTCAGGCTCCGGTCAGTTTCATTGGGTATCCAGACTCCGGTGATTACGTTGATCGTTCAGGCTCCGGTCATTTTCGTTGACTATCCAGACTCGGGTTATTACGTTAAGTGTTCAGGCTCCGGTCAATTTTGTTGAGTATCCAGATTCCGATTATTACGTTGAGCGTTCAGGCTCCGGTCAGTTTCGTTGGGTATCCAGACTCCGGTTTTTATGTTGAGCGTTCAGGCTCCGGTCATTTTCGTTGAGTATCCAGACTCCGGTTATTAAGTTGAGCGTCAGGCTCCGATCATTTTGGTTGAGTATCCAGACTCTGATTATTACGTTGAGCGTTCAGGCTCCGGTTATTTTTGTTGAGTATCCTGACTCCGGTTATTATGTTGAGGGTTCAGACTCCGGTCATTTTCGTTGAGTATCTAGACTCCTGTCATTACGTTGAACGTTCAGGCTCCGGTCATTTTCGTTGAGTATCCATACTCCGGTCAATACGTTGAGCGATCAGGCTCCGGTCATTACATTGAGCGTTCAGACTTCGGTCATTTCCGTTGAGTATCATAACTCCATTTATTACGTTGAGTGTTCAGGATCCGGTCAGTTTCGTTGAGTATCCCGACTCCAAATATTACGTTGAGCGTTCAGGCTCCGGTCAGTTTCGTTGGGTATCCAGACTCCGGTGATTACGTTGATCGTTCAGGCTCCGGTCATTTTCGTTGACTATCCAGACTCGGGTTATTACGTTGAGCGTTCAGGCTCCGGTCAGTTTTGTTGAGTATCCAGATTCCGGTTATTACGTTGAGCGTTCAGGCTCCGGTCAGTTTCGTTGGGTATCCAGACTCCGGTTGTTACGTTGAGCGTTCAGGCTCCGGTCAGTTTCGTTGGGTATCCAGACTCCGGTTATTACGTTGAGCGTTCAGGCTCCGGTAAGTTTCGTTGGGTATCCAGACTCCGGTTATTACGTTGAGCGTTCAGGCTCCGGTCAGTTTCGTTGGGTATCCAGACTCCGGTTATTACGTCGAGTGTTCAGGCACCGGTCATTTTCGTTGAGTATCCAGACTCCGGTTATTAAGTTGAGCGACAGGCTCCGATCATTTTCGTTGAGTATCCAGACTCTGATTATTACGTTGAGCGTTCAGGCTCCGGTTATTTTTCTTGAGTATCCTGACTCCGGTTATTATGTTGAGGGTTCAGACTCCGGTCATTTTCGTTGAGTATCTAGACTCCTGTCATTACGTTGAACGTTCAGGCTCCGGTCATTTTCGTTGAGTATCCATACTCCGGTCAATACGTTGAGCGATCAGGCTCCGGTCATTTTCGTTGAGTATCCAGACTCTAGTCATTACATTGAGCGTTCAGGATCCGGTCATTTTCGTTGAGTATCATAACTCCATTTATTACGTTGAGCGTTCAGGATCCGTTCAGTTTCGTTGAGTATCCAGACTCCAAATATTACGTTGAGCGTTCTGGCTCCGGTCAGTTTCGTTGGGTATCCAGACTCCGGTGATTATGTTGATCGTTCAGGCTCCGGTCATTTTCGTTGACTATCCAGACTCGGGTTATTACGTTGAGCGTTCAGGCTCCAGTCAGTTTTGTTGAGTATCCAGATTCCGGTTATTACGTTGAGCGTTCAGGCTCCGGTCAGTTTCGTTGGGTATCCAGACTCCGGTTATTACGTTGAGCGTTCAGGCTCCGGTCAGTTTCGTTGGGTATCCAGACTCCGGTTATTACGTTGAGCGTTCAGGCTCCGGTCAGTTTCGTTGGGTATCCAGACTCTAGTTATTACGTTGAGCGTTCAGGCTCCGGTCATTTTCGTTGAGTATCCAGACTTCGGTTATTAAGTTGAGTGTCAGGCTCCGATCATTTTCGTTGAGTATCCAGACTCCGAATATTACGTTGAGCGTTTAGGATTCTATCAGTTTCGTTGAGTATCTTGACTCCAAATATTACGTTGAGCGTTCAGGCTCCGGTCAGTTTCATTGGGTATCCAGACTCCGGTGATTACGTGGATCGTTCAGGCTCCGGTCATTTTCGTTGACTATCCAGACTCGGGTTATTACGTTAAGCGTTGAGGCTCCGGTCAGTTTTGTTGAGTATCCAGATTCCGATTATTACGTTGAGCGTTCAGGCTCCGGTCAGTTTCGTTGGGTATCCAGACTCCGGTTTTTATGTTGAGCGTTCAGGCTCCGGTCATTTTCGTTGAGTATCCAGACTCCGGTTATTAAGTTGAGCGTCAGGCTCCGATCATTTTCGTTGAGTATCCAGACTCTGATTATTACGTTGAGCGTTCAGGCTCCGGTTATTTTTGTTGAGTATCCTGACTCCGGTTATTATGTTGAGGGTTCAGACTCCGGTCATTTTCGTTGAGTATCTAGACTCCTGTCATTACGTTGAACGTTCAGGCTCCGGTCATTTTCGTTGAGTATCAATACTCCGGTCAATACGTTTAGCGATCAGGCTCCGGTCATTTTCGTTGAGTATCCAAACTCCGGTCATTACATTGAGCGTTCAGGATCCGGTCATTTTCGTTGAGTATCATAACTCCATTTATTACGTTGAGTGTTCAGGATCCGGTCAGTTTCGTTGAGTATCCCGACTCCAAATATTACGTTGAGCGTTCAGGCTCCGTTCAGTTTCGTTGGGTATCCAGACTCCGGTGATTACGTTGATCGCTCAGGCTCCGGTCATTTTCGTTGACTATCCAGACTCGGGTTATTACGTTGAGCGTTCAGGCTCCGGTCAGTTTTGTTGAGTATCCAGATTCCGGTTATTACGTTGAGCGTTCAGGCTCCGGTCAGTTTCGTTGGGTATCCAGACTCCGGTTATTACGTTGAGCGTTCAGGCTCCGGTAAGTTTCGTTGGGTATCCAGACTCTGGTTATTACGTTGAGCGTTCAGGCTCCGGTCAGTTTCGTTGGGTATCCAGACTCTAGTTATTACGTTGAGCGTTCAGGCTCCGGTCATTTTCGTTGAGTATCCAGAATCCGGTTATTAAGTTGAGAGTCAGGCTTCGATCATTTTCGTTGAGTATCCAGACTCCGATTATTACGTTGAGCGTTTAGGATTCGATAAGTTTCGTTGAGTATCTTGACTCCAAATATTACGTTGATCGTTCAGGCTCCGGTCATTTTTGTTGCCTATCCAGACTCGGGTTATTACGTTGAGCGTTCAGGCTCCGGTCAGTTTTGCTGAGTATCCAGATTCCGGTTATTACGTTGAGCGTTCAGGCTCCAGTCAGTTTCGTTGGGTATCCAGACTCCAGTTATTACGTTGAGCGTTCAGGCTCCGGTAAGTTTCGTTGGGTATCCAGACTCCGGTTATTACGTTGAGCGTTCAGGCTCCGGTCAGTTTTGTTGGGTATCCGGACTCTAGTTATTACGTTGAGCGTTCAGGCTCCGGTCATTTTCGTTGAGTATCCAGACTCCGGTTATTAAGTTGAGTGTCAGGCTCCGATCATTTTCGTTGAGTATCCAGACTCCGATTATTACGTTGAGCGCTCAGGATTCGATAAGTTTCGTTGAGTATCTTTACTCCAAATATTACGTTGATCGTTCAGGCTCCGGTCATTTTTGTTGACTATCCAGACTCGGGTTATTACGTTGAGCATTCAGGCTCCGGTCAGTTTTGTTGAGTATCCAGATTCCGGTTATTACGTTGAGCGTTCAGGCTCCGGTCAGTTTCGTTGGGTATCCAGACTCCGGTTATTACGTTGAGCGTTCAGGCTCCGGTAAGTTTCGTTGGGTATCCAGACTCCGGTTATTACGTTGAGCGTTCAGGTTCTGGTCAGTTTCGTTGGGTATCCAGACTCTAGTTATTACGTTGAGCGTTTAGGCTCCGGTCATTTTCGTTGAGTATCCAGACTTCGGTTATTAAGTTGAGTGTCAGGCTCCGATCATTTTCGTTGAGTATCCAGACTCCGATTATTACGTTGAGCGTTCAGGATTCGATCAGTTTCATTGAGTATCTTGACTCCAAATATTACGTTGATCGTTCAGGCTCCAGTCATTTTAGTTGACTATCCAGACTCGGGTTATTATGTTGAGCGTTCAGGCCCCGGTCAGTTTTGTTGAGTATCCAGATTCCGGTTATTACGTTGAGCGTTCAGGCTCCGGTCAGTTTTGTTGCGTATCCAGACTCCGGTTATTAAGTTGAGCGTTAGGCTCCGATCATTTTCGTTGAGTATCCAGACTCTGATTATTACGTTGAGCGTTCAGGATTCGATCAGTTTCGTTGAGTATCTTGACTCCAAATATTACGTTGAGCGTTCAGGCTCCGGTCAGTTTCATTGGGTATCCAGACTCCGGTGATTACGTTGATCGTTTAGGCTCCGGTCATTTTCGTTGAGTATCCATACTCCGGTCAATACGTTGAGTGATCAGGCTTCGGTCATTTTCGTTGAGTATCCAGACTCCGGTCATTACATTGAGCGTTCAGGATCCGGTCATTTTCGTTGAGTATCATAACTCCATTTATTACGTTGAGCGTTCAGGATCCGGTCAGTTTCGTTGAGTATCCAGACTCCAAATATTACGTTGAGCGTTCAAGCTCCGGTCAGTTTCGTTGGGTATCCAGACTCCGGTGATTACGTTGATCGTTCAGGCTCCGGTCATTTTCGTTGACTATCCAGACTCGGGTTATTACGTTGAGCGTTCAGGCTCCGGTCAGTTTTGTTGAGTATCCAGATTCCGGTTATTACGTTGAGCGTTCAGGCTCCGGTCAGTTTCGTTGGGTATCCAGACTCCGGTTATTACGTTGAGCGTTCAGGCTCCGGTAAGTTGCGTTGGGTATCCAGACTCCGGTTATTACGTTGAGCGTTCAGGCTCCGGTCAGTTTCGTTGGGTATCCAGACTCTAGTTATTACGTTGAGCGTTCAGACTCCGGTCATTTTCGTTGAGTATCTAGACTCCGGTTATTAAGTTGAGTGTCAGGCTCCGATCATTTTCGTTGAGTATCCAGACTCCGGTGATTACGTTGTTCGTTCAGGCTCCGGTCATTTTCGTTGACTATCCAGACTCGGGTTATTACGTTAAGCGTTCAGGCTCCAGTCAGTTTCGTTGAGTATCCAGATTCCGATTATTACGTTGAGCGTTCAGGCTCCGGTCAGTTTTGTTGGGTATCCAAACTCCGGTTATTACGTTGAGCGTTCAGGCTCCGGTCATTTTCATTGCGTATCCAGACTCCGGTTATTAAGTTGAGCTTTAGGCTCCGATAATTTTCGTTGAGTATCCAGACTCTGATTATCACGTTGAGCGTTCAGGCTCCGGTTATTTTCGTTGAGTATCTTGACTCCGGTTATTACGTTGAGGGTTCAGACTCCGGTCATTTTCGTTGAGTATCTAGACTCCTGTCATTACGTTGAACGTTCAGGCTCCAGTCATTTTCGTTGAGTATCCATACTCCGGTCAATACGTTGAGCGATCAGGCTCCGGTCATTTTCGTTGAGTATCCAGACTCCGGTCATTACATTGAGCGTTCAGGCTCCGTTCATTTTCGTTGAGTATCATAACTCCATTTATTACGTTGAGCGTTCAGGATCCGGTGAGTTTCGTTGAGTATCCAGACTCCAAATATTACGTTGAGCGTTCAGGCTCCGGCCAGTTTCGTTGGGTATCCAGACTCCGGTGATTACGTTGAGCGTTCAGGCTCCGTATATTTTCGTTGACTATCCAGACTCGGGTTATTACATTGAGCGTTCAGGCTCCGGTCAGTTTTGTTGAGTATCCAGATTTCGGTTATTACGTTGAGCGTTCAGGCTCTGGTCAGTTTCGTTGGGTATCCAGACTCCGGTTATTACGTTGAGCGTTCAGGCTCCGGTAAGTTTCGTTGGGTATCCAGACTCCGGTTATTACGTTGAGCGTTCAGGCTCTGGTCAGTTTTGTTGGGTATCCAGACTCTAGTTATTACGTTAAGCGTTCAGGCTCCGGTCATTTTCGTTGAGTATCCAGACTCCGTGTTGCACCCTAAAATTTGCTCAACCTTATTCACTTGGTTTATGTTTCAATATCATTAGCAGTTGCATATAGAGTCATGTACATAGCCTAACCATCTGCATAGCATAAGCATAGCAAGTCATCCAACAGGGGACCAATCATTATTCTCATCTCTAGAGGCCTATCAAGAGGTTATTATCCTGATTCAATCCCATTCAAGTCATCAGAAAAGAATTTGGAAGCTATCAAGTCAATGGATCAAGCAGCTCATCTATCTCCTAACTGAGGGTATCTGGGGATCAATAAGTAATTTGTGGGCTGTGAATGGAGCATGGGGAGTATCTGTGCATCATGGGAGACTTAGAAAGTCATTTGGAGAAGGAGACAAGGCATTGATATGATCACAAGTATTGCAGTTGAAGACAGTCAACTAGGGTTTCATCTGGGTCAACCCTGGGCCAACTCTAGGTCAATTGACTGATTGAAAGGCATTAAGGTCTATTGGAGAGATGTGGGGTTCATCATTTGACACATGTATAAGGATATGGTGATATGCCAAGAAGGATTCAAGAGAAATCAAGGAGAAGAGGAGTTTCTAAATTAGGGTTTCTGTGTAAAATCCCCTAATTTAGGTCAAATTTCCAAGAAGGATAAGTCAAAATGCAGGCTTCAAATGGATCCTTGGCCAACATGAAACTTGTAGAGGATCTCAAGACCTTTAATTTGAGTGGTGGAAGACATCAAGGAGATTTATAGAACTCAAGTTATGGTCCTTGCAAGTTACAGGTCATCTGAGGTATCTGAAATTTTGTCTGTGAAAATGACTTGACTCCCAAGCAATGTTTACCCCTCAAGGAGATTTCAAATGAATTTCTGGTAAACATAAGAGTTGTTCCTCATTGTCTTGGCTTTCTAGAATGGTATAGTATGCCTTCATATGATTTGTGGAACTCTACTTATGGTCTTGGAAAGCAAAGGGTAGTTTGGTCATTTGAGAATTACAGGTCATTTCAACCTATGCCCAAAACTCATACAAGGAAGCTTCAAATGGAAAACTTCACAACATCAAACTTGTTCCAAATGACATTTTGAGTCTAGGAAAATGACCATGAGAGATTGGAAAGATTCATAGCACAAGGTTTCAAAATTGTTGGATTTAATGAATAAAAATGACCTAAAAAGTGCAAGGGAAGTTTCTCCAAGCTTCTAGGAGGTTCTAACCTCACCTATATATTGATATGAGTAACTTCATGCCATGGTTGGTGATCACATTTACTCAAAACCACAAGTCATACACTTTCTCTCATTTTGCAAAATCAATCCAAACTCTCTCAAATTCTCATCAATTTGCATCATTCTTGATCTGTTCTTCATCATCATCATCCAAGGACCAGAATTCACGCATTCATTTGGTAAATTGAAGGAGGATTCGTGCCATTCATCATCATCATTCAAAGTGCAAGAATCTTGGAATTACAAGATCCAAGAGGTTTGAGTCAAATTCATTGCATACAGAAGTCAAGTACAAGTTCCCTGATCCATTTCCAATCATTACAAGCATCTGATCAGAGCATTACCTAGCTGTTTTCTTCACTTTACACCAGGTATGTTTCTACTTCGAATTGCATGTTTAGGTTAGAATTATTAGGTTTTGCTAGCATAGGAAGGTTAAGGTAGGATAGAGGACTGAATGTGATGAATTAGGAGAGCTTTCATGGAGTTTGCCATAGGTGCACCATAACTGTTAGGGCTTGTAACTCATGATTTAATGCGCGAAAATCTTGATGGAATATCATGTTGTGATCAGCATGAGGTGTAGATGAGTTTAGGACAAGAAGTGGTGAGGTTTGGAGCGAGTGATGACAGGTGTTAATGGTGGATTCCATCTGCTATACCTATCGGGTTCCGTTATTGCTTGAGTTTTAGGAGGAGTATTGGTTATGGTTGTGTAGAGGGAGGAATTTAGAGCAACTTTGCTCTTGGAGTCGAGGGAATTCATGGTGAAATGAGAGAGAACAGAGCACTTGAAGATGCAAGCATGGTTAGGGTTTTCATGGTTTAGGGTTTGCTGGAGGTTGAAGATAACCCCTGGACCACACGATCTTGAGATTGACCTTGACTTGGCTCCTCATCCAACGGCCGTGGTTTAAAAGGAAAACGGAGGGAGAATTTAAACTATGAAACGCCCCGTTTCATTAAGTCTTTCTGACTGGGCTCAAATGTTGCTTGCTAATAACACCCCCTCAAACCAAGCCCAATCCCAATTCAACTGGAAACCTTGCTATTGGCACCGTTCAGAGTTTTTATTTTTTTATTATGTTTTCTGTTTGCATTGGGCCCAGACGCGCTTGCTATGCGCGCCCCCCAGTCTGGGCCCATCTCTTAATTTCAACTGATTTTCACTACTTTCTGCACCCCCTTTCATTTAATTCATTTCATTTTATTTCAAAAAAAATATTAATTCTTTAAAAAATCATAATAAATCAAAAAATGCATATTTTCCATTGGTTCTTTTTGCATTATTTTCTTAATTTGGTCAAGAAAATTATCATCCAAAAAAATTAATAATTCATTTCATTTTCTTATTTTTGGCATATTTTCCTTTTAATTAGGTGTAAATAATATTTTGTTTAGTACATGAATTTGTTAATTTTTGTTCTAATAGTTGCTTTAATATTTTTCACCCATTCTTTTTAGGTTGATTAGTAGATAAGATTAGCTTGTGTATACAATTTAGTTCCCTTTTTTAGGAATTAATTTTAGGTGTTTAGTTTAGGTGTGAATAACATGAACAAAGTTAGGGTTTTAAGTGATGACTTAGGAGAATTGAATCATTTCCCTTAGGATTTAGAAATTGAAAGTTTGGGGTATGGGACTATAGGGACTATGGATAGTTATTAGATCCCCTTAGAAAAAATCAGGATTCCCCTACTGCTATTAATATACTGTCTATCTTTGATTGATTGGTGTGGTGTGCCCTCTGGGGATTATTGTTTGTCTGTATGGGTATTGGGATTGCCTGGGAATTGGGGGAGCTGAAGACTTGAGAAGATGAAGACCATTGGAGATCCAGAGACTGAAGACCAACTTCCAGAGTTGATGAAGAGATTCCTGCTAGCAGCTGTTGAGGAGATTAGGGTTTAGGAGCTAGGCAGAGCTCTAGATTAGAAAGCTTGATTCTCAAACATGGAGGGCCTTGACTGCCTCCATTCCTCTCTGTGATGCAGAGTCTCTAAGACACTCACCCCCTTCCTTTGGAAGGCTTGGTGCTACTGTCTAAGGGATAGAACTCGTGAGAGAAAATATCTTATGTGTTAGTAGCAGTTGGTTTGCCACCCTTGGTAGTCAACTAATTGCTTAACACCCAATTCACTCTTGTGATTGATCCCTCATCCTGGAGGTTTGAGACTTGAAGGAAAGCCATTGTAGACTGAAGGTTGCTGACAAAGACCTTGCTTGAAGACTGTGGAGATGGAGATTGATGCTTGCTGAAGCTTGAAGATAGGTGTTGATGCAGAGCTGCTGTGGCTGTTTACTTTTCTGCTGTATTTCATTTCTGATGTATTGATTGGTTTTCTGGACTGTATTGTTTGCTGTTTACCCTGTTGGGTTGAAGGTGAATCCTGTTCACTTTTGCCTATTGTTTTCCAGGTTCGAGGTTGAGTGGGACTCCCTTGCCTCGCTTGTATTGCTGCATTCATGCATTTTACTGCTTTCCTGTATATATCTGATATTGTTTCTGTTTCTGCCAATTCCCTTAGGATCTCTGTTTCTCTCTGCGCAAGAGAGGAGCATGATAGACTCTAGGTCTTAACCCATGCATGATAACATTAGGTTAGTTTGATTCCCTTCGCAACCGTAGGGTAGAGTTCTGTCTCTTCTTCCTCAAAACAAACAGAAAAATACAATAAAATTTCAAACACAATAAAAGATACTTCTTCCGTAAAAGAATGTGAACTCATCAAGACGTCATTTTTGTCCGCTTGGACTGCTAATCAGAAAAACCTTTTTCAGAAGGAATAAAATCAACCAAGACAGACTTGTGTCGTACGTGGCCCGAACTACGTTTGCTCTGATCTTTCATGCTGTATGAAAGTACGTAGGCATAGGATGCGATATCCTAGCGAGCAACCTTCCCCTCCTTTCCCGCAGGTAGGCGAACTACGTTGACTCTGATTTCTCGTTCCCGACGGGAATACGTAGGCATAAAATGCGATACTTTGCCGAGTCATTTTATTTTCATTTTATTTTCTTTTAACCCTTAACCCTTAGAGTAGATAGAATAACAATCCATACCCGAAAACAAGCGTGGATCCCGTCGAGTACGACGGACGTGAGGGGTGCTAATACCTTCCCCTTGCATAACCGACTCCCGAATCCAGGTTTTGGTTGCGATGACCATACCTTTCCCGTGTTGTGCGAGGTTTATTCTGAGCGTTTCCTTTCCCTCCCGTGGGATAAATAACGCACGGTGGCGACTCTTCTGTTCAGCCGGCGCCGATTTTCGCAGTAGCGACAGCTGGCGACTCTGCTGGGGACCCAATGTCCCCTGGCTGCTAAGGACTGCGATAATTCTTATGCATTTGGGATCCAACGTCCCTTAAGAGAGTCAATCCTAACGCTTGTTTTCCCGTCGAGGATTTTGTATGGGTGTATATTTCTGACCTTTATTTTCAGCATTATATATTGATTATTATTGCTATATTGGGGGTGTGACGGGTGTTCTGATATTGAGTGAGAAGCCGGACCTGGGCTTAAGCGCACCTTAGACTTAGAGTAGAGATTAGTGGGCGCGCACGTGCTTTGCATGTCCTAGTGTCCCGCGAAATCTACACTCAGACGAGGTTCTTCTGGTTGGCCTCTTGTCCTGCCCTTTGGGTGGCTCGGGTTGCTGGTTAGTTGGATTGTCGACTCTGGGGACCGATCATTTGGAAGTTGGCTAAGTGAGGCCTCTTCAGGATTTGATGATGCCACTCCTTCTGGGAATCGTATCATCAACCCTGAAAGTCTGTGACGCCGACGACCGCATAGGATGCCATACCTTTGTCAGTTACTAGGACATCTACCCGTGAGAGGGTTTGGGGTTATGCAGGTAACTAGACCTTCAAATACCGGTTATTTCTGGATCAGAGATCCTGGGTATTTATGGAGAGTTATGAGGTCTGTCAGAGACCATTTGGAGATGTGTTATGAGGTCAGTCAGAGACCATTTGGAGACGTGTTATGAGGTCTATCAGAGACCAGTTGGAGGGTTCTAAGGTCTGTCAGAGACCTATTGGAGTTATGATTTGAGGTCTATCAGAGACCAGTCAGAGTTATGCTGTGGGTCTGTCAGAGACCATTGTTGGAGCTTTGTCTTAGGTCTATCTGACACCAGGGTGTGAGGACTTCTAGAGAGTCTATCTGAGACTTCTTGATATGGTTCAGGCTATTCAGCTATGGCATTTGGTCCCTGTTGCATGTCACTTGCATTGCATTGTTTGCATACTCATCATCATTGCATCCTACTAACGTGTGTCTGTGCTGCAGGTGCATTTGCATTCCCCCGGTTCTAGTGTCTGGACTTCTGAGTATTGATCATGGCTGGTTTGAGGATGACCGTTGCGTATAAGCTACCTATCCCCGATATTACTCCACTCCTGGGTCTGATTTCTCTTGCAGATGAGGATGTCCGTAGAAGCTTCAGGCAGAGTTACGGACGACTGTTGAGTTTAGTTCGCAGGTCTACTGATGATGAATTGAATGAGCTGTACACCTTAATGCAATTCTATGACCCGGCTTTGAGATGTTTCACGTTTGCGGACTTTATCTTGGGGCCTACCATGGAGGAGTACGTAGAGTTTACTGAGCTGCCAGTTCAGAATGCAGTTCCTTTTATTCACTCAGCCGCTGAGCCCAAGTTGGAGGATTTAGCCAAGGCCCTGCACATGAATCCTTCTGAGTTGTTGATGACTGCGTGGCGAGGGGTTCCGGGTTTTTCTCTTCAGTTTCTGGTTGGTAAGGCTCAAGAGTACGCCAAGAATGGGTGTTGGGTGGTCTTCAACGCTATTTTGGCCCTCTGCATTTATGGGATAGTGCTGTTCCTAAATTCCCAAACTTCGTGGATATGGATGCATTTCATCTATTTGCTGCTGGTAACCCAGTACCAACGCTGATCGGGGACTTTTACCATTCGATGCACTACAGGAATGAAAACAGGAGAGGCAAGAACGTCTCTTGTTGCGTACCTTTGTTGTATATGTGGTTCAAGAGCCATTTTCCCTCGAGGGGACCTTTCGTGGATAATGCAATCACGCCCGACTGGCCAGAGCATATGATGAGGTTAACTTCTGAAGACATTGAATGGTTTGATAGAGATCTGCTGGGATCCGAGCTTATCTTCAGTTGTTCTGGGTACCCTAATGTCCCGCTGATAGGAAGGAAAGGGTGTATCAACTACAACCCATCTCTGTTGGTCCGTCAGTTCGGATATGCACTGAAGAACCCACCAAAGGAGGAAGAAGTACAGGAATCTCTGTACTTCACCGGTGATTTGGAAGGGGAGTTACTAGCCAAGCTGCACCATGCCTGGACGCGTATTAACCGAAGAGGGAAGCCGTTGTTAGGGAAGAATGACTGTCAGGCCTACGCACCTTACAGAGTTTGGATCCAGGAGAGAGCAAGTCAGTTGCGGATGCCATTTCCAGATGCACCAGCCCTTGTTCCTATTCCGGTAGCAGAGCCAACTACTGTTTCTCGGGAAGCCTACGAACAAGTTGTGAAAGAAAAAGAAGCCTTGATGAAGATCAACAAAGGGTTAGAGCAGGAGCTAGCCCAGATACGCAGTGAGAAAAACAAGGTCGTGCATGCTTTCCAACAGCAGATTGAGCTAATGAACAGACTAGGGGCTGAGTTGGCTGAGGAGAGGAAGAAGCGCGAACGTCTGGGGCAAGAGTTCAGAAGCTCCCATGACATGCTGGAATCCAAAAAGAAAGCGCTCGACGCAGCTCACCGAGAGATCTCTTCTTGCAATAAGACTTGGAATGCTACGCTCACCAACAATAAGAAGAGGGAGGATAAGTTGAAGCAGCAAATTTCCGACCTCGAAGAGCAGTTGAAGTCCAGCATCAAGAAGTGTGAAGAAGAAGTGATGACCCGGTATAGTCTCCAAAATGCACTAAACAAGGCCATCAAAGGCAGAGATGAAGCTGTGTCTCAGAAGCGTAAACTAGAGGATCGCTTCGGAGAGGGGGCATGGGAGGAAACTGCTGAAGACGTGCGACGTGTTCTCAAGAGAAGAAACCAACTTGTCGAAGGGCTGCTTACCCAACCAGGTCATCCGGAGACCAAGAAGTTGCTAGAAGAATACCAGACTTATGGGAGTGTTTGATCATTTCATGTAGTAACTTGTATGCTTTGTTTGCATAGTGCTGACCATCACCAGGATTGTTGGTTGAGGTCATGCCTTCTTATTGTACTCTCAGTGATATTGTATTCCGGGCTTATTGGTTTCTCTGCAATATATGAGGCTTTCTGTGATTCAACTCTGATCTTTGTATTGCTAGCACTGTCATTGCACCGGCACCTTCACACTAGAATCGGGGAATGAATTTCCCTAATGCACAGACACACATTGCATTGCATTCATATTCATATTGCATTACCGGTAATCTTTGGATGGTGTCTTATTTCCCGCTCTGTACCAGGTACTTTCCAGGATTGCAGATCAGCACCCGCACCGCTATTCCACTCGCTCCAACTGTCAAAGAATCATGGATCAAATGCAGAACGAGATGCAAGATATGCGCGAGAAGCTAGCTCTCTTTATGCAGACCATGGAAGCTATTGCAAAAGGTCAGGAGAATTTGCAAGCCATGGTGCAGCCTCTATTGGTCAGAAACGCCGGTCACGGTAACGAGGATCATCAGTCTATGCGAGTCGATACTGTTCAGGGAGATGGCACTCCCACGCCAGTGGCTCCACCTGTAGTCAATATACCTACTGCTAATGTCAACAACGCTACCGCTGCTGGGAATGGTAACGTCGGAGTTGGGAACGAGACTGCTGTCCATAACATCGGGCTTGGTGATGTCAACTTGGGTGATAATATGGGAGGCAATGGCTTCGGCCATGCTGGATTCGGGTTCAACGATCAGGGATTCGATAACGCTGGGAAGTATGGTTTCAATGCTCAAGGCTTTGGGCAAGATGGTTATGGTGTGGCCAATCAGGGTTACGGAGGTTTCGGAAATGGAAACGGCGCTGGGTTAATGGCTTTTGGGCCTGCTGGAGGTGTTCAGGGATACGGCAACAGAGGCCGAGGCCCGGTGATGAATCAGATTAGAGCTGGCCGCAATAATGAATATGATGGGTATGGAGCTGGGAATGGTATGTGGCAAGAATATCAGCAGGAGGACGCTTTCTCCGGCGGAGGCTTTGAAGGGCCGATGGATAACTCCCAGAAGATCAGAATGCTAGAAGAGTAGATGAGGGGGGTCCTGAACCAAAGTGCTGTGGGCTTAGACATGGCAACAATGGGTCTGGTACCTGGCTTGAGGGTGCCAATCAAATTCAAAGCTCCTACGTTTGATAAGTATAAAGGGGACGCCTATCCGAAAGTGCATGTGCGGGCTTATTACAGAAAGATGTCTGCTTACTCAACTGATGAAAGAATGCTAATGCATTTCTTTCAGGATAGTTTGTCAGGCCCTTCCCTAGAGTGGTATATGGGATTGGAGCCAACTAATATCAAGACCTGGAAGCAATTGGCAGAGGAATTTGTAGCTCACTACAAGTATAACAGCGACTTGGCGCCCAATCGGGTCCAGTTGACAGGGCTGTCTCAGAAGAAGGGTGAGAGCTTTAAAGAGTACGCGCAAAGGTGGCGCGATATGGCTGCCAGGGTCCGTCCTCCTTTAGAAGACAAGGAAATGAATGACATGTTCATTGGCACGTTCACAGGCATGTTTTATGACAAGTTGTTTCACACATCTTTGGCTAGTTTCTCAGATTTGATTCTGATGGGAGAAAAGATTGAAAACAACATTAAGCAAGGCAGGTTCCAGGCTGAGGAATCCACTGCATCTGGCAGTAATAGAAAGGCTTTTGGTGGGCGCCGTCAGGGCGAGGCAAGCGCAGTATTTGGAGGCCGAGGCCGAGGCAGGGGACGAAACCAATATCATCAGCCGCAGCAGGTGGCGAGTGTTACTATTCCATATCAACAACAACCGTTTCAGCAACAGCCAGTGCAACAACAACAGCAGCAGCAGCAGCAGCCACAGCAGGGGGCACAACAGGCTCAGCGAAGATTCCAGGGTGGTAAACCAAGAAGAGTGTTTTAGAAGCCTCCCTCAACGTATGCTGATTTGTTGCAGACATTGTTGGGTTTGAACCTGGTAGAGAAGAGAACTCTGGCACCGATAACGGGAACTCCCCCGTATGGTTATGATGCAAGCAGGCACTGTGAGTTTCACTCTGGGGCTCCGGGCCACGATGTAGAGGGTTGCCATGCTTTTAAGCATGTTGTGCAGGATCTTTTGGACAATAAGGCTATCAATTTCGGAACGGCAGGTCCGAATATAGTGCAGAAACCCATGCCTAATCATGGGGAAAACGCCATTCTGACTGAGGAAGGGTTGAATCTGATTATGAATGTCGACGATTTAAAGACGCCGCTGAACGAGATAAAAAGCAGATTATTGCAAGGGGGTGTTTATCCAGGATGTGACGAGTATTGCTTAGAATGCTGGACCCTAGCTGGGGGGTGTGATGGTTTGAAGAAAGGCATCCAGGCTTTAATTGACGGAGGCACATTGCAGTTTGACCGAGCAGCAACTGAAGAGCCTGCAGGGGCAGTAGCAGATGATCAGAGCGATGTGGCCACTGTAACGATTCCTCGGAAGACAATCACTATTGCAGCACCGGTCCAGCGACCACCGATCACCATAACTAAGGCCGGACCGATCTCGTACGAGAATACAAAAGCAGTCCCATGGTCATATGGGTTGGAGGTGTATTGTGACGGGATAAAGATTGATGTTAATAAACAGCCAGCCGAGACTGTAGAGAATGTGGTTGGTTTAGGAGGTATGACAAGGAGTGGTAGGATCTTTATATCACCTGAAGTGGAGGCCGAAAGACTAGCGAAAGGAAAAGGGAAGATGGTTGAGAATGTCCCAGTGCAAGCAAGAGAAAAAGAAGCGGCATCGAAAGACGTAGAAGAGTTCATGCGCTTGATTCGAAAAAGTGATTATAAGATTGTGGAGCATCTGCAACAGACGCCCTCCAAGATATCTATCCTGTCGTTGCTGCTGTGTTCTGAAGCTCACAGAAATGCTTTGTTGAAAGTCCTGGATACTTCCTTTGTACCCCAAGACGTCTCCGTAAATCAGCTGGAAGGAGTGTTGGCACATGTGAATGCAGGCCACAGCTTGGGCTTTACCGACTTCGATTTGACCCCGAAAGGGAGAGATCATAATATGGCGCTGCACATATCTGTCGAGTGTAGAGGATCAGTAATGTCGCATGTATTGGTCGACACCGGATCGTCTTTGAATGTGATGCCCAAGAAAGCGATGATGAAGCTAGATGTCAGAGGAATCCTATGCACGCCCAGTGACTTGGTAGTCAGAGCGTTTGATGGCACGCGAAGAACAGTCTTTGGATCGATAACATTGCCTCTGCAGGTGGGGCCAGAGGTATTTGCAACGGAATTTTATATCATGGATATACAGCCCGCATATAGCTGCCTGCTCGGAAGACCCTGGATTCATGGGGCTGGGGCAGTCACGTCTACCCTGCATCAGAAGTTGAAATATATGGTCGGAGACAGCGTGGTCACCGTATGCGGAGAAGAAGACATCCTGGTCAGCCATCTATCGTCATTTAAATATGTGGAGGTCGACGGAGAGATCCACGAAACACCCTGCCAGGCATTCGAAGGGTTGCGTATCAAGGACAAAGGTCCCGGGCTGAGCAAAGTGTCGGAGATAGCCGTCTCGTCGTATAAAGAAGCTCAAGCTCTGGTGGAGGCAGGAGAAGCAAAGGGCTGGGGCAAAGTGCTGGATATTCCTGTGAAGATGGACCGGTTCGGGCTGGGATACCAACCGTCGTCATCAACACCTGCTGTGGGGGCACCCCGTTTCAGAGGGCCAATAACCATCTCTGCCAGTGGAGTATGTCATGAAACCGTCAATGCTGCTTCAGAGTCTGACGAAGGAGACAGTGACTGTGATATGGATGCCTGGATTCAGCCAAGCACGCCAGGACAGGGACTGTGCAACTGGTCTATTCAGGAGCTTGTTCCTGTGACTCTTAAACAATAATGCTTTGTTTTATTAATTTTTGAATGATCTGATGTCTTGCCCGGGGCATCGTGATTTGCTTAGGGCTGTGTTGTTATGAACATTGCATGTTAATCATTAAATAAATGGCATTTTTCATGTGCAAATACTGTAATCTCTGTCTTTCTTGTTTTGTATTTTTCAATAAAATGGCAACGTGGTTATTCGCTTTATATGCATTTTGAAGCACTTAACCATTCCTTTTGCAGGATAACATTTTCAGATGACATCCTTGAACCACCTATGACTCGTCCCGACTTTGAGCACCCGGTATTTCAGGCTGAAGAAGAGGTTGTCGAAGATAGTGACGTTCCTGAAGAACTGTCTTGGTTGGTGAAGCAAGAGGAAAGAGCCATTCTGCCTCACGAAGAGGTCATCGAAATTATCAACTTGGGGTCGGAAGGGGTTGAGAAGAATATCCGTATCGGAGCCGCGCTGCAGAGCGATATCAAGCGAAGAGTGGTTGAAATGCTCAGGGAGTATAGTGATGTATTCGCTTGGTCGTATGAAGATATGCCAGGGCTCGATACAGATATGGTTGTGCACCATCTGCCACTGAAAGGAGAATGCCCGCCGGTTAAACAAAAGCTCCGCAGAACTCGACCAGATATGGCAGTGAAGATCAAAGAGGAAGTTCAAAAACAGTGGGACGCTGGTTTCCTGGCTGTGACAAAATATCCCTCATGGGTTGCTAACATCGTACCAGTGCCAAAGAAAGATGGCAAGGTTCGGATGTGCGTGGATTATAGGGATTTGAATAAAGCAAGCCCAAAAGACGATTTTCCACTTCCTCATATCGATGTGCTAGTCGATAATACTGCTCAATACTCTGTATTCTCCTTCATGGATGGCTTTTCAGGCTATAATCAGATTAAAATGGCGCCAGAGGATATGGAGAAGACCACTTTCATAATGCCTTGGGGAACATTTTGCTACAAAGTGATGCCCTTCGGCTTGAAAAATGCTGGGGCAACATATCAGCGTGCTATGACGACTCTTTTTCATGATATGATGCACAAAGAGATCGAAGTTTATGTTGACGATATGATTGCCAAATCCCAGACGGAGGAAGAGCATCTGGTGAATCTGCTGAAGTTATTTAAGAGACTTAGGAAGTTCAGGCTGAGACTGAACCCTAACAAATGCACCTTCGGGGTGAGATCGGGCAAGCTGTTGGGGTTTATCGTAAGCGAAAGAGGAATAGAGGTCGATCCTGCTAAAATAAAAGCGATTCAAGAAATGCCGACGCCTAAAACAGAGAAAGAGGTGCGCGGGTTTTTAGGGAGGTTGAACTACATCGCCCGGTTCATATCTCACCTAACGGCCACGTGTGAACCATTATTCAAGCTGTTGAAGAAAGATCAAGCTGTAATGTGGAACGAAAACTGTCAAAAGGCGTTCGATAAAATAAAGCAGTATTTGCAGGCGCCTCCTATTTTGATACCCCCAGTGGCAGGGAGACCCTTGATTATGTATTTGACAGTTCTTGAGGGAAGCATGGGTTGTGTTCTCGGTCAACACGACGAGACAGGAAGAAAAGAGCATGCGATTTACTACTTGAGTAAGAAATTTACAGATTGTGAATCTCGATACTCAATGTTGGAGAAAACTTGTTGCGCGCTAGCCTGGGCCGCCAAGCGTTTGAGGCAATACATGCTGAATCATACAACCATGCTCATCTCGAAGATGGATCCTATCAAATATGTATTCGAAAAGCAGGCGTTGTCAGGGAGAATTGCCCGTTGGCAGATGGTCTTGACTGAATACGACATCCAATATGTCTCGCAAAAGGCTATAAAGGGGAGTGTGCTGTCTGAGTATCTGGCGGAGCAGCCTATTGAAGATTACCAATCAATGAGGTTTGATTTTCCTGACGAGGATATCATGTACCTAAAGATGAAAGATTGTGAAGAGCCGCTGCCAGACGAAGGACCAGAGTTGGGTTCCAAATGGAAGATGATATTTGACGGAGCTGTGAATGCTTACGGTAGCGGAATAGGGGCAATCATCACTACGCCGCACGGGTCGCACATCCCGTTTACTGCCCGATTGACTTTTGCCGTTACCAAAAATGAAGCCGAATACGAAGCTTGTATAATGGGGCTTGAAGAAGCCATTGATTTGCGAATCAAGAATTTAGACGTATACGGAGACTCAGCTCTGGTGGTGAATCAAATAAAAGGGGAATGGGAGACACGTCAGCCCAACTTAATACACTACATGAATTATGCAAGGAGATTGTTGCCTTTCTTTGACAAGGTTGAGTTGCATCATGTGTCGCGGGCAGAGAATCAAATGGCTGACGCCCTCGCCACGTTGTCTTCCATGTACAAAGTCAACTTCTGGAACGAGGCTCCCCGAATCATTATCTCTCGGCTTGACAGACCAGCTTTCGTATTTGCTATTGATGAAGCATCTGACGACAAACCGTGGTATTTTGATGTCCTTAATTTTCTGAAGAATAAAGAGTATCCGGCTGGGGCATCCAGTCAAGATCAGAAGACTCTCAGGAGATTAGCGGGTAATTTCTATTTGAATCCGGATGGGGTCTTATACAGAAGAAACCACGACTTGGTGTTGTTGCATTGTGTAGACGAGAAAGAGGCGAAGCTGCTCATGGAGGAAATACACGAAGGTACCTTTGGTACGCATGCGGGTGGGCATGCTATGACGAGAAAGCTGTTGCGGGCAGGTTACTTTTGGCTGGCTATGGAGACTGATTGCTTCAAGTTTGCGAGGAAGTGCCATAAGTTCCAAATCTATGCTGATAAGATCCATGTGCCTCCGAGTCCTCTGAATGTGATGTCATCGCCATGGCCATTCTCGATGTGGGGAATCGATATGATTGGAAAGATCGAGCCGACAGCTTCTAACGAGCACCGGTTCATTCTAGTAGCAATCGATTATTTTACCAAGTGGGTGGAAGCGGCGTCATACGCAAATGTAACGAAGCAAGTGGTGGCTAGATTCATCAAGAGAGATATCATTTGCCAATATGGGATCCCCGAGCGGATAATCACGGACAACGGTTCAAACCTGAACAACAAAATGATGAAGGAGCTCTGTCAGAATTTCAAGATCGAACATCACAACTCCTCCCCTTACCGACCCAAGATGAATGGCGCTGTCGAGGCGGCCAATAAGAATATCAAGAAGATTGTTCAGAAGATGGTGGTGACCTATAAGGATTGGCACGAGATGCTACCTTTCGCTCTGCACGGTTATCGTACGACGGTACGCACATCAACCGGGGCAACCCCGTTCTCGTTAGTATACGGAATGGAAGCGGTATTACCATTGGAAGTTGAGATCCCTTCTCTGAGGGTATTGCGAGACGTTCAGTTAGACGAGGCAGAATGGGTGAAAGACAGGTTGAACCAATTGAGTTTGATGGATGAGAAGAGGCTAGCTTCTCTAGCATACGGTCGTTTGTACCAGAGCCGAATGAAGAAAGCATATGATAAGAAGATACATCCTCGGAGCTTTCAGACGGGCGACTTGTGCTGAAAAGGATTCTCCCGCCGCAGGCAGATCACAGGGGCAAGTGGACCCCCAACTACGAAGGGCCATACGTTGTCAGGAAAGTCTTTTCAGGAGGAGCGTTATTGTTGTCCACCATGGACGGTGAGGACTTTACGTCACCTGTGAATTTGGACGCAGTTAAAAAATACTTTGCTTAAAATTGACCCGCTGGACAGAAAAAAGAGAGTCCAGGCAAAAATGGGGCATCCTGGCGAACCAAAAAACAGAATGAAAGGTTCGGGCAAAAGTTAGGGATAAAATTGAAAAAAAGTACACCCGCGAAGTTGAAAACCTACACTGGGCGGCTTCGGCAAAAAAGGGTATCCCGGTGAACTGAAAACCCGTAAAGGGCGGTTCACGCAAAAGTTAGGGATTTGAAAAGCAAATGACTGCGGTCCGAATTTGATACTACAGTAAGCATCAGTGCGGGAGAATACGCTCGAGGGGTCGATTATCGGATACAATCTCTTCGGAAGTGTGGATACCGGGAAAGCATTTGAGTCGGGCGAGTCATAGGAGGATCAGTTTGTGGTGTTCGTCTGCATCCCGTTGCCGACATGTGTACAAATTTAATTTGTCAAAATATTTATGCTTCTTGTGCATACTTGTGTATTTGCTTTGCGTAGCTTCCTCTTTTCAGGAGTTACATCCCGTGTACAAAAACTCCGCCCATTCAGGGGCCCAATCAATAAAATATGTTATTCAGTATTTGATGTTGGTTCTTTACTGTTTTGTGCATGATAAAACGCCTAAGTTTACTGAAACTAGCATGTGTATAACATCACTGGCCCTTGCCAACAATTGCTAAAGCTTTGAATTAACTGAAGATGATGTCACTAACCTGAATAGATTTGGTTGCATAGGCTTGTCTTGTTTTGTTTGTGTTGTTGCAGGTTTCATAGCCGTACGAGGAAGACGATCAAAAGGTTGCAGTAATAAAAGACTCGACCCCCACGCAGGTCATGCATGTTCTTCCTGAAGAAGGATAGAATTCCCCAGCTGGTCGTAGCTTATCCAAAGGAGCATGCTCCAGCAAAGCCATTTAGTCTCAGCAGAATTGGCGATTCCAAGGTGGTGAGCTGTATTCAGGCAGTTTACCTTTCCCCGCAGGGTCATTTACTCTCCCCCAGTGGAGTTAGTTAATTTTCCCCAAGAGAATCATCCCATCCCCAGCGGAATTCTCTTTGCAAGTGTTTTCATTCCTCCCAATGGAACTCGAAGAGTAAGACTCTCCCCGGCAGAGTTGGTTGTGTGCCTTGGCATTTATTTTGTCAGAATACCGTGTGATATCAGTTCACTCTCCAGCAGAAGTTCAATCATACCAAGCGCATCTGCTATTCTCCAGCAGAGTTATTTTCCCCAGCAGGGTGTTACTTCAATGAGGTGCTTGGTTCAAGTTCCCAATTTCCTAGCTGAGTCGGCTTCACTCTTCCAGCATTTATTTTGCCGGAATGATTCTGTAGCACCTGGCTATCCCCAGCGGAGTTGGCATTTATCTTCAGCATTTATTTTGCTGAAGCAGCTCCTATATCTCAGCAGTCCGAGTCTGCATTTGCATTGGCATACAGTGTCATACTTGCATCCACCAAATAAAAGCATAGCATTTCCATGTCTAATGGAGCATTGTGTCATCATTGACAAACGCATGCATTTTGAAACGTAAACCAGGTTGGCTAACCTTTTGTTTCAAGTATTGTTCTCTTGCAGGTAGAGAGAGCCCTTGCTCAGGTGAATCAATAAACATTCGGAGTCTCGGCAGGAGACATTCAACGAAGTGTCAGCTTTGGCACTACTCCCCACAGAGTCAGCAGGATAAGTTCCCTTTGTCCCCAAGCAGAGTTACTTATTTCCTTGCCAGGGTTTCTTGTTGAAGTTTCTCTAGTCTGACCAGCGGATTGTTTCCTTCAAAGGTGTTGTTACGTCAGCATTAAAAGGTTTCATGAACCAGAACTTCAGAGGCCACCGCCGGTTATCAGAACAGGCGTCTGGAAGTTGGGTTTCCAAATATCCCCAGTAGAGTCAGCCTCAAAGATGCTGTAATGTCAGTGATAAGAAGTTTGCGGACCAATGGAAGGATGATTCCTAACGTGGACGGGTTTATTGACAAGTTTTTTGCTAAGAGAAGTGGGGGTCCTAACGTGGACATTTCCTCAAGTTGATGATATGTGCTAGTCCTAACGTGGACAGATTCGAGTTCTTGGTATTGATTGAGTGTGGAGTCCTGACGTGGACAAAAGTGGGTTACTCTTCGTGTTGGTGTCCTGACGTGGACAATTTATTTCCAGCAAGTGTCTTTCTTCTTGATGGTGAACTGTGTGTCCTGACGTGGGCAAAGTTATAGTTTTTGGCGATGACAAGATGCGAGAGTCCTGACGTGGACAAATTTATCCTTCTTCATGTTGTTGGCAAAGTATGAGTCCTGACGTGGACAAAGTCTTATTTCCCCAGCAAGTCGAAGACGCACAAGTCCTGACGTGGACAGGTTCTATTATTTCATCAGATGAAGATGTGAGTCCTGACGTGGACAAGTCTCACTTCCCCAGTGGGCCGAAGGTGCACGAGTTCTGACGTGGACAAGGTTTTATTTCCTCAGCGAGTCAAGAGGGGAGTCCTTACGTGGGCAAATCAAGACGAAATGTGAGTCCTGACGTGGACAAGTTTATTCCTCACGTGGAAAGAGAAGTTGTTTCCTTACGTGGAGAAGTTTAGTCCTGACGTGGACAGATTAAAGTTTCATTCCTTACGTGGAAAGATTGGAGTCCTTACGTGGACAAAGTGAAGTGAAAGTTGGAGTCCTTACGGGGACAAATCAAAATGTGTTTCCTTACGTGGAAAGATTGATTCCTTACATGGAAAGATTGAGTCCTTACGTGGACATATCAGATTTATTTCTTACATGGAAAGATAGCATTCCTTACGTGGAAAGATAGCATTTCTTACGTGGAAAGATTGATTCCTTACGTGGAAAGATTGAGTCCTTACGTGGACATATCAAGATGGGAGTCCTTATGTGGACAAATCAGAAAGAGTGGTTTCCTTACGTGGAAAGATCGTGGTTTCCTTACGTGGAAAGATCGTGGTTTCCTTACGTGGAAAGATGTGATTCCTTACGTGGAAAGATGGAGTCCTTACGTGGACATATCAAGTTGGAGTCCTAACGTGGACAAATTGAGATTATATTCCTTACGTGGAAAGATTGGAGTCCTTGCATGGACAGATTCAAATCGAAATGTGATTCCTTACGTGGAAAGATTGTGATTCCTTACGTGGAAAGAGGCTTGTATTCCTGAAGTGGAAAGATTGCATTCCTTACGTGGAAAGAGAAGAAGTTTGTTTCCTTACATGGAAGAAGATGGCATTCCTTACGTGGAAGATTGTATTCCTTACGTGGAAAAGCAAGTTTAGTCCTGACGTGGACATATTCAAAAGAAGACGTATTCCTTACGTGGAAGAGTTTGACGAAGAAGAAATTCATTCCTAACGTGGAAAGGTGAGTCCTAACGTGGACAGTGTTATTCCTAACGTGGAACGGTTATTCCTTACGTGGAAAGGTGAGTCCTAACGTGGACATGTATTCCTAACGTGGAAAAGTTTAGTCCTAACATGGACAGATCTAGACGAAGTTTATTCCTGACGTGGAAGAGTTTAGTCCTGACAGAGGCAGAAAAGATGATTCCTTACGTGGACGATGTATTACTTACGTGGAAGGGTGAGTCCTAACGTGGACGATGTTATTCCTTACGTGGAAGGGTGAGTCCTAACGTGGACAAGATTTTATTCCTAACGTGGACGATTTATTATCCCCAGCAAAGTTGTTGAAGTTTTTCCAAGTTGACGAAGCACGCGTCCTAACGTGGACAAAGTTTTATTCTTGCAATGATAAATGTCTTTTTCAGGCTGATGAAAACAATCCCCAGCACGGTCGCTACGAGATCAGTGGGTTGCCGTAACAGTCAGATTCAGCTGATGAATATCGTTCCCCGAGCAGTGGCGCAGTTTATTTCTGCGGTTGGCAAATTTCCGGGTTCTTAGTATTCAACCGTCTCGTACCGCGAATGTCTGAAGGCTCCAGGCGCTTCACCCAATCGGGTCCAAGTCGCTTGAATAGGGGCAGCTGTTGCACCCTAAAATTTGCTCAACCTTATTCACTTGGTTTATGTTTCACTATCATTAGCAGTTGCATATAGAGTCATGTACATAGCCTAACCATCTGCATAGCATAAGCATAGCAAGTCATCCAACAGGGGACCAATCATTATTCTCATCTCTAGAGGCCTATCAAGAGGTTATTATCCTGATTCAATCTCATTCAAGTCATCAGAAAAGAATTTGGAAGCTATCAAGTCAATGGATCAAGCAGCTCATCTATCTCCTAACTGAGGGTATCTGGGGATCAATAAGTAAGTTGTGGGCTGTGAATGGAGCATGGGGAGTATCTGGGCATCATGGGAGACTTAGAAAGTCATTTGGAGAAGGAGACAAGGCATTGATATGATCACAAGTATTGCAGTTGAAGACAGTCAACTAGGGTTTCATCTGGGTCAACCCTGGGCCAACTCTAGGTCAATTGACTGATTGAAAGGCATTAAGGTCTATTGGAGAGATGTGGGGTTCATCATTTGACACATGGATAATGATATGGTGATATGCCAAGAAGGATTCAAGAGAAATCAAGGAGAAGAGGAGTTTCTAAATTAGGGTTTCTGTGTAAAATCCCCTAATTTAGGTCAAATTTCCAAGCAGGATAAGTCAAAATGCAAGCTTCAAATGGATCCTTGGCCAACATGAAACTTGTAGAGGATCTCAAGACCTTTAATTTGAGTGGTGGAAGACATCAAGGAGATTTATAGAACTCAAGTTATGGTCCTTGCAAGTTACAGGTCATCTGAGGTATCTGAAATTTTGTCTGTGAAAATGACTTGACTCCCAAGCAATTTTTACCCCTCAAGGAGATTTCAAATGAATTTCTGGTAAACATAAGAGTTGTTCCTCATTGTCTTGGCTTTCTAGAATGGTATAGTATGCCTTCATATGATTTGTGGAACTCTACTTATGGTCTTGGAAAGCAAAGGGTAGTTTGGTCATTTGAGAATTACAGGTCATTTCAACCTATGCCCAAAACTCATACAAGGAAGCTTCAAATGGAAAACTTCACAACATAAAACTTGTTCCAAATGACATTTTGAGTCTAGGGAAATGACCATGAGAGATTGGAAATATTCATAGCACAAGGTTTCAAAATTGTTGGATTTAATGAATAAAAATGACCTAAAAAGTGCAAGGGAAGTTTCTCCAAGCTTCTAGGAGGTTCTAACCTCACCTATATATTGATATGAGTAACTTCATGCCATGGTTGGTGATCACATTTACTCAAAACCACAAGTCATACACTTTCTCTCATTTTGCAAAATCAATCCAAACTCTCTCAAATTCTCATCAATTTGCATCATTCTTGATCTGTTCTTCATCATCATCATCCAAGGACCAGAATTCACGCATTCATTTGGTAAATTGAAGGAGGATTCGTGCCATTCATCATCATCATTCAAAGTTCAAGAATCTTGGAATTACAAGATCCAAGAGGTTTGAGTCAAATTCATTGCATACAGAAGTCAAGTACAAGTTCCCTGATCCATTTCCAATCATTACAAGCATCTGATCAGAGCATTACCTAGCTGTTTTCTTCACTTTACACCAGGTATGTTTCTACTTCGAATTGCATGTTTAGGTTAGAATTATTAGGTTTTGCTAGCATAGGAAGGTTAAGGTAGGATAGAGGACTGAATGTGATGAATTAGGAGAGCTTTCATGGAGTTTGCCATAGGTGCACCATAACTGTTAGGGCTTGTAACTCATGATTTAATGCGCGAAAATCTTGATGGAATATCATGTTGTGATCAGCATGAGGTGTAGATGAGTTTAGGACAAGAAGTGGTGAGGTTTGGAGCGAGTGATGACAGGTGTTAATGGTGGATTCCATCTGCTATACCTATCGGGTTCCATTATTGCTTGAGTTTTAGGAGGAGTATTGGTTATGGTTGTGTAGAGGGAGGAATTTAGAGCAACTTTGCTCTTGGAGTCGAGGGAATTCATGGTGAAATGAGAGAGAACAGAGCACTTGAAGATGCAAGCATGGTTAGGGTTTTCATGGTTTAGGGTTTGCTGGAGGTTGAAGATAACCCCTGGACCACACGATCTTGAGATTGACCTTGACTTGGCTCTTCATCCAACGGCCGTGGTTTAAAAGGAAAACGGAGGGAGAATTTAAACTATGAAACGCCCCGTTTCATTAAGTCTTTCTGACTGGGCTCAAATGTTGCTTGCTAATAACACCCCCTCAAACCAAGCCCAATCCCAATTCAACTGGAAACCTTGCTATTGGCACCGTTCAGAGTTTTTATTTTTTTATTATGTTTTCTGTTTGCATTGGGCCCAGACGCGCTTGCTATGCGCGCCCCCCAGTCTGGGCCCATCTCTTAATTTCAACTGATTTTCACTACTTTCTGCACCCCCTTTCATTTAATTCATTTCATTTTATTTCAAAAAAAATATTAATTCTTTAAAAAATCATAATAAATCAAAAAATGCATATTTTCCATTGGTTCTTTTTGCATTATTTTCTTAATTTGGTCAAGAAAATTATCATCCAAAAAAATTAATAATTCATTTCATTTTCTTATTTTTGGCATATTTTCCTTTTAATTAGGTGTAAATAATATTTTGTTTAGTACATGAATTTGTTAATTTTTGTTCTAATAGTTGCTTTAATATTTTTCACCCATTCTTTTTAGGTTGATTAGTAGATAAGATTAGCTTATGTATACAATTTAGTTCCCTTTTTTAGGAATTAATTTTAGGTGTTTAGTTTAGGTGTGAATAACATGAACAAAGTTAGGGTTTTAAGTGATGACTTAGGAGAATTGAATCATTTCCCTTAGGATTTAGAAATTGAAAGTTTGGGGTATGGGACTATAGGGACTATGGATAGTTATTAGATCCCCTTAGAAAAAATCAGGATTCCCCTACTGCTATTAATATACTGTCTATCTTTGATTGATTGGTGTGGTGTGCCCTCTCGGGATTATTGTTTGTCTGTATGGGTATTGGGATTGCCTGGGAATTGGGGGAGCTGAAGACTTGAGAAGATGAAGGCCATTGGAGATCCAGAGACTGAAGACCAACTTCCAGAGTTGATGAAGAGATTCCTGCTAGCAGCTGTTGAGGAGATTAGGGTTTAGGAGCTAGGCAGAGCTCTAGATTATAAAGCTTGATTCTCAAACATGGAGGGCCTTGACTGCCTCCATTCCTCTCTGTGATGCAGAGTCTCTAAGACACTCACCCCCTTCCTTTGGAAGGCTTGGTGCTACTGTCTAAGGGATAGAACTCGTGAGAGAAAATATCTTATGTGTTAGTAGCAGTTGGTTTGCCACCCTTGGTAGTCAACTAATTGCTTAACACCCAATTTACTCTTGTGATTGATCCCTCATCCTGGAGGTTTGAGACTTGAAGGAAAGCCATTGTAGACTGAAGGTTGCTGACAAAGACCTTGCTTGAAGATTGTGGAGATGGAGATTGATGCTTGCTGAAGCTTGAAGATAGGTGTTGATGCAGAGCTGCTGTGACTGTTTACTTTTCTGCTGTATTTCATTTCTGATGTATTGATTGGTTTTCTGGACTGTATTGTTTGCTGTTTACCCTGTTGGGTTGAAGGTGAATCCTGTTCACTTTTGCCTATTGTTTTCCAGGTTCGAGGTTGAGTGGGACTCCCTTGCCTCGCTTGTATTGCTGCATTCATGCATTTTACTGCTTTCCTGTATATATCTGATATTGTTTCTGTTTCTGCCAATTCCCTTAGGATCTCTGTTTCTCTCTGCGCAAGAGAGGAGCATGATAGACTCTAGGTGTTAACCCATGCATGATAACATTAGATTAGTTTGATTCCCTTCGCAACCGTAGGGTAGAGTTCTGTCTCTTCTTCCTCAAAACAAACAGAAAAATACAATAAAATTTCAAACACAATAAAAGATACTTCTTCCGTAAAAGAATGTGAACTCATCAAGACGTCATTTTTGTCCGCTTGGACTGCTAATCAGAAAAACCTTTTTCAGAAGGAATAAAATCAACCAAGACAGACTTGTGTCGTACGTGGCCCGAACTACGTTTGCTCTGATCTTTCATGCTGTATGAAAGTACGTAGGCATAGGATGCGATATCCTAGCGAGCAACCTTCCCCTCCTTTCCCGTAGGTAGGCGAACTACGTTGAATCTGAATTCTCGTTCCCGACGGGAATACGTAGGCATAAAGTGCGATACTTTGCCGAGTCATTTTATTTTCATTTTATTTTCATTTTATTTTCTTTTAACCCTTAACCCTTAGAGTAGATAGAATAACAATCCATACCCGAAAACAAGCGTGGATCCCGTCGAGTACGACGAACGTGAGGGGTGCTAATACCTTCCCCTTGCGTAACCGACTCCCGAATCCAGGTGTTGGTTGCGATGACCATACCTTTCCCGTGTTGTGCGAGGTTTATTCTGAGCGTTTCCTTTCCCTCCCGTGGGATAAATAACGCACGGTGGCGACTCTTCTGTTCAGCCGGCGCCGATTTTCCCAGTAGCGACACTTCGGTTATTAAGTTGAGTGTCAGGCTCCGGTCATTTTCGTTGAGTATCCATACTCCGGTCAATACGTTGAGCGATCAGGCTCCGGTCATTTTCGTTGAGTATCCAGACTCCGGTCATTACATTGAGCGTTCAGGATCCGGTCATTTTCGTTGAGTATCATAACTCCATTTATTACGTTGAGCGTTCAGGATCCGGTGAGTTTCGTTGAGTATCCAGACTCCAAATATTACGTTGAGCGTTCAGGCTCCGACCAGTTTCGTTGGGTATCCAGACTCCGGTGATTACGTTGATCGTTCAGGCTCCGGTCATTTTCGTTGACTATCCAGACTCGGGTTATTACGTTGAGCGTTCAGGTTCCGGTCAATTTTGTTGAGTATCCAGATTCCGGTTATTACGTTGAGCGTTCAGGCTCTAGTCAGTTTCGTTGGGTATCCAGACTCCGGTTATTACGTTGAGCGTTCAGGCTCCGGTAAGTTTCGTTGGGTATCCAGACTCCGGTTATTACGTTGAGCATTCAGGCTTCAGTCAGTTTCGTTGGGTATCCAGACTCTAGTTATTACGTTGAGCGTTCAGGCTCCGGTCATTTTCGTTGAGTATCCAGACTCCAGTTATTAAGTTGAGTGTCAGGCTCCGGTCATTTTCGTTGAGTATCCAGACACCGGTCATTACATTGAGCGTTCAGGATCCGGTCATTTTCGTTGAGTATCATAACTCCATTTATTACGTTGAGCGTTCAGGATCCGGTCAGTTTCGTTGAGTATCCAGACTCCAAATATTACGTTGAGCGTTCAGGCTCCGGTCAGTTTCGTTGGGTATCCAGACTCCGGTGATTACGTTGATCGTTCAGGCTCCGTTCATTTTCGTTGACTATCCAGACTCGGGTCATTACGTTGAGCGTTCAGGCTCCGGTCAGTTTTGTTGAGTATCCAGATTCCGGTTATTACGTTGAGCGTGTCTGGCTCCGGTCAGTTTCGTTGGGTATCCAGACTCCGGTTATTACGTTGAGCGTTCAGGCTCCGGTAAGTTTCGTTGGGTATCCAGACTCCGGTTATTACGTTGAGCGTTCAGGCTCCGGTCAGTTTCGTTGGGTATCCAGACTCTAGTTATTACATTGAGCGTTCAGGCTCCGGTCATTTTTGTTGAGTATCCAGACTCCGGTTATTAAGTTGAGTGTCAGGGTCCGATAATTTTCGTTGAGTATCCAGACTCCGATTATTACGTTGAGCGTTCAGGATTCGATCAATTTCGTTGAGTATCTTGACTCCAAATATTACGTTGATCGTTCAGGCTCCGGTCGTTTTCGTTGACTATCCAGACTCGGGTTATTACGTTGAGCGTTCAGGCTCCGGTCAGTTTTGTTGAGTATCCAGATTCCGGTTATTACGTTGAGCGTTCAGGCTCCGGTCAGTTTCGTTGGGTATCCAGACTCCGGTTATTACGTTGAGCGTTCAGGCTCCGGTAAGTTTCGTTGGATATCCAGACTCCGGTTATTACGTTGAGCGTTCAGGCTCCGGTCAGTTTCGTTGGGTATCCAGACTCTAGTTATTACGTTGAACGTTTAGGCTCCAGTCATTTTCGTTGAGTATCCAGACTCCGGTTATTAAGTTGAGTGTCAGGCTCCGATCATTTTCGTTGAGTATCCAGACTCCGATTATTACGTTGAGTGTTCAGGATTCGATCAGTTTCGTTGAGTATCTTGACTCCAAATATTACGTTGATCGTTCAGGCTCCGGTCAGTTTCATTGGGTATCCAGACTCCGGTCATTACGTTGATCGTTCAGGCTCCGGTCATTTTCGTTGACTATCCAGACTCGGGTTATTACGTTAAGCGTTCAAGCTCCGGTCAGTTTCGTTGAGTATCCAGATTCCGAATATTACGTTGAGCGTTCAGGCTCCGGTCAGTTTCGTTGGGTATCCAGACTCCGGTTTTTATGTTGAGCGTTCAGGCTCTGGTCATTTTCGTTGAGTATCCAGACTCCGGTTATTAAGTTGAGCGTCAAGCTCTGATCATTTTTGTTGAGTATCCAGACTCTGATTATTACATTGAGCGTTCAGGCTCCGGTTATTTTCGTTGAGTATCCTGACTCCGGTTATTACGTTGAGGGTTCAGACTCCGGTCATTTTCGTTGAGTATCTAGACTCCTGTCATTACGTTGAACGTTCAAGCTCCGGTCATTTTTGTTGAGTATCCATACTCCGGTGAATACGTTGAGCGATCAGGCTCCGGTCATTTTCATTGAGTATCCAGACTCCGGTCATTACATTGAGCGTTCAGGATCCGGTCATTTTCGTTGAGTATCATAACTCCATTTATTACGTTGAGCGTTCAGGATCCAGTCAGTTTCGTTGAGTATCCAGACTCCAAATATTACTTTGAGCGTTCAGGCTCCGGTCAGTTTCGTTGGGTATCCAGACTCCGGTGATTACGTTGATCGTTCAGGCTCCGGTCATTTTCGTTGACTATCCGGACTCGGGTTATTACGTTGAGCGTTCAGGCTCCGGTCATTTTTGTTGACTATCCAGACTCGGGTTATTACGTTAAGCGTTCAGGCTCCGGTCAGTTTCGTTGAGTATCCAGATTCCGATTATTACGTTGAGCGTTCAGGCTCCGGTCAATTTCGTTGGGGATCCAGACTTCGGTTATTACGTTGAGCGTTCAGGCTCTGGTCATTTTCGTTGCGTATCCAGACTTCGTTTATTAAGTTGAGCGTTAGGCTCCGATCATTTTCGTTGAGTATCCAGACTCTGATTATTGCGTTGAGCGTTCAGGCTCCGGTCATTTTCGTTGAGTATCCAGACTCCGGTTATTAAGTTGAGTGTCAGGCTCCGATCATTTTTGTTGAGTATCTAGACTCCCATTATTACGTTGAGCGTTCAGGATTCGATCAGTTTCGTTGAGTATCTTGACTCCAAATATTACGTTGAGCGTTCAGGCTCCGGTCAGTTTCATTGGGTATCCAGACTCTGGTGATTACGTTGATCGTTCAGGCTCCGGTCATTTTCGTTGACTATCCAGACTCGGGTTATTACGTTAAGCGTTCAGGCTCCGGTCAGTTTCGTTGAGTATCCACATTCCGATTATTACATTGAGCGTTCAGGCTCCGGTCAGTTTCGTTGGGTATCCAGACTCCGGTTATTATGTTGAGCGTTCAGGCTCCGGTCATTTTCGTTGAGTATCCAGACTCCGGTTATTAAGTTGAGCGTCAGGCTCCGATCATTTTCGTTGAGTATCCAGACTCTGATTATTACGTTGAGCGTTCAGGCTCCGGTTATTTTCGTTGAGTATCCTGACTCCGGTTATTACGTTGAGGGTTCAGACTCCGGTCATTTTCGTTGAGTATCTAGACTCCTGTCATTACGTTGAACGTTCAGGCTCCGATCATTTTCGTTGAGTATCCATACTCCGGTCAATACGTTGAGCGATCAAGCTCCGGTCATTTTCGTTGAGTATCTTGACTCTAAATATTACATTGAGCGTTCAGGATCCGGTCATTTTCGTTGAGTATCATAACTCCATTTATTATGTTAAGCGTTCAGGATCCGGTCAGTTTCGTTGAGTATCCAGATTCCAAATATTACGTTGAGCGTTCAGGCTCCGGTCAGTTTCGTTGGGTATCCAGACTCCGGTGATTACGTTGATCGTTCAGGCTCCGGTCATTTTCGTTGACTATCCAGACCCGGGTTATTACGTTGAGCGTTCAGGCTCCGGTCAGTTTTGTTGAGTATCCAGATTCCGGTTATTACGTTGAGCGTTCAGGCTCCGGTCAGTTTCGTTGGGTATCCAGACTCCAGTTATTACGTTGAGCGTTCAGGCTCCGGTAAGTTTCGTTGGGTATCCAGACTCCGGTTATTACGTTGAGCGTTCAGGCTCCGGTCAGTTTCGTTGGGTATCCAGACTCTAGTTATTACGTTGAGCGTTCAGGCTCCGGTCATTTTCGTTGAGTATCCAGACTCCGGTTATTAAGTTGAGTGTCAGGCTCCGATTATTTTCGTTGAGTATCCAGACTCCGATTATTACGTTGAGCGTTCAGGATTCGATCAGTTTCGTTGAGTATCTTGACTCCAAATATTACGTTGAGCGTTCAGGCTCCGGTCAGTTTCATTGGGTATCCAGACTCCGGTGATTACGTTGATCATTCATGCTCCGGTCATTTTCGTTGACTATCCAGACTCGGGTTATTACATTAAGCGTTCAGGTTCCGGTCAGTTTCGTTGAGTATCCAGATTCCGATTATTACGTTGAGCGTTCAGGCTCCGGTCAGTTTCGATGGGTATCCTGACTCCGGTGATTACGTTGAGTGTTCAGGCTCCGGTCATTTTCGTTGACTATCCAGACTCGGGTTATTACGTTAAGCGTCAGGCTCCGATCATTTTCGTTGAGTATCCAGATTCCGATTATTACGTTGAGCGTTCAGGCTCCGGTCAATTTCGTTGGGTATCCAGACTCCGGTTATTACGTTGAGCGTTCAGGCTCCGGTGATTTTCGTTGCGTATCCAGACTCCGTTTATTAAGTTGAGCGTTAGGCTCCGATCATTTTCGTTGAGTATCCAGACTCTGATTATTGCGTTGAGCGTTCAGGCTCCGGTCATTTTCTTTGAGTATCCAGACTCCGGTTATTAAGTTAAGTGTCAGGCTCCGATCATTTTTGTTGAGTATCTAGACTCCCATTATTACGTTGAGCGTTCAGGATTCGATCAGTTTCGTTGAGTATCTTGACTCCAAATATTACGTTGAGCGTTCAGGCTCCGGTCAGTTTCATTGGGTATCCAGACTCTGGTGATTACGTTGATCGTTCAGGCTCCAGTCATTTTCGTTGACTATCCAGACTCGGGTTATTATGTTAAGCGTTCAGGCTCCGGTCAGTTTCGTTGAGTATCCACATTCCGATTATTACATTGAGCGTTCAGGCTCCGGTCAGTTTCGTTGGGTATCCAGACTCCGGTTTTTATGTTGAGCGTTCAGGCTCCTGTCATTTTCGTTGAGTATCCAGACTCCGGTTATTAAGTTGAGCGTCAGGCTCCGATCATTTTCGTTGAGTATCCAGACTCTGATTATTACGTTGAGCGTTCAGGCTCCGGTTATTTTTGTTGAGTATCCTGACTCCGGTTATTACGTTGAGGGTTCAGACTCCGGTCATTTTCGTTGAGTATCTAGACTCCTGTCATTACGTTGAACGTTCAGGCTCCGATCATTTTCGTTGAGTATCCATACTCCGGTCAATACGTTGAGCGATCAAGCTCCGGTCATTTTCGTTGAGTATCTTGACTCTAAATATTACATTGAGCGTTCAGGATCCGGTCATTTTCGTTGAGTATCATAACTCCATTTATTATGTTAAGCGTTCAGGATCCGGTCAGTTTCGTTGAGTATCCAGATTCCAAATATTACGTTGAGCGTTCAGGCTCCGGTCAGTTTCGTTGGGTATCCAGACTCCGGTGATTACGTTGATCGTTCAGGCTCCGGTCATTTTCGTTGACTATCCAGACCCGGGTTATTACGTTGAGCGTTCAGGCTCCGGTCAGTTTTGTTGAGTATCCAGATTCCGGTTATTACGTTGAGCGTTCAGGCTCCGGTCAGTTTCGTTGGGTATCCAGACTCCAGTTATTACGTTGAGCGTTCAGGCTCCGGTAAGTTTCGTTGGGTATCCAGACTCCGGTTATTACGTTGAGCGTTCAGGCTCCGGTCAGTTTCGTTGGGTATCCAGACTCTAGTTATTACGTTGAGCGTTCAGGCTCCGGTCATTTTCGTTGAGTATCCAGACTCCGGTTATTAAGTTGAGTGTCAGGCTCCGATTATTTTCGTTGAGTATCCAGACTCCGATTATTACGTTGAGCGTTCAGGATTCGATCAGTTTCGTTGAGTATCTTGACTCCAAATATTACGTTGAGCGTTCAGGCTCCGGTCAGTTTCATTGGGTATCCAGACTCCGGTGATTACGTTGATCATTCATGCTCCGGTCATTTTCGTTGACTATCCAGACTCGGGTTATTACATTAAGCGTTCAGGTTCCGGTCAGTTTCGTTGAGTATCCAGATTCCGATTATTACGTTGAGCGTTCAGGCTCCGGTCAGTTTCGATGGGTATCCTGACTCCGGTGATTACGTTGAGTGTTCAGGCTCCGGTCATTTTCGTTGACTATCCAGACTCGGGTTATTACGTTAAGCGTCAGGCTCCGATCATTTTCGTTGAGTATCCAGATTCCGATTATTACGTTGAGCGTTCAGGCTCCGGTCAATTTCGTTGGGTATCCAGACTCCGGTTATTACGTTGAGCGTTCAGGCTCCGGTGATTTTCGTTGCGTATCCAGACTCCGTTTATTAAGTTGAGCGTTAGGCTCCGATCATTTTCGTTGAGTATCCAGACTCTGATTATTGCGTTGAGCGTTCAGGCTCCGGTCATTTTCTTTGAGTATCCAGACTCCGGTTATTAAGTTAAGTGTCAGGCTCCGATCATTTTTGTTGAGTATCTAGACTCCCATTATTACGTTGAGCGTTCAGGATTCGATCAGTTTCGTTGAGTATCTTGACTCCAAATATTACGTTGAGCGTTCAGGCTCCGGTCAGTTTCATTGGGTATCCAGACTCTGGTGATTACGTTGATCGTTCAGGCTCCGGTCATTTTCGTTGACTATCCAGACTCGGGTTATTACGTTAAGCGTTCAGGCTCCGGTCAGTTTCGTTGAGTATCCACATTCCGATTATTACATTGAGCGTTCAGGCTCCGGTCAGTTTCGTTGGGTATCCAGACTCCGGTTTTTATGTTGAGCGTTCAGGCTCCTGTCATTTTCGTTGAGTATCCAGACTCCGGTTATTAAGTTGAGCGTCAGGCTCCGATCATTTTCGTTGAGTATCCAGACTCTGATTATTACGTTGAGCGTTCAGGCTCCGGTTATTTTCGTTGAGTATCCTGACTCCGGTTATTACGTTGAGGGTTCAGACTCCGGTCATTTTCGTTGAGTATCTAGACTCCTGTCATTACGTTGAACGTTCAGGCTCCGATCATTTTCGTTGAGTATCCATACTCCGGTCAATACGTTGAGCGATCAAGCTCCGGTCATTTTCGTTGAGTATCTTGACTCTAAATATTACATTGAGCGTTCAGGATCCGGTCATTTTCGTTGAGTATCATAACTCCATTTATTATGTTAAGCGTTCAGGATCCGGTCAGTTTCGTTGAGTATCCAGATTCCAAATATTACGTTGAGCGTTCAGGCTCCGGTCAGTTTCGTTGGGTATCCAGACTCCGGTGATTACGTTGATCGTTCAGGCTCCGGTCATTTTCGTTGACTATCCAGACCCGGGTTATTACGTTGAGCATTCAGGCTCCGGTCAGTTTTGTTGAGTATCCAGATTCCGGTTATTACGTTGAGCGTTCAGGCTCCGGTCAGTTTCGTTGGGTATCCAGACTCCAGTTATTACGTTGAGCGTTCAGGCTCCGGTAAGTTTCGTTGGGTATCCAGACTCCGGTTATTACGTTGAGCGTTCAGGCTCCGGTCAGTTTCGTTGGGTATCCAGACTCTAGTTATTACGTTGAGCGTTCAGGCTCCGGTCATTTTCGTTGAGTATCCAGACTCCGGTTATTAAGTTGAGTGTCAGGCTCCGATTATTTTCGTTGAGTATCCAGACTCCGATTATTACATTGAGCGTTCAGGATTCGATCAGTTTCGTTGAGTATCTTGACTCCAAATATTACGTTGAGCGTTCAGGCTCCGGTCAGTTTCATTGGGTATCCAGACTCCGGTGATTACGTTGATCATTCATGCTCCGGTCATTTTCGTTGACTATCCAGACTCGGGTTATTACATTAAGCGTTCAGGTTCCGGTCAGTTTCGTTGAGTATCCAGATACCGATTATTACGTTGAGCGTTCAGGCTCCGGTCAGTTTCGATGGGTATCCTGACTCCGGTGATTACGTTGAGTGTTCAGGCTCCGGTCATTTTCGTTGACTATCCAGACTCGGGTTATTACGTTAAGCGTCAGGCTCCGATCATTTTCGTTGAGTATCCAGACTCCGATTATTACGTTGAGCGTTCAGGCTTCGGTCAGTTTTGTTGGGTATCCAGACTCCGGTTTTTATGTTGAGCGTTCAGGCTCCGGTCATTTTCGTTGAGTATCCAGACTCCGGTTATTAAGTTGAGCGTCAGGCTCCGATCATTTTTATTGAGTATCCAGACTCCGATTATTACGTTGAGCGTTCAGGCTCCGGTTATTTTCGTTGAGTATCCTGACTCCGGTTATTACGTTGAGGGTTCAGACTCCGGTAATTTTCGTTGAGTATCTAGACTCCTGTCATTACGTTGAACGTTTAGGCTCCGATCATTTTCGTTGAATATCCATACTCCGGTCAATACCTTGAGCGATCAGGCTCCGGTCATTTTCGTTGAGTATCCAGACTCCGGTCATTACATTGAGCGTTCAGGATCCGGTCATTTTCGTTGAGTATCATAACTCCATTTATTACGTTGAGCGTTCAGGATCCGGTCAGTTTCGTTGAGTATCCAGACTCCAAATATTACGTTGAGCGTTCAGGCTCCGGTCAGTTTCGTTGGGTATCCAGACTCCGGTGATTACGTTGATCGTTCAGGCTCCGTTCATT
The DNA here is from genome assembly GCA_963859935.3 of Lathyrus sativus. NCBI lineage: Eukaryota > Viridiplantae > Streptophyta > Magnoliopsida > Fabales > Fabaceae > Lathyrus > Lathyrus sativus. The sequence continues at coordinate 239,457,957 of OZ012736.1, forward strand.
TTCGTTGACTATCCAGACTCGGGTTATTACGTTGAGCGTTCAGGCTCCGGTCAGTTTTGTTGAGTATCCAGATTCCGGTTATTACGTTGAGCGTTCAGGCTCCGGTCAGTTTCGTTGGGTATCCAGACTCCGGTTATTACGTTGAGCGTTCAGGCTCCGGTAAGTTTCGTTGGGTATCCAGACTCCGGTTATTACGTTGAGCGTTCAGGCTCCGGTCAGTTTCGTTGGGTATCCAGACTCTAGTTATTACGTTGAGCGTTCAGGCTCCGGTCATTTTCGTTGAGTATCCAGACTCCGGTTATTAAGTTGAGTGTCAGGGTCCGATAATTTTCGTTGAGTATCCAGACTCCGATTATTACGTTGAGCGTTCATGATTCGATCAATTTCGTTGAGTATCTTGACTCCAAATATTACGTTGATCGTTCAGGCTCCGGTCATTTTCGTTGACTATCCAGACTCGGGTTATTACGTTGAGCGTTCAGGCTCCGGTCAGTTTTGTTGAGTATCCAGATTCCGGTTATTACGTTGAGCGTTCAGGCTCCTGTCAGTTTCGTTGGGTATCTAGACTCCGGTTATTACGTTGAGCATTCAGGCTCCGGTAAGTTTCGTTGGGTATCCAGACTCCGGTTATTACGTTGAGCGTTCAGGCTCCGGTCAGTTTTGTTGGGTATCCGGACTCTAGTTATTACGTTGAGCGTTTAGGCTCCGGTCATTTTCGTTGAGTATCCAGACTCCGGTTATTAAGTTGAGTGTCAGGCTCCGATCATTTTCGTTGAGTATCCAGACTCCGATTATTACGTTGAGTGTTCGGGATTCGATCTGTTTCGTTGAGTATCTTGACTCCAAATATTACGTTTAGCATTCAGGCTCCGGTCAGTTTCATTGGGCATCCAGACTCCGGTTATTACGTTGATCGTTCAGGCTCCGGTCATTTTCGTTGACTATCCAGACTCGGGTCATTACGTTAAGCGTTCAAGCTCCGGTCAGTTTCGTTGAGTATCCAGATTCCGAATATTACGTTGAGCGTTCAGGCTCCGGTCAGTTTCGTTGGGTATCCAGACTCCGGTTTTTATGTTGAGCGTTCAGGCTCCGGTCATTTTTGTTGAGTATCCAGACTCCGGTTATTAAGTTGAGCGTGAGGCTCCGATCATTTTCGTTGAGTATCCAGACTATGATTATTACGTTGAGTGTTCAGGCTCCGGTTATTTTCGTTGAGTATCCTGACTCCGGTTATTACGTTGAGGGTTCAGACTCTGGTCATTTTCGTTGAGTATCTAGACTCCTGTCATTACGTTGAACGTTCAGGCTCCGGTCATTTTCGTTGAGTATCCATACTCCGGTGAATACGTTGAGCGATCAGGCTCCGGTCATTTTTGTTGAGTATCCAGACTCCGGTCGTTACATTGAACTTTCAGGATCCGGTCATTTTCGTTGAGTATCATAACTCCATTTATTACGTTGAGCGTTCAGGATCCGGTC